>JAPYXD010000680.1:8750000-10000000 GCA_030998225.1 Diplolepis rosae
TGCCACAATGACGGCATCGGAATTAGGCTTAACTTAAAAACTTTATTCCAGAGAAACATAACGAGTTAAAAGATATCGTTTTTTTATTCAATTTCTGTAACATTAACGAATAAAAATTGATGTCATTGGAAATTTTATTCTTAAAAGAGGCAAAGCTGCAGCACCCTATCTGATGTATGTTTTTTGATAACCACCGTTACAAGCGGAAGGTTTTCTCGTCACACCTGTAACATACAACAAAAACGAAAAACAAACAACATTGACTTAAGGGGGTAGAACACAGTAAATTTTTCAAAAAAGTCATTTTTTTTATTGGCTTAAAAAATCCTTTTGCCCTTCTACAATAAGGGACAAAAGATCCTATACCCACCGGAAGTCATTTTCTTTTAAATTTCGAGCCATCACTCGAGCGCCTCGAAATGCTCTGAAATGCGCTTTTGCGATGATTAAACGCGTTTTTCTCTAAATGATGTTTTTCAAAACGGTGTACATGATATCTCAAGATCTAATTAACGAATCGACTTGAAATTTGACACCCTTACTCTATGGATGAGTGCCTCTGGCGTCACGTAGGATTTTGCAAATATCTTGTTTTGTTCAATAATTATAAACTATCATAACATGAAATTTCGGTCCAAAAAACGTATGTTTAATTCAGAAATTTTTTTCTCGTTGCCAAAAAATGCTAAAAAAAGGCTACGTGACGCGATAACCAATACAATATAGATGATGAGCATATTCTGTTTTTTTGTTTCAGACGACTGGTTTTCGCAGAATCATGTACACTATCCAACCATGCGCGAAGCAGCATATATCAAAAAGTTTTTTTTTTTTAACAAAAAATTTTTTAAACCTTTTTTGATAAGTATGGAAGATAATAAAACAAAAAAAAATAGTGGTGTAACATCATTATTTAGTTAGCAATAAATTTATGAAAATGAACCACAAAACATGCCCGTCACTGTGTTCTACCCCCTTAAATTTTCAAACAAATCGATCAAGTAGTTTTCATGCAATCCTTCCGGTGAGGTGGAAAAGAGTGGTTTCGAGTAGGGTGCTGCAGCTTTGCCATTTTTAAGGATAAAATTACCAATGACATAAATTTTTATTAGATAATGTTACAGAAATGAAATTGAAAAAACGATATGTTTTAAGTCGCTTTATTTCTTTGAAATAAAGTTTTGAAGTTGAGCCTAGTTCCCATGCCGTCACTGTGGCAATCCCCCTTAAAATAGTACTATTGGGTTGGCAACAAAGTCATTTCGTTTTTTTTTTCATGATTTTCAAAGCAAAAATTCAAAAAACTGAATCAACTCATTTTTGACAGCCTCATTTAAATCGAATGTTTTTCCATTCAAATGGTTTTGAAGTGAACGGAATTAATGATAATCGGATGGTGCAAGGTCAGGACTATACGGTGGATTAGGCATCACTTCCCAGCCTAAGTCCAATAATTTTTTGCGAGTGACCAAAGATGTATGTGGTTTGGCGTTATCTTGATTGAAGAGGACGCATCTACGAGACTACTTGCACTCAGCATAACCTTCTTTTGATGAATATCGGCTTTTGATGTCGATTCTGCAGGCTCATCTCGCTTACTTCATGATCTTTTTCGCACCACGTTATCGTAAACAATCCATTTTTCATCGCCTGTTATGATTCGCTTTAGAAATGGATCGCTTATTAACGTAACCAAGTTGTTTTAAATGTCTTTCAACGCATGTGTGTGATATGTTAAGCTTCTCTGCGATCTCTCGTGTCGTACTACGCCGGTTATTTTCTATCATTGCTTTTATTTTGTCGTTATCAACTTCAGATGGGCGTCCGGAGCGTGGTCCATCTTTGAGGTCAAAATCTCCGGAACGAAAACGAGCAAACCAATTCCGGCACTGGCGTCCTGTTAATGATTTTTCACCATAAACATCAATCAACTTTTTCCGAGCTTGCACTGCGTTTTTACCTTTTCGGAAGTAATTAAGTAAAATGTGACGAAAATAACCATCTGGAATCTCCATTTCAAATCAATGCAAAACAATAAATAAACAACAAAACTTGAAACTTTTTTTTACTGAATAATCTATGAAACGTCAGCTGTCAAATATCATATACGGTCTGAAGTTTGTTGCCAACCCAATAGATTAATGTTAATTGTAGTCAAATAGATGCTTCTGAAAAAGACAATTTATTGGTGTTCAAACTAAATATCACAGAAAACTGGTTCTGTAAGTGTTCTGAAATATAATAGTAACAAAGTTTTGAAACATGTGATACAGTTGTGTTCTAGAAGCACAATGTCATAGATTTTGTAGAACGTGCAATTCAACTGAGCTCAATAACTGTGCCATAACAATGTTCTATCTATCTACACAATGATCTACACAAGTGTATAACTGTTTGAGATTCAAACATACTTTCAACGGGGTTGTTACTTGAATAGATTATCGCCACCACGTATGGCATAGATTCCTCTGGAACTTGTTCAAAATTGCCAGCTTTTTCCTCCATTAACGACATACATTCTGTAGAATAATACAAAATCCAAACAATTATTCGCACAAGAATTGTGCATTGTAAACAAAATATGGATTGCAAATAATATGTAATTACAAAGTGCAATTAAAAAAGTAATGGCTGAAATGGTAATTTAATGTTCTTACCTGTGACAAGAAATATGTGTACCAAAACGAAAATAATGATCTTCATTTTAGCTCCTTTAAAAAGAATCACGTTACTTCTTGATTTTTTACCAATTTGAAGAATAATACATACTTGAGGAACATAATCTTAGTTTAACATTCATTTTTCTAAGAATGTCAATAATCATAAAATGAAAAAATTAGAGGAACATTACGCAACCTTATCTAAATATACTGTGTATACTATTCACTATGGATAATAATTTTTATGGCTTTGTTAGTTCTTCATGAAGTAGCGACTCATATTACAAAACAAAATTTTATAATGATATTTCAACATATTATGTATGAAGAAAAAAAAATTACACGGATGCTTAAAACTCTTCTTTTTGAAATTTTTGTACTTACTGCCGTTTAAATTCAAAAGTAAAACCATTTAATTCTATAATAGTTCTACTAATAGCACTTCTCATTCAATTATTTTTACAAGACGTTAAAAATTTTATAATTTATGCATAAAAAAACCTCTATTTCTTTAGATTTAAAAAATGTTTAAAAGCCATGAAGGTACAAAAATTAAATATCGTTTAACGTTTTACAATGTACCTTACAATGAACGTAACACGGTTCGCCTTACATATTTTGGTTGTAAAATATAATAGTTAATTTTCAATAGTATTTTTCAAAACTATAATAAATTATATGCATCTTACCAAAAAAAGGGCCGATGGAAATTTAAGAACCTCTTTTAAGCAAACCATAATAATATGTAGCATTATTTTTCAACATCTGAGTGAAAAATTTACTGCTGTAAAGAAACTTTAAGGGGGAAAGGTGAACCAGGCGCCACAGCCAAACTAGAGGTGTGCAAAAAAATTCGATTTTCGATCCGATATTGGCCTCCGTCGAATGTCGAATATTCGACATCCGAAGCACGTCCGATCGAATGACGGATTTTTAATATTCGACCGGCGCAGTAGCTAGTTTGCAATTTCTAATCAGACATTACACAATATACATTGAATAGTTGTATTTTAATTTTATATCGTCATATTTAAAGAATAAAAAAATATTAATTATTTCAATTTGACACATTAATGTTACATAATTTTAACTAATTTTTTAAAAATATATCATTATTCATTTTATTAAATGTAAATATAATAATAAATTAAAAATAATTTGTAAATAAATTTTTGAAGTTATTATTAATAGTTTATCATATCGGAATCGTGAGTCGGAAGAATTCGTTTTTTTCATATGCGATTTATTCATATCATTTGAAGGAATGTGTATTAAAATTGTTTGAAGAATCAGGCAACGTGATTTGTATTTAATAAAATAACTACAAAATCAAATTCTATACGCCTGAAAACTCGAGACAAATAATTATACGCACACGGCCTGTACACAGTTATATATATTTAACAATTTTAATATTTTCAACCAACTTACTAAAATTTATCCCATACCATAAAACTCTACAGCCGAAACAAGACATAATAATTTTAATTTTGGAAATTTGAATAAACTTTACACAATAAAACTCTGTAGGATAAAAGAGAAAACCCTGCTGAATATAATTTTATTAATAATTTTTTAAGCACAATGAAATTGTACACTAAATTATAGAAATTAAATTTTGTACATTTAAATGAAAACAATCTAACTTGTGCATAAGACTAAAAATAATAAATTCTTTCGACTATGGCGATATAAAATTAAAATACAATTATACAATGTATGTATATTGACTGATGTCTGATTAAAAGTTACAAACTACATCTTGCACTCATCGAATGTTCAATATCCGAATTGAGGCGCTTCGGATGTCGAGTATTCGACATTCGACGGACTGCTGTTCGAATGTCAAAAATCCGACATTCCAAGAAGGGTGCTTCGGATGTCGAATATTCGACATTCGACAAACAACTGATCGAATGTCGAAAATCCGACATCTGAAGAAGGGCGCTTCGAATGTCGAATATTCGACATTCGAAGGACTGCTGTTCGAATGTCAAAAATCCGACATTCCAAGAAGGGTGCTTCGGATGTCGAGTATTCGACATTCGACTATGCGGCCGATCGAATCGAAAAAATCCGATCCAACAAATAAGGCGAATCGAATCGAATTTGCGACATTCGATCAGACAGAATGCACACATCTAACAATAAGCCAAACCCCGTGAACCACCAGCGGGCATAGGCCGTAAGAGACGCAGGAGAACGCAACCTGAGGCGCTTGTTATAAAAACAGGTGATGAAAGAGGATACGTGCATGTGCTCAAGTCCACCCAGGAAAACGTAAAACCGTCCGAACTAGGAGTTGATTTCAAGGGAATCAGGGAAATTACGGGTGGCAATGTTCTAGTCGAATTGGAAGCAAGTACGGGCAACAAGGCAAGATTTGGAAGTGCCCTAAGTGTCGTTGCGGGCCCGGCTAGCAGTGTGCGCTCCCTAAGCCCAAAAGCGTAGGTCGATATGAGGGACCTGGATGTGGCTACTGTTGAGGCAAAGGTCAGATCTGCATTAGATGCGTTTTTTGAAGGCGAAACAGACTGCAACTTTAAGATCAGCCTCACACGCAAGAGCAAATAATACAAATTTAATTTATCTAAAATTAAAACTGATACAAACATAAAGTTAAAATTTTACATGTATTTAGGCTATGGCACAGGGAATAGGTAAGAGTAAAGAAGAAAGAGAGAGAATCTTTGGTACCTTTTATTGTGTTATAAATGGTCCTTTTTTATGAATGATCCTCACAGGTGTGAGGGAGAGAGAATGGTGCTTCCACTGGTGTGACGAAGACAGCAATATGTATCCCACTGGTGTGAGGAAGACAGGAGTGAATATTCCACTGGTGTGAGGAAAACAAGAATAGCTATCCCACTCAACACTGACTCTAAAATCTTTTCAAAGATTAAAAATGCAACACGGAGAATTTATGACACGGTTTTTCGGAAAAACTGGACTAAACGCGTATCTCTTGCTGTGAATCCTTTTCAACTTAATTTCTGCTCACAAGACTAGTTTTACCCTTGGCGGTGTGTCCTTTTTATATTATATTTATTGGTGACGTCATGCATTGCGCAGTATCCCGCTGTGTGTGACGTAGTTATACCTCTCTTTTCAATAGGTGATTTTCTCCCTCTTTAGTAACTTCCCCAGATTTTGCTCTAGACCTAGCCTGTGCCTATAGTACATTCTAATAGGTCGCGGGACGTGACAGAGTATTGTCTCCCGCGAACTCAAACTATTGTTATGAATTAGGAAAGAAGGACGTCTAGTTTTTTACGCGTATATTATACATGTTAATTAAAAAGTGTAATTCTTCACGTTTTCAAGATTAGTGATTGAATTGCATGAGCGTTTTACTATGAATAAAATACTTTCACAAGAGTATTGCCTGTCGCGAATTTTTACGAGTATTATAATCTATAAAAAACATTTTACTTCAATATTCACAAAATATGTATTTATTTCACGCCTACGGGACCGAATTGAGCGACTTTTCTAACAGATTCTTTGGAATATGTAATACAGGGTTTGCTTTCCTCGGACGCTCTAGTGCCTAAGACATTAAAAAAGTTGTTTTGAATGTGTATACTTCTTGGTGGTTGGAACCTGACCCTTCATTTCAAATGCTCTCTGTATACGCCAACTTCTTGACACTAGCCTTCCTATCGATACAACTGTTTTCTAAATCAGTTTTCTTTCTGGCATGAAGCAGAGTGGCAGATTACCAACCGTCTGTTGACTCTGTTTATAGGGAGGAAAAAAATTTCTTTTACAAATTCAAAAATTGTCACTTTCTTACATACTTTACTGACCCCATGTGAAATTAACTATCACAGATTTACTAGTGTGGGCCAATAAAACAATGAACATGTACGGGAACATGTCAGGATTTAATTTTAAAACTTTTATTACAATAATGTAACGCATTACATTTTTCAAAAATAAGTAATGCGTAAAATTTAAAAAAATTAATAATAATGATAGCTGCTCATTTTTATATCAAATTTTTAATAAATTATTTTGGGTTGACGCAAAAAATATTCATTTATATTTTCAATCGTCGATTTTTTAGGAAAGAAAAGAATGCTTTTTATTCAAGAAATTTCAATGTCAAAATATTGATTATTACTAGATTTTATTATCAGGTTAACTTTTTTTCACATTGCCTTTCACGAAATTTAAAATAACAATGCAATTTCTTATAGCTGTAATCGTTGGAATTGAGATTGGGATACATAGCAGATAACATGTTATTGTGAACAAATGACTAACTTACAAATTTATTTTTTGCAAAATTTAAAAGATCAATTTCTCGTAAATATTTCTACCCTAAAATTATATTTGTATGAAGAGTGATCTTTCTTCTATTCAACAATAGCATCGTGAATACCATCGGAGTTTTTTTAAGTACAAATTAAATGTTATTCTGCACAATGTGACGTTTCAAATTTTTCATCTTACATAATTTTATAATTCAAAAAATTAATCTGACTGTGGAAAATCAATCTTCGATATAAATGGGTTTTTCATTTTAGTCGTAAACAATTCTTTCATTGCGGATGCTTCCAAAAGTCCAAATACAGTGCCTGTTCTTATTAGAGCCTGGTTTAAGGCTACTTTTTCAAAAATGACAAAATTAAATTTAGTTTCCTCGTGTTTACGTATTTCGAAGTCGACTGCTATTCCTACAACGACACCAAGTTGAACTAGACCAGCACCTATCTCGCCCTAAATTAAAAAGATTTTTTATTTCAATAAAGTGAGAAGCAAATTTTTTTAAACGTGAAATAAAATACAATACCATATACCTATCAGAGTGACACAAATATCATGTCATCAAAACTTTCATAGAAAACTTCAAATTAAAAGAAGAAAATTATAGTCAATTTGGTTTCTACTCAAGCTACACAGTAAAAAATAGTTATTGCGGCATTTTTTTCCTTATCAAAACCAACAATGGTTTATCTTATCTTCTTTATCATTTTCAAAATTTTATTTATTTTCAACGCAAACATGTAACAATGGGACCAAGTTGTTCACATGAACTTATTATTTTTTGCAAGTATCATATGTTCTTAGATTCATTATGTTTCACAGACGATTTTGGCTAAAAATTAGCCAACCACTGTATGAGCGTATGAATGTGACCTTTTTAAATGGTCTAATTTTTGATGCACCTTAACATTATAAGTCGACTCTCATACCTGCATTGTGGCCTCTTTTTTTAGGATATTTTAATGTATAATGTAATATAATTAATGTATTAATGTACATTGTGCAATTAGTAAAAACATTTATTTTATTTGTGTGATATTTTAAAGTATTCCAGGATATTTCGAAGGACTTGAAGATATTGTATATGTTACTTTGGAATATTTCACATGCTTTAAAATAAATCATACAACTAACTTCACAAGGTGTCAAACTCCTTGATAAATATAAAGAATAATAACTAATTCTGGACTTATATTGACCCTTAATTAATAATTGAAGATATATGTTGATGTTGGTAATTGGCTTTAGGGTCCAAGGTTGATAAAAACTCAGAGTTTTACATAATCAGACGTTTCGGCTCTGATCGGAGCCCTCATCAGTGATTTATTCAAATCTTGATTAAAATTACGACTTTTTGTATAAATGTTATTATCCAGTTTTTTCTTTTTCCGTTTTTTGGGAAGACACATAACTTAGACTGCACACACTTCTCCCCTGGGAGGTTGACTCGTAAACAGAGTTTACGAGAAGTGTGTGCAGTCTAAGTTATGTGTCTTCCCAAAAAACGGAAAAAGAAAAAACTGGATAATAACATTTATACAAAAAGTCGTAATTTTAATCAAGATTTGAATAAATCACTGATGAGGGCTCCGATCAGAGCCGAAACGTCTGATTATGTAAAACTCTGAGTTTTTATCAACCTTGGACCCTAAAGCCAATTACCAACATCAACATATATCTTCAATAATAACTAATTGAATTGATGACTGACTGTTAGTTTTTTCAGCAAACACAAACGTGTTTTTGTGTAAATTATATTCTCATTATTTCTGTGAAATTAAATTACTAATTAATTATTCCAACTAAAAGATATTACAATATTAACTAATTAACTTGGTGGGTGGCAATTTGCTTCTTCATCAGTAAAATTTCACTATTGTAAATCTGGAGATTATATGAACATTACACTCTCTCAGTCACGTTCATCAAGCAATCAAATAATCTTTAGTTTCTTACCTGTGAGAAGGAAGTTGCACTGTCTTTCGATAATCCACAAAACTGTGTAGATGCCACTCTTAGGTTGTACATATGATTGCAGACCGTATTCTCATATATTATGTATATTTTTTCTCGTATATTGCCATGTAAAACATCTCCTATGGGTTCTACTAATTCATATGAATAAACCGAGGCTTGATATGCTATACTGTAGACTTGTGTTTCATAATCAATAGGTGATAAAGGACGCTCTTTCTTTTCATCATAAAACTAGAAAAGTCATTAACAACTGGAAAAGTGTTCGTATTAAATTTGAATTATTTACAAGTCTCGTTTTTGGATGACTACGTACTTAGTACCTCTTCACTCTGCAATGTGCCACAACTTTCAAAGTTATTACAAAGAGAAAAAACTTTCAATTTCCCTCTCTCTTATGTGTCAGTTTAACCTTTGTTTTAAGTTTTTGATAAATATCGTTCAGTTTTTATAGTATGTCTGTCCCAAAAGTTCCTAGACAAGCCAAAACCAAGAAAACTAAAAATGATTTTGGTAAAGTTGATTTATTTTATTTAAAACGACATTTTTGGTAAAGAAATACGTTATTAACGTTGATCGATGAGCTGCTGCATTATCGTGCAACAAGCGCCAATTCCCATTTTTACGATATTCTGACCGCACACGTCAAACACATGCCAGCAAACGCTTCATAACACCAAGATGAAACGCAGCATTGACTGTTTGGCCCTTTGAAACAAACTCTCTGTGCACAATCTCCTTCGAGTCGTAAAAACAAATCAATATTGTCTCCACTTTTGACTTCTCTAATCGCGATCACCAGTTACGCAGTCGCACATCGACACCGATGGATCTTGAAGATCCCATAGTACACACAAAAAAGTAAATGCTAAGAATCAGCATTTTCGTGCTGCTCAGCAGAAACTGAGATGCTTAATTTTGCTTTCGCAAGGGGAAATGCTAAAGTAGAGTAACTTGGATTCTAAACAGAAGTTTTCTAAATTTCTACAATACAGCAAGCTGAATGCTGCTTTGCAGCAACTCGCTTGTCGTAACGCAGCACTCGAGTATCGCGAAATAAGAAATATTGTCCATGAGTACTTTGTTTCTTATATTCAGTGACTGATTCACTGAAAAAGTAGAAGTCGGATACTTTGATTTTGTTATAACGCGTACTGCGGGTCAGTGAATCGTAGTTGATAATAAAGGGTTTTCCAATAGGGACATAACAATTTCGTATCTTTATATGAACGCACCCTTAAACTTTTTTAATGAACTGTCAATGTCAAAACGTTAGTAAAAGTCAACATTTTCATCATGGTAAAGTTTATGAACCAGCAACGTTTGGAAATTATTGAAAATTACTACCGAATTTCTGAGTCGGTGGTCGCAACTTTAAGAGCGCTTACTCCAATTTTCGACCGTATTAATCGTCCCACCCGACAGGCTGTGAGTGCTATAGTGGATAAATTCGAGACCAAATTTACACTATTGGACGTTCCGTTGCCAAAAATACGTCGTATTGCTCAAAGCGAAGAAATAATCGCAGACATAAGTGCATCGATTCAAAATGAGCCAAATCAGTCGATTCTACGTCGTTCTCAAGAATTGGGCATCGCTCAAACGACACTGTGGCGTATATGCGAAAAGATCTTGGCCTACATGCTTTCAAGATTAAATTGACTCAAGAACTAAAGCCACTTGATCACTTGAAACGCCAAAACTTCTCCAATTGGGCTCTCGCAAAGCTTGAAGAAAATGAAGAATTTCATCGAAAAATCA
Organism: Diplolepis rosae; assembly: GCA_030998225.1. Taxonomy (NCBI): domain Eukaryota; kingdom Metazoa; phylum Arthropoda; class Insecta; order Hymenoptera; family Diplolepididae; genus Diplolepis; species Diplolepis rosae. Next base: position 8,760,668 of record JAPYXD010000680.1, read on the forward strand.
TCTTCAGCGATGAAGCTCATTTCTGGCTCAATGGCTTTGTTAATAAGCAAAATATGCGTTGTTGGTCAGCAACAAACCCAAATGTGCTTCTTGAGACACCGTTGCATCCGCAGAAAGTGACTGTTTGGTGTGGTTTCTATGCCGGAGGTGTGATTGGGCCTTATTTATTCGTGGATGAAAACGACTGCCATGTTACCGTCAATGGAGAGCGTTATCGTGCGATGTTCAAAGATTGTTTGTGGCCAGAATTGGATGAACTTGACATCAACGATATGTGGTTTCAACAAGACGGTGCCATTAGCCACACAGCACGCGTCACAATCGATTTATTGAAAGGCAAATTCGGTCGACGCGTTGTCTCGAGAAATGGTCCGGTCGAATGACCGCCTCGTTCATGCGATCTAACGCCATTGGATTTCTTTTCATGGGGCCATATCAAGTCACTGGTCTATCCCAACAAGCCAGCAACTTTAGACGACCTCGAAGACAACATCCAACGCGAAACTGCCAACGTTCCGGTCGAAATGTGTGTCAGATTGGTGGAAAATTGGGTCCAAAGAATCGACCGCTGTAAACGGGCTAGTGGTGGTCATATGACCGATATCGAATTTCATTCATAAAATGTAATGCTTGCACTACACCCACAATAAATTTGAACTCAACATTTCAAATATTTCTATGTTTTATTCATAGATAAAGTTGTTATGTCTCCATTGGAAAACCCTTTATTAGGTACCGCCTGTCTGCAGCTCAGAAAGCGAGTTGCTGCTAAGCAGCATTTTCTTACTGACTCGTAGTTACTAGTGATGCTGTTAGGCTTAGCCCTGGCCTTCAGTATGTGCATGGATTGAGCCACAGCACAGAAATGCTCCCCAGTAGAAACTGCCGTTGCTGACAGTCGCTGCAATCGATTACTGATCACCAGCATTTTCTTTTTTGCGTTCAAGATAATGATAAAAGGAGAAGGCAGATAAAACCCAGTTACTGGATTTGCTCTGAGATGCTGAGAAATTTCTGATGGAGCTACATAAAAACAATCTCAGGTGCGCAAGCCTTTATTACCCGGTTCATAGCACCAAGCATGAAGTGTATCTTAAATAAACCATAAAAGACGTTTTTATATACAATTGAAATCTTAGCAAAAAACCAGAAGAAGGGAAAATTGTTCAGAAGAGGGTAAATCAGATCAAGTTTGAAGAACACAGACTAGCCATCCAGTAACTCATAAGAAAAAGCAAAGAGCTGGTTTTACGCTTACATTAGATAGTGAACACCTATTAGCTGCTTGGCGGGCGAATTCAAATTACACATTTATAACGTGCACTTGGAATTCACATGCTAACAACAGCCAATTAATACTTATTATCTGGAGCAAGAGCAAAACCAACATGCTATTGTTACGCTCATCAAGTCATTCGTTACACTTGTGATGAAGATGAGAGAGCTCGATGGGCGTCGAGAGTGTAACAACGGGAAGGGGCAGTAGAAATCGCATCGGGGCCTGCACCTGCGGTCTTGCGTCTTGGGCGGACTTGGCTGTCCGCGTCGTTCGGGGGAGGATTCCTTTTATTCCTCCCCTGGCTGGCGTGGCTAGTCAGTTTTCGGTTTGCCTAACGGGCGTGTGGCCGCGGATGAAAGTCCCGGGCGAATGGATGATGGAAGAGTCATACGCGACTTTAAACTGGAGCCAACTGACATTTTTCCTCCTCACCAAAAAACAACAAAACCAAAAAAAACATGCTATTGCTGTGATCACTGAAAAGAAGTCGTTGCTAAGTACACACAAACCACCGATCAATTTTAGTCTTCTACTTAGAGGAATTTTAAAACTAAGAATACAAAGGTGGTTCTCTCAGTTCTCAACGATTCAATTGTTATGGCTGTCAACTGTCAATTACTTATAAATACGTGCGGGTGCGCTCTATGACGTCACCATCTTGAATTTGACGGTCTCTGAAGAGACTCGAGTAATTTGCCAGATACGAACTAAACTCGAGTATCTCATACATGCTGTTGTGCAAAAGAATAACTTTCATAACTCGATTTAAAAACAAGTAACTAGAATGTATCATTATAAACTCGATTAACTCTATTTTTCATACTTTACAGGAGAGCTAGTCCAAGTTTTATTGTATTATCATTTTTTAGAACCTTACCTTAAATTTCGAACAAGTATTCATGGGAATATCAAGTTCTTTGCTAATGAACAGTGTATAATTATTATGCAAAAATATAAGTGTATTTTTTTATCTTTCTTGAAAATTATATCTTATTCTAATATTATTGCATTATTACATTGTTACAGAACAATTAATAAAATTATGAAGAGTTTTACGAACAATTATTTCGAAGAATACCGAATATTTCATTAAATTATGGAATTAAAAATGTATTCAAAAATATAAATTCAGTGGATAATATTTTTAAGTGAAAAGCATAGCATTCTGCATTCTCCCGTTATTTTTGTTAAATAAGAACCACTTATTGAGAAACAAAACCTATTCAGTAGCGACTATTATCATCTATTTAGAGCAATAAAAATTAAATATTTCAAATATTAATAAAAAAAAAAGTTGCACGTATCGGTAAAATTAAGGTTGGGTGTGCCGGTGTGTTTACCGTTTGGTTCATGCAGCTACAGATTACCTTTGTAGTTCCTTCAAACGATATATTTTCTTTGTTATTTGACATGTTTATCCTACAGTCTGTTCAACAAGAACGAGTTCTAGATTTTTCGAAAACTATTAGAGATTTTTGAACTTCTTTTTTTTAAATGAAAGTACATTCAAAGGACTTCGGCGCAATTACCAAGGCGATTCAGTAGTGCTGGAATCGTCCGAGAGAGCAGACGTGAGTCATAATGAGTTCTGTGTACGCGAAACGTTTTGAAGCGGTATTCTTGTGTATCCATCCAAAGGGACACTTATGTCCTATACAGCCGCTGCTAAATACATCAAAAAGTCGAAATCGTTCGTGAAGAAGTGGGTTGAGCGTTATAAAGCCAATAAAACAGTCGACGATCTGCCTGAAAGAGGCAAATCGCGAGCAACAACGAGCAAGCAGGATAAAGCGATCATAAAGCTGTTCGAGCGTCTCCCCACTCTACGGTTACGAGAGGCCAAGGCTTTTCTAGCCGAAAAGAGAGTCAACATCAGTATAAACACCATTCGACAGCGTCTGGCTGAATCGAATATAAAATACCGCAGCACGAGGCAAAACCCCCGCTTTTAGAAACCCATATGGATAAACGAAAGGCATGGGCTGCTGAAAATCTCGACCGTGACTGGTCGAATGTCATTTTTTCTGATGAAGCGTCGTTCTGGGCATGGTTTCCCATAAAGTATGCCTGGTCTACCGTTGACAGTAGATCACAACTTTGGACTGGCCATCACAGTCCCCCGATGCGAATCCAATCGAAAATGTCTGGAGTGTTTTAAAGAGGAAGCTTGCGGGAAAACGTGTGTTCACCCTGAAACAGCTCTCGCAAAAAATCAGGAAGATATGGCAAGAATTACCGATGGACTACGCTGAAAAATTAGTGGAAAGCATGCCGAAAAGGTGCCAGGCCATTCTGGACAACGATGGGGACTTGACTATCTATTAGGTAGTAGCGCCGTAGTCCTTCGAGAGTACTTTTATTTAAAAAAAAAAACGTTTTAAAATCTCTAATAGTTTTCGAAAAATCAAGAACTCGGTTTGGTTTAACAGACTTACATTTTCATCATATGAAAAGGCATTGGTTTTATGTGAAAAATGACCGAGAATTTTTATTAAATATTCACGACTTGAGACTCCCTGAGTCAGGAAAGACAATTTTTACGAAAGTGTCTGTCTGTTTATAGTAGTATAGTAGTAACAGTAGGTCGTATAGTCGATAACTCTCAATGGAATTTTCGGATTAAATTGAACTTTATCAAACTTTATCGGAGCCGAAAAAATAAGGACAAGTTCGTTAACCAGCTTTATCTGTCCAAAATTGTTAAAATATAAACATGCTTTGCGTTTTTGAAATTTTTTTTTAAATAATCGAAAATTGCAATATTGATTTCTGATAGTACTTATAAGTTTTCACTGATTATCCTGATAACACTTTTCCAAATTTCCAAATTTCCAAATTAGAAAACTTATATTACGTTATGTACTATTAAAAATCTAAAATTCAATTTTGAACCATAATAACATATGTCAAATACGAAAAAAACATAAGAATGCAAAATTGTTCATTTTAATAAGGTCTAGAATTTTTGTCTGATACAGTTTCTGATAAATTGTATATTTTTCGTTTCCATTTCAAACAATACGAATAAAATTAAAAGATCCCATTTTTTGAACAAAATATGTGGCATACAAAAAAAACGTCAAGATGGAAAATTAATTGCTCAAATGAGGTCTAAAAAATTATCATTAGAAGATTTTTTGATAGAATGTATATTTCATGTTTTCATTTTGAATACATTTTTGAATATCAAGAATTCCATTTTTTAATGACAATATGTGATACGAAATAAGCGTTGAAATGCAAAATAGTTTACTTATATAAAGTCTACGATTGTTTTTCCTTATTGAGATATTTGGAAGAAAATAAATTATTTGAATCATGTGATTTGTTAGAAAGTTAAACAAATGTATAAAAAAAATCATTAAAAATTGAGTCAATCGAGTTTATAATGATACATGCGAATTATTCGATTTTAAATTGGGTTCTAAAAGTTACTCCTTTTTAAAACGACATATGTAAGATGCTCGAGTTCAATTTGTGTTTTATGTTTTTAAAAGTGCAGCAGAATGATTCACTTCTCGAATTAGTGAATTTCAAAGATTTTTAAAAATAATGTTCACAGTGGTGTAGTCCCTTAAATAAAACTAGAATAGAACGAAATGTGAGGGAAAACATTTTAATATTTATACGTATGTTAACATCGAAGAACGAGGCTTGATAAGAATTGTACGATCATGGGAACTCACATGAGTGAAGTTTGATTGCAATTATATGATCACCTCGTTCGAGACGATTACCTCTTACCCATACAATATTGAGGAAGACCCAAATCTCAATAAAAAAATTCTTCCTTTATTATATTATTACATGTTAGCATAGTATAGTTGCAATAAAATTTCACTCAGATAAGTTCGTTTTATCTTTAAATAAACCTACAATAAAAATTCAGTAGTCTCGCCATCTCTATTCATAAAAACTGCTGTCACAATTTTCCGAAACACGAACTAAAGTTTTATACAGTTACCCTTTTATAAAATTAACCTTCTGCCTACCTAAATCACGGTGATCGTCAATAATCGTCAAATAAGGCATATGGAGAGGGAAAAGCCAACGGAATCACGCACTTACATGAATACCTGTGCATTAGTGCAATCCAAATTAATTCGAACTTATCAGTGCTGTAACACAAAACCACACAGAACAACAGAAGGCTGAAAATGGTTACATCTGAAAGCCAGACAACTTTCGGGCGGAAAGTCAAACTTTTGTATAACAGAGTATATGAACTGTAAAAGATCTCCCTTTATTGAAATTTCCAAAATAATAACTCCATCACCATCCTAATACTCCAGAAATCATTCATCAGGAGTGAAATAAATTAATGAAATTCAATTAAGCGCTAATCCCATGAACAATATGAATTATGTGGTAAGAAAATCAGAATGTGCAGCATAACCTGAAAATGGAATGTCATATTGTATAAAATATATTTTAGAAGAAAATATTTGAATAAATCACTTCAAACATACATTAAACGAAGTAAACCACGAGTACTTTATTGACCACTTGAAGAAGAATTGGAGTCAATTTTTAAATGTAAAAATAATTTACAAGAATTTAATTCATTCGTTCAACACAGACTTAAGTAGTATTTTGTTGAAACTTTTACACTTAAAAATTGAGTCCAATCCTTCCTCAAGTGGTCAGTAAAATTAGTATTCTTGGTTTAACGTATTTTTCAAGTAATCTATTTAAACATTTTCTTTTTAAATTTATTTCATCCAATATGACATTCCATTTTTAGGTCATGCTGCACACACTGATTTTCTTACGACACAATTTATATTTTTTATGGAATTAGCGATTAATTGAGTTCCATTAATTCATTTCACTCCTGATAAATGATTTTTAGAGTAATATAAAAGTAATGCAATTATCATTTCAAAAATTTTAATCATTGGGGGCTGAAGGTGTTACAAATAATTACAATCCTGAATCTCTCGCACTAATATTTATACCTTTCATGGCAGCAAAGTGCCCACGTGATACGACTCCATTAGTGGCGATATGCTTAGGCAGGCAGAGGGTTAAGATGAATTTATGAAAATTCAGTTAAATTTTAGTGAATATGAGAGAATATTATTGAATTATTAGTTACAAATTACTGAATATACTGATACTTTTGTATCTGAAATTCTGAAACTAGCAAGAGAAAAAATTTCACATTCCGAGCAACTGGAGATTTCTACAATTACATGTGATGGAAAATTCTGTTACAGTTCTTAATTTTAAGACAAATTTAGGAAAAATTAAAAAATTAATCAAAGCATTTCTAAGAGTGTACTTTATGAGCCACAATTTTTCACAAGTATTGAATTTTTACTACCATATAGAAAACTGAATTGTAATTCAGATTTATAACTTACCGTCAAAAGTGCAATATTGTGAGGATCTCCTAATTTTATCTTCTTTTTGTGTGGTATTACATATATAACTCTGAATTGACGTTTTTCAGATTTATGAAGTTCAGTTGCAACCCATGCATCATATGCAATTAAAGTAGAACCATCACATGAATCTTTTTTTACTTGATTTAGTTCACTAGCCTTGTGGCCAGCAGTTAAAACATGGTCATAGGTAACGAGAACTCCAGAAAAAATTTCTTCTAAATGGTCTTGAAAAATAAAAAAATAAGAGCTCAGAATAATTTTGTTGAAAGGATTCTTCAGCACAAATAATCATGTTTATTACAGTACGGTCGGAAAGTATTAGAACAAGATAAAAAAAAGTTGTTTTTGTCAGTTTATCGTATCATTTATTGAAATATTAATCACATATTCGCGGTAGTTTTGTACGTTCAATGTAGCTTCATGATTCGAAGACATTTTTAATGCATTTTACTGAAATTTTCATCAAAATTTATAAGGAAACAGTGAATATGTTACTTCAAGCGATTCAGAATTGTGGGACCACCTGTTTTTCGATGATTGCTTAAATTATCTTAATTTCAATTCTGTGAGTGATGAAATTTGTACTCTTAATAATGTGAAAGCCATCAAAATTATCTTTAAAATTAGTCTGGAATGAATTCGTTTTGTTGAATTTTGAAGAAGTTATTGCAGAAATAATCAAGATTTCAATGCTTTCTTAAATTTTAAATAACTTTCGAAACATTTAACATTTTTTAATGTTCTTAGGCTCAGTTTAAAGCTAAGATTCTACAGAATCGCAGTAAATTATCATTATAAATCCATAATTTTTTCTTGCATAATATAAAGAGTTGAAATTGTAACAAAAAAGTAGGGAAATTTCGAAAACATTTTATCTGTAGGTAAATCATAATAAAGATCATATGAATATATGTTTTAAGGGAATACGATACAAAATTCATGATTATATGTTTTATATATCTTATAAAAAATGTTTTCTCAGCAAAAGCAATATTGGAATTTTTCCAACTTTTATATTTGAACTTTAACCTCGAGCAGTAGGTAAGAAAAAATTACACATTAATTCTAAGAATTTGGTTCCATTTTGTAGCAATTTAGCTTTAAAATTAGTCCAAGAACATTAAAAAATATTGATTATTTCGACAGTTATTTAAAATTTAAGAAAGCATTGAAATCTTGATTACTTCTGCAATAACTTCTTCAAAATTCAACAAAACGAATTCATGCTGGGCTCATTTTATAAAGGATTTTGATAGCTTTGAATTTAATTAACATAACAAATTTTTTCACTTACATAATTCAAATTAGGATAATTTAAGCAATTATCGAAAAACAGGTGGTCCCACAATTCTGATCGGTACTGTATACCTCCTGTTTATTAAAAATACTTCCGAGCGCCAATCGAGACGACCTAATCGCGCACCCTATTTTTTAAATGCAAGTGACACTAATGGATATAAAATAAAAACTGAGCGCGAGTATTCCGACTCTGAATGTATTCCTTAAGGCCAGTAGAGCTTTAAGTAAGTAAAACTTACTTTTTGATTTTAAATTGAAAACAAATTTAGTAATTTGTATGGAAACATAGAGGGGGTAACTTTTATCCACGATCTGATATTGGGATTTCAGACTAGATTAAACGCGCAGTCAAATTCACGTATAGTCCAAGCAACAGGGAATTTATTATAAATGATTTATGATATTATTTATTTCTGAAAACGGACTGCGCCATCAGAAGAAAGGTTGGTCATAGAGTAATTGTGTCATGTTTTGGACAACGAAATATGATATATAAATTTTTTATCAACATTTAAGACCAAAAAATCGCACTTTTTTTAGTTTTTTGTTTATGCATTGTCGCGAGTCTCGCAATGTCCCGAATTGTGTGCATTGGCACATATTCTATTTTATGTGACTGTGGTGCGGATACGAGTTTTTATGCGTACATTGGAATCTAATCTAGTACTTATTGTAGTTGTTTGCTGCGCTAGTTGTACGAAGCGGGCACAAATTGGGGACTAGTCCCGGCCATTTTGATTTTATCGGCCTTGTGTAGTAGTCAGTGCTAACGCTGTACGAAGAAGTGAGGAGAAGAAGAAGAATAAGAAATAAATTGCGTTCCGCTGTAAGACTATAATGCGCATGCGTAGTTCAATTTCTACACTGTATTCCTCTGTAACGGAATATACAACATTGCTTTACTCTCAGCTGTAACGGAAAAACGAGTTTCCGCGGCTGAGGCACATAAATTAATATCTCAGTTAATTTTCAACTTTTTAGCTTGAGGTTTGCTGGAAAAGTAGCAGACTTTATGCTCTTCGAATGCATAAAAAAACGGACACTTTGAGATAATACTTTTCCGCGCTATTGACACTTTAATTTATTTAATGCGTTAATTCTAAAATGTCTGCTTGCCGCAGAGGTGGTCCGATTTTTATTTTGAAAACGGCTTTTAAAAATATAAATCAAGCACAAAAGAACGACAATCTTGGTTTTTCGCTAAAATGTTGCAAAGGTCATTAAAAAACGGCCCAAACATGACTTCAAATTCCTGAAAGCAGCAAAGTCACAGTGGTGGGGGGAGAAGTCGAGTAGGCTCACTGAGTCACTTTGCTGCGTTCAGGCGTTTGGAGCCATGTTTGGGACTTTTCTAAAGAAACTTCGCAACATTTTAGCAAAAAACAAAGATTGACGTTCTGTTTTGCTTGATTTATATTTTTAAAAGCTGTTTTCAAAATAAAAATCGGACCACCTCTGCGGCAAGCAGACATTTTAGAATTAACGCATTAAATAAATTAAAGTGTCAATAGCGCGGAAAAGTATTATCTTACAGTGTCCGTTTTTTATACATTTGAAGAGCATAAAGTCTGCTACTTTTCCACCAAACCGCAACTCAAAAATTTAATAATTAACTGAGATATTATTTTGTTTAACAAAAGTTAAATTTGCCGGTTTTTCCAAATTTTTCCAGCTCCTAATTATTTAATCGGATCGAATCGAGCAACGGGTCATTTTGTTGGCGATTCAATTGTCTACAACTTTCAATTGATGTCATCAAGATTGGATGATTACCTTTAATGTTATAAACAAAAATCTAAAAAAATGCGATTTTTTGGTCTTAGATGTTGACAAAAAATTTATAAATCATATTTCGTTGTCCAAAACATGATACCATTACTCTATGACCAACCTTTTTTTCTGATGGCACAGTCCGTTTTCTGAAATAAATAATGTCATAACAAATTCCCTGTTGCTTGGTCTAGTAGAGCGAGCTAGTTTAAATGTTTGCTTATTATTTTTTGCTAAATATCATATAAAATATAGAATTTTTCTTTGTAAAGAAAACTTGAAGACTTAATAATGATAACACAGGTACAAAAAAAAGTGTGCGGAGCCAAAAAAGCGACCAATATAGCGTTTTGGTATTGGTCGAGATTAGACAAAGCCTGAATTTTCTGTTTAACAGTTTTTTTTATATTCGACTTGCAATTTTTCGGGTACAAAATGTTAAAGTGTTTGAAAATTAAACGTTACGTTTGTAATGTACGAGTATATTGAAAATACACACTTCAAATGCATAAAAAATTACTATCGTGATTTACGTGTAGAAGTAACACACTTGTTTTTAGAGTGTAGAAAGTCAATATTTTCGCGCGCCCATAAGCATCCTGCGCAAATTTTTTACCAAGATTCACTTCAGATCAGTAGAAAAATATTCTCAGCCAGACAAGAGACAAACTGTTAACGAAGCAACATTAAGTAGGAAACACTATAGTAAACAAATTTTTAATTGTAAGTACCACTGATTAAATTTTAAAAGGCGTCATTTTTGTTCCTATGTATGAAAAATCCAAACTCATGGAAAATTCAGTAATTTTTGTAATTCGTATTTAAATCGTGGGAAGCTCAATGAACAATTGACGGCAATATGATTTCTTGTTTAGCTTTTAGCAAAAAATTTGACATTCAAAACTTTATGACTATTGGCGGATCACCCTGTATAACACAACCACCACACAAAAAAAAAATTTCTCTGGCCTGGTTGTCAGATCACATTTACTATATGTTTTTGGGGTCGCTGAATCTAAATCCGAAGTCCATTTCACCCCATCATGTCAGATTTTTGACATAACATTATCAACTCTTATAATCCGAGCCCAATAACCACATAACTTTAAAAATGATAAATAACGAAAAACAAATGATAGGAAGACAGAATTTTAGTCATTCACTTTTTTTGGACTATAACGGGTTCTTTTTTGATCGAATGATCTGTGCAATGGGTTCCGTTTGTTTTAATTTTTGTTTCACTTAATTTATTTATTAAGGTGGGAGTGCAGAAAATGTAATTTCAAATTCATAAGACATCCAAGCGTTCGAAAGTCTGTAATCATTTTTGCAACGATTTGTTTATATTAAGAACTTTTTGTATTTCCCAAAAAGTTCTAGGCCATTGCCTTAAAACTAAGCCAGGCTTTTTTTCTAATCGATTCATTTTACTAACGAAGGTAGTATATCTAAACATTGTTCTGATTTGTGGTCCATCGAATACTCCTTCTTTTAATTTAGCCTCAGATAATTTGAAGATTTGTTTTTACGAGGTATTGGAAACATTGTCCAGTTTTATCAAGAGCTTTTACAAACTGTTTCATTAGTCCGAGCTTCATGTGGAGAGGATGAATCAGAATTTCCAATGGATTTACTAAAGACTCATGCATGATATTACGTATACCAGGTGCGAACGATGCTCTCGTTGGCCATTTTGTTTTTTTATAATGATTTGCACGATTCCTACTGTCCCACAAGTACAAATAGCAAGGATTTTTTGTGAATCCCGACTGTTGTCCAAGCAAAATTGTTAATATTTTTAGATCCCCACAAATCTGCCATTGATGAGTATCGCAGTTTATTTTTTCAAAAGCACTCCCATATTTTCATATTTTTCGTACATGACAGTAGAGTGGGCTAAAGGAATTAAAACATATACTTGTAAAGGGTTTTCCAATGGGGACTTAACAATTTTATCTATGAATAAAGCACAGAAATATTTGAGATATTGAGTTCAAATTTATTGCGGTTGTAGTGCAAGCATTACATTTTATGAATGAAATTCGATATCGGTCATATGACCACCACGAGCCCGTTTACAGCGGTCGATTCTTTGGACCCAATTTTCCACCATTCTAGCACACATTTCGACCGGAGCGTTGGCAATTTCGCGTTGGATGTTGTCTTTGAGGTCGTCTAAAGTTGCTGGCTTGTTGGGATAGACCAGTGACTTGATATGGCCCCATAAAAAGAAATTTAATGGCGTTAGATCACATGAACGAGGCAGCCATTCGACCGGACCATTTCTGTAGATAACACGTTCACCGAATTTGTCTTTCAATAAATCGATTGTGACGCGTGCTGTGTGGCTACTGTCACCGTCTTGTTGAAACCACATATCGTTATTATTTATTCAATTCTGGCCACAAATAATCTTCCGAAACAGCACGATAGCGCTCTCCATTGACGGTAACATGATGGTCGTTTTCATCCACGAAAAAATACGGCCCCATCACACCTCCGGCATGGAAACCGCACCAAACAGTCACTTTTTGCGGATTCAACGGTGTCTCAGGAAGCACATTTGGGTTTTTTGCTGACCAATAACGCATATTTTGCTTATTAACAACGCCATTGAGCCAGAAATGAGCTTCATCGCTGAAGATGATTTTTCGATGAAATTCTTCATTTCCTTAAAGCTTTGCGAGAGCCCAATTGGAGAAGTTTTGGCGTTTCAAATGATCAAGTGGCTTTAGTTCTTGAGTCAATTTAATCTTGAAAGCATGTAGGCCAAGATCTTTTCGCATAATACGTTACAGTGTCGTTTGAGCGATGCCCAATTCTTGAGAACGACGTAGAATCGACTGATTTGGCTCATTTTGAATCGATGCACTTATGGCTGCGATTATTTCTTCGCTTTGAGCAATACGACGTATTTTTGGCAACGGAACGTCCAATAGTGTAAATTTGTTCTCGAATTTATACACTATAGCACGCACAGCCTGTCGGGTGGGACGATTATCACGGCCGAAAATTGGAGTAAGCGCTCTTAAAGTTGCGACCACCGACTCAGAATTTCGGGATCATTTTTAATAATTTCCGAACGTTGCTGGTTCGTAAACTTTACCATGATGAAAATGTTGACTTTTACTAACATTTTGACATTGACAGTTCATTAAAAAAGTTTAAGGGTGCGTTCATATAAAGATACGAAGTTGTTATGTCCCTATTGGAAAACCGTTTACATTTGTATTGTAGAGTAAAGCAGCCTTTGTACTTCGCTTAGAAGAATATATCAAAAGTCTCCAATCTTCAGCATCATAGTAATACGCTTTCAATTTACTCATAAGACCTTTTACATCTGTGTAAAATACTATCGATGAATCTTCGTCTTTCATGAAGTATTTTCAGAATTGTGATTCTCTATTTCGATAAACAGATACTTTCGTTTTGGGTCCTAAAAGGTTTTTTCTCTTTAAAAATGATACAGACCTATATTAGTGCATTTTATTTAATTGCACACTTTTAAGTCCGTATTTCATTTTGCATGGAAATGGAGTTACACAAAGTGAAGTGCCGGTGAGGCAGGAATTCAGTCACGTGTTCCAGATGGTACATAGGCTAAAATTTTTCAAACTCGCTTGAGGTCTTCCACAAGTTTGATATATCTACTAAAATCATAAAAACTTCCTTGAAATATTTTTATTTCGAGTTTTGATTGAACTTGCTGAATTTTTTTGATAATTGCATTTGTGACGCGCTCCAAGAAAGGGATTCTTAATGGCAATAACTTAAATTTTTAGGATATAATTGTTTATTATTATTTTGAGCTGATTTTGCGAATGGCACAAAAAAATTATTCTTTTGTTTTCAGTTTTCTTGTAATACACTTTCAAACTGGTGATTAAGCGCTTCTACACGGAAAAAATTTATTCTTGAAGAATTTCCAAATTGTTCAGAAATTGAGGATATGAGAAAAATTTGGCAGGTTTTCGATGATTTTTCAGTGAAATAACTCGAACGGTTCCAATATAGTTACTGACATGTGCAGTAAAGCTTTTATTCGAATATTACGGATGTCTTTGAGAGAAAATATAAAATAGTACAATATTTCTTACAAGATGCCTCAGGGAAATTTATAGTTCTTCTAAAATAAATTTTCATAATTCTTTAACCGTGAGAACTACGGTTGTCAGTCTGTACAGATTCCCGAACTCTGGAATAAAAGGGAATGCGCAATCGTCATCGCGCATCACCTTGCCGCGAACCGGCATTTGCTTTGTTAGCTGTTATATATATGTATATAGTATAAAGCGTGAACCTTCCCTCGGACTGGTACCTTGACGAAGTCCTTCTCTTGGCGATGCCACAAAAGGACGGGTGGGGAGGCTTAGCAGACGGCTGATCGGTGATCGGTGAACAAATGCAGGGGGCTCTATAGACGGGCATCTTCCCATTGCGTGAAGGGTGCCCTATAAACGGGTCTATCCCAGGTTGAAAGCGGGGGACGCTATAAACGCGTCTACCCCCATGCATGGAGAAGGATGTATGCCCCAGGTAGCGGCGTTGAGAATGAGTCTGCGAGTGCCTGTGAGGAATGAGTGAACTGAACGAATGTCAGCGCCGCATGACTGTGATATGTGTCCTTCGAATGTGAGAGGAGAAACTATAGACGGACTCTCTCTTGAACGAGACAAACAGCGAATTGGTGTATGGAATCTCCTGGGGGACACTGCAAGGCCTCCGCAGTCTGTGACCGAAAACAGTCCAAACGATCGTTTCCGTATGGCATCCCACTGGGAGTACTTCGTCACCGAGTAGTAGACACTACGAGGAGGCGAGTTTGATGTGAGCCTAGCTCTACCCAGGATGGTGTGCCATGCGGGATCAGGAGCCAGCCCCTTCGGTACCTGGATCAGGTAGTGCGTATTGAACACAGGTGTCGGAGCCTGTGTTGCCTCGAACAAGTCCGGTCTGTCCGTGTATACCGGGACCGGCTAACCGGAGGTTGTTTCTCAGGGAACTGGGGTAGGACTTCGTTCCGACGGTATACCCGTTCCCAACTATTCCGACCATCTCCTCTACGCACGATGCGCTGGGGTAATGATTTATGGATATTAGCAAGAAAACGATGGGGAAAGAGGACTTGGATGCCTCATCTGGAGCTGAGGGATGGAAGGACGTCCTTCAGCTCCTGAAGGAGCAAAAGGAGAAATTGAAAAGTTGGCGAGGGCTCTCAGCGTCATCCAGCAGGTTATGCTGAGAAACAACCCTCACCACGTGACAGACAGTGTAAATGAGGCAACTGAGGTGTTGGGCGGAATGCCCAACACCCATAAGTGCCTCCTGGAAAGCGGGTGAGAATCCAAAAAAAATGGAATCCCACCCCGCCATGAAGAAATTGGGGATCTTTCAGAGACCACGCTCGGCGTCTCTGGGAGATACCAAAAAAAACCAGGTGAAGGGGGAGAAGAGATCCGCGCCCTCCACCTCTCTGGAAAAAACTCCTAAGAGGGGAGAGGGCGGACATTTCGTCCCTGGTCTCGAAGAGGTCCCTCGAAATTAGGGACCTCGACGAGACCGTTGAAAAAGAAGGGGTTGTGTCTGCCCTGTGCTTGGTACAAATAGTCTGAAAACTCTTCTTGGTTTCAGGATGCAACAAGGAGGGCAGGCATCCTTGTTTTTAGCCCTGATTTGTGCGTCGGGGTATATGAGTTGGCGAGATGGTCGCCAGGAATGACCTGATCGTTTTAAATCGGGGCAGGGAATTCACCTTCAGACGAGGAGCGAGGGGGGTCAATCATTGATCTCACGATTGCCGCACCTCGCCTCGCCTCAAGGATAAGCGACCGGTCGGTTCTCGAGATAATAACCTTGAGTGACCACCGGTGCATTGAATTCAATTTAGAGCAACGGTGCCAAGCAGTGTATAAGGGTAGGGGCGGCGAAGGAAGGAACCCCTCCTGGAACACGAGACGACTCAGCAGGATAAGATTTCGAGAACACCTCGAAGAAACCAGGCTCATTGATGAGCTTGGTTGGGTCTGCCCTGCTGGGTCGTTCGAAGGTACTGTGCGCTCGGCGAGGCTGAAGGCAGGCAGGCAAGCCAAGGGTTCGATGTACTGGTGGAACGACCAGTTGACGGCCCTACGCCAAGAATGCCTCGCAGCGCGGCGAAAATTCACCCGTTCAAAGGGGGATGCTATGCTGCACGAGGCATGGAAAGGGGCAAAAACAGCTTTGAGCCGAGGCATAAAAAAAAGCCGACTTCAATGCTGGAAAGACTTGATCGGTGAGGTCGAGAAGGACCCATGGGTTCTCGCCTTCAAAATAGTCACCAAGAGATTGGTTGCTAGAAGAAAGACCCCGGGCCTGGATAATCCCGATCGAGTCAAGTACATTGTGCGAAGCTTGTTTAGACACTTAGAGCCGTTCCAAAGACAGGACCGAAGTTCCTGCGTGGTCCGGCGCGAAGAACTCATCACTCTCGAAGAACTAAAGAGAGCGTGTGGAAGGCTTAAGGCAAATACAGCGCCAGGTATCGACAGGGTTCCGAACGAGATCCTCAAAGAAGTGATCGCGGATGACGCACCTGTCGTGTGCGCCGCTGACGACGTCAGAATCCTAGATCTGAGGATCAATGAAAGTCTGTGGTGAGCAAAGCGCTGGTTGGATAGCAGCGGCCTGAAAATGGCCCCTGAGAAAACCGAGGCTTTGCTCGTTACGGACAGGAGATCTTTCCAATACCCAAGGATCGTTCTAGGAGAGCATGAGGTCGACTGGAAAACATGCATTAAGTACTTGGGGGTGCAGCTGGATCGTAGGCTTAGCTTTGACGAACACCTAAAGATCGCAGCTGCCAAAGCCATCCAATGTGGAGCAAACTTGGCCCGACTTATGCCAAACATTGGTGGACCCAGGGAAGCGAAAAGAAGATTGGTGGCGAGCGTGGTCTATTCGAAGCTGCTTTATGCAGCTCCAGTCTAGGCTAATGCCCAGCAAAACCATGCTATCCAGAGGAAGCTGTTCTCGGAGCAGAGATTTGTCGCGCTGAGAATAGTTTCAGCATTTAGAACTGTCTCGAAGAGTGCTGTTCTGGTCCTAGCGAGCTTCCCGCCAATAGATTTATTGGCGGAGGAAAGGCAGGAGACCTTTCAGCTTCTCAAGGGCTTACCTGCGTCGACCTGCAGGAAATCGCTCGCGCAAAGGAGGCCATCCGCAAGGATGGAAGGCGCAGACTCGTCGAGAAATGGCAGATGAGATGGCATGGTGAGCAGACAGGGAGATGGACATACCGCCTGATCCCGGAGCTTGCCACCTGGCTAAACAGAAAGCTCGGGGAAGTCGGCTTTTATTTGGCGCAAGCGCTCTCGGACCATGGCTGTTTTAACGCGTACCTGAGGCGCTTTAAGACGAGAGACGAGGAGATGTATTGCTACTGCGACTTTCCGGTGGATACCGCGGAGCACGCACTCTTCGTCGGCGCAAAATGGGGTGTGGCAAGGAAGGCCCTCGGTCAGGCAGTGGGTTCCGGGCTTACTCATGACACGATGGTCCCTCTCATGCTTCAGTCTGAGCGGCTCTGGACACTCATCGAGTCATTCGTCACACTTGCGATGAAGACAAGAGAGCTTGATGGGCGTCGAGAGCGAAACAATGGGGAGGGCCAGTAGAAATCACATCGGAGCCTGCACTCGCGGTCCTGCGTCCTGGGCGGACTTGGCTGTCCGTGTCGATCGGGTGAGGAATCTTTTTGTTCCTCCCCTGGTTGGCGCGGCCATTCAGCCTGCCCAACGGGCGTGTGTCCGCGGATGGGAGTCCCAGGCGAACGGATGACGGAAGAGTCGTACGCGACTTTAAGCTGGAACCAACTGCTCGTCAAGTTTAAAGCCGAAAGGCGGTTCGGCGGACGGTGAATTGGATCAAGAGAGGGGGTTTTTTGGTTTTAACAGGTATGCCTAGACCCGTCCTAGGAGAGTCCTGTACAACGTCTATAAAAGATTTCGCCATTTTTCCTTCTCACCAAAAAAAAAAAAAAAGTATAAAGTGTGAAATTGCGTTACCGGAAAAATAATTGCGACCAACGGAAAACTGCATTGTGTAAATACTTTTCTATATTATGTATTCAATAATTATTGAAAGGGCATGCCATTTTTTACCGACTTGGATCGTTTCGTACCAGACTTAGAGCACTACTAGCAGTAACAGAGGTTATACTGTCGCATAGCATATGTTGCTACTATCTTAAGGTTTCTTTGTACACATGTTAAGGGTAATTTCGAAAAAGAGATAAAAAATTACGAGAATAATTTTTAGATGTATAAGCTTAGATGAATAAGAAGGAAAAATTTATAAAACACAAGTTTTAATGGTTATTGAACTCATCTTAGATATTTTTGCGATTTCACAAGCATGAAGGCAAGCATGACTGGAACTTTTCCCAATCTCAGTGGGATTCTTACCGCATATACCAATAAAATCTATAACTATCACTGTAATCATTACTGAACTGAATTCTAGAAAATTTCCCGAACTCCACCGCAATTTCTACTGTTGTTAAGGGTGGAATTCTCCCCGTACATAAAGCCGTAAGGTTTCAAAGACTACTACTGTAATTTGTGCTGCACTGATTTCTGGAATTTTCAATAGATTCTCAATAAGAATATTACTGCACAGTTCGCGAGTTTTTACTTAACTATTCTTAATTCTTCTACAAAAAGTTCTATAATATTTCTAAACGAGTAAGTCCATAATTTCTAAGGAATTTTATATCCTCAATTTCGAAACAAATTCGAGAATTTCTCAAGAAATTTTTTTTTCCGTGTACCTGAATTCAAGTGATCGACTCTTTTACTGAGAAAAAATCCTGGGTATATTGACGTGATATATGTAGTTGAAAATGTCCTTAACTACCCAATGGGCACACGATATTAGAAACGTTTATGTTACATTCTACAAACGTTTTAGGAACATGCCAATGTCCAATGCCCGAAAGACGTTCTTAGAACGTTTTTGAAACGTCTTTCGAACATTGGACATTGGGATGTTCCTAGAACGTTTGTAGAATGTTACATAAACGTTTCTAATGTTGTGTGCCCATTGGGTACTTTTTGTGGTTGAATTAAAGCAATGGTTGACCTATCAATGTAGGTACTAAAAGTGGTCGCCGTGACTAAGTAATATCATCACAGCGACTATGAAATGTTGTCACAGTCACTATATGTAAGTGTCAACTGTAAAGTTTTGTAAAATCAAATGCATAAAATCACTACGTGGAACATTGTATTTTTCATAGGACCTCTTTTGAAAATCTGTTTGTCGGCATCTGTAGAGCGGGTTGAAACTTTAAAAGTAGTAGCATTTAAAATCACAGTTTCGACCCGCTGGACACATCAAATCAAATTCTCGAAAGAGTTGCTATCAGTTGCTATGAAAAATAATATGCATTACTCGAAACAATACGCAGCGGATTCAACAAGTGTGAAGTTTGCTGCACTGGTTATAGCGACTACGTTATTCTAGCCATGAGAACTCAATGTTTCAAGTTCTTATAGCTGCACTGGGGGAAAAAACATTCAACGTTGCACTGACGGTAGAGCCAACGTAAAATTACCCAAAAATGATCATCTGTGGCAATATTAGCGATTGTTCTTTTTAGTTCTTTTGTTTCCCTAATAAATGTTTTCCTAATTATATATTGGTATTTATGTAAATTGCGCCATCGTGTAATATTTTCGAATCACACGGCGTTCCAGCGTTAACATTCCCGGTGAATTGACGGGGCTGACATAGCTGGATTAACGTGAGTTTTCAACGCTACATTGGCGGTGGCGCCAATGCTCCTTCCCGTCAATGCAACGGGATTTTTCGTATAACCTAACGGTTTTTTTTTCCCAGTGTGGGTTTAAGAGTTAAAGACAATTTCAACGATGTTAACTAGTCGCCACGGCCAGGTATTCAGAATATGACTACCATGGCTACAAATCATGTTACTGTTGTCATGGGTCAAGTAGCGACAACAAGTCTCCATCGTTGCAGTCACTTTTTGTTTCCAACTACATTATTCCTAGTCATTATGACTAGATGCTATTTTTCTCTATTGACCTTATATTTGTTTTTCTTATTTTTCCTTAAACATCAATATCTTGAAATTTAAACTTACCTGTGTAGTGGATTATCGACACCGCGAATTTTATGGATCCTTTATGAGTTGCCCTTCTACCACTTTTCCCCTCCAATAACGAATTAGATTCTGTTAAACAGTACAGCATTTAAGCAATGACTTTCACGAAATTTTTGCGTTACAAAAAAATGATTAATTGTAATCAAAATATGATAGTAAGAAAAAATTTTGAAAAGATAATATGTAATATTAATCAAATTTAAGACACTTACCTATGCAGACAAAAATGCTTATTAGAGCAAGAATAATGATGTTCATTTTGTCTCGTTTAAAAAAGTTTATTGTGCTCCGTGTTTCTTCGAGAATATAAGAGTAATATCTATTAAAGCATACATGCTCTAGTTGCTTATATCAAAAACACACATACAATTTACAATGGCACACTCATTTATAAATGTTCTCACAGTATCGTTTACTAATGCAACGTAAGTATACAGTAAACACTGGATAGAAGGTTATATAGATGACGTGATTTTATTCTCTGTACCACGTATAACGAAATTAAAATTAAATTAATTTAGGGAACTACTTCAATTATGTAACAGATTATGTGTATAAGAAAAAAAAAATCATGATAAGAAGGCTGTTATACAATTAAGAAAAAATTTAGAATTTGCACTCTTTAAATTTGGAAATGAAAGTATTGTGAAATTTGATTAATCACATGCTAATAACATATCTTCGTAGAATATTCCATTGAGTTTACTTACAAACCATTTAAAACTGAGGCGTCTAGATCCAAAACCTGCCAAGTCTAAAATATTAGATTTTGAGAAAAATGCAAAGATTGTTTCTCAATTAAATATATACTTGAACATATAAAGAATGTTTATAATAGAATATTATCCTACACAAAAATACATCATTTATCATATTCAGATATTTTTCACAGAAGGATTTGAAATTCTTAAATTATTAATTGCTTTGCGCGATTTAAGAGTTTGAAATTGTCTATGAGGACAACTGTTGGGAAAGTATGTATCCTATTTGAAACCAAGACTTGTGACCTGATAAAGTAAACAGTGACAAAATTTCAAATGCAACCACCCTTATTGAAAATATTAACAATACCTATTAAAGTGACAGATGAAAAAGGTCATTGATATTTTTATATTTTCAAATTTTACATTATATATTGAATTTCCATTACTAAAAAGATTCAACCCTAAACCTATCTGTTTAGTTTTGAATCGATTTTGAATGAATTTATAATTGAAATTTATTCAAAAATAATTACAACCAGTGAGGGTATTAATTTGGATCGTATAATTCCTTCACAGGGACCTTTTATTTTATGAGTTGTAGGGCCATTGGAAGGATACCTTGCTAAATCCTTGCCAGGAAACCTAACCAGTTCCAAGCATGAAGGAAAAACCAAGCTCTTTAGCAATTTTTTCCAATTAGCGCCCTATAAGTGATAGGGAAAAATGATCAGGGCTTCACTAGAATCCCCCCAGAATTTTTTCATAGGATTGCACATATTACATTACTTTGTTATTTATTTTATACAAGTCATAGGAGATTTCCCAAAAAACATGATTCTTTTTTTTTTTTTAAGCGTCTACTGATTGCTAGCATTACTACTACATTTATTTTTCAAGGAAACTGGTAAACTTGCAGGGTAGTCGTTTTGCGCACATATTTATATATATTTAAACAAATTTGCTTTTTCTTTCATAAGCCGATTACATAGAAATTGGCTGAGATATAGTAGATTGCGTAACACGTCCTCGACTGCCTCCCTCCACATAGGTGATATATGCTGTCCAAGTTTGAAGTTAAATGTAACTGAAAATTTTGTCACAGTTTCGTAATTTTATGATAAATTTTATAAAAATTCTGTTACAGTTTGACAGTTTTAAGATACATTTTATGAAAATTCAGTTGAGTTTCATAATATTAAGAAAAATCTTAGTAAATTCAGTACATTTTTCGCAACTTTAAGATACCTTTACTGACAAAAATCATAAATGTCGTGAAATGTTACGTTATCTTTGTAACATAACATTATTGTAAATTTCCGAACATTTCTAACAGTATAAACAGAATCCTTGAAAAGGCATGAATAATTCTCCCAACAAAATTAATTAACTAAAACGTATTCCGGCTATTTTCGACATAGAAACTTCGGCTTTTTAACATATATGTACTTAGCTGTGAAATACTAGTTTAAATGAAGATTGACTTTGATGACTCACCTATAGCAGCAATGCCTGGACCATACCATATATGATGCCTCCTTCTTATTGCAAATTTCACTTCCAGACTTTTTTCTTCATATTTTTGAAACTCTACACGGAGAAAAAAATCCAACTATTATAGTAAGCTGAGCTCTTCCTATTAAAGCTCCGAAATTAATGTGCAAAATTGGTATGAGCTTCTACCAACATTGGCATCAACGTATGCATTTTTAGCATGAAATGTCTTATACCATAAAAGAATTAAGCGCATTCTATTATTGCTAGTGTCATATGCTATCAGAGCAATGTATCTTATCAAAATAGCTCAACCTTCATCTTGCTATGGTTGCAAGGAAACGCATCCTATTTCAGCAAGACTTCTCTTATAACCGAGGAAATACGTTAGGTGTTACGTTCGAGAGTAGGCGTGGCTTAACACCTCGGTTGTAAAAAACTCATGCTGGAATAGGAAGAGTTTCTTGCAATCATAGCAAGGCGGATTTCGAGCTATTTTCGCAAGGCATGAAATTTCTAAAAGCATTTTAGAAATTTTTTTATTTTCTAAAAGCATGAAACTTAGTACTTTCTTAGCATGAAGGGATCCCTGCTTAAAATATATGAATTCTTCACCAAGATAGAAAGAGCGAAACCTGCTACAAAAGCAAGACTAGATTTCTTGCTACACTGAGAAAAATATATCTTAGTTTCTTCTTTTTTTTAGGCGGAATTGTCCTATGATTTATGGCATTTTAACCCCTGAAAATCTTTATAGAACATTTTCCTATTTTTTATCGGACTTTACTGACCGACGGAAATTATGCTATAAAATAGGGGGCTTTTTCCGAAAAAATATCATACAATTTCCTACTCAAATGTCTAATTAATACTTTTTCAAAACAGTAAAATATCACTGTTTTGATTCCGGTATTCTTTCTGTTTTTTATCGGAATTTTTACCGTGATTGGAACACTAAAAAGTTTATATAAATTCATTAGATATTTTCCTCTTTTTTATCGGACTTTTTTGACAATGTTAGTAATTATATTAGTCGATTTGAACATTTATGTAGTAAAGCTGAAGAGATCTGAAAATAATTCAGCTCCAAGCTGGGTTCGAACTCGCGCACTCGTGGTCCGTAAGCTAGAACGTAGACCGCTGACCTGTGAAATCATTCTAACGGCATTTCGATTATTAGTTTCATGACCCACAGCCTGAGATGCTTCATTTTCTTACGGGTTTTACTTTGAAAAACCCTGCTGTTGTTGGTGAAATCGTTTCCTAACCATAAAAATACAAATTTTATATTCTAATTGCAGATTGTACATAGCGAATCCAACGGTTTTGCCAAATGACTTAATTTAATAACTTAATGACAAGAACAATTAGCAAAATTGTATTATGAAATCGGAAATCCGGAAAAAACACAATACGTTTCGAAACGTTTTTAAGTGTTTTGTCTTGGAAAACTCGAAAATAAAGCTTAAAATCAATGACAATCGTAACCGATGCGGTTCTCGGATAATAATGTGAAGCGCATCGTTCATTTTTTCATGATGTTTCATTAAAAAAAATAATAAGTATTGAAAAACATCAACCATTCCGTAAATATGCAGATGGTCTTTAGTAATTAAAAACTTTATAAAGTCGCGTTTTTAAATTTAAAATTTTATAAAATTAGTGACTGTTTATGAAGTGAACTTTATAGAAAATTTTATAAAAATTGTCTTTATAAAATGCGTTTTTCTATAAAAACACGAAACTTTATAAAATCACTGACTTTAATAAACTTTTGTCTTTTTATAAAGGCACGATTCTTTATAAAAACTTTTAACTTTGTAAAATTTTTATATGGTTGACTTAATCGAAAATTGGTATTTTTATAAAGTTTTTATAAAATTACTTTTTATGAACTGTTTAGAATATTTGTAATGTTTGTATCTAGTTTTTTGTAAGATTGATTTAATAAAAGCACATGTTTTTTTTATAAAGTCAACATTATAAAAAAATGTATACATTATGAGTATTAATAATGTAATTTTATGATAACTGAATAAATGTACCAATTTTGAATATAGTAAACCTTATGAACATTTTATACAGTTTTCTGTTTGTATAAAGAACTTTTTTTTATTAAAAGACCAAACTTTATAAAATTTTTGTATAGTTGACTTTATGAAAAGTCAGTATTTTGATGAAGATTCGATTTTTTATAAATAATCGCATTTCATAAAAAGACCGGACTCTATAAAAACATCTTTAAGTTGACTCCATAGAAAGTCATAAATTTTATGAAGTTTTGTGTTTTCATATAAAGTAGCGTTTTATAAAAAAAATCAAAAATTTATAAATATTTTTTCACGTTCACTTCCTCAAATAGGTACACGTACACATGTACGCTAAGTCACTTTGTGCGCCAAGAATACACTACTACATTCGAGTATGACGCACGTCTGTATACACACGTACACAAGTACACTGCTCACGCGAGCACGCCGTACACTAGTGCACGGAGTCGCGTATAGTTGATGCCATCAGTCCGAAAAAAACCAGTAAAATCTGCCTTCAACTTGAGGTTTCTATTCCGATAATTTATCGGAAATCTGACGGACCATAGAAAGTCCCATAATTTATCGGAGTTTTTTAGATTCAGTTACTGTACATATTTTCTTTAAGTAAGGTAATATTTACGTCAAAATTTGAATAACAACTCTCCTATAAAAAAACGTAAATACTTTCATTTTTTTATCCTCTTATTTCACTTTCGCAATAGTATATACTTCATTTCAACTAGCAAACTTTCCTCTTTTCTACCCCCTGAGGTATAATTCCTATAAAAAACAGGAAAAATTCAGATATATTTTACTCAGTGTATTATAGTCAGATTTTTTTTCACCGTGTAAACTTCAAGAAAATGCAAGACAAAAAATCGATTTTTTTATTAATCAACACCAGACAGTTCCCTTGATTCATAGATTCACTGACTTACACATCTAAATAACATCATTGGTAATTTCGCCTAACTTCATATTTTTACATTCTCATCACACATGGAAAGGTGTTAGATATATTTTTTATTAAATATACAAAAAGATAAGAAATAGAATTGATCAATTCTTTATTGTTAATTAAATTCATATTCTTTACAATGCCGTTTAGTTTTATTGAAGATATAATCCTAAACTTGATAGCAAATAATTATTCCAACGATGGAATATCGGCTACTGCACTTGCGTTATTGTCAGAACACCATCCGCAATGGTAGCACGAATTTCATTAAGTACAAAATCATCGATATTTTTTATAAATAATGTGTATTGTTGTTCAATAATCAGAAATTTAATTTATATACGTATAATAGCTTACAACCAATTTTTCGATTTTGAGGCATTTGAAACATTATTTTAACAAAGAAACTTTCAATTTAGAGGGGTTATTATAAAAACAGTTGTTGGAGTCACATCCACTGAGAAATCAGTCAAAACCAAGTAATTGTATAGCTTGAACTCACTCACTAATTGAATTAAGTAAAAAACATATTGCTGGAAATTGAGAGACTCAAGAAAAAATTCCTTCTGGAAAAGATTTTTAGCTTTAGAACATTAATTATTAATAGATTTCATACTGTGGTAAACTTGTTTTAACATTGCTTCTTACACAATTTTCAAAAATGATAAAAAATGTTATAGCAGTAATTATTAAAAATGATATTTCAACAAGATGGTGCTATGAAAAACAGATTGTCTTTGCTAATTTAATTATTTTCTTCTTATTCGAATAGATGAAGTCATTTGTGAATTGGTTGAAAACGAAGTTAAGAATTTTACCCAAAAATAGAATCATTAAATGAACCGTTTTTAAACGTTTAAGGAGGTCCTCGAACCTTCGAGGATTCAAAAAATCGATTTTTTTTGCATATTTCGAATCTAGACGTTACTAGAAATGCGCCCTGTGAAGGATTTCACCGGATTTTCAAAAGTTTTGGAAAGAGCACGTCTAGAATATTTGAAACATCGGGGATTTCTTGTTCTCTAATTTTTCAGCAGACATATCGCTAGGTCAGGACACGAGCTTTTTTGAAAAAGTTGTTTTATTTAATTTCTATTGCCCTTTTCAGCTCAGAAAAAAAACGGTCGAAAAATTTTTTTTTTGTTAAAACGTCTGCCATTTTGGGAGATTTGGATATTTTTCGAAAAGTTTGTGTCCTGACATAGACAACGTGATTTTGAAAAAACAATTGTTTCCACGTAATTTTTTTATGTCAAAAAAATAAAATACAGAAAACCGTTCCTCAATATCATGTGTAGTTTTTTCGCAAACTATCGTTGAAAATAGGCTTGAAATTTTGGCGCGAAGGTAGACGACCCCCTTAAATCTCTATTCATGAAGAGCAATTTTTCCTCTATTAAACAATCGGCCAATCACCCTTAGACCTGTAAGGTCTCTTTCGTGTAATAATAAATTCTCTTGATATATCGTTTGCTTTTTTCTGTCCGTCTACGCTAGCTAAGAGAATTTTTTCTGTGTGTAGGCTCACTTTCTCAAATACGACAAGCTCATAAGTTCTTGCTTTCCATGTTGCTACTTTCGAGTTGACTGCAATTCCAATAACTTTACCATTTTGAAGTAATCCTGCACCTTTCTCATACTTAATTGAAATAAATTTTCTTAGTTATGTAAAAAGTAATTTTTATAAATGCAGAATCAATACACATAGTTACACTGAGAAACTTTCTATGCGTGAGTAAATGACAAAACTTTACCACAGTTTAGTATTTGTTTGTTAGCATTTGAAGTAACGGAAAAGGAGGTACAAATGTCAACTATTTGTATCGTGAAATCAAAGCCTGATATTGCTGTGCAATTTTATCATTTATTTATATAAAGAGTTTTTCAGTGTACAGTGAACTACAAAATTCAAAATATGTTCTTCAAACTGTAATTACTATCCTTTAGTGGCAGCGTTGCCATTGCTACTGATTTATCAGGAGTTCTACTGATTTTTGAGAGTGGCTACTGATATACTGATTTTCTTTAAAGTCTCCTGATTTCTTTTCGGCACTTGAGCAAAGTGCACAGGAGCCTATAGAGGAATAGGGGAACAGGATTTAGCCAATGCGATTGTCGTCGCACGAACCCCAGGCGATCATCTCATTGGTTAAATGCTGTTCCCCTATTCCTCAATCACCCTATTCTCCTCGATGTAGGATTGCATTGCTTATTATTTCAAAAATAATAATCATTTTCGCGTCAAGAGAATTTGAAATTTTCCCGCGAGGATATTTAAGGTGGCTGACGAATCCGCGAACTCATTGGTTGAAAAATGTGAAAGAATGATGTTTACAACTGAAAAATGCTTCATTTCATGTCATTTTGCTTTTATATAATGAAATTATATTATTTAAGAGTATTTTAATTATTTTAAGAATAATTCACAATTTTTATAAATATCCTGATTTTTTGTTAAGTCTCCTGATAAAAAGCTCCTGACTTTTTGTCTCGACCATTGGCAACGCTGTTTAGTGGACTAGTCCGTAACATTAGTAAAAAGATACTGATTGAAGCTGAGAGAGTGTAGCACCAAATTGTTTTATTTAGAAAAGTAAACTTGCGCTTAGAAAAACATAGTCTTTCCAACTTTTGACATAGGAAGAAAAATTGCATTTATATCGTAAGAGTTTCTATTTTTCTGAAATAAATTAACGGGATATTCTACTTTGAAATGTTAACAAAATCGAATTTTTTATTGGATCTATAACTTAATTGGTGTGTTTTTTTATTTATTATTAATTTATTTATTATTGTTCAAAGTATTGCCCATCTGAAGCTATGACTTTTCCTATCTTTCTGGCAATTTGTGGATTCCATCCCAAAAGAACTGCGCCGGCTTGGCGGCCAAGAATGAATCAAGCCAATTTTTGATACTCTATTCTGATGTGAACCGTATTCCAGTGAGGGCGTTTTGCATCGACCGGAACAAATGGCAGTCAGAAGGAGAAAGGTCTGGGCTATAAGGCGGTTGGGGTAAAACTTCCCATCCACTGTTTTCCAAATAGTTGTCAACCGGAGTAGCAACATGGGGCCGAGCGTCGTCATGATGGAAAATTATTGCCTCGTGTCTGGTCGCATATTCCGGGCGTTTTTCGGCTATTTCTCTCTTCAAACGGATTATTTGTGTTCGGTAGCGTTCTCCATTGATGGTTTCACCCGGTTTTGGCAGCTCAAAATACAGCACACCCTTCTGATCCCACCAAATACAGAGCATTACCTTCGCGCCATGGATATTCGGCTTTGCCGTTGATTTGGCTAGTTGGCCGGGTTTTACATATGATTTTTTGCGCTTGGGGTTGTCGTAATGGATCCATTTTTCATCACCAGTAACAACCCGATGCAAAAATGACTTCTTTTTGTGGCGTTCCAGCAGCATTTCGAACATGCAAAACCGCCTTTCAACGTCTCTCGGCTTGAGTTCATGTGGAATTCAATTTCCTTGCTTTTGAATGTATCCGGCTGCTTTCAAACGTTTTGAAATGGCTGCTTGAGTGACTTCCAAAGATTCTGCGCGTTCTTCTTGTGTTTGACAACAATCTTCATCGTATAATGTTTCCAGTTCTTCATCTTCAAACTTTTTTGGCTGCCCAGGACGTTCTTCGTCTTCCAAGCCAAAATCACCACTTTTAAATCGTGCAAACCACTTTTGGCACGTTTGCTCAGCTAGAGCATGTTCACCATAAACTTCCACCAAAATGCGATCACTTTCGGCAGCAGTTTTCTTCATATTAAAGTGATGAAGAAGAACTCCCCGCAAAAACACTTTTTCAGGCACAAAGTTCGACATATTTGAGTAAAAAAAAATTATTGTTGTTTACGCTTGAAATCAATGACATATGCTGAAAAAGACGCATAATGACAGTAGCTTTCCAAGGCATGTTCGGAATATTGGAACGATGGAATAATAATCAAGTTACGCCATCTCTTAGCAAACCGCACGAATTAAGTTATATATCCAATATTTTATGGAAGTATAAACTTTTAAAAATCCACTTCTCAGGTGTGTTATATCAAACTGAAATCACAGATTCAACGTTAGTCAAAATTCATATAAAATTTGCACACTTAAAACTTTGAAAGCGTTTTTCTCAAAACGATCTTATTTTATCGAGCGTAGGAAATAAAAAAATGATCCTATCTTTCTCCAAAGATACAATTTTCTACATATTAGTAGCTCTAGCCTGTAGTAAAATTATAATTTTTTAATAATAATTAATATTTTTTATTGATAATAAAACAAGCCAAAAATCGTGATTTTTCAATTTTTATCTTTTAACTTTAAAAATAATATTTTATTTCTATTTTAAATAGATAAATTTTTTCCGAACTATAGCGAAATCTTGTTTATTCAATACACGGAGAAAAATGGATTATAAAGTTCAATATCCGGGTCCAGTGACTATAGGACAACCATTCAAATTATACAAGCTATTATCTTTATATAAAACAAGTTTCCTAAAAAATACCTATTTTACTGCCCGTCACAGTAGAATACCCCTTAACAAGTCATACAATTTTAGTTTCTTACCTCTGAAAAGGTTGTTTTGCTTTTTGATAGTCCGCAGAGCTGAGTATATGCAATATCTAACTTATACCACTCATTGCACACGTATCTATCGTAAAGTCTATATTCCTTCTGCTTTACTTCACCAAATAAAATAAATTTTATTGCATTATTTATTTCATATGCACAATAGCTAGCTTCTCCTGTCACATTGTATATATCTTTAGCCCAAAGAGCTGGCGTGAACAAATTATCTTGCATTACATCATGAAACTACAAAAGTCATTAAAATCTATATCAATGTGGATATTGCGTTTTAAT
The DNA here is from genome assembly GCA_030998225.1 of Diplolepis rosae. Taxonomy (NCBI): domain Eukaryota; kingdom Metazoa; phylum Arthropoda; class Insecta; order Hymenoptera; family Diplolepididae; genus Diplolepis; species Diplolepis rosae. The sequence goes on from JAPYXD010000680.1 coordinate 8,790,621, forward strand.
GAATCCTGTACTGAAAAAAGGTGTATTCTTATTAATTAATAGGTGTTTTTGTTAATAATGTGGATTTATAGACTAATGTCGAGATTTGTACAAAAAAAAAAACGTTTTGCGAGAAAGTTTAATAACATTCTTTCATTTGAAAAAAATGGCTGCTGAAAGTTATCGATTGTTGATTGAAGCTTAGGGTGAACTTGTTCTAACCCAAGAAACTTGTGAAAAATGGTTTAAACTCTTTAAAAGTGGTAATTTTGATGTAAAAGGCAAGGAGCATGCAGGTCAGCCGAAAAAGTTTGAAGATATAGATTTTTAAGAGATTATTGGATCAAGACTCAACTCGAACGTTATAACGATTGGGTGAAGCATTGGATGTTAGCCAATCCATCATTTCCGAATGTCTACACACATTAGAAAGATTCTAGAAGAAAGGAAAATGGGTTTTATATGAATTGAAGAAGACATTGAAAGGCGAGGAACTGCTTGTGGAATTTTGCTCGACAGACAGAAAAGACAAGGTTTTTTGCATCGAGTTGTGACAAGTAATAGAAAATGGATTTATTTCGACAACGCAAAGCGCAAAAAATCATATTACGAGCTGCAAAAACCAAGTGAAATGATTACTGGCGATAGATACGGACAATTGATAAAACTGGACCGAGCATTAAAGAAAAAACGACCAGAATACGACCAAACACACGATAAAGTCAGTTTTCAAAATGACAATGCTCGGCCCCGTGTTGAAAAGTGTGTATAAAACTATTCGGAAAATGTCAAATGGGATATCGTACCCCACCCGCCGTATCCACAGGACCTTGCGTCGTCTTTCTTTCTTTCTTTCTTTCATTCTTTCTTTCTTTTTTCACTTAAACACATCAGTGCAAGGACACGAGAAAGTCAAACGGGAGCGAAAAACAAAACAAACGGCAAACGAAACCACCCGCAATCCAGGGCAGAGGCAGGCAAGCTTCGAACAAACAGTTCACGAGCTCGGGAGTCGCAAAGAAGCGATCACAACTAAATATATGAATAAGAACCAGCCGAAAATTCCACTCATCGAGAGAACGCCACATTGAATTCGGACCAGACACCATCACAGTCGGATTACACACGAACAAACACGTCCGGCCGTGGCCGAAACGACGACCGGAATCGACTTGGCGTCTTCGGACCCACTTATTTCGATCGATGCAGCAGACATTTCGAAAAACACTTCCATTCTCAGGGAGAAGTGAAAATTCGGCTTGATGAATGGTTGGCCTCAAAAAACGAACAGTAACTTTATTAATATGCATTTTCTAAACATTTTTTATTGTTCCCTCACTTATTTTTATGACTCACTGTTAAAAGTGCAATGTTGCCTCGCCTTCGTTCTTCCACATCGTTATTAAACACTTTTATATCTATAACTCTGATTTGTTGATTTCTATTGGTGTCAATTCCAAGGGCAACCCATGCTTGGTACACAGTTATTAAAGAACCATTAAATTTAACTTCTTCGATACGAGAAGCTTCGCAGCCAACAGTCAAAGCCCGATTCACGGCAATAAGAACCCCAGAAAAGACGTTTTCCACATGGTCTAAAGAAATAAATTAATTTACCAATGCCTTGAATGTTCACGTAAAAAAGCAGAAATTTCTCATTTTGTCTAGATTATTTTTACACCTAAATCAGTAAAAATTCAACAGAATTAATGTCAGTGATGCAAGAAAATGATCATGGAGCGGCGGTAGACCTGGATGTGTCTCTACTAGAAGGGTGACTATATTCTGGGGACAATGAGATGCGCGGCTTCTCGAGAGGCAGTCCTGAAAAATAAGCACCGAAAGGCCGCGCATGAAGCCAAACAGGCACCACTAAAAGGCAGCAAAGCTCGGTGTAGTTCGCCTATAGAACATAATTGCACATATTCACCGTTAGGATACAGAGGAAGTAGTGTACCTTATTAGAAACTACAATTATACTAATACAAAGCATACATAAACCTGATGTGCTTTTATTGTGAAAGAGAAAACCAAGTAAGGCCTCACGAGTGCTGACTAAAAATTTCCTCATGGAGAAGTAAAAAAATATCTGCTCTGGCCATTACTGAAACAATGTTACTAAGAAATCTGACGCACTGGATATTTAATTTAATACATCATTTTCTTGATCAATCTGTTGAACTATTAAATAATATTAAAACGATCATTCAAAAGCTATTGTTAAATAACGATATTTCAACTACCGGCGGAGATTCCCAAACATAGAAACTAATGAGACCTTCAAATTTTCCTCCTTTACATGTTTTTTACTTTTTGACAGATTTACAGTTTGACATTTGATACTGATTTATATTCTGAATTGTGCTAATTATAATAATTCTATTCAGTAAAGGATTTCCTAAAGAAATCAAAGCACACGGAAAAAAATGTGTAGCTGTCACAACGATTTTTTAGGTAATATCAGCCATATTTACGGTTAGGATAGTTAATAATATAGTTATAAGTTTCTTTGTACCAGCTACACATTTGTTTCCGTGTAAGTTGTAATGCTATACTTAATTTTTAATGTTATAGCACGCCTTTGGCACCGAGCTTCCACCAGTAAATCTCAGGATATCAAATCAAACGATTTTATTCACGTCTCCTATAAAGCACAGCAAAGCGATTTTTACTGGGCGCCAGACCGACAAGGTCACCTTAGTTCGATAATTCAAAAGAAACAAAAAGGGGAGTGAAAGCGTCAGGTTCGAAATTAATGTGGGGGGGGGGGTTCCTGGTGGAAACTATGTGTACCGGACTTTCGGCTAGCCCAGCTTGAAGTCGGTAGAGTGGGGGAGTTTTTGGGGCGGAATATGCCAAAAAAAGGTTTCCTAACCGAAGGATGAAACAACTAGGCCAGGTCAACAAAAATGAAACAAATTTATTTAAAATTACAGTCCAGTTTACCCGACAATGGATCGCGTCAACTTACAGCTATATAAAAAAATATTAAACGGGGAAAAATTGAAAGCGAACAAGAATAAAAAAGGGGGAGGAGCGCCAATGGTCAAAAACGGAAAATTCTAAAATATAGTACCAAGGGAGAAATTAAGGTAGCTAAGCCTTGGGGTTAGGCCACTCCGTCGGGTACTCAGGACCCAGGTAATTTTTCTTTGTTAAGAAATTTGTTACAGAAAATGAAAACGGGGGGGGGGGGCGGTAACACTTTTCCAGGGTCTTAGTTCGAGGCCCAGTATTCAAAAAAATCACTAAGTGGAGGTCCAATCCGGGAATCCACCCTGTCACGTGCCAAATTACTGAACTAAAAACCAACTTTAACGAAAACTGTGGCCACGTGTAGGTAGGGTTCCTGGAGAGGATAAAATAATGAGTGACCTCAGCTCAACAAAGGCAACACTGCGAAAACCGACGGCTTCGTTGTCTGCCATTCAATGAAGTCCCCGGAAGTCCAAAAAAACACTCTTAAATTTATTTACAAAATAGAAAGGCTGCTGATGACAGTGTTCGCAGATAGTGTACGTAAACGGCCCCCACCCAAGAGGCGTCGATCTTATTTTGTCTTCCTCATTCAAACAACCTATGGCAGTGGAGTGAGGAAGAAGCCATGAGCTGGTGGGGGCCGTTTATGTCCACGTTCTGCGAACACTGGCTGATGAAGTAGGACCACGCTGTCGCTTGCCGGTCGCTCGTGCCTTCTTGTTACTTCCCCTACCGCTGGTCCGGTGCGCTGATTGGCTGGCGGCCCACTTCTGCTACGATCTAGCGTAGAGTTATTTCAGGGACGTGTTGAAGAGGAGCCTGCAGTACCCCTACGTCAACATTCCCGGTAAAATTTTCGGACTCAAGTCGTCAGCGGGTGTTGCTCCAGTCTCCTTCCCCTCCGTTGACATCCATACTATAATTATAATTTTGGCCTCACTTGCCCATCCGTAATAACGAGGAGTCTTGCGGTGATCCGATAAAAGGGGTGGCATGTCACAGGCCTGGGCTATAGGTGCCTCTCTAGTGAAATTAGATGTCGAGACTGGAGTTACCCATGGCACGATCTTCGAGGTTCCACGACAGGTGGAGGAGTCGTCTAGGATCCTTGCGGCAGGAAACGCAGCACAAGTCCTAGGGGCATCTTCAAAGGGTGTCCAAATCATGGGTTGACGAAGGTGTAAACTGGTCGATAATGGGCGGCAATACTTGTGGATGACAGGCTCGGTAAAAGTCGGTGAGATCGACATCCTTTTGGGCCATGCGAGAGCGTAAGTCGTGAGTACGTCCTTTCGATCCTTATTTCCCTCGACATTCCGCGATGCTTTTGGATATACATAAATAAAACAACAACAAAAACACAACAATAGATCCTTAATATAAAAATGCTAAATATAGCCCCTGGTCCTGGAGTACCATGCAGCCTCTGAGGAACCCTTCAGTTCGATAAAAAAAAATAAAAATTGGACGTTCTGAATTTGAATATTAATAAATCATATATTTAATTCATGATTGAGTTGCAAAATTTTGCATCGTCACAAAGTATATTTAAAAAAATTTATGTGCGTTTCCACGTGTGACATGTAAAAAAAGGGATGTAAACAGGAACAAAAATTTCACAATTCAGAATATCAATCATTGTCAAATGCCAAAACGTAAATCTGTCAAAAAGTAAAAAACATCCGAAAGAAAGAAAATTTAAAGGTCTCATTAGTTTCTATGTTCGGGAATCTCTGCCGGCAGTCGGGGCATCGTACGGCTGTGTGAGATGTCCATAAGCAAACGAAGGGTCGTGCGACTCTCGCCTCTATAGCAAATGCGACTTGACACGTTTTCAATTGGAACAGCAGTATTTAAAAAGACTTCAAGTTGCTTTTATGAAAATGCATTTGCTATTGTTCCCTGTGTTGCTTTTGTGAAAATTGATGATCATTGAAATTTAATCCCTTAATCAGATGATGGATTTATAGGAATGCATCGGATTTCATCCAATAGGATTTGAAAACAAAACCCAGCTGTTACCTGTAGATATGAAATAGGGGTTAAGGAAATAAATAAAGCCAGTGAACCTTCACCTTTATGTCAGCGGCTTCTGAGACAGTAACGTCGCTTTCTATAAAACTTTTGGAATTCAATTTAAGATTCTCAAGACCTAGTAAAGATCCTGCCTATTTCGATTATTTTGGTATAAATGTATTTTGTGCTTTAGAGTTTGTCTCTTCAATTTTGCTTTGTGTAGTAGAGATTTTATCTTATCAAATTAATTATATCGTTAGACTAATAGCGGCATTTAAGAATTTAAATTTAATTTATTTTTCCTAGTTTAGTATATTAGACCGAAAGCTCCTTTAGGTTAACATTCCCCCTTGGTCTTCGAATTTGGTTGTGACATGGCTAGTATTCATATACGCAATTTCAAATTTCTCACCGAGTAAGTACTATATTCATACATGTTGAAGTCTAACGTGTCTTTCTTTTTATTTGTCGGATTTATTTTTCTAACTACACTTTGTAAAGGATCACCTTCCTCTTCGAAATGAACATCTGTATATTACAGTACTAAAATTTAACATAGGTCAAGACAGATGCCCCTCAATTGTATTTTTTAAGCCTCGAACCATCTGTTTATGATTGAGGAAACAGATTTCCAAATTTATTGTGGATCTTTTCCAAATCGTCAGAAATACTTTACTTTATTACTTCTCTAGCCCCGTTCCGCTTTCGAAGAAACTTACTTCAGGTACTTGAACCTTTGCATAGCCATGACATCGACTACGTCATTAGCAACCCCACCTCTAAACTGTATTATTTCTCACCCGAGAATTCCGAATTTTATCTGTAAGTCAGTCGAAAACAAGTCAAAAACGGAAGCATCTCTTCTTAAATATCGGCTCCCTCACTCGCTCGCGAATTACATACTATGTACAGCAAGACATGTTCTTATAGTAGTAAATTGTTTAACTGAGCTTTACATTTCATTTATTTTTATCCTTGTTCCTTAAGGGAACAAGGAGTGATCATCGATACAAGCCAACGTATACACATAAGCTTGTCCTGTTAGTGGTCCGCAGCGCAACAATACATATTATTGATATAGCATGTTTGTAGTGCACCAAGTCGTAAATGGACACCCTCAATACCGCTCTACAGAAACTCGAAACATTTTTTCGGGACGTATTTTGCAAATATATCGTGGGCGCTATGGAGCTCGCTAATTTTGGGACGCGACCGAGGTATTCAGTCCTCAACTCCACCCTGCAATATTATGAATAGGAATGGTATCGAAAACATTTCAATCATTGCAATTATTACTCTGCGATAAAATAAAAATTAGAAGGTGGAGCAGTAAATACAATAATTCTATTTTTCAGAGATAAAAACTAAAAAAACATCATATACCTGTCACTAAAGGAAGTACAGTGATTCACCATTTGCGAAACGTTTCCACCGTCAAGGTTGGCTATTGTTAGATCTGAGATAAAAGTAACTGTGTCTCTTTCCAACCAATTGTCAACCCTGACGGTGGAGATGTTCTTCAAATGGTGAACAACTGCACTACCTTCAATGAAAAGTATATGATGTTTTTCTAGATTTTATCGCTAAAAAATAAAATTATCGTACTTATTCCTACACCTTCTAATTTAAATTTGACTGCAGAATCATAACAGCAATGATTTAAATGTTTATAACCGTTCTGATTCATAATATTGCAGGGTCAGTGTATTCCATTTTTATTTTAAAAAGTAACGTGATAGTACACTTTAGTTTCCAGATTTGTAACCCACAGAAAAAACGTACCAAAATGACCCATCACTTGCTGAGAAAAAAATTCTTATTGTATGCAATTGTATTATAATTTTCTATTCCGCATTTTTCGATAAATGCATAAAAATCCTAAGAACTATTAAACTGTAAGACCTAATTTGTTTTCCTGAATTCAATTAGAAATAAATAAAATATTATGGAACAAATACACTTGAAATCTTTCATACTTTGTCCAATTATTAGTTGATTTCTTAAACCTTTTAAAATTCTTCAAAATCATCTGACGTCTTTCACAAGTTTATAGACAAATAAAATTGGTTATTCTACTATGGGGCAGCCATCTTATATATTCAGTTGTAATATCAAAATATTATATAACTGAATATTCAAGATAGCTGTTATATATTATATCGTTCAATAAGTCCTTAGAAAATCCAGGAGATGGTGCTCGTAGTATCCAAAATGGTTTAGTTTTAGTAAACATCATTATTCACTAGACATCTGTTAAAGTCTCAGCTATATCGATCACACGGTTTCATTTTCACTGTCGCTTGAAGCAAAAGACTTCTGTGTATTTAGAAAAATGGAAAAAAAGTGAGTTTCGAGCGGTGGTATTTAAGATGCTTAACACCGAAAGAGATCAAAGCTGAGTTGGATGAGTTCACGGCACACCTGCTCCTGTGTTTGCAACTGATTACAATTGGATAAATGAGCTTAAACGTGGCCGTACATCCACAAAAGATGAACAGCGTTCGGGACGTTCAGTGGAAATGAATACTCCCGAAATGATTGAAAAAATCCACGATATGGTTTTGAGTGATCGACGAATCAAAGTGCGCGAAATAGTCGAGGCCACAGGCATATTGCAAGGTACAGTGTTTTCAATATCGCATGAAAAATTGGGTGTGAAAAAATCTCGGCAAGATGGGTGCCGCGTTTGCTCTGATGGGAGAATAAACGCTATCGTGTGGTGGACTCTGAGGCTATTTTGGCGCTTTTCAATCGCAATCCTGACGAATTTCTGCGATAATACATAACGCTAGATGAAACATGGATACGCCACTACACTCAAAAATCACAGTCAAAACAGTCGAAAGAGTAGGTCATCGCCCAAACAGATGCCAATTTTGAGAACCTTTGGAAATCCTACTTTTTGAACGGCTTAAAAAAGTTGAAGAAACGCTTGGGAAAGTGTATAGTTAAAAGGAGATTATGTTGAAAAAAAAAATCTACACAAAGTAATTTGTTATTCTATCTTTTTATAAGGACTTATCGAACGACCCTCGTATTAATCTTAAATATAAATTTTTCTCTGTGTAAAGTTTGCTAAATATTCTAAATCTCCTTGAAATATTTTTAAATATTTTCGAATTGAATTATTTGTCTATCCTCAGAGATTGATATCTTCAAGTTTAAACTCACTGGAATAGTGCATTATCGACACTACATATGGCATAGATCCTTTTGGAAGTGGCTTCCCATCAACTTTCCCCTCCAATAACAATATAGATTCTGTATAAAAGCATGAAATTGAAAACTAGTATATTATGTGCCTAGACGCAAAATGAGGGTTATTACGCGACGAGCGACAATGCTCGCAGGAGATTGTAACCAAGGCGTAGTCGAGGCGCGATCAGTCCTGCGTGCATTTTAAGCGAGTCTCGTAATTACCCGAATTGTGTGCATTGGCACATATTCTATTTCATGTGACATCGGTGCGTATTCGAGTTTTTATGCGTACACTCGAATCTAATCTAGTATTCATCATGATTCTCGTCCATTGCACTTGATATTTCGTGACTGGTTCCGGCCATTTTGATTTTCTCGATCTTGTGTAGTAGTAGCGTATTGTAATAGAGCATGCGCAGTTCAAATGCAAAGGCTTTGTCAGTACGGCGCCAACACTGTACGAAGAAGAAGATCAGGCCCCCCAAGCTCCAATGTATTTCACTGTAACAATGTTCTGGCTACGTAGTTCAAATCGTGAAGTTCGATGGCGCCACTTCCGCCACTAGCATTGTTAAGCCTTCCCGTCACCGATATATGTCAGTGCATTTGTGTTGATTTGTGTATGCAGACGTTCCGAGGTTTATGGCGTAGTTTTATGTTGATTGTAGTTTTTATATGAATTTTGAAGCAAGTGATTATTCCGGGAGTATACAGAAGCTGCGTTTTTCAATTTTTCTTGAAGTAAGTGCATTTTACTTGAACTAATGTGCAATGAAAACCAAATTACAAATAGGATTGTAAAATTACTACGTGTCACGTGTTGTTTCATTTGGTTTTCATTGCACATTAATTCAAATAAAATGCACTTACTTTAAGAAAAATTAAAAAACGCAGCTTCTGTATACTCCCGGAATAATCATTTGCTTCAAAATTCATATAAAAACTACAATCAACATAAAACTACGCCATAAACCACGGAACGTCTGCATACACAAATCAACACAAATGCACTGACATATATCGGTGACGGGAAGGCTTAACAACGCTAGTGACGGAGGTGGCGCCATCGAACTTCACGATTTGAACTACGTAGCCAGAACTTTGTTACAGTGAAATACATTGGAGCTTGGGGGGACTGAAGAAGATTACGCTTCGCTGTATGGTTATAAGCGCATGCGCATTTCAATTTTTACATTGCATTCCTCTGTATCGTAATTCACGACATTACGCTACTCTCAACTATAGCGTAAAAACGAGTTTACGCGCCGGAGGCACATAAAATAATATTATTATAAAATCTGTACGTTTTAGATATATTAATAATTTAACATGCTTACCTATGCAGATTAAAATGCTTGACAGAACTAAAGTAATAATCTTCATTTTAGCTTGCTTAAAATTCACGCTTCTCTTTATTTCATTAAGATACAAAGAGTAATACCCGTTATACAATATACGCCCAACTTGTATAGTCGTACACATACCCACTGAACTTATTATATGCTCACTTGAAGGCTACTTTTACGAATATTTCCATGATCATAAATGTTATGTTATGAATTCTTATTGATTTATGATTTTATTTCCTGTGCTACGCTTTACGACATCGCTGAGGGAAGTTTGTCGAATACGTGACTATGAACTTGAGCATGAGTTGAAAGAGAGGTAGAGGAGTGAGTAGGAAGGTAAGCCTAGGCGGCTGGCTTCAAGTATGTTTAGCTTAAGGGTCTGCACTTGCAGGATCTGAACTGAGAAGTAGTTCTTTAAATAAAATTGGCAAGTCTATTAGAATGTAGAGGGCGCGAGTCCTTATGCCTCCAAACCAAGATGTGTTCAACCGTGTTGATGACTGTATGGCAGGGCTCTGTAGTGGAGCCTCTCCATTTTCCTAACTACCTGTGGGACTCTTATGTACTATTTTTTAAAAAAAAAGGTAGGTGAAGGCAAAAAGTTGGAAAACTCGCATGCACAGCAATTCAAAGGAGCAAGCGGGTCAAAAACCTCAAAAGTGGTAGACGCCTCTTACTCTCAACTGACCACTTTAGGAGCTGGATCTGGCAGAGGACTGTATCAGAGCTATTGTTAATTAAGCAAATATCAGGACTCAATCAAGGACAGGGAGGAGTAACCATAAAGGTGATGGAAATAGATTCCCTTCACAAATACCACAAAGCTAAAGGGTTTCCCAATAGGGGTGATATGATTTTGAATGTCCCTATCGGGCTCATTTGAACTGAAATTTTTGACGTCTGCTGTCAGTTGTCATCAGTAAGGTTTGCCATTTAATCATGAGTAGTTTCACGCTTCCACAACGTTTGGAAATTGTCCAATTATTTTATCAAAATTCGAGAAGTTTTGTCGGTGTTCAAAGAGCATATCGTGCAAAATATGGTGGTCATTCTGCTCCATCCGCGCTCTCAATTCGTCGAATAATCGATAAGTTGGAGAGTGAATTTACTCTATTGGATACTAAGCCTAAAAATCGTATGCGTACCGCACGTTCTACACAGAATATAGCCGCCGTACAGGCCAGTATCGAGGAAAACCGTGAATTGTCCGTGCCACGCCGATCTCAGGAATTGGGCCTGTCCAGGATGACTACCTGGCGTATTTTGCGATTGGATCTTGGCCTGCATCCCTATAAGATGATTCTGGCCCAAGAACTGAAGCCTAATGACCATCGTTTGCGTCGGGAGTTCGCGGATTGGGCTATGGAATCAATTGAAAATGATCCCAATTTTCATCAAAAAATCATCTTTTCTGATGAGGCGCATTTTTGGCTCAAGTCTCGGGGGACATTTGGCCGATATATTGTTTAAATCATAAATGGCATAGAATATCCAATATAATAAAAAAGATTTCGGTCAATTCCGAATGAATATTCAGTGTTTTTTTTCAATTTCAAAACATATCACCCTTATTGGGAAACCCTTTACATTATGGATGCTGAGCCCCCAATAGGAACTAGCCACGTTGCTTCGGAGATTAGAGTGAGGCAACACCCGAATATGAGTACTTCCTCTTGGAAAATATATCGAGGACCACGGATCGAACGCAGTCCATCGGGGGGTGGACGATCGCACTGGGCGTCCCAGAGGAAACAGTGGGCACGATCGAAGCCCTAGACTCTAAACTTGGTTTCGGGAATATAACCCTTAGGGGGATAAAATTAAGGGCCAAAGGCGGAGAGAAAACCGTAAAGCTCCAAGACTCCTATACACACAGATTAACTTAGACCATATTAAGGGCGCTTCAGCTGTACTGGTCAGGGGCATGGCTACAGTGCAGACAACCATTTCCTCAATCCAAGAACCCTGAATTTATAGAGGGATGTTTAGGGGTTCTGGGGGACACCAAAGAACCATTCACCACATAGTGTCGAATTGTTAAAATAAATTAACTCAAAGACAATAATTTTTTTGATTCCTAGGTTTTAGATAATAAAATCCGCGTTTAATTCATGATATTAATACGAAAACCGTATCATAAAAGACTTAATTATTAAAATTATTCCAAAATACAAAAAGGCGTGTTGACCTTCTGTATAAAAAACACATTTTATTAGTTTCGACCTGCATTAAAATGATTGAGTAAGCGAGAATCAGAATTTAAAAAATTGAATGATTATGTAAAATGATACCTCAATAAGTGAATAAAAGAAATATATTTCCAAAAAATAATTTGAAAATACTTGCAAAAATTGATTTTTGTCCAAATATGTTACGTCTAGAAATACACGGAGAAAATTCATTTGTGAAAATTTAATCAAAAGTTGAGTAAAGCTAGGACATAGTGGTTTTTGGTGACGGTTTAATTTTTTTGCGTATTTATTCAATAACGAATTATAAAGTTTAATCAACTTTTGATTAGATTTTTACAAAATATTTTTCTCCGTGTACGTACTCTTTCACGTCATAATAAACGTACTTACGTTGAAAAGGACGTCCAAAAACACTTCCGAAAATTGGGATACTAAAGGACGCCCTTTGTGACGTATTTTATACGCCTTTTTATGACGTCAAAAGGTACGTATTTCAAGACGCAACATTTTTTAACTGGGCTACTAATTACTTTTTAAAAGCTTTGTAACTACTGAACATAATTGTAGAAAATAACTTATATTTAGTCAAAACTTTAACTGAATTTAATTAATTTCACTAATTAATATTTGAAGGGTACCGATTTTGTACTACGATTTGTTGTGAAAAGTGTTTTTCCGAGTGCTTGAGAACTTTAAATTGAAATAAAACATTGGAAAATGTTTTCAGAGTTATTGGTTTGTCAGCATAAACCATGGATTTAACATATTCCTAAAGAAAATAATTTCTAGATGTCAAATCTCACGATCTTGGAGGCCTATTGACAGGACCATTTCTTGAAATAGGGGCGTTTCATATGAAAGGCTTTTTTTCATGATTTTATAATTCAAAATCTCTTAGTCGTACAAAAAAATGTTCTAATACAAAAGTACGCAGAAAACATGCAATTTTGATAAAGTGGAAGAAACATTTACAAAATTGTTAATTTTTAATTGTTTATTTCAAGAATTTTGTTTAATTCAGACTGGAGAACAGGCAACAGGAGAAAAAGAAATCATTTATTTCCCTGTTACGAATTTATTCCCCCGTCACGATACTTTTAATCCTTGTTTTACTCTCCGGTCTACAAATAGCCATGTTCAGCCCGCTTTACAGGGGGGAACATGTGTTTTGTGGACGTGTGTTAAAAAAAATGTACTTTATGATACTTATACAAAAAAGCGCACTTTTGACGAAGATTTCAAATTTGGTCACACGAACCGGAAAAACAGTATTCCTTTGGGTCTGTGCATTTTATTATTCATTTGAATATAATTCTGCTACTATTGCCTTTTAAAATTTACTTTCTATACAAGTATCATTTGCATTGTCTTATTTGAGTTCCTACAGAAGGTTAAAGACATCAATCTTGATAAGCTGAACTAATATGCTCTATGAAATATTCCTTTAAAAAATGGAAATTAACCGAATAAGAAGCTTCATGCATTTGAAAACTTTATTTAAAAAATTGTATTTAAAATCAAGCTATGATTTCGAATTGATTGATTTTTTCTACTGCTGTAAATTTTAAGGTTTTCATGCATTCAAGAAAATTACATACATTCAGAAACAATATTTTTGAATCTATAGAATGAATGCTATTGACAGCCGTTGTAAACAATCGTTATTATTTTAATATCATATTCTTTATGAAACAATGATATTGAAATTGTCTCATATTTATTGTGATAATAATATATATATAACTCTAATGTATAAAAATTATCCTCCCCAAACTTTTTTAGGAATTTTTACAAATATATATATATATATATATATAATATATATATATATATATATATAATATATATTCATTTATCAGCAATACTTTTTTATGCCATGTGTAAAATAACAGAATATACCCTTCTTTTTTATGATACTTATATTATAAATGTTGTCGATTATACTTTTTTTTCTAAATATTCATAGTTCAAAGAATGTAAATCCTTCTGTAGAAAAAAAGACGCCTTTGACTGCATTGATATTCGAGCCCAAGTCATTTGATTGCCAATTTCAAACTCAACTAAATAATTTGAAATACCAAGTTTAATTTTTCATTCTATCAATTGTGATACTAGTACAAAAAAGCTCACTTTTGACAAAGGTTGTGAATTTGGTCACACGCACAAGAGAAAAATGTTTTCTTTTGTGTCTGTAATTTTCCTTATTTATTTAAATATTATTCTACCACTACTGCATTTTATAATTTATTTTGTATTCAAATTATATTGTTAAGTTGTTTCTTTAAAAAATTGAAAATTCTTAATTGAAAACTAATGTATCTCAATTTTTTGTAGATGACGTCACATACTAAGAACAAATGAAATATGCTTTAAAATTCGACGGCACGTCTTAAAACGCACGTGGCATTGGTTTTGCCTTATTTGAATTCCTACGGAAGGTTAAAGACATCAATCTTGATAAGCTGAACTAATATGCTTTATTAAATATTCCTTTAAAAATGGAAATTAACCGAATAAGAAGCTTCATGTATTTGAAAACTTTATTTAAGAAATTTTATTTAAAATCAAGCTATGATTTCCAATAGATTGATTTTTTCTACTGTTATAAATTTTAAGGTTTTCATCCATTCGTAAAAATTACATACACTCTGAAACAATATTTTTGAATCTATAGAATGAAAGCTATTGACAGCTGGTGAAAACAATCGTTATTATTTTAATATCATATTCTTTATGAAGCAATGATATTGAAATTGTCTCATATCTCTTGTGATAATAATATATCTATATTGTATAATTCTAATGTATGAAAATTATTCTCCCCAAACTTTTTTTGAAATTTCTACAAACGGACAATATTTTACTTTAATTAGATGGTTAGGTTCGAAATTTTTGCCACTGCCTACATTATCAAAGGATCATTAGTCGCGTAGCTGATAGGATACGTTGCCGACAGGTGTCTCCGTAGACACTTTCAAACTCTTATATCGCAATAATGCAAATAAATTCAAATTTTTTAAAAATTTGACTTTACTTCAATATTCATTAGCAATAATTTTGTATGTAAGTGTAAGATAACAGAATATACCCTTCAATTTCTATGAAACTTATATGATAAATGATTTCTCTTTTTAAATGCTCAATAAAATACGGTAGAGTGCATTGCAAAAATTCGTTACCCAAATCGGGCGCGGCGTTTTATTTATAACTACAGGATGTCCTATCTGGTCTTGATTTTGTAAACATTCATAATAAAATTGTCAAAAATAATAATTAAAAATATTATATGTTACATGTTTCGTTGCTGTTGTTATAGTCAGCAGTTCTGCGACTGCTTTAATGCAGCTCACCATCCATTTCTATCCTGAGCGAGTCTGTTCATTTCGCAATACCCGCTAGAGCCGACGTCATCTATAATTTGTTTCACATAAAAACTCCTCTTATCCTTCGCTAAGTTCAAAACTTCCTCAATTGTCATCTTACCTACCAGACTCATTTTAAATAGTTTCCTATAGCACCACATTTCAAAAGCCTCTCATCTTCTTCTTTCTTCTTTACCTATAGTTCATGCTTTGCAACCATAGAATGCCACGCTCCATACGTATTTTTAGAGCAGTTTCTTTCTGATTTCATGATCTATATTTGAAACCAATAATTGTAGTATTTTGGCAAACGTTATATAAGTTTGCCTTATTCTAAAACGAACATAAACATTCCTCCCCAGATCGACACGGACAGCCAAGTCCACCCAAGATGCAGGACCGCGAGTGCAGGCCCCGATGCGGTTTCTACTGGCCCTCGTTGCTGCTGCGCTACGCACGCCCATCGAGCTCCCTCGCTTCATCACCAGGGTGACGAATGACTCGATAAGCATCCATATTTGTTCAGAATGGAGCATGAGAAAGACCATCGTGTCAGGAGTGAGTTGTGCGCCCACTGCCCGACCGACAGCCTCCCTTTCCGCGCCCCACCTAGCACAGACGCAGAGTGTGTGCTCTGCATTTTCCACAAGAGATCCGCAGTAGCGACATGACTCATCGTCTCTTTTCTTGAAGCGCTTCAGGTACGCATTAAAGCAACCATGGCCCGAAAGCGCTTGCGCCAGGTAAAAGCCGACTTGACCGTGCTTTCTATCCAGCCAGGTGGCGAGCTCCGGGATTAGACGGTGTGTCCATCTCCCGGATTGGTCATTATGCTATTTCGTCTGCCATTTCTCGACGAGTCTACGCCTTCCATCCTTGCAGATGGCCTCCATCGCGCGAGCGATTTCCTGCAGGTTTGTTAAGCAGGTGAGCTCCTTACTGAGCTGAAAGGTCTCCTTTCTTTCCTCCGCCAATAAGTCTATTGGTGAGACGCTCGCCAGGACCAGCACAGCGTTCGTCATCACAGTTCGGTATGCTGAGACAATTCTGAGCACCACACTTCTCTGTGCCGAGAACAGCTTCTTCTGGATAGCATGGTTGTTAAGGGCACTTGTGTAGACCGGAGCTGCATAAAGCAGCTTCGAATTTACCACGCTCGCCACCAGCCTTCTCTTAGCTTCCCTAGGACCACCAATGTTGGGCATGAGCCAAGTCAGAGCGGCTCCACATTGGATGGCTTAGGCAGTCGCGATCTGCAGGTGTTCGCCGAAGCTAAGCCTTCGATCCAATTGCACACCCAGGTACTTAATGCTCTTTTTCCACTCAATTTCATGTTCCCCGAGAACGATCTTCGGGTATTGGAAGGATCTCCTGTCCGTGACCAGTAAAGCCTCGGTCTTTTCAGGGGCCATTTTTAGGCATCTGCTATCTAATCAACGCTTTGCACGCCACATACTCTCATTGGTCCTTAGCTTTAGGATTCGGACGTCTCCAGCGGTGCACACGACAAGTGCCTTATACGCGAAGCCGATGATGCTCGTTCCAGTGAACAGGCTTATGCACAGGAAATCGTCATACATGACTTTCCAAACGAGTGAAACCACCCATGACCCTTGAGGGGCGCCACATGTTATCTCTTCTTAGAGAGACCACTTGTCGCCCTCCTATATCACCCACCTGTCGCTCAGATAGTCATTTATCATTCACAACAGGCAGTCTGGTATCTTTTCTTTGCATCATTCCTTCCAGAAGCTCCCTCATTGTATCCAATAGACACATCCATCTATAGGATGAGGCATCCCCTGGAGGTTTCTCTTCCTTTCTGAAAGATCTCTGGATATACCACGGTCACCTCTCTGAGGATCTTCTTTGATACTCCGTTGATCCCCGGCGTCTGATAGAGAGGCTTCTGTAAGGATTTCTAATTGAAAATCGAATTTCTTTATTAGGTTATGTGATCGGGCTCCTATATCAAAAAATTATTTGAGCTTCATTTTTTAATTTTTAAACATATTTTTGAGTTTTTCTCCAAGTGCGGCCGTTAAATTTCTTTCCAAAATTATGTTTAAAAAAAAGCATGAACTTTTCCCTTTAAAACTCGCTGGAGCCAGTGGTATGCATACTGTTTGTGTTTGTGTCCATCATGAAAATGTTAATCTAATGCTAGATGCTGTAGATTTAAAAGAAACAACCTGCGAAAATCTTTCCCCCATTAAGACTTATCATGATGGTATGAACAGGATTATGTGTAGCGTTCCGACTTCAGAATGCTACTTGAATGAATGCACAGCGCATCCTGGTACAAGCGCACTTAAGGACTTTATAACATCAGTTTTCGCAGACCAGTGTATTAACAGAGTAGAATTCCAGACTTGACAACAAACTGACAGAAGTACGTTACGCACGCAAATAACAGACGCAGAAGATTTTGCTAAACAGATTTGCGAACGCTTGCTTAAGCTTAAACCTCACTCTTTTACAGCCAAACAACAGTCGTATTTCTTTAAAAACCTTAAGGACACACTGAAAAAAGGAGAATTTCTTATCCTTTGTAATTCCGCTGAAAATTATGCCTTTGTAGTCCAGAATGCAGCTCAGTCATTTCATTGGAACAATTATAAGCTACCATTTTTACAGTGGTAATTTATTATAAAGAGGACAACATTCTAAAGCACCACAGTCTTGCTATGTTATCAGACTGTTTGACTCATGACACAATTGCTGCGTACGAATTTCAAAAAATTATTACACACTATTTGAAAGAGAACTTCTAACCCAGAAAAATGATTTATTTTACAGATGGAGCCGCACAGCACTTTAAAAATAAATATAACTTCATCAATTTGCTCCACCATGAAATGGATTTTGATATTCCAGCCGAGTGGCATTTCCATGCAACGGCGCACGGAAAAGGCCCTTGTGATGGTATTGGGGGAAATTTAAAAAGACTCGCAGCGCGTGCTAGCCTACAAGCGTCATCTAAAGATCCGATTTTGACTGCTAATGCCTTGTATCAATCAATGGGCAAAGAAAAATTTAGTTAAAACTTTAGTATTCTTTAGTCCCAAAGAAAATCACGCCATCAAAGATCAAGAACTTAAGAGTAGATTTGCATCAGCAAACACAATGCCTGGTACACAAAAATATAACTTTTTCGTTCCCTCTGCTGAACTAACTCTCATGTTGAGAAAATATTCGTCATCATTAGAATGTGATGTTTTCCCGAAAAAACTGTGAGGCAAAGAAGAAAGAGAAGTGTACATACACTGTAATAAGCAAATTATTTGATTCAATTTTCGATGTGAGAGGCGAGGGGACTCACACTAAAAAATTACCCCGAATTACAAATTAATTTTTATTTTCAATTTCGTACCAGCCAAAAATAACAGTTTTACAAACAAATTATATAAAGTACAATTAAATAAGTTTCCAATACACGGTACGTCGTGATCGTGGCGCCTAGCTGCACTGCGACGCAGAAACCGCGCGCAAGAAGTGTTATAAAGGGTTTTCCAATAGGGACATAACAATTTCGTATCTTTATATGAACGCACCCTTAAACGTTTTTAATGAACTGTCAATGTCAAAACGTTAGTTAAAGTATGATATAGAAGTTTGAGACGTCTCAAACCCAAACTTGTGACGAATTGTGAGACGAAATATTAAAATAAATTCTTATAAAAGACGGAAATTTATCCCTAGATCAGGTAACGAAAAAATACAATAGAAGCAATAAATAGTACCTCTATAAACCGAAAGACTTTTCTACCTCAGTTCGGGATAAAATTTACATGCATCGAACCCTTGGGGCAGACGAAAATTTTATGACTTAGAAGTTAACGAAAAATTTTCGTAAAAAACTCTCCTCATATCTTAAACCTACATGTGCGAAGTCCGCAAAAATTGCATATATGCTTTAAGCCGAATCGTCCAAAATTTTGTCGGACAGCTCGAAGTCGAACCCAAAAGCAGGTAGTGGGTCATTACAATAGAGGCAATAAACCGTACGTGCGGCGTACTCCTAATTCTAAATTGATCTTATCTTTTATTAACCCATGAGATTGAAAATCATCGAGTTTTTACGCGAAACACCTCATATGAGTGCAGTGTCACGTATGAGAAAGGGAAATGTGGAATGCCAATAAAGTAGCTGTAATTTTCATAAAAAAGTAATCAGAAGTATTGAATTCGAAGCAAACATACTATTATGGGAAAGAAATAGAGTAAAAAATTATGAAAACTGAGTTAATTCTGATTAAACATTTATGCGCAATGATTTAGAATGACTGCACAAATTTGTCATGAATATTTTAAAAAACGTGCGTTCCTTGCATGCAGAAAGTATGACTTTACATCATACTTTATTTATATGCATTTCTGGGTGAGTTACGTTACTTTTTGTAAAAGTAACAAGTTGAAATTAAGTTACTTGTTGAAAAAAGTAACTTTTCAAACTTAAAGTTACTAGAGAACAAGCAGATCGAATCATCAAAGTATTTTACAAAAAGAATAAATGATGAAGCAAACATTGGTAGCATGAAACAGATTGCCGATATTCTTCACAAAATTTCCTAATCGTAAGCAATAAATTGACACAGTATACGGTCGAAAAAAACTATGACGACGTCCTATTTTTTGAACTTTTAAACCTCTATTTGATAGAAAAAACCTTCACGAAGCGAATGAATCGTATAAGAAACCTCGCTTGAAATGTGAAATCGGTTTTTTATGCAAAAGAAAAACATAAAATTTTCTGGAAATAAGAGTCGATTTAAACGAACATTTGCTCCAAGCTAAACGTCATTTCTGATTTAAAATTTCGCATGGGTAATAAAGCGAAGTTTCAGCTTCATAATGCATATTAAAATGTCAACTAGAAATGCATAGAACTTGAGATTTCGCTATTTCTGCAGTTGCATAAATTCGTCTAACTTGCAAGAAATTATAATTTCTGCGGCTCAGATATGAGACGAATTGGCCCAACAACTTTTGTCAGCCAGATCGAAGTCGAACCCAGAAGCAGGTAGTGGGTCATTACAATAGAGGCAATAAACCGTACGTTCAGCGTACTTCCAATTCAAAATTGATCTAATCCCTAATTGATCCAAGAGATTGAACATCATAGAGTTTTTTCGCGAAACACATCATATGAGTGCAGTGTCACATATGAGAAAGCGAAATGTGGAATGCCAATAAAGTGGCTGTAATTTTCATAAAAAAGTAATCAGAAGTATTGAATTCGAAGCAAACATACTGTTTTGGGAAAGTAATAGAGTAAGAAATTATGAAAACTGAGTATGTTCTGATTAATCATTTATGCGCAATGATTTAGAATGACTGCACAAATTTGTCATAAATATTTTAAAAAACGTGCGTTCCTTGCATGCAAAAAGTATGACTTTACATCATACTTTATTTATATGCATTTCTGGGTGAGTTACGTTACTTTTTGTAAAAGTAACAAGTTGAAATTAAGTTACTTGTTGAAAAAAGTAACTTTTCATACTTAAAGTTACTAGAGAACAAGCAGATCGAATCATCAAAGTATTTTACAAAAAGAATAAATGATGAAGCAAACATTGGTAGCATGAAACAGATTGCCGATATTCTTCACAAAATTTCCTAATCGTAAGCAATAAATTGACACAGTATATGGTCGAAAAAAACTATGACGACGTCCTATTTTTTGAACTTTTAAACCTCTATTTGATAGAAAAAACCTTTACGAAGCGGATGTTACTCGACCTCCTATGACCAGACAATCAAAAGCAGTATTTTCCGAGGATCGAGGAAATTGTTTATTGGCCTCAAATTTAATTGATGAGCATGGATACTTCAAAAAAGATCTCACTCGTCAAATACTCATTGGAATATTGCCGAAAGAATTTAACATCACATGTACTTTGCGCTTTTATGGCCACAGAAGGAATAAAGTTCTTGACGTTATTTATGGCATCTGTAGATTCAAATCTCATGCCCAAAGGTTTAAATTCGACATTAGCTACTCTGATAACGGTCCAGTAACACTCTTCGTTTATAGCGATGCAGCTGGAGAGGTTATTCACGATGGACCGAGGCATTACTATCAGTTAGCTGGTAAGGCTCGAAAAGAATCGCAGAAACTTATGCAGACTGTTAAGCCAAGAGAGCTTCATCTGGAAATTGTACGTGAAACAAATAAGGAATTAGCTGGAGATGGTAATATGCAAAATTTAAAATTGCTTAGTACGTATCAGAAAGCGAAATCGGAACAAAATTGCAAGTATGATTTAAGATTGAAATCGAATCATGTTGGTGACTTGGTACAGCAATGTTTTGATGATCGTAAAACAAGTGATCCTTATTTGCAACGAGTGGGGATGCCATTATTTGCGTTAATGTACTCAAAAAGTCAGTTACATTTAATTTACTGTGAAAAAATGTGGGTACTACATCTTGACGCTACAGGTTCGGTTGTTCGAGAGCCAGATGGTGAAGAATGTAAACGCATATTATGTGTTGCCCTTGTGGCAAGGTTTATGAATTCAACGATTCCTTTAGCAGAGTTTATATCTTCTGAACATGATACTACATCAATTAGTCACTTTCTAAAAGACTACCGTAAGTTCGTAGTACAAGATGGATACAAATGGCCAACATTTGCAGTTGTCGTAGTGAACTGAAGTTGGGTACTCATCCACGGGTTACTGTTTGAATGGAATCATATGGACATTCAAACGTACCTCAAGATAGCGTACAACTGTGCTGAAAAAAATATTTCATTTCCCAAAGATGTAGTAATCATCCACACTTGCTGTTCACATTATATGCATCGAGCAGCTGAAAATTTAGATAGAAAGTTTCCAGCGTATTCTGGACGTGATCTTGTATTAGATTGCATAGCATTTATGATACTCAGTAAAAGGTTAAGTGAATTAGATACAGTTTTTGAATTAACTGTTTCTATCCTTCTGTCACCCGATGTATCAGTTGCAGATAAGGGATTGGAGGAGTTGAATACTTTTCATAAGGCAGGTTTTACAGAAATCATGGAAAATGAAAGTAATTTTGACGTAGAATTGACATTTGACGATGGTGGTGACAAGGATGGTATTGCCATCAATTCGCCATTCTTTTTTCACTTCTGCAATATTTTCCAAAGAGTGGAAAGCAGCATGAGATTATTAAGTGATGAGGAAGAACCCACAAATAAGTGTTACAATCCTGAAGTGGCTAAACTTATTTTGAACCATTTCATGCTCTTCATAATAATGGCCACAGCCATTTTGTTCGCCGATTTGTTGCCTGATGTTTCGCGATTGAGTAACGCTTATGTCGAAGCTCATTTCAAAACCGTTAAAGATACAGTCTTACGTAAAGAAACACATTTGCCGATTGCTCGTTTCATTCGAAAATTAAAAAAATACACCAGCGAGTTAGTGTACGAAGAAAAACAAAAAGTGTTATTAAAAAATCGTAAGGGAATGAAACCTCTATACCCTCAAAATGAAAAGAAATTCAATACAAAAATCGAGGAAAATGAATCTACCGATTCAAAATGTGACGAAATTGAAGCAATTCCAACTCCCTTAGATCCTTCTCTCAAAGAAAGTTGGAATAAGAATAGAAGAGGAAGAAAAAGGAAAGCTCGAAGTCACTTAGAATGCCCTAGTTTTAAAAAAAATACTCAATCGCAAGAATCCAAACCAGATAAGAAAAAGAGGAGAGCTTCTGAAAAGAAAAGGGTTCTTGTTTGTAAAAAACAAAAAATGCAAACCAAACAAAGCAGTATGAATAATAAAAGTAAAGCTCAAGACTTTCAAGCACACGATATAGGTATGCTAGCCCAAAGTTCATTTCAGTCGCAAGCGACCAAAATAATCTCTGAAACATGGGACAACGCGTCGCTATCAATCTATAACCAAAGCGATAACTCCATCCATGAACTGGCACGGCAAAATGGACTGATGCGTGATATATCTTATTACATAGACAACAAAGTGGAAGAGGATATCCCTTTTGGGGCCTATAAACCAAAGGCAGACTCGCCAATACTTTCCCTTGTGTCTGAATTACATGTTTCTCTCAACGCTTTTCAGACACTAAAAGGTGATAAATGGATTGATGGATCTGTCATTGATGCATACATCATGAAGTGTGATTTAGATTGGCATGACATTTGTTATATGCCAACATATTATACGAGGTGTATCTTTGGAAGTAATGATGCGAATATTCCCAAAGAATTCCGAATGTACAACGTACATTTACCGATTTCAGGTACAATTCTTATGCCTTACCTATTCAACAATCACTGGCGTATTTTTCTAATAAACTGCAATAAAAATTCGTTTACTTTGATTGATCCAATTCGAGTAACGAAGAAAAGAAGTTACAGTTTTAAATTAGAGGAAACCAGAGTAATAAGGAACTTTAAAAAATCCATTTCTGATTGCCCGCAAACATGTTCTTTCGATAAGCTTCGTCGCGTTGATTGGAAAGGAGAACAGTGGACAAAACGTAGACCTTTCCAGAATGATAGTTATAATTGTGGAGCGTTCATTGTCTACTATATGCAGTGTATTGGGAATAATAGTGAAATGGAAATTACTTTTAACCCTGCAAATTTCCGGCGTAGAATAGCCGAATTTCTCATTGAACAATCAGAAGACATGAAAAAATATTGCATTCACTGTTTTGTGGTCAACTCGAACCTTAATGGGGATGACCTTGTGATGTGCACTTTCTGCAGACGATTTGCACATAGCAGTTGCATTCCTGGAGAGACTAAAACAATGGCAGAATGGGCGATGCTCAATACACATGTATTCTCTGCAAAGTACGTCCAAGGAGTTGGATGAAATATCCTCGTCAGCTTATGGGACTTATAGAATGAGAAGATATACTTCAAAGATTATGCTATTGAATACCCAGATTGCACGAGTCTGTCTATATAATGAGGATTGGTGACTATCCAATCTTTTTACGTACTTATATAACATTAACAGATCTAGGCTATTGGTTTTTTACCTTGAAAATTTAGCTATTAAAGAAACAGTTAGCTGCTCATAACTGTTCACGCAGTTATTGAGCGCAACATTTATCTGCTCATAACTGTTCACGCAGTTATTGAGCGCAACATTTAGCTGCTCCTAACTTTTCACGCAGTTTAGTAGATATATATATATATAGAAGTCACGCAGTTATTTAGGGCAGCATTTAGCTGCTCATAACTACATATGCAGTTATTTCGGGCAATATTTAGTTGCTCGTAACTACATATGCAGTTATTTCGCGCAACATTTAGTTGCTCCTAACTGTTCACGCAGTTATTGAGCGCAAAATTAGGAAACATCTGAACACATAGACCCATCCGCATTTCAAGTTTTGGGTGAGGTACATTCTAATCTGAGAAAAGATAGATCATAGTAAAAAATTCCATGAGTTTGAGCATTAAATTTGTGGGAAATACTCAGATTTTCATGGAAGATTACAATCACCTTTTGAGGCATTTGCAAAAAAATTATTACTAGGATCTATTTTCCGTACGTTAAAATGTCGCTCAGTCAAAATTGGATACGTGGGTAAAGTTATGACTCACGAAAGGTTTATGCGCTTTTTCGAGGTATATAAATAATAATCCAATTTCACATAGGAATGAGTGGAATAGGCCTACAGGGGAAACCACTTAAAAATAAAACGCGCCAAGACATACTCTACCTCATGGGTGGTGAGGAAAAGAGTAAATACACTTACAAAAAATCAATAGATTAAAATTAAATTAAATAACAAATCAATTTCGTAAATTGAATAAAACACAAAAAATAAACTATACTTAAGGTTCAATTTTGGGTCCATCATATCGCTGGCATTCGCTAAACTGCCAAAATTTGATTCATCATTTATTCTCTCCATTAAAAAAAGATTTATGGCCTCAGTCATCTTCTCTAGTCACTTTAAGATTGCAGGTAATTCTTTTTACTTACTTTTTTCACCCAGAAATGTATATAAATAAAGTATGATGTAAAGTCATACTTTCTGCATGCAAGGAACGCACATTTTCAAGATTAAATTGACTCAAGAACTAAAGCCACTTGATCACTTGAAACGCCAAAACTTCTCCAATTGGGCTCTCGCAAAGCTTGAAGAAAATGAAGAATTTCATCGAAAAATCATCTTCAGCGATGAAGCTCATTTCTGGCTCAATGGCTTTGTTAATAAGCAAAATATGCGTTATTAGTCAGCAAAAAACCCAAATGTGCTTCTTGAGACACCGTTGCATCCGCAAAAAGTAGCTGTTTGGTGCGGTTTTCATGTCGGAGGTGTGATTGGGCCGTATTTTTTCGTGGCTGAAAACGACCGTCATGATACCGTCAATGGAGAGCGCTATCGTGCTATGTTGGAATCGATTTATTAAAAGGAAAATTCGGTGAAAGTGTTATCTCGAGAAATGGTCCCACAATAAATTTTAACTCAATATCTCAAATATTTCTGTGTTTTATTCATAGATAAAATTGTTATGTCCCTATTGGAAAACCCTTTATATCTCCACCAATTTCTTTCGCCCCACTTTTGACCATGGCTCATTTTAAAGGGAAAAAGTCAAGATTTTTTTTTAATATAATTTTGGAAAGAAAATTAACGGCCGCACTTGGAGAAAAACTCAAAAATATGTTTAAAATTAAAAAATGAAGTTCAAATAATTTTTTTTATCCAAAACCATTACTTTCACTGAGAAGCTGATGAAAAAAAGTTTCCAAGACCTCCATAAAAAAATTGATTTGGATAACTTTTGTAGAAGTTATGGTTAATTGAGTATCAGCGTGCGCGGTAAAAGGTAGAAAATTCGAGCCCCTGTATACTGACAACCCGTCGTACTAGAGACGTTCTCTTATGGGAATTAAAAGAGGTTCACTAGAGCAATAATTTCGCAGACTTTCAAGGAAATCGGAGATAACAAGTTTTTAGGTGGGTACACTTGACGAATTTCGCCCCATATGTTCTATTTTTGAAGAGTGAAAATGTCAATGTTATCGAGGTAACTGATTACCCGACAATTGGTTCTTTTACCCTATACCTGAATTGGCCAAACATTACTGGCCTATATATTCACAGCATAGAAACTTGATATTTTGATAGAAAAAACCTTCTTCTATAACGTAACTATAAAAATTAGGATTATACGAGGGGCACTATTTATATTCTGAGCCTAATAATGAAAAACAGTAATTTGTCATCAAAAATGACTTTATTGTTTCTCAAAGTATTCACCTTTATGATCTATAGACTTTTAAATGCGTTCGAACCACGTGTCATAGTATTTTTTCCATTCCGCTTAAGACATCTCCAAAACATGGTTTTGCCAAATTATGTGGGATCCAACAAGAGCAAAACTTTTTTACGGCTAGATGTTTATGCAATATTTTATATATGCTGGTGGAACTAATATCTAAGGTTTCCTTAATCTCACAATATTTCACATGACGATCTTGCATTATCATTTTTTGCACAGCATTAATGTTTTCTGACCCAACAACTCATTTTGGACGACCTTTACGAAATTCGTCAGTGAGCGAATGATGACCACGATCAAACTCGTTTTACCAGCGTTTCACAGTAGTATAGGATGGGGTTTCATCGAAAAAAGTGGAATTAAGTTGATCGATGGATTCTTGTCCTGATAATACACGTCGAAAGCCTTAATAAATTATCGCACGAAAATGTTCACAAGTTAATTGCATTTTTTTGCTGAGAAATAATTTTCAAGTTACTGTGAACAATGCAAATAACGCGCAAATGACAAAATGTTTTAAAGGTGGTTATGGTCAAAATTGTCAAACTTTCCAGTGCAAAAATCAGATAGCACCTGAGAACATTCAGTGTTGCCAAGGCTCAAAATATGAATAGAACCCCTCGTAGCACAGGAAAACTAGGATGAAAAATAAGCTCTTTTAGAAAAAAATCGCAGTCACTTTTTTTGCCGATTACTTAAAATCTGATATTTGAAACCTTCCGTCTCAAACACTTTTAGCAATCAAAAATTCCTTTTAAATTGTTTTTCCGCGAAAACGGTTAGTTGTATAAAAAAATTTGTGAGACAAAAGTTGTAGAGGAGTATATTTTTTACAATTATTGTGATAGAGCCATTGCGATATGATGAAAAATGCAAATATTAGAGGGCGTTGAAGTTACCAAAAACTTTTTTTTTGCTTTTTTACCCAAAATTATTTTTTTACGTTGATAGTGTAAATCTAAAAGTTGTTTAGCTTCAAAAAAACCCACAAAATGGATATGAAAGTTTATTTTTCTTTGACTCAGTTCCAGCTCATTGGGAGGAATTTCCCGAAGTGCGTTGCAAAAATGGTTTATTACATTCCCTTTATAAATAATTTTCAAAAAAGTATCGTTTTTCAATACACCCCAGGAAGTCCCTTCTAATGAACTGGCACTGAGTCGGAAGAAAAAACTTCTTTTGTCCATACCAAACAACATGACTGCAAATCATTTTTTCGAAGCTAAAACTTTCTCAACCAACTTTTGCAATTGAACGTAATAAAACCCAGTCACCGACAAGGATGTATGAATAATCAAATATTTGTTTCTTGATTTATTTTTCAAGACATTTTTTTTTTATTCTGTTAGCATCGATAAACAATGAAGAATCAGATTGCGCGAGGATCATTAAAATCCATCAAAATTTACCAAAAGTATGACGAGCTTTGTTTGAAATAAGATTGAATTTGATAATTAGAAAAGATGAGATTTTTATTTTATATTCGAAAACCGTAGGTCTGATACTATAATGCCTATGATTCTAACAATATCCCTTATTTTTATGCTTTGATTCAATTTGATATTGTCAAATTTTTTTTATTTAACTTTTCTTAGAAAATTAGATTTAAATAGATTTTTATTGAATCATATTTAAAACCCAGATATTTGCAAGTTTAAGCTGGGATTATTTGGCTTTTTTGTGCGTTGTTTACAAATCTCAGCTTCTTTAATTTTGATATATTCATTGTTTGATTATTCATGCAATCACAAGCTGTCTAAATAAATTACAAATGAGAGGCCTATCTCGCGCAAATTAAACATTACTGGTGTTAAATTTTTTGTGCAAACGTAAGGTGCTGTAAACAGCCCAAATGGAAAGTATGTAAACTCGTATGCTTTACCTTCAAAGATGAATCGCAAATACTTACGATGTGCATTGTGTACCGCTACTAAAAAGTAAGCGCCTTAGAGGTCAAGCGTTGTTATGAAGCAACAACGATTGATTATTACATCCTCATCATATGAGAAGGTTTTGGTTTTATATGAAAAATGACTTTCAAACTTTTCATTAAATCTTTACGTTTGGAGACCACTTGAGTAATATGTTTCATTCTAATTTCAAAAAATACGATTAATATTCAAAAATTCCATTATTTCAACATAATATGTGACATACGAAAAAAACGTTGAAAGGGAAAATTATTTGCCTAAATGAGGTCTACAAATTCTCAGTAGAACATTTTTTGACAAGATATATATTTTATTTTTCACTTTTAAAAAATACCATTGAAAATCCAAAATTGAATTTTTTGACCAAAATATGTGTGATACAAAATAAGCGTTAAAATAAAAAATCGTTTGCTCAAGAACATTCTACGAATTTTTTTCCTTTTTGAGATATTTGGAAGAAGAGACATTTTATTAATTATGAAAATTATTAGTAAGTTACAGAACTGTATACAGAAAATTGAGCGCGAAGCGCGACTGTCATTATGAGAATGCGTTTCTTAAGGCTGATGGAGCTTTATGTAAATTTAATTTTCTTTTTCTTTCTTAATGAAAAACACATTTATTTTAAGTAACTTTGAGGAAATATGATTCACATCTACAATATTACAAAACTGACTGAACCTGTAGAATAAATTACAAAAAATAAACTTAAATGTCTTTGAAAAATATAAGACCGAACGCGACGATCAAATCACGCGCCCTCAAACCTGCGAGCAAAGCGAGGTGCGCGTGATGAAAATGTGCCTGCGAAGCGGGCAGAGTTTTTTCATTACGGTATTGCCACCCGAGTCAAACTATTGATTCTCTTTTGCTTCTCTTGATACTCTCTTGATTCTCTTTTGTTTCTCTTGATACTCTTTTGATTCTCTTTTGCTTCTCTTGATGCTCTCTTGATTCTCTTTTGCTTCTCTTAATACTCTTTTGATTCGCTTTTGCTTCTCGTTATACTCTCTTGATTTAATGAAAGTACATTTAAAGGACTACGGCGCAATTACCAAGGCGATTCAGTAGCGCTCGAATCGTCGGAGAAAGCAGACGTGAGTCATAATGAGTTCTGTGTACGCGAAACGTTTTGAAGCGGTCTTCTTGTGTACCCATCCAAAGGGACCACTTATGTCCTATACAGTCGCTGCTAAATACATCAAAAAGTCGAAATCGTTCGTGAAAAAGTGGGTTGAGCGTTATAAAGCCAATAAAAAACACCCTGTGAAGGTCCATGTTTGGGGATGCTTCTCATAGCGCGGTTTTGGGTGTTTAGAGCTCTTCACCGAGAACTTGAATGCTCAGAAAATGCTCCAAATATATGAACGTGGTCTTCTAAGGTCTGCTACAAAGATGTTTGGAGCCGATACGGCCGATTGGATCTTACAAGAAAATAACGACCCGAAACATCGAAGCCGTCTCTGCACCGCCTGGAAAACAGAAAAGGGCATCACAACTTTGGACTGGCCATCACAGTCCCCCGATGCGAATCCAATCGAAAATGTCTGGAGTGTTTCAAAGGGGAAGCTTGCGGGAAAACGTGTGTTCACCATGAAACAGCTCTCGCAAAAAATCAGGAAGATATGGCAAGAATTACCAACGGACTACGCTGAAAAATTAGTGGAAAGCATGCCGAAAAGGTGCCAGGCCATTCTGGACAACGATGGGGACTGGACTATCTATTAGATAGTAGCGCCGTAGTCCTTCGAGAGTACTTTTACTCAAAAACAAAACGTTTTAAAATCTCTAATAGTTTTCGAAAAATCGAGGACGCGCTCTTGTTGAACCCTTTTCATTCTGGTACTTGAGGGTATGTGATGCGTAATGACGTCACAAATGACCAACCATTTTATATTATTTATATTCATCGGGTTGATTAGGACAGGAATGTAAATATAATCATGAAATTGTAGGCAACAATGAGGAATCCACCAAAAAATCAATCTCCGGTACCATTTGGATTTTTATTTCAAAAAATAAAATTTTTCAAAATTAATGTTTTCAAAACAAAATTCGACTTGTACCAGACATTGATACTTTGATACATTCCTCCTTATTTTCCAAAATTCTGGTACTATATTTTTGTTTCTCTCTTAAGCAACACGATAAATATAAATAATAATAAACCGTTGCTAATTCCTGGCGTCATTAGGAATTATATACTTTTAAAAATGGAGAATCATAGAGGAGGTAAGGAGAATCTTCGTTGCAACTCTTTAAGATCCTCCAAGGTGCAGAAACGGAATTATCTGCAGGAAAAGAGCATCAACAGAGGATCAAAATTACATTGATTTCAACAGCTAATACTCCTCTTTTGATTCTCTCAAGTCCTCGAAAATGGAGCATCTTAGAGAATCAATAGAGAATCAATAGTTCGACTCGGGCATCTTCTAGTTCAAAATAGTTCGTCAGAATAAATTTGTTGCTTTTAAATTATGAACTAACTTAAATAAACCATCTGGTTTTTGTCTGAAAAACATATCAGAAATAGATAAGCCTTATTCCGGACTGCATCATACAATAGCACACTTCCTCAAGAGTTTCTCAAGTAATTGAGAAATGTGTAGGTTAATTTCTCATACATAAATACAAATTCATTTACAAATTATTTATAATACAATTTACCAGTTCAAATAATTTAAGAGTTATTGAAGAATCTAGGGAATATCTTGTTTTATCGACACTTTGTCGTATATCAGAATAAATTCCATAATTGCGTAGAATAAATTCCACATACTATATACGTGCGAATGATTTCTTATACACTTGTATCAAATTTAATGAACAAATTTTTAACAGTGGACTGCAAAACGTAATTTTCAAATTTCTGCAAGTCATTCAATTTGTAACAACTTGAAGTATGGACCAACTTTTTTAAATAAAATGAATTCAATTTTATATGCAGCATATGGAACTTAATTCATTGAAACTTTCAAATAATATTTTAGAATGATTTCATGATGAATATTACATGGGACTAGACGAGAAGTTTACAAGGTTTATTTATATGTACATCATAAATATATTACAAGATGCTACTCACACACATTCACTTCCAAAACTTCTGAAATTTTATTACAGTGTTTACTGAGGTAAAGTAGATGAAATCATTAACATTTATGATCATAGAAATATCTAGAACAAAACTTCTGAATGAGTGCAGTTTACGTATACATATAACTCAGTGGAACGTGTATTCCATAAGCGTATTACTTTTCGTGAATTGAAACGATAAAGAGCAGAAGAAATTTTCCCTTACATTAAAATGAAAATCACTATTGTCGCTCTGCTAATTACTTCTGTCACAATTGGTAAGTGCGTTAAATTATTAATATAACATTTTTTTAAAATTGTTTCTTATATTATATATTATATTTTATCGGAGAAAACACTTGATAGAGATCACACTGAGAAAACTGATTGTGCCATCAATTTGATTGCCTCAACAAAAAGATTTGATTGCTATACAGCTAACAAAAAGTTTTGTCAGGCCAACTAAATTTTTTTGTTCAACCATTTGGTTCTTGCAATCACACAATTTTATAAGGGTAGCAAATTTGTTTTATATAATAAAAATAATATAACTTACGTCCGGTAAAACGCTCGCCGCGTTTGGAAGCGCCCGGATTGCGCGCGAGGCCGCGCGAGGCTCTTCAAAATTCCATAACTTCCGAATCAATGATCCAGCCATTTTTATTCAATCATCATATTTTATAACAGACTTCCAAGGATCTAAATCCACGAAAAAAAAAATTCCGAAAGGGGCCAAATATGGAAAAAACGATTTTGCGTTTATTTCTTTACTTTTGTAAGTTAAAAAATATTTAAACAATTTTTTTGCAACAATCTCTGTAAAGAACAGTCAAAACCCTAATTTTCGTAACTTGGAAAATTTTTTGTGCGAACAATTGTTTTCAGGATAAACAGGCTTGAAAGGGCGCTTGCTTTATCGAAATTATCATTTCTTAGAAAATTCGAAAAATCGTATACTTGTAAAAAATTTTTTTTTGGCCAAGCAAAAAAATACGTGTCTATTTATTGTTAATAAAGAACCGAAAAAAATTATCGTGTTCAAATCTGTGACATCGACTGTCAATCTAATATGGAATGACCCAAATATTTTAATTCGGTATGTAATATTTCGTGTGTAAACATGACTTGCAATTCTTTGGTAATAGTAAACTTCAAGAAATAGTTGTTCAGGCGAATTAGATTTTACCTGCTTATCAACTGTTTGGAAGCGTTTTGAAATCGTTATATACATTGATTTCTTAAAATGTTACTCTTTTTTTCATAAAAATGAGAATTTTAGAAGCACCAACAAAATGTGAGCAGCAAAACTAATTTATTGTAACGACCTTATTTTTTTTCAGTGCAAGGATTTACCTACTATCCATCAATACACGCGGTGATGATACAGATGACTAATTGTGAGTTCGATTTTAAATTTCACAAATGACTTGTAGAATTACAAACTTGGAAAATATTTTCTGTAAAAGAAGAAACGCCTTGACTCCGCTGGGAATCAAGCACAGGATCTTTTGATTGCCGGTCAAATGCTCTATCATCTTTTCTTCCCAGAGAATATTTTGCAAGTTTGTAAAACCTTATTGGAAATTATATATTGTCTCAAAATGACGTTAAGTTAATTCTAAATTGCACGTTAATAAAGACCATATGGTAGAGTTCTGTTATCACGGTTAATAATACATAGAGAAAAATAGCATCTGATCATAATGACTAGGAATAATTGTAATCCATCGTATCCAATAGACATATTGGTCTTTACGACGAGGGAACCTCTAGAGGTTTGTTGCCCTTCCTCAGCAGGACCAACCTCTGTTTCTTCCAGTCTATGAAGAACCTCCCTTCCCGAAGACGGGAGTTGAAGGCTTCTAGGAGGATCTCCGGGCATGCCCCGATCACCTCTTTGAGGATCTCGTTCGTCACCCCGTCCATACCCGGCGCTGTATTTGCCTTAAGCCTTCCACCCGCTCTCTTTAGTTCTTCGAGAGTGAAGAGTTCTTCGCGCCGGACCACGCAGGAACTTCGTTCCTGTTTTTGGAACGGCTCTACGTGTGGAAACAAGCTCCGCACAATGTACTTGACTCGATCGGGATTTTCCAGGGCCGGGATCTTTCTTCTAGTCGCCAATCTCTTGGTAACTATTTTGAAGTCGAGACCCCATGGCTCCTTCTCGACCTCACCGATCAAGTCTTTCCAGCATTGAAGTCGGGTTTACTTTATGCCTCGCCTCAAAGCTGCTTTTGACCCTTTTCATGCCTCGTGCAGCATAGCATCCCCTTTTGAGTGGGTCACAAAAAGTATTTAAAGACATTTTTGATGAAGTATTAAAATGTATTTCTGTGTGAAAACTCAACATCCTAAGTAAAATAAAGGACACTTAATAAAGTAACAAAGTAATTTGGGGAAAACCGAACCGCTGATCGGTTCGTTAGGGGTTTTCTCCTTTTATTAGGGTTTGAGTCATGAGGGCTAGAGTATTTTTTATTTCGTAAATGACAAGTCGGATCGAAAAATTGCTTAAACATAATTTGTGCCTTTTTTGATATTCTACAGGCTCATATTTTTTTTCCTTCATTTTCCGAAATTTTCTCTGGGACAATACTTTTCCGGCACTTTGCCTCGCGAAAAGAGAAACGGAAGATGTCTCGCGCGCCTAAACGGTTATTGCACGGAGACCTTCAATTGTAGTCAGTCTTTAAGTAACTAACTCTGAGATCGTCTTTAATGTTAATAATTTATCCCTATTAAATAAATTTTCGTTTTTATTTATGCAACACTAGTATTTTTTAATCACTGCGATATAACCTCAACAATTATCAACTACATATATCACGTCACTATGCCCAGGATTTTTTCTTAGTGTACAATCTTCCAATGGTCGACATAATCGCGTAAAATTATTTGGAAAAACAGGTTATAAAATGAATCTAAGGTTCAAACAAATTATTCAAATTATAAGTAAAAATTATTATAATAATATACTAGAATATATAATAAGACATTTCAAGAATTTGAAAATCTTTCTGTGGAAAAAAAGACGCTTTCGACTGCGCTGGGATTCGAGCCCAGGTCTTTCGATTGCCGATCGACTGCTCTAATCACTGAGCTACACAGGCGTCCGACATCTCCTTGTCCACAGGAAGATCTACTTATATCGCCTAGTGGCTCTGCCTCGCGGCTGTAAATGATTACAAATTAATTAGTTGAGTTTGAAATTTTTGTCACTGTCTACATTATCGGAGGATAATCGCGTATCAGATAGGATACGTTGTCGACAGGTGTCCTCGTAGAGAATTTCAAACTCTTATATTGCAAATAAATGCAAATGAATACAAATATTTAAAGAATTTGGAAATCTTTCTGTGGAGAAAAAGACGCTTTTGACTTCGGAATCCTAACATGTACAAAATATTCGATAATTAGAAGAATTAAAAATGTCTATATGCATAGATATGTACTCATGTACCTCCGGCGATTAAAAGTGTATATACCCGAAACGCCCATGTTTTACTTGGACCCTGGAAGATTTCTTTTCCACGTCAAACTAGAACTAGAACTAGAACAAACGAACTAGACTAGTCAATTCTTATCGATTTCGAGTCGCTAAATCAGAATCCATGGCCGGATCCCGAAATTAACTCTTGTTTTTTTTAACCTCAAAAACATATTTTTTCTACATTTAAAGCGTATAATAAAAAAAACCGCGAGTGTTACTTTTGCAGTTCTGACCTTTTAATTCGGATTCATCTATCCAAAAAACCCAGGAATTGTCTAATTTCTCCCAGTAAGCCGACCACT
Organism: Diplolepis rosae; assembly: GCA_030998225.1. Taxonomy (NCBI): domain Eukaryota; kingdom Metazoa; phylum Arthropoda; class Insecta; order Hymenoptera; family Diplolepididae; genus Diplolepis; species Diplolepis rosae. The sequence goes on from JAPYXD010000680.1 coordinate 8,825,766, forward strand.
TCGCGGGGGTGGGGGAGTCTGAACGTTGTTCAAGAATCTGTGGTTGGATTTCTGAAATTAGGTCTTGTATTTTTCCAAAGCTCAAAAAACATCTTGCTTTGTAAATTTTTCGTAATATAAAACGTGTCATAAAAAAATACGAGCTTGTTTTGCAATTCTGACCGGGGATTCAGATTGAGCACTTCCACGTACATGGGAATTATTTATTAGTCATTTCTCATATTTTTTAAAGTGCTCCATTCGAATCCAGGAACAGAATTACTAATTTGGATCACATTTACTTCCTAACCTCAAAAAGCACTTTAAAAAAGCAACTTTTGCAAGTTAACAATTAAACTGTTTTTTCGGTGAATTTTTAGAGGTTTGGAAAAGAACGCATCCTAATTTGTTAATTTTTTTTCTACATTCCAACGCAGCAACTCGAAAAAATGAGAAAAGACTAGTTTGACCTAGAGCGCTGCTTACCATTAACACGTTGAATGCCACGCCAATTTTACAGGGATTGACTGTGGTGCCACGATAAATTTTCTATTATGCGATGCCGGTCACCGGCGGCCCCCACGGCGTCACTGCCAAGTTGAATGCCGGTCACCGGTGACTCCCGTGGTATTCAACGGGTTAAGATGTAGAGAGATATGGGGAAAAGGACAGCAGGAAATAAAGTAAGTAGGCGATGCCTTGGGTAAAATTAAGTATATTTAAATGAGGTGGCAGGACTTACAGCAGTTACCAAACAAAGCAAAAATGAGATAGGGCAGCAAAACGGCCATAGTTTGACAGTAGCAACTCGATCAAGTACCAGGCATAGAACAAGATTCGGCAAAGCGCCAGAAACTAATGTGACGAGCGCTAAGTACAGCATAAGTGGGTCGGGTGCAACGTATAGGACACAAGAAGAAGCTTCGATCTATTTTTTGAAACGTGGAACCATTCACCTGCTTCTTCCTATAATAAAGCATGGACAATACCGTATGTGTCAAGCATGAATATCAAGCTCCTTTTATTTGAATTTCATGGTTTCACCACTTGAATAGGTTGTAGTTTTGAATACTTATTTGCATGAAGTGTGCGGCACTGTTTGTTTCTCTCTGTGTATAATCGTTATTTACAAACGAACTACACGGAGAAAAGAGCGCATTGCTGACGCGTGCACGGAAAATCATTCAATGGGCTGACACGGCTGTGTTTCTGCGCACGGAGCAGTCATGCACTGGGCACGCTATGCTTTTCCACAGCAGATTTGAGTGCAGACACGGCAGAGCAGTGCCAAAATAATTTGTCTAAGGTGCGCAACTAAGTTCCCGCTATTTGTCAATAGAAGGCTCCAGCAGTAAGTGTTGGTCGATTTTGACATATCCAGAAGGTGATAAACTAAGCTTAGACGTATGGTAAGATTAAGAGAAAAAAATTAATTACCAAACTACTGCTAAAAACTTTGAATAACCATAACTTATGAAAAACTACAAACTTTGCGAAACCCTTTTGGGATCTTTTTATGAATATAATATTCTACCGAATTGCTTATTTGTAAGAAAGAATCAAGACCCCTTGAAAAAAGTGGCCCACTTCAAAAATTTTGACTATATGAACGCTGTAGTAAGCGATCGAATGCTATTGTTTCTTACTTGACGTTCATCTCATCGTTATTTCTCTTCGCGGCGCGTTGTGTATAGCTACACTTATAATTTTTGTCCTTAGTCGTTGATTATTAATTTTTTCAAATCTTGATTTTAGAATGGTTTACCCCTCAATTTGTCCTGACCGTAAATGCATTTTTAAAAATTTTATTACTTAATTCCTTTTACTAAATTTATTTTCAATAATATCAAATTCAAACTTTTACGGAAGCGTCTCCGAACTTAAAAATTTACCTGTAACAATTTTTCTGGATGTGGCACACAATATAGCATATCACTCAAAAATAAGACAAAACTCTGCAATAAAACGCACGAAATGCCATAAATCTAACAATTGCGAAATACACAAATTGTAATGTTCCTAAAAATAGGGAAAATTTGCTCACACTCTGTCCAAAGTACACTGGTTCAAAATGTGTTTTGTGTAATTCCATCCTAAAATGTGTCAATTCAATGTGTGTAATTCGGTACAGTAGTAATTCGATCGGGTAATAGGCACAGAAAAAGATTCGGCAAGACGCAGGAAGTTGATGTGGCTGCCTCGAAGTACAGCACAAGTGGGTCAGACGCGACGTACAGGACATAAAGAGAAGCTTCGATCTCGATTCACGGACTATATGATCCGTCGATCAAGATCGTCTATTTCCGGGAGAGGTCGTATCTAATCAGGTCACGACCTCTTAAACCCATGTCAGGGCTCGTAACTATGTCTCACGAGTCTATTCGACTCCTAGACAATTCAGACCTTTTCCTTGCAAGCAGAGCTCTGCAGCGGCGGGCCGTATACTTCCTTAACTGATGGTGGAAATAATTCAAAATTTCATAAAATCGAAACCGTTCGAACCCTCAAAATAAAAAAAAACACGACCTAATTTGGACCAAAAATCACTTCCCAAAATGAAAAATTATGAGTAAACTAACAAAAAAGGAGAAAAGAAAAAAGAAGGCAACCTTCCAAAAAGCCCTCCCTTCTTTTTCTTTCTTTCGTCCTCTTGTCTTTATTTCCCACAACCATCTACATGAGAGAGGGTATTCTGGATGTTTTGTACGAATTAGTGCAACTCCGCGTGGATACCGAATTTACGGAGGGCTCGGCTGGATCATTCAAATAGCAGCTAAGAAAAGCAGGAAGGGGAAACTGGCTCGGATCCAAAGTACCAAAAGCGTCAGGGATGATGGCTGTCAGACAACCTCAAAACCTGTGGAACAGATGAAGGCCAAGAAGAAGCTCTAGGAATCAAAGCCAAAGTCGCAGGATATGAAACCGGCGAAGACAAGGCATGCTCACCAAAAGCGGTGTTAATTAAGCCCGCTGCAGGGGTAAGCAACGCGTCGATTTGATTTCGGATGACCTGAAGTAGCATTTTAAACCTGAAGAACTGCGCGTTATTGTCGAGAGAATGAAGGAGACCTGCTCCAAGGATCCACTGGTGGAGCTTAAATGCTCCACGAAGAAAAATGGGTGGCTCATCTTCGCTTTCTGTGAAGTGGTTGTGCAAAGTGACTCAATTCAACATCTCATCCTGGAGAGAGAGGTGGAGATTTTGGACATTGAGCCCAGCATTGAGGCCGAGGATGTCAGACAGGCCATAAGAGACTTCTTCAATCATTGATCAGCGATGGATCTGACCAAGAGACCCTTCGGAGACGCCAGAAGAGCGTTTGTCCTGCTTGAGGAAGTGCAGGTTCTAGAGTTGATTAAGACGACCCACAGTAAGAACGCGGGAGTCTCCCGTAAGGTCCACAGGAAGACGGTCGGGAACCGGTGCTACCGCTACCTAGGCTTCAGCCACATGGCGGCGGAATCTTGTGGCCCCGTTAGGATAAAAAATTACTAGAGGTGCGACAAAGAAGGACGTACAGCCGGGACCTATACCGATTCCCAAATCCTGCTATAAATTTTGTTTCTAGTTGATGTTTCCTCAAAGTTGCTTGACTCCAAAAACGTTTGAAAATTTCATTATACATCATTTTCGCTACAGCTTGATAACGAATTTTTATACAATTTCAAAAAGGATTAATCGACATTGTGAGAGTGTTGTTAGTTTATCTATATTATAGTGCTTACCACTGAAAAATCGGTTGAAAAAATTTGTTTTGGCTATGAATTTATGGCGAGTTGAGTACAAAGAAATAATTACTTTCTAAATAAAAAAGAAAATCATATTTTCTTGATTATCTACAAAACTAACAAACTCAACTAACTTTGTCGTATGTCTTCAATTGCGCACGTTCAAATTTTCTATTGGGATATGTAGTTAAAAATATAAAAGTTTGACATGAAAAAGAAACCTTCCAGGGGGCATCTAAAACGACGGGATTTCGGGCTTGTCTTCTTTTGATGGCCCGCGGTTTATATAAAATCGAATGTGTGTTCGCCCTGTATGTTCAGTTATAACTAGAGATCCATAATATCCATAAACCGTTTTTAACCTAGTTTATTTTCTATCCTTTTCTTTCTCCTTTTGAATGGTTTTCAAATATTTTTTTCAATAGAAGTAGTAAATAGGCTCACACTTTTAATCCTATAACACCTACAATTATTCGTGAGTTCATTAGGAAATAGAATGAATAAGCACTTTGATGAATAGTAAAATTAAAAAAATAAAATTAAGGACAGCGTAGCATTGGGCGCTATCTTCAGATCCTACAAATTCATCTGCCATCGGGTGTCCAAACAGTATTGCGAGTTTTCAAAATTAGGTTGGAATGATTGTCGATTTGCAAAATAATGTTATTGCTAATTGCAGAGATTATCGACTAATTTAGCGATAAATTTGAATTAATGACTTTCCGGAATTATAGAAAATAGCTGAGATATTAAAACGAATTCATTTTGTTGTCAGGTTAGGGGAGAATTTAATATAATAGTGTTACTCTTTTTTATAATTCATAAGAAGATAATCAATAATAAAATGAATGAATATAAGCAGCGCAATAATTTTTGGTTCAGAAATTTTTAAAGATTCAATAACATTGCTGAACAGTCATGCTTGCAATCAGTTTACAACATTGGCGACACGTGTTTTTATAGCACAGATGCTTAAAAAGTTTTTGGCTTTGATAGCGCAGGTGCTGATTTAGAGTCCGTTCCTAGGTGAGCTATCGGCACTATAGAAATTCTTCACGCCGTCCGGCTAGATCAAGAACCGTTTGAAATTCTTTACACGCATTTTTCTCGAAACTGAAAAAAGTTGTATTTTCTCCTTTGGTCACATTATACATCTAGTGGCGTGTCCTAAAGTCTCCTTGTAAATAATATCTCATACTATAAAAATAAATTAATGAAATTAATTAATTATTGTTTTTCTCTAGGCAATAATCAGCTGGAAACGTTTTCTGGGTATATGGTCAACGAATTTAATGCTTTAACTGTTGGCCATAAAGCTAATAAAATTTTAAAATTCCAAGAGAATTATAATGCTTGGATTAGATTTGAAGTTTATAATGTACAATCATATATGCCAGTAGATCATAATGGTGTCATATTTCGTGATATACCAGTTATAGATGTACAAGTGCTTACTGCGAATGTGCAAAAAGGAATGCCTGGTGACATTGCAGTCTTAACTGTAAGTTTCAAAATGGAAATTGAACTTAGAATAATTAACTTTTTGTGAACAATGTTTTCCAAGCACATAATTTGGAAAATAAATTTTTTCATTCTACATTACTCAAAAGCCTTAGTGGATCACAGTCCAGTCCTATAAAATTATTGCTACAAGAGGATCCGTCAAAATTATAAACGTTACACTGAGAAAAAAATGTCATAAGTGGTTCTTTTCTTTTAAAAGTTTCATTGCACTCTGTGATAATTGAACATTTAGTTTCAACAGACTTTGGCATAAAAAAATATTAATTACCATTGTCAATAAATGCTTAGCAAGATAAAAAATATGAAACGTTACATTCCAATTCTTTCCTTTTTAACATTATGTCCAATGAATATTCCATATGTCAATAGTAGTTGGTTTTTAATTTGGCTTTAGAGTCCAGAAATGATGTAACTTGAGGTTTAATTTTTTCTCTTTTAACGTTTTGGCTCTGATCGGAGTCCTCATCTGTGATATTTATTTTTAAAATATCAACAAAATTAGCTAAAATATTAAATATATATTAGCCTTATTTTGAAGTAAATTTTGGTAAGTTGAGAAGACTAAAAAGATTGGCACATTTACATGAAATTACACAGAAAAACTTCAATAAAACACATAAGAATTCTTAAGAATAACAAATTGAATTCTAGCAACATGAAATTTGAAAAACCTAGGCTAACACTAGAATATATTTGTGTATAAATATTACTGAAAATATAGATGCAAGTACGTAACTATTATTTTTGAGAAAAGCCAGAACATGGCAGACAAAAAACATATTTAGAAGTTACCAACTACTATTAAGGGGGTCGTCTACCGTCGAGCCGAGAATTTTAGCCTATTTTTCGGAATGAATTGCAAAAACACTACTAAAGATATTCACGCCAGTTAAAATTTTTTTTATTATTACATGTTTTTTCTTCGAAAAAATCTATTTTTCACTTGATAATAAATGCATCCGCGACCTTGGAACGTCCTTGACCTCAACGCTGCAGAAATGTCATTAAGAACTTTGTGGTAAGACTTTGGCCATTTAAATTGTCTGAAACCAATCAAATGAAATATGTCTGTAATCTGTGTTACATTGGCTATGTTTTCCAAAAGCCGATTTTTTCTATTGTAAAATGTGTTTATATTACGCAATTGTTCTTGAAAAAATTCGATTTTTGACCTGTTTTTTGACCTATTAGAGCCTGTTAAAATTCAACAAAGTAAAAATTTGAAAATCGCCTCTGGGAAAACATAGCTATGTGTTTATTGAATAACTGAAAAAAATTTTGATCAAATTCTATCAATATTTCTAGAAGAAGTCATACCACAAAGTTTGAAAAATGTAACTTTTTGGAAATCACGTTTCAAAATAAATGACAGTGTAAAACATGATTTGAGAAACTTACGAATTAATCGGCAATACCTACGTAAGAAAGCGTATTTCAAAAAATCCCTCAATGGCGTGTTCCTTATAACATCTACATTCAAAATATGCAAAAAAAAAAACGATTTTTCCAAACCTCGAAGGCAGACATATATTATTGAGGGTCGATAAAGGCCAGATCTCAAATCCATATATTGTGCATGAAATTAATATCCTCAGTAGAATTCCTGGTAAATAATCAACTAAGAAATTTAGCTATGGTAAAAGTAAACAGCCCAACTAGACTTTTTACTTAGAACAACCACTTTCTAAGATTTTGAGTAGTTAAGTTACACTGTTAGAAAAATCTGTATAAAATTTAATATACATGTATATCGAGCAGGTATGCACTGCCGTTACTAAAATGAAATATACGAGGGTAGTTCTAAAGGTACCCGACCTGGAGTTAAAACAATAAAGTATTGGGTGACAGAGTTTAAACGAGGTCGTACGAGCTGTCAAGACGAATCTCGCAGTGATCAACCAAATGATCCATGATCCAAATGACGACGACAGAAATGGTGAAGAAAATCCACAAAATGTTATTGGATGACCGTAGACTAAAAGTCGCGCGAGAAAGCAGACATGGTAAGAAATTCAAAAAGTGCTGTACATCGTATATTGACTGAAAATTTTGACATAAGAATGTTGTGCGCAAGATAGGTGTCGCGCTTGCTCAAAATGGAACAAAACAGCGTCGTAAGGATGTTTCAATCGAGTGTTTGGCGATGTTTCACAGCAACAAAGCCGATTTTTCGCGTCTATTCATAACCATGGATGAAATATGGGTTGATCACCTCACACCTGAGACGTAGGAAAAATCAAAACAATGAACTGGAAGAGGGGAATCGACTCCAAAGAAAGCGAAGACAGTTCCATCTGCTGGCTAGGTCATGGCATCAGTTTTTCAGGATGCACATGGGATGATTTTCATTGATTATCTTCAAAAAGGAAAAACAATCAACGGCGAGTATTATGCGAACTTATATTACAGCTTCTGAGTGATGAAATCAAGAAAAAACGGCCGCATTTGGCGAAAAAGAAGGTGTTGTTTCATCAAGACATTGCACCAGTTCACATTTCCGTTATCGCGATGGCCAAAATCAATGAGTTGAGTTTCAAATTGCTTCCTCGCTCATCCTATTCGACAGATTTAGCCACTTCGGATTATTTTCTCTTCCCAAACTATCACGTCTAGTTTAATTGATATTTTCAATTAAAATTGCTGATAAAAAATTGCTTAACAATTTTTTAAAAATTAATTAGTTGAGTTTGAAATTTCTGCCACTGCCTACATTTTTGGAGAATCACTAGTCGAGTATCAGATAGGATATGATGCCGACAGGTGTCCTCGTAGACAATTTCAAACTTTTATATCGCAAATAAATGCAAATTACATTCAAATTCTTTAAATTTGAATTTTTTTTAAAAGTGAAAATGTTTTTTTCATTATCAACGCAGGACCTTTCGATGCGATTTAACGCAGTTGGTAAATATCGTCTTACTTTAGCGATATCTATGACAATTTTGAGATATTCTTAAAAAACTGGAAAAAAGTACTGAAAATGTACTGGAATCTCAGAGCTCTGTAATTCAGGACATATTTACTTTTTTCCAATAAAAAATAGGCCGATTGGTTTGGTTTTTTATAAAGAATAATCACCTGCAAAAAAATTTAAATTCGGATTATCCGTTTCTGAAATATCTTGAAAAATGCATACTCTTCTTTTCAATTTCCGAAAACTTGTACTAAATGCTGTACTGGGCATCAGATCTTAATTTATCCATATTAAAATGGTGAACTGAAAATAAATTACCACACACACTGTTGGCCAAACTGTTCAGATTCAATTCTATTATGACTGCAGACAGGATACACAAAGTATTGTTACTTCTTATGTAATTGGGACACCCGTGCTAGGAATAAACATTACTCTGTCAAGGTTTGGTCCGAACACAAAGAAACGTCGCTGATGCCCTCTGGTAGACACTAAAAATGTTATTCTGCCGCCTCTACATATGAAACTCAGGATAGTTAAAAACTTCGTAAAAGCAATGGTTCGAAAAGAAAACGCATTAGGCTATCTAAAATCACAATTCCCGAAACTTAGCGAAACGACAATTAAAGACGGGGTTTTCATAGGGCCTTCAATTCGTGAGCTTATGCAAGACTCAGAATTTGACGAATGCTTGAGCAGTGAAGAGAGAAAAGCCTGGTTATCCGTAAAGAATGTGATCCGAAATTTCCTCTGAAATCATAAATCCAAGCACTTCAAGCGGTATGTTAATGAAATGTTGACGCAATTTCACGGCCTGAATGTAAACGTGTTATTGAAAATACATTTCCTACATTCACACTTAGATTCCTTTTCTGGAAAATTGGGATCAGTCAGTGTCGAGCACGGAGAAAGATTTCACCAAGACATAGCAACTATTGAGAAGAAATATCATGGTAAATGGAGTACCAGTAGTCTTACTGTTTATTGTTGGAGTTTCATTCGTGACGATCCGATCAAAAGCTTGTTCGCTCAATCAAACGTCGAACATTTTAATATAGATATATATATATAGATATATAGATATAGTTACGCATTTTTCAAAATATATCAGAAAAGGATAATCCGAATTAAAATTTTTTTCCAGATAATTATTCTTTATGGAAAACAAACAAATCGACCTCTTGTTCATTAAACAAAAGTAAACATGTCCGTAATTACAGAGCACTGAAATTTCAGTACGTTTTAAGTACTTTTTCCTAGTTTTTTAAGAATATATCAAGAACCGTTACAGAAATTTTCACTTTCAAAAAAATTGTTAACAAATTTTTTATTAACAATTTTAATTGCAAATATCTATCAAACTAGGCGTGAGAGGAACAAACGGAAGCCTGATTTGTGTTCAGCATTGAAAAGTACTTCGGAAATAGGCGATGTTAGCCTCTCCTTCTTGCTTCTTCTTCTGTTTCCTGGCGTAACAGGTCCAGCTTTTCTCCCATAGCGGCCTTTCTGAGGCTTCCTATTCGGGGCTGCCTCCCAAAAGGCCGCACGGCGCATAGTCCCCGGTATGTGGTCATTCCGGGGCTTTTCCTCCTTTGCGGCATAGAGAAAGCACCTTGGCTTCCCGGTGCAGGAACCCGCGAGATGACCCTCCTCACCGCATCTCCAGCAGCACCTGCTGCGATCTGGCCCTTGGAAGTCCGTCGCTATGTGGCAGAAACCAAGGCAGCGGAAGCACCGGTTCACATCCTTTTCACTGCGGACTCTGCAGGAGATCTGTAGGGTGTCTTACTTAAAGATACGCTTAGCTCCAGCCCCGGTCCTTGGTCGAAGTAGCGCCTGACGGAAACCTCGGCGTCTTCCGCTTCAATGGTTGGTTTCAAATCGGCGATCGCGACCTTGATCCGGGGGATGAGATGGCGGATCGTCCCGCTGGCTCCAACTGCCTCTTTAAAGGCAGTGTCCAGTCTCCCTCTGCTTTTTGTGGAACATTTCAGTTCCACTAGCAAGTCCTTGGAGCGCTTCTCCCTGATTCCCTGGACTGTGGCGCCCAGTTCGTCTGGGTTAACGCGCTTCTTGAGTTCGCGCAAGATAGAAGCGTACCTGGGACTTATCGGTCTCGAACGGATCCACCGTCTCCTCCGTCACGTCCAACAAGCCTCCAAACATCTTATGACAAATCGCTTCATTTAAATTTTTAAACTCCATTTTCATTCCCACGATTAGCTAGGGAAATATTCGGCCGGCCCCTGCAGAGCCTTGCATGCAGGGATAAGGCCTCCATACTCTAGGAGGTGGCCTGGTTTCCTAGAGACACCGTGTGAGACACCACTCCCTGGTGCCATGCAGCCCTTGGCAAGGTAGTTAACACCTTGGCTTGGGGGTTATTCCTTCAGGACCATCCCTGAAACATTGTCCGCGACTGCTTATTTAGTTTTGTATCCGTATTCAGCAGTAACCCTCAGTACAGGGCCCCTTTATCTGCAACCTGATGACGCGCCCGGTGGCGTGTTCTAGGGCCCCCTGATCGGTTTCAGAGGAAACCAATGCAGGACCGGGATTTGGGGAACTTAAGAACAATAGTTACAATACTTTCTTCATTTTGTTCATCACTTTTCTTAGGTATTTTAAGCGTTAATAGAGCTAAAATAACTAAGAAAAGTGATTAAATGAAAACAGTGATTTCAAATATTTCACGATTTATTAAGTGTACAAATAAATTTTGAGTTATTGACAAACGATAGTGTAACTAGTATCAAATCGCATCGGTCCATCTTGTAACTATATTCATGTTAAATCATCAACATTTTCCTTAAAAAATCAGTATGTGTCATTTCGCCGAAGTGTGAACAACACGCCTTCTTTGTGTTCTAACCATGTCAACTTTTGCGCCAACAAAACAACATTTGCGGGAAGCCCTGCTTTTTTGCTTTAACTTGAAGAAAATTGCAGCTGAAAAACATCGATTGCTATGTGAAGCATATGGGGAACATGCTCCATCAATAAAAACATGTGAGTATTGGTTCCGGCGTTTCAAGAGTGGCAAGAACCTAATGCTGTGCATCTGGTGGGATCAGCTCGCAGTGGTCTAATATGAGCTACTCCAGCCTAACAAAACCATCACTGCGGAACGAATTGAGCTGAGCATTGAAGTTTAAACGCCCCCAATATCCCAAAATACATGACAAATGGATCATTCAGCACGACAACGCTCGGCCACACGTTGCTAAAGTCGTCAAGGAAACTTTGCAAGCACGTAACTTGGATGTCCTACCCCACCTCCCGTACTCGCCAGACATTGGTCCTTCGGACTGCCACTTATTCCGGTCGATGGCTCATGGCCTGGCTGAGCAGTACTTCACTTCTTATGAAGAAGCCAAAAATTGGGTCGATTCTTGGATCCCCTCAAAAGCTGAGGAAGTTTTTAAACGCAGTATCCGTATGCTGCCTGAAAGATGGTCATAGGTAGTAGAAAGAGATGGGCAATACTTTGAATAATATACATTGTACCAATTTCTCTGAATAAAGCTTCAAAATCACCAAAAAAGCCCTCAAAACTTATTTGTACACATTATAGATTATTTACTGGTTTTTTTGTAGTAATTTTCCAATACAATCATTGTTACTTTACATATATTAGGTGCGCAACTGAGTTTCCGCTGTTTATCAATAGATGGCTCCAGCAGTAAGTAATTTTGTTTTGGCGTCATATACTTTTGTTTGTGTGAACATGTATGATTTTTTGCCAAATAATCGTCATTTGCGGGAAGTGTTGATTTTCTTATTTCATTCGAAGAAAACAGCGGCTGAAGCGCATCGAAAGCTCCAAAAACTCCACGGAGATGCTGTTCTAAGCGAAACAACGTGCCGTGATTGGTTTCCGTCGCTTCAAAGACGGTGATTTCGATGTTGACGACCTTCCTCGTGAAGGAAGGCCAAAAACCTTCGAAGACGCTGAATTGGAGGCATTGCTCGATGAGGATCCGTGCCAAACGCAAAAAGAGCTTGCTTCAGCATTAGGAGTTACCCACCAAACAATTTCCAAGCGATTGCATGCGTTGGGAATGATTCAAAACGAAGCAACTTGAGTTCCTTATGATTTGAAGCCAAGTTACGTTGAGCGTCGTTTTTTCGCCTGTGAACAACTGCTTCAGCGGCAAAAAAGGAAGGATTTTCTTTATCGCATCGTGACGGGTGATGAAAAATGGATTCATTACAGCAACCCAAAGAGAAGAAAGTAATGGGGACTGCCCGGTCATGGTTCTACGTCGTCGGCCCGGCCAAATATTCACGCTGCTAAGGTTATGCTGTGTATTTGGTGGGATCAGGTCGGTGTTATTTATTATGAGCCGATGGAACCGAACGAAACCATCACTGGGGAACGGTATTGAACGCAATTGATGCGTTTGAGCCGAGCACTTCGCGCAAAACGGCCGCAATACTAGCAGAGTCACGAAAAAGTAATTCTACAGCATGACAACGCTCGGCCTCACGTTGCCAAACCCGTTGAAACCTATCTGGAAACACTAAAATGGGAAGTCCTACCCCACCTGCCGTATTCCCCAGATATTGCGCCGTCCGATTATTACTTGTTCCGGTCGATGGCACATGGTCTGGCTGATCAGCAGTTTCGCTCATTTGAAGACATCGCAAAATGGATTGATTCGTGGATAGCCTCAAAAGATTAACACTTTTACCTTAACGGTATTCGAGCTCGACCAGAGAGATTGGCATAAGTTGTAGCTAACGATGGGCAATACTTTGAATAATTCATTTGTAACCATTTTTTCACAATAAAGTTGCATTTTCTTCAAAACAAAAACAGCGGGAACTTAGTTTTACACCTAATACAATAAGTTGTATTACTACCTTTCTTTCACTTTATATATCATGCCTTCAAGGGGTTTTTTCACGATTTTCACAACTTTCACTTCTTATATGCCTTAAATTATTCTTAAAACTTCTTATTTTTGTATAATTATACTCGCAAAGAATCTGAATCTTCCACATTCCAAAATAGGAACTTCCCTTTAAGAAAATATAACTTTTTAAAGTTAGATAGAACTTATTGATACAAAATACAGGCATTTTTTGTACTTGTTATTGAATTTTCTAGTTTTTTGACACAAACAAGGATTATATTATTCCAAAGAGTCTTTGGGTACAAAGTGACTATCATACTCTTGGAAATGGCGAAATTACTGTATTCCTAGAAAGAGCTGAAAATGAGTTCTTGACAATAACACAAAATTACTATATGTACGAAAAGGCTGACTGCCAACAATTGTTTCATGTACATGTAACAATAAATCAAGTCTGTGGATTCTCAACAAGTCAACAAGTCTTCTTAGAGGTAAGAAACTGCACAATACAATCTCACGGAGAAAAAATATATGCTGTGTTAGTAAACCGAATTTTTCTTATACAACCAACAATTCTTTGTTGCTGTTTCAATCGAAAGTCTTACTGGAAGAACTATAATTTTGTTGGAGCAGCAAAAAAAAAACTTTGTAGGTTTTCTATCAACAATTCGGTTTGCAATAAGTGAAACTCCCAACTGAATTCGAATTTTTGGTTACTGTGACATAAATTTCAAGGAAAAGTCTTTTTTCAGTAGCAATGTAGAGGTCCTTCACATTTGCTGAAATGTTTTTAAAACCTGCGTAAAAACAATTCAAAATTCATTAATTTTCAATTCAAAAGTGCCCTTCTGTTTTAAAACTTTTTGTTTAGATAGTCAGAAGTTAAATAAACGAAAATACAATTGTTCACGTTTTATTAAATTTTAATTGAAATTTATAATTTTTCATTATTATTTTTTTATTATTTATTTTATTAAATTAAATTTATATTTTTTTAACCGATCTAGGAGAAATTTCATTTTTAATTTTTTAATAAATTATTCTTGTTCCGGTCGCCCAGACACACGATGCGGCCATGGACTGGACTAGAAGGTTTTTTTTGTTTAGGAAATGATTTCAATTTGTTTAAACATTAAAATTTTTTTTTTTGCCATTTAATAAACTTTTCCTGTTATTTAATAAAAAGTCATTGAGATTTTCTACGACAGCGTCTTATAAAACTCTACGTCCAAGAGTCTTCGAAAGTAACTTAAATTTTGAGCGACTTAATTTTTCCATAATAAATACTAATTGAATTGCTAGAAAATTTCAAATAGCTTATGGAATTTTTATTTCACTAAAGTTCGCAACGTTTTATTCCTGAAATGAAAATTAAAATTAGGAGATTTTTTTTTGGGGACTGATTTCAATTGAAACCTTGTAAAAGTGTTATTGTCTAAATTTCACTTTGGAATCTGAGTCGTATATTTTGTATTAAGGGCTGGCTTAATCTTCCTTAAATTTAAAAGCTTGTAGAATGAAGCCATTCCAAATTTTATTTAGAAGCAATCAAATCGATTTTTGTTTATAATGTTTTTATTTATTTAATTTATTTTATTTTTATTTAATATAATGTTTATAAATATATTATTATTAATAATAATGATTTTGATTTGAAATAACTGGTTAGCGTTACCAACTGCAATAAGTAATAGGAATTTAATGCGTATTATATAGAGCGTCTTATATAGAAGCGAAGTTAAAAAAAATTAAAACATTAAAAAAAAATATCATATATTCTTATATCTTATGTACTTAGTAATCCTAGGTATGACATTATTTTCTTTGAATTTCAAGTTTAATTTAAACATTTTTTGTGACGTAAAAATTATGATACCTTATCTTAAGTTTTTTTTACTTTGCGTTCATAAATATAACTTGCTTTACTAAGAAAACATTATTTCAATTTAGGTATATGAGGGTGCTGGTTTATTGATGGGTAATACTCTTATGGCAATTGCAGTTTATAAAAGGAATGGAGTGTATCAAGGAAACCAAATTTCAGTCGTAGTACTTGAAAAACCTGGCATATACAACGCTTCCATCACAGCAATGATAGATTATGGCGACTTGAAAGCGCAAGGAATACAGAATGGATTTAATCAGGAATGAAAATCCGGCATTTTCAAAGTTACTTGATAGTAAATCAAACGAATTTTAAGTTGCCTGTTTGATGATGCGATAAAATTAAAATTTATTCCTAGGTCTTTAATAATAACAATTGTAGGAGGTTTTAAAATATTATTCCGCATTATCACATAATGTAGATAGCGTTATTTTTATATAATAGCGTTATTTCGTGAATTAAACTTTTGGATCTAAAAAGGTGATGCACATCAATTTCTATGGTCCCTGGTTTATTTTTGTTTATTCCACATTATTTGCAGAAGACTAAATAATCTGGGACTACCAGGATTAGTGCACATGCCCCATTACAATCCGAAGACATCATATTTGAACAGATTGTAAACTATTCTGTTATTAATCACTCAATTAAATGAGATATGATAAAAACACAAAGTCTATAGAATTCGCAACATTTTGTATTAAAAATAACGTAAAATTCGTACAGTTTTATTTGGGACTGTCCTTATCAGCTTTGAATCTGAAAATATTTTGAATTAATTTAAATAAAATTAATTGCTACTATTAGGTTTGTCGATGGCAGAAGAGATTAAATTTGAATTATATTAACAAAATATTACCCGTGTAAAAATCTTCTGGCGCTGGTCTGGATCCAGACTAGACCGTCTAGACTCAGACCTGCGCAGACTAGACTTTCTAGCTAGCAGCTAGCCAGAACTGTAACACTTCTATAAAGTCTTTGGATCGAGAATCTAGCAAGATTCAAGTCAGCGACCCTTCAGAGGCTTGTTAGACTCTATACTGCATCTTGTTACATGTACATAATCGCACTCACGCAATGTTAATATCTTATTGAAAATGATATCTATACTGATACAACGCATACGATAACCTAACACTAATACTTATAATAATACGCAGCTATTTGTCTACATATCGCTCGCTTCTGGCTGAGACTAAAGTTTAAACTGTTTTTATAAACTAACTTGGACAATTTATTACTGTTTGTGAGAAAAGTGCTGGGTCAAACATTGCAGGGCCCCGGAATCTGCTAATGAAGGATCAAAAATGTAGAGGGCCCCGAGTATTTTTAATTTTCTATTTGAAGAAGTATATTCCATGTACGAATATCATGTAGAACCTTTTATAATGCTGCAAATTGAATTGCAAAGATAAACTCCTTGAAATTTTAACTCATCCGCTGCTTCTTACTATCTTTGTGCGTAAAAACCACTAAGCCTTCATATGTATATTATTTATTGATTTATTCTAAATTTTAGAAAGCGACTTGCTAAAAATTAGGATGTACTTACTGCTTTTCAGAATTTTTATAGATAAATATGTACCAGTAAATCATTTGCTAAATATTTTATGGTGCTTCAAACTAAATTTTAGAAAATGACCTGATAAAAATTAGAATGTACTTACCGCCCTTAAGCATTTTTGTTTACTGCGTTTTAGCATTTTTAAATTACTAAAATCAGGACATAATTTACTAGTTGACAGCAATAACTCACTATTTTACAGAATTTCCTTTGTTTATTTTTAGCAAGTTAAATTCAGAAATGTGCTTTATTTTAGCTTGTGACTTACTATTATTTAGAATTTATTTTCTGATTTACAGTAATTTTCGTAGCGATGAGCCAACTTACTAAAAAGAAGCAAGTACTTACTGATATTCATAAAGTATTACTTTTATTTCTTTGTAATATTCAGAAATAAAAATTATATGAATGATGAAAACTGGAAAGTTTAATTAATTTCACTCCATTTTTAATTCTCCTTATACTCATGGATTTGTAATCCTACATTGCGATCAAATTATAATAATTTTCTTATTAATGCAAAAATTATTTCAAAATTTCAATCATTTTGACTGACAATTGATCCAAATTTCTGTCTCATTTTAAATTTCCGAAAATTTCTTGTAAAATTTTGTAAACAGCAATTGTCATTTTACAGCGTTCCAAGTTAAGAATTCGTAAGTCAATCAGTGAATCTGTATGCAAATAGTTTACAATGTTTTTTTTCTATGTACGTCATAGATGTACAAAAAGTTGCTACTCATCATAAATGAGTTCCAAAACATTCAAAATTTTATTAAAGTGTTTACTAAGGTAAAGCCCCGTAATTCAGGTTAAAATCATTAACATTTATGATCATAGAAATATCTAGAAAAGGACCTTCTGAACGAGCGTAGTTTGCATATACATTTGAATAACTGGAACGTGTATTTCAAAGTATTAATTTGCCGCATGCTGCCGTGTTTATCACGGTAACCTGACGTTGCCAATCCAGTGTTGTCAAACACGTTACGTTGACTACTCTACCAGGTTGATTCAACCAGATTTTCACGTTAATGTAGCATTATTATCTGGAGCGAAAGTTTACTTCAGAATTTTTGTTTATGTTTTTGTATATATTATTTTTCATCGCATTTAAAAATGAGTGATGTCCCAAATTTCATTTTACAAATTGTAATTTTTTACTTTCCGCTCACCAACTTCCATTGATTCTCCACTGTTTGAGAGTCAATAATTGAAAATTGATAGAGAAAAAAAAGTCCGCTGCAAAAAAATGAATAAAACAATGAAGTTAACATTGCTATCAGGTGACATCGACCTCAAGCATGCGCCATGATTTACAAAGTTAACTTACCCGTATTTTAAAGTAGAACGAACTTGATAATACGGCAATGTCAAGCTTATAGTGTGACATTGTCGATAAAAGCCGAAAATGCCTAAATTTAGGCGTCTAACGGTCACTGAGTGATTCAGTTTTCTTTGTTTCCTGCTATTTTCTCGTGCTTTTTTCACAATTTTCACAGAGATTTAAAGAAATTTCTGAAACAAAAAACTAGTGGTGAAACGAGGCACATATGTTTTTATGAAAAGTGTGCGTGCACAATGGGATAAATTGATATTTTTTTATTGATAACTTTATCACTTTTCTTCTTCTGAAATAAATGGCACAGAAAGGTCCTAGACTTGATTCCTAACGGGGCCAGTAGAATCAGATCTTATAACTTAAGCTATAAAATAAATCAGTTTTGAAATTTAGAAGCTTAGAATTAAGGATTAAGGGCATGTGATACTTGAGAAAAGTAGCAACTTCATGCAGACAATTTGGTCCAGTTTCTACATGTTTGGGTCCAAAAAACGCGTAAAAGTATTGCCGAAACGCTCTATAACACGGAAGTGTTTAAGCTCAAATATTTAAATTTGAAAAAACATTAGCATGTAGAGAATGACAGGACAGAACTTTGATCTATTTGCAGTTTTTTTTTCAATTGAAGATTTCCAATACTAAAATTGAAATAATGAAAACAAATTGGCAGAACTGTTTTCCAGTGCATTTTACTGATTCAATTTTAGGGAGCATGCAAAGCAGCCTACGATGGTAATAACAAGCTTGTCGTAACCGTGTTAATGAAACGAACACTATAAGCTTGACATTGCCGTATTATCAAGTTCGTTCTACTTTAAAATACGGGTAAGTTAACTTTGTAAATCATGGCGCAAGCTTGAGGTCGATGTCACCTGATAGCAATGTTAACTTCATTGTTTTATTCATTTTTTTGCAGCGGACTTTTTTTTCTCTATCAATTTTCAATTATTGACTCTCAAACAGTGGAGAATCAATGGAAGTTGGTGAGCGGAAAGTAAAAAATTAAAATTTGTAAAATGAAATTTGGGACATCACTCATTTTTAAATGCGATGAAAAATAATATATACAAAAACATAAACAAAAATTCTGAAGTAAACTTTCGCTCCAGATAATAATGCTACATTAACGTGAAAATCTGGTTGAATCAACCTGGTAGAGTAGTCAACGTAACGTGTTTGACAACACTGGATTGGCAACGTCAGGTTACCGTGATAAACACGGCAGCATGCGGCAGCACTAGCGTTGCGAACCAGCCTTGAATTATCCGGTGAATATAGCCTGATTGTCCGGTAACGCCAGCATGATTTCGGGCTATTTCAGCCTAGTTATTTTTCCAGTGTAGCATACTCGCCATTTAGCTTTCTAGGGCACGGACTCCGAGTTAGCGTCGCGTAATTATAGCGTAGCACTTAGCGCTATCTTCAAACCTTAAAAATTTATGTGCTAAGGGTGTCCAAAAAATATTACGAATCTTAAAAATTAAGTTGATATAATTGTCAATTTGCAAAATAATGTTATTGCTAACTTTAAAGATTCTCGGCTGATTTCACTTCTTTTTATAATTCACAATAACAAAATCGATATCAGTTTGCAAAGTTGACAACACGTGTATCTTGTGGATTTTACTGCGAAACCGATACTTCACGATTAACATAGCGATAGATTTATCAGATAACAGAGCATAGCGTAGCGCAAATGAATATCCGAGTGCTATATTTGGAGGCTAAATGAATCTTATTTCAATTTGTTTGGAGTTGTGATTCGTAATTTAATGCGGGAACCTATAGAATATCATTTTTTATTGCACTAGAAATAACTTTTACAAGTTTTTTTATAGCGCAAGCGCTAAAAGCGCTAAAACGCCACAGACTTTCATCCTAAATGAATTTTTTATAAAGGGTTTTCCAATAGGGACATAACAATTTTATCTATGAATAAAACACAGAAATATTTGATACATTGAGTTCAAATTTATTGTGGGTGTAGTGCAAGCATCACATTTTATGAATGAAATTCGATATCGGTCATATGACCACCACGAGTCCGTTTACAGCGGTCGATTCTTTGGACCCAATTTTCCACCACTCTGGCACACATTTCGACCGGAACGTTGGCAATTTCGCGTTGGATGTTGTCTTTGAGGTCGTCTAAAGTTGCTGGCTTGTTGGCATAGAGCAGTGACTTTATATGGCCCCATAAAAAGAAATCCAATGGCGTTAGATCGCATGAACGAGGCGGCCATTCGACCGGACCATTTCTCGAGATAACACGTTCACCGAATTTGCCTTTCAATAAATCGATCGATTCAATAAATCAATAAATCTTGAACGCATGTAGGCCAAGATCTTTCCGCATAATACGCCACAGTGTCGTTTGAGCGATGCCCCATTCTTGAGAACGACGTGGAATCGACTGATTTGGCTCATTTTGATTCGATGCACTTACGGCTGCGATTATTTCTTTGCTTCGAGCAATATGACGTCTTTTTGGCACCGGAACGTCCAATAGTGTAAATTTGGTCTCGAATTTATCCACTATAGCACGCACAGCCTGTAGGGTGGGACGATTATTACGGCCGAAAATTGGAGTAAGCGCTCTTAAAGTTGCGACCACCGACTCAGAATTTCGGAAGTAATTTTTAATAATTTCCAAACGTTGCTGGTTCGTGAACTTTACCATGATGAAAATGTTAACTTTAACTAACGTTTCGACATTGACAGTTCATTAAAAAGTTTAAGGGTGCATTCATATAAAGACACGAAATTGTTATGTCCCTATTGGAAAACCCTTTATTACCGGTTTTAGAATTTCCGTGAAAATGTAAGGTGCTGTAAAAACCTTAAATGGTAAGCATGTAAACTCGTAAGTTACATTCTCATCATGGATGAGAAGGTATTGGTTTTATGTGAAAAATGACTCGAAATTTTCATTAAATCTTTACGTTTTGAGACCCCCTGAGTCAGAAAAAAGGGTTTTTACGAAGGTGTCTGACTGTCTGTCTGTCTGTCTGTCTGTCTGTCTGTAGGTCGTGTGCGGCATAACTCTCGATAGAATTATCAGATTGAATGCCGAAAAAGTAAGGACAAGTTCGTTAACCAGCCACATCCAATCAAAATTGAGGGATTGAGCACTACTTTTGTGTTTTTGAAAATAACTTTTTGAAAAAATCAAAAATTTCAATACTGGTTTTTGATAGTGCTCATAAATCTCTAAAAATTATCCTGATAACGTTTTTTGATTAAATCAAAATTAGAAATGTTACAGCATATTCAAATTCGAAAAAAGTCAATATCAAAATTCCATTTTCCAGTTAAATTATACGAGATACGAAAAAACGTTATGATACAATATTATTTTCTACATAAAGACCTACAAATTTGAATTGTAACATTTTTTCATAAGATGCATATTTTTTTTTTTTAATTCAAAAATAATCTATTGAAAATCCAAAATTCAATTTTTTAACAATAATATGTGAAATACAAAAAAAACATAGAAATACAAAGTTGTTCGTTTCAACAAGATCTACAAATTTTGTCTCACGCAGTTTTTGATAAAACATATATTTTTCGTTTCAATTCCAAAAAATACGATTAAAATTCAAAAATTCCATTTTTTAGACAAAATATGTGAGATGCAAATAAAACGTTTGGATGGAAAATTGTTTGCCTAAATGAGGTTTACAAATTCTCATTAAGACATTTCGGTACAGGATGTATATTTTATGTTTTGATTTTTAATATTAAAAAAATTCGATTTTTTTCACCAAAATATGTGAGATACGAAATAAGCGTTGTTCTGCAAAATCGTTTCCTTAAATAAAGTCTACGATTGTTTTTTCTTTTTGAGAGATTTGGAAGAAAATAAATTATTTTAATCAGGTAATTTACTAATTTATTAAAAAGTTACTGAAATGTATACAGAAAATCGAGTGCGAGCGCCATGATGAGAATGTGTTCCTTAAGGCTGATAGAGCCTTAAGGAAATTGAATTTCCTGTTTCACTTAAATTAAAAAAGAAATTGAGTGACTTTGAGAAAATGTGTAATTCACATCATCTGTAATATTATTATAAAATTGGTTTGAGCTTCAGTATCAAATTATAATAAATAAACTTAAATGTATGCATTACGGAGCGCGAAGCGCGACGATCAAATCGGGCGCCCTAGGCGCGCTCAAACTTGCGAGCGAAGCGAGCCGCGCGCGATGAGAATGTGCCCGCGAAGCGGGCAGATTTTTTTACCTTCAAAGATGAATTAAAAATGCTGACAATGACGTGTTCTGTGTGCCGATACTAAATATTGAGCCTCTTGGAGATCAGGCGTTGTCATAAAGCAACCACGATTGATTATTTTCATTACGGTTTTATCACCTTCTACCTTAAAATGGTTCGTCCGAATAAATTTTCTGTGCCTTTAAATTATGAATTAACCTAAATAAACCATCCGGTTTTGGCCTGAAAATTATATCAGAAATGAATCGGTCTTCTTCCGGACTGCATTATTACTCATGAAATTGAAAAATATGTAGGTTAATTTCTCATACATAGATACAAATTCATTTCCAAATTATTACATTCTCATCATATGAGAAGGTATTGGATTTATGTGAAAAATCACTTTTCGAAATTTCATCATATATTTGGGACCCTCTGAGTCAGAAAAAACGGTTTTAACGAAAGTAACTGTCTGTCTAACTGTAGTAGGTCGTATACTTGGTATCTTGCTATAGTATTATCAGATTGGATTGAGGTTTGGAATACTTTATCAAAGTCGAAGAAGTAAGGACGAGTTCGTTAACTAGCCACATCCGACCAAAATTGTGGAAATAGGAGCATTTTTTGTCTCTTCGAAAAAAACTTGTTGAAAAAATTGTTTACTACATAAAAATCTACAAGTTTGAACTGCAACATTTTTACATAAGATGTATACTTTTCTTTTTAATTCAAGAAAATACTGTTGAAAATCCAAAATTATAATTTTTAACCAAAATATGTGAAATACGAAGATAACACAGGTTTGCAAAATTGTTTGTTTCAATCAGATCTGCAAGTTTTATCTGACATAGTTTCTGATAAAACGTATATTTTTCATTTTAATTTCAAAAAGTACAATTAAAATTCAAAAATTCCCTTATTTAAATAGAATATGTGGCATACGAAAAGAACGTTGAGATGGAAAATCATTTGCCCAAGTGAGGTCTACAAATTCTCAGTAGGGCATTTTTTAACAAGATGTATATTTTATATTAAAGTTCTAAAAAACACTATTGAAAATCAAATATACCATTTTTAAACAAAATATATGAAATATAAAATAAGCGTTGAGATAAAAAATAGTTTGCTTAAAAACAGTCTACGATTTTTTTTTCCTTTTTGAGATATTTGGAAGAAGATGAATTTTCTTAAATCACGTAAATTATTAGAAAGTTACAGAAATGTATGCAGAAAATCGAGCGCGAAGCGCGAGTCTCATCATGAGAATGTGTTCCTTAAGTCTGATAGAACCTTAAGTGAATTGAATTTCCTTTTCATTTGAAATAAAAAATAAATTTAGTAACTTTGAGAAAATGTGATTGTCATCTATCGTACAATATTAAAAAATTGACTTTTTCATAATACTATTTACCAGTTTAAATAATTTAAGAGTTAATGAAGAATCTAGGAAATATTCTGTTTCATCGGCACATTGTCGTATATTAGAATGAATTTCATGATTGCGTATATTAAATTACATATACTATATATGTTATAATGACTTCTTATACATTTGTATCAAATTTAATGAAGAACTTTCTAACAATAAACTGTGTAACGTAATTTTTAAATGTCTGCAAGTCATTCAATTTATAACAACTCAGAGTATGATCCAACTTTTTTGAATAAGATGAATTCATTATAAAAGTATAAGATGTCATTTTTTCATGTAGCATATGGAACTTAATTTACGCCTTTATGAAAATTAATACACGTCAAACTGTCACTGTTTTCAGAATATTTTCTAGTTTCTGTAATAACTCGTAAATCATTGAAACTTGTAAATAATATTTTAGAGTAATTTCATGATGAATATTATACGAGATTAGACGAGAAGTTTACGAGGTTTATTTGTATTTGTGTTATAAATGTACAAAACGTTGCTACTCATCATAAATGACTTGCAAAACTTTTAAAATTGTATTAAAGTGTTTACTAGGTTAAGCCCCGTAATTTAGGTTAAAATCATTAACATTTATGATCATAGAAATATCTAGAACGGGAAATTTTGAACGAGTACCGTTTGCGTATACATATAAATAGCTGAAACGTTTATTCCATAAGCGTATTACTTTTCGTAAATTGATACTATAAAGAGAAGAAGAAAGTTTTCCTTTCATTAAAATGAAAATCGCTATTTTCGCTCTACTAATAATTTCTTCCGCAATTGGTAAGTACGTTTAATTATTAATATGACATTTTTATTAAATTGTTCCTGATATTGTGCTAAATTTTCACTCGCTAAAGAAACAACAAAACAAATATTGTGTGAAAATATTTTTTTAATATTCATGGCATTTGACAGAATCTATGTCCTTATCGGAGAAAATACTTGAAGGAGATTACACTGAGAAAATTGGTCACGCCATTAAAAATTTTATTGTTTTAACGAAAAGATTTAATTGCTATACAGCTAACAAAAAGGTCTGTCAGGCCAAATAAATTTCATTGTTGAACCATTTGGTTCTTGCTACCATACAATTTTATAGGGGTAACAAATTTGTTTTGTATAGTTACGGGGTATTGCTTCCTGTGTTCCGGTTCTTTATGGCGTTTCAACGCGCACTTTTTATCGGTCAAAGATACCACTTCCAACTTAAGCACATTATTTCTAAAAAATTGGAGTAAGAAAGTATGAAATAATCCAAAATATTCAAAGAAACAAGTAAAATAAATATTTTTCATTTTAAAATCATATACAGCACATACCGGTTACAAAACAGCAAGACAGCTACGATGTGCTTGCAACAGTGGCTTGAGCCGGCTTTGCAGCAGCAATCCATCTCTTTAACGAAAATGTTATTGTTTTTTAAGTGAACGGACGATTCAACTGTTAAATTCCCGGTCACAACATGTGGGTCAGATGTTATTCCACTTGTTTGCAAACATAAAGCGTATAACTGTATGTTTGCAGCGGTTCTTTCCGTTACCCCGCACATAATTAAGAGGCCAGAATTTATAATTTCTTGGCCTTCGCGCATATTTCGCGCTGTAGGAGTTGCTGCAGTGTATCTGCATAACTCCTCCAGCGATATCGTCAACATTTTTCGGCTTCACTCGCGTAATTTAGGAAAAATCACGATTTTACCTATACTTCCTTAGCGGACCCGTGTGAGAGAACGGTCATAGAATACTCTGACCGTCCTCTGACTGTTCTATGACCGTTCTATGACCTCGCATTATTACGGCTAAGATCGGTAAAAAAGACATTAAAAGCTTTGCAATTATGATTCTGTGGCGAAATTTGGATTAGAAGGTGAAGCAATAAATACAATTATCTTATTTTTCAGCGATAAAAACTAGGAATACATCATGTACCTGTCATTGAAGGCAATGCAGTGGTTCACCATTTGCGGAACGTCTCCACCAATAGTAAACCTTCACGGTGGAGAGGTTCCGCCAATTGTGAACCACTGCACTGCCTTCAATGACAGGTATTATGTTTTTCAAGTTTTTATCGCTGAAAAATAAGATAATTGTATTTACTGCTTCACCTTCTAATCCAAATTTTGCCACAGAATCATAATTGCAAAGCTTTTAATGTCTTTTTTACCGATCTTAGCCGTAATAATGCGAGGTCATAGAACGGTCATAGAACAGTCAGAGAACCGTCAGAGTATTCTATGACCGTTCTCTCACACGGGTCCGCTAGGGTTCCAATGCTATTTTGTCCGTGGTAGCGGCCATACTTGCTTCGGCACAACAAATTTCGTGGGTACACATTTAATGTGTGACGTAACGCAGAGGGCAGACCAACCAACATGTCACACCACGTCACAATTTGCAGACCCCCCCCCCCTCTCATAAACTGTGTGACTTATTATGTGAACGGCCCCTAACCTAACAACTCTAGAAAAAAGAAACGATTGAACAAATGCTTTAGTGAATCGGTTTCTTTTAAGAATGCGGAATGGGCGATCTTCTCATGAATTGAAATGACGCGTTTGAGTCGGACCTCACACAAAATTTAAAAATTGTGAATCAGCAAGTAAGTAAAACAAATTATATACCAGATTGTCATATTCTGTTATAACCCAGCAAACACTGTTATATAACATGTATGTAATTGTTGCGTAACAGATTGTAACACGTTACATAGCTGGTGACTTACAGGTGAGTCACTTGTTACGCAAAATGTCACACACTGTGTGATGAATTAGTTTTATAACAGCTCTGTAACGCTGTAATGTAATGGGTCTGTAACAGACTTATGTAACATATGTGCTATATTGTTACGCAGCATCAATGTAAATATGTTCTATATGTGTTATGCAATTATTTTATATAGAAGTTTTGTAAAAGCGATATGTAAATAGTATGTAACGGAGATATGTTAAACGGAAATGCGATGATAAAATATTGATAAAACACAACTCATTTCTGTGAGTCAAATTTTTCACCTTTGTGTTATTTATCGATTACTGAATATTATACTAAGGGCATGTGGAATTTTACCACAAGAGCAATTTAGTTTACACAAGTTATTACCCACAATTTTTAATTTTTCCAGCTATTATTGATGTCGGTATTCGGAAAATTAAAATATCTATATATAATATTACATGATTGTTACATATCTGATAATAACGTGCATTATACACAACTTACAGAGAAGCACTACACATAGTAATGCCGTCATAGTACACTTACGTAACACTGCAAAGAAAGTTTTATAGATCATTCACGTAACCAAGTTACAGAATCAAAGTTACAGTATTGTCATATAAAAATTATGTCACACTGTTACGTAGCTGTTACTAATGTACATTATATACAACTAACATAACTATTCCGTAACATTGTTACATTACCCTTACGTAACAAAGCAATGAAATTGTAATAGGTCATTTAGGTAACCAAGTTATAGAAAAATGTTACGTGGTCCTTACATAAAAATTATGTCACATTGTTACATAGCTTTTATTAATGTATATTATACACGACTTACATAATTATACAGTAATGCCGTGACAGTTCACTTACATAACATTATGACTAAACTGTTACAGAGCATGTTTGTAACACAATTAGAGAACGAATTTTACATTGTTTTTCTATAGCATATACATCCCACTGCTACAGAATTGTTACATTCACTCTTTTATTGATCTTTTACATCTTCAGCGGTAAAAATCTTACATAACATTGTTACCTTCCTGTTATATAGCAATTACATCACTGAACAATAACAATCGTTACATAACCAGAAATAACTATAAATAATCGGTCGACATCGGAAATAGCCTTTTAAGATTGCGGATTCACTCAATTGAGTGAATTGAGTGAATCCGCTGAAATGGATCCACTGCAGCTTCCGACCGATTCAAATTTTCTAACTCCCCAATCGGTTCTTGGTTCCTGGGAAGCACTAATCAAACATAACTTAACTGATCGGGAAAAATTTATATATGCAATAAAGAAATGGCCAACGTCTTCCTTAACCTACAACGCAGTAATACACTTAACTGATTCGGAAAAACTTATTTATGTGATAAAGAAATGGCCAATAATCGAGAAATTCATCCTTAACCTAACAAGCACTAATCTAACATGACTTGAATGATCAGAAAAACTTTATTTATGCAGAATAATCTTTATCTTTATTGTAGAAATCAAGTTTTCCTGATCATTTAAGTTACGTTAGATTTTCTGTATACATTTCTGTAACTTTCTAATAATTTACATGATTTAAGGGGATATTCTACCCGAGTCGGTCCGAAATATCGATGTTTTCAAATCGTTGTGAAAAAAAGAATTTTCAATATTTTTAGTCGCAATTTCTCGTAAGCTATTCTACAGGATATGGACAATGAATTTTTTTTTTTACTTTTGAAAAAATCTTTAAAAACATCGTTTTTTCGACGCCTTGAACTTGAGCCTGCCGAAAAAAGTTGCTCCCATCATGACACGATATTTACCGTTTAAAGATTCTGAAACACAAATTTTAACTCATTTTATAGCAATTACACTTCCCGCTATCGCCTGAACTGTTTGTTTTTGTTTGTATTTTGCATTAAAAACAATATTTAATCAAATTCTTTAGGCATAATCCTAGTTTCGACCGAAACTATACATTTGCTAAGTAAGCTCAAAAAATTTCAAGTCAATTGGATCAATAGTTTTTGAGTTATCGTGTCCGCAGTTTCGAAAAAAATGGTTTCAAGAAAAACAAGTTTAAAGATTTACAATCACGATACATACTAATGATATCACTCACGGTCAATCAGCGATTCCAGGACCATACATTGCCCCCTCTTCTTTCTCGTAAAACTCGTTGTCTACGTCATAAATATTTTTAAAAAAAAATTAGATTTTTCGGACCATCTCGGGTAGAATACTCCCTTAAGCAAATTTATCTTCTTCCAAATATCTCAAAAGGGAAAAAAAATTTGTAGACTGTTTTTATGCAAACAATTTTTTATCTCAACGCTTATTTTTTATCTCATATATTTTGGTTAAAAAGTGGAATATTTGATTTTGAATAGTGTTTTTTGGAACTTTAACATAAAATATACATCTTGTCAAAAAATGTCCTACTGAGAATTTGTATACCTCACTTGGGCAAGTAATTTTCCATCTCAACGCTTTTTTTCGTATGTCACATATTCTATTTAAATAAGAGAATTATTGAATTTTAATTGTACTTTTTGAAATTAAAATAAAAAATATACGTTTTATCAGAAACGATGTCAGACAAAATTTGTAAATCTTATTGAAACAAACAATTTTGCAAACTTGTGTTATTTTCGTATTTCACATATTTTGGTTAAAAAATTGAATTTTGGATTTTCAAGAGTATTTTTTTAGAATTAAAAAGAAAAGTATACATTCCATGAAAAAATGTTGCAGTTTAAACTTGTAGATCTTTATGTAGTAAACAATTTGTCAACATAACTTTTTTTTTGTATATCGTATAATCCAACTGGAAAATGGAATTCAGATATTGACTTTTTTCAAGTTTGAACATACTGTAACTTTCCTAATTTTGGTTTCATCAAAAAAGGTTAATGAGATAATTAGTAGATATTTATGAGCACTATCAAAAACCACTATTGAATTTTCGGATTTTTTCAAAAAGTTTTTTTCGAAGACGGAAAAAATGCTCCTATTTTCACAATTTTGGTCGGATGTGGCTAGTTAACGAACTCGTCCTTACTTTTTCGATTTAGATAAAGTATGCCAAACCTCAATCCATCTGATAATTCTATAGCGAGATATCAAGTATACGACTTACTACAGATAGACAGACAGTTACTTTCGTGAAAACCGTTTTTTCTGACTCAGATGGTGCCAAAACGTAAAGATATGATGAAAATTCGGAAAGTGATTTCTCACATAAATCCAATACCTTGTCATATGACAAGAATGTAAAAATAGTTAATTAATATTTGAATTATATTGAATATTTCTTATACTTCAGAGATCATAGAGAATCAATATAGGTTTTAAAGTACAATAAAGATTAATACAGGTTTAAAGGAGAACTTAGAGAAACGCACGAAAATTGCAGAGAGACTAAAGAGAATAAAAAAGTATATCGTGCAACTAAAGAAACACGAGTAAAAGAATAATTAATGTTTCTCTTATATAGCACATGATTTTAAAAAAAAGAAAGTTAAGTATGATCTAAGAAACATATACACGGTGAGAAATTTTTAGGGTAATTATAACTAATACGTCCCAACTTATTGCTTTTAGTAAAAGCTACTATAAATTTGATTAGTTTAACTAAGATGGCGTGGTTAATTTATATATATAACAAATTGGCTATTTTATTATTAATATTTTAATCACCCGGTTTATGTGCGCTAAAGTATTTTGTCAGGGTAACTAAATTATTTGGATGACTTAATCAAAGCATTAAACAAGATAACTAATTTAGAAAATATTAATATTTTTGTTACAACAACCATTTTTTTCGTGATTACAACTAAATTTTGGAAAGCGCAACAAACTATGATCAGAAAAACTATTTTATTGTGATAAAGTTTTTTTTTTCAGTGCAAGGATATATCAACGATCCATCATCAATAGCGGGGCCAAGTCATGAGCATATTGGTAAGTTTGATTTCAAATTTCAGTTATGAGTTATAGAATTACAAGCTAGGAAAATATTCTCTGTGAAAGAAGGAACGCCTTGAATCCACTGGGTATCGAGCCAAAGGCCTATTGATTGCCGGTCAAATGCTCTATTTTTTTCCGCATAGAATATTTTTCAAGTTAGTAAAAGCTCATTGGAAATTCTATATTGTCTTAAAATGATGTTAAGTTAATTCTAAATAGCAGGTTGATAAATTCGATGTAGTAGAGTCCTGCTATCACGACTAATAATACATTCATTCAATGATCGACATAATCGCGTGAAATTATTTGGAAAAATTAAGTCATAAAATGAATCTAAGTTTCGAACAAGTTATTTAACTTATAAGTAAAAATTATTATAAAAAGATTTAAGAATATGAAATAAGACACTTTAAGATATATCAAAAGATATGATTTACATAAAAAAATGTCAGTCCTAAAGCTTCGGGATCCTAGCGTTTACAAAAGTTTGAAAGTTAGAAGAATTAAAAATGTCTATATGCACAGATATGTACACATGAGCCTCCAACGATTAAAAGGGGATACGCCCGATATTACACGGCCCCAAAAAAGTAGAAGTTCTGAAGTACTAGGCTAGTCAATTCTCATGGATTTCGAGTCGCTAAATTCAAATCCATTGTCGGAATTTCGAAGTTATCTCTTGTTTTTTTTAAACTCAAAAAACATTTTTTCTCTATATTTTCCGTAATATAAAAATGTAATTAGAAACTACTAATTGTAAGACGAAAAAAAAAGTTTCAGAGGAACAGATTAGTCATTTCTTATATTTTTGAAGCCGCTCCATTCGATTTTAAGAACAGAATTACCAGAATAAGACGCATAACCTTCCTTATCTCAAAAAGCACTTTAGAAAAGCAACTTTTGCAATGTAACAATTGAAATGTCTTTCCGGTGTATTTTTTGAGGCTAGGAGGAAAAGACGTCTTAATTTAGTAATTCTGTTCCTACATTCCAATGCAGCAGTTAGAAGAAATAAGAAAAGACTATAGTGTAACCTGGAGCACAAGATTACCATTAACATGTGGGTAGAAATGGGGAAAAAGACGTCAGGGAGGAAAGTAAGTAGGCGATTCGTCAGGTAAAATTGAGTATATTCAAATGAGGAGGCAGGACTTATAGCAGCAAACAAAAATGCAAAAATGAGATAGGGTAGCAAAACGGCGGTAGCTGGACAGTAGCATGTGCGACGTACAGGACACAAGGAGAAGCTTCGATCTCGATTCACGGACTTTAAGATATGTCCGGGTTGCGGCGTATACCTTTTTACAATTTTTTGAGTTCGTTTTCGAGCTCGCCTAGATCGAAGTTTATGTATATCAAGGTTTATATAGTCTTCCATGTCTAGTTCTTTTTCTACTCGGGCCAGTTCTTCCCCATTTCTGTTATCTATCGCTTTTTCTAGATTCATTTTTAATTTCGTAAATACTTTATTTATGTTTATTTGTTTTCTATTTTGCTTATTTCTAATTCTATTCTTTCTTTGTCTATTTTATTTAATTTTTTAGTCTGTCTAGTATTTTCCTTTTTTTCTTCCCAATCGGCTCTAATGTATTTCCTTCTTGTTTCATCCAGCTTGGTGAAATAGTTCTTCTGCCCCTCATTTCTCTGTAGACATAACGTTTCATGGAGGATAAACAACTCCTGGAAATCATTTAGCTGCAGAAACTGCAACTTTATTTTGGGGGTTCCATCTTTTGGACAATTTGAAACAAAAAATGTGTCGATGTTAAAAATAGATAAATAAATGTGACATTATGTCGGGTGCCTTGTTCACCTAAAAATAATGTGTTATATTTTCTTTTTCTTAAATTTTTCTATATGGGTCATTCTTTTACAAACCGAACAACTTTTTTTGACCTCATGATTTATATTCACCCCGAAATTTTTTTTTCACTTCTGGGCATGAAATTAACCCACGCGTATATCAGGATTTATTCGAAAAAAATTTTTTTTTCTTTATATAATTATTTGAAGTTTTAACAGTTACGTGTATTTTGCTAGATTCTATCATGTTTAAAATTCAATATCTCCGGTTCGGCTTATCGTATCGACACAACTTCTGAACCGTTTTGTACCTTATTATGTGCACTTAAGAGGTGTTTGCTCACAGTTTTTCTATTGATAAGCAAAAAAATAATAATAACAATTTGATTGTTTAAACAATTTTTTAATGACGTTCCCCAAAATGAATTTAATCGAAAAAAATATTGTTATTTGCGCCATGTTTTTACCTACAAAATGCATTTTTCGAAAAAGTGGAGACTTAATTAGATCATAAGATAGAAAATAATTTCCACCGCAAATCGAGCCCGACGAGTCCCATCAAGTCACGCGCGCTCACTAGCCACTAGCATAGCTCAGTACGATTATGTGTTTCGTTGTTTATAAATACAGTTTTCACTGTATTCACTGTGGGAACATGAAAGGAAATCGTGTGTTGGAAAAAGATACACTCAGGTAAAATCTAAACTCTTGGTTTTATTTTCATGATAGACAATGATGAATTTGTAAATATAAATTAAACTTGTGAGTGTGTAGTATTTTCGAATCGCAGTAGTTTGCGGAAATAGTGTAAAATTATACTTTTTAAATATAAAATATTATCAAAATCATATCAAACGTAGATTTTATTTTAGTGTAATTCAGGTGTAGCCTAATTAGCTTGAAGTTCGTCTTTACTTAAATAAAACACTAAACTTTTACAGAAGGTTCGTTTTTTTCCATTTAACATAAAATTTTGAGTATGAGAGAATGAAATATTCAATTAAAGATATTCTGATGATTGGAAAAAATTTAGGTTTTTAGAATTCTAAAATAATTTTGCAGAAAATATTAATCCTTTCATGCATAGAGATTTTTAAATATTAAACCGTTTATTTTCTTTTTTTCAACTACAGAAACTAATTCAGATAGCATCAATTTTCCTTTATTCCTTAAACCATGTAATTTGCGGATAATTATTAATTCACGATTTTACTAAAGTTAAACATTTTGCAGAATCCTAGAATGTCATTTAATCTATCAATTGTATGTGATTCGATCATAGATCCTGAACAATAATAAAATTCGAATTTTACAAAATATCGAAAATTTGCGAAGGATCTAGGATTTTATAAAATTAACACTTCTATGCAGTATATACAATTTTTTTGAAGTTCTACAGAACACTTTAAAATCAAAAAGTTAGACTTTCTCAGATGTTGGATTCGTAATATATGAACCATCATTTAACAAACCTTGTGCGATTGAAGTTCATTGTGATTTCGGTTGTTTTTGGCTAATTGAAGGCGGCACGTATTCCAAATTTTCTGCTCAAGGGATTCTTTGGTTATTGGTATCTTTAATGCCAATAAAATTTTTTGAGAGACTGATCTGAGGGACTCTTTTTTATTCAAACTTGGATGTGAAGACAAATTCAATGGATTAAAACACCTATCCGATCGGATTTTTGAACCTTCCTTCGATTTCGATGCTTTCGGCATTTTGCGACATAAAATTCAAGCACTTTACTACGCTTGCTTTTTAAACATAACTCACAACGTTTTGGAATAAAAAATACGGTATGAATGTGTCTTGAACCAGGCTAAAAACTTGACGGTATACACGAGTGTTCTGAAGGTTCACGACCAACGCGTTTAGTCATGAAGCGCGCACGTCTTGACTTGTCGCGCGCGACTTGCTACCAACATTATTTTTTATCTTATGTTCTAAATAAGTCTCCAGTTTTTTAAAATATGCGTTTTGTAGTTAAAAACATAGCGAAAATATCAGTATTTTTTTCAATCAAATTCATTTTGGGGAACGTCATCAAAAAAGTGTTTAAACAATCCAATTGTTGTTATTATTTTTTCCACAACAATAGAAAAACTGTGAGCATACACCTTTTAAACGCACACAATAAGGTAGAAAACGATTTAAAAGTTGTATTGATACGCTACGCCGAACTGGAGATATTGAATTTTGAACATGATAGAATCTAGCAAAATACACGTAACTATCGAAATTTTCAATAATTATATAAGGAGAAAAAAATTTTTTTCGACAATATCCGCTCGCCCGCTCGTTTACAGAAACTTGGGTTTTCCCGTCGTGAATTATTTTACAATTGTTTTCGGCTCGATACTTTATGGGGACAATTTATACAATATGGAAACCGAACGTAACTGCGTCTCTCCAGGTGTTGGCATTCTGAATAAGTCTGAATAAATTGTATTAACGCAAAGATATTCAATTTTATAGATTAAACGCATACATGTTATCTTAACAATGATCAGCAAAACTATTTTATTGTGATGAAATTTCTTTTCTCTGCCACTTCTAGGCCTCCATCCAGTATCAAATGCAGTGCAAATAACTAGCAGAGATTGTGAGTATAATTTTAAATCTTTCAAATGAGTTATAGAATTACAAATTTGGAAAATATTCTCTGTGGAAGAAGGAATGCCTCGAATCCACTGGGTATCGAACCAAGGACCTTATGATTGACGGTCGAATGTTCTGTTATCTTCTTCGCAAAAGAATATTTTTCAAGTTTGTAAAACTTTATTGGAAATTATATATCGTTTCAAAACGACGTTAAGTAAAGTTATAACATAAATCTAAAGTCCAAAAAAATGATTTAACTTATAAGTAAAAATTATTATTAAAATACTCTAGAATTTATAATAAGGCATTTTAAAAGATATTAAAATATATAAATTACATGATACGCCCAAAATTCCGTCGTTTTAGTTGAACCCTAGAAGATTTCTTTTCCACGTCAAACTTCAATACATTTAATTATACAGCCCCAAAAGAAGTAAGGGAATATGCCGGGGTATGGGACATAACCGGGTACGGGACACCCCATTTTTTTTTTCATGCGATGTCAATATGGCCAACCTGACTACTGTCAAACTCCTCTCTTGAAATGAGCCAGGTTTTGTGCTAAGACCGAAGTGAAAAGACGCGCTGCTTGTATGTGCTACAGGAATCGTGTTGAAAATCGACTAAAAAAGTTTTTTCGAGTTTTTTTTAATTTGCTAGTTTTTCGAGTGAATCAATTGCAAAAGGTGAGTGTAATACATTTTCATATTGCATTTTATGTCTATTTTACGATGCAACATTTTACTGTTACCAACATGTGGTTGAAAAAAAATGCTCGTTATTTTCAAAATGGAGTCATTTCGCGAGTGTGGGACACACCATGCAATGGGGAGTACTGAGCTGACTTCTCCAGAAAATATTGCCGTTTTAGAGCTGAAATCATCAACAAAGTCGGCAGCGATAGCAGAGAAAGCAGCAAAAGCACCAAAAAAGAAGGCAACACCAACGAAGGCAACACCACCAGTCAAGCGTTTAAAAGCAAAGACATCACCACCATCGGATGATGATGAAGAGTTTTGCATCATTTTCTTGCATTTTTTGCCGAGAAAGCTGACGTCTGCCAACTCCATCACATGCAACACATGCAAGTGTCCTGTTCATTTGAAATGTGCTGACATGCGCGCCAGTTTCTACACTTGCGAACATTGTGACAGGGATATGGATGACGAAAATTATGAATAAAAATGGTTATATTTGTTTTTTAGCCGTCAAAGGTCTTCGAAATGAATAAATTAATACTTCCAAATACTTATGGGGTCTTTATTTCACATTTTTAGTGTATTTTCGAGGTGTCCCACACCTGGCAATTTGTTTTTTTTTTTTTTTTAGAATTTCATAGGTTTATAAAATCTTGAATATTTTATTTGTAACAACGTAAAACTCAAAAGTTACTTTGGCAAAGTTGTATTCCAAGACATACATTTTCTAACGGTATATTGGAATTCCAATTCCGCTTAACCAATGAATATTTATGACTAAAAAACAAAACCCGTCCCATACCCGGGCATATTCCCTCACAAGTTCTTACGGACTAGACTAGTCAATTTTTCAGGATTATGAATAGCTAAATCCAAACCCATGTTCTGAAATCGGAAGTTAGCTCTTGTTTTCTTTTAACCTCAAAAACATCTTTTTATTCCATATTTTTCGTAATGTACAAAATGTAATAAAAACGGCACTTATTTTTGCAATTCTGGCCTTGCATCTGAAAAATATTTAGGAGTTGTCTAACTTTTCCCACTGGGCCAACAATTTTTTGGAGGGAGGTGGGGACGTCTTAACAGAGTTCGAGACACTAATACCCCGCTATGAAACAGTGGATCTTCCGGTAGACCAGATTAGTCATTTCCTATTCATTTTGTGTCGCGGAATCTGAATCTGGGATTGGATTTTTAAAAAAGCTCTTGTATTTTCATAAGCTCAAAAAACATCGTTCTTTGTATATTTTTCGTAATATAAAACACGTCATAAAGAATATACGAGCTTGTTTTGCAATTCTGACCGGGGATTCAGATTGAGCGGTTCAAAGTACATGGAAATCGTGCATTAGTCATTTCTCATATTTTTTAAGTCGCTCCATCCCAATTTAGGAACAGAAATACCAAATTAAGACACATTTCTTTTCTAATCTCAAAAAACACTTTAGAACAGTAACTTTTGCAAGGTAACAATTGAACAGTTTTTCCGGTGTATTTTTGGTGGTGAGAAAGGAAACGCGTCCTAATTTTGTAATTCTGTTCCTACATTCCAATGCCCCTTAAATAAGGTGGCAGGACTTACAGCAGCAAGAAAACGAAGCAAAAATGAGATATTTCAGTAAAACGGTGGTAGATCGACAGTATCAACTTGATCAAGTGAGAGACACAGAACAAGATTCGGTAAAGTGCCAGGAACTGATGTGACGGACGTGAAGTACAGCACAAGTGGGTCGGGTGCGACGTACAGGACACAGAGAAAAGCTTCGATCTCGATTCACGGACTATATGATCTGTGAGTCAAGATCGCCAATTTCCACATGAGGTCGTATCTTATGCGGCCATGATCTTCTGAAACCATGTCAGAGCTCGTGACCATGTCATACTAGTCTGTTTGCCTCCTCGACAGTTCAGACCTTTCCCTTGAAAGCGGGGCCCTGCAGGGGCAGTCACTATATTTTCCTAGCTGATGGTGAGAATAATATTAGAGAGGGTATTCCGGATGTTCTGTACGAATTAGTACAACTCGGCGCAGATATCGAATTCACGGAGGGCTGGGCTGGATCATTCGAAGTCCAGCTGAGGCAAGAAGTTGGTAGGAAGGTGAAACTGGCTTGGGGTTAACGTGCCAAGATGCGCAGAGATAAGGGCTTTCAGAACGCCCAACAATCTGTATAGA
This sequence comes from Diplolepis rosae, assembly GCA_030998225.1. Classification (NCBI taxonomy): domain Eukaryota; kingdom Metazoa; phylum Arthropoda; class Insecta; order Hymenoptera; family Diplolepididae; genus Diplolepis; species Diplolepis rosae. The sequence goes on from JAPYXD010000680.1 coordinate 8,863,159, forward strand.
GCAGTACTCCGGCCTTGCCGCCCAGAATCTTTAAAGGAAGAGTAGTGAATAGAGGTTCAGGCTAACAAGAAGCTTTAGGAATCATAGCCAAAGTCGCAGGCTGTGAAAACAGTGAGGACAAGACGTGTTCGTCTAGGAGCGGTATGAATTAAGCCCGCTGCAGAGGTGAGCGACGCGTCGCCTGCATTGGTTTCCTCGGAAACCGATCAGGGGGCCCTAGAACAGGCCACCGGGTGCATCCTCAGGTTGTGGATAGAGGGTCCCCGTACTGAGGGTTACCGCTGAATACGGATACAAAACTAAATAAGCAGTTGTGGAAAATGTTCAAGGGATGGTGTCGAAGGAATAACTTCCAAGCCAAGGTGTTTGACTACCATGCCAATGGCTGCACGGCACCAGGAAGTGGTGTCTTTCACGGTGTCTCTAGGGAAACAGGTCACCTTCTAGAGTATTGAGACCTTACCCGTGCATGCGAGGCTCTGCAACGGTGGACTGAATACTTCCATAGCTACTCGTGGAATCATAATGGATAATGACAAATTAGACAAAAGCCTATGCAAGGAGATGTTTGCCGGGGAGATCGATGTGACGGAGAAACCTGATAATGAGAAATCCCAGGCTAGACGTATAACCATATGGGTATACTGCAAAAGGTGGTAGAGGCCCTGCAGAAAATGGAGAGTTTTTGTAGGACTAAGAAAAACATGTTTCTTCCCATTAGGGATGGAATCGGAGATGCGCCCTATCAGCTGGGGAAGCTGAAAATGTGCTTGGAGGATCGTGATACGCACCTCGACAACTTCGAGTACCAAGTGAGTCAGGATGGCCTTGAAGATAAAGGAGCGCCGGGGTACATCCGGAGCCTCGCAAGCGACAAAGGCAGCCGACTGTAAATCCCCACAAGAGCGTGAGCAAGAAGTCGAAGGAGAAGAGGTCAAGAACATTGAATAAAGAAGAGGAGTGGACAAGGGTTGCAGCGAGGAAGGAACTCCGGAAACAGAAGCCTTAACTAGCGGCGGTGCAAGTGAAGCCTGGCGAGACGGTGTGCTACGTGACCATTTTAAGGAGCCTGAAGAACGGGGTCGACGCCGAAGAAACTGGGTATTACAGTCCAGGGGATCAGAGAGACGCGCTTTAAGGACCTCCTAGTTGAAATGAGGTGCGCTGGGAAGGACAGTGACAGGCTGGACACTGCCTTCAGGAACGCCGTCGGAGTGCAGGGTACTGTTCGTCACCTCGTCCCCATGATCCAGATTGAAATCCTGGATCTTGATCTTACAACGGAGGACGCGGAAGTGAAAGAGGCTGTGAGGAACTGACTTCACGAGGATCCGTCAGCGGAGATTAAGGTGTCTGTAGCGAGGAGGCCTTTCAGAGGGGCAAGAGAGGCCTTAGTTCAACTAGTGGAATTGCGTGCCCTGAGGCTTTTAAAAATGACTCACATTAACTCCGGCAGGGTACGCAGGAGGTTAGAGGCTAGCAGATGCTACTGCTGCCTAGGCTTCGGACATATGGCAACAGGGGAATTTTGAGTTTAGTGGGTTTTGCTTCGAACAGGCCATAAGAGACTTCTTCAATCACTTATCGGCGATGGAATTGAAAGTTTCTCTAACCAAGAGACCCTTCAGAGGCACTTCATGTCCTGCTTGAGGAAGTGCAATCTTGAAGCTGATAAAGACAACCTATATTAAGATGGGATGGGCCACCTGCAAGGTCCACAGGAAAATCGTCGGGAACCGTTGCTACCGCTATCTAGGCTTTAGCGACATGGCGGCGGCTATGGGGCCTATGATAGGAGCAAAAATTACTGGAGATGCGACAAAGAGGGATACACAGCCGATATCTGTACCGTTTGTAAAATTTATAGCCTAAAGGCGGTCCCGCGGCTGGTAAGTCGGTTCGATAGAGGGGGTTTTTATTTTAACAGTTATGCTTAAACCGATCCTAGTAGAGTCCTGTACAACCTCTATAAAAGTTTTTGCCATTTTCCGCGTCACAAAAAAAATTAAATTTTCGTTAAAATTCTTGAGAAGTTTTCACTATAAAGTAGATAAACTAACACTACTCCGATAATGTCGATGAATTGTTAATGAAATTTTATAAAAAATCGTTTTGAACCTGTAGCGAAAAGATCTGTTAAAGTTTTCAAACGTTTCGGGAGTCGAGTGAAACTTTCAGGCGATTCTCTTTTATAGTACAGGGTGGGCCATCTAATATTTGGAATTTGAATCGGCTATGAAAAAAAACTTATGGATATTTTTTCAGAAGTATAGTTTTATTAGGAAGATTAAACCTACTGAAAAATTGGGATGATCGAATGGGATACTGTAAGGCCAGCCGTGACAGTCATTTGAATGATGTATTTTATTCTTAAATATAAATGTTCAATTTTCCTAATAAAACCATACTTTTGAAAAAATATCCATAAGTTTTTTTCTTATAGCCGATTCAAATCCCAAATGTTAGATGGACCACCCTGTATAAGCGTAACAATCAAATAAATATTTAAAACCTTAAGAATATATATTACCGTGAACGACTTGAAGGCTGAGGTAGACAGTAAGGTAATAATGCAGAAATCATTCTGTTAAATTCTTTAATTGATCAAACAGATTTTGAAATTCTATTATCTGGTCTAGTAATCAAAGTTCAATACAATTTCAAAAAGGATTAATCGACATTATGATAGTATTATTATTAGGTGCACAACTAAGTCCCCGCTGTTTTGTGATGAAAATTTAAGTTTATTGTGAAAAAGTGGTTACAAATAAATCATTTAAAGTATTGCCCATCGTTAGCTACAACTTTTGCCTATCTTTCTGGTAGAGCTCGAATACCGTTAGGGTAAAAGTGTTCATCTTTTGAGGCTATCCACGAATAGAGCCATTTTTCGATGTCTCCATATGAACGGAACTGCTGAACAGCCAGACCATGTGCCATCGACCGGAATAAGTAATAATCGGATGGCGCAATATCTGGGGAATACGGCGGGTGGGGTAGGACTTCCCATTTGAGCGTTTCCAGGTAGGTTTTAACGGCTTTAGCAACGTGAGGCCGGGCGTTGTCATGATGTAGAACCGCTTATTCGTGCCTCTGCTCGTATTGTGGCAGTTTTTCGCGCAGTCCTCGGCTCAAACGCATCAATTGCGTTCGATACCGTTCCCCAGTGATGGTTTCGTTTGGTTATAACGGCTCATAATAAATAACATCAGCGTTTCCGAAGGTTTTTGGCCTTCCCTCACACAGGCGGTCGTCAACATCGAAATCAACGTCTTTGAAGCGACGAAACCAATCACGATACGTTGTTTAACTTAGAGCAGCATCTTCGTAAACTTTTTGGAGCTCTCGATGCGCTTCAGCCGCCGCTTTCTTCGAATAAAAGAAGAAAATCAACACTTCCCGCAAAAATGACGATTATTTGGCACAAAATCAAACATTTTCAAACAACCAAAAGTGGTTGCACCTGATAGTTTGTCTACATTGTAGTGCTTACCTCCGGAAAATTGTTTGAAAAAATTTGTTTAGCTAACAATTTATGGCAAGTTGAATACAAAAAAAGACAATTTTATAAATGCAAAGGAAAGTCATATTTTCTTGATTATCTACAAAACTATAAAATTCTACTAATTTTCTTGTTGATTTTTAATTCCGCGCGTTCAAATTTTCTATTGGGATATGTAATTAAAAATATTAAAGTTTGGCATGGAAAAAAAACTTTCAAAGAGCCATCTGAAACGACGGAATTTTGGGCTTATCCTCTTTTGATAGCCGACGGTTTATATAAAATCCAATGTGTTTCTGCCCTGCATGTTTAGTTATGACTAGAAATCCATATATCCATATCCATAAACCGTTTTTAAGCTAGTTTATTTTCTGTTCGTTTCTTTTTCCTTTTGAATGGTTTTCGAATTTTGTTTTAACCGAAGTAGTAAATAACCTTGCCCTTCTAATCCTACAACGCCTACAATTATTTGTCATGAGCTATTTACCATCCCGACAAAAATTGTTAACTAACAAGCAGACCTTAGGGTATGCTTTTTGCAGCTCAAGTTGAGTAGTATTTATTTTTTTCATTCACACAAATGCCTATTTATTTTATTCATCAATTAAAATTTTAAAAATTATGCCAATCAGTGAATATTTAATAATTATTTTCAATACAAATTCTTTTTTTCGTATTTTTATTACCTCTTGTTTAAAAAGGCGTAAATGTCATTAAAGTTCTTTATTCTGAAACAGTTTCAAGTATTTACATTTTAGAATGAAATCGGAAACAAAGTGTTTCAAAAGGAAAATTCAATATGAAATAAAAATATTCTCTATAAACCACAAAAAAATTAAAAAATTTTGAGAAAACGCATACCTTTTCTTGTGTAACAGACTGTATCTCCTCCTTTGGCCACATCATACATCTAGAGGCTAGCTTTTATCGGGATAGTACCAATCCAAACAAAAAAAGCGTATCCCAAGGTCCCCTTGTAAATAATATCTCATGCTATAAAAATTAATGAATTAAATTAATTGATTATTGTTTTCCTCTAGGCTATAATCAGTGGGTATATTTTTCTGGGTATATGATCAACGAATATTGTGCTTTAACTGTTGGCCATAAAGCTCGTGAAATTGTACAAGTGGGAGAGAAGTATAATGCCTGGGTTGTATTTAAAGTTCAATATATAAGCGCATATATTATACCAGTAAATGATAATCGTCCCAAATTTTTTGAAATACCAGTTATAGACGTAAAAGTGCTTAATGAGCGAGTGCAAAGAGGAATGTCTGATGACATTGCAGTCTTAACTGTAAGTTACAAAATGGAAATTGAACTTAGAATAATTAACTTTTTGTGAACAATGTTTTCCAAGTACATAATTTGGAAAATTAATTTTTTTCATTCTACATTACTCTAGAGTCTTAGTGGATCACAGTCCAGTCCTATAAAATTATTGCTACAAGAGGGTCCATCAAAATTATAAACGTTACACTGAGAAAAATATGTAATAAGTGGTTCTTTTCTTTTAAGCGTTTCATTGCACTCTGTGATATTTAAACATTTAGTTTCAACAGACTTTGGCATGAAAAAATATTAATTACTATTGTCAATAAATGCTTAGCAGGATAAAAAATATGAAACGTTACATTTCAATTCTTTCCTTTTTAACATTATGTCCAATGAATATTCCATATGTCAATGGTAGTTGCGTTTTAATTTTGCTCTGGAGTCCAGAAATAATGTAACATAGGATTTCATTTTTTTTTTCAAACGTTTTGACTCTGATCGCAGTCCTCATCTGTGATCTTTATTCCTAAAATATCAAGAAAAATATCTAAAAAATTACATATATGAACTCTATTTTAAAGTAAATTTAGTACATAAAAGCTGAGAATTATACTTATAACGAGTCTAGTGTTAGAAACATTTTTTCACATTATAAAACATATATCCTAATCAAAAAATGTTTTGATTATTCTGTCGTAAATTACGGAAACAAGGTAATCAGATTATTGCAGACATAAACCAATTTGTGAAATGTTTTAGCAGATAAACTTGTAAAAGAATAACTTTTCTATAAAAATGTTTACGAATATTATTTTTTACGATTCTTCAATTTACTAAATAAGTATCTACAGTAAAACCTCATTTATCGGGACACTCATTTATCGGGATCTTCACTTATCGGGATCTCGCAACCTCATTTATCGGGACATTTTGTTTCTCCTCCAGCCACCACTCCTTGTACATAGTGACATAGTTTGCAGATGTTTCATTTGCAGAAGTTTTATTATGTCAATTTTTTTACATACCTTCGTATTATATGTACCTTCGTTACCATTACTAAAGTTCAACATACAACAAGGGTCATGGCAATCCGCCATGAGACTGTAGGTGGTAGTGGGGAGCCCCTCCAAATCCCGATAAATGAGGTGTGTACATTTCAAGGACGTCCCGATAAATGAGGTTTTACTGTATGTACATAAATAATTGAGACAAAGAATAGAATGTGAGTGATGAGAGCATTTGATTCATATGTATAATATTTTAAGTATTTTATTGATACTTCAGAAAAAAATATCACTGATGAGGACTCTAATCAGAGTCAAAAAGTTTGAAGGAAAAAATAAAGCCTTAAATTATATTCTTTCTGGACCCTAAAGCCAAATCAAAAACCAACTACTATTAATATTATCAAGGCCAGCTCGTTAACCCATATATTGTGCAAGAAATTAATATCCTCAGTAAAATTCCTGGTAAATAATCAACTCAGAAATTTAGCTATGGTAAAAGTAAATAGTCCAACTAGTTTTTTTACTTAGGATAACCACTTATTAAAATTTTGAGTAGTTACACATAAGATACACTAATAGGAAAATCTGTATCAAATTTAATATACAAGTGTATCGAGCAAGTATGCACTGCTGTTACTAAAATTAAATATACGAGGGTAGTTCTAGAGGTACCCGATCCGAAGTATAGATGGCGCTTGTTGTTCGTAAAAAATTACTATGGTGAACAATAAAGTATTGGGTGACAGAGTTTAAACAAGGTCGAACGAGCTGCCAAAACGAACGTCACAGTGGACAACCAAATGAAGTGCCCAAGACACAAATGGTGAAGATAATCCACAAAATGTTATTGGATGACCGCCGACTAAAAGTGCGCCAGCTAGCAGACATGGTAAGCATTTCAAAAAATGCTGTACATCGTATATTGACTGAAAATTTTGACATGAGAAAGTTGTGCGCAAGATAGGTGTCGCACTTGATCAAAATGGAACAAAAACAGCAACAGTCTCGCGCAGCGAGAGAAACGCAGTAACTCTTACGGTGCGGACCAGAGCGGGAATCGCAGTAACTATTACTACAATCGGTCCGCAAACATTTCCCCCAGCGCAGTTTTCTGTTTATGTATCAAAATAAAATTTTAGGGCTTTATTACATACATATTTAAGTTCTCAAAAATATTTTTTATTAAAAAATTTACAACAAAATGGCGTCATGGCAGTATAATAAACGAAAACACAATTTTTTGAAGGAGGAAGACGGTGTGCAGCGTAGCAATCTTGGTGTTTCATCTGGAACAAAAAAAAAATTTTTCTCTTAATTTACAATTGTTTTTCTAGCGAAGTACCCAGGATTTTAAATTTTGCATGAAAATTTACAAATTTGTATGAGTTCAAACTTTTTTTTCATTTTTCAGAAAAAAAAACGACCTTAAATTGTTAACTACAAACGTAATAATTTATCAATCATAAAAATCGTGTGTACTTCGCTAGAAAATCTATCTAAGAAGTTGTGATTAAAATTTCAAGTCAATCGGACAAAAATTGAGCGAGATATGCTGCACACCGATTTGAAAAACATAGTTTCGAGAAAAACGCGTTTAAAGTTTCAAAACGAAATTTCAATATGAAATTTTCAAAATATGAGCTTGCTGATTTTTTTAACTTTAGTCTGCTATCCCTGCTCCATAAAGCTGGCCTTCCAGATTTGAATCAAGCTCATCTGTCTCCTTTCTGAGTGCCGTAAGGTCCTTCCGAGCGCTTTTTCGGTGAATCGACGATGAGCGGTTGGCGACTTTGACTCGATGTTGGTCGATTTCCAGGGCATAATTATAAAGCTCGGAACTAATTTTCAATTCGATGGTTGAAACTACATCCAACAGTGATAAAAAACCGCCATTATAAGTTATCACGGCTACGTTGGTTGCAATATCAACTACTCCTTTACCACTAGATATTGCTTTTGGTGCAATCGACCAAACACAGCATTGAAAACCAAGAGGGGTATAGCTGGTTTGTGCGTGTACACCTCGAGAGTGTGTGAGGCTTTTGCTTTTTGCTCAGAGGCGCTTCAGAAAAAAATCGAAAAAAAATATTTATAACAGCCTTTCCACCAAAATTCTTGGTGAATGTTATTCTTAAATAGTATCTGAAAAAATCGGCACAATGCGCTCAGGTGTTATATTCAAACGAAGAAGGAAATGTTCGAGCTAAGACAGTAGTAAACGCAGAATAGCTACAACACAAAATTTCTGCCCAACAATTGCGGTCAGTGCAGTAACCATTACGGTTTCGGTGGTAACTATTCGGGATTACTTTTCTCCGTGCAAGGATTAATCATGGGTCCATCAATTTTTTCCTGAGATGAAGTAACAGTCAAAACAATGGAATGGAAAGGGAGAATCGGATCCAAATAAGGCGAAGAGAGTTCCATCTACTGGAAAGGTCATGGCATCAGTTTTTTGGGACCCACATGGGATAATTTTCATTGATTATCTTCAAAAAGGAAAAAAAATCAACAGCGAGTATTATGCGAACTTATATTAAAGCCTTTGAGTGATGAAATCAAGAAATAACGTCCGCATTTGTCAAAAAAGAAAGTGTTGTTTCATCCATTACATCCATCCATTATCGCGATGGCCACAGTCAATAAGTTCAAATCGCTTGCTCGCGCACCCTATTCGCCAGATTTAGCTGCCCTGTATTGTTTTCTCTTCCAAAGCTTAGAAAAATGGCTCGACGTTCAAAGATTTTCTAACAATGAAGAGGCACCAACCGCCCGAGAAGTATAAAGCCGAAAGACGGTTCCGCGGGCGGCGTATTGGTTCAAGAGAGGGGTTTTTGGGTTTTAACAGGTATGCCTAGACCCGTCCTAGGAGAGTCCTGTACAATGTCTTTCAAAGTTTTTGCCATTTTACCTCCTCACCAAAAAAAAAAAAAAAAAACTGAAGAAGTGGAGTCTGCAGTTACTGGCTATTTTGAGGAGCTCAACGGCTCTCATTACAAACAAGGTATCGAAGCTATTAAACATCGCTAGGGAAAGTGTATCGAGCTAAAAGGAGACTACGTTGAGGAATAAAGGTATTTTTTCACAAATTTTTTGGATTTCTTTGTTAGGTCGGGTACTTCTAGGACTACCCTCGTACATTGATATAATAAATTTGATATATATGTCGATAAAGCAGCCTTAGTGAAAACTCAAAGTGCTTTGGATCCCTCAAATTTCCCTGCTCTGGAAGATCGTTTTTTCATGATTCTTTTCCGAAAAGCCTCTTCTCTCTTTATCTGAATCAGTTAAAATCTACTGATTTTCAGTGAAATTTGACTGATTCAAATAGCTAAAACTGATTTAACTGATTTAACAGTGAAATATATTTTCTCTACTATTGAAACAATGAAATAGTACATTACATAACAAGGGCAGAAAGTTGAGTGTATACTATTTTTCTTGCTACCCGGTCGAAAGTACGAAAACAATTGCATGTGTCCATTGGAATATATTGATGCCTGCCCCGACATTTGCGGCACGAGCGGAGCGAGTGCTGCTGGTCGGGGGGAGGCAGGCATCAAATACATCTATGAATTAAGCTTTAGATTTCTACTTCCTTGTTTCCATCTTTGGTAATTATTATAGACTAGCATGTATCTGTCAACGGACTTTTTGGGTAAGGTGTCAGTTTCTACTATTAATTGAGCTTCAGTTTCAAAGTTTTTATTAATGTCTTCTTCATCTGTCGATTCATCAGATGATATGTCATTCATTTTTTTATTTTTGTTACACTTCTGTCACCACTATTACATTCTAAATAATATTCACTCATTGTCACTAACAAACATTAGCAGAGAGCGGACAAATTTTGACGCTTGAGGTTATTTACGTTTTTACTCCCGCTATTATAGAGGGCGCGCATTTAGCTTGACCATTGCATGAAAGTTAGACTTTCTGCTGTGAAATTGGTGCCGAAACCACGTACTTTCGACTAGGGTAGTAAGAAATAGTATATTACATAACAAGGGCAGAAAGTTGAGATTCCTGCACTGCGCGCCATAATGCCCGAGGCGAATTCGACTAGGGTAGTAAGAAAAAATATTTTTTCCACTGCTGAACCGCTGAAGAGGTGAGTCACTGATTCAATCAGGAAAAATTTGACTGATTTATATTTAGAGAGTTGGGTATATATTTGTTATTATTTACAAGCACAGGGAAAAATATGTACGTGAAAATATCACGCACCGTACTTGACTTCTGGATAGGGCACAAAGTTTCTAGAAGTCTGGCATATATCCACCAAGAAATTACGGTAGTCTTAGAAACTTTCCTGGGCTACGCAGAAACAACGTCGCTTATAGTTGCAATTAAGGTAAGTTTCTAGGACTTCTGTCATTTTTTAGTGGACGATAGACGAGGCCTCTAGAAATGTTGTGCAGTGTCGAGAAGTCGAGTACGGTGCGTGATATTTTCACGTACATATTTTTTCCGTGTAGATAGAACACACATTTATCAATATTCTTCCTAAATTTGATACCTACCGGATTATTGGTTACTGATTTATCTGTACGATGTACGTTTAGAGACATACACGGAAAAAGTACCCAATAAGATTTACTGTAAAACCCAGTCAAGCGGCATTTCGTACACATTCTTCATAGAGTTTAGTAAGTTTCGCAGTTCGTCACAGTAAACTCTAAAAATTGAACGCTTAAGTGAATTATGTAGCACTATATAATTTACTAAATTCTATAAGTAATGCGCACGAAAAGCCGCTTGACAGGATGTCAAAGTTAACCTTATAGGGTGCTTCTTTGCGTGTAAGCAAAACAAAATAAGCAGATTCAAGCATCACTTGCACTGCCTTACTGAAATATCGATATTTTAGTTACTTTTCACAATTTTTACTCCTTATATGACTTAAATTATTCTTAAAACTTTTTATTTTTGTATGATCATACTCACGAAACATCTGAAGCTTCCAAATTCCAGAATAGTAACCCCCCTTTAAGAAGATATAACTTTTAAAAGTCAGATAAAACTCATTGAAACAAAATACATACAAATTTGTGCACTTGTAATTGGATTTTCTAGTTTTTTGACCCAAATATGGGTTATACTATCCCCACAATAAATTGGCCAAATAGGGACGTTCATATCATAGGACCTGGTGAAATTACTCTGTACTACAAGCCAGATGGAATTAATTTGAAGCCTACTACATACCAGTACACTATTTACGAAATAGATGATTGCAGAGCAATATTTGATGTACCTATGCATGAAAATCAAGTCTGTGGATTATCAAAAAATGGTGTAGGCTTAAACGAGGTAAGAAACTGCACAACATAATCTGAAGGAGAAAGAATATATGCTCTATTAGTAAACAGAATTATTGTTATACAAACAAAAATTTTTTTTCTGTTTCAACAAAAAGCTTTATTGGAATAACTAAAATTTTGTTAGGGCAGCAAAAAAAACTTGATAGGTTATATATCAATAATTCTGGTTGCTGATAAACCAAAAATTTTCTCTCCATGCTCCTTTACCCAAGCAGAAATGTTGCTATGGTCCAGATTAGGCCCAAACATGATCCCATCTTAAAAAGTCTATCTTTTACCAATTCTTACGAACTGCGCCAGTTTTAAACAAGGATCAATGCCAGCATTGATATTTGGCACCGCGCCAATCATCGGTCCAGTATTGGCGCGGTAATGGTGCAATACCACCCTTAATTGCTGACAGTCTACCGACCTAGGAGTAATGTCAACCATCTGCGCGATACTGGCGCATTATTAACGCAGTAATGTCGGATATTAGCACTTTACTGACTGAGTACTTGCACACTCTAAAAACAGACTATTGACTGTCAAACTATTCATTTCACTATTAAATGATTTTCTATTCAAAATTTGCATGAGAGAAAATCCTTTGACATGTAGAGGATTGTCGTTTCGAATGTTATGAAATCTTTGTCGTACAAAGGAAATATAATTTCAGGGATAAAAGAAAAGAAATTGTATAATATAATCTATAAGAAATGTATACAAGCTCAACTGTATAACCTGTAGAGCGGGTTGAAACTTTAAAAGTAGGGTTAAAAATCGCAGTTTCGACTTGCTTTACAGTTACATCAAATCAAATTCTCAAAATATTTGCTGTGAAATATAATATGCATTACTCGAAACAAAACACAACGGGATCAACGAGTGTGATTTGCTGCCCTCGCTTCGTTCGGTCAGCAAATTTCACACTCGTTGCTATCTCTGTGCTTCATCTCTTGTAATGCAATATACTATAATGAGCACATCAGAGCAAAAAAGCCACAGTCAAAAAGTCTGCGCGTAAAAGAAACACAAATTTTATCAGCACAAAAGACAGTCAAAAGATACTCGACAACAAAATGAATATGGGAAAACCGTGACCACGAAAAAAAAACATAAGTTTCCTTAGCGCTAGGATGAGAACCGTTTGTCTCAAGTTAAAAATAATTTATATCATTCCATTACAATCGAATGTATTTTATCAAAATAGGTTTCATTTTGAATGCCGTAAATAATTTCAATGAGTGCAATAATAAATTCATTGAATATTTTTTCAGTTCTTATTATCAAGGAAGTTAGTTTGCGATCAATGAGGGTAAAATAAAAGAAAGGAAATTCTTCGTTATGTCAAAATTGTAGTGACCTTTCGTTTGCTATGGTGTTGCCAACCTCATCAAGCTTTATTAAAATTTAAAAAAGCACCAAATAATAAACTTATAAAATTGTCATAAAAATACACTTTTATCGCAAAACATTAAAATTCCAAAATTTACCTTTATAAAAGCAGGTTAAGTGGTGGTAATAAAATCAAGTAGATAATAGTATATTACGTGCCTAGGCGCACAATGAGGGTTATTGCGTGACGAGCGACAATGCTCGCAGGAGATCGAAGCCGAGTCGCGATCAGTCCTGCGAGCATTGTCGCGAGTCTCGTAATTTCCCGAATTGTGTGCATTGGCACGTATTCTATTTTTCTAATCTAGTATTGTAGTTGTTTGCGGCGCTAGTCATTACACTTGATATTTCGCGACTAGTCCTAGCCATTTTGATTTTATAGATCTTGTGTAGTAGCTTGTTGTAATAGAGCATGCCCAGCAAACACTGGTGTATAACATGTATGTAACTGTTACGTAACAGATTGTAACACGTTACATAGCTGGTGACTCACAGGTGAGTCATCTGTGACGCAAAATGTTACACACTGTGTGATGAATTAATTCTATAGCAGCTCTGTAACGCTGTGATGTAATGGGTCTGTAACAGACTTATGTAACACATGTGCTATATTGTTACGCAGCATCAATGTAAATATGTTCTATATATGTTATGCAATTATGTTATATAGAAGTTTTGTGAAAGCGATATGTAAATAGTATGTAACGGAGATATGTTAAACAGATATACGATGATAAAATATTGATAATACACAACTCATTTCTGTGAGTCAAATTTTCCACCTTTGTGTTATTTGTCGATTACTGAATATTATACTAAGGGCATGTGGAATTTTACCACAAGAGCAATTTAGTTTACATAAGTTATTACCCACAATTTTTAATTTTTCCAGCTATTATTGATGTCGATATTCGGGAAATTAAAATATCTATGGGTCATTCCATATTAGATTGACAGTCGATGTCGCAGATTTGAACGAGATAATTTTTTTTTCGGTTCATTATCAACAATAAATAGAAACGTATTTTTTTGTTTGTCCAAAAAAAATTTTTTTACAAGTATACGATTTTTCGAATTTTCTAAGAAATGATATTTTCGACATAGCAAGCGCACTTTCAAGCTTGTTTATCTTGAATACAATTGTTCGCAGGAAAATTTTTCTGAATTACGAAAATTAGGTTTTCGACTCTTCTTTACAGAAATTGTTGCGAAAAAATTGTTTAAATATTTTTTAACATACAAAAGTAAAGAAATAAACGCAAAATCGTTTTTTTACAAATTTGGCCCCTTTCGAAATTTTTTTTCGTGGATTTAGATTCCTTGAAGTCTCTTATAAAATATTACGATTGAATCAAAAATGGCTGGATCATTGATTTGGAAGTTATGAAATTTTGAAGAGCCTCGCGCGCAATCTGAGCGCTTCTACACGCCGCGAGCGTTTTACCGGGCGTAAGTTATTAGTGCTAAAAGTAAAGGTAACGAAGAAGAAGAAGAATAAGAAGAAGATTCTGCTTCGCTGTAAGACTATATGCGCATGCGCAGTTCAATTTTTACATTATATTCCTCTGTAACGGAATACGCAACATTCCGTTACTCTCAGCTGTAATGGAAAAACGAGTTTCTGCGCCGGAAGCACATAAAGAAATAATAGTACATCCATCGTTTTAGTTAATACATTAAAATGACATGATGTCAGATTTGTCGAAACTTTGTCTACTAAATTATTAAATTGTAACGGTGAACTTTAAGGACGTTCTCTTGCCCGTAGATGTGCTCATCCTACTCTATCATAGGTAGTGGGATTACTATTAAGCTTTCCAACCGAATGAGTTGAGCACCGTTTATGCGCAAAAGTAACAAAATGTGTCATCTGCGTCGATTTGTGCGATTTGACAATACCGCTTTCCTGTCTTTCTCATATCGAGTCGAAAGCATATGGTGTGAGAGAGGTTATATTATGAGTTTATTGACAGTTTGTAAATACTAATAAGATGTCTAATAAATTTCGCAACAAAAATGGATTTTTTATTTCACAAAAATCGATGAATTACAAAACCTTCACAATGCAATAGTGATGTTAGAATTTTAGAAAAAATTGTTCATGCTTCCAAGAGTGAAAAAAATCTCATAAGCTTTCAAAAGTCTTATTATGTATGTTACAATGAGATTCTGGAGAGTAATAGTTCATTTTAATTTGCAATTTTTGAATAAACTACAAAAGGCATAATTTCTGTTACATTTTTAAACAAATTGGCTAAGCATAACATTACGTATAAAGAAATATTTGATTTATATCAAAATAAAGGATCAGAGGGCATTCATGCAATGTTTACAGAGAAAAATAATAATAAAATCAAAATTACGAAAGACCAAAAAGTTGTATCTGGATTAGTCGAATCCTTGAAGACTGAAAAAACAAATGATTTTTGAAAAATTGCTGCTTATTCCTAAGCTAAAACTGAAAAGTATTATAGTAAAACGAGCTTTATTAGTTTTGTATCTAATTATAAATGTTGACTTCATTAAACATTCATCTTTTTATTTTTAAGTATTTTGTTTAAAATATTTTCAAAACAAACATCATAAAAAATTGAAGAAAGTAAACGAGCTTTATTACTTTTTGTAAATGATTATAAACGTTATAAGTAAATACAATAAGAGTTTATTTTTCATTCGTGTTGTTTATTCACAAGCTTCTAAAATTTATTTCACCTGTATTGGTTAATTGCAACATCATTCAATTTACACAAACGTCTAACTGCGAAAATAAGGCATCCGTACGAATCGTACGGCTCGCGGTAAGCGTACACGCGCGCTGTTGATGCGGTGTTGCCAAGTCACCATATTTGCTTCAGCAAGCCGGCTAAGAATTTGTGCAACTGCGAGTTTCAACAACGTATATCTTTAAAAGTAGTCCCGGTACGCGAATTTTTTATGATGGCATACGATTCCTTACAGTCTCTAGTATAATATACTAGTTTTCCAAAAAAATCTAAAGAAAATTGTCCTTTTAATGTAAAGAAAGGTATCGCGAAACTGAACTACGCCTATCTAACACGTGTTAAGAGATTCAACTTTGGAGCTTAATTTCTCGATTTTAAGTACCGGTCTTGATGCTAATCTTTTTACCGCTTTGTAGATCATGGTAAAAAGTACTTATTTACGAAGTTTGAAAGAAATCTAAAGAAAAGTGATTTTCAAGAGAACGTCCTTAAATATTGAAGGAAGTTATTATAAACACAGCACTTTAAAAGTAAACAGACGTCAGCAGGAAACAATCATGAATTTAATCTATTGAATAATGGGAAGTGAATTCTATTCAAAATCAATATACCTATCTTCTTTTTTATTAATACTGAACTTATTCGATTTAATATGGATTATCTCAGATGTTAATCTTTTTCGATAATCAGAAACGGAATTAACAATTTGAGTCTTTTCACACTCAAATTCATGGTTGAATTCCAATTGATGTTCACAGACTACGGATTCGCTGTTTCTTTTATTTTTGTGTTCGTTAATACGAACCCTTAATGCTCACTTTGATTCACCAATATGAGTTGCAGGGCAATTTTTACAATCAAATTTGTAGACAACATTTGTTTGTAGAGTTTTTGCCTGGTGTTATTATTGATTTCAAAGTTTTGTGAACTAAAGGGATAGTAGAAATATTGTATTTTTTGAAAACATTCGACAATTTAATATAATTTGTTGTGTTATATGGTAAACATACCTTTGGTAGATGTCTATATGAATCTGGAAGGTTTTTTTTATCAAGAGAATTTGGAAAGCTGTATTTAATTTTATCCAAATGGATTTTTATATTTTGATCGATGAAATTATTTGGATAATTATTGTCTCGTAACAATTGTTTAACTATCTTTAAATTGTATACAAATTTTTCTAAATCATTTATTTTTTTTCTGACAAATTGGATGATTGGAAAAATAATTGATTGTTCTACTTGATGAGGTAGGTTTTATAATCAATGACAAATCCAAAAACTTAATTTGATTATTTTGTTGCACTTCAAAGGTGAATTATAAGTTTTTGTCTTGTGAATTAAAAATGTTGAGAACCAAATCAATAAATTTATTTTTTGATATTTATACAGATGTTTTTTAACTGCACTATAACTAATTATAAAGTGGTCTGTAGAAAAATTGTCTTGCTTCGTAAATATCTTAGTCACGAACGAAAACATCTGTTAATCTCTAAATTTATTTTTTAAATGAAAATTTTTTTCCGCGCGTTCAATATTGTGCTTAATTAATATTTTTCAAAGAATTCAAAATTTTTCTGTGGAATAAAAGTCGTTTTTGAACGCAAAAAGCCTATTAAAGGCCCAACTTGTTGTAAGAAAAGTATAAATGGTAGAATTTTGTAGATTTTTCAATCAGACAAAACAAGTCTCAAATCATTGTAATATATTATATGTAATATATGTATTGTAATATATTTTCGCAATCTAAGTCCCCTTTCAGAAACCAGAAAATATTGCTATCAGACCAATGTTACGGTATGGTCCTCAGAACTATACGAGTATAGGTGAGACAGCTATACAAGTTCGTTTATATGACAATACCATGTATAGCGATCGTAAACAAAATATTATGCCATCGTTATCGCTTTTGTGAATTTTCGCGTGTAATAAAACAATACGCGACACGCAAAAATGATCTTTCAAGGAAAGAAAAAATGCTCCAAACAAATCGACAAACACTTCGAAAAAACGCCTCGAAAAAATGACACTTATTTCTCATTTCGAGTTTAGAGTCGCGTGCATGCGAAGCAATGTATCGGTCGCGCGCCAAACCAGTATAGACGAACGGTCTAGCGTAAAGCAGAAAATAATGAGAATGTGAAAGAGCGGTGTATCTATGTGTTTCTTTCACTCTCATAATTCTCTACTTTATGCTGCGTAAAAACAACGACCTGAGACTTCACTTTTATTTTTCAAACACATTTGGATTGGCGGTGTTCAAGAAGATCTTGGTATCGGACAGTCGATATCGACAAAAAAAAATCGATACAGTTTATCAATGTCTTGCCGAGTGTCGGGGTATAGAGTACAAGAGTACTCGATATTAAAATTATCAAAGTGGTATCGCCCATCACTAGCTTTAAACATCCCTTTTTCCACAGGAAAAGCTCGATATATTGCGTTTCGACATTTAATTATTTTACAATTTTTATGACGGAGTTAAAATTTCACTGTCTAATTCATCAGGACACAAGTCTCGGCATCAGATAGGATACTTTTAATACAATTGATTAGAACAGTCGACCGTCAATCGAAAGACCCGGGCTCGAATCCCGGCATAGTCGAAAGCGGCTCTTTTTTCACAGAAATATTTTCAATTCTTTAGATTTTTAAATTGATAATTGCTTTGCGTGATTTAAGAGTTTGCAATTATCTACGAGGATGATTGTCAAGGAAGTATCCTACCAGATACCGAGACTTGTGTCCTGATAAAGTAGACTGATATTTTAACCCTATCGTAAAAATTATAAAATGATTAAATGGCGAAACGCAATACAACGATGTCTTCCTGTGAAGAAAGGGATATCGACGCCTGTGTAGCTCGGTTGGTTGGAGCAGTCCACCGTCAATCGAAAGACTCGTACTCGAATCCCGGCACAGTCGTAAGCGTCTCTTTTTCCACAAAAAGATTTTTCAATTCTTTGAAAAATATTAATTAAACCCAATATTAAGCGTGCAGAAAAAAATTTTCATTTATAAAATAATTTTGGAGATTAACTGTTTTCGACCGTGATTAAGATATTTACGAAGCAATACAATTTCACAAGAGACCACTTTATTATAGTGCAATTAAAAAAAATCTCCATAAATAATGATTAATATTACTATATGATTAGAATTGCTGCAATTTAAATTCGTATTATTATGTTACAATTTTCAATCTTCATAATGATAATTATTAAAATTTTAAACATAATATTTATTTCAAATAATTAGTTGAGTTTGAAATTTCTGCCACTGCCTACATCTTTGGAGGATCACTAGTCGCGTATCAGATAGGATAAGTTGCTGACAGGTGTCCTTATTTCATTACAGCCGCAAGGCAAGGCCACTAGACGATATAAGGAGGTTTTCCTGTGGAGAAGGAGATGTCGGACGCCTGTGTAGCTCAGTGGTCAGAGCAGTCGACCGGCAATCGAAAGATTTGGGCTCGAATCCCAGCACAGTCAAAAGCGTCATTTTTTCACAGAAATATTTCAAATTCTTCAAATTTGAATAATATTTATTTCTATAAATTCATAAAGCGGCAATAACTAATCAACGTTTTTTAATATGATCTATTCCCAGGTGGAAATTTACAACTGGCTGGGCACCGCGTCAGTACCGCCGGTCGGATGTCGATACTGGCGTTGTACTGGCATAATACCGGGTGGAAAACTGCTGGGTACTGGTATTCGTCCGAAATGTCACTCGGCTGGGAGTTGTTTGTCGGTACTGGAGCGGTACTAAAAATATTACTGTGCCTGTACCAAACATCTGTACTGGCGCTGTACTGTAAATAGAAGTATGCCTGTACCGAAGGATTGTACTCGCGCAGTATTGGTATTCGTCCGAAATGTCACTCGGATGGGAGTCGTCTTTTAGTACTGGGGCGGTACTGGGAAGTGTACCGAAAATCTGTATTGTACTAAGATAAAAAGTACACGGAAATTTCGAGTTAAGGCTCTAATATTTACTGTTTTTAACGGCAACGGAGGGATATTCGCTTGGTAGGTTAAGTTTACTGTTTTCACAGTAAAATATCTGTTTTCAAGCTAGAAAATTTTTTCTGAGTACATTTACAATACTTTTTCGTTACACGTACACAGAAAAAAAATCTCAGTAGGTTTGACTACTTTTCAACTTACTTTCCGTAGTTCGTAAAGGCCCCAGTGTCATTTTTGAAGTTAAGTGAACTGCAGGAACATAGGTAAAGCAAATAAGAGCAGTAGTTGAATCGATGAATATTCTTAGTACATTTCAAAACTTTATTTACTTTCAAGTAGACTCTAACTTACTATTTATATATACAAACTTACCTACAAACACACATTCCCCTCTACACTACACAAACGCTCGTTAAAGTAGTATTAAAAATTATTCTTAACCCCGCGGGTTCGAACTCTCTCTACTTGTAATAAACGCATTACTAACCTAACGACTGAGCCTCTCTGCTGCGCACGCTTGGAATACAAGAAAGAAAATAGCGCTTATAACCTTCAACTACTGCAGGGCCGTGTGAGAAGTGTATAAGCCCCGTGTAATCGGGAATTTTTAGATTTTATCCCAATTTATGATTCTGATTAAAATTTTTAAGATTTTTAATTATTAAATCGATTTTATATAACATAAAATATTTTTGAATGAATGCGATCAAATTTTTGATATAAAGAACATTACGTAATAAAAAGATTAATATACGTTTTAGAATTATTAACTTTTATTATTGTATATTAGTAATACTTTATACAGGTTATGATCCCTTTAATTTTTGTTTTTAAGAGTAAAATCAACGTATGTTCAGAATCTAAAAATTTTGAGTTTTTTCAATTCCAAAAATATGATGAAACTTTGGAATCAAGAAAATTATCTCATAAGGAAATTATGCATTTAAGATCGCAATAAGTTATCCCAACTTATGAAGTACTATTAAAAAAAATAGTACACATGGACTCCAACTGGGGCAGTACTAATCAGTACCGCGCCAACGCTCGGCCTGAGTCCCTAAGTCGGCTTCTAGCCAGCATTTGGACTCCATACTGGGGCAGTACTACACCAGTACCGCACCAAAACTCGGCGCGGTACTAATGATCAGTACTGGTATTGCTCCTTATTTACAACTGGCGCGGTACAATGCCGTTCGTAAGATCCGACCTGCAAGTACACCTACGAAAAAGGATATCCGTATTTTCCGCTGAGAAAACTTACGTTCTGTTTTCGTGCTCGCAGTTTTCCTATATTCATTTTGCCCTGAAGTAAAATTTGTATTTCTTTTACGCGCAGACTTTTTATCTGTGACTTTTTTGCTCTGATGTGCTAATATAATACTTCGATTGTCAGAAGCCAGGAGGTTATACATATAAATGCGCAGGTGGACTTCGTCCGCTAGCCTATAAATGCATTCCTTTAACGGTTAAAGGACTTCTCTTCAGAATTAATAGCAATTGTTTATCGGTAAAACTATATTCGTTTTGCATTTTACAGATGAGTTTATTAACAGTGTGATGATTCTGTTGATAGGCAAAAGGAATCATCTTAATTTTAATAGATGAATTCTGAAAGAAATGTAATTTCACTATCAATAGCCTTTTTTGAGTGTCATCTGTGAAATTGTTGAATGAAATATCATAATGAGGTTATCAATAAGTAAAATTTCCAGCTGAATTCGAACTTTTGGTTACTGTGGAATAAATTTCAGGAGAAAGTCCTTTTTCAGTAGAAATATAGAGGTTCTTCACATTTGCTGAAATGTCTTTGAAACCTGCGTAAAAAATTTTCAAAATTGATTAATTTCCAATATAAAAGTGCCCTTCTTTTTATAAACTTTGTCTTTGAGAAGATAGAAGTTAAAGAAATGAAAATACAATTTTTCACGTTTTATTAAATTTTTCAGAAATTAATTCTAAAGATTTTGTTTCATCTTATTTAGATTGTTTTAGCCGATCTAGGAAAAATTTAGTTTTTTATTTTTCAATAATTTATTTTGTTATCTTATAATCATTTTTAATTGTATAATTAAATTTTACATTTTTCTTTTACTTTGTTTTTTTTCGTAGAAATCTATGATCGAATTCCATCATGATCTGTCATCTGTATAGGATATACGACGGAATTAATTCTTAATTTAAGTAATAGGAATTTAACGCGTATTATATAGAAGCGAATTAATTAGTAAATTTAAAAAAAATATCATATATTTTGTTAATTTTTATTTTTGAAATAATTTTTTGCTCACTTGCTATAATTTGCTATAATCGGTAAGGACTTGGTGTCATTTATTTTCTAGAAGCTAGGGCATGAAACTCAAAATTAAAAAAAACTTAAATCTTATGAAATGCAATATCTTATGTATTTAGTAATCCTAGGTATGACCTTATTTTCTTTGAATTTCAAGTTCAATTTCAACATTTTATATGACGTTAAAATTATAATACCTTATCTTAAGTTTTTTTTACTTTTTATTTAAAAATATAACCTGCTTTACTGAGAAAACATTATTTCAATTCAGGAATGGATTGGTGCTGGTTTATGGATGGATAATACTCTTATGGCAATTGCAGTTAATAAACGGACGGTACAGCTTAGAAATAAACAAACATCGTCCATAATATTTGAAAAACTTGGCAGACACCCCGATTTCATCACAGCATATATGTTTGAAGGCCAATTGAAAGTGCGAGCTCAACAGAATTGATTTAATCTGGAATAAAAATCCTGTGGTTTTAAAGTTACTTGATAGTAAATGACACGAATTTTAAGTTGCCTGTTTGATGATGCGATAAAATTAATAGTATATTACACTACAAGGGCAGAAAGTTGAGATTCCTGCATGGCGCGCAGTTCAGGGCTCTCAACTTTCTGCCCATGTAGTATATACTATTTTTCTTGCTACCCGGTCGAAAGTACGAAAACAATTGCATGTGTGCATTGGAATATATTGATTCCTGCCTCGACATTTGCGGCACGAGAGGAGCGAGTGCTGCTGGTCGGGGAGGGTAGGCATCAAATACATCTATAAATTAAGGTTTAGATACACCTTTAGTTACTCTTTATGGTTACTCTTCAGTACTCTTCAGTACAGAAGTACGCTTCAGTTTCAAAATTTTTACTCCCGCTATTATAGGGGGCGCGCATATAGCTTGACCAATGTATGAAAGTTAGACTTAGACTTTCTGCCGTAAAATTGGTGCCGAAACCACGTACTTTCGACCGAGGTAGTAAGAAAAATTTATTCCTGGGTCTTTTATAATAATAATTGGTGGAGATTTTAAAATATTATTCCGAATTATCAAATTATGTGAATAGCGTTATTTTTTATATAATAGCGTTATTTAGTGAGTTGAACTTTTGGATCTAAAAGGGTGATGCACGTCGTTTTCTATAGTTTCTGGTTTATTTTTGTATATTGCACATTGTTTGCATTTGTTTGTATTTTCATTGTTTCCAAAGACATCGTTTTTGAACAAATTGTAAACTATTCTGATAATAATCAATCGATTAATTGAGATATGATTAAAACACAGAGTCTATAGAGTTCGCAGTTTCTGCAACATCAGCAGCGTCTGTCTAATACATATAATAATACGCAGCTATTGGTCTAAATATCGCTCGCTTCTCGCGGAGACTAAAGTTTCAAGTATTTTTATATACTAACTTGGAAAATTTATTAATGTTTGTGAGAAAAGTGCCGGGTCAAACATTGCAGGGCCCCGGAATCTGCTAATGAAGGATTAAAAATGTAGAGGGCCCCGAGTGTTTTTAATTTTCTATTTGAAGAAGCATATTCCATGTACGAATGTCATGTAGAACCTTTTATAATGCTACAAATTGAATTGCAAAGACAGATTCCGAAAAATTTTAACTTATTCGCTGCTTCTTATTATCTTTGTGTATAAAAAAGCCAGTAAGCCTTCAGATGTATAATATTTATTGCTTTGTTCTAAATTTTGGAAAGTGACTTACTAAAAATTAGGATGTACTTACTGTTTTTCAGAATTTTTGTAGATAAATATGTACCAGTAAATCATTTGCTAAATATTTTATGGTGCTTCAAACTAAATTTTAGAAAATGAAAAGTTTTCGTAGCGTTAAGCCAAATTACTAAAAAGAAGTAAGTACTTTCTGATATTCATAATGTATTGCTAATATTCAGTAATTCCTTTTTTGACTAATTATTATGGCTTCTTAGTTGTACTGACATCAAACCCTAATTTCTCTGTAATTTTCAGAAATAAAAATTATATGAATGATGAAAACTGGAAAGTTTAATTAATTTCACTCCATTTTTAATTCTCCTTATACTCATGGATTTGTAATCCTACATTGCGATCAAATTATAATTATTTTTATATTAATGCAAAAATTATTTTAATCATTTTGACTGAAAATTGATCTAAATTTCTGTCTCATTTTAGATTTCCGAAAATTTCTTGTAAAATTTTGTAAACAGCAATTGTCATTTTATAGCGTTCCAAGTTAAGAATTCGTAAGTCAATCAGTGAATCTGTATGCAAATAGTTTACAAGGTTTTTTTTTCTATGTACGTCATAGATGTACAAAAAGTTGCTACTCATCATAAATGACTTCTAAAACATTCAAAATTTTATTAAAGTGTTTACTAAGGTAAAGCCCCGTAATTCAGGTTAAAATCATTAACATTTATGATCATGGAAATATCTAGAAAAAGACCTTGTGAACGAGCGTAGTTTGCGTATACATTTGAATAACTGGAACGTGTATTTCAAAGTACGAATAATTTTCGTAAATTGATACAATAAATAGTAGAAGAAAGCTTTCTTTACATTAAAATGAAAATCACTATTTTCGCTCTGCTACACTGAGAAAATTTTCTGGTTGACCGAACAAAAGTTTGGTAGTCCCAACCAAATGTTTTGGTTGCTATAGAAGCAACAAAATTGTTTTGTTGAGCCAACCAAATTACTTTGTTGGAACGCTTGGTTGAACCAACCAAAAAGTTTGGTAAGCACAACAAAATTTTTTTGTAGATTAAATGAACTTATTTGGTTGAGTTAACGTAATATTTGTTAGCTCAACACAATAATTTTTCAAACTGAACAAAACTTTTGTAGTTTCTACAAGATAGTTTTGTTGAAGCAATGGAATTTTTTATTTTGAAGCAACAGTTACTTTGTTGAGGGAAAAATTTATTTTGTAAATGAAATATAAAATATTTTGTATATGAAAAAAAACCCAGAAGGACAAAATGGATTGATTTAATAAAATGTGTTTAATTTGTAGAAAATTTGTTTAATGAATCATAATTAAATTTCGGAATACGGATGATTGGATGAAAGTGTGATTAATTAAGAGATTTGTCTTAAAATAAAATTCACTTTAATTAACTAATGAAATATTCGTCCTTCTAGCTTTTGTCCCATACAGAAAATATTCTAATTCATTTAAACATCAAAATAAGGGAGTTATCGCCTTAAATTAAGATGTTACAATTATTTATAATTACATTAGAGTCTATTATAATTATACGTATTGGAAAGTGTGATAATAACATACAGAGTGTAGAGAAAACATGATTATTTATTTTGTGAAATATATCAGACTTTATAACGCACACATTAGTACCAAGTTACGAATGCATCCCCATTTACATTATAAAGAATACATGAAGTTTTAACACAACGCAAACGTTCGTAGAACTAACACCGCCATTCGTGAGTAACTTGTATTTTATAAGCATTCATGTTTGATACAAATTCTTCTATTTCTGAAAAAGTATTTTAATTTAAATCCTAATCACTATGAGAATGAGATCTTTGAATATGAGAATACCGTTTAGCAGTATTTTTTGGGCGTAACATTGCATATAAAAACAAGCGTTTTATTTAAAGTAATTTTGCTAAATTACATTTATTACACTTCTTTGGTACTTAGAAATAATATTCATTTTCACAACATCATGTTAGGTTACGATAAAAACTATTCTTAGAAACGAACAAATCACGAGCTTTTTACGTAAAACACAAATCTTCAAATTAAAAAAAATGTTCTTCATTTAGGAAGAACAACTTGGACAAGCGACTTTTGTCGCATCAAACCATTTTTTTCAATTTTTGGCCTAGTCTTATTACTCCCTTAATCTTTTTATCTTGTTGACTTTCATAATTATACAAATTTTGTTGTAACAATAGCCAAACCTGCTCACTTTCCGGTGGGTACTTAGCATTAAAAACTTGGAAAATCTTATAACAAATGTCAACTGCTTTGAAAGGTGAATCCACTTTGTATAACGTTTTATCCACATTAATGTAAGAAGCCTGTATCGATTCCAGCCTTGGTCCCACTATAATTACGTAGGGCTGTAAAGATACATTATACTTCGCCATCCACTCTATACGTTTGTTACGTTCATTTTCCAGATCAGTAGCTGCCTAAAATTTAAAAAGTATCATAATATGAAACAATTTTATGAATTGGTGTCGTACCTTTTTGAATATTAATATTGTACAAATTCTTACTTTCACGTGCAGGATGAATCCTTTAGACGATTCTGGAACCGATGGTTTCCACAGTTTAGTTTTCGATCCTCTTATTCGACACTCAGGTGGACATAAACCAGAAATAAGCGTTAAAAGCGTAAGATCATGAACATCTGCAAAAGGAATTTTATAAAAAATTAAAATTGTATTGATTAAAAAATTTGCTTTGTAACATAAATTTTCCTTTAAAATTTACCGCGATCTATATTGGGGCGTTGTAAACTCTCAAATACACTTTTGCACTGTTCATCTTTCATATCAGTCTCCATTAATTTTAACAATTTTCTTGCGAAATTCGGCAATGCATCATAAAAATTCTTTACCTTAAATTCATCGTCTGCGGATCCATCAGCGATTTTACCTTCAAACAGTTTTTCGTAATCACGTTCGAGCTACAAAGTGAGTTGATATTATTATTTAGGCCAATAAAATTAAGATTTTTGTACAAAAGAATTTATATTTTGTATAAAAGCTATTTGCTTCAAGGTACCAGATTATAGCCATCAAGATGTTTTATAATTGGAAACTTTTCAATGAAACAACGCATAGTCCCTCCACTTTCTTTTTTTCATATCATCCCTAACTGGAAAACTTTCTGCCCAGTATTGTTCGATCTTGTTCCATGGCGAAATATTAAATTTCAAATACTCGATCGCTATTCTGCATTTTACAATTAATAATTTATAGTTTTATAGAAATAGGATAGATATAGAAATAGGATCGTATCGTTATTCATATCATAAATGATACTTTTTTAGCTAATGAAAAATAATTTGGATACAATATTCCCAATGATATTATAAAGTTGTAACAATTATTAGTATTCCGTAAATCTGATGAGGTAAGGTAATATTTTTTAATGAGTACAGCAAATGTTTTTCCCGAGTAACTTACTATTGTAGTTTTCACTGTCTGTTCTGATCAACAGAATTATAATCAAGGCCAGATTCTCCTCGTTTACGTTTTCGAGAAACGATTTCAATTTACCTTAAGATACGCATTTTGTTTCTGAAACTATCCGGGATTTTACCCTTTGATATTTTCTGTTCAGGCCCTTCACTTTTTGGCTCTACATAATAAATTGCGAGATCCACACTTGGGAACAGTTCACAAATTTTTTTGGCTACATTTTCTAAATGAAAGTTTTTGAATTGAAATCTGAAACATGTTTATCAACCTTCAGAATATACACAAAAAATTATACGAATTAATATTGTTAATATTATATTGTATTAATATTGTATTAATATTATTAATATTTAAATTCTTACGGTTGACCGAAGGGATCGGTAAAACACAACAAATGTGAAACGATAATGTCTACTATCGAACTTTGATCCGAATCAGATAATTCTTCTTTTTTGTCATATACATTTAGGATAACTCTTCCTTTGAATGTGTCAAATAAAATTTGATAAGAGTCCTTGAATAAAAATGATAAAATAATATTTTACCAATAATTTTTCCTTTCTCCCAGTATTAAAAAAAAATTATCTTCTTAATGTTAATCAATGAATAATTTAATTTCCTTTTTAAGGTTCAATATATTACCAAAGATGGTAGAGTGTCGAAAAATTCTTTTTTCGTTAAAGATGTCTCTTCAGTCTGTGGTTCCACATTTTATTTATTTATTTCAAGCAAATTTTCTACAGAAGTATCATTAAATGTTGCAATAATTTCATTCTGCAGTACATTAAAATTTTAATTAGTCCTGTCTATTTTTATTTTTTAACATCTAAAGCCAGTTGTCTTATTTTATTTTTTATTTTATGAATCTCTCAAAAATAAGATATAGGAAGAAGCATGCAATCCCAAAATGACAAGAAATTACATACCACACTGTTTATGGACTTATTTGCGATTCTTTCCCCTAATTGCTTATCTTTCGAATAATTGCTGGGCTTACTGGTCTCATTAGTGGATTCAATTGTCACAGGTTTAAGAGGAACTTGAGGTGTTTTATTAGATACATAATTATTCAAGTTGCGTTCAAATGTGATTTGAACACCCAACAACTCATTTTCCAAAAGTTTCTGCACAAAATTACTGCCCGGTACAAGAGCATTTAATGCTTCTAAATCAATTCCTTCAGCTAAAAATTAAGAATTGTATACTTTATTCGTATGAAATTCATTCATATTTTCCAGTTTTACGATGATCATATTTCCATTACGATATTATTATTACGACTGATATATATTTATACAATATTATATCACAAAAAGTAATAAAATAATAATGGACAAAACGAAAAATACTAAGTGCAGTCTTTTAAAAATTTGATTTAAAAAAATCCTATTCTTAATTTATTTATAACGTCTATGAAAAATTATGGAAATTCTGAAGTCAATCTTGACCTTGAAGCGTCTATAAGTAATACATATTCTCACTTCCCATGTGAATAATCTAACCTACACTTTAAAGATATTTATCTTGTATACTACATTTAATTTAACGAAAAAATAAGGTGTTTGTTTGGATAGTAATAGCGATATTACTTTAAAGTGTGTTGTTAGAATTTGAGAGATTAAATAACACGAATAAAATGTACCGAAATCACTTACCTTGAAATGTATCTATCAGAGATCCTAGGCCCCATTCCTCTAAAATCTGTTGTGTTTTAACGTCAGCCATCCTTTTCGAAACACATATACAACTCTTAGTTTAATTTTATTTTCTTTAAAACCACAAATGATATTAACCACCTAAATGTAGATAAGTAATTTTAGCTCGAATCCACCATATTGAAAACAAAAGCAACGAGCGTTCCTCATGAATCGAAATAGAATATGTGGCATACGAAAAAAACGTTGAGATGGAAAATTAATTGCCCAAGTGAGGTCTACAAATTCTCAGTATATAGGGCATTTTTTAACAAGATGTATATTTTATATTAAAGTTCTAAAAAACACTATTGAAAATCAAATATACCATTCTTTAAATAAAATATATGAAATATAAAATAAGCGTTGAGATAAATAATAGTTTGCTTAAAAACAGTCTACGAATTTTTTTTCCTTTTTGAGATATTTGGAAGAAGATGAATTTTCTTAAATCATGTAAATTATTAGAAAGTTACAGAAATGTATAGAGAAAATCGAGCGCGAAGCGCGAGTCTCATCATGAGAATGTGTTCCTTAAGTCTGATAGAGCCTTAAGTGAATTGAATTTCCTTTTCATTTGAAATCAAAAACAAATTTAGTAACTTTGAGAAAATGTGATTGTCATCTATCGTACAATATTAACCCTTGCTTACCACTCTGGGTCCAAAGGACCCAGGACCTTTTTGCGCCTCAATTTTAAATACCTAAATGAAATAGAAACCGGTCTGTAGCAACATTTGTCGATAGTTGAAGAGTTTAACTACCCTGCAGGTCATTTAGCATGACGCTAGAGCCATTCGTCTACTTTTGGCAACTGTCCAAAAATAGGCCTGGATCTTTTGGACCCATGTGTGGCAAGTACGTTCGAAAGCGATTTTTTGGACAGAATTTTTTTTTTAGTGTATATTGGCTTTACATTGAAGAATAAAGCGTATAAAGTACGTTTAACAACGTCTAATTTTTTTATAACAATATAAAACATTTCAATAACGATAATTGTTAAATGGAGTGATGATAAATTTTCGACGATGAAATAAAAAATAAATGTTCTATTTTTTCAGTTTACTCGTTTCAAAAAAATGTTTTCATAGCACCTCCTTTGAAAATCCGATTTTTGGTACCTGTAGAGCAGATTTGTTTTATTATAATGTCTTATGACATTCGGCTTTTCATAAGTAACTTCTACCGTATGCAGAAAAGAGGAAATCATACACAGTGAGTGGTCGAAGCAATCGATGGCCAGAAATATATTTACGTGGCATATTGGATCAAGCAATTTGAGAATATTTTCAATAAATATCATCTTGTAATAGATAATACAATAGTGTACTTTGACAAAAACGCCTATTTCATTTTTCCACTTTTTTTCGTCATTCATTCTCCAAAATAAATATACTTTTTTAAAGATCCACTAAACTACTATTTTTTTCTTGTAGTGGTACATTATTAGAAGACTGCCCTAAATTTTTAGCCCTTAATATGGAAAATTAAAAAATTTATGAATTCTTTAGTAACAATAGTCATTTTTCCCACTTTTTTGACTTTAGCATTTTTTAAAAAATATTTGAATTTAATTTTTGGCTATATAGCCTATGGAGTCTTCTAAAGTAAGTATTCAAGAAGTTTTAAAAAAAATTTCGAGTCAATATATGTAATTTTTCATTTTTTATAACAATTTTTCTCGCCTGGGTCCTTTGGACCCATGTGTGGTAAGCGTGTTACTCCAGAGAAGTGTGGTAAGCAAGGGTTAAAAAATTGACTTTTTTATAATACTATTTACTATTTTAAATAATTTAAGAGTTATTGAAGAATCTAGGAAATAATCTGTTGTATCGACACATTGACGTATATTAGAATGAATTTCATGATTGCGTATATTAAATTCCATATACTATATATGTTGTAATGAGTTCTTATACATTTGTATCGAATTTAATGAACAACTTTCTAACAATGAACTGTATAACGTAATTTTCAAATGTCTGCAAGTCATTCAATTTGTAACAACTCAGAATATGAACCAAACTTTTTGAATAAGATGAATTCATTATAAAAGTATAAGATGTCACTTTTTCATGTAGCATATGGAACTTAATTACGCCTTTATGAAAATTAATACACGTCAAACTGCCACTGTTTTCAGAATATTTCCTAGTTTCTGTAATAACTCGTAAATCATTGAAACTTGTAAATAATATTTTAGAGTAATTTCATGATGAATATTACCCGAGATTTTACGAGATGTTTACGAGGTTTATTTGTATTTGTATTTGTATGTCATAAATGACTTGCAAAACTTTTAAAATTGTATTAGTGTTTACTAGGTTAAGCCCCGTAATTTAGGTTAAAATCATTAACATTTATGATCATAGAAATATTTAGAACAGGAAATTTTGAACGAGTACCGTTTGCGTATACATATAAATAGCTGAAACGTTTATTCCATAAGCGTATTACTTTTCGTAAATTGATACTATAAAGAGCAGAAGAAAGTTTTCCTTTTATTAAAATGAAAATCGCTATTTTCGCTCTGCTAATAATTTCTGCCGCAATTGGTAAGTACGTTTAATTATTAATATGACATTTTTATTAAATTGTTCCTGATAAAATGCTAAATTTTCACTCGTTAAAGAAACAAGAAAACAAATATTGTGTGAAAATATTTTTTTAATATTCATGGCATTTGACAGAATCTATGTCCTTATCGGAGAAAATACTTGAAGGAGATTACACTGAGAAAATTGGTCACGCCATTAAAAATTTTATTGTTTTAACGAAAAGATTTAATTGCTATACAGCTAACAAAAAGTTCTGTCAGGCCAAATAAATTTCATTGTTGAACCATTTGGTTCTTGCTACCATACAATTTTACAGGGGTAACAAATTTGTTTTGTATAGTTACGGGGTATTGCTTCCTGTGTTCAAATCATGGAAGAAGTTCTGAATAAAGATCCAACGTTAAGGCCATGGAACAACCAGACCATATGATCGATGATTTTATCTGTAAATTCTTTTCCATGCTAAATAAGATATCTAGTCAAAAATTGGTGAGATCAAAGAAAAGGCACGTAGGAAGGTCTATGAACTCTTCAAATTTTATAATTATAAAAAAACATATTTCAAAATTTCTTTTTTTTAATTTAATAAATTTAAGAGTTGACAGCCCTTCCTTGGTACCTTTTCTTTGATAACATAAATTTTCGAATTGGTATGTTATTTTGCATGGGAAAAAATTCACAGACAAAATAATCACCATATCAATCATATTGTCTGGTTGATTCGTGGCCTTAAGGTAGTTGTCGTATCAAAAAACAAGTCTCTGGAAAAAAGTGTCCCTAATATTTTAAGACTTAAAATTGTATTATCAGTCATGTCTTATGAATGAAAAAACATTACTTTTTTTTAAATTTGAAATTCACCAAAAGAGAATACTTTTAATAATGTTTTTTGTAATAGAATTTTCCCTTCATATCGCTTATCACCAAATTTTCAAAAATGATTTGATTTTCATAAATCATGGCTCATTTCTCAGAGAAAATATTATCTACAACTCTGCCATTTCTAATTTTAAAAGTCAAGTTTTCAGTGGCTGAAAACGTTGAAACAATTTTTTAAAAAATATTTATATTTAATATAACTTACTTTTAGAATTGAAAAATGTGGAGTTGTAGATTGTATATTTTCCAAACTAATAAGTCACGATCGATGAAAAGCCAATAATTTTTATATAACTGGCAAGAACCGATTTTAAGGAAAAATTCTATTACAAAAACATGATTAAAAGTATCATCTTTCGTGAGTTTAAAATTTTTTTTCATAAAAATTTTTTTTTTCCTTTCATAAGAAAATTTTGAATTTCTTGATCGTAGGAGAACTTCTTTCCCAAGGACCTATTTTTTGGCACGACAAATACCTTGAGAATATTGTTAAAATTTCATTTTATATCCGCTAAAAATGATGTAAGGATGATAGCACACTGAGAAAACAGTTTGGTAGTGCCAACAAAAATTTGGTTGTCGCAACAAAATAATTTGTTTGATATACAGCTGACAAAATGTTTTGTTGGACCAACCAAATTTTTTTGTTGAATTTTTAGTTTCACTCAACCAAATAATTTTGTAGTGATAACAAAAGTGTTTTGTTAGTATGACAAAACTTGTTGTTGATTCAACAAAATTATTTTGTTCCAAGAAAAGAATTATTTTGTTAGGAGATCATACTTTTTTTAGTAGAACAAAATCGTTTTGTTGAAGGAAATCCTTAATTTTGTTAAATTAGCAATATTTTTTGCACAGATAAAACATATTTCTGTGCACGGAAAGAGAAATATGAATTTCCGAGGTTATTCGAATCTACAAATCATAAAAGTAGAAAAAAAGTCAACTACATGTATCATTATTTACATTGTTAAAATTTTCTGAACACTTTCTGGTAAGATTTTTAATAATCACTTTGCAAGACTCTGCCATATTGATTTTAATCCCAAAATAAAAGTGAAAAATGATAAATGAATATTTTTGATTAAATGCACTATTAGGGTTAGATTAGGGTTAGATTTACCTTTGAAGGTATTTATCAGGCCTGGTAAGCCCCATTCCTCCAAGAGTTGCTGCACTTTTAAGTCAGACATCAATAAATATGAAGTCGCGAATTCGATTAAATTAAATTTCGGTGAACGGCGAAAATGAAGACATGTGGTTTCTCGGTAAAGTTTGCTACATCGAATCAAACAAAAGAGCCGCGTGACCAGACCTGTGTATCGAGGAACTGAAATATGTCACCAGAGTTCAGGTGTCGCTAGTAGTAACTTTGCACTGTCAAAGCACTTAACACATGGAAAATAAGACAATAATATAAAAACAGTTTAACTACTAGTTTAAAATCATTTTTACTCTGTAACATGGTTTGTTTAGAGATTAATTTGCCACTTTTTCGTATTTTTTCTATGCATTATGTGGTCTAGCAGAACATAATTAATACTAGCGCCACCTTACGCCCTATTTTAACTCTCATAACATATTTTATGAAGAGGAAAGATAGGATGATGTGCCGGTTGCGTGCGACGCGAACGAAATACTGATATAAACAAAACAATACACATGAGTGGTAATACATTTTGTCGGGACAACCAAATTATTTAGGTGGTTTAACCAAGGCATTCAATCAAATTATTTGTTCGAACCAAATATATTTTTTGGTAACATTAACCATTCTTTTTGTAATGCCAACCAAACTTTAGTATTGACAACAAAATCTGTTTAACAAAACTATTTTGTTGCAGTGACATTATTTTTTCTCTCAGTGCATGTAGTAAAATTTATTTAATTTGATTAATTTATTGCTCAAAAGAAAGAGGGTTAGATAATTTAAAATTTTTTAATTTTGAGAAATCATAATGTCGGTAATCATTGGGAGTTTCTTAAAGAGGACCCGAGTCGAAATATAAATTCTTCATCAATTCTCTAAATTCTCTGACCTTAGAGACTTTAGGAGTTCCAAGAGAGAATGTAATTTAATACAATCCCACTTCTCTTTAAATTTTTGAAACATGCGGAAATTTAAATTTCTGCATATTCAGATCACCAAAGAGAACTTAATGAGATTATCCTCCGAGTGTAGTAGGTTCTCCAGTTAACCCGCCCTATTCTGAAACGCATGCGTCTAAGAGCACGCGCCTTTTTGAAATAGGAAAAATTTCAATTCAAAATGCAATTCAAATATATTCATTATTTAAATTACCAAAATGTTCTAGCAGTTAACCTTCTTCATTTACAAATTAAAAATTAAATTACCCTGAATTTTTTTTAAATACATTAAATTTTAGAATAATATATAAATTCAAATTTAAAGAATTTGCAAATCTTTCTGTGGAAAAAAGACGCTTTCGACTAAATTAATCAAATTTGTAACGTCTCCGTCTAGTTTTGTTTCAGTAGAAGGAAAATGCTAATATTTACCGCGTACTTTGTTTAAACTCCTCACATGATAGAAAAATTTGATAAATATTTGCATTGTCTTATTATAATTTCGAACAAATTGGAGACGACTCCAATAACTTTTTTCTTAAATTTAATGTTGGATGCCATGCAACGTTTTATTAAAGTTTACAATTGTGATTGCAAGATTTAGAACTGCAAATGTGACAATTAATATTTTGAAATTTTACATTTTAATAATTTACGAGGGACATCTCACTGAAAAATTCAACGTCTAAAACGCTGAAAGTCAAAGTAAAATACGCACGAAATCTGTTAATGGAATCCAAAACGCGAAAATCGCATTCCCAAAATCGACACACGGAAAACTCTATATTGCTGTGACAGCGCTACAGACTTATTAATTTTTCAAAATCCTACGTGAGGTATATGTATCACTATTAGAACGATATCAGAAAGCTAATACAGCGAAACTTTCAAAATAGCCCCCGTAGCGATACAGTTCCACTCTACACGCAGAAAAAAAGCTGTAGAATCAACAGATGTCATCTGCTGGAATAGGGACAGCAGATTTTGTTTGTAATATTTACAGATTCTTCTGTTGGATTTACAGATTGTTTATGAACTCAACAGATGAACCTGTAAAATCTACAAAAATGTCTGTTAGAATTACGGATATCTCTTTTTTTTTGAAATCCGCAATTCTAACAGACATGTCTGTAGATTTTACAGGTTCATCTGTTGAGTTTACAAACAATCTGTGAATCCAACAGAAAAATCTGTATATATTACCAAAAAAATCTGCTGTCCCTATTCCAGCAGATGACATCTGTTGATTCTACAGTTTTTTTTCTGCGTGTAGTAGCAGTATGCGTATCTCTACGGCAGCCACAAAAAGTGTATCGCTCTGACACCCATACGGTAGAGCTGCGAAAGCGTCACGGTGGCGTTGCAGCGTCTATACGTAAGGTTTATCTGCGCAGGTAAATTTTCGCGTAACCTCAAATCTTGCCTCATTTGGACATAGTGAAGTTCCAGTAAATTTAATTTCAGTTTATAATGGATGCGTGAGTGGAAAAAAAATTAACCGATTGGGGATTGGAAAATACACCGATTTGTTCGAAGTTAAGTATGCAATAACTATCAAAATGCACTCTTTGTTTACTATGTCTATGTCTACGCATTGACAATTATGCTGAAAAAATCGTTAACGCGACACGTAAATGCATATATCGTTCTCATAACAGCCACACGGCGTTTTATAGTAAGTAAAGCTCTGTCAGAGCGCTACGTGTATACTTCCGACCACGATACTCTTTGTATCGCGTTGATATGTTGTTTAACGGAGGAAATCGTTGATGATCCGCAAAATCTTAGCCATCATTACGTGAAGTCGCACGAATTATGTGAGAATTCAAGCGAAATCGGCCGATATCGCTCAAATTATGTCAGTGAACATCAGACCCTTACCATACAGTTAAGACTTGCACAGATGCGCAATAAATTAACATTGCTTTTATATATTAATATGAAAAAATATGACAAGATTTAAATATTGGTTTTTAGTGGTTTTTTGAAAAAACCAATTTGAAATATTGTGAATATCACTTATTTCTAGAGATTAGAATGAAATGTAGGTCTTCAGTCCTTTTTTTCAAACTTTTATCTATCCTGTTCAAAAAATTTGGCAAATATTATATTTATAATGCTGAATCGAATCTTATGACGATAATCGAGAACTCCTATAAAGAAATAGCCAAAAATCGACAATGTCTTCCTTAAGGGGCCGTTCACATCATACGTCACGTGATTTTTAGCTATTTTTACCCCCCCCCGGCCCCCCCCATGTGACACATGGTCGCAAACCTCAGCCCCCCCCCCCCCACCTTTCGATGTCACGTCACACCTCTTAATTTTATAAAACATTTTTCGTTAACGCGTACAAAATCCAGTAAAAAAAGAAGCTATTAATTATTATTGTAGATAATCTTTTCAGAACTTTTTTTCAAATTTCGTGGGTACACATTTAATGTGTGACGTAACGCAGACGACAGACCCCCCTCCCAACATGTCACACCACGTCACAATTTGCAGCCCCCCCCTCCCATAAACTGTGTTACGTAGTATGTGAACGGCCCCAAACCTAACAACTCAAGAAAAAAGAAACGATTGAATGAATGCTTTAGTGAATCGGTTTCTTTTAAGAATGCGGAATGGGCGATCTTCTTATGAATCGAAATGATGCATTTGAGTCGGACCTCACACAAAATTTAAAAATTGTGAATCAGCAAGTGAGTAAAACAAATTATATACCGGATTGTCATATTCTGTTATAAATTTACATTTTGAACAAATATAAGACATATTCGTAAAATACATGGTTAATAAATAAATAAAACGTTTAAATTCAAAATCGCACTGAATCGGTCGATATCGGAAATAGCCTTTTAAGATTGCGGTTTCACTCAATTGAGTGAACCCGCTGAAACGGGTCCACTGCAGCTTCCAACCGATTCAAATTTTCTAACTCCCCAATCGGTTCTTTGTTCCTGGGAAGCACTAATCAAACATAACTTAACTGATCGGAAAAAATTTATATATGCAATAAAGAAATGGCCAACGTCTTCCTTAACCTACAACGCAGTAATACAAGTATAACGTCACTTAACTGATTCGGAAAAACTTATTTATGTGATAAAGAAATGGCCAATAATCGAAAAATTCATCCTTAACCTAACAAGCACTAATCTAACATGACTTGAATCATCAGAAAAACTTTATTTATGCAAAATAATCTTTATCATTATTGTAGAAATCAAGTTTTCCTGATCATTTAAGTTACGTTAGATTTTCTGTATACATTTCTGTAACTTTCTAATAATTTACATGATTTAGGGGGATATTCTACCCGAGTCGGTCCGAAATATCGATGTTTTTAAATCGTTGTGAAAAAAAGAATTTTCAATATTTTTATTCGCAATTTCTCGTATGTTATTCTACAGGATATGGACAATGAAATTTTTTTTACTTTTGAAAAAATCTTTAAAAATATCGTTTTTTCGACGCCTTGAACTTGAGCCTGCCGAAAAACGTTGCTCCCATCCGGACACGATATTTACCGTTTAAAGATTCTGAAACACAAATTTTAACTCATTTTATAGCAATTACACTTCCTGCTATCGCCTGAACTGTTTGTTTTTGTTTGTATTTTGCATTAGAAACAATATTTAAACAAATGCTTTAGGCATAATCCTAGTTTCGGCCGAAACTATACATTTGCTAAGTAAGCTCAAAAAATTTCAAGTCAATTGGATCAATAGTTTTTGAGTTATCGTGTCCGCAGTTTCGAAAAAAATGGTTTCAAGAAAAACAAGTTTAAAGATTTACAATCACGATACATACTAATGATATCACTCACGGTCAATCAGCGATTCCAGGACCATACATTGCCCCCTCTTCTTTCTCGTAAAACTCGTTGTCTACGTCATAAATATTTTTAAAAAAAAATTAGATTTTTCGGACCATCTCGGGTAGAATACTCCCTTAAGCAAATTTATCTTCTTCCAAATATCTCAAAAGGGAAAAAAAATTTGTAGACTGTTTTTATGCAAACAATTTTTTATCTCAACGCTTATTTTTTATCTCATATATTTTGGTTAAAAAGTGGAATATTTGATTTTCAATAGTGTTTTTTGGAACTTTAACATAAAATATACATCTTGTCAAAAAATGTGCTACTGAGAATTTGTATACCTCACTTGGGCAACTAATTTTCCATCTCAGCGCTTTTTTCGTATGTCACATATTCTGTTTAAATAAGATCTTTATGTAGTAAACAATTTGTCAACATAACTTTTTTTTGTATCTCGTATAATCCAACTGGAAAATGGAATTCAGATATTGACTTTTTTCAAGTTTTAACATACTGTAACTTTCCTAATTTTGGTTTAATTAAAAAAGGTTAATGAGTTAATTAGTAGATATTTATGAGCACTATCAAAAACCACTATTGAAATTTCGAATTTTTTCAAAAAGTTTTTTTCGAAGACACAAAAAATGCTCCTATTTCCACAATTTTGGTCGGATGTGGCTAGTTAACGAACTCGTCCTTACTTTTTCGATTTAGATAAAGTATGCCAAACCTCAATCCAATCCGATAATTCTATAGCGAGATATCAAGTATACGACCTACTACAGATAGACAGTTACTTTCGTGAAAACCGTTTTTTCTGACTCAGATGGTCCCAAAACGTAAAGATATGATGGAAATTCGGAAAGTAATTTTTCACATAAATCCAATATCTTCTCATATGATAAGAATGTAAAAATAGTTAATTAATATTTAAATCATATTGAATATTTCTTATACTCCAGAGATCATAGAGAATCAATATAGGTTTTAAAGTACAATAAAGATTAATACAGGTTTAAAGGAGAACTTAGAGAAACGCACGAAAATTGCAGAGAGACTAAAGAGAATCAAAAAGTATATCGTGCAACTAAAGAAACACGAGTAAAAGAATAATTAATGTTTCTCTTATATCGCACATGATTTTAAAAAAAAAAGAAAGTTAAGTATGATCTAAGAAACATATACACGGTGAGAAATTTTTAGGGTAATTATAACTAATACGTCCCAACTTATTGCTTTTAGTAAAAGCTACTATAAATTTGATTAGTTTAACTAAGATGGCGTGGTTAATTTATATATATAACAAATTGGCTATTTTATTATTAATATTATAATCACCCGGTTTATGTGCGCTAAAGTATTTTGTCAGGGTAACTAAATTATTTGGATGACTTAATCAAAGCTTTAAACAAAATAACTCATTTAGAAAATATTAATATTTTTGTTACAACAACCATTTTTTTCGTGATTACAACTAAATTTTAGAAGTGGCAACAAACTATGATTAGAAAAACTATTTTATTGTGATGAAGTTTTTTTTTTTCAGTGCAAGGATATCTCAACGATCCATCACTAATGGCGGGGCCAAGTCATGAGCATATTGGTAAGTTTGATTTCAAATTTCAGTTATGAGTTATAGAATCACAAGCTAGGAAAATATTCTCTGTGAAAGAAGGAACGCCTTGAATCCACTGGGTATCGAGCCAAGGACAGAATTGATTGCCAGTCAAATGCTCTATTTTTTTTTTTCCGCATAGAACATTT
Organism: Diplolepis rosae; assembly: GCA_030998225.1. Taxonomy (NCBI): domain Eukaryota; kingdom Metazoa; phylum Arthropoda; class Insecta; order Hymenoptera; family Diplolepididae; genus Diplolepis; species Diplolepis rosae. Next base: position 8,902,619 of record JAPYXD010000680.1, read on the forward strand.
TTCAAGTTAGTAAAAGCTCATTGGAAATTCTATATTGTCTTAAAATGATGTTAAATTAATTCTAAATAGCAGGTTGATAAATTTGATGTAGTAGAGTCCTGCTATCACGACTAATAATACATTCATTCAATGATCGACATAATCGCGTGAAATTATTTGGAAAAATTGAGTCATAAAATGAATCTATGTTTCGAACAAGTTATTTAAGTTATAAGTAAAAATTATTATAAAAAGATTTTAGAATATGAAATAAGACACTTTAAGATATATCAAAAGATATGATTTACAGAAAAAAATATCAGTCCTAAAGCTTCGGGACCCTAGCGTTTAAAAAATTTGAAAGTTAGAAGAATTAAAAATGTCTATATGCACAGATATGTACACATGAGCCTCCAACGATTAAAAGGGGATACGCCCGATATTACACGGCCCCAAAAAAGTAGAAGTTCCGAAGGACTAGGCTAGTCAATTCTCATGGATTTCGAGTCGCTAAATTCAAATCCATTGTCGGAATTTCGAAGTTATCTCTTGTTTTTTTTAAACTCAAAAAACATTTTTTCTCTATATTTTCCGTAATATAAAAATGTAATTAGAAACACGAATTAGCTATGCATATCTGACCTTGAATTCAGATTTATTAACCGAAAATATTTAGGAATTGTCTAATTTTTCGCACTGGGTTAGCCATTTCCCAGGGATTTTATGTCACTGAATCCGAATCTGAGATTGGAATTTTCAAATAATCTCTTGTATTTTTCATAAGCTCAAAAAACGTCTTTTTTGTGAATTTTTCGTAATATAAAACATGTTATAAAAAGAATACGAGCTTGTTTTGTAATTCTGACCTGGGATTCGGATTCAGCGATTCAACGTACATGGAAAATTGTCCATTTTGGTCCACTGGACACACTTTGCGTGTGGAGGGAGAGGGGACTGTACAGAATTCAAAACCCTACTAATTGTAAGACGAAAAAAAAAGTTTCAGAGGAACAGATTAGTCATTTCTTATATTTTTCAAGCCGCTCCATTCGAATTTAAGAACAGAATTACCAAATTAAGACGCATAACCTTCCTTATCTCAAAAAGCACTTTAGAAAAGCAACTTTTGCAATGTAACAATTGAAATGTCTTTCCGGTGTATTTTTTGAGGCTAGGAGGAAAAGACGTCTTAATTTAGTAATTCTGTTCCTACATTCCAATGCAGCAGTTAGAAGAAATAAGAAAAGACTATAGTGTAACCTGGAGCACAAGATTACCATTAACATGTGGGTAGAAATGGGGAAAAAGACGTCAGGGAGGAAAGTAAGTAGGCGATTCGTCAGGTAAAATTGAGTATATTCAAATGAGGAGGCAGGACTTATAGCAGCAAACAAAAATGCAAAAATGAGATAGGGTAGCAAAACGGCGGTAGCTGGACAGTAGCATGTGCGACGTACAGGACACAAGGAGAAGCTTCGATCTCGATTCACGGACTTTAAGATATGTCCGGGTTGCGGCGTATACCTTTTTACAATTTTTTGAGTTCGTTTTCGAGCTCGCCTAGATCGAAGTTTATGTATATCAAGGTTTATATAGTCTTCCATGTCTAGTTCTTTTTCTACTCGGGCCAGTTCTTCCCCATTTCTGTTATCTATCGCTTTTTCTAGATTCATTTTTAATTTCGTAAATACTTTATTTATGTTTATTTGTTTTCTATTTTGCTTATTTCTAATTCTATTCTTTCTTTGTCTATTTTATTTAATTTTTTAGTCTGTCTAGTATTTTCCTTTTTTTTTCTTCCCAATCGGCTCTAATGTATTTCCTTCTTGTTTCATCCAGCTTGGTGAAATAGTTCTTCTGCCCCTCATTTCTCTGTAGACATAACGTTTCATGGAGGATAAACAACTCCTGGAAATCATTTAGCTGCAGAAACTGCAACTTTATTTTGGGGGTTCCATCTTTTGGACAATTTGAAACAAAAAATGTGTCGATGTTAAAAATAGATAAATAAATGTGACATTATGTCGGGTGCCTTGTTCACCTAAAAATAATGTGTTATATTTTCTTTTTCTTAAATTTGTCTATATGGGTCATTCTTTTACAAACCGAACAACTTTTTTGACCTCATGATTTATATTCACCCCGAAATTTTTTTTCCACTTCTGGGCATGAAATTAACCGACGCGTACCTATATCAGGATTTATTCGAAAAAAAATTTTTTTTCTTTATATAATTATTTGAAGTTTTGACAGTTACGTGTATTTTGCTAGATTCTATCATGTTTAAAATTCAATATCTCCGGTTCGGCTTATCGTACCAACACAACTTCTGAACCGTTTTGTACCTTATTATGTGCACTTAAGAGGTGTTTGCTCACAGTTTTTCTATTGATAAGCAAAAAAATAATAATAACAATTTGATTGTTTAAACAATTTTTTAATGACGTTCCCCAAAATGAATTTAATCGAAAAAAATATTGTTATTTGTGCCATGTTTTTACCTACAAAATGCATATTTCGAAAAACTAGCATAGCTCAGTACGATTATGTGTTTCGTTGTTTATAAATACAGTTTTCACTGTATTCACTGTGGGAACATGAAAGGAAATCGTGTGTTGGAAAAAAGATACACTCAGGTAAAATCTAAACTCTTGGTTTTATTTTCATGATAGACAATGATGAATTTGTAAATATAAATTAAACTTGTGAGTGTGTAGTATTTTCGAATCGCAGTAGTTTGCGGAAATAGTGTAAAATTATACTTTTTAATTATAAAATATTATCAAAATCATATCAAACGTAGATTTTATTTTAGTGTAATTCAGGTTTAGCCTAATTAGCTTGAAGTTCGTCTTTAGTTAAATAAAACACTAAACTTTTACAGAAGGTTCGTTTTTTTCCATTTAGCATAAAATTTTGAATATGAGAGAATGAAATATTCAATTAAAGATATTCTGATGATTGGAAAAAATTTAGGTTTTTAGAATTCTAAAACAATTTTGCAGAAAATATTAATCCTTTCATGCATAGAGATTTTTAAATATTAAACCGTTTATTTTCTTTTTTTCAACTATAGAAACTAATTCAGATAGCATCAATTTTCCTTTATTCCTTAAACCATGTAATTTGCGGATAATTATTAATTCACGATTTTCACTAAAGTTAAACATTTTGCAGAATCCTAGAATGTCATTTAATCTATCAATTGTATGTGATTCGATCATAGATCCTGAACAATAATAAAATTCGAATTTTACGAAATATCGAAAATTTGCGAAGGATCTAGGATTTTATAAAATTAACACTTCTATGCAGTATATACAATTTTTTTGAAGTTCTACAGAACACTTTAAAATCAAAAAGTTAGACTTTCTCAGATGTTGGATTCGTAATATATGAACCATCATTTAACAAACCTTGTGCGATTGAAGTTCATTGTGATTTCGGTTGTTTTTGGCTAATTGAAGGCGGCACGTATTCCAAATTTTCTGCTCAAGGGATTCTTTGGTTATTGGTATCTTTAATGCCAATAAAATTTTTTGAGAGACTGATCTGAGGGACTCTTTTTTATTCAAACTTGGATGTGAAGACAAATTCAATGGATTAAAACACCTATCCGATCGGATTTTTGAACCTTCCTTCGATTTCGATGCTTTCGGCATTTTGCGACATAAAATTCAAGCACTTTACTACGCTTGCTTTTTAAACATAACTCACAACGTTTTGGAATAAAAAATACGGTATGAATGTGTCTTGAACCAGGCTAAAAACTTGACGGTATACACGAGTGTTCTGAAGGTTCACGACCAACGCGTTTAGTCATGAAGCGCGCACGTCTTGACTTGTCGCGCGCGACTTGCTACCAACATTATTTTTTATCTTATGTTCTAAATAAGTCTCCAGTTTTTTAAAATATGCGTTTTGTAGTTAAAAACATAGCGAAAATATCAGTATTTTTTTCAATCAAATTCATTTTGGGGAACGTCATCAAAAAAGTGTTTAAACAATCCAATTGTTGTTATTATTTTTTCCACAACAATAGAAAAACTGTGAGCATACACCTTTTAAACGCACACAATAAGGTAGAAAACGATTTAAAAGTTGTATTGATACGCTACGCCGAACTGGAGATATTGAATTTTGAACATGATAGAATCTAGCAAAATACACGTAACTATCGAAATTTTCAATAATTATATAAGGAGAAAAAAATTTTTTTCGACAATATCCGCTCGCCCGCTCGTTTACAGAAACTTGGGTTTTCCCGTCGTGAATTATTTTACAATTGTTTTCGGCTCGATACTTTATGGGGACAATTTATACAATATGGAAACCGAACGTAACTGCGTCTCTCCAGGTGTTGGCATTCTGAATAAGTCTGAATAAATTGTATTAACGCAAAGATATTCAATTTTATAGATTAAACGCATACATGTTATCTTAACAATGATCAGCAAAACTATTTTATTGTGATGAAATTTCTTTTCTCTGCCACTTCTAGGCCTCCATCCAGTATCAAATGCAGTGCAAATAACTAGCAGAGATTGTGAGTATAATTTTAAATCTTTCAAATGAGTTATAGAATTACAAATTTGGAAAATATTCTCTGTGGAAGAAGGAACGCCTCGAATCCACTGGGTATCGAACCAAGGACCTTATGATTGACGGTGGAATGTTCTGTTATCTTCTTCGCAAAAGAATATTTTTCAAGTTTGTAAAACTTTATTGGAAATTATATATCGTTTCAAAACGACGTTAAGTAAAGTTATAACATAAATCTAAAGTCCAAAAAAATGATTTAACTTATAAGTAAAAATTATTATTAAAATACTCTAGAATTTATAATAAGGCATTTTAAAAGATATTAAAATATATAAATTACATGATACGCCCAAAATTCCGTCGTTTTAGTTGAACCCTAGAAGATTTCTTTTCCACGTCAAACTTCAATACATTTAATTATACAGCCCCAAAAGAAGTAAGGGAATATGCCGGGGTATGGGACATAACCGGGTACGGGACACCCCATTTTTTTTTTCATGCGATGTCAATATGGCCAACCTGACTACTGTCAAACTCCTCTCTTGAAATGAGCCAGGTTTTGTGCTAAGACCGAAGTGAAAAGACGCGCTGCTTGTATGTGCTACAGGAATCGTGTTGAAAATCGACTAAAAAAGTTTTTTCGAGTTTTTTTTAATTTGCTAGTTTTTCGAGTGAATCAATTGCAAAAGGTGAGTGTAATACATTTTCATATTGCATTTTATGTCTATTTTACGATGCAACATTTTACTGTTACCAACATGTGGTTGAAAAAAATGCTCGTTATTTTCAAAATGGAAACAGAAGCCTTAACTAGCGGCGGTGCAAGTGAAGCCTGGCGAGACGGTGAGCTACGTGACCATTTTAAGGAGCCTGAAGAACAGGGTCGACGCTGAAGAAACTGAGTATTACAGTCCAGGGGATCAGAGAGACGCGCTTTAAGGACCTCCTAGTTGAAATAAGGTGCGCTGGGAAGGACAGTGACAGGCTGGACACTGCCTTCAGGAACGCCGTCGGAGTGCAGGGTACTGTTCGTCACCTCGTCCCCATGATCCAGATTGAAATCCTGGATCTTGATCTTACAACGGAGGACGCGGAAGTGAAAGAGGCTGTGAGGAACTGACTTCACGAGGATCCGTCAGCGGAGATTAAGGTGTCTGTAGCGAGGAGGCCTTTCAGAGGGGCAAGAGAGGCCTTAGTTCAACTAGTGGAATTGCGTGCCCTGAGGCTTTTAAAAATGACTCACATTAACTCCGGCAGGGTACGCAGGAGGTTAGAGGCTAGCAGATGCTACTGCTGCCTAGGCTTCGGACATATGGCAACAGGGGAATTTTGAGTTTAGTGGGTTTTGCTTCGAACAGGCCATAAGAGACTTCTTCAATCACTTATCGGCGATGGAATTGAAAGTTTCTCTAACCAAGAGACCCTTCAGAGGCACTTCATGTCCTGCTTGAGGAAGTGCAATCTTGAAGCTGATAAAGACAACCTATATTAAGATGGGATGGGCCACCTGCAAGGTCCACAGGAAAATCGTCGGGAACCGTTGCTACCGCTATCTAGGCTTTAGCGACATGGCGGCGGCTATGGGGCCTATGATAGGAGCAAAAATTACTGGAGATGCGACAAAGAGGGATACACAGCCGATATCTGTACCGTTTGTAAAATTTATAGCCTAAAGGCGGTCCCGCGGCTGGTAAGTCGGTTCGATAGAGGGGGTTTTTATTTTAACAGTTATGCTTAAACCGATCCTAGTAGAGTCCTGTACAACCTCTATAAAAGTTTTTGCCATTTTCCGCGTCACAAAAAAAATTAAATTTTCGTTAAAATTCTTGAGAAGTTTTCACTATAAAGTAGATAAACTAACAATACTCCGATAATTTCGATTAATTGTTAATGAAATTTTATAAAAATTCGTTTTGAACCTGTAGCGAAAAGATCTGTTAAAGTTTTCAAACGTTTCGGGAGTCGAGTGAAACTTTCAGGCGATTCTCTTTTATAGTACAGGGTGGGCCATCTAATATTTGGAATTTGAATCGGCTATGAAAAAAAACTTATGGATATTTTTTCAGAAGTATAGTTTTATTAGGAAGATTAAACCTACTGAAAAATTGGGATGATCGAATGGGATACTGTAAGGCCAGCCGTGACAGTCATTTGAATGATGTATTTTATTCTTAAATATAAATGTTCAATTTTCCTAATAAAACCATACTTTTGAAAAAATATCCATAAGTTTTTTTCTTATAGCCGATTCAAATCCCAAATGTTAGATGGACCACCCTGTATAAGCGTAACAATCAAATAAATATTTAAAACCTTAAGAATATATATTACCGTGAACGACTTGAAGGCTGAGGTAGACAGTAAGGTAATAATGCAGAAATCATTCTGTTAAATTCTTTAATTGATCAAACAGATTTTGAAATTCTATTATCTGGTCTAGTAATCAAAGTTCAATACAATTTCAAAAAGGATTAATCGACATTATGATAGTATTATTATTAGGTGCACAACTAAGTCCCCGCTGTTTTGTGATGAAAATTTAAGTTTATTGTGAAAAAGTGGTTACAAATAAATCATTTAAAGTATTGCCCATCGTTAGCTACAACTTTTGCCTATCTTTCTGGTAGAGCTCGAATACCGTTAGGGTAAAAGTGTTCATCTTTTGAGGCTATCCACGAATAGAGCCATTTTTCGATGTCTCCATATGAACGGAACTGCTGAACAGCCAGACCATGTGCCATCGACCGGAATAAGTAATAATCGGATGGCGCAATATCTGGGGAATACGGCGGGTGGGGTAGGACTTCCCATTTGAGCGTTTCCAGGTAGGTTTTAACGGCTTTAGCAACGTGAGGCCGGGCGTTGTCATGATGTAGAACCGCTTATTCGTGCCTCTGCTCGTATTGTGGCAGTTTTTCGCGCAGTCCTCGGCTCAAACGCATCAATTGCGTTCGATACCGTTCCCCAGTGATGGTTTCGTTTGGTTATAACGGCTCATAATAAATAACATCAGCGTTTCCGAAGGTTTTTGGCCTTCCCTCACACAGGCGGTCGTCAACATCGAAATCAACGTCTTTCTTCGAATAAAAGAAGAAAATCAACACTTCCCGCAAAAATGACGATTATTTGGCACAAAATCAAACATTTTCAAACAACCAAAAGTGGTTGCACCTGATAGTTTGTCTACATTGTAGTGCTTACCTCCGGAAAATTGTTTGAAAAAATTTGTTTAGCTAACAATTTATGGCAAGTTGAATACAAAAAAAGACAATTTTATAAATGCAAAGGAAAGTCATATTTTCTTGATTATCTACAAAACTATAAAATTCTACTAATTTTCTTGTTGATTTTTAATTCCGCGCGTTCAAATTTTCTATTGGGATATGTAATTAAAAATATTAAACTTTAGCATGGAAAAAAAAACTTTCAAAGAGCCATCTGAAACGACGGAATTTTGGGCTTATCCTCTTTTGATAGCCGACGGTTTATATAAAATCCAATGTGTTTCTGCCCTGCATGTTTAGTTATGACTAGAAATCCATATATCCATATCCATAAACCGTTTTTAAGCTAGTTTATTTTCTGTTCGTTTCTTTTTCCTTTTGAATGGTTTTCGAATTTTGTTTTAACCGAAGTAGTAAATAACCTTGCCCTTCTAATCCTACAACGCCTACAATTATTTGTCATGAGCTATTTACCATCCCGACAAAAATTGTTAACTAACAAGCAGACCTTAGGGTATGCTTTTTGCAGCTCAAGTTGAGTAGTATTTATTTTTTTCATTCACACAAATGCCTATTTATTTACTTCATCAATTAAAATTTTAAAAATTATGCCAATCAGTGAATATTTAATAATTATTTTCAATACAAATTCTTTTTTTCGTATTTTTATTACCTCTTGTTTAAAAATCGTACATGTCATTAGAGTTCTTTATTCTGAAACAGTTTAAAGTATTTAAGTTTTAAAATGAAATCGGAAACAAAGTGTTTCAAACGGGAAATTCAATATGAAATAAAAATATTCTCTATAAACCACAAAAAAATAAAAAACTTTTTGAGAAAACGCATACCTTTTCTTGTGGAACAGACTGTATCTTCTCCTTTGGCAACATCATACATCTAGAGGCTAGCTTTTATCGGGATAGTACCAATCCAAACAAAAAAAGCGTATCCCAAGGTCCCCTTGTAAATAATATCTCATGCTATAAAAATTAATGAATTAAATTAATTGATTATTGTTTTCCTCTAGGCTATAATCAGTGGGTATATTTTTCTGGGTATATGATCAACGAATATTGTGCTTTAACTGTTGGCCATAAAGCTCGTGAAATTGTACAAGTGGGAGAGAAGTATAATGCCTGGGTTGTATTTAAAGTTCAATATATAAGCGCATATATTATACCAGTAAATGATAATCGTCCCAAATTTTTTGAAATACCAGTTATAGACGTAAAAGTGCTTAATGAGCGAGTGCAAAGAGGAATGTCTGATGACATTGCAGTCTTAACTGTAAGTTACAAAATGGAAATTGAACTTAGAATAATTAACTTTTTGTGAACAATGTTTTCCAAGTACATAATTTGGAAAATTAATTTTTTTCATTCTACATTACTCTAGAGTCTTAGTGGATCACAGTCCAGTCCTATAAAATTATTGCTACAAGAGGGTCCATCAAAATTATAAACGTTACACTGAGAAAAATATGTAATAAGTGGTTCTTTTCTTTTAAGCGTTTCATTGCACTCTGTGATATTTAAACATTTAGTTTCAACAGACTTTGGCATGAAAAAATATTAATTACTATTGTCAATAAATGCTTAGCAGGATAAAAAATATGAAACGTTACATTTCAATTCTTTCCTTTTTAACATTATGTCCAATGAATATTCCATATGTCAATGGTAGTTGCGTTTTAATTTTGCTCTGGAGTCCAGAAATAATGTAACATAGGATTTCATTTTTTTTTTCAAACGTTTTGACTCTGATCGCAGTCCTCATCTGTGATCTTTATTCCTAAAATATCAAGAAAAAATATCTAAAAAATTACATATATGAACTCTATTTTAAAGTAAATTTAGTACATAAAAGCTGAGAATTATACTTATAACGAGTCTAGTGTTAGAAACATTTTTTCACATTATAAAACATATATCCTAATCAAAAAATGTTTTGATTATTCTGTCGTAAATTACGGAAACAAGGTAATCAGATTATTGCAGACATAAACCAATTTGTGAAATGTTTTAGCAGATAAACTTGTAAAAGAATAACTTTTCTATAAAAATGTTTACGAATATTATTTTTTACGATTCTTCAATTTACTAAATAAGTATCTACAGTAAAACCTCATTTATCGGGACACTCATTTATCGGGATCTTCACTTATCGGGATCTCGCAACCTCATTTATCGGGACATTTTGTTTCTCCTCCAGCCACCACTCCTTGTACATAGTGACATAGTTTGCAGATGTTTCATTTGCAGGAGTTTTATTACGTCAATTTTTTTACATACCTTCGTATTATATGTACCTTCGTTACCATTACTAAAGTTCAACATACAACAAGGGTCATGGCAATCCGCCATGAGACTGTAGGTGGTAGTGGGGAGCCCCTCCAAATCCCGATAAATGAGGTGTGTACATTTCAAGGACGTCCCGATAAATGAGGTTTTACTGTATGTACATAAATAATTGAGACAAAGAATAGAATGTGAGTGATGAGAGCATTTGATTCATATGTATAATATTTTAAGTATTTTATTGATACTTCAGAAAAAAATATCACTGATGAGGACTCTAATCAGAGTCAAAAAAGTTTGAAGGAAAAAATAAAGCCTTAAATTATATTCTTTCTGGACCCTAAAGCTAAATCAAACACCAACTACTATTAATAGTATCAAGGCCAGCTCGTTAACCCATATATTGTGCAAGAAATTAATATCCTCAGTAAAATTCCTGGTAAATAATCAACTCAGAAATTTAGCTATGGTAAAAGTAAATAGTCCAACTAGTTTTTTTACTTAGGATAACCACTTATTAAAATTTTGAGTAGTTACACATAAGATACACTAATAGGAAAATCTGTATCAAATTTAATATACAAGTGTATCGAGCAAGTATGCACTGCTGTTACTAAAATTAAATATACGAGGGTAGTTCTAGAGGTACCCGATCCGAAGTATAGATGGCGCTTGTTGTTCGTAAAAAATTACTATGGTGAACAATAAAGTATTGGGTGACAGAGTTTAAACAAGGTCGAACGAGCTGCCAAAACGAACGTCACAGTGGACAACCAAATGAAGTGCCCAAGACACAAATGGTGAAGATAATCCACAAAATGTTATTGGATGACCGCCGACTAAAAGTGCGCCAGCTAGCAGACATGGTAAGCATTTCAAAAAATGCTGTACATCGTATATTGACTGAAAATTTTGACATGAGAAAGTTGTGCGCAAGATAGGTGTCGCACTTGATCAAAATGGAACAAAAACAGCAACAGTCTCGCGCAGCGAGAGAAACGCAGTAACTCTTACGGTGCGGACCAGAGCGGGAATCGCAGTAACTATTACTACAATCGGTCCGCAAACATTTCCCCCAGCGCAGTTTTCTGTTTATGTATCAAAATAAAATTTTAGGGCTTTATTACATACATATTTAAGTTCTCAAAAATATTTTTTATTAAAAAATTTACAACAAAATGGCGTCATGGCAGTATAATAAACGAAAACACAATTTTTTGAAGGAGGAAGACGGTGTGCAGCGTAGCAATCTTGGTGTTTCATCTGGAACAAAAAAAAAATTTTTCTCTTAATTTACAATTGTTTTTCTAGCGAAGTACCCAGGATTTTAAATTTTGCATGAAAATTTACAAATTTGTATGAGTTCAAACTTTTTTTTTCATTTTTCAGAAAAAAAACGACCTTAAATTGTTAACTGCAAACGTAATAATTTATCAATCATAAAAATCGTGTGTACTTCGCTAGAAAATCTATCTAAGAAGTTGTGATTAAAATTTCAAGTCAATCGGACAAAAATTGAGCGAGATATGCTGCACACCGATTTGAAAAACATAGTTTCGAGAAAAACGCGTTTAAAGTTTCAAAACGAAATTTCAATATGAAATTTTCAAAATATGAGCTTGCTGATTTTTTTAACTTTAGTCTGCTATCCCTGCTCCATAAAGCTGGCCTTCCAGATTTGAATCAAGCTCATCTGTCTCCTTTCTGAGTGCCGTAAGGTCCTTCCGAGCGCTTTTTCGGTGAATCGACGATGAGCGGTTGGCGACTTTGACTCGATGTTGGTCGATTTCCAGGGCATAATTATAAAGCTCGGAACTAATTTTCAATTCGATGGTTGAAACTACATCCAACAGTGATAAAAAACCGCCATTATAAGTTATCACGGCTACGTTGGTTGCAATATCAACTACTCCTTTACCACTAGATATTGCTTTTGGTGCAATCGACCAAACACAGCATTGAAAACCAAGAGGGGTATAGCTGGTTTGTGCGTGTACACCTCGAGAGTGTGTGAGGCTTTTGCTTTTTGCTCAGAGGCGCTTCAGAAAAAAATCGAAAAAAAATATTTATAACAGCCTTTCCACCAAAATTCTTGGTGAATGTTATTCTTAAATAGTATCTGAAAAAATCGGCACAATGCGCTCAGGTGTTATATTCAAACGAAGAAGGAAATGTTCGAGCTAAGACAGTAGTAAATGCAGAATAGCTACAACACAAAATTTCTGCCCAACAATTGCGGTCAGTGCAGTAACCATTACGGTTTCGGTGGTAACTATTCGGGATTACTTTTCTCCGTGCAAGGATTAATCATGGGTCCATCAATTTTTTCCTGAGATGAAGTAACAGTCAAAACAATGGAATGGAAAGGGAGAATCGGATCCAAATAAGGCGAAGAGAGTTCCATCTACTGGAAAGGTCATGGCATCAGTTTTTTGGGACCCACATGGGATAATTTTCATTGATTATCTTCAAAAAGGAAAAAAAATCAACAGCGAGTATTATGCGAACTTATATTAAAGCCTTTGAGTGATGAAATCAAGAAAAAATGGCCGCATTTGGCGAAAAAGAAGGTGTTGTTTCATCAAGACATTGCACCAGTTCACACTTCCATTATCGCGATGGCCACAGTCAATAAGTTCAAATCGCTTGCTCGCGCACCCTATTCGCCAGATTTAGCTGCCCTGTATTGTTTTCTCTTCCAAAGCTTAGAAAAATGGCTCGACGTTCAAAGATTTTCTAACAATGAAGAGGCACCAACCGCCCGAGAAGTATAAAGCCGAAAGACGGTTCCGCGGGCGGCGTATTGGTTCAAGAGAGGGGTTTTTGGGTTTTAACAGGTATGCCTAGACCCGTCCTAGGAGAGTCCTGTACAATGTCTTTCAAAGTTTTTGCCATTTTACCTCCTCACCAAAAAAAAAAAAAAAAAACTGAAGAAGTGGAGTCTGCAGTTACTGGCTATTTTGAGGAGCTCAACGGCTCTCATTACAAACAAGGTATCGAAGCTATTAAACATCGCTAGGGAAAGTGTATCGAGCTAAAAGGAGACTACGTTGAGGAATAAAGGTATTTTTTCACAAATTTTTTGGATTTCTTTGTTAGGTCGGGTACTTCTAGGACTACCCTCGTACATTGATATAATAAATTTGATATATATGTCGATAAAGCAGCCTTAGTGAAAACTCAAAGTGCTTTGGATCCCTCAAATTTCCCTGCTCTGGAAGATCGTTTTTTCATGATTCTTTTCCGAAAAGCCTCTTCTCTCTTTATCTGAATCAGTTAAAATCTACTGATTTTCAGTGAAATTTGACTGATTCAAATAGCTAAAACTGATTTAACTGATTTAACAGTGAAATATATTTTCTCTACTATTGAAACAATGAAATAGTACATTACATAACAAGGGCAGAAAGTTGAGTGTATACTATTTTTCTTGCTACCCGGTCGAAAGTACGAAAACAATTGCATGTGTCCATTGGAATATATTGATGCCTGCCCCGACATTTGCGGCACGAGCGGAGCGAGTGCTGCTGGTCGGGGGGCAGGCATCAAATACATCTATGAATTAAGCTTTAGATTTCTACTTCCTTGTTTCCATCTTTGGTAATTATCATAGACTAGCATGTATCTGTGAACGGACTTTTTGGGTAAGGTGTCAGTTTCTACTATTAATTGAGCTTCAGTTTCAGAGTTTTTATTAATGTCTTCTTCATCTGTCGATTCATCAGATGATATGTCATTCATTTTTTTATTTTTATTTTTGTTACACTTCTGTCACTACTATTACATTCTAAATAATATTCACTCATTGTCACTAACAAACATTAGCAGAGAGCGGACAAATTTTGACGCTTGAGGTTATTTACGTTTTTACTCCCGCTATTATAGAGGGCGCGCATTTAGCTTGACCATTGCATGAAAGTTAGACTTTCTGCTGTGAAATTGGTGCCGAAACCACGTACTTTCGACTAAGGTAGTAAGAAATAATATATTACATAACAAGGGCAGAAAGTTGAGATTCCTGCACTGCGCGCCATAATGCCCGAGGCGAATTCGACTAGGGTAGTAAGAAAAAATATTTTTTCCACTGCTGAACCGCTGAAGAGGTGAGTCACTGATTCAATCAGGAAAAATTTGACTGATTTATATTTAGAGAGTTGGGTATATATTTGTTATTATTTACAAGCACAGGGAAAAATATGTACGTGAAAATATCACGCACCGTACTTGACTTCTGGATAGGGCACAAAGTTTCTAGAAGTCTGGCATATATCCACCAAGAAATTACGGTAGTCTTAGAAACTTTCCTGGGCTACGCAGAAACAACGTCGCTTATAGTTGCAATTAAGGTAAGTTTCTAGGACTTCTGTCATTTTTTAGTGGACGATAGACGAGGCCTCTAGAAATGTTGTGCAGTGTCGAGAAGTCGAGTACGGTGCGTGATATTTTCACGTACATATTTTTTCCGTGTAGATAGAACACACATTTATCAATATTCTTCCTAAATTTGATACCTACCGGATTATTGGTTACTGATTTATCTGTACGATGTACGTTTAGAGACATACACGGAAAAAGTACCCAATAAGATTTACTGTAAAACCCAGTCAAGCGGCATTTCGTACACATTCTTCATAGAGTTTAGTAAGTTTCGCAGTTCGTCACAGTAAACTCTAAAAATTGAACGCTTAAGTGAATTATGTAGCACTATATAATTTACTAAATTCTATAAGTAATGCGCACGAAAAGCCGCTTGACAGGATGTCAAAGTTAACCTTATAGGGTGCTTCTTTGCGTGTAAGCAAAACAAAATAAGCAGATTCAAGCATCACTTGCACTGCCTTACTGAAATATCGATATCTTAGTTACTTTTCACAATTTTTACACCTTATATGACTTAAATTATTCTTAAAACTTTTAATTTTTGTATAATCATACTCACAAAACATCTGAAGCTTCTAAATTCCAGAATAGTAACCCCCCTTTAAGAAGATATAACTTTTAAAAGTCAGATAAAACTCATTAAAACAAAATACATACAAATTTGTGCACTTGTAATTGGATTTTCTAGTTTTTTGACCCAAACATGGGTTATACTATCCCAACGATAAATTGGTCAAATAGGGACGTTTATATCATGGGACCTGGCGAAATTACTGTGTTCTACAAACCAGATGGAAGAAATTTGGAGTCTACTACATACCAGTACACTATTTACGAAAGAGATGATTGCATAAATATATTTGATGTACATGTAAAAGAACATGAAGTCTGTGGATTATCAAAAAATGGTGTAGGCTTAAACGAGGTAAGAAACTGCACAATATAATCTGAAGAAGAAAGAATATATGCTCTATTAGTAAACAGGATTATTGTTATACAAATAAAAATTGTTTTTCTGTTTCAACAAAAAGTTTTATTGGAAGAACTAAAATTTTGTTAGGGCAGCAAAAAAAACTTGATAGGTTATATATCAATAATTCTGTTTGCTGATAAACCAAAAATTTTCTCTCCATGCTCCTTTACCCAAGCAGAAATGTTGCTATGGTCCAGATTAGGCACAAACATGATCCCATCTTAAAAAGTCGATCTTTTACCAATTCTTACGAACTGCGCCAGTTTTAAACAAGGATCAATGCCAGCATTGATATTTGGCACCGCGCCAATCATCGGTCCAGTATTGGCGCGGTAGTGGTGCAATACCACCCTTAATTGCTGACAGTCTACCGACCTAGGAGTAATGTCAACCATCTGCGCGATACTGGTGCGTTATTAACGCAGTAATGTCGGATATTAGCACTTTACTGACTGAGTACTTGCACACTCTAAAAACAGACTATTGACTGTCAAACTATTCCTTTCACTATTAAAGGATTTTCTATTCAAAATTTGCATGAGAGATAATCCTTTGACATTTAGAGGATTGTCGTTTCGAATGTTATGAAATCTTTGTCGTACAAAGGAAATATAATTTCAAGGATAAAAGAAAAGAAATTGTATAATATAATCTATAAGAAATGTATACAAGCTCAACTGTATAACCTGTAGAGCGGGTTGAAACTTTAAAAGTAGGGTTAAAAATCGCAGTTTCGATCTGCTTTACAGTTACATCAAATCAAATTCTCAAAACATTTGCTGTGAAATATAATATGCATTACTCGAAACAAAACACAACGGGATCAACGAGTGTGATTTGCAGCCTTCGCTTCGTTCGGTCAGCAAATTTCACACTCGTTGCTATCTCTGTGTTTCATCTCTTGTAATGCAATATACTATAATGAGCACATCAGAGCAAAAAAGCCACAGGCAAAAAGTCTGCGCGTAAAAGAAATACAAATTTTATCAGCACAAAAGACAGTCAAAAGATACTCGACAACAAAATGAATATGGGAAAACCGTGACCACGAAAAAAAACATAAGTTTCCTTAGCGCTTCGATGAGAACCGTTTGTCTCAAGTTAAAAATAATTTATATCATTCCATTACAATCGAATGTATTTTATCAAAATAGTTTTCATTTTCAATGCCGTAAATAATTTCATTGAGTGTAATAATAAATTCATTGAATATTTTCTCAGTTATTATTATAAAAGAAGTTAGTTTGCGATCTATGAGGGTAAAATAAAAAGAAGAAAATCCTTCGTTATGTTGAAATTATAGCGACGTTTCGTTGGATATGGGGTTACTAACCTCATCAGGTTTAAAGAAATTAAAAAAAAAAAACAAATAATAAAATTATAAAATAAAAATATACTTTTATCGCAAAACATAAAAATTACAAAATTTACCTTTATAAAAGCAGGTTAAGTCGTGGTAATAAAATCAAGTGGATAATAGTATATTACGTGCCTAGGCGCACAATGAGGGTTATTGCGTGACGAGCGACAATGCTCGCAGGAGATCGAAGCTGAGGCGCGATCAGTCCTGCGAGCATTGTCGCGAGTCTCGAAATTTCCCGAATTGTGTGCATTGGCACGTATTCTATTTTATGTGACTTCGGTGCGGGTACGAGTTTTTATGCGTACACTCAAATCTAATCTAGTATTGTAGTTGTTTGCGGCGCTAGTCATTACACTTGATATTTCGCGACTAGTCCAAGCCATTTTGATTTTATAGATCTTGCGTAGTAGTAGCTTGTTGTAATAGAGCATGCCCAGCAAACACTGGTGTATAACATGTATGTAACTGTTACGTAACAGATTGTAACACGTTACATAGCTGGTGACTCACAGGTGAGTCACCTGTGACGCAAAATGTCACACACTGTGTGATGAATTAGTTCTATAGCAGCTCTGTAACGCTGTGATGTAATGGGTCTGTAACAGACTTATGTAACACATGTGCTATATTGTTACGCAGCATCAATGTAAATATGTTCTATATGTGTTATGCAATTATGTTATATAGAAGTTTTGTGAAAGCGATATGTAAATAGTATGTAACGGAGATATGTTAAACAGATATACGATGATAAAATATTGATAATACACAACTCATTTCTGTGAGTCAAATTTTCCACCTTTGTGTTATTTGTCGATTACTGAATATTATACTAAGGGCATGTGGAATTTTACCACAAGAGCAATTTAGTTTACATAAGTTATTACCCACAATTTTTAATTTTTCCAGCTATTATTGATGTCGATATTCGGGAAATTAAAATATCTATGGGTCATTCCATATTAGATTGACAGTCGATGTCGCAGATTTGAACGAGATAATTTTTTTTCGGTTCTTTATCAACAATAAATAGAAACGTATTTTTTTGTTTGTCCAAAAAAAATTTTTTTACAAGTATACGATTTTTCGAATTTTCTAAGAAATGATATTTTCGACATAGCAAGCGCACTTTCAAGCTTGTTTATCTTAAAACCAATTGTTCGCAGAAAAATTTTTCCAAATTTCGAAAATTAGGGTTTTGACTCTTCTTTACAGAAATTGTTGCGAAAAAATTGTTTAAATATTTTTTAACATACAAAAGTAAAGAAATAAACGCAAAATAGTTTTTTTACAAATTTGGCCCCTTTCGAAATTTTTTTTTCGTGGATTTAGATTCCTTGAAGTCTCGTATAAAATATTACGATTGAATCAAAATGGCTGGATCATTGATTTGGAAGTTATGAAATTTTGAAGAGCCTCGCGCGGCCTCGCGCGCAATCTGAGCGCTTCTACACGCCGCGAGCGTTTTACCGGGCGTAAGTTATTAGTGCTAAAAGTAAAGGTAACGAAGAAGAAGAAGAATAAGAAGAAGATTCTGCTTCGCTGTAAGACTATATGCGCATGCGCAGTTCAATTTTTACATTATATTCCTCTGTAACGGAATACGCAACATTCCGTTACTCTCAGCTGTAATGGAAAAACGAGTTTCTGCGCCGGAAGCACATAAAGAAATAATAGTACATCCATCGTTTTAGTTAATACATTAAAATGACATGATGTCAGATTTGTCGAAACTTTGTCTACTAAATTATTAAATTGTAACGGTGAACTTTAAGGACGTTCTCTTGCCCGTAGATGTGCTCATCCTACTCTATCATAGGTAGCGATTTGACAATACCGCTTTCCTGTCTTTCTCATATCGAGTCGAAAGCATATGGTGTGAGAGAGGTTATATTATGAGTTTATTGACAGTTTGTAAATACTAATAAGATGTCTAATAAATTTCGCAACAAAAATGGATTTTTTATTTCACAAAAATCGATGAATTACAAAACCTTCACAATGCAATAGTGATGTTAGAATTTTAGAAAAAATTGTTCATGCTTCCAAGAGTGAAAAAAATCTCATAAGCTTTCAAAAGTCTTATTATGTATGTTACAATGAGATTCTGGAGAGTAATAGTTCATTTTAATTTGCAATTTTTGAATAAACTACAAAAGGCATAATTTCTGTTACATTTTTAAACAAATTGGCTAAGCATAACATTACGTATAAAGAAATATTTGATTTATATCAAAATAAAGGATCAGAGGGCATTCATGCAATGTTTACAGAGAAAAATAATAATAAAATCAAAATTACGAAAGACCAAAAAGTTGTATCTGGATTAGTCGAATCCTTGAAGACTGAAAAAACAAATGATTTTTGAAAAATTGCTGCTTATTCCTAAGCTAAAACTGAAAAGTATTATAGTAAAACGAGCTTTATTAGTTTTGTATCTAATTATAAATGTTGACTTCATTAAACATTCATCTTTTTATTTTTAAGTATTTTGTTTAAAATATTTTCAAAACAAACATCATAAAAAATTGAAGAAAGTAAACGAGCTTTATTACTTTTTGTAAATGATTATAAACGTTATAAGTAAATACAATAAGAGTTTATTTTTCATTCGTGTTGTTTATTCACAAGCTTCTAAAATTTATTTCACCTGTATTGGTTAATTGCAACATCATTCAATTTACACAAACGTCTAACTGCGAAAATAAGGCATCCGTACGAATCGTACGGCTCGCGGTAAGCGTACACGCGCGCTGTTGATGCGGTGTTGCCAAGTCACCATATTTGCTTCAGCAAGCCGGCTAAGAATTTGTGCAACTGCGAGTTTCAACAACGTATATCTTTAAAAGTAGTCCCGGTACGCGAATTTTTTATGATGGCATACGATTCCTTACAGTCTCTAGTATAATATACTAGTTTTCCAAAAAAATCTAAAGAAAATTGTCCTTTTAATGTAAAGAAAGGTATCGCGAAACTGAACTACGCCTATCTAACACGTGTTAAGAGATTCAACTTTGGAGCTTAATTTCTCGATTTTAAGTACCGGTCTTGATGCTAATCTTTTTACCGCTTGGTGGATCATGGTAAAAAGTACTTATTTACGAAGTTTGAAAGAAATCTAAAGAAAAGTGATTTTCAAGAGAACGTCCTTAAATATTGAAGGAAGTTATTATAAACACAGCACTTTAAAAGTAAACAGACGTCAGCAGGAAACAATCATGAATTTAATCTATTGAATAATGGGAAGTGAATTCTATTCAAAATCAATATACCTATCTTCTTTTTTATTAATACTGAACTTATTCGATTTAATATGGATTATCTCAGATGTTAATCTTTTTCGATAATCAGAAACGGAATTAACAATTTGAGTCTTTTCACACTCAAATTCATGGTTGAATTCCAATTGATGTTCACAGACTACGGATTCGCTGTTTCTTTTATTTTTGTGTTCGTTAATACGAACCCTTAATGCTCACTTTGATTCACCAATATGAGTTGCAGGGCAATTTTTACAATCAAATTTGTAGACAACATTTGTTTGTAGAGTTTTTGCCTGGTGTTATTATTGATTTCAAAGTTTTGTGAACTAAAGGGATAGTAGAAATATTGTATTTTTTGAAAACATTCGACAATTTAATATAATTTGTTGTGTTATATGGTAAACATACCTTTGGTAGATGTCTATATGAATCTGGAAGGTTTTTTTTATCAAGAGAATTTGGAAAGCTGTATTTAATTTTATCCAAATGGATTTTTATATTTTGATCGATGAAATTATTTGGATAATTATTGTCTCGTAACAATTGTTTAACTATCTTTAAATTGTATACAAATTTTTCTAAATCATTTATTTTTTTTCTGACAAATTGGATGATTGGAAAAATAATTGATTGTTCTACTTGATGAGGTAGGTTTTATAATCAATGACAAATCCAAAAACTTAATTTGATTATTTTGTTGCACTTCAAAGGTGAATTATAAGTTTTTGTCTTGTGAATTAAAAATGTTGAGAACCAAATCAATAAATTTATTTTTTGATATTTATACAGATGTTTTTTAACTGCACTATAACTAATTATAAAGTGGTCTGTAGAAAAATTGTCTTGCTTCGTAAATATCTTAGTCACGAACGAAAACATCTGTTAATCTCTAAATTTATTTTTTAAATGAAAATTTTTTTCCGCGCGTTCAATATTGTGCTTAATTAATATTTTTCAAAGAATTCAAAATTTTTCTGTGGAATAAAAGTCGTTTTTGAACGCAAAAAGCCTATTAAAGGCCCAACTTGTTGTAAGAAAAGTATAAATGGTAGAATTTTGTAGATTTTTCAATCAGACAAAACAAGTCTCAAATCATTGTAATATATTATATGTAATATATGTATTGTAATATATTTTCGCAATCTAAGTCCCCTTTCAGAAACCAGAAAATATTGCTATCAGACCAATGTTACGGTATGGTCCTCAGAACTATACGAGTATAGGTGAGACAGCTATACAAGTTCGTTTATATGACAATACCATGTATAGCGATCGTAAACAAAATATTATGCCATCGTTATCGCTCTTGTGAATTTTCGCGTGTAATAAAACAATACGCGACACGCAAAAATGATCTTTCAAAGAAAGAAAAAATGCTCCAAACAAATCGACAAACACTTCGAAAAAACGCCTCGAAAAAATGACACTTCTTTCTCATTTTCAGGGTAGAGTTGCGTGCATGCAAAGCAATGTATAGGTCGCGCGGCAAACCAGTATAGACGAACGGTCTAGCGTAAAGCAGAAAATAATGAGAAAGTGAAAGAGCGGTGTATCTATGTGTTTCTTTCACTCTCATAATTCTCTACTTTATGCTGCGTAAAAACAACGACCTGAGACTTCACTTTTATTTTTCAAACACATTTTGATTGGCGGTGTTCAATAAGATCTTGGTATCGGACAGTCGATATCGACAAAAAAAAATCGATACAGTTTATCAATGTCTTGCCGAGTGTCGGGGTATAGAGTACAAGAGTACTCGATATTAAAATTATCAAAGTGGTATCGCCCATCACTAGCTTTAAACATCCCTTTTTCCACAGGAAAAGCTCGATATATTGCGTTTCGACATTTAATTATTTTACAATTTTTATGACGGAGTTAAAATTTCACTGTCTAATTCATCAGGACACAAGTCTCGGCATCAGATAGGATACTTTTAATACAATTGATTAGAACAGTCGACCGTCAATCGAAAGACCCGGGCTCGAATCCCGGCATAGTCGAAAGCGGCTCTTTTTTCACAGAAATATTTTCAATTCTTTAGATTTTTAAATTGATAATTGCTTTGCGTGATTTAAGAGTTTGCAATTATCTACGAGGATGATTGTCAAGGAAGTATCCTACCAGATACCGAGACTTGTGTCCTGATAAAGTAGACTGATATTTTAACCCTATCGTAAAAATTATAAAATGATTAAATGGCGAAACGCAATACAACGATGTCTTCCTGTGAAGAAAGGGATATCGACGCCTGTGTAGCTCGGTTGGTTGGAGCAGTCCACCGTCAATCGAAAGACTCGTACTCGAATCCCGGCACAGTCGTAAGCGTCTCTTTTTCCACAAAAAGATTTTTCAATTCTTTGAAAAATATTAATTAAACCCAATATTAAGCGTGCAGAAAAAAATTTTCATTTATAAAATAATTTTGGAGATTAACTGTTTTCGACCGTGATTAAGATATTTACGAAGCAATACAATTTCACAAGAGACCACTTTATTATAGTGCAATTAAAAAAAATCTCCATAAATAATGATTAATATTACTATATGATTAGAATTGCTGCAATTTAAATTCGTATTATTATGTTACAATTTTCAATCTTCATAATGATAATTATTAAAATTTTAAACATAATATTTATTTCAAATAATTAGTTGAGTTTGAAATTTCTGCCACTGCCTACATCTTTGGAGGATCACTAGTCGCGTATCAGATAGGATAAGTTGCTGACAGGTGTCCTTATTTCATTACAGCCGCAAGGCAAGGCCACTCGGCGATATAAGGAGGTTTCCCTGTGGAGAAGGAGATGTCGGACGCCTGTGTAGCTCAGTGGTCAGAGCAGTCGACCGGCAATCGAAAGACCTGGGCTCGAATCGCAGCACAGTCAAAAGCGTCATTTTTTCACAGAAATATTTCAAATTCTTCAAATTTGAATAATATTTATTTCTATAAATTCATAAAGCGGCAATAACTAATCAACGTTTTTTAATATGATCTATTCCCAGGTGGAAATTTACAACTGGCTTGGTACCGCGCCAGTACCGCCGGGCGGATGTCGATACTGGCGTTTTACTGGCATAATACCGGGTGGAAAACTGCTGGGTACTGGTATTCGTCCGAAATGTCACTCGGTTGGGAGTTGTTTGTCGGTACTGGCGCGATACTAAAAATGGTACTGTGCCTGTACCAAACATCTGTACTGGCGCTGTACTGTAAATAGAAGTATGCCTGTACCGAAGGACTGTACTCGCGCAGTATTGGTATTCGTCCGAAATGTCACTCGGATGGGAGTCGTCTTTTAGTACTGGGGCGGTACTGGGTAGTGTACCGAAAATCTGTATTGTACTAAGATAAAAAGTACACGGAAATTTCGAGTTAAGGCTCTAATATTTACTGTTTTTAACGGCAACGGAGGGATATTCGCTTGGTAGGTTAAGTTTACTGTTTTCACAGTAAAATATCTGTTTTCAAGCTAGAAAATTTTTTCTGAGTACATTTACAATACTTTTTCGTTACACGTACACCGGAAAAAAATCTCAGTAGGTTTGACTACTTTTCAACTTACTTTCCGTTGTTCGTAAAGGCTCCAGTGTCATTTTTGAAGTTAAGTGAACTGCAGGAGCATAGGTAAAGCAAATAAGAGCAGTAGTTGAATCGATGAATATTCTTAGTACATTTCAAAACTTTATTTACTTTCAAGTAGATTCTAACTTACTATTTATATATACAAACTTACCTACAAACACACATTCCCCTCTACACTACACAAATGCTCGTTAAAGTAGTATTAAAAATTATTCTTAACCCTGCGGGTTCGAACTCTCTCTACTTGTAATGAACGCATTACTAACCTAACTACTGAGCCTCTCTGCTGCGCACGCTTGGAATACAAGAAAGAAAATAGCGCTTATAACCTTCAACTACTGCAGGGCCGTGTGAGAAGTGTATAAGCCCCGTGTAATCGGGAATTTTTAGATTTTATCCCAATTTATGATTCTGATTAAAATTTTTAAGATTTTAAATTATTAAATCGATTTTCTATAACATAAAATATTTTTGATAGAATGCGATCAAATTTTTGATATAAAGAACATTACGTAATAAAAAGATTTATTTATACGTTTTAGAATTATTAACTTTTATTATTGTATATTAGTAATACTTTATACAGGTTATGATCCCTTTAATTTTTGTTTTCAAGAGTAAAATCAACGTATGTTCAGAATCTAAAATTTTTGAGTTTTTTCAATTCCAAAAATATGATGAAACTTTGGAATCAAGAAAATTATCTCATAAGGAAATTATGCATTAAAGATCGCAATAAGTTATCCCAACTTATGAAGTACTATTAAAAAAAATAGTACACATGGACTCCAACTGGGGCAGTACTAATCAGTACCGCGCCAACGCTCGGCGCGGTACTAATGACCAGTACAAGCATTGCTCCTCATTTACAACTGGCGCGGTACCATGCCGTTCGTAAGATCCGGCATAAGTCCGATTTTTCCGCCTGAATACACTCGTTTACTTAAATCAGAATAATAATATCAAGTCGAAACTTTCAGCGGTTAAATAGCAGGCACTAAGGAACGTCTTAAAGACGTTGGTTTTAAAACGCACAAGCAGCTCAAAATGAACTTTGTATATTTCCAATATTTTGATAATGAATAAATTTAATTCTTAAATTACACTCTTTAAATCCGAATGAGTCAAAACTGACTAATTGTTAGTTGAATTTAAGTAATTGTTAGTAGAAAACGTTACAGAAACATTAGTAAAAATAAAATTAAGTCAGCTTCTAGCCAGAATTTGGACTCTATACTGGAGCAGTACTGAACCAGTACCGCGCCAACGCTCGGCCTGAGTCCCTAAGTCGGCTTCTAGCCATCATTTGGACTCCATACTGGGGCAGTACTACACCAGTACCGCGCCAAAACTCGGCGCGGTACTAATGATCAGTACTGGTATTGCTCCTTATTTACAACTGGCGCGGTACAATGCCGTTCGTAAGATCCGACCTGCAAGTACACCTACGAAAAAGGATATCCGTATTTTGCGCTGAGAAAACTTACGTTCTGTTTTCGTGCTCGCAGTTTTCCTATATTCATTTTGCCCTGAAGTATTTTTTAACTGTCTTTTGTACTGATAAAATTTGTATTTCTTTTACGAGCAGACTTTTTATCTGTGACTTTTTTGCTCTGATGTGCTAATATAATACTTCGATTGTCAGAAGCCAGGAGGTTATACATATAAATGCGCAGGTGGACTTCGTCCGCTAGCCTATAAATGCATTCCTTTAACGGTTAAAGGACTTCTCTTCAGAATTAATAGCAATTGTTTATCGGTAAAACTATATTCGTTTTGCATTTTACAGATGAGTTTATTAACAGTGTGATGATTCTGTTGATAGGCAAAAGGAATCATCTTAATTTTAATAGATGAATTCTGAAAGAAATGTAATTTCACTATCAATAGCCTTTTTTGAGTGTCATCTGTGAAATTGTTGAATGAAATATCATAATGAGGTTATCAATAAGTAAAATTTCCAGCTGAATTCGAACTTTTGGTTACTGTGGCATAAATTTCAGGAGAAAGTCCTTTTTCAGTAGAAATATAGAGGTTCTTCACATTTGCTGAAATGTCTTTGAAACCTGCGTAAAAAATGTTCAAAATTGATTAATTTCCAATATAAAAGTGCCCTTATTTTTAGAAACTTTGTCTTTGAGAAGATAGAAGTTAAAGAAATGAAAATACAATTTTTCACGTTTTATTAAATTTTTCAGAAATTAATTCTAAAGATTTTGTTTCATCTTATTTAGATTGTTTTAGCCGATCTAGGAAAAATTTAGTTTTTTATTTTTCAATAATTTATTTTGTTATCTTATAATCATTTTTAATTGTATAATTAAATTTTACATTTTTTCTTTTACTTTGTTTTTTTTCGTAGAAATCTATGATCGAATTCCATCATGATCTGTCATCTGTATAGGATATACGACGGAATTAATTCTTAATTTAAGTAATAGGAATTTAACGCGTATTATATAGAAGCGAATTAATTAGTAAATTTAAAAAAAATATCATATATTTTGTTAATTTTTATTTTTGAAATAATTTTTTGCTCACTTGCTATAATTTGCTATAATCGGTAAGGACTTGGTGTCATTTATTTTCTAGAAGCTAGGGCATGAAACTCAAAATTAAAAAAAACTTAAATCTTATGAAATGCAATATCTTATGTATTTAGTAATCCTAGGTATGACCTTATTTTCTTTGAATTTCAAGTTCAATTTCAACATTTTATATGACGTTAAAATTATAATACCTTATCTTAAGTTTTTTTTACTTTTTATTTAAAAATATAACCTGCTTTACTGAGAAAACATTATTTCAATTCAGGAATGGATTGGTGCTGGTTTATGGATGGATAATACTCTTATGGCAATTGCAGTTAATAAACGGACGGTACAGCTTAGAAATAAACAAACATCGTCCATAATATTTGAAAAACTTGGCAGACACCCCGATTTCATCACAGCATATATGTTTGAAGGCCAATTGAAAGTGCGAGCTCAACAGAATTGATTTAATCTGGAATAAAAATCCTGTGGTTTTAAAGTTACTTGATAGTAAATGACACGAATTTTAAGTTGCCTGTTTGATGATGCGATAAAATTAATAGTATATTACACTACAAGGGCAGAAAGTTGAGATTCCTGCATGGCGCGCAGTTCAGGGCTCTCAACTTTCTGCCCATGTAGTATATACTATTTTTCTTGCTACCCGGTCGAAAGTACGAAAACAATTGCATGTGTGCATTGGAATATATTGATTCCTGCCTCGACATTTGCGGCACGAGAGGAGCGAGTGCTGCTGGTCGGGGAGGGTAGGCATCAAATACATCTATAAATTAAGGTTTAGATACACCTTTAGTTACTCTTTATGGTTACTCTTCAGTACTCTTCAGTACAGAAGTACGCTTCAGTTTCAAAATTTTTACTCCCGCTATTATAGGGGGCGCGCATATAGCTTGACCAATGTATGAAAGTTAGACTTAGACTTTCTGCCGTAAAATTGGTGCCGAAACCACGTACTTTCGACCGAGGTAGTAAGAAAAATTTATTCCTGGGTCTTTTATAATAATAATTGGTGGAGATTTTAAAATATTATTCCGAATTATCAAATTATGTGAATAGCGTTATTTTTTATATAATAGCGTTATTTAGTGAGTTGAACTTTTGGATCTAAAAAGGTGATGCACGTCGTTTTCTATAGTTTCTGGTTTATTTTTGTATATTGCACATTGTTTGCATTTGTTTGTATTTTCATTGTTTCCAAAGACATCGTTTTTGAACAAATTGTAAACTATTCTGATAATAATCAATCGATTAATTGAGATATGATTAAAACACAGAGTCTATAGAGTTCGCAGTTTCTGTAACATCAGCAGCGTCTGTCTAATACATATAATAATACGCAGCTATTGGTCTATATATCGCTGGCTTCTCGCGGAGACTAAAGTTTGAAGTATTTTTATATACTAACTTGGAAAATTTATTAATGTTTGTGAGAAAAGTGCCGGGTCAAACATTGCAGGGCCCCGAAATCTGCTAATGAAGGATCAAAAATGTAGAGGGCCCCGAGTGTTTTTAATTTTTTATTTGAAGAAGCATATTCCATGTACGAATGTCATGTAGAACCTTTTATAATGCTACAAATTGAATTGCAAAGATAGATTCCGAAAAATTTTAACTTATTTGCTGCTTCTTGCTATCTTTGTGTATAAAAAAGCCAGTAAGCATACAGATGTATAATATTTGTTGCTTTGTTCTAAATTTTGGAAAGTGACTTACTAAAAATTAGGATGTACTTACTGTTTTTCAGAATTTTTGTAGATGAATACCAGTAAGTCATTTGCTAAATATTTTATGGTGCTTCAAACTAAATTTTAGAAAATGAAAAGTTTTCGTAGCGTTAAGCCAACTTACTAAAAAGAAGTAAGTACTTTCTGATATTCATAATGTATTGCTAATATTCAGTAATTCCTTTTTTGACTAATTATTATGGCTTCTTAGTTGTACTGACATCAAACCCTAATTTCTCTGTAATTTTCAGAAATAAAAATTATATGAATGATGAAAACTGGAAAGTTTAATTAATTTCACTCCATTTTTAATTCTCCTTATACTCATGGATTTGTAATCCTACATTGCTATCAAATTATAATTATTTTTATATTAATGCAAAAATTATTTTAATCATTTTGACTGAAAATTTTATCCGAATTTCTGTCTCATTTTAAATTTCCGAAAATTTCTTGTAAAATTTTGTAAACAGCAATTGTCATTTTATAGCGTTCCAAGTTAAGAATTCGTAAGTCAATCAGTGAATCTGTATGCAAATAGTTTACAAGGTTTTTTTTTCTATGTACGTCATAGATGTACAAAAAGTTGCTACTCATCATAAATGACTTCTAAAATATTCAAAATTTTATTAGTGTTTACTAAGGTAAAGCCCCGTAATTCAGGTTAAAATCATTAACATTTATGATCATAGAAATATCTAGAAAAAAACCTTGTGAACGAGCGTAGTTTCCGTATACATTTGAATAACTGGAACGTGTATTTCAAAGTACGAATAATTTTCGTAAATTGATACAATAAATAGTAGAAGAAAGCTTTCTTTACATTAAAATGAAAATCACTATTTCGCTCTGCTAAACTGAGAAAAATGTCTGGTTGACCGAACAAAAGTTTGGTAGAACCAACCAAATTTTTTGGTTGCTATAGAAGCAACAAAATTGTTTTGTTGGGGCTAACCAAATTACTTTGTTGGAGCGTTTGGTTGAACCAACCAAAAAGTTTGGTAAGCACAACAAAATTTTTTTGTAGATTAAATGAACTTATTTGGTTGAGTTAACGTAATATTTGTTAGCTCAACACAAGATTTTTTCAAACTGAACAAAACTTTTGTAGTTTCTACAAGATAGTCTTGTTGAAGCAATGGAATTTTTATTTTGATGCAACAGTTACTTTGTTGAGGAAAAAATTTTTTTTGTAAATGAAATATAAAATATTTTGTATATGAAAAAAAACCAGAAGGACAAAATAGATTGATTTAATAAAATGTGTTTCATTTGTAGAAATTTTGTTTAATGAATCTTAATTAAATTTCGGAATACGGATGATTGGATGAAAGTGTGATTAATTAAGGGATTTGTCTTAAAATAAAATTCACTTTAATTAACTAATGAAATCTTCATCCTTCTAGCTTTTGTCCCATACAGAAAATATTCTAATTCATTTAAACATCAAAATAAAGGAGTTATCGTCTTAAATTAAGAAGTTACAATTATTTATAATTACATTAGTGTCTATTATAATTATACGTATTGGAAAGTGTAATAATAACATACAGAGTGTAGAGAAAACATGATTATTTATTTTGTGAAATATATCAGACTTTATAACGCACACATTAGTACCAAGTTACGAATGCATCCCCATTTACATTATAAAGAATACATGAAGTTTTAACACAACGCAAACGTTCGTAGAACTAACACCGCCATTCGTGAGTAACTTGTATTTTATAAGCATTCATGTTTGATACAAATTCTTCTATTTCTGAAAAAGTATTTTAATTTAAATCCTAATCACTATGAGAATGAGATCTTTGAATATGAGAATACCGTTTAGCAGTATTTTTTGGGCGTAACATTGCATATAAAAACAAGCGTTTTATTTAAAGTAATTTTGCTAAATTACATTTATTACACTTCTTTGGTACTTAGAAATAATATTCATTTTCACAACATCATGTTAGGTTACGATAAAAACTATTCTTAGAAACGAACAAATCACGAGCTTTTTACGTAAAACTACGTTCTTCATTTAGGAAGAACAACTTGGACAAGCGACTTTTGTCGCATCAAACCATTTTTTTCAATTTTTGGCCTAGTCTTATTACTCCCTTAATCTTTTTATCTTGTTGACTTTCATAATTATACAAATTTTATTGTAACAATAGCCAAACTTGCTCACTTTCCGGTGGGTACTTAGCATTAAAAACTTGGAAAATCTTATAACAAATGTCAACTGCTTTGAAAGGTGAATCCACTTTGTATAACGTTTTATCCACATTAATGTAAGAAGCCTGTATCGATTCCAGCCTTGGTCCCACTATAATTACGTAGGGCTGTAAAGATACATTATACTTCGCCATCCACTCTATACGTTTGTTACGTTCATTTTCCAGATCAGTAGCTGCCTAAAATTTAAAAAGTATCATAATATGAAACAATTTTATGAATTGGTGTCGTACCTTTTTGAATATTAATATTGTACAAATTCTTACTTTCACGTGCAGGATGAATCCTTTAGACGATTCTGGAACCGATGGTTTCCACAGTTTAGTTTTCGATCCTCTTATTCGACACTCAGGTGGACATAAACCAGAAATAAGCGTTAAAAGCGTAAGATCATGAACATCTGCAAAAGGAATTTTATAAAAAATTAAAATTGTATTGATTAAAAAATTTGCTTTGTAACATAAATTTTCCTTTAAAATTTACCGCGATCTATATTGGGGCGTTGTAAACTCTCAAATACACTTTTGCACTGTTCATCTTTCATATCAGTCTCCATTAATTTTAACAATTTTCTTGCGAAATTCGGCAATGCATCATAAAAATTCTTTACCTTAAATTCATCGTCTGCGGATCCATCAGCGATTTTACCTTCAAACAGTTTTTCGTAATCACGTTCGAGCTACAAAGTGAGTTGATATTATTATTTAGGCCAATAAAATTAAGATTTTTGTACAAAAGAATTTATATTTTGTATAAAAGCTATTTGCTTCAAGGTACCAGATTATAGCCATCAAGATGTTTTATAATTGGAAACTTTTCAATGAAACAACGCATAGTCCCTCCACTTTCTTTTTTCATATCATCCCTAACTGGAAAACTTTCTGCCCAGTATTGTTCGATCTTGTTCCATGGCGAAATATTAAATTTCAAATACTCGATCGCTATTCTGCATTTTACAATTAATAATTTATAGTTTTATAGAAATAGGATAGATATAGAAATAGGATCGTATCGTTATTCATATCATAAATGATACTTTTTTAGCTAATGAAAAATAATTTGGATACAATATTTTTAATTATATTATAAAGTTGTAACAATTATTAGTATTACGAAAATCTGATGAGGTAAGGCAATATTTTTTAATGAGTACAACAAATTTTTTTCTCGAGTAACTTACTATTGTAGTTTTCACTATGTCTGTTCTGATCAACAGAATTATAATCAAGGCCAGATTCTCCTCGTTTACGTTTTCGAGAAACGATTTCAATTTACCTTAAGATACGCATTTTGTTTCTGAAACTATCCGGGATTTTACCCTTTGATATTTTCTGTTCAGGCCCTTCACTTTTTGGCTCTACATAATAAATTGCGAGATCCACACTTGGGAACAGTTCACAAATTTTTTTGGCTACATTTTCTAAATGAAAGTTTTTGAATTGAAATCTGAAACATGTTTATCAACCTTCAGAATATACACAAAAAATTATACGAATTAATATTGTTAATATTATATTGTATTAATATTATTAATATTTAAATTCTTACGGTTGACCGAAGGGATCGGTAAAACACAACAAATGTGAAACGATAATGTCTACTATCGAACTTTGATCCGAATCAGATAATTCTTCTTTTTTGTCATATACATTTAGGATAACTCTTCCTTTGAATGTGTCAAATAAAATTTGATAAGAGTCCTTGAATAAAAATGATAAAATAATATTTTACCAATAATTTTTCCTTTCTCCCAGTATTAAAAAAAAATTATCTTCTTAATGTTAATCAATGAATAATTTAATTTCCTTTTTAAGGTTCAATATATTACCAAAGATGGTAGAGTGTCGAAAAATTCTTTTTTCGTTAAAGATGTCTCTTCAGTCTGTGGTTCCACATTTTATTTATTTATTTCAAGCAAATTTTCTACAGAAGTATCATTAAATGTTGCAATAATTTCATTCTGCAGTACATTAAAATTTTAATTAGTCCTGTCTATTTTTATTTTTTAACATCTAAAGCCAGTTGTCTTATTTTATTTTTTATTTTATGAATCTCTCAAAAATAAGATATAGGAAGAAGCATGCAATCCCAAAATGACAAGAAATTACATACCACACTGTTTATGGACTTATTTGCGATTCTTTCCCCTAATTGCTTATCTTTCGAATAATTGCTGGGCTTACTGGTCTCATTAGTGGATTCAATTGTCACAGGTTTAAGAGGAACTTGAGGTGTTTTATTAGATACATAATTATTCAAGTTGCGTTCAAATGTGATTTGAACACCCAACAACTCATTTTCCAAAAGTTTCTGCACAAAATTACTGCCCGGTACAAGAGCATTTAATGCTTCTAAATCAATTCCTTCAGCTAAAAATTAAGAATTGTATACTTTATTCGTATGAAATTCATTCATATTTTCCAGTTTTACGATGATCATATTTCCATTACGATATTATTATTACGACTGATATATATTTATACAATATTATATCACAAAAAGTAATAAAATAATAATGGACAAAACGAAAAATGCTAAGTGCAGTCTTTTAAAAATTTGATTTAAAAAAATCCTATTCTTAATTTATTTATAACGTCTATGAAAAATTATGGAAATTCTGAAGTCAATCTTGACCTTGAAGCGTCTATAAGTAATACATATTCTCACTTCCCATGTGAATAATCTAACCTACACTTTAAAGATATTTATCTTGTATACTACATTTAATTTAACGAAAAAATAAGGTGTTTGTTTGGATAGTAATAGCGATATTACTTTAAAGTGTGTTGTTAGAATTTGAGAGATTAAATAACACGAATAAAATGTACCGAAATCACTTACCTTGAAATGTATCTATCAGAGATCCTAGACCCCATTCCTCTAAAATCTGTTGTGTTTTAACGTCAGCCATCCTTTTCGAAACACATATACAACTCTTAGTTTAATTTTATTTTCTTTAAAACCACAAATGATATTAACCACCTAAATGTAGATAAGTAATTTTAGCTCGAATCCACCATATTGAAAACAAAAGCAACGAGCGTTCCTCATGAATCGAAATAGGATATGTGGCATACGAAAAAAACGTTGAGATGGAAAATTAATTGCCCAAGTGAGGTCTACAAATTCTCAGTATATAGGGCATTTTTTAACAAGATGTATGATTTATATTAAAGTTCTAAAAAACACTATTGAAAATCAAAATGTCATTTATTAACCAAAATATATTAGATACAAAATAAGCGTTGAGATAAAAAATCTTTTGCTTAAAAACAGTCTACGAATTTTTTCCTCTTTGAGATATTTGAAAGAAGATGAATTTTAGTAAATCATGTAAATTATTAGAAAGTTACAGAAATGTATACAGGAAATCGAGCGCGAGTCTCATCATGAGAATGTGTTCCTTAAGTCTGATAGAGCCTTAAGTGAATTGAATTTCCTTTTCATTTGAAATCAAAAACAAATTTAGTAACTTTGAGAAAATGTGATTGTCATCTATCGTACAATATTAACCCTTGCTTACCACTCTGGGTCCAAAGGACCCAGGACCTTTTTGCGCCTCAATTTTAAATACCTAAATGAAATAGAAACCGGTCTGTAGCAACATTTGTCGATAGTTGAAGAGTTTAACTACCCTGCAGGTCATTTAGCATGACGCTAGAGCCATTCGTCTACTTTTGGCAACTGTCCAAAAATAGGCCTGGATCTTTTGGACCCATGTGTGGCAAGTACGTTCGAAAGCGATTTTTTGGACAGAATTTTTTTTTTAGTGTATATTGGCTTTACATTGAAGAATAAAGCGTATAAAGTACGTTTAACAACGTCTAATTTTTTTATAACAATATAAAACATTTCAATAACGATAATTGTTAAATGGAGTGATGATAAATTTTCGACGATGAAATAAAAAATAAATGTTCTATTTTTTCAGTTTACTCGTTTCAAAAAAATGTTTTCATAGCACCTCCTTTGAAAATCCGATTTTTGGTACCTGTAGAGCAGATTTGTTTTATTATAATGTCTTATGACATTCGGCTTTTCATAAGTAACTTCTACCGTATGCAGAAAAGAGGAAATCATACACAGTGAGTGGTCGAAGCAATCGATGGCCAGAAATATATTTACGTGGCATATTGGATCAAGCAATTTGAGAATATTTTCAATAAATATCATCTTGTAATAGATAATACAATAGTGTACTTTGACAAAAACGCCTATTTCATTTTTCCACTTTCTTTCGTCATTCATTCTCCAAAATAAATATACTTTTTTAAAGATCCACTAAACTACTATTTTTTTCTTGTAGTGGTACATTATTAGAAGACTGCCCTAAATTTTTAGCCCTTAATATGGAAAATTAAAAAATTTATGAATTCTTTAGTAACAATAGTCATTTTTCCCACTTTTTTGACTTTAGCATTTTTTAAAAAATATTTGAATTTAATTTTTGGCTATATAGCCTATGGAGTCTTCTAAAGTAAGTATTCAAGAAGTTTTAAAAAAAATTTCGAGTCAATATATGTAATTTTTCATTTTTTATAACAATTTTTCTCGCCTGGGTCCTTTGGACCCATGTGTGGTAAACGTGTTACTCCAGAAAAATGTGGTAAGCAAGGGTTAAAAAATTGACTTTTTTATAATACTATTTACTATTTTAAATAATTTAAGAGTTATTGAAGAATCTAGGAAATAATCTGTTGTATCGACACATTGACGTATATTAGAATGAATTTCATGATTGCGTATATTAAATTCCATATACTATATATGTTGTAATGAGTTCTTATACATTTGTATCGAATTTAATGAACAACTTTCTAACAATGAACTGTATAACGTAATTTTCAAATGTCTGCAAGTCATTCAATTTTTAACAACTCAGAGTATGAACCAAACTTTTTGAATAAGATGAATTCATTATAAAAGTATAAGATGTCACTTTTTCATGTAGCATATGGAACTTAATTTACGCCTTTATGAAAATTAATACACGTCAAACTGTCACTGTTTTCAGAATATTTCCTAGTTTCTGCAATAACTCGTAAATCATTCAAACTTGTAAATAATATTTTAGAGTAATTTCATGATGAATATTACCCGAGATTAGACGAGAAGTTTACGAGGTTTATTTGTATTTGTATTTGTATGTCATAAATGACTTGCAAAACTTTTAAAATTGTATTAGTGTTTACTAGGTTAAGCCCCGTAATTTAGGTTAAAATCATTAACATTTATGATCATAGAAATATTTAGAACAGGAAATTTTGAACGAGTACCGTTTGCGTATACATATAAATAGCTGAAACGTTTATTCCATAAGCGTATTACTTTTCGTAAATTGATACTATAAAGAGCAGAAGAAAGTTTTCCTTTTATTAAAATGAAAATCGCTATTTTCGCTCTGCTAATAATTTCTGCCGCAATTGGTAAGTACGTTTAATTATTAATATGACATTTTTATTAAATTGTTCCTGATAAAATGCTAAATTTTCACTCGTTAAAGAAACAAGAAAACAAATATTGTGTGAAAATATTTTTTTAATATTCATGGCATTTGACAGAATCTATGTCCTTATCGGAGAAAATACTTGAAGGAGATTACACTGAGAAAATTGGTCACGCCATTAAAAATTTTATTGTTTTAACGAAAAGATTTAATTGCTATACAGCTAACAAAAAGTTCTGTCAGGCCAAATAAATTTCATTGTTGAACCATTTGGTTCTTGCTACCATACAATTTTACAGGGGTAACAAATTTGTTTTGTATAGTTACGGGGTATTGCTTCCTGTGTTCAAATCATGGAAGAAGTTCTGAATAAAGATCCAACGTTAAGGCCATGGAACAACCAGACCATATGATCGATGATTTTATCTGTAAATTCTTTTCCATGCTAAATAAGATATCTAGTCAAAAATTGGTGAGATCAAAGAAAAGGCACGTAGGAAGGTCTATGAACTCTTCAAATTTTATAATTATAAAAAAACATATTTCAAAATTTCTTTTTTTTAATTTAATAAATTTAAGAGTTGACAGCCCTTCCTTGGTACCTTTTCTTTGATAACATAAATTTTCGAATTGGTATGTTATTTTGCATGGGAAAAAATTCACAGACAAAATAATCACCATATCAATCATATTGTCTGGTTGATTCGTGGCCTTAAGGTAGTTGTCGTATCAAAAAACAAGTCTCTGGAAAAAAGTGTCCCTAATATTTTAAGACTTAAAATTGTATTATCAGTCATGTCTTATGAATGAAAAAACATTACTTTTTTTTAAATTTGAAATTCACCAAAAGAGAATACTTTTAATAATGTTTTTTGTAATAGAATTTTCCCTTCATATCGCTTATCACCAAATTTTCAAAAATGATTTGATTTTCATAAATCATGGCTCATTTCTCAGAGAAAATATTATCTACAACTCTGCCATTTCTAATTTTAAAAGTCAAGTTTTCAGTGGCTGAAAACGTTGAAACAATTTTTTAAAAAATATTTATATTTAATATAACTTACTTTTAGAATTGAAAAATGTGGAGTTGTAGATTGTATATTTTCCAAACTAATAAGTCACGATCGATGAAAAGCCAATAATTTTTATATAACTGGCAAGAACCGATTTTAAGGAAAAATTCTATTACAAAAACATGATTAAAAGTATCATCTTTCGTGAGTTTAAAATTTTTTTTCATAAAAATTTTTTTTTTCCTTTCATAAGAAAATTTTGAATTTCTTGATCGTAGGAGAACTTCTTTCCCAAGGACCTATTTTTTGGCACGACAAATACCTTGAGAATATTGTTAAAATTTCATTTTATATCCGCTAAAAATGATGTAAGGATGATAGCATGTAGTAAAATTTATTTAATTTGATTAATTTATTGCTCAAAAGAAAGAGGGTTAGATAATTTAAAATTTTTTAATTTTTGAGAAATCATAATGTCGGTAATCATTGGGAGTTTCTTAAAGAGGACCCGAGTCGAAATATAAATTCTTCATCAATTCTCTAAATTCTCTGACCTTAGAGACTTTAGGAGTTCCAAGAGAGAATGTAATTTAATACAATCCCACTTCTCTTTAAATTTTTGAAACATGCGGAAATTTAAATTTCTGCATATTCAGATCACCAAAGAGAACTTAATGAGATTATCCTCCGAGTGTAGTAGGTTCTCCAGTTAACCCGCCCTATTCTGAAACGCATGCGTCTAAGAGCACGCGCCTTTTTGAAATAGGAAAAATTTCAATTCAAAATGCAATTCAAATATATTCATTATTTAAATTACCAAAATGTTCTAGCAGTTAACCTTCTTCATTTACAAATTAAAAATTAAATTACCCTGAATTTTTTTTAAATACATTAAATTTTAGAATAATATATAAATTCAAATTTAAAGAATTTGCAAATCTTTCTGTGGAAAAAAGACGCTTTCGACTAAATTAATCAAATTTGTAACGTCTCCGTCTAGTTTTGTTTCAGTAGAAGGAAAATGCTAATATTTACCGCGTACTTTGTTTAAACTCCTCACATGATAGAAAAATTTGATAAATATTTGCATTGTCTTATTATAATTTCGAACAAATTGGAGACGACTCCAATAACTTTTTTCTTAAATTTAATGTTGGATGCCATGCAACGTTTTATTAAAGTTTACAATTGTGATTGCAAGATTTAGAACTGCAAATGTGACAATTAATATTTTGAAATTTTACATTTTAATAATTTACGAGGGACATCTCACTGAAAAATTCAACGTCTAAAACGCTGAAAGTCAAAGTAAAATACGCACGAAATCTGTTAATGGAATCCAAAACGCGAAAATCGCATTCCCAAAATCGACACACGGAAAACTCTATATTGCTGTGACAGCGCTACAGACTTATTAATTTTTCAAAATCCTACGTGAAGTATATGTATCACTATTAGAACGATATCAGAAAGCTAATACAGCGAAACTTTCAAAATAGCCCCCGTAGCGATACAGTTCCACTCTACACGCAGAAAAAAAGCTGTAGAATCAACAGATGTCATCTGCTGGAATAGGGACAGC
Organism: Diplolepis rosae; assembly: GCA_030998225.1. Classification (NCBI taxonomy): domain Eukaryota; kingdom Metazoa; phylum Arthropoda; class Insecta; order Hymenoptera; family Diplolepididae; genus Diplolepis; species Diplolepis rosae. Next base: position 8,940,775 of record JAPYXD010000680.1, read on the forward strand.
AGATTTTGTTTGTAATATTTATAGATTTTTCCGTTGGATTTACAGATTGTTTGTGAACTCAACAGATGAACCTGTAAAATCTACAAAAATGTCTGTTAGAATTACGGATTTCTCTTTTTTCTTGAAATCCGCAATTCTAACTGACATGTCTGTAGATTTTACAGTTTCATCTGTTGAGTTAAAAACAATCTGTGAATCCAACAGAAAAATCTGTAAATATTACCAAAAAAATCTGCTGTCCCTATTCCAACAGATGACATCTGTTGATTCTACAGTTTTTTTTCTGCGTGTAGTAGCAGTATGCGTATCTCTATGGCAGCCACAAAAAGTGTATCGCTCTGACACCCATACGGTAGAGCTGCGAAAGCGTCACGGTGGCGTTGCAGCGTCTATACGTAAGGTTTATCTGCGCAGGTAAATTTTCGCGTAACCTCAAATCTTGCCTCATTTGGACATAGTGAAGTTCCAGTAAATTTAATTTCAGTTAATAATGGATGCGTGAGTGGAAAAAAAATTAACCGATTGGGGATTGGAAAATACACCGATTTGTTCGAAGTTAAGTATGCAATAACTATCAAAATGCACTCTTTGTTTACTATGTCTATGTCTACGCATTGACAATTATGCTGAAAAAATCGTTAACGCGACACGTAAATGCATATATCGTTCTCATAACAGCCACACGGCGTTTTATAGTAAGTAAAGCTCTGTCAGAGCGCTACGTGTATACTTCCGACCACGATACTCTTTGTATCGCGTTGATATGTTGTTTAACGGAGGAAATCGTTGATGATCCGCAAAATCTTAGCCATCATTACGTGAAGTCGCACGAATTATGTGAGAATTCAAGCGAAATCGGCCGATATCGCTCAAATTATGTCAGTGAACATCAGACCCTTACCATACAGTTAAGACTTGCACAGATGCGCAATAAATTAACATTGCTTTTATATATTAATATGAAAAAATATGTCAAGATTTAAATATTGGTTTTTAGTGGTTTTTTGAAAAAACCAATTTGAAATATTGTGAATATCTCTTATTTCTAGAGATTAGAATGAAATGTAGGTCATCAGTCCTTTTTTTCAAACTTTTATCTATCCTGTTCAAAAAACTTGGCAAATATTATATTTATAATGCTGAATCGAATCTTATGACGATAATCGAGAACTCCTATAAAGAAATAGCCAAAAATCGACAATGTCTTCCTTAAGGGGCCGTTCACATCATACGTCACGTGATTTTTAGCTATTTTTTACCCCCCCCCCCCGTCCCCCCGTGTCACACATGGTCGCAAAGCTCAGCCCCCCCCCCCCCCCTTTCGAAGTCACGTCACACCTCTTAATTTTATAAAACATTTTTCGTTAAAGCGTACAAAATCCAGTAAAAAAAGAAGCTATTAATTATTATTGTAGATAATCTTTTCAGAACTTTTTTTAAAATTTCGTGGGTACACATTTAATGTGTGACGTAACGCAGAGGGCAGACCCCCTTCCCAACATGTCACACCACGTCACAATTTGCAGAACCCCCACCCCTCTCATAAACTGTGTGACGTATTATGTGAACGGCCCCTAACCTAACAACTCGAGAAAAAAGAAACGATTGAACAAATGCTTTAGTGAATCGGTTTCTTTTAAGAATGCGGAATGGGCGATCTTCTCATGAATTGAAATGACGCGTTTGAGTCGGACCTCACACAAAATTTAAAAATTGTGAATCAGCAAGTGAGTAAAACAAATTATATACCGGATTGTCATATTCTGTTATAAATTTACATTTTGAACAAATATAAGACATATTCGTAAAATACATGGTTAATAAATAAATAAAACGTTTAAATTCAAAATCGCACTGAATCGGTCGATATCGGAAATAGCCTTTTAAGATTGCGGATTCACTCAATTGAGTGAATCCGCTGAAACGGGTCCACTGCAGCTTCCAACCGATTCAAATTTTCTAACTCCCCAATCGGTTCTTTGTTCCTGGGAAGCACTAATCAAACATAACTTAACTGATCGGAAAAAATTTATATATGCAATAAAGAAATGGCCAACGTCTTCCTTAACCTACAACGCAGTAATACAAGTATAACGTCACTTAACTGATTCGGAAAAACTTATTTATGTGATAAAGAAATGGCCAATAATCGAGAAATTCATCCTTAACCTAACAAGCACTAATCTAACATGGCTTGAATGATCAGAAAAACTTTATTTATGCAGAATAATCTTTATCTTTATTGTAGAAATCAAGTTTTCCTGATCATTTTAGTTACGTTAGATTTTCTGTATACATTTCTGTAACTTTCTAATAATTTACATGATTTAGGGGGATATTCTACCCGAGTCGGTCCGAAATATTGATGTTTTTAAATCGTTGTGAAAAAAAGAATTTTCAATATTTTTATTCGCAATTTCTCGTATGTTATTCTAAGGATATGGACAATGAAATTTTTTTTACTTTTGAAAAAATCTTTAAAAATATCGTTTTTTCGACGCCTTGAACTTGAGCCTGCCGAAAAAAGTTGCTCCCATCCGGACACGATATTTACCGTTTAAAGATTCTGAAACACAAATTTTAACTCATTTTATAGCAATTACACTTCCTGCTATCGCCTGAACTGTTTGTTTTTGTTTGTATTTTGCATTAGAAACAATATTTAAACAAATGCTTTAGACATAATCCTAGTTTCGGCCGAAACTATACATTTGCTAAGTGAGCTCAAAAAATTTCAAGTCAATTGGATCAATAGTTTTTGAGTTAGCGTGTCCGCAGTTTCGAAAAGAATGGTTTCAAGAAAAACAAGTTTAAAGATTTACAATCACGGTACATACTAATGATATCACTCACGGTCAATCAGCGATTCCAGGACCATACATTGACCTCTCTTCTTTCTCGTAAAACTCGTTGTCTACGTCATAAATATTTTTAAAAAAAAAATTAGATTTTTCGGACCATCTCGGGTAGAATACTCCCTTAAGCAAATTTATCTTCTTCCAAATATCTCAAAAGGGAAAAAAAATTTGTAGACTGTTTTTATGCAAACAATTTTTTATCTCAACGCTTATTTTTTATCTCATATATTTTGGTTAAAAAGTGGAATATTTGATTTTGAATAGTGTTTTTTGGAACTTTAACATAAAATATACATCTTGTCAAAAAATGTCCTACTGAGAATTTGTATACCTCACTTGGGCAAGTAATTTTCCATCTCAACGCTTTTTTTCGTATGTCACATATTCTATTTAAATAAGAGAATTATTGAATTTTAATTGTACTTTTTGAAATTAAAATAAAAAATATACGTTTTATCAGAAACGATGTCAGACAAAATTTGTAAATCTTATTGAAACAAACAATTTTGCAAACTTGTGTTATTTTCGTATTTCACATATTTTGGTTAAAAAATTGAATTTTGGATTTTCAAGAGAATTTTTTTGAATTAAAAAGAAAAGTATACATCCCATGAAAAAATGTTGCAGTTTAAACTTGTAGATCTTTATGTAGTAAACAATTTGTCAACATAACTTTTTTTTGTATCTCGTATAATCCAACTGGAAAATGGAATTCAGATATTGACTTTTTTTAAGTTTTAACATACTGTAACTTTCCTAATTTTGGTTTAATCAAAAAAGGTTAATGAGTTAATTAGTAGATATTTATGAGCACTATCAAAAACCACTATTGAAATTTCGAATTTTTTCAAAAAGTTTTTTTCGAAGACACAAAAAATGCTCCTATTTCCACAATTTTGGTCGGATGTGGCTAGTTAACGAACTCGTCCTTACTTTTTCGATTTAGATAAAGTATGCCAAACCTCAATCCAATCCGATAATTCTATAGCGAGATATCAAGTATACGACCTACTACAGATAGACAGACAGTTACTTTCGTGAAAACCGTTTTTTCTGAATCAGATGGTGCCAAAATGTAAAGATATGATGAAAATTCGGAAAGTGATTCCTCACATAAATCCAATACCTTCTCATATGATAAGAATGTAAAAATAGTTAATTAATATTTGAATTATATTGAATATTTCTTATACTCCAGAGATCATAGAGAATCAATATAGGTTTTAAAGTACAATAAAGATTAATACAGTTTAAAGGAGAACTTAGAGAAACGCACGAAAATTGCAGAGAGACTAAAGAGAATCAAAAAGTATATCGTGCAACTAAAGAAACACGAGTAAAAGAATAATTAATGTTTCTCTCATATCGCACATGATTTAAAAAAAAAAGAAAGTTAAGTATGATCTAAGAAACATATACGCGGTGAGAAATTTCTAGGGTAATTATAACTAATACATCCCAACTTATTGCTTTTAGTAAAAGCTACTATAAATTTGATTAGTTTAACTAAGATGGCGTGGTTCATTTATATATATAACAAATTGGCTATTTTATTATTAATATTTTAATCACCCGGTTTATGTGCGTTAAAGTATTTTGTCAGAGTAACTAAATTATTTGGATGACTTAATCAAAGCTTTAAACAAAATAACTCATTTAGAAAATATTAATATTTTTGTTACAACAACCATTTTTTTCGTGATTACAACTAAATTTTGGAAAGGGCAACAAACTATGATCAGAAAAACTATTTTATTGTGATGAAGTTTTTTTTTTTTTCAGTCCAAGGATATCTCAACGATCCATCATCAATAGCGGGGCCAAGTCATGAGCATATTGGTAAGTTTGATTTCAAATTTCAGTTATGAGTTATAGAATTACAAGCTAGGAAAATATTCTCTGTGAAAGAAGGAACGCCTTGAATTCACTGGGTATCGAGCCAAGGGCCTATTGATTGACGGTCAAATGCTCTATTTTTTTCCGCATAGAATATTTTTCAAGTTAGGAAAAGCTCATTGGAAATTCTATATTGTCTTAAAATGATGTTAAGTTAATTCTAAATAGCAGGTTGATAAATTCGATGTAGTAGAGTCCTGCTATCACGACTAATAATTCATTCAATGATCGACATAATCGCGTGAAATTATTTGGAAAAATTAAGTCATAAAATGAATCTAAGTTTCGAACAAGTTATTTAACTTATAAGTAAACATTATTATAAAAAGATTTAAGAATATGAAATAAGACACTTTAAGATATATCAAAAGATATGATTTACATAAAAAAATGTCAGTCCTAAAGCTTCGGGATCTTAGCGTTTACAAAAATTTGAAAGTTAGAAGAATTAAAAATGTCTATATGCACAGATATGTACACATGAGCCTCCAACGATTAAAAGGGGATACGCCTGATATTACACGGCCCCAAAAAAGTAGAAGTTCTGAAGTACTAGGCTAGTCAATTCTCATGGATTTCGAGTCGCTAAATTCAAATCCATTGTCGGAATTTCGAAGTTATCTCTTGTTTTTTTTAAACTCAAAAAACATTTTTTTTTCTATATTTTCCGTAATATAAAAATGTAATTAGAAACACGAATTAGCTATGCATATCTGACCTTGAATTCAGATTTATTAACCGAAAATATTTAGGAATTGTCGAATTTTTCGCACTGGGTTAGTCATTTCCCAGGGATTTTATGTCACTGAATCGGAATCTGAGATTAGAATTTTCAAATAAGCTCTTGTATTTTTCATAAGCTCAAAAAACGTCTTTTTTGTAAATTTTTCGTAATATAAAACATGTTATAAAAAGAATACGAGCTTGTTTTGTAATTCTGACCTGGGATTCGGATTCAGCGATTCAACGTACATGGAAAATTGTCCATTTTGGTCCACTGGACACACTTTGCGTGTGGAGGGAGAGGGGGCTGTACAGAATTCAAAACTCTACTAATTGTAGGACGAAAAAAAAAGTTTCAGAGGAAGAGATTAGTCATTTCTTATATTTTCTAAGCTGCTCCATTCGAATTTAAGAACAGAATTACCAGAATAAGACGCATAACCTTCCTTATCTCAAAAATCACTTTAGAAAAGCAACTTGTGCAATTTAACAATTTAAATGTCTTTCCGGTGTATTTTTTGAGGTTAGGAGGAAAAGGCGTCTTAATTTGGTAATTCTGTTCGTACATTCCAATGCAGCAGTTAGAAGAAATAAGAAAAGACTATAGTGTAACCTGGAGCACAAGATTACCATTAGCATGTCGGTAGAAATGGGGAAAAAGACGTCAGGGAGGAAAGTAAGTAGGCGATTCGTCAGGTAAAATTGAGTATATTCAAATGAGGAGGCAGGACTTATAGCAGCAAACAAAAATGCAAAAATGAGATAGGGTAGCAAAACGGCGGTAGCTGGACAGTAGCATGTGCGAAGTACAGGACACAAGGAGAAGCTTCGATCTCGATTCACGGACTTTAAGATATGTCCGGGTTGCGGCGTATACCTTTTTACAATTTTTCGAGTTCGTTTTCGAGCTCGTCTAGATCGAAGTTTATGTATATCAAGGTTTATATAGTCTTCCATGTCTAGTTCTTTTCCTACTCGGTCCAGTTCTTCCCCATTTCTTTTATCTATAGCTTTTTCTAAATTCATTCCTAATTTCATAAATACTTTATTTATGTTTATTTTTGTTTTCTTTTTTGCTTATTTCTGCTTCTATTCTTTCTTTGTCTATTTTATTTAATTTTTTAGTTTGTTTAGTATTTTCCTTTTTTCTTCTTCCCAATTGGCTCTGATGTATTTCCGTCTTGTTTCATCCAGCTTGGTGAAATAACACGTGGATCAATAAGTTCCGGGACTTACTAGGAAAAACACATTTTTTTGGCAAAACTTGACTTTATTCATCAACATAGTCTCCTTCAAAAGGAACACAATCAGTTCAGCGCTTCTCTAACATTTCAATACCTTTCTTGTAGAACGATTAGTCTTTGGCCTCGAAATAAGCGTTCGTTTCGGTGATGACTTCCTCGTTGGAGTAGAATCTCTTTCCTTGGAGCATTTTTTTGAGGTCTGCAAACAGGTAGTAGTCCCTGGGAGCCAGATCCGGTGAATTTGGTGGGTGCGGAAGCAATTCGAAGCTCAATTCATTCAATTTCGCCAGGGTAGTGAGCGACTTGTGACACGGCGCATTGTCTTGGTGAAAGAGCACTTTTTTTTTCTTCGTCTGGAGCCGATTCTCACCGATTTCGTTCTTGAAACGCATCAATTGTCCAATGTAACGTTCGCTATTGACTCTCTTACCTTTTTCAAGGTAGTCGATGAACAAAACTCCATGAGCATCCCAAAATACTGAGGCCATAACCTTACCGGCCCACATTTGCGTTTTTGTCCACTTTGGACGCTTCTCACAGACTGCGGTCCACTGGGCTGCCGACCGCTTTGACTCCGTATTGTAGTGGTGGATCCAGGTTTCGTCCATTATCACATACCGACGCGAAAAATTCGGTTTATTTCGGCAAAACAACTCCAAACAGCGCTCGGAATCAACGACACGTAGTCGTTTTTGATCCACCGTGAGCAAACGCGGCACCCACTTTGACAACAGCTTCCTCATAGACAAATGTTCATGCAAAATAGCGTACACACTTCCGTATGATATCTTTAAGGTGTCAGCTATCTCACGCAATTTTAATTTACGGTTTTCGAAAACGATTTGGTGGACTTTTTTTATGGTTTCCGGTGTAATTACCTCATTTGGCCGGCCGGAGCGTTCAGCATTTTCAGTGTCTGTACGACCACGTTTAAACTCAGCATACCACCGACAAATGGTTGTTTTTGATGGAGCAGAGTCCCCGTAGCACTTTTCAAGCCATTACTGAGCTTGCACTGTGTTTTTTTTCATCAAAAAGCAATGGTAAATCAACACACGAAATTGTTTCGAATTCATTGTTTTGAGAATATCAAGACTAGCGTCACTTAAATCACTGTAGCTCGTGGAGCAAACATCAGAATGTCATAAAAGTTTGACAGGTATCTTTTGAAAGTTTGTACTCATGAAAAAGCATACAGAACTTTTCTTGGCAATATCATATATATATATCATATATCATATAACGTTTCATGTAGGATAAACAACTCCTTGAAATCTTTTAGCTGCAGAATCTGTAATTTTATTTTGGGGTCTCCATCTTTTGGACAATTTGAAACAAAAAATGTGTTGATGTTAAAAATAAATAAATAAATGTGACATTATGTCGGGTGCCATGTCCACCTGAAAATAATGTGTTATATTTTCTTCTCCTTAAATCCTTCTATATCTTGCTTCATTATTTGTAGAAAATCAAGTCCTTGCCACGTATGTTCTTTTATTTTCTTATTCGATTGTAAATGTGATGTGTAATGTCACTCTCGGTATAGTTTTTAGTTTTGGATATATTTTTTCGAATCATTTGTATTCCATTTACCTAAACTTTTATCGTCTTCGTTTTTTAATTTGGAAATCGTTGGTAAAATTTTCTTTATTATAATAAAAGGTCTTTGAAAACTTGTATTCAACTTTGCTGAAAAATTTCCTGCTTTATTCGATAAAATCATCGATTTTTTCAAAGCTTCATCTCCTACTTTGAATTGTATTACTCTACGTTCTTACCTTTTCTACCTCTCCTTTTATTGTTTGTAATCTGCGTAATTTGCCTATCCATTTGTCTGTGTCTTGTATTTATGTTTCGTCTAGATCGTCTATTTCTCTTTCAAGTAACTGTCACGGTTCCAACTCTCTACCTTTATTTAATAAAGCAAGTGTGAATTAGGTTGCTGGATTTTTACTCGTGTTATGTGCAAATTGTAGGCTATCTATTGATTTTATAATATTATTCTATTTGATTTTATATTTGATGTTTTAACCCAATTAGTAAATAAATCTACGAAAACTAATATATATTGGCTTTTATTTTTCGATAAAGGCAATGGCCCTATTATATCTGTTGAAACTACTGTCCATGGTTCTTCGAACATTCTTTTGCCCATATGAAGTATGTGCTCCGAATCGTCCACAGAGGAAGCGCAGTAGCGACACGACTTATCGTCTCTATTTTTGAAGCGCTTCATGTACGTATCGAAGCAGCCATGGCTCGGAAGCGCTTACGCAAGGTAAAAGCCGGCTTCACCGTGCTTTCTTTCTACTCAGGTGGTGAGCTCGGGAATTAGACAGTATGTCCATCTCCCTCTCCGTTCCTCAGTAACTTCTCTAATAGTGATTAGACGATTCTCCATAACAATTTTCTTCACTGCTTCAGTGTTTTCATTGGTTGTTGACGTGCTAGGCCGTCCAGGGCGAGCGTCGTCATTCACCTCTTCTCGACCGTCTATGAAGAGCTTGTACCACTTGTAAACACTTTTTTGACTTACAGTACACTCACCGTATGCCACTTTCAACATTTCAAGTGTTTTTGAGCACTTAATTCCATTTCTTACACAAAATTTGATGCATATTCTTTGATCCATTTTTTTCGACAGCAAAAAATCGCCAACACACGCAAAACACTTCTAACCTTTATGCCTCTCACAAACAAGGGCAGAAAGTTGAGATCACTGCACTGCGCGCCATGATGCCCTTGGCTTCGCCTCGGGCATCATGGTGCGCAGTTCAGGGCTCTCAACTTTCTGCCCATGTAGTGTATACTATTTTTCTTTATACCTCGGTCGAAAGTGCGAAAACAATTGCATGTGTGCATTGGAATATATTGATGCCTGCCCCGACATTTGCGGCACGAGCGGAGCGAGTGCTGCTGGTCGGAGGGGGGGGGGGGGGGGGGCAGGCATCAAATACATCTATAAATTAAGGTTTAGATACACCCTTAGTTACTCTTTATGATTACTCTTCAGTACTTTTCAGTACAGAAGTACTCTTCAGTTTCAAAGTTTTTATTAATTTCTTCTTCATCTGTCGATTCATCAGATGATATGTCATTAATTTTTTTTATTTTTTTTTCTGTTACACTTCAGTCACTTCTATTACTTTCTAAATTATATCCACTAATTGCCACTAATAAACATTAGCAGAGAGCGGACAAATTTTGACGCTTGAGGTTATTGACGTTTTTACTCACACTATTATAGAGAGCGCGCATATAGCTTGACCAATGCATAAAAGTTAGAATTTCTGCCTTAAAATTGATGCCGGAGATACGTACTTTCGACCGAGGTATAAAGAAAAAAAAGTTTTTTTAGCCAAACAAAATAATACGTGTCTATTTATTGTTGATGAAGAACAGAAAAACATTAATTCATTCAAATCTGCGACATTGACTGTCAATCTAATATGGAATGACCCATATACACTGAGAGAAATTTCTAGTGTAATTGTAACTAATACGTACCATCTAATTACTTTCAGTAAAAGCTTCTATAAATTGAACTGCGCATGCGCCCATAGCCATGAAACGAAGCTCAATCCTTCTTCTTATTCTTCTTCTTATTCTTCTTCTTCTTCTTCGTACAGCGTTAGCATCTTACTGGCAAAACCTTGTACATTTGAACTGCGCATGCGTCTACTAAAATCCACTACTACTACACAAAATCGATAAAATCAAAATGGCCGGGACTAGTCGTGACATATCAAGTGTAATGACTAGCGTCGCAAACAACTATAATACTAGATTAGATTCAAGTGTACGCATGAAAACTCGTATACGCACCGGAGCCACATAAAATAGAATACGTGCCAATGCACACAATTCGGGGAATTACAAGACTCGCGACAATACTCGCAGGACTGATCGCGCCTCGACTACGCCTCACCTACGCCACGACTACGCCTTGGCTCCGATCTCCTGCGAGCATTGTCGCTCGTCACGCAATAACCCTCATTGTGCGCCCGAGCACGTAATATACTATAATAACTGTGATGGTAGGCTTAGCATTACGCTTAGGAGAAGGCCCGCTCGTTTACAGAAACTTGGGTTTTCCCATCGTGAATTACAAGGTGCGTTCCAAAATAAACGAGACTTTTTCAAAATAGCTATTTATAGTGGTGCTATCTTTTGATGGGAGTAGGAGTTGGAAAGGTACATCCTTCACTGACGTTCTGTCAAAATTTCATGACTTGGTAAAACTTTTACTGAAAGGTTTGAATTAATAAAACAAGTGTATGGTGACAATTGTTTATTCCGTGCCAGAGTCCATGAGTGGTTTAAACGATTCAAAGAAGGCCGTGAAGACATCAAGGACGACGAACATCCCGGTCAGGAAAGTTTCGTGATTACCCCAAGTAATATTAAAATTGTGCGTGAATTTATAAAAAATGAGCCAAAATCTACTTTGCGACACATGGCAATGGAATTAAACATGTCAACAGATTCAATTCATCGCATTTTGACCGAAAATTCGCCGTGTGAGGCCGTAATACCGTGAAAATGGCAGTTGGCGCCTTTTGCACGATAATGCGCCGGCCCATCGTTCAACGCTTATCACTGATTTTTTTACCAAAAATCACATTTTATTCGTCAAACACTCACCGCATTCGCCTGATATGGCTCCCTGTGATTTCTACCTATTCGGAAAATTGCATTTGGCCATGAAAGGAAAACGTTTTGCGTCCGTAGAGGCCATCCAAAAGGCTTGTAGCGACATCCTGAAGGACATTCCGGTTAATGACCTGAAACAATCTTTCGAAAAGCTTTTGGATCGCGCAAAACAGTGTATCGAGACCAGAGGGGACTATTGTGAATAAATAAACTCGAATTTATCAGAACAAAGCTCCTGTCGTTTCTATTTTAGCTCAGTCTCGTTTATTTTGGAACGCACCTTGTATTTTACAATTGTTTTCGGCTCGATACTTTATGGGGACAATTTATACAATATGGAAACCAAACGTAACTGCGTGTCTCCAGGTGTTGGAATTCTGAATAAGTCTGAATAAATTGTATTGACGCAAAGACATTCAATTTTATAGATTAAACGCATACATGTTATCTTAACAATGATCAGCAAAACTATTTTATTGTGATGGAATTTCTTTTCAGCGCCACTTCTAAGCCTCCATCCAGTATCAAATGCAGTGCGAATAACTAGCAGAGATTGTGAGTATAATTTTAAATCTTTCAAATGAGTTATAGAATTACAAATTTGGAAAATATTCTCTGTGGAAGAAGGAACGCCTCGAATCCACTGGGTATCGAACCAAGGACCTTATGATTGACGGTCGAATGTTCTGTTATCTTCTTCGCAAAAGAATATTTTTCAAGTTTGTAAAACTTTATTGGAAATTATATATCGTTTCAAAACGACGTTAAGTAAAGTTATAACATAAATCTAAAGTCCAAAAAAATGATTTAACTTGTAAGTAAAAAATATTATTAAAATACTCTAGAATATTTAATAAAGCATTTTAAAAGATATTCAAATATAAAAATTACATGAAAAAAAGTCATTCCGAAAGCTTCGGGATTCTAAACTGTACAAATATTTGAAAATTCGAAGAATACAAATGTCTATATGCATAGATATGTACACATGAACTTCCGGCGATTGAATGTGGATACGCCCAAAATGCCGTCGTTTTAGTTGAACCCTAGAAGATTTCTTTTCCACGTCAAACTTCAATACATTTAATTATACAGCCCCAAAAGAAGTAAGAGAATATGCCCGGGTATGGGACATAACCGGGTACGGGACACCCCATTTTTTTCTCATGCGATGTCAATATGGCCAACCTGACTACTGTCAAACTCCTCTCTTGAAATGAGCCAGCTTTTGTGCTAAGACCGAAGTGAAAAGACGCACTGCTTGTATGCGCTACAGGAATCGTGTTGAAAATCGACTAAAAAAGTTTTTTCGAGTTTTTTTGAATTTGCTAGTTTTTTGAGTGAATCAATTGCAAAAGGTGAGTGTAATACATTTTCATATTGAATTTTATGTCTATTTTACGATGCAACATTTTACCGTTACCAACATGTGGTTGAAAAAAAAATGCACGTTATTTTCCAAATTGAGTCATTTCCCGAGTGTGGGGCACACCATGCAATGGGGAGTACTGAGCTGACCTCCAGAAAATATTGCCGTTTTAGAACTGAAATCATCAACAAAGTCGGCAGCGATAGAAGAGAAAGCAGCAAAAGCACCAAAAAAGAAGGCAACACCACCAGTCAAGCGTTTAAAAGCAAAGACATCACCACCATCGGATGATGAAGAGTTTTTCATCATTTTCTTGCATTTTTTGCCGAGAAAGCTGACGTCTGCCAACTCCATCACATGCAACACATGCAAGTGTCCTGTTCATTTGAAATGTGCTGACATGCGCGCAAGTTACTACAGTTGCGAACATTGTGACAGGGATGTGGATGACGAAAATTATGAATAAAAATTGTTATTTTTGTTTTTTCAGCCGTCAAAGGTCTTCGAAATGAATACATTAATACTTCCAAATACTCATGGGATCTTTATTTTACATTTTTAGTGTATTTTCGAGGTGTCCCACACCCGGCAATTTTTTTTTCTTTTTTAGAATTTCATAGGTTTAGAAAATCTTGAATATTTTATTTGTAACAACGTAAAACTCAAAAGTTATTTTAGCAAAGTTGTAGTCCAAGACATACATTTTCTAACGGTATATTGGAATTCCAATTCCGCTTAACCAGTGAATATTTATGACTCAAAAACAAAACCCGTCCCATACCCGGGCATATTCCCTTACAAGTTCTTACGGACTAGACTAGTCAATTTTTCAGGATTATGAATCGCTAAATCCAAACCCATGGTCTGAAATCGGAAGTTTGCTCTTGTTTCCTTTTAACCTTAAAAACATCTCTTTATTCCATATTTTTCGTAATGTACAAAATGTAATAAAAAACGGTACTTATTTTTGCAATTCTGGCCTTGCATTCAGATTCATCAACCCAAAATATTTAGGAGTTGTTTAACTTTTCCCACTGGGCCAACGATTTTGTGGACGGAGGTGGGGACATCTTAACAGAGTTCGAGACACTAATACCCCGCTATGAAAAAGTGGATGTTCTGGTAGACCAGATTAGTCATTTTAGTATTTTTCATAAACTCAAAAAACATCGTTCTTTGTAAGTTTTTCGTAATATAAAACACGTCATAAAGAAAATACGAGCTTGTTTTGCAATTCTGACAGGGGATTCAGATTGAGCAATTCAAAGTACATGGAAATCCTGTATTAGTCATTTCTAATATTTTTTAAACTGCTCTATTCGAATTCAGGAGTAGAATTACCAAATTAAGATACATTTCTTTTCTAATCTCAAAAAACACTTTAGAAAAGTAACTTTTGCAAGGTAACAATTGAACTGTTTTCTCGGTGTATTTTTGGAGGTTAGGAAGGAAACGCGTCCTAATTTGGTAATTCTGTTCCTACATACCAATATCGTTTAGATAAGGTGGCAGGACTTACAGCAGCAAGCAAACGAAGCAAAAATGAGATATGTCAGCAAAACAACTTGATCAAGTATGAGGCACAGAACAAGATTCGGCAATGCGCCAGAAACTGATATGACAGGCATGAAGTACAGCACAAGTGTGTCGGGTGCGACGTACAGGAAACAAAGAAAAGCTTCGATCTCGATTCACAGACTATATGATCTGTGAGTCAAGATTGCCAATTTCCAGGTGAGGTCGTATCTTATGCGGTCATGACCCCCTGAAACCATGTCAGAGCTCGAGACTATGTCATACTAGTCTGTTCGCCTCCTAGACAGTTCAGACCTTTCCCTTGAAAGCGCGGCCCTGCAGGGGCAGTCTATTTATTTTCCTAGCTGATAGTAAGGATAATATTAGAGAGCGCATTCCGGATGTTTTGTACGAGTTAGTACAACTCGGCGCAAATACCGAATTCACGGAGGGCTGGGCTGGATCATGCCAATTCCAGATGAGGCAAGAACTTGGTAGAAACTTGAAACTAGCTCGGGGTCAAAGTGCCAAGATGTGCAGGAATGAGGGCTGTCAGACAGCCCAAAAACCTGTATAGAGCAGTACTCCGGTCTTGCCGCCCAGAGTCTTTACGAAGGAAGAAGAGTGAATGGAATTTCAGGTCAACAACAAGCTTTAGGAATCAAAGTCAAAGTCGCAGGCTGTGAAACCGGTGAGGACAAGACGTGTTCGCCTAGAAGCGGTATTAATTAAGCCTGCTACAGAGGTGAGCGACGCGTCGCCTGCATTGGTTTCCTCGGAAACCGATCAGGGGGGCCTAGAACAGGCCACCGGGCGCATCCTCAGGTTGTAGATAGAGGGTCCCGTACAGAGAGTTACCGCTTGATGCGGATACAAAACTAAATAAGCAGTTGTGGAAAATCTTCCAGGGATGGTCCCGAAGGAATAACCCCCCGGGCCAAGATGTTTAATTACCGTGCCGATGGCTGCACGGCACCAGGGAGTGGTGTCTTTCACGGTGTCTTCACCTGCATGCGACGCTCTGCAAGGGCGGACTGAATACATCCCTAGCTACTCGTGGGATCACAATGGATAATGACGAATTAAACAAAAGCTTATGTGAGGAGATGTTTAGCGGGGAGATCGATGTAACGGAGAAACCTGATGGTGACAAATCCCAGGCTAGAAAACATCGTGATGGGCTGCACAAATTTAACTATAAAGATTTGGGTATACTGCAAAAGGCGGTAGAGGCCCTGCGGAAAATGGAGATTTTCTGTAAAACTAAGAAAAACATGTTTCTTCCCATTAGGGATGGAATCGGTGATGCGCCCTATGAGCTGGGGAAGCTGAAAATGTGCATGGAGGATCGCGATACGTACCTCGACCACTTCGAGTATCAAGTGAGAGTCAGAATGGTCTTGAAGATAAAGCAGTTACGTTCGACAAAAAGAATGTCGTGAAAAAGGGTAGCCAAACCTCCCCACAGCCAACGCCGAGGTACATCCCGCAGCCTCGCAAGCGACAAAGGTATTACACTCCAGGGGATCAGAGACACGCAATTTAAGAACCTCCTAGTTGAAATAAGGTGCGCTGGGAAGGACAGTGACAGGCTGGACACTGCCTTTAGGAATGCCGTCGGAGAGCAAGGTACTGTTCGTCACCTCGTCCCTATGATCCAGATTGAAATCCTGGATCTGAATCTTACAACGGAGGAGGTGAAAGTGGATGAGGCTGTGTGGAAGTGGCTCCGCAAGGATCCGTCAGCGGAAGTTAAGGTGTCTGTAGCGAGGAGGCATTTCAGAGGGGCAAGAGAGGCGTTCGTTCAACTAGTGAAAGTGCATGCCCTGGGGCTTCTAAAAATGACTCACATTAACTCCGGCAGGGTACGCAGGAGGTTAGAGGCCAGCAGATGCCACTGCTGCCTAAGCTTCGAACATATGGCAACGGGAGTTTTGAGTTTAGTGGGTTTTGCTTTGAACAAGCCATAAGAGAGTTCTTCAATCACTTATCTCGGCGATGGAACTGAAAGTGTCTCTAACTAAGAGACCCTTCAGAGGCGCCACAGAAAGACCGTTGGGAACCGGTATTACCGCTATCTAAGCTTTAGCCAAATGGTGGCGGCTGTGGGGCCCCTAATAGGAGAAAAAGCTACTAGAGATGCGGCGAAGAGGGATACACAGGCGATATCTGTACCTTTCGTAAAATTTAAAGCCTAAAGGCAGTCCCGTGGACGGTAAATCGGTTCGATAGAGGGGGTTTTTGATTTTAACAGTTATAATGTTATCATGCTCAACGAATTTTTGTTTCCAAAAATTGAAGAAGTCGACATGGACGACATTTGGTTTTAACAGGACGGGGCCACTTGCAACAGAGCCAACGTAACAATCGATCTTTTGCGCAACGTTTTCGAAAATCGAATAATCAACCGCAATTCTGATGCCAATTGGCCGCCGCGGAGCTGTGATTTGACCCCATTAGACTATTTTTTGTGGGGAGCCGTTAAGGATAAGTGTTACGCTAACCATGCAGAGACGATTGAGGGCTTGACACACGAAATCGAAGTTACCATTCATGGGATTGAGGTCCAAACAATCGAAAATGTACTGAAAAAATTGAGTTGATCGAATGGGGTACTGTAAGGCCAGCTGTGACAATCATTTAAATGATGTTGTGTTTCATTCTTAAATAGAAAGGTTCAATCTTTCTAATATAACCATACTTTTGAAAAAATATCCATAAGTTTTTTTTTTATAGCCGATTCGAATCCCAAATGTTAGATGGACCACCCTGTAAAAAGGGCAAGAATTAAATAAAGATTTAAAACCTTCAGAATATATGACCGTGAACGACTTGAAGGCTGAGGTAGACAGTAAAATAATAATGCAGAAATCATTCTGTTAAATTCTTTAATTGATCGAACAGATTTTGAAATTCTTTTTTCTCCTCTAGTAATCACAGTTCTTAATTCTATTTATTTAGCAAATATTATGACTATTAACTTGAAGAGAAATTAGAAATTCAAAATTTGTTCGATCAATTAAAGAATTTAAAAAAATAATTTCAATATGATTAAATTGCTGTCTGCCTTAGTTTTCACATCGCACAGTGTACCACGTTTTCAAGGGCGAACGAACATACGAACGTAACGTGGACACGAACGTCGAAATCTTTATTTCATCGTTACGCTCAAACTATAAAAGAGAATCGTCTGAAATTTCCCAAATCCTGCGATAAATGTTGTTTATAGTTTATTTGATGTTTACTGAAATTTGCTCGACTCCCAAAACGTTTGAAAATTTTATCATACATCATTTTCGCTTGATAACAAATTTTTATACAATTTCAAAAAGGATTAATCGACATTATGGGAGTATTATTATTAGGTGCACAACTAAGTCCCCGCTGTTTTGTGATGAAAATTTAAGTTTATTGTGAAAAAGTGGTTACAAATAAATCATTTAAAGTATTGCCTATCGTTAGCTACAACTTTTGCCTATCTTTCTGGTAGAGCTCGAATACCGTTAGGGTAAAAGTGTTCATCTTTTGAGGCTATCCACGAATAGAGCCATTTTTCGATGTCTCCATATGAACGGAACTGCTGAACAGCCAGACCATGTGCCATCGACCGGAATAAGTAATAATCGGATGGCGCAATATCTGGGGAATACGGCGGGTGGTGTAGGACTTCCCATTTGAGCGTTTCCAGGTAGGTTTTAACGGCTTTAGCAACGTGAGGCCGAGCGTTGTCATGATGTAGAATCACTTTTTCGTGCCTCTGCTCGTATTGTGGCCCTTTTTCGCGCAGTGCTCGGCTCAAACGATTCAATCTCGTTCGATACCGTTCCCCAGTGATGGTTTCGTTTGGTTATAACGGCTCATAATAAATAACATCAGGGTTTCCGAAGGTTTTTGGCCTTCCCTCACACGGGCAGTCGTCAACATCGAAATCAACGTCTTTGAAGCGACGAAACCAATCGAGATACGTTGTTTAACTTAGAGCAGCATCTTCGTAAACTTTTTGGAGCTCTGGATGCGCTTCAGTTGCCGCTTTCTTCGAATGAATGGAGAAAATCAACACTTCCCGCAAATTACGATTATTTGGCACAAAATCAGACATTTTCACACAACCAAAAGTGGTTGCACCTGATAGTTTGTCTACATTGTAGTGCTTACCTCCGGAAAATTGTTTGAAAAAATTTGTTTAGCTAACAATTTATGGCAAGTTGAATACAAAAAAAGATAATTTTATAAATGCAAAGGAAAGTCATATTTTCTTGATTATCTGCAAAACTGTAAAATTCTACTAATTTTCTTGTAGATGTTCAATTCCGCGCGTTCCAATTTTCTATTGGAATATGTAATTAAAAATATTAAAGTTTGGCATGGAAAAAAAACCTTTAGTTATGACTAGAAATCCATATATCCATATCCATAAACCGTTTTTAAGCTAGTTTATTTTCTGTTCGTTTCTTTTCCCTTTTGAATGGTTTTCGAATTTTGTTTTAACCGAAGAAGTAAATAACCTTGCCCTTCTAATCCTACAACACCTACAATTATTTGTCATGAGCTATTTACCATCCCGACAAAAATTGTTAACTAACAAGCAGACCTTAGGGTATGCTTTTTGCAGCTCAAGTTGAGTAGTATTTATTTTTTTCATTCACACAAATGCCTATTTATTTACTTCATCAATTAAAATTTTAAAAATTATGCCAATCAGTGAATATTTAATAATTATTTTCAATACAAATTCTTTTTTTCGTATTTTTATTACCTCTTGTTTAAAAATCGTACATGTCATTAGAGTTCTTTATTCTGAAACAGTTTAAAGTATTTAAGTTTTAAAATGAAATCGGAAACAAAGTGTTTCAAAAGGGAAATTCAATATGAAATAAAAATATTCTCTATAAACCACAAAAAAATAAAAAACTTTTTGAGAAAACGCATACCTTTTCTTGTGGAACAGACTGTATCTTCTCCTTTGGCCACATCATACATCTAGAGGCTAGCTTTTATCGGGGTGGTACCAATCCAAACAAAAAAATCGTATCCCAAGGTCCCCTTGTAAATAATATCTCATGCTATAAAAATTAATGAATTAAATTAATTGATTATTGTTTTCCTCTAGGCTATAATCAGTGGGTATATTTTTCTGGGTATATGATCAACGAATATTGTGCTTTAACTGTTGGCCATAAAGCTCGTGAAATTGTACAAGTGGGAGAGAAGTATAATGCCTGGGTTGAATTTGAAGTTCAAAATATACGCACATATATTATACCAGGAAATCATAATCATCCCACATCTCATCAGATACCAGTTATAGATGTACAAGTACTTACTGCGAATGTGCGAAGAGGAATGTCTAATGACATTGCAGTCTTAACTGTAAGTTACAAAATGGAAATTGAACTTAGAATAATTAACTTTTTGTGAACAATGTTTTCCAAGCACATAATTTGGAAAATAAATTTTTTCATTCTACATTCCTCTAAAGTCTTGGTGGATCACAGTTCAGTCCTATAAAATTATTGCTACAAGAGGGTCCATGAAAATTATAAACGTTATACTGAACAAAATATGTAATAAGTGGTTCTTTTCTTTTAAAAGTTCCGTTGCACTCTGTGATATTTAAACATTTAGTTTCAACAGACTTTGGAATGAAAAAATATTAATTACTATTGTCAATAAATGCTTAGCAGGATAAAAAATATGCAACGTAACATTTCAATTCTTTCCTTTTTAACATTATGTCCAATGAATATTCCATATGTCCATAGTAGTTGCTTTTTAATTTTGCTCTGGAGTCCAGAAATAATGTAACTTAAGATTTCATTTTTTTTTTTCAAACGTTTTGACTCTGATCGCAGTCCTTATCTGTGATCTTTATTCCCAAAATATCATGAAAAATATCTAAAAAATTACATATATGAACTCTATTTTAAAGTAAATTTAGTACATAAAGGCTGAGAATTATGCTTATAAAGAGTCTAGTGTTAGAAACATTTTTTCACATTATAAAACATATATCCTAATCAAAAAATGTTTTGATTACTCTGTCGTAAATTATGGAAACAAGGTACTCAGATTATTGCAGACATAAACCATTTTTTGAAATGTTTTAGCAGATAAACTTGTAAAAGAATAACTTTTCTATAAAAATGTTTACGAATATTATTTTTTACGATTCTTCAATTTACTAAATAAGTATCTATGTATATAAATAATTGAGACAAAGAATAGAATGTGAGTGATGAGAGCATTTGATTCATATGTGTAATATTTTAACTATTTTATTGATACTTCAGAAATAAATATCACTGATGAGGACTCCAATCAGAGTCAAAACGTTTGAAGGAAAAAAATAAAGCCTTAAATTATATTCTTTCTGGACCCTAAAGCCAAATTAAAAACCAAATACTATTAATATTATCAAGGACAGCTCGTTAACCCATATATTGTGCATGAAATTAATATCCTCAGTAAAATTCCTGGTAAATAATCAACTAAGAAATTTAGCTGTGGTAAAAGTAAATAGTCCAACTAGTTTTTTTACTTAGGATAACCACTTATTAAAATTTTGAGTAGTTACACATAAGTTACACTATTAGGAAAATCTGTATCAAATTTAATATACAAGTGTATCGAGCAGGTATGCACTGTCGTTAATAAAATTAAATATACGAGGGTAGTTCTAGAGGTACCCGATCCGACGTATAGATAACGCTTGTTGTTCGAAAAAAATTACTATGGTGAACAATAAAGTATTGGGTGACAGAGTTTAAACAAGGTCGTACGAGCTGCCAAAACGAACGTCACAGTGGACAACCAATTGAATTGACCACGACACAAATGGTGAAGATAATCCACAAAATGGTATTGCATGACCGCCGACTAAAAGTGCGCGAGCTAGCAGACATGGTAAGCATTTCAAAAAATGCTGTACATCGTATATTGACTGAAAATCAGTGCTCCCAGATCGTGGATGGAATTTACCCCCTCCATTTTGACATTTAATTGAAAAAAAGCAATTTTTCAAGTATAATTTGGTCAAACATTCAAATATAATTAAAAAACAACTTGAAAAAGTAATATACTTCAAAAATGTCCCCAAATTATATTTGAAAAATTGTTTTTTTGCAATAAACTGGTAGAGTGGAGGGGGTAAATTCCATCCACGATCTGGGAGCGCTGCTGAAAATTTTGACATGAGAAAGTTGTGCGCAAGATAGGTGTCGCGCTTGCTCAAAATGGAACAAAAACAGCAACAGTTTCACGCAGCGAGAGAAAGCAGTAGCGTTAACTTTTTAAGCGTGAACAGTTTCGGAGGGCGCAGTAACTGTTACGGTGCAAGACCAGAGCGGGAATCGCAGTAACTATTACTACAATCGATCCGCAAACATTTCCCCCAGCGCAGTTTTCTATTTAAATATCTTTTCAATGTCGGTTTTGGGTATATAACAAACACGGCACGCGTATCTGAAAAAATCGGCACAATGCGCTCAGGTGTTATATTCAAACGAAGAAGGAAATGTTCGAGCTAAGACAGTAGTAAATGCAGAATAGCTACAACACAAAATTTCTGCCCAACAATTGCGGTCAGCGCAGTAACCACTACGGTTTCGGTGGTAACTATTCAGGTTTACTTTTCTCCGTGCATGGATGAATCATGGGTCCATCAATTTTTTCCTGAGATGGAGTAACAGTCAAAACAATGGAATGGAAAGGGAGAATCGGATCCAAATAAAGCGAAGACAGTTCCATCTACTGGAAAGGTCATGGCATCAGTTTTTGGGACCCACATGGGATAATTTTCATTGATTATCTTCAAAAAGGAAAAACAATCAACGGCGAGTATTATGCGAAATTATATTAAAGCCTTTGACTGATGAAATCAAGAAAAAACGTCCCCATTTGGCAAAAAAGAAAGTGTTGTTTCGCCAAGACAATGCACCAGTTCACACATACATTATCGCGATGGCCACAGTCAATAAGTTCAAATCGCTTGCTCGCGCACCCTATTCGCCAGATTTAGCTCCCCCGTATTGTTTTCTCTTCCAAAGCTTAGAAAAATGGCTCGACGTTCAAAGATTTTCTAAAAATGAAGAGGTACCAACCGCCCGCGAAGTATAAAGCCGAATGGCGATTCCACAGGCGGCGTATTGGTTCAAGAGAGGGGTTTTTGGGTTTTAACAGGTATGCCTAGACCCGTCCTAGGAGAGTCCTGTACAATGTCTTTCAAAGTTTTTGCCATTTTACCTCCTCACCAAAAAAAAAAAAAAACAATGAAGAAGTGGAGTCTGCAGTTACTGGCTATTTTGAGGAGCTCAACGGCTCTCATTACAAACAAGGTATCGAAGCTATTAAACATCGCTAGGGAAAGTGTATCGAGCTAAAAGGAGACTACGCTGAGGAATAAAGGTATTTTTTCACAAATTTTTTGGATTTCTTTATTAGGTCGGGTACTTCTAGGACTACCCTCGTACATTGGTATAATAAATTTGATATACATGTCGATAAAACAGCTTTCGTGAAAACTCAAAATGCTTTGGATCCCTCAAATTTCCCTACTCTGTAAGATCGTTTTTTCATGATTCTTTTCCGAAAAGCCTCTTCTCTCTTAATCCGAATCAGTTAAAATCTACTGATTTTCAGTGAAATTTTATTGATTCAAATATCTAAAACTGATTTAACTGATTTAACAGTGAAATATATTTTTTCTACTATTGAAACAGTGAAAAAATATTTTTTTCACTGCTGAACCGGTGAAGAGGTGAGTCACTGATTCTATCAGCAAAATTTTGACTGATTTATATTCAGAGAGTTGGGTATAAATTTGTTATTATTTACAAGCACAGGGAAAAACATGTATGTGAAAATATCACGCACCGTACTTGACTTCTCGATAGGGCACAAAGTTTCTAGAAGTCTGGCATATGTCCACCAAGAAATTACGGTAGTCTTAGAAACTTTCCTGGACTACGCAGAAACAACGTCGCTTATAGTCGCAATTAAGGGAAATTTCTAGGACTGCTGTCATTTTTTAGTGGACGATATATGAGGCCTCTAGAAATGTTGTGCAGTGTCGAGAAGTCGAGTACGGTGCGTGATATTTTCACGTACATATTTTTTCCGTGTAGACAGAACACACATTTATCAATATTCTTCCTAAATTTGAAACCCACCGGATTATTGGTTACTGATTTATCTGTACAATGTACGTTTAAACAAATACACGGAAAAAGTACCCAATAAGATTTACTGTAAAACCCAGTCAAGCGGCATTTCGTACACATTTTTCATAGAGTGTAGTAAGTTTCGCAATTCGTCACAATAAACTCTAAAAATTGAACGCTTAAGTGAATTATGTAGCACTATATAATTTACTAAATTCTATAAGTAATGCGCACGAAAAGCCGCTTGACAGGATGTAAAAGTCAACCTTATAGGGTGCTTCTTTGCGTGTAAGCAAAACAAAATAAGCAGATTCAAGCATCACTGGCACTGCCTTACTGAAATATCGATATCTTAGTTACTTTTCACAATTTTTACTCCTTATATGACTTAAATTATTCTTAAAACTTTTTATTTTTGTATGATCATACTCACGAAACATCTGAAGCTTCCAAATTCCAGAATAGTAACCCCCCTTTAAGAAGATATAACTTTTAAAAGTCAGATAAAACTCATTGAAACAAAATACATACAAATTTGTGCACTTGTAATTGGATTTTTTAGTTTTTTGACCCAAATATGGGTTATACTATCCCCACAATAAATTGGCTAAATAGGGACGTTCATATCAGAGGACCTGGTGAAATTACTGTGTACTACAAGCCAGATGGAATTAATTTGGAGCCTACTACATACCAGTACACTATTTACGAAATAGATGATTGCAGAGGAATATTTGATATACCTATGCATGAAAATCAAGTCTGTGGATTATCAAAAAATGGTGTAGGCTTAACCGAGGTAAGAAACTGCACAATATAATCTGAAGGAGAAAGAATATATGCTCTATTAGTAAACAGGATTATTGTTATACAAATAACAATTTTTTTTTATGTTTCAACAGAAAGTTTTATTGGAAGAACTAAAATTTTGTTAGGGCAGCAAAAATAACTTTATAGGTTATATATCAATAATTCTGTTTGCTGGAAAAGCAAAAATTTTCTCTCTATGCTCCTTTACCCATGCAGAAATGTTGCTATGGTCCAGATTAGGCCCAAACATGATCCCGTCTTAAAAAGTCGATCATTTATCAATTCTTACGAACTGCGCCAGTTTTAAACAAGGATCAATGCGAGCACTGATAGTTGGCACCATGCCAATCATCGGTCCAGTATTGGCGCGGTAATGGTGCAATACCACCCTTAATTGCTGACAGTCTACCGACCTAGGAGTAATGTCAACCATCGGCGCGATACTGGCGCGTTATTAACGCAGTAATGTCGGATATTAGCACTTTAGTGACTGAGTACTTTCACACTCTAAAAACAGACCATTGAATGTCAAACGATTCCTTTCACTATTAAAGGATTTTCTATTAAAAATTGCCATGAGAGAAAATCCTTTGACATTTGGAGAATTGTCGTTTTGAATGCTATGAAATCTTTGTCGTAGAAAGGAAATATAATTTCAAGGATAAAAGAAAACAAATTGTATAATATAATCTATAAGAGATGTATACAAACTCAACTGTATAACCTGTAGAGCGGGTTGAAACTTTAAAAGTGGGGTTAAAAATCGCATTTTCGATCTGCTTTACAGTTACATCAAATCAAATTCTCAAAACATTTGCTGTGAAATATAATACGCATTACTCGAAACAAAACACAACAGGATCAACGATTGTGATTGCAGTCCTCGCTTCGTTCGGTCAGCAAATTTCACACTCGTTGCTATCTCTGTGTTTCATCTCTTGTAATGCAATATACTATAATGAGTACATCAGAGCAAAAAAGCCACAGGCAAAAAGTCTGCGCGTAAAAGAAACACAAATTTTATCAGCACAAAAGACAGTTAAAAGATACTCGACAACAAAATGAATATGGAAATACTGTGACTACGAAAAAAAAGCATAAGTTTCCTTAGCGCTTGGATGAGAACCGTTTGTCTGAAGCATGGAGAATAGACATAAGGAGACCAAACTAATGTAACTGAAAATCAGCATCTTTTTGTCGGAAGTACATTGATTGGGTACGGGAACGTCCCAAGAGGTGGCGCTCCTGCAAGTAGCGTAAAAAAAAGAACTCTTCGTGTACCTTTGCATGCATGAAGTTTGTCATGGTAACATATCTTTATTATAAGAATTTTTACAAACATTTACAAATATTAACCGTAATTTGCGGTTATGTTAGAATATTATGAGCGAACGAAAGGAAGCGGCCATTTTTTTACGCCACTTGCATTCGCGCCATCAATCGGGAAGTTCTTGTACCTTTTTCATGTACTTCCGACAAAAACGTGCTCAACTTTTGTGAAGTTCATGTACAAGAGATTAGTCTCTTTATGTCTATTCTCCATGGTCTGAAGTTAAAAATAAGTTATATCATTCCATTACAATCGAATGTATTTTATCGAAATAGGTTTCATTTTGAATGCCGTAAATAATTTCAATGAGTGCAATAATAAATTCATTGAATATTTATTCAGTTATTATTATAAAATAAGTTAGTTTGCGATCAATGAGGGTAAAATAAAAAGAAGAAAATCCTTCGTTATGTTGAAATTATAGCGACGTTTCGTTGGCTATGGGGTTACCAACCTCATCAGGTTTTAAGAAATTAAAAAAAAAACACCAAATAATAAAATAAAAATATACATTCTTCGCAAAACATTATAATTCCAAAATTTACCTTTTCAAAAGCAGGTTAAGTCGTGGTAATAAAATCAAGTGGATATAATTATATTACGTGCCTAGGCGCACAATGAGGGTTATTGCGTGACGAGCGACAATGCTCGCAGGAGATCGAAGCCGAGGCGCGATCAGCTGTAACGGAAAAATGAGTTTCCGCGCCGGAGGCACATAATAGTATATTACGTGCCTGGGCGCACAATGAGGGTTATTGCGTGACGAGCGACAATGCTTGCAGGAGATCGGAGCCAAGGCGTAGTCGAGGCGTAGGCGTAGGCGAGGCGTAGTCGAGACGTAACTGAGACGAAGCCGAGACAAAGCCGAGACGAAGCTGAGGCGCGATCAGTCTTGCGAGCATTGTCGCGATTCTCGTAATTTCCCGAATTGTGTGCATTTGCAGGTATTCTATTTTATGTGACTGCGGTGCGTATACGAGTTTTTATGCGTACACTTGAATCTAATCCAGTATTATAGTTGTTTGCGGCGCTAGTCATTACACTTGATATGTCACGACTAGTCCCGGCCATTTTGATTTTATCGATCTTGTGTAGTAGTAATGGATTTTAGTAGACGCATGCGCAGTTCAAATGTACAAGGCTTTTCCAGTAAGATGCTAACGCTGTACGAAGAACAAGAAGAATAAGAAGAAGGATTGAGCTTCGTTTCATGGCTATGGGCGCATGCGCAGTTCAATTTTTACATTTCATTCCTTTGTAACGCAATGTGCTACATTGCGCAACTGTTAACTGTAGCGAAAAAACGAGTTTGCGCGCCGGTGGCACATAAAAAAGTAATAGTACATCCATCGTTTTAGTTAATACATTAAAATGACATGATGTCAGATTTGACGAAACTTTGTCTACTAAATTATTAAATTGTAACGTTGAACTTTAAATATTGAAGGGAGTTGTTATAAGCACAGAATTTTAAAAGTAAACAGATGTCAGCAGGAAACAATCATGAATTTAATCTATTAAATAATGGGAATTGAATTCTATTCAAAATCAATATACCTATCTTCTTTTTTATTAATACTGAACTTATTCGATTTAATATGGATTATCTCAGATGTTAATCTTTTTCGATAGTCAGAAACGTAATTAACAATTTGAGTATTTTCACACTCAAATTCATGATTGAATTCCAGTTGATGTTCACAGACCACAGATTGGCTGTTTTTTTTATTTTTGTGTTCGTTAAGGGGGTCCACCATGTAAACGCCGTTTTTCGAGGCGTCTTTTGGGATCTTGCAGAAGAAAAAGAATTCAATATTTTCCAATGCGGTTTTTTTAAAAAATTTTATTGGTCCCTTGAGTATAAAAAAAAATCGAAGTTTAAGAAATAAGTGTTATGCTGTGGCCACAGCACCCCTGCGAAATTAGGCCTTCCAAAAGTATGTGCGTTGATGGTACACACAATTTTGCAAAAACTGTTCGTCTGAAACACAAAAGGAAAAGTTTTTTACAATCTGCAGACTTGCCGCTATCGTACGGTATTATATAATTCACATAATTATCTTTACAATTGTCAAAATGGCGGATCATGAAAAAAAGATCTCATTTTTCGGTTTTTTAAGCAGATAAAAACAATTTTTTTATTATTTGTTTATAACAATAAAAAATGAGAAAATGTATTCAAAAAATGGCCTATTTTCGCACTTTTTGGCTTTGAACATTTGTTTTACAAAACGCACAAGGAAACTCGAGGCGCAAAACATGGTACGTCAATTACTATGATATTTTTGAGCGATTCCAATAAAAATCTCGGATCTTGCTCTCACATCCATCTTGAATTCTAATTCGACTGGACTATAAGTTGCAGGGCAATTTTTACAATCAAATTTGTAGACAACATTTGTTTGTAGAGTTTTTGCCTGGTGTTATTATTGATTTCAAAGTTTTGTGAACTAAAGGGATAGTAGAAATATTGTATTTTTTGAAAACATTCTACAATTTAGTATAATTTGTTGTGTTATATGGTAAACATACCTTTGGTAGATGTCTATATGAATCTGGAAGGTTTTTTTTATCAAGAGAATTTGGAAAGCTGTATTTAATTTTATTGTTGTGAAGTGAGGTTATAGCAACCTATGACGTACTGGGTCTTAGGCGATATCTATAGTATGGCGTCGATGTAACTACTTTTGACTCGGTCAGTTAGTCGTCGTTTAAGGCTTGCAGCCATAGTCACGTCGTGGATAAAACGCAGTTGCAAATTTGTCAAATAAACCACGTTGTATCTCATATCGTTCTAATTATTACACGGATCCTACATATCCTCTACAGGTTATGGGCCCAGGACGTTGTGCAATTGATACGTGAAACGTGAAAATATTCGAAATAATTCATAAAATTTGAAGCAGCGTCGCGTTCGAGGGGAAGCGTCGGTTTGCTATTTTACGAAAATGAGTTCCACACTATCAGCGCTTATTGAAACGCTCGGAAAGGACAATTTCGACACGTGGAAGCTTCAAGTCGAAGCCTTGTTAGTAAAAAATGACGCTTGGGAGCATGTGAATGGTGAAAAAGTGCGACCTACTTTAACGACTAGGAATGAAGCCTCAGAAGCAGCAGCTAAAGCATGGGATATGGCCGACAGAAAGGCACGTTCGGATCTTGTCTTGGCGATTAATCCTTCTGAGCTTAAGCAGTTTAAAGGCTGCGGAACTGCAAATGAAATCTGGAGGAAGCTACATTCGATATATCAATCGAAAGGGCCAGCTCGGAAGGCAACCCTCTTGAAACAGCTGATCCTACACAAAATGGCGGAAGGTGAGGATGTGCGCGAGCACATTAGAAAACTTTTCGACGCAGTGGACAAACTGCATGAGATGGAAGTTGAAATCAATCAGGATCTCTTAACTATTCTATTGCTATATAGCCTTCCAGGGAGCTTCGAAAATTTTCGGTGTGCCATTGAGTCGCGGGACGAGCTACCTGATTCGGAGGCGCTGAAAATTAAAATAATTGAAGAAAGTGACGCGCGAACGTCAAAAGCGCGCGAAAACTCGCCAGGGGCCATGAAGGTAAGCAGCGCTTGGAAGCCAAAAAGGGAGAAGAAACCGAACCCTAGGAGTGGGGGAAAGGACCAAGGAGAATACGACACGCCGTTCCTGTTCAAGTGCTACAAGTGTAAGAAAACGGGGCACAAAGCAAATAAGTGCCCACAGCAAAAGGAAAGGGCATCAACAGCGGAAATGTGCTTTCTTTCATCAACGAGTGGAAACTACGCTTTGCAAGCGACAAAACACTGGGTAAGGAGGAACTGGTGCCTGGATAGTGGGTGTAGTTCACACATGTGCCGTGACGAAGTGAAATTCGTGAGTAAAGAAAAGTGTGACACTGGGAGTTTGAATTTGGCTAGCAACGCTACTGCCAAAGTTGAAGGAAAGGGAACTGCGGAAATAAATGTTTCGTGTAACTCTGAATTATCGGTCGTGAAACTCGAAAACACATTACATGTGCCAGATCTTCGATCGGATCTGATGTCCGTCAGTAAAATCACTGATAAAGGATTCGAAGTTCTGTTTAGACAACAGAATGCTGTAGTTCGAATTCCAGGAGGCGAAATGAAAATGGTCGCGAATAGAATCGGTGATCTATACTATGTGTGTGAAAACGCGGAAACTGCGGGTGCAATATGTAAAAAATACCACACTGGTTCGCTAGAATTGTGGCATAAACGTTTAGGACACTTAAATGAAAAGGACATAAAGAAAATCGCGGGTGCGGGAAAAGCTTTCGGAATAAAGCTGAAAGAAGGAAATCTACCCGCGTGTGAATCTTGCTTTAAGGGAAAGTTGACACAGAGACCTTTTCCCAAAGAGTCATTTCGGAAAATCGGAATGTTGGACTTAGTTCATACCGACTTGAGTGGCCCCATGCGTACTGAGTCAATGGGAGGAGCAAGATATTTTATGAACTTTGTGGAAGATTCAACGCGATGGACGGAAGTAAAGTTTTTGAAAAGCAAAAATCAGGCTCTGGACGCTTTCAAAATTTACAAAAATCTTGTCGAAACCCAAACAGGAAGAAAGATTAAGTGCGTGCAATCGGATAATGGAACAGAGTACTGCAACAACTCTTTCAACGAATTTCTGGATAAATGTGGGATTAAGAGGAGGTTAACAGTTGCTCACACACCACAGCAGAATGGAGTGGCGGAGCGGAAAAATCGCACTCTAGTTGAAATGGCAAGGTGCATGCTTTTCGAGGCAAACCTTCCACGATCCTTTTGGTCAGAGGCTGTAGCCACAGCGAATTATCTTCGAAACCGATGCCCCTCCAGGAGTTTCGGAGGAGGGATTCCATATGAAAAGTGGGAGGAGAAGCCACTCGATTTCTCACATCTCAGGACATTTGGATGCAGGGCGTTCACTCTAAACAAACAGCCTGGAAAAGGAAAATTCGACCAACGAGGAAGAGAGTGCATCTTCATTGGATACTCGGAAGAGTCCAAGGGTTATCGAGTTTGGCTACCAGTTGAGAGGAAGATTCAGGTCACCCGAGACGTTAACTTCATGAACGAGCATCTTTCACGACTGGGTGGGCGTGATTTCCCCTCTGAGAGAACAAGATGAATCTCTTCACCATAGAGAATCTGAGGAACCTGAGGAATTTGGAAGTGAAGTCACAGAAACCGATGGAGATGGTGAGCGTATCAACGAAGATGCTGACCTCAATGCTCATACAGCGGAACGACGACTGCCTGGGAGGCCCAGGATCGTGCGAACTGGGCTTCCGGGAAGACCTCGAAAGGAGTTCAAAATAGCACAGGGAAGCCTTGTTGAGGAAGGATCTTCAGAATACGCAAATATAGCCGAAATTCCTCTAGCAGAGGCACTCTCCGGAAATGAGGCCAAAGAATGGAAGAGTTCCATTCGTGAAGAATTCAGCGCGCTCATCAGGAACGAAACCTGGGAACTCTTAGAACGACCAAAAGATTGAGGTGTGATTGGCTGTCGAATTGTTTTAAGAAACAAATACAATGCCGATGGAGTTCTAGATAGTAGGAAGGCTCGAGTTGTCGCAAAGGGCTACTCTCAGCGACCTCGGATTGATTTCAATGAAACATTTGCACCAGTTGCCCGATTAAACTCAATTAGGTTGGTGACTGCCCTTGCCGCGGAGAAAGGGATGGTCATGCATCAGCTGGATGTAACCACTGCATTTCTTAACGGAGAAATCGAAGAAGAGATCTTTATGGAGATCCCAGAAATGTTCGAGGAACTGTTACCAGATATAGTTGCTAAGGAGGAACGGGAACATGGACGCAATATTAAAACAAGAATCACTTCGAGAATTTTACAGGAAATCAAGGTTGGTGATAAAGTATGCCGCATAAAAAGGGCCCTGTATGGATTGAAACAGGCTGGACGACAATGGTACAAGAAGCTCGATCAAGAATTGCGAGAATTTGGACTGAAGCCACTGATGTCAGATGCATGTGTGTATCTGGGGAAACAAGGTCCAGATACGATGTTCGTGGTGACCTACGTTGACGACATATTGGTAGCCTCTAGGAATCTGGCTTGGGTCTCAAAGTTCAAAGTATGGCTCAAGTCGAGGTTTGATGTGAAGGATCTAGGCCTTGTTAAGCACTGCTTGGGGTTAGAATTTACGCAAAGGAACAACGAGATCGAAATTTCGCAGAAGGCCTATACAGCGGAGATTCTTAAGAAGTTTGGATTGAAGGATCTAGGCCTTGTTAAGCACTGCTTGGGGTTAGAATTTACGCAAAGGAACAACGAGATCGAAATTTCGCAGAAGGCCTATACAGCGGAGATTCTTAAGAAGTTTGGAATGGAGGACTCTAAGCCTGCGGTCACACCATTGGAACCTGGAACGAAGCTCGTGAGGTCGGAACAATGTTCTAAGGAGGATCGTCACCTTTATCCTTTTAGAGAGCTAATCGGAGCGTTGCTGTACCTATCTGTGGGTACAAGACCCGACATAGCGTATGCCGTGAACCAACTATGGAAAGGAGCATTGGAAAGCAGGAAAGAGAATCTTGCGTTACCTTCGAGGAACAGCAAACACGGGATTGAGGTTCAGGAAAACGACAAAACCACTTCAAGGTTTTGTGGACGCTGATTGGGGAGGCTGTCCTGAAGATAGGCGATCGTACACTGGGTACGTGTTCATTCTCGGAGATGCAGCAGTTTCTTGGGAAGCCAAGAAACAGAGAACAGTGGCATTATCCAGCACCGAGGCCGAATACATGGGCCTCACGGAGGCCACGAAGGAGGCCATTCATCTGCGAAGATTCATCAAGGAATCTGGATTCATGCAGCAAGAACCTATCCAACTTTACAATGATAATCAGGGGGCACAAAAGCTAGCGAGAAACTCGGTGTTTCATTCCCGAACAAAACACATTGACATCCGGCATCACTTTGTAAGGGAAGCGTTAAAGGAAGGGGTGATCTCAGTGAAGTACATGGCAACAGAGGAGATGATGGCCGATGTAATGAAAAAAGGATTGTCCGGTCCGAAACACAGGAAATGTTCATTGAAGTTTGGTTTGGTTTTTAAAGACAGCACGTAATAGTTTGAGGGGAAGTGTTGTGAAGTGAGGTTATAGCAACCTATGACGTACTGGGTCTTAGGCGACATCTATAGTATGGCGTCGATGTAACTACTTTTGTCTCGGTCAGTTACTCGTCGTTTAAGGCTTGCAGCCATAGTCACGTCGTGGATAAAACGCAGTTGCAAATTTATCAAATAAACCACGTTGTATCTCATATCGTTCTAATTATTACACGGATTCTACATATCCTCTACATTTATCCATACGGGTTTTTATATTTTGATCGATGAAATTATTTGGATAATTATTGTCTCGTAACAATTGTTTAACTATCTTTAAATTGTATACAAATTTTTCTAAATCATTTATTTTTTTTTCTGACAAATTGGATGATTGGAAAAGTAATTGATTGTTCTACTTGATGAGGTAGGTTTTATAATCAATGACATATCCAAAAACTTAATTTGATAATTTTGTTGCACTTCAAAGGTGAATTATAAGTTTTTGTCTTGTGAATTGAGAACCAAATCAATAAATGTATTTTTTGATATTTATACAGATGTTTTATAACTGCACTATAACTAATTATAAAGTGGTCTATTGAAAAATTGTCTTGCTTCGTAAATATCTTAGTCACGAACGAAAACATCTGTTAATCTCTAAATTTATTTTTTAAATGAAAATTTTTTTTCGCGCGTTCAATATTGTGCTTAATTACTATTTTTCAAAGAATTCGAAATTTTTCTGTGGAATAATAGTCGCTTTTGAACGCAAAGAGCCTATTAAAGGCCCAACCCAGGCAGAAAAGTCGGACTTATGCGGGATCTAACGAACGGCATTGTACCGCGCCAGTTGTAAATGAGGAGCATTGCCAGTACTGATCATTAATACCGCACCGAGCGGTAGTAGTACTGCCCCAGCGTGGAGTCCAAATGCTGGCTAGAAGCCGACTTAAGGATTTATGCCAAGCGTTGGCGCGGTACTGGTTCAGTACTGCCACAGTATGGAGTCCAAATGCTGTCTAGAAGCCGACTTAGGGATTTATGCCGGGCTCTGGCGCGGTACTGGTTTAGAACTACCCCAGTGCAGATACAGATAAATTAATTTATCTCACAATAATTAATAGTTTAATATATTTGACTAATTAATTATAGTAATTTTATTTTTACTAATGTTTCTGTAACGTTTTCTACTAACAATTACTTAAATTCAACTAACAATTAGTCAGTACTGGGAAATGTACCGAAAATCTGTATTGTACTAAGATAAAAAGTACACGGGAATTTCGAGTTAGGACTCTAATATTTACTGTTTTTAACGGCAACGGAGGGATATTCACTTGGTACGTTAGGTTTACTGTTTTCACAGTAAAATATCTGTTTTCAAGCTAGAAAATTTTTTCTGAGTACATTTACAATACTTTTTCGTTACACGTACACCGAGAAGAAATCTCAGTTGGTTTGACTACTTTTTAACTTACTTTCCGTAGTTCGTAAAGGCCCCAGTGTCATTTTTGAAGTTAAGTGAACTGCAGGAACATAAGTAGAGCAAATAAGAGCAGTAGTTGCATCGATGAATATTCTTAGTACATTTCAAAACTTTATTTACTTTCAAGTAGGCTCTAACTTACTATTTTTATATACAAACTTACCTACAAATACACATTCCCCTCTACACTACACAAACGCTCGTTTAGGTAGTATTAAAAATTATTCTTAACCCTGCGGGTTCGAACTCTCTCTACTTGTAATGAACGCATTACTAACCTAACGACTGAGCCTCTCTGCTGCGCACGCTTGGAATACAAGAAAGAAAATAGCGCTTATAACCTTCAACTACTGCAGGGCCGTGTGAGAAGTGTATAAGCCCCGTGTAATCGGGAATTTTTATATTTTATCCCAATTTATGATTCTGATTAAAATTTTTAAGATTTTTAATTTTTAAATCGATTTTCTATAACATAAAATATTTTTGAAAGAATGCGATCAAATTTTTTAATTAAAGAACATTACGTAATAAAAAGATTTATATACATTTTAGAATTATTAAATTTTATTATTGTATATTAGTAATACTTTATACAGGTTATGATTCCTTTAATTTTTGTTTTCAAGAGTAAAATCATCGTATGTTCAGAATCTAAAAATTTTGAGTTTTTTCAATTCCAAAAATATGATGAAACTTTGGAATCAAGAAAATTATCTCATAACGAAATTATGCATTCAAGTTCGCAATAAGTTATTCCAACTTATGAAGTACTATTAAAAAAAATAGTACACATGGACTCCATACTGTGACAGTACTATACCAGTACCGCGCCAACGCTCGGCGCGGTACTAATGATCAGTACTGGCATTGCTCCTCATTTACAACTGGCGCGGTACCATGCCGTTCGTAAGATCCGACATTTCCGGCTGGGTACACTCGTTTACTTAAATCAGAATAATAATATCAAGTCGAAACTAAAGAACGTCTTAAAGACGTTGGTTTTAAAACGCAGAAGCAGCTCAAGATGAACTTTGTATATTTCCAATATTTTGATAATGAATAAATTTAATTCTTAAATTACACTCTTTAAATCCGAATTAGTCAAAAATGACTAATTGTTAGTTAAATTTAAGTAATTGTTAGTAGAAGACGTTACAGAAACATTGGTAAAAATAAAATTAATATAATTAATTAGTCAAATATATTAAACTATTACTTATTGAGAGATAATTAATTTATCTATATCTCTACTGGGGCAATACTAAACCAGTACCGCGCCAACGCTCGGCATAAATCCCTAAGTCGGCTTCTAGCCAGCATTTGGACTCCATACTGGGGGAGTACTACACCAGTACCGCGCCAATGCTCGGCATAAATGCCTAAGTCGGCTTCAAGTCAGCATTTGGACTCCATACTGGGGCTGTACTACACCAGTATCGCGCCAATGCTCGGCATAAATGCCTAAGTCGGCTTCTAGTCAGCATTTGGACTCCATACTGGGGCTGTACTACACCAGTACCGCGCCAAATCTCGGCGCGGTACTAATGATCAGTACTGGTATTGCTCCTTATTTACAACTGGCGCGGTACAATGCCGTTCGTAAGATCCGGCCTGCAAGTACACCCACGAAAATGGATATCCGTATTTTGCGCTGAGAAAACTTACGTTCTGTTTTCGTGCTCGCAGTTTTCCTATATTCATTTTGCCCTGAAGTATTTTTTAACTATCTTTTGTACTGATAAAATTTGTATTTCTTTTACGCGCAGACTTTTTATCTGTGACTTTTTTGCTCTGATGTGCTAATATAATACTTCGATTGTCAGAAGCCAGGAGGTTATACATATAAATTTGCAGGTGCCCTTCGTCCGCTGGCCTATAAATGCAATCCTTTAATGGTTAAAGGACTTCTCTTCAGAATCAATAGCAATTGTTTATCGGTAAAACTATATTAGTTTTGCATTTTACAGATGAGTTTATTAACAGTGTAACGATTCTGTTGATAGGCAAAAGGAATCATCTTAATTTTAATAGATGAATTCTGAAAGAAATGTAATTTCACTATCAATAGCCTTTTTTGAGTGTCATCTGTGAAATTGTTGAATGAAATATCATAATGAGGTTATCAATAAGTAAAATTTCCAGCTGAATTCGAACTTTTGGTTACTGTGGCATAAATTTCAGGAGAAAGTCCTTTTTCAGTAGAAATATAGAGGTTCTTCACATTTGCTGAAATGTCTTTGAAACCTGCGTAAAAAATGTTCAAAATTGATTAATTTCCAATATAACAGTGCCCTTCTTTTTAGAAACTTTGTCTTTGAGAAGATAGAAGTTAAAGAAATGAAAGTACAATTTTTCACGTTTTATTAAATTTTTCAGAAATTAATTCTAAAGATTTCCATCTTATTTAGATTGATTTAGCCGATCTAGGAAAAATTTAGTTTTTTATTTTTCAATAATTTATTTTATTATCTTATAATAATTTTTAATTGTATAATTAAATTTTACATTTTTTCTTTTACTTTGTTTTTTTTTCGTGGAAATCTATGATTGAATTCCATCATGATCTGTCATCTGTATAGGATATACGACTGAATTATTTCTTAATTAAAGTAATAGGAAATTAACGCGTATTATATAGAAGCGAATTAATTAGTAAATTTAAAAAAAATATCATATATTTTGTTAATTTTTTTTTTGGAAATAAGTTTTTGCTCACTTGCTATAATTTGCTTTAATCGGTAAGGACTTGGTGTCATTTATTTTCTAGAAGCTAGGGCATGAAACTAAAAATTAAAAAAAAATTAAATCTTATGAAATGCAATATCTTATGTATTTAGTAATCCTAGGTATGACCTTATTTTCTTTGAATTTCAAGTTCAATTTCAACATTTTAAATGACGTTAAAATTATAATACCTTATCTTACGTTTTTGTTTACTTTTTGTTTACAAATATAACCTGCTTTACTGAGAAAACATTATTTCAATTCAGGAATGGATTGGTGCTGGTTTATGGATGCATGATACTCTTATGGCAATTGCAGTTAATAAACGGACGGTACAGCTTAGAAATAAACAAACATCGTCCATAATATTTGAAAAAATTGGCAGACACTTCAATTTCATCTCAGTATATATGCTTGAAGGCCAATTGAAAGTGCGAGCTCAACAGAATTGATTTAACCTGGAATAAAAATCCTGTGGTTTTAAAGTTACTTAATAGTAAATCACACGAATTTTAAGTTGCCTGTTTGATGATGCGATAAAATTAATAATATATTACACTACAAGGGCAGAAAGTTCAGGGCTCTCAACTTTCTGCCCATGTAGTATATACTATTTTTCTTGCTACCCGGTCGAAAGTACGAAAACAATTGCATGTGTGCACGAGAGGAGCATTGTTTCCAAAGACATCGTTTTTGAACAAATTGTAAACTATTCTGATAATAATCAATCGATTAATTGAGATATGATTAAAACACAGAGTCTATAGAGTTCGCAGTTTCTGTAACATCAGCAGCGTCTGTCTAATACATATAATAATACGCAGCTATTAGTCTAAATATCGCTCGCTTCTCGCGGAGACTAAAGTTTGAAGTATTTTGATATACTAATTTGGAAAATTTATTACTGTTTGTGTGAAAAGTGCTTGGTCAAACATTGCAGGGCCCCGGAATCTGCTAATGAAGGATCAAAAATGTAGAGGGCCCCGAGTATTTTTAATTTTCTATTTGAAGAAGTATATTCCATGTACGAATATCATGTAGAACCTTTTATAATGCTACAAATTGAATTGCAAAGATAGATTCCGAAAATTTTCATTCATTCGCTGCTTCTTACTATCTTTGTGTATAAGAAAGCCAGTAAGCCTTCAGATGTATAATATTTATTGCTTTGTTCTAAATTTTGGAAAGTGACTTACTAAAAATTAGGATGTACTTACTGTTTTTCAGAATTTTTGTAGATGAATACCAGTAAGTCAATTGCTAAATACTTAATATAATTATTCATAATGTATTGCTAATATTCAGTAATTCCTGTTTTGACTAATTATTATGGCTTCTTAGTTGTACTGACATCAAACCCTAATTTCTCTGTGATTTTCAGAAATAAAAATTATATGATTGATGATAACTGGAAAGTTTAATTAATTTCATTCCATTTGTAATTCTCCTTATACTCATGGATTTGTAATCCAACATTGATATCAAATTATAATTATTTTCTTATTAATGCAAAAATCATTTCAAAAATTTAATCATTTTGACTGAAAATGAATCCAAATTTCTCTGTCTCATTTTAAATTTACGAAAATTTCTCCTAAAATTTTGTAAACAGCAATTGTGATTTTACAGCGTTCCATGTTAAGAATTCGTAAGTCAATCAGTAAATCTGTGTGCAAATAGTTTCCAAGATTTTTTTTTTCTATGTACGTCATAGATGTACAAAAAGTTGCTACTCATCATAAATGACTTCCAAAACATTCAAAATTTTATTAAAGTGTTTACTAAGGCAAAGCCCTGTCATTTTGGTTAAAATCATTAACATTTATGATAATAGAAATATCTAGAAAAGGAACTTTTGAACGAGTGCAGTTTGTGTATACATATAAATAACTGGAACGTGTATTTCAAAATACGTATTACTTTTCATGAAGTGATACAATACAGAGCAGAAGAAAGTTTTCCATACATTAAAATGAAAAACACTATTTTTGCTCTACTAAGCATTTCTGCCGCAGTTGGTGAGTACGCTAAGTTATTCATATAACTTTTTTTTTTTATTTTTTTCCACATTGTGCAAATTTCCACGCGTTAAAAAAACAGCAAAACAAAATTTCTGTAAAGATAATAAAATTTTTAATTATCGTGGTATCTGACGTTAATAATTTTGAATTTCGAAATCAAAAGTAGTCTATCTACGTCCGTTTTTGTCTTCTCTATCCTTTCATAAATTTTGAGAACAAAATTTTTTGTATTCTTGACACAAACTTCATGCACTTAGTCGCGGGTTGATAAAGTCAATATTAGTAGAGTTCCGTTATCACGGTGAGTGATGCATTCTTCTAATAATCTACATAATTGACTAAAATAATTTTAAGAATGAAGGCATGGAATGAATCTAAGGTTCAAATAAATTGTTTACCTTATAAGTGAAGATTATTATATAAATATTCTAGAATATAGAAAGAAACATTTTGAAAGATATTAATAGATATAAATTACATGAAAGATTTCAGTCGGAAAGTTTTGGAATCCTAGCATGTACTAATATTCATTGTAAATTAAAAAAATTAAAAATGTCTACATTTACAAATAAGTATTTTACAATTACAAATAAAACCGAACGTCTATCTACCCTACATGTTTAGCTGTAACTAGAGATCTATAATATCCATATCAATAAACAGTTTTCAACCTATTTTTTTCTATTTGTTGCTTACTCACCCTTCTAATCCTTAACAAACACACAAAAAATTATTTCTGATGAACGATTCCCTTTACTAATAAGCATCAAAAAAATTATAAAAATTCTCTTTTTCGTATTTTTATTACCTCTTGTTTGAAAAATCGTTAATTTTATTAAAATTCTTCATTTTGAAACGGTTTCGAGCATTAACATCTTTAAGTCATAGTATTTACATCTTTCAAGTTAAATTGGAAACAAAGTGTTTGCAAAGAAAAATTCAATGTTACTTTCAAAATAATAGTATATTACGACCCTAGGCCAGAAAGTTTGAGTTCCTAGCGTATGTGTTATAAATGCCGAAAAATTTTTCACAGTGTAGATCGTATACTCGATAACTCTTGATAGAATCATCGGATTTATGCACGGGTGATTGAATGTAAGCAAAAGTTATTGGTTAAATAAAAAGTACAATAACTTCACAACGTATAGGGGTGAAGCTGTTTGAGAAGCATCCGGTGAATATTTTTAGATTTAAACTAAAGTGGCAGAGAAATAGTGCGAAATTTATATTTAGACTACTATAAGTACATAATTTCAATATTTTCATGATAAAACTAATATATTTATTTTGAAACCACTCACGATAACTTCTTTCATTTAAGGCAGCCTCACTATATGTTCCTACAAGCAATCGATGCGCCTCAGCTGCAGATTTCTTCAAATTAAAAAAGTAGATCAAAAGTTCCCACAAATGACGCTTATTTGATTCAAATTGTTGACAGATGCCCAACCTTACAACAGTGACGTTTTACATCTGTCAATTTCGACCAAAACTTACTGGTGGCGACAACTTTTGTCCAATGGCGGAAACTAGAAAATAGAAACTGTGAAATTGTGAGTAAATTTTTCACTTAAGGGGGGCGCCCTATCCAGCACGTCAAAAAGTGGTCATTTTTTGGGATTTTTTTTCACTCGTAATATAAAAAGACACACGAATAATTTTTTGCATATATTTAAAGACATGTTTGAACTACACAAAAAGCATTTTTTCAAGAACTAAAATAAAAAAATTTGATTTCAAAATATTGAAATCACGTCTTGAAAAAAAAAGTGCTTTTTTCGTCATTTTTGGCTGCTAAATGTGGCTAAAAAGTGTATAAAAAACTTTTTTTTTATAATTTCAGACATCCATGCACTCGTTTATTTAAAAATTTACAAAAAACTTTTTAGAAATCGAAAATCGGTTTAGTAGTTTTTTCACAATCGTGTACCGCAATTTGGAAAACATAGTTTTGAGAAAAAACGATTTAAAGTTTCGAGTTTCGAGCTGTGACCCACAGCGACCACAGCGCGCCCGAACTGTGGGTGTCACAATATTCAGAGTTGAGTCATAATATTTTGAGAATATACTTTCAAGACATGACCCAATCGATTAATGAAAAAAAAAATCGATTTTTTGAAAATGCTGGATAGGGCGCCCCCTTAAGTGAAAGGGTAACTCAATTCAAGCTATTTCATCAGTGAAATATCACTCATTTAAATTTAGAGAGCAGATCTTTTGGTTCTAGCCAATAATAGTAATTGATATTGTACAAAAAGAAGTATTCTTCAATATTAATTCAGTTCTATCAATTTGTGTTGTGTTCCTTAGTTTGTACCTTTCGTGTATAAGTTTGGGAGATGAATTCAAGCGACAAAGTTAATATTTTCGTTTGAGTAAATGGAATATATTTTTTGCTAACTGTTATAAATCCACGACAATTTGAATTTCAGTATGTTAAAGATTTATAACGCGTGAAAAACAAATGAAAAAAAGAGGGGCTTCGTTCGGTGCGGCGAAGAGGGGAGAAGTTACAGTGGAAAATGGACTCAGTTTTATAATATTACCTTATTTATGTTCAGTCCTTTCAGTTCATATCAGTTGATCAAATATGCTTTCCAGGATATAATATTCATTGTTTGACGTATTAAAATTATTTTTAGACAACTTTGTAATCATAATATCATTTTTTGGTACTCTTTATTTACCGAATGAAGATTCATGATATTTGGTATTTAAAATACTAATTTTTCTCGTACGTGTTTTAAAGACTATTATGACTGTAATGAATTGCAATACCATAATATGAATAAGTTCAATAAAACCTCGGCTTTTCCCATTTTTTTTTATTTCTATTTATATTCTATTTCTATTTTATCATTTTATATTTACTATCATGATGTAAATTCAAATTTTAAGCTTCTTAAGGTATAAAATTTAGTAAAAATGATTGATTTGTGCATGTTCTAGTCTCAGTGATTTTTCGAGCGCTTGATTGTTTTTTTTTTTTTTTTTTTTGGTGAGGAGGAAAAATGGCGAAATCTGTTATAGACGTTGTACAGGACTCTCCTAGGACGGTTCTTGGCATACCTGTTAAAACCAAAAAACCCCCTCTCTCGAACCAATATACCACCCGCGGGACCGCCTTTCGCTTTTAAACTTCACGGGGGGTTGGTTCCAGCTTAAAGTCGCGTACGACTCTTCCGTCATCCGTTCGCCCAGGAACTTCATCCGCGGCCACACGCGCGCTAGGTTGACCCACAAGCCGCACCAGCCAGGGGAAGACTAAAAAGTATCCTCCCCCGAACGACGCGGACAGTCGAATCCGCCCGAGGCACAGGACCGCGGGTTAAGTCCCCGATGCGATTCTACTGACCCTCCCCGTTGTTTCCATCTCGGCGCCCATTGAGCTCTCTCGTCTTCATCACAAGTGTGACAAATGACTCAATGAGCGTCCAGAACCGCTCAGACTGGAGCATGAGTGGGACCATCGTGTCAGAAGTAAGCTCGGCACCCATTGCCTGACCGAGGGCCTCCCTTGCCACACCCCATTTTTCGCAGATGAAGAGTGCGTGCTCTGTATTATCCACAGGGAAATCGCAGTAGCAACACATCTCCTTGTCTCTCTTCTTGAAGCGCCTCAGGTACGCGTTAAAACAGCCATGGCCTGAGAGCGCTTGCGCCAAATAAAAGCCGACTTCTCTGTGCTTTTTGTTCAGCTAGGTTGTGAGCTCCGGGATTAGGCGATAGGTCCATCTCCCGGTCTGCTCACCATGCCATCTCATCTGCCATTTCTTGACGAGTGTACCTTCCGTCCCACAGTGGAGAGAAATAGAGGTTCAAAATCATTTTCTGAGCTGAATTCTTGACCGATTTGAGATTTTTTGTTGTTGAAAAATCCAACATTAAATTTTAAAAAGATCGCTGCAGGCCGATTTCTGAATTTGTTGTTGTTACAACTTTTATCTTAATGTAAATAGCGGAAAAAATGTCGATTTTTCGAATTTAATTTTTTATTTCTTCGAGTAAATTTTTCCTAGGCCTGTCACACCCCAGCTTCGATGCGTAGGAGTATATAGAATGGAATAATTTTGTTGACATGTGAATTCATTTGTTATAAACAAATAGATATAACAATTAGTCAACGGAATAGATTGGTCATTTGTTCAATACAATTAAGCATCGGAATCAATCGTTCCCATCTCTAAGATGATATCTCATCATGAAAATTCGTCATCCGTTATTATTTGTTAACTTTAACAACAAATAATATAAACAAATGCACAGTATGGGCATTTGTAGGCAAAAACGAGCCGAATTTCTTCCGAATCTTCATCATAATACATTGCTTGTGATGTTGACAGATGTTATCTTGGCATCCGACATTATTTATCAACTTTAGCAACAAGTAATATAAACAAATGCACCATATGGGCATTTGTAGGTGAAAACGAGCCGAATTTCTTCCGAATCTTCATCATAATACATTGCTCGTGATGTTGACA
Organism: Diplolepis rosae; assembly: GCA_030998225.1. Lineage (NCBI taxonomy): Eukaryota > Metazoa > Arthropoda > Insecta > Hymenoptera > Diplolepididae > Diplolepis > Diplolepis rosae. The sequence continues at coordinate 8,984,123 of JAPYXD010000680.1, forward strand.
GATGTCATCTTCTCATCCGACATTATTTGTTGACTTTAGCAACAATGTAAACTCGCTTAGATTATTTTGTTGCTAAAGTCAACAAATAACGTCGGATGAGAAGATGACATCTGTCAACACCACGAGCAATGTATTATGATGAAGATTCGGAAGAAATTCGGCTCGTTTTTGCCTACAAATGCCCATACTGTGCATTTGTTCATATTATTTGTTGTTAAAGTTAACAAATAATAACGGATGACGAATTTTCATGATGAGATATCACCTTAGAGATGGGAACGATTGATTTCGATGCTTAATTGGATTGCACAAATGAACAATCCATTCCGTTGACTAATTGTTATATCTATTTGTTTATAACAAATGAATTCACATGTCATCAAAATTATTCCATTCTATATATTCCTACGCAGCGAAGCTGGGGTGTGACAGGCCTAGGAAAAATTTACTCGAAGAAATAAAAAATTAAATTCGAAAAATCGACATTTTTTCCGCTATTTACATTAAGATAAAAGTTGTAACAACAACAAATTCAAAAATCGGCCTGCAGCGATCTCTTCAAAATTTAATGTTGGATTTTTCAAAAAAAAAAAATCTCAGATCGGTCAAGAATTCAACTCAGAAAATGATTTTGAACCTCGTTTTTCTATTTCATTCCACTATGCGTTCATGCGGATGGCCTCCTTTGCGCGAGCGATTTACTGCAGGTCGGCGCAGGTAAGCTCCTTGCGGAGCTGAAGGGTCTCTTGCCTTTCCTCCGCCAATAAATCTATTGGCGGGACGCTCGCCAGGACCAATACAGCACTCGTCGAGACAGTTCTATATGCTGAAACTATTCTCAGCGCGACAATTACTGCGCTGTGAACAGCCTCCTCTGGATAGCATGGTTTTGCAGGGCATTAGCCCGGACAAGAGCTGCATAAAGCAGCTTCGAATGGACCACGCTCGCCACCAATCTCCTTTTCGCTTCCCTGGGTCTACCAATGTTTGGCATAAGCCGAGCCAAGTTTGCTCCGCATTGGATGGCTTTAGCAGCTGCGATCTTTAGGTGTTCGCCGAAGCTAAGCCTACGATCCAATTGCACGCCCAGGTACTTAATGCTCGTTTTCCATTCGACCGCATGGTCTCCGAGAACGATCCTCGGGTATTGGAAAGATCTCCTGTCCGTAACGAGCAAAGCCTCGGTTTTCTCATGGGCCATTTTAAGACCTCTGCTATCCAGCCAGCGCTTTGCTCGCCACAAACTGTCATTGATCCTCAGCTCTAGGATTCCGACGTCGTCAGCGGTGCAAACGATAAGTGCGTCATCCGCGAAGCCGATGATGCTCGTTCCATCAGGTAGGTCCATGCGCAGGAAGTCGTCGTACATGACGTTCCAAACGAGTGGACCCACCCGCGACCCTTGAGGGGCTCCACATGTCATCTCTTCTCTGAGAGACCATTTGTCACCCTCGTATATCACCCACCCGTCGCTCAGATAGTCATCTATCATTCGCAGCAGGTTCCTTTTCTTGCATTTGTAGCGATGTTAACCACAGCTTGGATAGCGTCCACAGTGGATCTGCCTTTCCTGAATCCGAACTGGTTCTCCGAGAGACCGTTCTCCCCGACCAAGAGAGCCTGAAGCCGTTGTAGAATCAACTCCTCCAGAAGCTTCTCCATCGTATCCAATAGACATATTTGTCTGTACGACGAGGCAACCCCTACAGGTTTGTTGTCCTTCCTCAGCAGGACCAACCACTGCTTCTTCCAGTCTACGAAGAACCTCACCTCCCGAAGACAGGAGTTGAAGGCTTCTAGGAGGATCTCCGGGTATACCCCGATCACCTCCTTGAGGATCTCGTTCGGCACCCCGTCGATACCCGGCGCTGTATTTACCTTATGCCTTCCACCCGCTCTCTGTAGTTCCTCGAGAGTGAAGAGTTCTTCGCGCCGGACCACGCAGTAACTTCGGTCCTGTCTTTGGAACGGCTCCACGTGTGGAAAAAAGAGGCTGCCGAAAAACCTCGGCAGCCTCTCCAACACTCGTTTTGACGGTGGTCGGGGTGCTCTGACGCATCCCGTCTTGTATTACTTTCAGGGCCATGCCCAGCCTTTCCATTTTTCTGCTTTGCTCTTTCAGGAGCTGGAGGATTTCTTTCAATCCTCCATCTTCCGGAAGAATCTCACACTCCTCGTTCCCCATTTGCGATTTTTTGGTATCCATAAATGATTTATAATATTATTATTATATATTTGTCACGTCCCGCAACGCATAAAAATGCATATATTACGTACAGGCTAGGTGTGTTGAAAATCTATTAGAGAATCGTAAAGAGGAACAGGCATTGGGGAGAGGTAATGAGGTCCCTCTCTTCTAGAAAAAAGCGACTACGTCACAGAAAACGCTGACTCTTATATTATATTAAATACTATAAAAAAAGCCAACCACGGGAGCAATTTATTCAAAGTTCAATATTCAGTATTCAGCTTCTTCATAATTTGACGTCGAGCTCGCGATTATACGCTGAGAAAAAATGCTATTGAATCTATAGCATTTCTGCCAAAAGCATGTATATTATTGATACAAAAAAATATTCTGTAAGAAATGATACATATGCTTCCAATTCTATAGCATATTGATTTAAATCAATGATAAACATACTTTTGGAAGAAATGCTATCGATTCAATAGAATTTTTTTCTCGGTGTAGTGAGAGTGCAGCATCTTCATTTAAATTTACTAGAAGCATCTCCTAGGATGAGATCAATAAAATTCGACCGTGACAATTTAAAATCAAAATTTCAAACCGCAAATTCATCGTGGTCCTTCTTTAGATCTTGAAAAGATCTTTAACTTAGAAGCGAAGAAGGTTCATCAACTTATCGCAGCCATATTTGAGCGGATTACCCCCCCCCCCCCCTCTCCCTTTCCCTCTCTCTCGATTGCTTTTTAACTTTTATAATTTAAATAAATTATATTTGTCTCACTTTACTAGTCATTGTGTCCTTCATTGACTTATCCTCATCCCTAAGCAAGGATCGTTCGATTCTAACTTCAAACGAGGAACCTTCGATAAGGGTAAGTATTTACGTAGATGTGACGTAACATATTATATAATATTTTATTACATTATATCATAATATAATACAATTTATTATTCAATAATAAGTAATAAATTATGAAATTTGCTATAAAATATTTCTGTTTATTGCATTGAAATTTGTTTCGAATTTCGCGCCAGATTTGCACAAACTTTACACAAATCTCTTAAGATAAAAAAACGTTCGCATGCAAAATGTGTTATCAGAGTTCATTACCAACGTGATGTATATCATAAATGGACACGAAGTTGCTATATTATGTTGGACTCGTAAAGCTATCAAAAATTTATCCAAATATTTACTGAGGTAAAGCCGCAGAATTTAGGCGAAAGTCAATAAAATTTATATAACTTGGAGGTGTATCCCAAAATAAGTATCACTTTTCGAAAATTTTTACACTTAAGAACTGATGAAATTTTTGTGAACGAGTTGAAATGAAATTATCTATTTTTACTTTGCTCAACGTTTTGGTCGCAATTGGTAAATACGTCGAATTATTAATATAACATATTTTTGTTTTTATTGTTCTTCATATCACGTACCATTTGTACTCTATAAAGAAAAAAAACTAAGATGTCGTGAGAATGATTGTTTTATTTCCGTTTTATTTAAAAGAATTTATGCCGTTATCAAAGCAGAAAGTTGATGGAGATCCAGTTCATATTGTTAATCCAATGTCATACGTGGTGTCGATTTATAGGAAAAATTGTAAGTTCGAATTTTAAGATGCTTTTGTGAGTAAGTTTAAAAATTCATCGAAGAATCTAACAAATTTTTCAACTTTCAATTAAAAAACAAAAATAAAACAATTTTGAAATATGGCGAGACACTTAATAAGCTATTGAAAGATTTTATAAATTGCAGAAGATTTTGGACATTTTTGAGAGATTTTAAAAGATTTGATAAACCAACAGATAATTAAAAAGAATTTTGAAAATTTTCTATTCAATTACATCATCCTATGCTTTTCAATTAATTTATTTTTAGTGTAAAAATCAATGTCTGTCTACCTGTGTGTTTGATAATAACTATGGATTCACTAATCTAATATTGATCTGATATTTTTTTCTATTCATTGCTTACTTCTTTCAAATAGTTTTCGTATCATCTTTTTAATCTGAGTAATACATATCCCCCATCAATCACTCATCCATCAGTTAAAAATTATAGATTTTTTCTGTTTATAATGGATAAATAAGCCTATCAGTTTTCGCCTACAGGATGAAAAGTCTTTCTTCTGCATAGCCTTCTGGTTTTTGATCCACTCAATTAAAAAATAATAATGATAATAATGTTCAAAAGAAGATAACGCCTGAAAAGCCGTCGTTTCAGTCGGCCTCTGGAATGTTTTCTTTCCATCTCAAATTCAAAAAATTTCAATTGCATAATTCAATAGGAAATTTAAATGAGCACATTTTTAATCCTATGAAAAAAGTAGTAAATTGTTTTGAAAATTTCATTTTAATTTAGAATTTTCTGAATCTGAAAGAATAGTATATTGTGCAACTAGGGAAAAAAATTTATTTTGCGAGTGTGAAATTTGATGCCCGAGCAAAGCGAGGGTAACAACGACACGAGTAAAATAAATGTTTTTCCCGTGTCGCACACGATTTTTTTTCTACTAGGGGGTCAGAAAATAAATTTGTGTGTACCTCGAGCGACATGGTGGCGATGTGACTCGTGTGAATACCGCCCTCGCTAGGCTCGGGCGGGTACACTTCGCACTCGTCACAATCGCCACCATGCCGCCCTTGGTACACAATCTACTATTGTTTGCCCCGTACTGGGCAATAAAATCCACTTTATAACCCGCTAGTAGAAAAAGTAATATATTGTTAATTATCTCAAAAACTAACAGAATTAACTACTTTTTTCATATGACTAAAAGTGTGCTTGTTTAAATTTTCTATTGAAAATAGAAATCCTAGTATCCTTTTTTGATCGCCGAAGGTTCAATTGAAATATTTAATGGCTCATTTTATTCCCGATAAAATTTCTCACACTGAGACTGAAGAAACTCGATAAAAGAATACTTCTGATGAATACACCAGAGGAAATACTTGCTTTGATTAACTTTTCTTCAGACTATCTGTTCTAGTTTTCGACAAGCTACGTTCTATTGACTACTGAGAATTATTATTATTTGTGGAGGAATTACTCTTTTGTCAATATCTTCAACTTCATGATATTTTATACCTACTCTTAGAATAAGTTAAATTAATGCCTATTTTTTTATTAGTTGATCAGTATAAACAATTTTCTGGGATTATGATCAGCACAGAAAATGCTTTAACTGTTGGCCACGAAGCTAGTAGTATCGTAAAAGAGGAACAAGGGTATGCTGCTTGGATTGCATTTGGACTTGAAATTACCCAATATTGTGCATTTCCAGTTATTCTATTTAATCAAAATTGTATTACATTGCGTGACATACAAGTTATAGATATACATTTGCCTACAAATGTGAATATGCTACCAAAACAACCTAATGATATTGCACTTTTAACAGTAAGTCATAAAAAAAATTCAAGTTAGAATAATTAATTGATTAATCGAATTCGCCTATAAGGTGGTTGACCCGGTAACCGTCACGTTAAGCAAAATGCTCAGTTATGAAAATTTATATCACTCAGATTGCGAAGCGAATATTTATTATTATTTTATTCATAACTTTCAAGATAATTCTAAATGGTAAAAATGCATAGTAGTGAAGACCTGACCACGATACCATAAAAACATCCAATGCTGTACTTTTTCGGATATGGAAAATAAGATATATGTATATTGGTCGCATTTGAAGTTAATGCTACTTGCGAATTTATCTACTTCTGTGTTTTGAAACCCTTAACTCCTACAAACATATCTATGAAGAGTGTCAAAGTAGAGTCATATTTCGACTCGAGAAGAATTCGTAATATTTTTTTCGTTTTTAATCCACTTTCATAAAAATTATAACAAACTTGTATAGCTTGTCGGATACAAAGAAATGGAAGAAGATTTGGAAACGTAGAACACTTCTTCTAAGCTCTCTTCGGTATGGCCTTCAGCCCCTGCGAATTACTATTTTCTTTCCTTTTTTGATAATTTTATCAGTCAAAGACGTTGAAGGATCCTTGTGGCCGATTAACTTAACCAACAGTTGTAAATAAACTGGTAAACAAATCGGGCCAAAACTCTACGTGGAAATTAGGTACATTAGTACCAACTTAGAAAATAAATTTTATTCTAAAAAAAGTTTTTTAAATGAACAATTCCCGGTATTCATTTGGCAGAATGTACATATGTACTAGGGAGTTCAATACGTCTATAGGATGAAATAAATATGGCACCATAAATTACATTCTCATATTTTTCCCATGAAGTACAATACTTCAGACGACAGTTGTCAAAATTTGAGCAAATTTCATTGTTTACTTTCAAAGTTACAGATGATAGGTCCGAATGAGTTTCGATATTTTTATTAAAATGGAAAAAAGTAGATTTCGCATGCTGATTAAACACTGTTTCTAATTGGGAAAAATACTGTGCAGACGAAACAGTGTCTTAATAAATGTTATGGGGAACCTTCTCCTTCGAGGCAAATGGTTGAGAAGAAATTTGGAAAAACGAACAACAATCAACAGCGACTATTCGTGTGCATTATTAGACCGATTGAAAGAAGAAATCACAAGAAAACAGCCTTAGTTGTTAAAGAAGAAATGCATCTTTTTGTAAGATAATGCACTAGCTCACAAATCAATAAAAACGATGGCAAAAATTAATGAATTATGCTTCGAATTGCTTCCACACCCACAAGAGAGACATCGAAATGTTCAAAGATCGTTGATCAAGCTAAAAGGAGATTATGTTGAAGAATAAATAAGATCTTTGCCAAAAAAGTTGTTTCTTCTTTGTCATCCTATGGACTTATTGAACTCCCTAGTATAATGTAAATGAAAAGAAAATATGTCTCTTAAAATTCGAGTAGAATTTGTTGCAATAAAATACATAAATTTTTGTGATTGTTATAAATTTTTTTAGTTTCTCGACCCACGGCAAAAATTTGTTTTCTCCCCGGCTCTTTGGGCAAGAAAGGATTATGATATAACGGGGCCAGCCGAATATTCTATATTCGAAAGTCATGATAAAGATTCACCTCAACGACCTCATAAACAAAAAAATTCTATAGCTTATGTCATAAAAAAGGCATACTATATTTATGAAAGAGGTTTGTGCAAATACCTTTTCCAGGTAAAAGTACTAAAAAACCAGGTCTGTGGATTAGCGAAAGGCTATGTAACTTTTTCAGAGGTAAGAGATTGAAATAAATTTTTCTTCGTGTTTCAAGTCATTTCACAAAATTACAAACCAATGTATATGCGACTTTCGTAATGAAACTATTGATTGTAAATGTGATTCGCGGAGCGTTATAAACAATTTGATATTCGGCGATTTTATTGATAAAATGTAGTCCAAATTATAATCTAAAACCACTATGTTATTTTAATGACTTTGCAAAAAGTATTGCTAAAGTCCTAATCTTAATTAGATACTACTATACATTATAATATATTTTTATATATTCTTAAGTCTGATGTCCCAGTAATCACAAAGCAATTATCTGTCTGCTGACACAAAAATTTTAATAGTTTCTGAATTCGGATTTGAAGAGAGAAGTCATTTTGAAATTGAAGTTACATAAAGACATCCCAAAACTCTCTAAAGGAAACAAATCATCTAATTCATAATGTATTAGCGACGCGTCTTTTAGGAGTGAATTTTAATAGACATAAATTCCCGCTAACTTCTCTGAGATTTTTCAGACAACTTTAAAGCAAGGTTGTGGAATAAAGTGCGTGTGAAACAAAAGCCAGGCAAATATACTAGGTCGTTTGAAAATTCTCGGGCCTGATGACCAGATGGCGTCACTAATAGAAAATCCTTATCATTTTTGTGAAGTGCCAACCATAATAACACTAAATCCGAAATTTTATTACAATCTATCAACTAGTTTGTGTTCGAGAGTAGTTTTCGCGTCATTATCTCAGTTGTTTTTTAAACAATGAAAGAAAAAGAATTTCGTGTTCTCATTAAACAGTTTTATTTGAGAGGCAAAACGGCTAAAGAAGCTAAAGAAAAGCTTGATAAGTATTTTGGCACGTTTGCTTCATCGAATACAACAGTCAAAGGGTGAATGCAAGAGTTTAGGTTTGCTCGTACGTGCACAAATAACGATCCGCGTTCAGGAAGGCCTTCAGAGGCAAATACGCCAGAAATGATCAAAAAATTCTACGTTTAGTGGCCAAGGACCATAAATTAAAGGTGAGTGAGAACTCTAAGATAGTAAATATCTCAACTGAACGTGTATACATTTTGCATAATTATTTGAAAATGCGAAAAATATGTGCGCGATCGGTGCCACGCGTGCTCACTGACCAGCAAAAGTTAGAAAGAGCTGTTGTTTCTCAATACAATTTGGACATGTTTAATACAGAATTAAAAAATTAAAAAATCAACCACAGAAAATCACGATTACATTCTGCCAAAATATTAGCATCATAGTTGTTTACCTCAGTGAATATGTCGAGTTTCGTTCCAAATAAATCGCATTTGCGGCATTCGTTGCTTTTCTTATTTCATGATAAGAAAAAAGCAGTTGAAGCTCATCGATTGCTGGTAGAAACTTATGGTGAACATGCTCCAGTGATTAGAACATGTGAGACATGGTTTCGTCAATTTAAAAGTGGAGATTTCGATTTAACAGACAATGAACATCCTGGTGCAGTGAAAAAGTTCGAAGACGAGGAATTGCAGGCGTTATTGGATGAAGACCCAACCCAATCGCAACAACAATTGGCACAAACACTAAATGTGACCCGAGGAGCAATTTCCCAACGTTTAAAAGCCATGGGAAAAATCCAAAAGTATGGAAAATGGGTACCACAGCAACTGAACGATAAACAAATGGAAAATCGATAAACCATTTGTGAAATGCTGCTTCAACGGTTCGAAAGAAAATCTTTTCTGTATCAAATTGTCACGGGGGACGAAAAATGGATTTATTTCGAGAACCCGAAGCGGAAAAAATCATGGCTTTCACCTGGTGAGGTCGGCCCATCGACTCCAAGGCCAAATCTGTTTGGCCGTAAGACAATCCTCTGTGTTTGGTGGGACCAGTGTAGTGTGGTGTACTGTACTACGAGTTATTAAAACCTGGTGAGACGGTGAATACGGATCGCTACGGACAACAAATTATCAATTTGAATCATGCGTTGATCGAAAAACGGCCGGAATGGGCCCGAAGACATGGCAAAGTTATCCTACAACATGGCAACGCACCGACTCATACCGCTAAAGTGGTGAAGAACACATTAAAAGCATTGAATTCGGAAATATTATCGCACCCGCCGGACTCTTTAGACCTCGCCCCGTCCAACTATCACCTTTTCGCATCGCTGGGACACTCACTCGCAGAGCAGCGCTTCGCCAATTTCGAAGATGTCGAAAAATGGCTCGTCGAATGGTTTGCCTTGAAAGAGAAAAAGTTTTTTTGGAATGGTATCCATGATTTGCCTGAAAGATGGGCAAAATGTGTAGAATCCAATGGTCAATACTTTAAATAAAATTCTTTTGAGATTCCCTTGAGAATTAAGTGTTTTCTTTATTGAAAAAACCGGCAAACTTTAACTAACACCCCTGGTAGCTATGATTAGGCGAAATATACTCTTACGGCTTTTAAAGGATTGTTTACCTACATTGTCAGTATCCCGATTATAGAGAAAGAAGAGGGACAAATCCAAGGATTAATCCCCATCCCCCATCCTGTACAGAACGTTCACTTTTCTATAATACCAGACCATGACTATGTTATAAAATACAGAGACTCGTATGTACCAACAGACAAAGAAACAGTAAGTAATTGTAAAGAGATTTCCGAATACAACATTTTTTTCAGAAACCAACCTAGTATAAAATTGTTAGACAGCGAAACCTGCGCAGCAACCCTATTCAAGCGATACGTTTATAATAAATGTAAAAAATTACCCTTCTTGCTTTACAGAGAAACGTTTATACCTATAACGAACGGTTACATCGTTATGCCTTTGAAACAATTAGACGTAGATTTAGCTTGCGAAAATAACATTAAACAAGAAAGGATTTTTGAAACATCACTCTTATTAGGAAAAAAATGTAAACTTTATAACAATTACGACTTACTCTATGTAGGAAACACCATTAAGTAAAACACTCATTCAATTACCCAAATTAATTGATAACATTGAATTATAACAATCCAAGTTGAGTTTTGACGATACAGAAAACATGTTAAATTCTATAGCTCAGCATAGGCGAATCAAGACATTAGCAGAAGCAATCATGGAGTACCTAAGCTATTTAGGGTATGCGTCACTTGAATTAGTCACACTATACTTAAGTTACAGGTTCGGATTATTTGAATTGTTAAAAAATCGCATCTCGACAGGGAAATGCTTATTTTGTGTCAAAACGAAAATAGATACACCCATGCATGTGATCACTTACAACGCGAGCGTTCAGCCTTTGTTAACTGAACCTTCCAAAAATAAACGTATCAAAATTTAAGGACTAAATTCGTTCTAAACAAGGGAATGTTATGCCCAACGGTAAGATGCCCCTTCTATTAGCACTCAAGGCCCATATAATGTAGGGCGCAGGGCCCGCTCCTCAGTTCTTGTCCGACAATAAAGTAGTAACTACTGAGCATCCTAAGCGAATGACTCAGTAATATTCTTAAAACCTGATTGTACGTTGTTACGCATAACAACACCTAAATATACATATAAATCTCAAAGATCTCTGGATTCTCCTTTTTTTTCGATTCCTAATGCTTAATTCTTTTAAGTATTCTTTTCTAAATTCTGAGACGTGACATCTCATCTCTCAACTGAACGATATTTTTGTTTTAAAAACTAGGACATATAAAACCGAAAAAATTGAAAAATATTCAGAGCTGCAAAATTTATGAATCTTTAATTACCTTTTTGTCTTTATATTTTTAAATCAATACTTCCTTCTTAATTCACTATAGAAAATATTGTTTTTATTAAGGGAGATAAAGGCACCGGGTTACTTAAGAATGACAAAGTTATAGCAGTTGTAATTGGCTCAACAATAGGAAAAATAGGAAGAGAAAATGCTCACTTCGTCGTATTTGAAAAAGTGGCCAAACACGAAAATTTCATCGAAAAAGCTATGGAAGCTGGCGAGAAGAAAGTACAAGAAATACAGAATAAGCTTAATGAGAAGTAACCCTGCAGTTTTTTTAAGTTACATGATAGTAAATCACATTAATTTAAAGTTTTCTGTCTGATAATAAGGTGAAATTAGAATTTATTGTTATATCTCGAATAATAATAATTGCTTACTTGGAAAAGGACGTATAAAAGGACGTACAAAATTGGAATATAAAATGACGTCCTTTTGTACGCACTTTTTACGTTTTACTGCATGTGCTTTTCAATGTCATTTCCTACTTTTAAAAAAGTATTGTGCATAAGTACGTTCTTTGTAGAAATTACGCTGTATTTATACGTTACATTTTAAAAACGTTAAACTGAAAAAAAAATCTTATTTATGGACAATACTTCAATTAATGTAGGGAAAGGCATTTAAAAGGACATGCCAAAGAACGTATAAAAATAACGTGCAAAAGTACGTACTAAAGAAAATACTAATGGACTTTTAGACATATTTTTGAACGTACTTTTGAGCGTCCTTTTTTTCAAGTAGGTGGTAGAGGTTTCGGATTTTTTCCGAATCATTACAATACCTATGCATAAATAACGCAATTCACCAACCTAATAATATGTTACGGAGCTTTGGAAATATATTTTAAAGAATAAATGTTATTAAATGTGTGTCTAACCCATTTTTTAATTTGACCTGAAGTGTGAAAAGTATTTTAAGCATTGTTCTACAAATTCGTACGCGACAATCAAGAAATAAAGTGTACTTAATGAATAATAAAAAATAAAGTCTAATTAGTAAATAAGGCATATAATTACGCATGTATATAATCTAAAGTCGATCTACCAATGTATACATATCCATCATAAATTAATAAATCAGATTATTGGTTTAAGTAATAATTAATAAAAATTGCATTTTTCATCGCGCCCAAATTCGATGTTTTTTAAATCTCATCTCGGCAATTCAAGCTCAATAACTGGTGAAATGATTTGAAATTTGTACATTGTGTTCAGAATACATACGTAATACCTCCAAAATCGATAAAACACATAAATATTGCATTTGTTCACTTATATTTAATAACAAATGGCGGAGTACCAATAACCGGGTTTTGGACACTATGGCAGAAAAAAGTATGCGACTAACTTAAACTTTGAGTAAACTCCCAGCAAGTCGTTTTTTCTACAACGTTTGGAGAAAACTTTTTGAACATTTCAGTGTCATTGGGTCATAAATATTGTAACTATGAATGATTTCATAAAAAACGCTCGTCTCGGCATAGTGTGTGCGCCGGTGTGAAGGCATGACTTCAACGAAAACGAGTGTAGAACAGAAAAAAAACGCAGAATTATTTTTTCTATTATAAGGGTGATCCAATACAAAATACTTTTTTCAATAAGGATCCTCGGGCATAACACGCGTGGCAATTTTCATGTCCATATGACATTTGTGTACAGTATTCATTGACATTTCACCATAAATAGACTTATGCCTGAACAACGTTTACAAATTATGGATATTTATTTCCAAAATCAGTGCTTAGTAATAGTATATTATGTGCCTAGGCGCATAATGGGGGTTATTACGCGACGAGCGACAATGCTCGCAAGAGATCGAAGTCAAGGCGTAGTCGAGGCGTAGGTGAGGCGTAGCTGAGGCAAAGCCGAGACGAAGCCGAGACAAAGCCAAGGCGCGATCAATCCTGCGAGCATTTTAAGGGAGTCTCGTAATTACCCGAATTCTGTGCATTGGCGCATATTCTATTTTATGTGACTTCGGCGCATTTACGAGTTTTTCTGCGTACACTCGAATCCAATCTGAAAAGGTCGAAATTGCCGTGAATATCGTCCATCTCACATGACATTTCGCGAATACTTCCGGCCATTTTAATTTTCTCAATTTTATGTAGTAGTAGCGTATTGTAATAGACGCATGCGCAGTTCAAATGTACAAGGCTTTTTCAGTACGCTGCCAACGCTGTACGAAGAAGAATAAGAATAAGAAGAAGATTACGCTCCGCTGTATCGTAATAGGCGCATGCGCATTTCAATTTTTACATTATGTTCCTCTGTATCGTAATACACAACATTACACTACTCTCAACTGTGGCATAAAAACGCATTAATGCGCCGAAGGCACATGAAAAAATGTTATTTTTTTACAAAAATATCTCAAAAAGAAAAACAATCGTAGATACTATATTTAAGCAAACGATTTTGCATTTTAATACTTATTTCGTATCTCACATATTTTCGTTCAAAAACAGAATTCTTAATTTTCATTAGTTTTTAAAATCAAAACATAAAATATACATCCTGTCGAAAAATATTCTCATGAGAATTTAGGCAAATGATTTTCCATCTTAACGTTTTTTTCGTATCTCACATATTTTGTTTAAAAAATGGAATTATTGAATTTTAATCGTATTTTTAAGAATTAAAATTAAAAATATAGGTTTTATCAGAAACTGTATCAGACAAAATGTTTTGCATTCTTACGTTTTTTTTCGTATTTCACATATTATGGTTAAAAAATTGAATTTTCCATTTTCAATAGTATGTTTTCAAATTAAAACAAAAAAAACATCTTATAAAAAAATGTTGCGATTTAAATTTGAAGAAAAAAAAATTTATATATATATTGATGAATAGTGTATAAATATATCCTCAAAATTTTAAAACATTCCATGCAGTAATTTTATCGAAATAAATTCCCAAATATCTCCTTTATTTAGACCGTCACACTGGTGGTCACCCTTAATTTAACTGGAAAATGGAATTTAGGTATTGACTTTTCTGAAGTTTGAACATATTAATTGAGGAGTTATATTCAATAAGGCGACAGGCGCTCGAAAACCTGTAAAAGTAACGGATGAAAATGAGTGTCAAAACCTAATTCGCATTAGCGTTCAACTCGTATTTTCGAAAGTAATTGTTCAATTGAGTTGATATTTTCCAAAAAAATACTCCATATACTAATGATGAACTTGTTCACGGGAAGTTTACTGTAGCTCAAACTTCCTCGCTCACTTTTTCGACCCGAAGCTCGAAAAACATAGTTTTTTCTTCGGATTAAAAAAAAACCGTTTAGCAATGAACAAAAAAATTTTTTGCAAGCACTGTCGTTTCCGCCAGAGATTCAAAAGTAGAACGCAAAAAAAAATTTCGCAATCCGTTAATTAATGAATTTTTCGAGGCGAGTGGATTGAAATAAAACATGGTTTCTATGCTTTAAAACCAACACACTTTTTATTAATTTACTCGAAAATTTGCAACGTTATAAAAAAAACTGTAAGAGGAAACTAACATTCATTTTTCACGAGCTATAAAACCACGTTTTTGGTTTTTTTTTCAGTAAGGTTTGCCATTTAATCATGAGTAGGTTCACGCTTCCACAACGTTTGGAAATTGTCCAATTATTTTATCAAAATTCGAGAAGTTTTGTCGGTGTTCAAAGAGCATATCGTGCAAAATATGGTCGTCATTCTGCTCCATCCGCGCTCTCAATTCGTCGAATAATCGATAAGTTGGAGAGTGAATTTACTCTATTGGATACTAAGCCTAAAAATCGTATGCGTACCGCACGTTCTACACAGAATATAGCCGCCGCCCGAGTCGAAATTTTGGTCCTACATTGAACCTGCTAATTCTACATAAAGCCTGGTTTGATTCTGCTAAAGCCTGGACATCCTACTTTGATTCTGTCACAGCCTACTCATTCTGAATTTAGTCCTCTTGTAGCCCTCCCAAAATCCCCACAGTTTTTTCCCAGTCCTCCTTTAATCCTCCCATAACCTCCACAGTATTTTCTTAGTACTCCTTTAGTCCTTCTAAAATCTCCACAATATTTTTAGATCCTCCTTTATTCTTTTTGATAGTAATACCCAAAATTTTTTGAAATTTTTAATATAAAACATGAATATTCAATAAATTATTAAGTAAAATATAATTATATTCATTAAAATATTGCTAAATAATTTTATTCCAGTTCTTTCTGGTTTACAGGTAGTCCAATGAACACTTGATTTTCGATATTTATGTAAATGCAAATTGAACAAAGACTTGCAATTGGAATAGCGATTGGATTATTGACAATAACGCATTTTTGTAAAAAGTTTTGACTGTCATATCGAAAATTATCGCCTTGAACACGAAAAACATCATAGCAAAAAATTTGTCGTCCAATTATTGCAAAATACATATTTTCACAATCACAATTCTGTATCTCGCAATTACAATTTTTAACTTTAACGAAGCAATGGAGAATACCTAAGTGTAATTGATCATTATTATCAATATATTGTGCTGCGGCAGAATATGTCTGTAAATTATCTTTATAAGTTTCTGATACAAATAATTTTCGATTTTTCAATAATCTTGAGAATTGCCATACTTTGAAATTTCGCAAAATTTTGAAATTTTCCATTGCATTTGCAATTAAACCAGATAATTCTCTAATATACTTGTATACACCAACGCTATAACAGCTGTCCATAATTTTTTCAATAATTTTTACTTGCCGTTTCTTTTTTTGACAAAAATATTTTATTTCCCCATCGGGCAACTTCTCTATAAATTTAGTCATTGTAATAAAGCGATTTTGCGAAATTGCTATCTGGGTATCGATATTATGTGTACCGTGAATGAGTCTTAATAATTTTCCATTTAAATCTTCGTACTCAAAACAAATATACACCCAAAGTGGTCCAAGTCTTTGAACGATATCAGGATAATGTAACAATTGGTGTATATTTATGGAACAGTAACGTACTCCGTATAAATTTTCGAACTCCCTAACGTATCTGTGTAAAAAATCGCGACTTACTTCGATCATTTCAGATGTGATTACATCAGAACTGAGAACTGAAATTGCGGTTAGTAAAAGGAGATAGTGGTCAAAATAATCTTGTCTCATGATACCTTCAAGAACAGGGATAGAATAATAAAAGAACCACATTTTCAGTTCCGAAGCCTTCCAATGAACTAGATCATTAATAGAGCGTGGCATACGATGAACAAATTTTGGTGGTTTGATCGAAGTGATTCGGTTATTAATAACATCAATAAAAGCATATAATGAAAAAGGTTCTGACCGATGTTCAACGCTGAATAGTAAATTCAGTACCTTTTTTACGACACCACCGTCAACACCGTGCATGCGATCAATCGCCATACCTTGGATGAAATCTGGCATTAATTTAGAAAAAGCTGAATGGCCTTTTACACCCATTACCGGATTATCTTCAGTAGCAGTGCGAGCAAATCTTTCTGTATTTTCTAAAGTTCGCAATACAATATCATTTCGATAGGGAAATGCTTGAACGCGGCACCCTTTTGTGTCTAAACAAACACTTTTGCTTTCACACAAACAAAATGAACAACCGTGAGTACCATTAAAATTTACAAAATTTAGACATTCACTCCTAGCTGGTGTGTCGGAAGTTCCTGCTAGAAGAACTCCTCTTACGTTTAATATAACATCATTACTAGGTACATATACTTGAATACCATTGGAAAGTTTTTTCAAGTCTGAACGAAGGCTGTAAACAAATCTGTTCATATCAGGCTTTGTATTACCATGCCATAACCCAGCAAGTGGAATATTTTCCCTTTTTTTCTTCTTCCGAAAGGCAACTCATTTATAGTTAAGTAAATAGGCCACACGTTGATCTTAGAAGATTTATAAACTGGAATACCATCTGTATACCATGAGAGAGAAATATTGTTTGGATTTGATAGGAAACCATTGTCCATCCATTCTCGATACAGACTGCCATCATAAATGTCTGTTATGGTACCAGGTGGTTGCATAGGTCTATAAAAACGCTGCTGTAGACTGTTATAAAAATCCTTCCTCTTATATTCAATTGATTAAGAAATGGTAATTGTACAAAGTAACAGATTTTCTTATTTGGGCAGGTAGGGCAAATATCGATACTTGACCTTAACTCTCGTATACATGTTCCACAATAATAATGTTTTTTCATTGTTTCTCCATCGAGAGAAAAATACTTTTTGAATTTATATAAACTATTTTCATTCAGATCTTGACGTAAACAATGGAAGTTAATAACAGTTATGATGTCTGAAAGACATGACATTGAAATATTATGATGTAGTAAGATGGTTAAAATTAACAGCATACTTTGCATAACATTCACTGGAGCTCCTCGATACAGGGGCTGTTCATTTAAATCATCATCGTTATTAGGAAAAATCTCAGCATACTCATCTCCACTTTCCGCTGAACTGTAATAACTGCTGTTATATTCATTGACCTCACTTGATTCATTTTCATTATCTGACGACCCATCCAAACTTCCATCACTTGCGTCATCGGAATCTACCTCGTCTCTGTAAAAAAATATTCCTCAATCTTCTACAAAGAATTCCAAAGTACACCCAGAGAAAAGTTTATTTGAATCAAAGTAAACTTTTTCTGGGTATAGATAAGCAGGGGTACAACTTAAATTGTCCAAATTTGTCATAAGTATCTTATTTCATAAAACATTGACATCTTTAACCCCTTCGTTAGCACGAACGATTTGACTAAAAGTGCCCAAATTGTACACGATTTTTTTTTTTTTTTAAACTTTTAATCGAAAATCTGTTTATCGTCATCTAAAGTTTTTATTTTCAGAAGAAAGGATTTTCACGTTAACTTTTTTTATTTTCATTTATATGTAAAACGCTTCACAAGAATAAAAAACAGAAAAAAGATATTCATTCTTGTTATTTGATACAATACCAGTTTGCCGAAAAAACTTGACCTATTTTATTTAAAAGAATACAAAATTAATGTTATCTCATCCCAAATTTTTTTTCAGTAAATGACGGATAAACACATAAATTGGATTTAATACTTGTTCCAGAACTTGAGCCAACTTCAGGTGTATCCCTCATGGCGATTCCGGTTTTCTACTCTAACTTCTTCTTGCGGTACATCGACATGGTAAATATGCCTAATAATGATCTAATATTATTAGTAAACGCAGTAAATATTATTTTTATATTAGTAATAACATAGTGAATGTAAGTAATTCATCATAAGAAATTATTTGTGCATGAAAGATGAAATCGTAAAGTTTTTTGCTTCAAAACGCATTTTCAAACTTCACCTTGCATAAGAACAAAATAAAAATTTACCTATAATTTAATACGATTGAGAACAAATTAAAATTTAGAATTTATAACGAATTGAGAGTATAATATAAGAGATACTTACACCTCCTCTGGCGAGAAAGGCCTTAGAACGTGTTCTACATCATCATGTTCGTTTCTAGGATTTCTGAGTAAGAGTAATCGATCTTTTCTTCGACGCCCACCAAGTTCATCAAGAGCTTTTTTAGACATATTGTCCACTAACTTCAGTTCTGTACACTGGCAACTTGTACGTAAATTAACATAAATTGTTCAAATTGTTGACAGCTTAAGGTTATGTTATTTTCATTCAAACAGTGTAGTGTTGGTTACTGAAGAGTGTCGCGTGGCTTGGATCGTTCTATTTCTAAATTCCTTCTATTTTGTTCAGTCTACAATGGCACCGAAAAAGAAGTTATTTGCTCTCATTTGGTGGTTGAACAGTGCATATAAGGACACCATTCAATTGTCTCTAATTCCTAAAAACCAAAGGAAAGTGAAATCTCTTGTAACTCTGACTTGGAATGACCATCAAACTGGAAGGAAAACGAAGGCTGAGGCCAAAATACTCGCTATAAACGGTAATTATAGTTCATGCATTTTTACCAAAACATTATTCGATACCCTGAATGTAATTCGAGGAAAAAATATTTCAATGTATATGTAAGCCGTATCATAACACATTGTTTGTAGGTTATATTTTGCATCTAGTATAACATCTCGTGTAGATTTGTAAAAAAAATGTCAATAAGAAGTTAATAAATTTAAATTTTGAAAAAATTTAACATACATATATACCTAGGGTAAATTAATAATTATAATAAATAAAATTGATAGAAAATTGAATTTGAGGAATATTCATGTGATCCCTCTAAATAAAATCTATGTTTTTCAGAGGATAAAGAATTTCTAGAAACATTGACTGTGACTGATAAAGAAGAAATAAATGATCCTAAAGACAAAATTTTTACAAAAGAAGTAATAGAAGAGAAAAAAAACATGGACCAAACAACCAAACTACAAAAACATTTTAAAAAATCACACAAAAGACAGACAGAGACGATAATTAAAAGAGATATGTCCATCGTTCCTACTTGCATCAATCTACAACCAGAAAAGAAAGCTCGACTTGAGTCACCGATATCGACTGTCCTTCAATCAAGTGCTAATAATACTGTGCAATCGTTTCTTTCCTTTTCGCCTAGAACGCAAGGAATGATTTCAGATCCCTGTACTTCAAAAAACTGTGTACCACTACACAACAATAAACCATCAATTTCTACTAAAGATGATATGGTATACACACCAGGAGAGAATAAAAATTTGGATAAAAATTTCGTAAATCTCGATCAGACTCATAGCGCTCAAGAAAATACTGATTTTGACGACGACGAAACGTCTTCTACATCGACGAGTAGCAATGAGAAATATGAAGATCATTTATCCGATGCAGAAAATTCTGAAGGCGTAATTCGTGCTTTATCAGCTACAATTACTGGAAAAGGTACATTTATCATATTAGGTTATTATGTTTTTACCTTGAAGAAGACCCACATTGGGGTTGGAACGTACGTAGGTTGTTTCTACAGAAAGATTGACAATTACACGATTCCAAACATCCAGTATTTGTTTAATTGTTTCATGACCGTATGACCAAAGAAACGTTTCATTATCGTAAATTTATTATCACTATTTTTATCGAAATACTTACTCTATTTTTACTCTATTCAATCATACAAATAGTATTTATTTTTAATTCCTACAGTTACAAAAAGAGACATAGCATTTCAAGAAGCCTTGCTAGCAGCAATGAAGCATTCTTATCAAGTTTCCCACAAGATGACTAAAAAATCTACGGAAATTTTCAAGGTAGATTACTTTGTCACTGTTTATTAAATTTTTATTTTATTTTAATATAGACAAGTTGCAAAAAACAATTATGTTACTCCTTAATTCCCTCTTTTAGATACCTCTTCAATATCTGCAAGCTGCCCCGCATATGGTAAATTCTCTTACGCTTCCCTAAACTAAGTACGTAAAAAATTATTTATTTCGAACAAGTTATTTTCGTTTCATCATAGCGAGAAATATCACCATCTTGCGGTTTCTATTTATCGGAGAACACTATCTCGTATATAAATATGACAGCAGAAAATGCAGCAGATGAGTCTGAAAAGTGGAGAGTTATAGTTAGAGAAGTCCTCTTGGAAATTTACGGAAACACAATAGCAAATTATTCAGCTACAGGAAAACGAGGAGATCGACCAGGCATTCATCCAATGTTATTCAAAGGATTATTTGGTAAACTGCTCATTTCTAATCTCCAAAATTATTTGCATTTAGTCGTATCGTACTTATTTTTTCTTCATTTTCGAATTATAGAATGGGCTAATCAGCAGGCTGGAAATATACTTGATAAAAAAGAAATTTATAACTCATATAAACAAAACTGCAGCCAACAAACGAAAGTATCGAAACAGAAAATCGCCTCTTAAAGAATGTTCTTCTGTAGAAAAAAGACAAAAGTCAAGTAAGAATACTTGAATACCACTTTTTTTGCTTATTTGTCCATGAAATAACGAATGTTTGAGGGGTTAGTTGCAGTCAGCATGGTAACAAGTAATACTTCTTTTGTGGTTTTTTCAGAGATTAATTATTACTTTTAATTATCAAAATTCGTAATACATTATAAAGTATATAATATAATTCATGTTCATAAAGCAGATTGTTCTTTTTAATCTTTTCCTTTTTTCAAATAAAATAATATGTTTTATGTCCATACTCGTAACTTACTCATTTTAAAATAAAATATCTTTTGATTGCAGCACCTTTATGGATGTTGTTATTCACGCACTTTTATTTGAAATTAGGTATTTTCATTTTTTCGCCAGATAAATTGACTTCTCCTCTGTACCTGGGGGTCAAACAAGAGCAATAAATGCATAAAACGATGCAATTAAGTATTATTGTTTAAACCCCCGGCTATATAGAAGAAATAAATTCATCTGACAATGAAGTGAAAATACCTAATTTTAAATAAAAGAGCGGTATCAACAACATCCATGAAGGTGCGTGCGCATCACAAAAAGATGCACTGAGCGTAGGACGTAGAGTACCAAAGTAGGTTGTGACTACGTCCTATTTTAGGCCTACAAGTGGAAAAAATGGAAATATGTACCGCTTTAGAGGACCAAAAGAGGACCTCAATGCTATACAAATGAGCCCTCCTTAGATCCTCTGCAAACCTTCTTTACTCCTACAATTGTAGGTTCAAAGTAGGACCAAAATTTCGACTCGGGCGTACAGGCCAGTATCGAGGAAAACCGTGAATTGTCCGTGCCACGCCGATCTCAGGAATTGGGCCTGTCCAGGATGACTACCTGGCGTATTTTCCGATTGGATCTTGGCCTGCATCCCTATAAGATGATTCTGGCCCAAGAACTGAAGCCTAATGACCATCGTTTGCGTCGGGAGTTCGCGGATTGAGCGCTGGAATCAATTGAAAATGATCCCAATTTTCATCAAAAAATCATCTTTTCTGATGAGGCGCATTTTTGGCTCAAGTCTCGGGGGACATTTGCCCGATATATTGTTTAAATCATAAATGGCATAGAATATCCAATATAGAATATATAAAAAAGATTTCGATCAATTCCGAATGAATATTCAGTGTTTTTTTTTCAATTTCAAAACATATCACCCTTATTGGGAAACCCTTTAGATAGGACTTGTATCGACCCTTTGATGAATATTCGATATATGTATAAATTGGCTTTAGGGTCCAGAAATAATGAAAACTCAGTTCTTACATTCTTTCAAACTTTTCGACTCAGGTTGGAGTCCTCATCAGTGAGAATTTATTTCTATAAAAAATACAAAGGAAGAATCTTAAAAATTGCCCGTGTGACGGATAAAAATTTTAGTAAAAAAGTAATATAAGAATTGCAGGTGTGAAAATAAAATTGGACTAAGTAACTAAATTTGCGATACAGTAAAACTGTAACAAAACTGTACAAAAAAAATTTTTCCGTAAAATTGCTAAAGAGAACCTTAAAGAAACATTGTAATAAAATGATATAAATAAATTATGCATGTAAACCTGTAAAATTGGTATAAACTGGATGTAATGAACTGTACAGAAAAAAAATTTCCTATAAAAATACAAAGGAAGAAACTTGAGCAATTTGAAACTGTGACCGATGCAAATTATGTTAAAAATAATGTAAAAGGATTGCAAGTTTGAAATTGAAAAAAATTGGTCTAAATAACTAAATTTGCTAAAAGGTAAAGCTGTAAAACCTTAATTTGAAAAAATACTAACAAGAGAGACTTAAAAGTAACACGTGTGACAGATAACAATTTTGGTTAACCGATATGAATGAATTGTACAAATGAAACTATAAAAATGGTCTAAACTAAATTTAAAAAATGTAAAATGTAAAAAAATGTAAAAAAATGTAAAAAAATGTTAAAAAATGTTAAAAAACCTGTACAGAAAAATTTCTTATAAAAAAGACAAAGGAAGAAACTTGAAATCTTGAACGTGTGACCGATGAACATACTGTTAAAAAATTATGTAAAAAAATTGCAAATTTGACACTATAAAATTGGACTAAATAACTAAATTTGCGATACAGTAAAACTGTAACAAAAACTGTACAAAAAATTTGTTCTGTAAAATTACTAACGAGAACCTTAAAGAATAGCACGTGTGGCGGATAAACATTGTAATAAAATTATATAAATGAATTATACATGTGAAACTATAAAATGGGTCTAAACTAAATGTAAATGAACTGTACAGAACAATTTTCTCTATAAAGGTACAAAAGAAGAACTTGAACAATTTTGAACGTGTGACCGATGAGCATTCTGTTAAAAATGATGTAAAAGAATTGCAAGTTTGAAATTATAAAATTGGTATAAATAACTAAATTAGCTAAAAAGTAAAACTGTAAACCTTAATTTGAAAAAATTACCAACAAGAGAGACTTAAAAGTAGCACGTGTAACAGATAACAATTTTGGTAAACCGATGTGAATGAATTGTACAAGCAAAACTATAACCAATTTTATTTTCACACCTGAAATTCTTATATCACTTTTTTACTACAATGTTTATCCGTCACACGGGCAATTTTTAAGATTCCTCCTTTGTATTTTTTATAGAAATAAATTCTCACTGATGAGGACTCCAACCTGAGTCGAAACGTTTGAAAGAATGTAAGAACTGAGTTTTCATAATTTCTGGACCCTAAAGCCAATTTATACATATAGTATATCGAATATTTGAACATATTGTAACTTTCCTAATTTTTGCTTAATTGAAAAATATTATCGAAACAATTAGTAGAGATTTATGAGCACTATCAGAAGCCAATATCGCGATTTTTGATTTTTTCAAAAAAAAGTTTCAAAAACACTAAAAATGCTTTTATTTTCACAATTTTTTTCGGATGTGACTGGTTAATGATCTCGTTCTTTCTTTCTGGGCTTTCAAGAGGTGTGACGAATTTCATTCCAATCCGATAGTTCTATCCAGAGCTATCGTGTCCATAGACGGCAGACAGACTGACGATTTCGTAAAAATCGTTTTTTCTGACTCATGAAGTCTCAAAACGTACATATTTGATGAAAATTCCGAAAGTGATTTTCCACATAAAACCAATATCTTCTTATATGATGAGAATGTAAAAATCATAGATCGTGAATGAATGTGAGTTGATATTTGCAGGACCCTACGTGATTTGGTCCTTTTCGACACTGGTCCTGTTTTTATGCAAAGCACGTGAAGCCTACAAAATTTT
This sequence comes from Diplolepis rosae, assembly GCA_030998225.1. Taxonomy (NCBI): domain Eukaryota; kingdom Metazoa; phylum Arthropoda; class Insecta; order Hymenoptera; family Diplolepididae; genus Diplolepis; species Diplolepis rosae. The sequence goes on from JAPYXD010000680.1 coordinate 9,008,359, forward strand.
AACATGTTGAAGATCGCACGTAGACTGCCTTTGGAACAGGGCCAATAAAATTTCTCGTTACAGGGTCTCAGTAAGGCCACATTAATAAGTTACTATTGATTTATGTTTTTACTTGCGCTGCTCAAATTAAGTGCTTAGTTCGAGGTCCTCATTAAGAAATGCTGATAACAATCTGTATTTAAAAAAGTATCATCTTACGTTAAAGAATCGTCATCATTATTTTTCACAGTGTATACCTAAATGAAAGCAAAAAATTTGGGGGAAAAGAACAGAGGAAATTTTTCTAGGAAGCTAAAATGAAAATTATTATTTTTACTTTGCTAAAAATGGTTGTCGCTGTAGGTCAGTAAGTTCGATTATTAATATTGACTATTTTTCTAAAGTGCTTTCCATAATATAAACGTAAATCTTCTACTCGATGTGAAAATAGCAAAATGTACTAGTTCGATACAAGAATTGTATAATGAGTTGATGACTATTTTCTGTAAATTATTTGCAAATAATAATTTGTTTATGATACGCAAATTTCGTGGAGATCATTTTTTATGTCTATACTGTTTAACAGAATCTATGTCACCATTGGAGAAAAGATTTGGTGGAGAACTAATTCAAAGTGTTTCAATGCGATACGTGGTATCAATATATAAGAGAATGTGTAAGTTTTAATTTGAATATCTTACGTTTCAAGAATAAATATGAAATAATTCTTAAACTCAAAGGAATATGGTACTTTTCAATTGAAAAAAAATATCAAACTATTTAAAAAAATTTTAAGGAAGTTTAAAAGATTTCCTTTCAGAAAAATATTTGGTTAATCTAACCAGAATTTAGTTGAATTAACAAAAAGAATTTGTTTTTTTTGTAATTTGTAATTTTGGTTACTTTAACGAAACAATTCGTTTCGTGTAACGAAAGACTGTTTGGATAAAATTTCGTTAAATCAAACGAATATTCTGGTTGATTCAACCAAACTTTAAAAACAGTAAAATTGAAACGTAGATAAATCATACTTCAAAAGTGGAAAATTAAAGGTTAACAAGAGTTAAAATGATTTAAAATTAAATTCGAAAATTAGAACATATTAAAAGCTCTTTTATAGTTTGTTTCCTTGTGGATAATTTGTTATTGAAAGTAGTATAAAACAGGCAAAGTATTTATATTTTACTTGGAAGTAGATAAAAAAGCTTCATTTTCCAAAAAAGTGAAATGACTGAGACAACTAATAAATTGGTGGATTAATCTTTTCCAGACCGCATGACAGAACACTTTGCCGGGATAATGATTTCCAATCAAAATGCTTTATCCGCTGCCCACAAAACTATGAATATCGAAAGAGAAAATTGTGGGTATGATGCTTGGGCTGTACTTGGACTTGACACTATCAATCCACAAGAAATACAAATTATAGATATACAAGTACCTGATAATGCGAATGTACTAAAAGGCTGGTCCAACGACATTGCGGTCTTAACAGTAAGTCAGAAGATAAAAATGTTAATTGAAATATTCAGTTTATTCAGTAAAATTGACTGATAATTAAGTCCAAATCAACCAATAAAATCGTAAAGAATGAGATAATACTTTTTGACTTGTAAAAAATGTTCTAACAATGTAATTTCTGAAAAGGCATAACAATACAACGACCAATAGAAATTAACATATTGATATTTGTTAGTGCAAATTATAGCTTTATTTTTTAACAGTAAATTAATATTATGCGAACAGAATTTCTGAAACGGATCACCCAAATTGGATGAAAATTCAAATCTACTTCAAAATTATTTTTTACGATAGTGTTTACCATTCCTGACATAAACCTAAAGTGATTTCGTTCAAAAATTTCTTTTGTTTATAATATTAACAATTAAAGATTTTTGTCACTTTTTTTGTAAAATTAATTCTGGCTGATCTAATTATCCGATTTTTATGTTTTTTGTGACAATGGAATCGTTATTTAACATAGATTGACTATGATTTTTCCCGATTTGAAAACTTGAAATTTTCTGTGAAATATTAATAATTGTTTATAACAAATTGATAAACAAATGTCTTCTTCATCGGATTTCGACTGGAAAAAAAACCACATGTACTTTATTCAATTATCTTTCATATTTCGTTGAGAAAAATAATCGCCCGCATTTTGGAACGATCCAATTCGGTAGAAAACATAGTCGCGCGAGGTGCCAAAACTGTGCCGTTCGCTCGCGCGCATTTATTCTTCACCACGCAAATGCTTCGTGCTATGTACAAAGGATTTCTCGGGTGAATAAATAAACGTAACAAAATACTTAGTTGGAACATTTAATGATGAATAACTAGAAGAAGAATGATATATAGTACAATATACTGAATTAAATGATTGATTTTACACATAATTCTGGTTAATGTAAGTGTTTGGAATATTTTACAAATAATGTGTTGATTTTTCGGCTGATCGAAAACTAACAAATTAAGGTAAAAGCACCAATATCCGGACGTCTAAGGAAATGTCATTCAATTTTTTGTATTAATCGTTCTAAATGTGATGCGGAATCAAGAATTGCCGCGATTATTTTGATGTATGTGTCCTCCCTACTATAACAAAAAGTCCAGAGTTGTGTTGAATCTGAATAATCCATTTTAATAATTCTCTTCATTAAATAATGCTCTGGAACCAATTGTCGAACGGGAAAAGTAGAGCCTTTTTTTTCTTGGCGAAGTTTTAATTTCTAATTCAACAAATTTTTCACTTTTTTAAAGTGTACGTTTCGAGGTTTGTATACGGTACAACCAAAATAGCGTTAAGTCATTCATAAATCTTTAATTCTGAGAAAAATTCATGGCTCTGTCCGGCTATTGGGTACTGTCCGGCTATTGGTGCTTTTACCTTAACTCATCATATTATTAAGCCTCCAAATGATACATAATAATTAACGTTCGATCCTGCACAGAGTACCAATATCTGAATTCGATACTATTTTGCACAAAACGTGCTTTGGTTCTGTGGCTGTCTCGAATGAATAATAATAATGATAATAATAATAATGACATATAGCATAAACCACTTTGCCAAAAAAACACTCGAAATTCTAGAACACCACTACAAAAATAACGCGTTAATTTTTTATAGAGGTCTGTGCTCAGTTTCGACTGTGAAAATACTGATCTACAAAAGCAAAAATAATAATGATGTGGAAAAAAACAAATGACGATCGCTAGCAACTAACGTGTTCAAAGGCGTCGAACGCTCCGTGTCAAAGCGCGCTCCGAACGTTCGATCATATTTAAATTGGCATTACATTAATCAACAATAAAAATGAGAAAAAAATCTTTTTGCAAAATTAATCTGGATTTTATTTCACATTGTCAATGCCTATCGAAAAAATATGATAACGAGTAGAAGTAATTTTTGACCATATTTGAGTGATCTGTTTAAGGAGTATATCATCCTTGAAAATACTACACTGAGAGAAAAAATAATGTCACCGCAACAAAATAGTTTTGTTAAACTGATTTTGTTGTCAATACTAAAATTTGGTTGGCATTACAAAAAGAATGGTTAATCTTACCAAAAAATGTATTTGGTTCGAACAAATAATTTGATTGAATGCCTTGGTTAAACCACCTAAATAATTTGGTTGTCCCGACAAAATGTATTACCACTCATGTGTATTCTTTTGTTTATATCAGTATTTCGTTCGCGTCGCACGCAACCGGCACATCATCCTATCTTTCCTCTTCATAAAATATGTTATGAGAGTTAAACTAGGGCTTAAGGTGGCGCTAGTATTAATTATGTTCTGCTAGACCACATAATGCACAGAAAAAATACGAAAAAGTGGCAAATTAATCTCTAAACAAACCATGTTACAGAGTAAAAATTATTTTAAACTAGTAGTTAAACTATTTTCATATTATTGTGTTATTTTCCATGTGTTACGTGCTTTGACAGTGCAAAGTCACGCGGCTCTTTTGTTTGATTCGATGTAGCAAACTTTACCGAGAAACCACATGTCTTCATTTTCGCCGTTCACCGAAATTTAATTTAATCGAATTCGCGACTTCATATTTATTGATGTCTGACTTAAAAATGCAGCAACTCTTGGAGGAATGGGGCTTACCAGGCCTGATAAATACCTTCAAAGGTAAATCTAACCCTAATCTAACCCTAATAGTGCATTTAATCAAAAATATTCATTTATCATTTTTCACTTTTATTTTGGGATTAAAATTAATATGGCAGAGTCTTGCAAAGTGATTGTTAAAAATCTTACCAGAAAGTGTTCAGAAAATTTTAACAATGTAAATAATGATACGTGTAGTTGACTTTTTTTTTACTTTTATGATTTGTAGATTCGAATAACCTCGGAAATTCATATTTCTCTTTCCGTGCATAGAAATATGTTTTATCTGTGCCAAAAGTATTGCTAATTTAACAAAATTATGAATTTCCTTCAACAAAACGATTTTGTTCTACTAAAAAAAAGTATGCTCTCCCAACAAAATAATTTTGCTCTTTCAAAAAAATAATTTTTTTCTTGGAACAAAATAATTTTGTTAAATAAACAATAAGTTTTGTCATACTAACAAAACACTTTTGTTATCACTACAAAATTATTTGGTTGAGTGAAACTAAAAATTCAACAACAAAATTTTGTTGGTCAAACAAAACATTTTGTCAGCTGTATATCAAACAAATTATTTTGTTGCGACAACCAAATTTTTGTTGGCACTACCAAACTGTTTTCTCAGTGTACCTATTCTGTGCTAAATTTAAATAAACTGATGTCAAGATTGTATACTACTTATATACGTTTCAAAAATCTATTATTTATTCACCCAAGAAATCATTTTTACATAGCACGAAGCATTTGCGCGGTGAAGAATAAATGCGAGCGAGCGAACGGCACAGTTTTGGCACCTCGCGTGACTATGTTGTCGACCGAATTGGATCGTTCCCAAATGCGGGCGATTTTTTTTCTCAACGGAATATAAAAGATAATTGAATAAAGTACATGTGGTTTTTTTTTCCAGTCGAAATCCGATGAAGAAGACATTTGTTTATCAATTTGTTATAAACAATTATTAATATTTCACAGAAAATTTCAAGTTTTCAAATCGGGAAAAATCATAGTCAATCTATGTTAAATAACGATTCCATTGTTACAAAAAACATAAAAATCGGATAATTAGATCAGCCAGAATTAATTTTACAAAAAAAGTGACAAAAATCTTTAATTGTTAATATTATAAACAAAAAAATTTTTTGAACGAAATCACTTTAGGTTTATGTCAGGAATGGTAAACACTATCGTAAAAAATCATTTTAAACTAGATTTGAATTTTCATCCAATTTGGGTGATCCGTTTCAGAAATTCTGACCCAGATATATATATATATTTCTGTTAGTAATAATTTCTCAGGAGCATCACCAAATTTTATTTAAGTCACAATATGTATTGTCGTTTTATAAAAATGTGACTTCTAGGAATCAGATAAAATTTACTGGAATAAAATACAGGATTTATTTTAAATTGTTATTGACTTCTGTAGTTTATTGAACCAAGCCAGAATGATGATATCTCGCCTGCTCTTTGGGCTAATGAGGTTTACGATCTGACAGGGTTAGCCAAATATGGTGTATACAAATTAAATTTTGAATTTAAAAATCATGCACGAATCCATCTACAAGGTCATATGCTAAAAAAATCATACGAAATTGTAGAAACTAACGTTTGTAAGGACGTTTACAAATTGACTATACAAGACAATCAGTTCTGTAGTGTAGAACAAAACGACACAATTTTCTTAGAGGTAAGAAACTAAATCATATCTCCTTTATGTCTATTATTATTTTATTATATTAAAAATCGATACGTGCCTTATTTTAATAATAAAACCACCAAATGAAATTTTAATTATTGGCCAAATAAAAAAGTTTTGACTCTGAGATTTAATTATTTGAATATTGCTTGCATTGTTTTGTAATTTTGAGAATTTTCTGCTCAAGTCAAGTTTGGTTTTTTGAAACAATTTTTTTTCTCGATGAATGATTAATTTTAATTATAATTATGTTGTGCAACCTTGTGTTGTAGAATTATGTTTTTTATTTCCTTGTATGTAATAAAAATTTGTAAAATTATCCGTTTCTAAACACTCTCTTAGTTTGAATCATTAAATGTAATTTAAAATAATTGAATTTATAGCTAAGAATCAGTCATTGATTGAAGATTGTAAAAAAAATTACGGATTCAAATTAAAGGAGCAAGTTTACTTTTTATAATATTAAAAAACTTGGAAGTAAATCTTGTGAAACAATTTTTTCATAAAATTTAAATGTTTATTTTATGTTTTTAAAAACATATTACATTATTAAAGTAAGCATAAATTTAAAGCCATTTAACACAATTTTTGCTTCTGCAATTCCAGCAAATCACTAACGACCTGCAACAATAAAATTTTTTTGAAAATTATAGCAGATATTTTTTATTTGAAAAAATATTATTCACAGTAGCAGATTGCACGAGTCTGGTACAAGTTCTAATCAATTCACCACAATTTTATTTTATTTCATTTTAGTTATGCCATCCAAATTGTTGGGCCATAAAAATGATCTTAATGTAGCTATTTTTCTTGCCTTTATATTTATAGAAATTACCTTATTAATCAAGTATCTTCTTAACTAAGGGAGACGGAGGTGCTGGCTTACTTCAAAATGGAAAAGTTATAGGAGTCGCAATTTATTCAGTAATTGGAAAACTGGAAGGGAAAACTGTTACATTCGCTATATTTGAGAAAGTGAGTGTATACAAAGAGTTTATTGAGACTGCTTTGCAAAATGGCAATAGAAAAGCACAAAAAGCACGAGCAATCTGTAAAAATCAAAGATTTACTTTTTCACATGCCAATAAAACAAAAATCAAGAACCTCATATCGGAAGAAAATTTGAAAAAACATTCTGCTCTTTACCGTATAGCAATAGATTCAAAAAAAATGTTCAAACAAATTTTTAGGAAAAAAGGAAAGAAAAATAAAAAAATAAGTGCCGAAAATTTTTAAGTTAACTAACATTAATGCAAACATACTTCGTCCAAAAACCTGATTAGTAAAAGAGGAAAACAAAAAAAATCATTTTTGTTACATTAGAGAAAAAATTGACATTGACTTTAGTCAATATTTGCAAAAAATAAGTGGCTTTGAAAATATGTATTTTTATGGTAAATACTGCTGAGGACATAATGTCTAGTAACACAATATATTTAGAACTACGTCGATAAATTATAATAAATATTTGCTCATAATTGTCAATTTTGTCACGACTGGATTGGAAATAGTGGGTTGAGCAAGTCGTTTTCGATTTCGATCGTCAGTCTGGTGAAATAAAACCATTCTTGACGGCGTCGTTTTTTATTCACTTAATGTTTCTTTTTTTCGCCATAAATAACTATGATAATTAAGAAAAATTAAAATATTATAGCTACATATTGATAAAAATATCACGCAAGTTAACAAAGTTACAAAATTAATCAAATCCAAGCCTCATTTTGTATATGTAAAGGGTTTTCCAATTAGAGATTTCATTTTGATTTATAGGAAAAATGCGTGTTTTTTTGTGAAAAATCATTCGATTTTTATTTCATTCAATAGCGGAAGGTTTTCCATTAATAATGAAAAACAATATCATTGATATGGCCCAATGAAAAAAGTTTAGAGGTGTTAAATCGCATGATCTCAGCGGCCAATTGTAATCGCCGTTTCGAGAAATCATTCGGTCTGGAAACTTTTAACGCAAAAGACCGATGGTTTCACCACTTGTGTAGCGCGTAGCGCCATCTTGTTGCAAATAAACATCGTCCACATCCATATCTTGCAATTCTGGTCATAAAAATTCATTAATCATGGTTCGATAGCGCAATCCTTTCACCGAAACAGCCGCTCCAGCTTCATTTTCAAAAAAATAAGGCCCAATGATCCCTCCTGTCCAAAAACCGCACCAAACAGTTACACATTGCGGATAGAGGCTTTTCAATAATCATTTCTGGGTTTTCCGAGCCCCAAATGCAACAATTCTGCTTATGAAGGTAGCCTCCAAGCTGAAAATGAGCCTCATCGCTCATAATGATTTTTGGTAGTGAATTTTAACCATTTCAATGCGTTGCTGAAGCATGTATCGTTCCATTTTTATTAATGGCATAATTTTTAGGTTTCATCTGTCAAAAAATGGCACCTCTTATTATGACAGCTGCTAAAATAGCGGGCTTTTCAAAATGAAACCTCTAATTGGAAAACCCTGTATTAGATTAAAACAACTGAGAACCCAGGTATCAAAATCATCTGATTTTTCATCACTTAGCAAATCCAATTTTGTATACAAATTTTATTATTTTAAATTATTATTCCTAAAATAACAATTTTTAGATGATTTCGCAAATAAAAAACGTTTATTGTGTCAGAAAAACGTTAAATTTATTATATATAATCAACTATGCAAAATCATGCCTATCACATTTGCATTATATAGTTGAATATATAACCTTTATAATGAAGCAAATTTATAAACAATTACTAGTTTAAAATTTATCCGACCCATTGACAAACACTGTCTTCTATTTTAAGAAATACATAAATTTCATCACCGGGATACAACAGTGATTTGACTTTTAGTTATGAAATAGCTATTTGTTTCCCCCACGAGTGAAACACGTTATTTTTCCAAAACATCTAGTGACAATTGTACTTTCATCGTCTCTTTTGAGACGGGAAAATATCAATAGTTATGAAATCAGCCATCTTCCCGTCTTAAAACAGACGGTGACATTTAAGATTGCATAGCAAAATAAAAGCTTCGTCGTTAAAATTACGTATCAAACATATACTTATTTGTCGTATTATATAAGAAGTATTGATTGTACGCTACACGGAGAAAAAAAAACTGTTGAATCAACAGATGTCATCTGCTGGAATAGGGACAGCAGATTTTTTTTGTAATATTTACAGATTTTTCTGTTGGATTCACAGATTGTTTGTAAACTCAACAGATGAACCTGTAAAATCTACAGAAATGTCTGTTAGAATTGCGAATTTCAAGAAAAAAGAGAAATCCGTAATTCTAGCAGACATGTTTGTAGATTTTACAGGTTCATCTGTTGAGTTTACAAACAATCTGTGAATCCAACAGAAAAATCTGTAAATATTACAAAAAAATCTGCTGTCCCTATTCCAGCAGATGACATCTGTTGATTCAACAGTTTTTTTTTCTCCGTGTATTGCAATACATAAATTTATCTTTTAATTATCAGTGTTCTACTTTCTACCAATTTGATCATCAATATATCACATTTTCACTGCATTTTTAAATTTATAAATAATATAAAGTTTATTACTCGAAAAAGAAATTAAGTTTTTTATTTTACATAGATGAACACTTCAAAAAAGAGAACGTTTTTTTCTTTCAGATTCATCTAAACGAAAACATTATTAAAGGTATGGCATATTGTTCAAATCATTTGGATTGGAATTTTCGTTGCTTCACCTTCCGTGACCTTCAACTCGTGAACTTACAATATCTTCTATTAATTGAATATCAGTTAATAATAAATTCCTTACCATAATAGGAAATTATATATAAAAAATGCATTTCTAATAAGGAAAAATTATTTGTATTTTTCTCGACACAACACACAAGTTTTTTCCCTACTAAAGTAACTTTTAAGTTTTTTAAAAGCTATATAATTATCAAGTTACATTTTTATTAAATTCCTATGAATGCTACCTGACTTTTTAAATTACTTTAAAGTCCGAGATATTTTATGTTGACAAACTCCTTCAGACTATACATATATATTTTATTTAATTTTTTGAGAGATGTCGTCATCACCAAAAAAACGAATTTTTTATCAGTAATTATACTTGATGACGCATAGTAATAGATAAATTATACATTTTTTAGTTACATAAAATTGGTGAATGTGAAGATAATAAATTTCTTAATTGCTTCCAGCTTCCTCTTTATAAAATTATTCTCGCAGCTGATGAATAGCTCCCTGCTTATTTACATCACTTTCATGCCATTTACTGCTGGCTTTATCAAAAATTCAATTTTCGCTGACCTCTTTTAATTGCCTGATGCATTCCACATGAAAAAAATCGCTCCATCGGAGTCTTTGAATCGTGATGACACAAGAACAAAGAACATCAGTATGCTTCTAACAGAAATTCACTGTACGATCGAATGAATTAATCATTCATTTCTTTTTTCGTCCACGAGACTCGACCTGTCGATCAAATGACTGCATTTATACAAAGTTTCGACATTTGACTCATTTAGATAATACGTTTCTGATAAGTCATATCAAAACATTTCTGTCTTCCCTTTATAGCTGACAATTAAGAATAGAAAGAAACAATTCCGCAGTTATATCATTTAAAAATAGAAATTCTATTTTAAATTTAAAATTATCTAATAATTATTTCAACTGGATCGAATTTTTATTTGTTTCAAAACCTATAAAATAACACGAGAACTAAGAGGCAAACCATTATTAAGGAAAATTTAGATTCTCATAAAAAAAGTGAAATTTTCATTGTGGAACTTTTCATTGTAAAATCTGGTATTATTATATTTACTTTTACTAAAAGTTAATAGGAAGCGGGGATATAGTAACAAAACTAGTTTTATTTGCCATAGTGATCGGAGGAAATACTTTTTCTGAAATGATTGTAAACTCTCTAAATCTGAATCAGTCATATTTTCACTAATTGAATCAGTGATTTGTCTCTTCACTGATTCATCAGTGGAAAAAATATTTTTACTGCCAAATCAGTTAATTTTCACTGTAGTAATCAGTGAAATTTAACTGATTTACAGTAACGTCTTTTTAGCTATTTGAATCAGTCAAATTTCACTGATAATCAGTAGATTTTGATTGATTCAAATTTTGAGAGAATATAGTTTTTGAAAAAATTTTCTGTGAAAAAAGGAACGCTTCCACTTTACTGGGTATCGAGCCCAGGAACTTTCGATTGCCGGTCGAATATAGTGTAACTTTATAAATTACCATTGAGAAATGGAAAGATCAATATCTTTGATGGCAAATTGAAACTAGAAATAAGTGATACTTATATAAATAAGAAGTAAAACTATCAATTCAAGAATTCGTCTTTTGAATAATATAAATTGCAAAATAGTTTAGAGAAATTACCATTGTCAATAGTAATGAGCAATGAAAAAAGATAGACTTAAATATTTTGCAATCGATCGTTTCTGATAAGCTATATCAAAACGTTTCTGTCTTCCCTTTATAGCTGACAATTTAGAATAGAAAGAAACAATTTCGCAGTTATATCATTTAAAAATAGAAATTCTATTTTAAATTAAAAATTATCTTATAATTATTTCAACTGGATCGAATTTTTATTTGTTTCAAAACTTATAAAATAACACGAGAACTAAGAGGCAAACCATTATTAAGAAAAATTTAGATTCTCATAAAAAGGTAAAATTCACTTTAATTTTTCTAATTATTGTTACGGTAAAAAATATTTGGAACGTTCCCAATAATTTTGTGGGTAAAATTCGCTATTTTGTGTAAGAAAATTAATTTTTCTAGACAATTTGAAATTTTCCAATTAATTAGGAAAAATTATCCTTTTCAAAGAGAATACATGCATAGTATGTGCAAAAATCTTCCGATAAGGTAGGGCATATAACAGTTGACTAAAGACTCCAGAAAAATTCACCAAAGCTGCTTTCGGAAAAAGTACCGAAAATTTTGTTTGAATTTATACTTCGAAGTTTGTCAATTTTTAGAATTAAATTTAAACTTTTTTTACATTGTTTCAAAACATTTTCCACAATGTATATAAAGGTAATTTATAATCTTGAGAAAAAAAACATTTGTCTTTTATTGTGATAAACATGACATTTTAAATTATTAATTTTTTCAAAATTCATGAATAATTCATAACATCATCAGTTTTTAATGGCAGCATTTTTGTAAATATTCTTCCGAAGAATTGATTTGATGACACAAAAATGTCTTTTAAATGTAAGAATTATTTTATGTGGTATGATATTTTTATTTCTACAAAGGCAAAGTGTCCATTTAGTTCGTAAACCACATAAGTAACGATCGCAAAGCAATAGCTTACCCGCACCCTACCATCAAGTCCAACTATTTATGGGCTCATTCATTTCGCTTTATGTTTCAATTTAGATGCATTGATACTTGTTTGTTTACACGTAACCTGCCATTCATTCATTCACTTGGTCTAGGAAACCACCCATTATTATCTCAAGCTCACATCATTCTCTCCTCTCGAATCTAAAATCTCCCATTTCTCTTTCCTTAAGAGCGAATACGACTGAAATTGTGAAAAAAAAAATTGTTGCATTTTTGTAACACACCCGGTCTGAAAACTTCGCGCTAAAATTTTTGAAGGCTGATTCATGAAATTTTTGGAGTTTATTCAAATTAACTTTTCCTAACTAGGCCGGTCTCAGTCATTTTTTAATCCACCCACTTGAAATTTTGAGGAAAACTTCGTAATTAGATCGTCTTTAGTTAAACGTAAGAGTTTTTTAATTGGTATTTTAAATTTCTTCAAAGTTAGAAAAATAAAGAATTTGTATGCAATTTTCGTACTTTTTTTCAAAATGTCGACATTTTATCAAGAAATAAATTTTTCAATAGATTTTAACGTCTATTGTAACAAACTTTGAGAAAACGTTTAAATTTTTTATTATAAAGATTTTTTTGAAGAATGATTCACCAGCCCGTTTGTGTTTTTACTTTTGAGGACCTCCACGACCTTGGGAATGTGTAATTTTCAGCGAAAATTTTACAAAAATTCACTTCAATATATGTGCTTTCTAATAGAAAAAAATTAATTCATAAAATATTTGAATAAATTTTAAGATAAGTTACTTAAGAAAAGGCATTTTTCACTCTGTTCGAGTGATGCTCCCTTTTCAGACAAAGGACTTTTAGCTCTGAATTGTAAATATTCAAGAAAGTTAAAATTTTTATAATTTTTCGGAGCCAGTACCACGCCAGTACAGATATCCTTGTGTGATACTCGCGCGGTATCAAGCTAGATATAAATTTCCTATCTTAGAACTCGAAATTATCAAACTACTCTCGCAAGATTCAAAATGCAAATACCATAACTTGAGTAAAAATATGAGACATGTTTCAAAATTTATTACAAAATCTCCTATAAGGGGAATGACACTTTTCTTGATACAATTCCAAATCACATGCAGGGAATAAAATTTATAGAGAACGAGACGACAAATTTCATTTAAGATCATTTTGTGTTATAAATTTACTTTAGTCTGCGTTTTCTGTTCTTATTTATGGTCGTGTGATTTAGCAGTGAGTCAGTTGTGAAGGAGAATAACTCCTTTGTGCAAAAAAGTGGCTGTTATTTGTGTAGAAGATAATCCTAAAAATAATTTGGTTTATGTTCGTCCCATTCTAATTTCCCATATTGATAATTTTTAATCTTCGGGACATTGTTGCATTATTTCCACTAAAACATGTTATTAGCAAATTTATTAAATACGTGAGTTACATTTTTCAAAATGAAATGCTCTTCCCTCCCCTTCTGTAAAACTATTTCCATGAATCTGCTGAAAATTTAATACAGAATTTAATAACCTTCAACTGTTATCTCCATCTCAAACCTAGTATTTCCAAAAAAGATTTATATAATAAAATACTCAAAGCGAACTATAGAAGGAAGAAAATATTATATTTATATATATAGTATATATATATTTATTATATTATGTATTTATTATATCATATATTCATAAAAGCGATAAATTAAAATTAATTGATTTGTATATTATGAAAAATTAATATCCATTCAAATTAAATTTAATAAATTTTCAATCCAAATATAATAAAATTAACAAAGATTATTAAAATATTCAAAAAACAGGAATTATATCGATCCTCAATAACAATATTTGCATGTTGGTTGATTGGCTTTAGGGTCCATAAATGAAAAAACAGTAGTTTTAATCAAACGTTCCGATTCTGGAGTCCTCATCAGTGATCTTTATTTATAAAATATGAAAAAGTACTCTCTAAATCTGAATCAGTCAATTCTACTGATTATCAGTGAAATTTGACCAATTCAAATAGCTAAAAAAAGGTTACTGTAAATCAGTCAAATTTCACTGATTACTTCAGTGGAAATCAACTGATTTAACAGTAAAAAAACATTTTTTTCACTGATTCAATCAGTGAAAATTAATTGATTTAACAGTGAAAAATATTTTTGCACTAATGAACCAGTGAAAAGGAAAATTACTGATTCAATCAGTGAAAATTTGTCTGATTCAGATTTAGAGAGTAACTAGTAATATTGAACATATGAGTCCAATTTTTGAGAACTACTTTGGTATTATGTGAAGAGTAAAAAATGAGAAAATTTACATAAAATTATGCATAAACATTTTTTGAGAACACAAGAAAATTCTTAAAAATTAATACTTAACACCGACACATAAATTTTAAGAATACCTGAGGTAAAAACTAGACGACGTTTATGTATAAATTTAACTTAAAATGTAGATGCGAGTACATAAAAACAAAAAGGAGGTAGGGTGAATATAACAAACATAAAACATATTGCAATTGTAGTGTTAGATAATGCGATAAAAAATGATAAAATTTACTTAAAATAAACAGAAAAACTTCGATGAAAAACTTCGACGAAAAATTCGATAAAAAGGACATAAAAATTCTTGGGGATAAAAATTGAGTTTTATAAGTAATTTTATAATATAGAATCCAAACTCTTCAGTCTCATCTGTTGTAATCTAAATTTTTACTAACCTTAAGTCATTGAAATTCGTTGAATTTGGATAGATTTATTTTTAGTTTTAATCCCTTTCCTTCTGCGTCGTGGTTTTGTAAACCACATTATTTTCACAAAATCACTATAAGAGGATCATTTAGGGACTGATTTCTGCGTGTATAGAGAAGACAGTCGTACACTGAGAAAACTGGAGTGTCAACCTAAACATTTGGAGGGTGAAGCAGACTATATTTGAGGTTAAACTATAGGACAGCCTTCTAGATAGTGTAACTTATTACCTGTGGATTGTGAAAATAAGATGGTCAACTTGAATACTTTAGAGGGAAAAGTTGATCATCTCAGAGAGAAAAATAGATTATCGAAGAGGGAAAAACAGACCTCTATGGCTAACCTCAAAACTATTACATTTAAGCTTTCACAATTATTATGTTATTATAGCAAGTGAAATAGGTACTCGACAATTAGTTGGCAAAAATAACCCTCGTGACACTTTAACACGTAAAGGACGCGAAACTGGAAATGAGGTTAGAGTCCACTCTGGTGATATTGGAGGAAAAATAGGCGAACCCACGTGACTTTACAATTTTGGCGCGTATTTCACCAATTGACACTCTTTATAGTGATTCTGACCCTCTGGTAACAGTTAAGCAGAATATCAAATGAGTGTCTCCCTGACCAAAAAGAAAAAATTTCGGAGAAAGTGTTGTACTATCTAGAAGTTCAAACTGACTATCTACATTTTGACACTCAAAGTTTGACACTCCAGTTTTCTCAGTGTAGGCAAGAAAACCAGTGAGTTGGAGGAAAATTTTTTTTATGTAGAACTGTGATTTTAAAGGAAAAATGGAAGGATAAACACAAGATGACTCTAAATCTGAATCAGTCACATTTTCACCAATTGAATCAGTGATTTGTCTCTTCACTGATTCATCAGTGGAAAACATATTTCTCACTGTCAAATCAGTTAATTTTCACTGAAGTAATCAGTGAAATTTGATTGATTTACAGTAACGTCTTTTTAACTATTTGAATCAGTCAAATTTCACTGATAATGAGCAGATTTTGACTGATTCAAATTCAGAGAGAATTCAGTATCGAGCCCAGGACCTTTCGATTGCCGGTCGAATATGGTGTAACTTTATAATTTACCATTGAGAGATGGAAAGATTAATATCTTTGATGGCAAATTGAAACTAGAAATAAGTGATACTTATATAAATATGAAGTAAAACTATAAATTCAAGAATTCGTCTTTTGAATAATATAAATTGCAAATTAGTTTAGAGAAATTACCATTGTCAATAGTAATGAACAATGAAAAGAGAAAGACTTAAATATTTTGCAATCGAACACTTCATGTATTGGAATATTACGTTGCCAAATTTCACATTGGAAATAGTAAATGTACTGCCGAGTGATGTCAGATACGCCGAACGTTTCCGATATTACCCGAGAATCGCTCCATGTGCTCGTTATGATTATTTTCCGGTACCTGATATATTAATATATTTTTTCACATTTGAATGTGGCGGCTTTCTAACTTACGATTTTTTCTAGCAGAGGGACTATCGAGCTTTTCCTCACAAATCGTAAAAGTTGCCACAGTTCAGTATATAATGAAGTTGCTACATTGTAATTGTCAAATCACTGCGATGCGTTTATGAATGCACTGAGAAAACTGGAGTGTCAACCTAAACATTTGGAGGGTGAAGCAGACCATATTTGAGGTTAAACTATAGGAAAGCCTTCTAGATAGTGTAACTTTATTACCTGTGAATTGTGAAAATAAGATGGTCAACTTGAATACTTTAGAGAGAAAAGTTGATCATCGCAGAGAGAAAAATAGATTATCGAAGAGGGAAAAACAGACTATAATCTACCTCTATGGCTAACCTCAAAACTATTACATTTAAGCTTTCACAATTATTATGTTATTATAGCAAGTGAAATAGGTACTCACCAATTAGTTGGCAAAAATAACCCTCGTGACACTTTAACACGTAAAGGACGCGAAACCGGCAATGAGGTTAGAGTCCACGCTGGTGATATTGGAGGAAAAATAGGCGAACCCACGTGACTTTACAATTTTGGCGCGTATTTCACCAATCGACACTCTTTATAGTGATTCTGACACTCTGGTAACAGTTAAGCAGAATATTAAATGAGTGTCTTCCTGACCAAAAAAAAAAATTTCGGAAAGTGTGTTGTACTATCTAGAAGTTCAGACTGTCTATCTACATTTTGACACTCCAGTTTTCTCAGTGTATGTGCGTTGTGTGGTTAGGTTAAGTTGCGATAAATTAGTATTTGAGCGTGTATTGATATGTTTACTATTTATATTGATACGTTTATACGTGTATGTGTATGTAACTATGTTTATAAATATTAAAGAATTTTAAAAATCTTTCTGTGGAAAAAAGACGCTTTCGACTGCGCTGGGATTCGAGCCCAGGTCTTTCGATTGCCGGTTGACTGCTCTACTCTCTCTATGTAGCTCACAAAATCTAATAAGAGAAGTATGGCTAAATTTACGAATGACTGAATTTTTACATTCTTTTTATTATAGAGGTGCAATTACTCCCTATTCTCGATAGGAAAAGTTATAAATATGTTTACACTATCTCCAAAAGACTATAGTAATTCAGTTAGACAGAAGATGTGACTTTACTACTGTCTTTTGTAAAATTAACATTTTTTTTTAGGAATTAATGAAACATTTATTGGGTTTACTTCAATATAATTCGTTCAATGTGCCGATCACGATTTTGCTATTTCAGGAAATAAAACTTGCTTTTGTTTCTAGGCATAAGTACAATTATTTCACCATTTTATCCAATATTATTAGTAACTCCATAGTTAAATATTCAAAATAATAATTTCTAAAAAACTGACGTTTTATCCTCGTTTCCTATTGAATATTAGTAAAAATAAATATAATAATACTAAATTTTACAATAAAAGTTTCTCCGTGTAACCGGAGTCATAACGGTTCCTCACATTTTGAAGGAAATGCAGAAGGCCTATGCGTACATTTATTGGAAAGTTTGAGAATTTAATAATGAAACAAGTTTTTGAACATTTTGTTAAAATAATATGTGTGTCTGTTTTATGTTTGCTATATTGGCCCTACCTCCATTTTATTTTTATATACTCGCATCTACATTTTAAGTTAAATTTATACATAAACGTGGTCTAGTTTTTACCTCAGGTGTTCTTAAAATTTATGTGTCGGTGTTCATTATTAATTCTTAAGAATTTTCTTGTATTCTCAAAAAATGTTTGTATATAATTTTATGTAAATTTTCTCATTTTTCATTTTCCACACAATACCAAAGTTGTACTCAAAAATAGGACTCATATGTGCAATATTACTAGTTACTTTTTTCATATTTTATAAATAAACATTACTGATGAGGACTCCATCAGAGTCGAAACGTTTTATTAAAACTACTGTTTTTTTCATTTATGGACCCTGAAGCCAATCAACCAACATGCAAATATTATAAAAATATATACACAAATGTATTAAAATTGAAATAAAAGTTTGTATTGTTTAAGATGAAAGTATTTTAAATTTAATATACGTTACTGAAAAATCTCCCATTAGATGTAATGGAAATTTAATACAGAAATTTCTAAAAGTGTAATAAATCTAACGTAATTAAAAGACGCTGCCCAATATCAATAAATTTTTCAGATTCTAGAAAAGCGCATTAATGAGTTTTCAAGAATAGAATCATAATAGATAGAATCAATTCAGTGAAAATCTGTTTTCGCGCACGTAAATTGAAAAATCTCGTTAATGCTATTTAAGTTCGTTTATAATCTGTGATTGGAGCTGCATCTTTTTTAATTCAATTTGTGCGGCATTTGCAATTTTTAACAAGGCAAAACGTCGCAAGATCGCTATCATTTATGTCCGTAACAATCGGGCAAATTGCACCTCCCCTTAAAGCCTGAGACTGGTTTGTCGGCGCGAGTTTCCCAACCGGTAAGGTAGGCAACTTGGGTTCTAACGAGTTTTAAACTCGCATTTAAATAAATTGGCCGCCATTTACGTATACGTACGAGCTGTCTTCGCAAGTGCTCTCGCTGGGAAGATCGTTTATGCGAGTTATCCCGCTGAGGAGAGGAGGAAAAACTACATGCAGATGTGCGATCGTTAATATTAGCCACATTATACGAATGCGCGTCCAACGCTACTCGATTTATGAGAGCAGCTATATCGTCCACTTCGCTGTTCGGATAACCGAATTTCAAGTTTTTCTTGTTGCTGTTGAGATACCTTTTAATTTGATGCAGCTTTTAATTCTGGGGTGGAAAATATCGACCGTGAAGGTTGCAGAGAACTACAGTTTGGTGTGGTCAGGTGATGCGAATTCGAACCACCAGATGGCAAAGAGGATAGGTCCTAGGATTCTGGTTCATGGACCAGCCGCAGGATATTTGCTTTGCGTTGCAATCAATATAAATATAAATTGAATATTTTGAAAATGTTTATTTCATATAACAGTGGCAGCAAAAATACAAATTTATCAAGAAAGGTATTTCGATCAAATTCAATTTCAAAATTAAATCCTGTTCATTCTCAGGATCTGAATTTCTCTTAAGACTCAATGTGAAGATTTTATTATGCTTTAGAAATTCAGAATTTGGAAGGTATTCTAAACGCTTTTGAACACTTTTTAGTAATTCAAATTTTTATTTTTATCTCTATGATAATGGATATTATAAGAATAACATTCGTTAACTAGTAAAAAAAACTTTTCTATATTAACTTTACCTTTAACAATTATATAGCGGGAAATATTTTACTTACAGTTTTTCCATTACCCTAAAAATTTTAGAGTGAAAGGGATTTATTTTAATCAGTTAATGTTGCATTGATTTCTCAGATATTTTGAACATTGATACTGAAAGGCATGAACGAAATTTTTTAGAAGATATTTTGGATTCTAAAAAAATATCTCGAATATTGTCAAAAAACGCTCATTTTTACCTGATTAAAATTTCAAAAATTTGAAAAAATCAAAGTTAATAGAATTTGTTTATGGTTAAACAAAAATATTGTAATTGATTCTGAAGTACCCAAAATTTATTTCAATATTAATTTCAGATTTTTATGATTTACACTGATAAAAATAGTTGATACGATTACTTCGCACTTTGCAAGATATGCAACTGGTAATTTATTAGTCAGCAAAAATATTTCTTCGGTTTATAATTGAACATGGTTTCTTGAAATAATGGTTGCACCAGCCAATAAATTAGAAGCATCATATGTATGTCATAATCCGCGATGTAGTTGGATGAACTTTTATATTTTTATCAGAGTTTCTTGTTCACAACCTAAGATTTATATGAACAGTTACAAATTATTGTCAACCGGTAATAATTGGAAACCTTCTAGCATTTATATTCAAGATACTTGCAAAATCCTCTGGACTCCTTTCTATTTTATTTTCACATTATCTTGATAAATTCTAGAGATAAGAATCTCCTAAAATATAAAAAAAAAATAAAAGTGTAAAAATGGACTACAAAAACTTCAAAACGTAATGGCTTCTGAGCTCTTGGTCAATGCCCATGGAGACCAAACACCACGGAGTGCATTGAACCAAGTGGTCCATCGAAGCCGAAACCACCAAACGATGAAGAATGGATGCTGGTTTAGCAAGAGTGCAAATTTGCTCGTTTTGGGTGCAATGGCCCCTTTACTTTCGTGTTCGCCTTCTTGTTGCTATAGCTACGCCCCTTAATCCCCCCTGCCCTTCTTGGAAGGCTCCTCGTCCTTTTCACATTACTCTTATTTGAAATCCCCATGGGGATCACTGTTCATCATCTATATGTGCTTGAACTACTGAATGCTCAAACATACGAAAGTTTTATTTTATTTACAATTAAAACTTCTGTTGAAATGAAGATTTATCGATATAGAAAGTTACGAAAAGTAAAAAATATTTATTTATTACGGTAAATATTTTACCGTATAATGGTAAAATTTATGTTACGATTCTGTGTTCTGTCATTTTCATCAGAATTTTTTTAATGGACCCAAAAAGTAATCCACCTGACTTGCTAAGTTCAAGGTTTTCATCCAATGGACAAAAAATATTCTAATTTATATGAAACTTTCACCTGATCCAATCATAAATGCGAATAAATATTTACCATTATATCTCTTTTCATAATGACAAATTATCTGCAAAATTCGAATCCAAAAAATGAAGAATCAAAAGTAGTTTCCTCTTCACGAGTTGTAATTTCTCTACTAGGAAGTGACTTGCCTTTAACAACAATGTCGCAAACTTTTTCGAAATTGAAAAGTCATTCAATTATTCAGAGTCTGACTTCAAGCGATTGTTTCCCATACACAGAACATTAACTTTTATGAGGTACATATTGAGCGATCGCATCGCCGTTAAAACAAATGCCTCCATACGTTTGGCAAATGCATCGAAAAGTTGCAGACTTTTATATGCGTACCGCACCGTCCTTTGGTTTTAACTAGAGTCAATAAATCCTATGACCGCGGAGAAAGGCATTAAAATTTACTTTCCATCGCTTCTATACTCATGAGAGAGTACAATATGACTTCTTCAGAGCTCAACGATATCATTAAAAGTTGATAAAAGAATCTGAATGTTTTTGCTCGTGTCATATAAATCTGAGTCTTCTTATTTATTTTATTTTCTTTGCTTAAGAAGATACTAATATTGGTCAATTGAAATTGTGACGAGAAATTTTGCTCATTAGCGAGAAGGCCATCTTAAAAAGCTGTCGATTGTGTCTTAATCACTCGTTCCCTGCTACATATGATTCAAAAATTGATTTTTTATAATAAAAGTTATCAAAGGGTTCAAACAAAACAAGTTTAATGATTATTTAATCAATTTATATGCATATTTTTAGAATATTGGTATGTGAATCTATCCCAACGGAAAATTCTTGAATTATGTTAGAGTAAAGCAGAGTTTTATTGGGATCTAAAATAAATCATGTAAAAAGATAACTGGTTAGTTGATTAATATTATGCATTTTTAAAAAATATGTCATTTGTACAGTTCATCAAGAAAAGTTTGAATAAGCTATTACTTCTCGTGAAAACCTCACGAGTTGTCATGTTATTCATTATTGAATTTGCCAAAAATAATTCAAATAATAAATAGATATATATTGCATAATATATATTATTAATATATAATTATTGGTTTCATTTAGTGAAACGTTAATCTATTATTAAATTCAGTTTTCTTATCATATTCCTTGAAAAAGCAGTCAAAATCTAATGACTAATTGTTAATAATAAGAGACTTATTGAAATAAGTTAACAAACAGATTACTAACATTAATAAAGTACTAATGACTACACTGAGAAAACGGTTTTGCTTGACCAACCAAAATTTAGTTGCCGCAAAAAAATAATTTTGTTGTTATTTGTGCAACAAAACTGTTTTGTTGAGCCAGAAAATTTTTTTGTTGGGTCTTTTTGTTAGTCTAACAACAACAACAACTGTTGATCTAACAAAATGCTTTTGTCGAGGCAAAGAAATTTTTTTATCAGACCAATAAATCATTTGTTGGCTCAACAAAGTTCGTTGGTTAGCCTTGCAAAATAGTCTTGTTGCCCTAACAATATACTTTTGCTCTTTTGAAGTAATATAATTTTGCAGCTTTGTTTCAAATTTCATTTGAATTCCAAAGCACTTCATTTTCTAAAAGTATTGCGAGGAAGGAACTGCTGGGCATGAGAGCCTCAAATGCTTATTTATCTATACCTTGCTCTGAAAAGAAAAAAGATAAGTCTTAATATATTTAACAATTTAATTTGAGATATATATAAAAAGTATTTAAAAATAATAAAAAGTATAACGATAAATATATCTAGGTTAACATTTTGACTATATTTAATAGCTACTTCTGAAGGTGTCAGCGAGGCACCTTAAAAACCCCACTTCTCTAGAAGTCGTCTTCACTGAGAAAACAGTTTTGTCAAATCAACAAAAATATTTTGTTGGTATTTATGCAACAAAATTCTTTTGTTGTGCCAACAAAACATTTTGATATATCAATCAAATTTTGGTTACTTAAACAAAATGTTTTGTTAGAACAACAAAATGTGTTGTTAGGTCAACAAAAGAAGTTTTGTTGCATACATTTTTTTCTCAGTGTTGTTTCCTTGTTTTCATATTATTTGAATTAAACACATCACATACAATCGACTAACGAAAATATATTTCAATCAAGCATAGAGAACAACAGCGGCATCCGTCATATTAGGAACGTGCTCGCATCTTCGGCTAATAATAAGTGAACACGCATGCGTGATCGCGTATCTAGTTAGTCTATTTAAACAGTTTTGTTGGCTCAACAAAACTTTGTTCAGGTCAACAAAATAATACTCAACAAGATAATTTTATGTCAAAAACACAATTTTTTATAAATTTATATTGAAATCCTATACTACTTCTATTAATAGAGTTCTAGTTTGATTTTCTACAATCCATTTGGTTATAATTTTATTACAAAATGAATTGGTATATAATAATATTTTTCCAAACACAATTAGTAAATAGTTTCGCATTATTTCTATTAATACAGATTTATAGACTACAAATAATGTTAATAAAGGCATTTGGATTGCAAGATGTCGTTTAATTAAAGATATAAAGAGCATTTTCATATTGATTTATGGTATTGTTTTTCAGACTCTCTAATTACCTTCGTTCTTAATTAGAATGTTTTCAAAAAGGTTGAATATTTAAAACACTTCATTCAAATAGTTTTCATTAATGTTTTTTTTTTTTTTTTGATGATGTAAAAATGACGATTATTTCTTGTACCATTTAAATCAATATCATAATTGTTAATTTTTTTAGAAAGTATTATTATTCGTAATTTTAGACAAAGTATTTGATGCTGAAACAGACAGCAAAAACGATTTCAACCACTCAGCTTCTCATCTTTAGAGGAATTCTACGGATATCATTCGACATTTTTTATAAACATTCTAGACGAGATAGAACAATTATATCGCTATAGCGTCTTCTCAACATTTCTTGTGAAAGTAATCGCACTTGAGGAACTCAAATGACTATAGTGTTTTAATTAATTTTATAAAACCTGCTTCTTCGGAAATTATAGTTTTATCAACAAATTACAGTGCAGATAAATTCAAGTTCTCGGGATTCTTTACAATACGCATTCCGAGGTTTTTTTATAAAAAAATAACTATTATGGACGATAAATTTAACACAAGAAAAATTAATCTTTGTATAATTTGTATAATTTTTCATAGTATCTATAAACAGTAAATGAATTTCCAACAATTTTTCCTACACTTTAAGAATCTTTTAACAGTGTTCACGGAGAAAAATAGAGATCAGAAGTAGAATATGAATGATTACTGGAAAATAGGAATAATTACTACACGAAGAAACTTTTTATATCAATTTTTACTATAGTGCTTTCCAATTTAGGGAAAAACGTAACACTTTGAGAATTTTTGTTAGTAAAAATACTAAACTTTAAAAGAATGATATGAAACTTTAGTATAAACTATAGTAAAATTTGCTATGAACTATGCTGAAGTTTCATATCATTATTATAAAGTTTAGTATTTTTACTAACGAAAATTCTCAAAGTGATACGTTTTTCCCTAAATTGAAAAGTACTATAGTAAAAATTGATATAAAAAGTTTCTCCGTGTAGATTACAAAAAAGGGTAACACGAATGTACAGTGCTATCAAATATTCTCTTCTCTTATTCAATAATAATTCCTGATTTCTAGTAATCGACCATATTTTTCTGATCTCCATTTTTCTCCCTGCTGATGCTTGAAAGATTATCTTTTATTTTACTTGCTGGTTCATGTTGAAACTAAGTCGTTCAAAATTTATAACTTTTGTAATTCTACAAGTGGTATAATTTTAAATTTACATAATGTAGAATATTTAGAGTATCATTAAAGGGAATATGTTATCGGCGATTAAGATTGCATCAAAATAAAGATTTATAGTTAAAATGAAAAAAATGCATTTGTAATTTTGTTTTAAAGTAGCCAGAATTGTTTCTGAGTTTCCTGATATTAATATTTATTATATATTTTCCTTTATTGTGCCATAAAATGTATTCACATTTTGTCAAACTTATACAAAGTTTCATTATTATATTTCTGTAAAGCGATTCAGAGCAAGGAAATTTACTGCAAAACCAACTATTAGGAATACTAACGTAATTAAGGTAGTTTATCCACGAAAATTAGACCTCAGACAAAAAATAGATAATTTTGCTTTCAATACTAGCAATATTACTATTAAAGAGATAATTTGAAAGAGAAAAGATTATTTTCCATGAAAAAAATTTGAAACACAGACAAATAATTTTATTAATCAATTTTATTTTTGCCCCAACTTTTTTTTCTATCGTTTCTTACCAAATTTTAAAAAATTATGAGATTCTAATAAATCACTAATCATTTTCTCAGAAAAAGATTCTCCACAACTTCACCGTTTCCAATTTTTGAAAATAAATTCTTTAATGACAGAAACCATTAAAAAAACATTTCCCAAAACGAAATTTTTATAAACAAATTGCTGAATTTGATAATAATTGATTCATTTTCAAAAAATGGAAAGGGTTAAGTTGTAGAGAATCTTTTCCTTAAAAAAGTGATTCGTAACTTATTAGAATCACATAATTTTTTAAAATTTGATAAGAAGCAATAAGAAAAAAAGTTGGGGCAAAAATAAAAAATATAATTATTCGTCTGTGTCTCAAATTTTTTTCATGGAAAATAATCTTTTCTCTTTCAAATAAGCTCTTCGATAACAATATTGCTATTCTTGAAAGCAAAATTATCTATTTTTGCCTGAGGTCTAATTTTTGTGGATGAACTACCTGAAACATAAAAAAATGAAGATTATTTAAAGAAGATTGAAAATGCAATGAGACGTGTAAACTAGTTTCACATTCAAGAATGTTGTTACTCAATTAAATTATACTTAGAAAATTCTTAGTGGTCATGAAGACGTCTGCCAGTATATATACGAAGTAAATCCTGAGCGGCTCTTCAGAGACCGTCTTTACGAGAATAGCCTTGGCATTAAATAAACCCTGTGCCTGCTGGTGGGTTATCTTCGATGGCGCACTTAAAGGAGAATTAGGCCCATTTTGGCTACTCGTCTAACCCCCGCTATGGAGGCATCTCACGCCTTCACTATATTCGCCACGCGCCTTATAGCGCTATAAGCTTAAAGGCCCTGACTTTCACGATTCTGTTCAAGTGGTCATAAAACTCGAGTTTACTGCCGTCATGATTTTCAAGCAAACGGGCTACCACCTGTCGGAGTCCCACAAAAGCCAACAATGACTGGAGACTCTTCATTGGTAGACCAGTTGATCCGCACTCAAGTGCGTTTCCACATTTTTACGACGCCATTGTACTTTACTAGCACTCGTCATCTCATTTCCTCACATTGTTCGCTGAGTACGTGATACGACTTGAAAAAAGAAAAGGGAGAGGATGTAACTTAATCAATTTCGAATTTTTTTAACGACCTTCAAAAGGGATCAAAATATCTCTTAATTATAAGAGTTGCAATCATTTTTAGATCGATTTAAAAATTGATAATGTAGACTTTAAGTTTCAATCAGTTATTCTTTTACTAATTTCAATCAGTGACTGAATTATAGCTATATAATCAGTCTTTTTGAGTCATATTAATTTAGACGTCATTAATAAGATCTAATTGTTGTTTAACAACAACCTGTTGTTTAAGACATTTTCAAAGTGTCTTAATTTTAATGAAAAGAAGTTAAACATTTTGTTTTCGATAATGGCATGAATGTTAATAAAAAAATTTATCAAATGATCCGAAATTGATGCAAAATGTGAATTTTATAAAAATATATAACAAAAAACGTAAAATTTCGATCTTTTTGGAAAATTTTAATAATTCTAAAAATAATTAGCATTTCAAAAAGTTTTTGATCTAGTTTTTAAAGCAATTTTTCATAGTTATTTGTTAACTTTCAAGATATTTTCGAAACTTTTTATATCAATTTTTACTATAGTATTTTTCAATTTAGGGAAAAACGTATCACTTTGAGAATATTTGTTAGTAAAAATACTAAACTTTATAATAATGATATGAAACTTTAGCATAGTTCATAGCAAATTTTACTATAGTTTATACACTAAAACTTCTAAAGTTTAGTATTTTTACTAACAAAAATTCTCAAAGTGATACGCTTTTCCCTAAATTGAAAAGTACTATAGTAAAAATTGATATAAAAAGTTTCTCCGTGTAGATTTTACCCTAGGGTCAAACGTGATACAATATAGTCGTAAAATTTAAAAAATATATATCTTCTTATAAGAATTGTTTATAATTTAATGTATATCATATTTTAATAGAATTTGGGAATATTTATGAAAATATTGATATTTTGTATTTATTCACATAGTGTATAGAGTACAGTCTTTATTTTAAATATTACGACGTTTTCGTACCTTGTTTGACCCCAGAGTAGAATCCAGGAAAAAATTTGACTGATTGTTTGTTATTTTTTACTAATTAAATTAGTATTATTAAGGTTTTCGAAAACTAATGAATAGAAAAACGACTGATCGCTGGTAGAAATTTATACTTCATTGAATTATTATCTCACTTTACTATTTCAGGTTTAGAAAGTAAGTTGGCTTTGAAGTCCAAAAATAATGAATCTAAAAGTTACTCCCTCTGTCTGGAAACATGGTATACATTTAAAAAATGTAAGGGCCGGTTACCAGCGAAATTATTGTACTGCCAAGGAGCCCTAGACAAGACCAGGTTCTACTTCGATCAAAATTACTTTGTATTTTAAATTTTGTAAATGTATACCACCAATTAACTTATTCTATTTAATTGAAATTGTAATTACTTCTAAATGTAATGTATACCATGTTTTTTGCCAGAGAGGGTGTAAAGTTGAAGTATATTCTTTGGAATAACTAACAATAGGTAAAAAAACAAAATTCGCCAAATTTTGGCGACTATTCCTTATTCTGCAAATTTAACAGACATTCCAGTGATATTCATCGACAAATCTGTTATGCTCCCAAAAAACCGTAAAATGTACCGAAATATCTATTACAATCACAAAAATTTTGTGCTGTCGCTTTTTCAACTCTTGTAAATTTGTATGTTTTATTATTTTCATTACTTTTTAATCATTTATTGAAATTTTGATATAATCTTAAAATTTATGGCACTAACATCCAAATGCAGCCAAAACGTTAATTTGCCTTCCTTTTTAGCGTATTTTCATGTGCCCTTCATCATTTTTTTAATAAAAAACAAAGAAACTGACCTCATGCAAAAACGACAATTCAACAAATTTTTTAACTTTCGGGTTTATAAAATAATAGACGTTTTCATATATGTTACATTGTAATGTAATTCTTAGTTTCATCATTTCTGAACCAAAAGTCAACTTAAAATTAAGGGTCCATACAAGTCATAGTTTCGAGCTAGAATATTAATAGAAAAAAGAGGTGTCGTTTCTATTTCGATGAAAAATTTACTTTTAATTGTGGTGGCACCACTTCCCATATAATTTGGTTATACTAAACTTTCCCACAAAAAATGTAACCTGTTATTTCAACTAAAAAGAAACAGCTATTGGATCTACAACATTCCTACTAAAAGTATGTTTATCTTTGATTTAAAAAATATGCTATAAGAACCAATAAACATGCTTCAAATTCTATAGCATTTTGATTTGAACCAAAGGTACACGGAGAAACCCAAGTTTACTATTTTTGCTAAACTACGTTTAAATTTAGGGAAAAACATGTCATATTAAAATTTTTTCGTGGCGAAATACTAAAATTTGGATGAAATATATGATAATTTACTATAGATTGTATCACACAGAGAAAAGTGGATGTTTAGAATTAAAATCTAGATGTTTAACTATGGGACAGCCATCTTATATATTTAGTTGTAATATCTGGATATTCAGCTGTAATATCTAAGATGTTAAAATATCCAGAGATTAATATCTTGGACATTACAGTTGAACATCTAGATAATACAATTGAACATATAAAATGGCTGTCCCATAGTTGAACATCCATTTTTCTCCGTGCAAACTTTATTATAATCTATACTAAGGTTTCATATGATTTTTCGACTTTCCTTATATTCCTATTATTTTGTAAAATTATAATTATAAAATAAAACATTTATTGCTATAAAAAGTTTATCCATGCACACGGAGAAACTTAAGTTTACAATTTTTGCTGTGAGCTACGTTTCAATTTAGGGAAAAACGTATCATAGTGAAAATTTTCCGCAGCGAAATACTGAACTTAGATGAACGATATGATAATTTACTATAGATTGTATCAAACTTTACTATAAATTATACTAAAGCATCATATTATTTTACGAACCTTTAGTATTTTAACTGAGAAAAATTTCCAGTACGCCAGGGATAATTACCATTCCACCTCAATTTTCCCGAAATTTCTCATTTTTTAGAATTATCGCCATAAAATAAAACATATATTGCGATAAAAAGTTTCTCCGCGTATACATGATATTTGCAGAAATGTAATAGATTCAATAACATTTTCTTTTCAGTGCCCATGTTAGCGTAATAAAGCCCTCAATATTTGCGATAATTGCAGTTTTATGTAAAATTCCCACTTGTGAAAAAAATGAATCTCACCCAGAATTTAAGGTCAAATATATCGAAAGTGAATTTATTTTGGTCGGCAGTAAAATGTCGCCAGAAGGGTGGTTTCTTATCGTTCAGTGAGGTAAAGCAGGTGGATGATATTCGTTAAACATTCATAATGGTGAACGGGAGCGAGGAAATGGCCGACCGGTCGGGAGCAGCTTATGACGGGCATTACTTGGCTCGTTATAGAATAATTTACGAGGTGCGAACCGCGGGGGCGATAATCCAATGACATTTACATCCCAATAAACACTCTGATACAGTGGCGTGCGCTAGCGGAGGCCGTTGGCTCACTTTTACGACGTTTTAATTGTATGGCCGTCTAATTGGACCGTAAAGTTTGAAAAGGCTCGTAAAACCGTTTACGATAACGTTACCATCGTGCATCAATCGGACGCGAAATCGTGACCAGTTATCTTCATGATTATTTTAACGTTCGATCTTTTTTTATTGATGCTGCCCGAATCAACAGGATCTTTCTCTTACCGTGGTTGGCTAAAGAACTACAGAATCGTTAAGAGGTTGATGAGGATATAATTTTCTAATAACATCGTATTGGCGAGACGGTACCGTCGATGTTGGTCGTTTGAACGTTCAAATGGGTCTGCGTGGTTAGTTCCCGGTCGAACTCAGAGGTGGCGGTGCTCGTACTTGAAGCAGGCAAGCGGCTAGACACATTGTGAGACGCGTGGCTCGCCGATGTTCCGCGCGCTTTGTTGGTAGTGGGAGCCAGGTGGGGCGGAGCTTGTCCGACTATGGGCGTCGTTTTACCGTCGAACTACTTTCTCCTGGCGTAGGAATACTGAAGTGCATCGGAGCGGTGCTCATGACGAATTCAATTCTGATTGGTCCTTAAGCATAACCTCCCTCTTGACACCCCGTATCTTCCCCGACAACGCGTCGCGATCTCCCTTCTTCCAAGTGCGCTCGCTCATTTCTCTTTTCATTCTCTCATGTTTAGTTCAAGTACAATGTCTCGCTCTAAAGTTTTGCTTTCTTCCCCCTTTCTCTAACTCTATCCTTCTTTTCGTCAACCCCACCGTCTTATCTGCTCGAGCTCCACGACGCGGCACGGCATGCGGGTACGAATTTAATCCAGCGGCACGTCGTTGAGTTACTAGAGCGCACTACAGGGGGCGCTGAAAGAGAAAGAGAGGGAATGACAACTGAGAGCGAGAAAGGAGTAGGGAAGGGAGATAGAACTGATTCGTTGAGAGAGGGAGGAGTACATTGAGTGTGCGTATATAGATTCGTACGGGAGAAAAAGACAACAGGAGGGAGAAAATAGGAAGGCAGAGAGAGTACGGGAACACGGTTATCGCTCTAAGAGGGGTAAGACACGTGAGAGACAAAGAGGGTAATAGAGTGGTGTTCTCTTGGTTAGATTTCGGATGAGGAGTGAGTGAGAAGGAGCGAAAGAAAGGGAGCGCACGTTCGAGGGTGCCGGAGAAAGAGAGATGGTGAAAGAGAAAGACAGAGTGGGAGAGAACGAGTGAACGAGAGACGGACGGCCGGTCGTACAGAGTGGCGGTACACGGGGTACGAGAAAAGCAGTAGTGTGCCGTGGACCACCGCACTGGCATACCGTCGTTCGTTACGATCCCTTTCGTACGTCCGTACTGTCCAGTTATAACTGATTCACATTTCCACGAGTGCGAGTGCAGTGCAGAGCGAAGACCCAACGAAACGACCTAAAATAGCCACTTGCCGATACTAGGTCCGTCTAGGTGTTGAAGGAGTTGGGTCACGTGCCGTCCGGCTACCACGTCGCGCGGGAGACCCAAAGCAGTTTTATAGCCCATCTTATTACCCGGTTTATTGCGTCGTAACATTTTAACGATCATCGCTCCAACCGAGTGTCAGTCCTCTCAATTGGCCGCGGTTACCATAACATAACAAGGCAATAAACTCGCGCCATGAGTTCTATTCTAAATTACACTCCATTGGTCTATTGACATTGACATTGGTCCCATCCAACCACCGATGACTTTTATGGCCTCTTAAACGGTTTAATGTACCATCTTCGCCCCTTGTCATTCCGGTACCTGCTACCAGCCTTGAACTTGAACGCATTTCTCTGCAGGTGTTGTCGGTTTAATCTTTTGCGTATCTCAGGAACAGGTGAATTTGGTGAAACAGTCAAGTTATTGATAAAGCCGGGCTCCGGCAGGGACTAGCAAGACCTGGCTAGCCGAGTGCTCGGTATAGCACACAATCCTATCCAACACTTATTTAATAGAGTGCCGGTGTTTCAGTGCAAGTGATCCAAGATACTAGGAATAATGAACTCTTACTTCGAGCAAAGTGCTGGTGGCTTCTACGGAAGCCATCATCATCAAGCAGGAGCAGCAGGTCAGCACCATGATCCTGCAACAGCAGCAGCTTATCGGAGTTTCCCTATCGGACTTGGGATGTCACCATACGCTTCATCACAGCATCATCATCACACCTCATCCTCCCTTGGGATTCATCCTGGTAGTGGTACCAACACCAGGCCCCCTCAAGACTCACCTTACGATGCCAGCGTTGCAACAGCATGCAAATTATATTCATCTACACCTGAAGCCACCGGTCACACAACTTCATCCTATTCTTCTTCAGCCTCAAAAGACTGCAAGCAACAGGAACAGGCAGCGGCTCATCAAAATGGTTATGCTGCGGTTATGGCAGCCGCAGCTGTCAAAGACGTTTGGCAGTCAGCAGCCTCAGCTGCCAATAGCCAATCGAATTCGGTCGTCCGTCCTTCTGCATGCACCCCAGAAGGGACGAGAGTTGGCAGCTATGGTGGCCTCGTAGGTGCTGATCCGGCATCGAGTCCTGGGAACAACGGATCCTCGAGGTCCCTCACATCCTCCTGGAACACCTGCAGCTTGAACTCATCCGCGAGTCAACCGGTGGCCACACAACTCCATCAGCAACCCGCCGGCAACCATACCTTCTACCCCTGGATGGCTATAGCAGGTGAGTTTACATTCATAGGCACACCAATTATCATAACAGCCTCGATGAAATATAGCCCCACGACGCTTAGGGGAGAGCACGTGGTCGGAAGGCGAGTTTGCGTTGTACTCAGCATCCGCAAACGTCCCTTCATGCCACATACTCTCAACATGCGAAAATTTTCCACCCATTTATCCCCCGCCGAGAGACCTTTCGAAGAATACAAAAATACATAAACTGAATCCCGGTGAACATTTACTAGCCAACGATGATGGTGCTGATTTTACCATTGCTCCATTCGCGAGTCGATTGAATTATTTCAGTTTCCTCATATAGCTTCCAAAAGAAGACAATTTATTGTCGAATCGCACTCAAAAAATATTCACCTCGAGCGGATGAATGGACCTCGCGTATCTGGCAATAACTAACTTCGACGTGCGAATGCAAAGTGCCAAGCGATACATCAATTTCTCGCTAATAGCACACCGGAACACGATTTCTGAACTCTAGGGACTTACCATTTTTCTTCATCTCAATGAGAGATATATTTTCCAAATGCTAGAGAGTTATTACCTCTTAAATCGCTGGTGTTGCAGGAGCAAGCTCTCTTAATCACTACGAAAATCAAGCGACATGAATTAGTAGCCAAATTTTTGCAAATAGTAAATTATTACTAAAGATTTAAAAGTGATTAATGGCTGTAAAAATTGGTACCTGATTTAGAATTCTATAGGTTCACTTTAGTTCCGGCAGATAGCACCTCCAGGCAGATAAATCGGTTATAAACTGAATCGGAAGACACATTTCTCACGCACACGATTTATATCTTATGTCTCAAGAATAAAATATATCGTTCTTTCAATATTTTATATCCTTCTGATTGGAGTTCTATGCGCACCTGCTTGTGCTGAATTCCATTTAAAGCTCTTTATCTTCTAGAAGAATCAGAGACGGTCTGGGGAGCAAAAGTACATACACAACGTCGATAAGAGAATAATTCATTTTGATTCAGTCACGCCTTGGTGCGTAGAATTATTTTTTCGTTACATGCACCTTAGTAACTCGTATATGTTAGTTAGAGTTTGATTCTACGTGTAAAGGCACAAGTTAAACGAATGTAGGTAGATAGAATGGAGTCAAGTGCGTGTAAAATCGGTGGGTACTTGGATATAATGGGGAGCTATCCAATTGGGGTTCAAGTGCCTTCCCCGTTAGATTCACCCCTCCGGAACCAGAATTCCGGTAGTCAGCTGTTTCCAGTGTTGACTCGGTCTCTCTCACCGAAACTCCCATAACCCACTTCGTCCTCGCCCATAGATATATAATCACGGGTTTGCAAGGTCTCTACTCTCTGATTTTGTCTCTATTCATCATATTCTCATCCTCTTCTATCGCTCAGCTGGTTCTTGCTAGTTGATCGGTAACTTTTCACTTGTTCTTTTCTTTAATCTTCCTCACTCTTTCCCTTCAACCCACTTCATTTCTCTTCATCCTCAGTCTTAAGTCCGGTTCAAGATCTCTTCAATTTTTTCTCTTCTTTGCGCCCACGAACCCTCTAATTTACTCTTCCATTCTCTGCTTCCTTTTATTTTCTTGTGCAATCACTCGCACCTGAGTAAATTTTGCTCTATCAAGTCATGCCACCGTCTTCAAGAAGAAATCATTCGTAAGCCTGAGTAAAATCCCCAATACGAAATCGAATATCGGCTCTTTCAAAAAAGGGCCCTGGAAGGGGCACTTCTGTAGAGCGGTTCATCTACTCTTCAAATTTAAAATTTGGAGGGTTTGTAAAGTCCACTGTGCGCGAAATTTGATCAAGATATGGCTCGTCTATATTCATTTTTACGCAAGTTATAAACAAATCAGAATTTGCATCCTCAAAATATTCTTTTAGAAAATTCAAGAGCGCATCTTTTTCCCCATATGAAAAAAAGTTGCATCCGATGATATTTTCGAAAGAAATGTTACAGAAAATTGTATTGTAATAATTACGATATTTTGGTTAACTATTGATTAAAAAAATAGAGAATTTTTTTTCATAACGCCTTTATGATTGAAAATTCGTCAGGAAAAAACTTTTATCCGGAGCTTTTCCCCTACAATGTATATTTTTTCTTCAAACCAAAGAAGTTTGCGAAAAAATGTAATTAAGTTGGTGCACTCTCCGGATCTTTATTCTTGATTTTATTTTACACCAATCGAGCGATTTTGAGCTAATTTGACTGGAGTTAAGAGGCAAAATCGTAGTAAGGAGAGAAGGCGATGGATCAAGCTGCAAGCTCGTAGAACAGGTTCTACATACTTATGCAGTTCAAGAGTCATTGACTCAATTTCAAAACTTGTACTCTGTGAACACGATATCATTTGCTTTTAATAACTTCTTAGATACATCTGTATAATGACTGTAATCTTGTTGCTGCTGCAATCGAAACAAATCAATATTTACTCGAGTGCTTGTACACGATGTTTGTCGCTACATCGAGACTCATAGATTACCTTCCCTCTTGTGAGTAGTCACGCGAGTGCGTTCTGTACCTGACTTTAGGGTTAAATTTTATAGCATTCGCGTAACACTATAGAGACGTTAGAGTGTTGGATGTTTAACTGTTTTCGATGTATAAGAATTATTTGTTAGATTTGTGCTCGAGTGGGCTCCCCAAAGTTTGTGTCCTCAATATAAAGTTTCCTCGCTTCTAGATCACTTCCTCGTCGATTCTCTAGATGTACGGAATATTTTATCGTTTCTCATTGAGGGGTAGGTCGTGTCTATAGGGTAATTAGAGGGCGTGAAGAATTGTGCCTCGGCTGCTATCTGAAAACCTTTAGTTCCTTACGCTATAAAAGCGCCTCGTTATGCGTAGGGCTGTAAAGTTGAGGTTTTTAAAAGGACATTAAGAGTGGCACGATAAACTTACTTTAAATGTACATTATTCGTGATGGTATGCATATCTACTTTGTGAAATTCTTAAGAACCTTCAGTCGTTATATACGGACTCCTCTCCCGTCGCTCTGTGATTTTCTCCCAATACTTCATGATAGTCATAATTCTTACGTCTTACATGCCTTTGCTTTCCTCGTTAATCAATCTACGTTTGCATATTCTGATTCACATGATAGAATTTTAATAATAGAGATTAATTATAATTTCATTTTTCAACTCAATATTATAATTTGGAGCAAACCAATTTTTCAGAGTGAAGCAATACTGCGTTGCAGTTTTATATAATCCTCAACTTTAAAACAAACTTTTGTCGTACAATTTATTTTTGGATCACGGAAATATTTATAGTGAATGGTATCTTTTTGTCGAAGAAAAATATTGTGGCAAAATGAAACATTAATTTTGATGTCTAACAATCCTGCAATAGAAGATACAAAAACTCCCTGTAAAATGTAAATTTTTAAGTAGAATTTATTTATTTTTTTTTGAGTAAAACGGCCTTGATGTGTAAATCAAACAAATCTCTTATAAAATTAAAATTATGAAACAGTTTATTTTCTGAGTAGAAAAAAATTTTATAGAAAGATACTTTTATTCAAAGAAAACAATCATTCGAATTAATAATATTCTTTATGAATGAATAATTTTTTAAGCAGACTTTAATTTTGGAGTGAAATATCAATTTGAATTAAGAATGATCTTGGAACAAGATTATTTTACTTAAAGTGAACAATTTCAAAAGTTTAACAACAAACATAAAGAAATTTTGAAGTAAAGTAATATTGTGGTGCAAAATAATGAAATTCTCTGTACAATTGGCAACTTCCTAGCACAATTTATTTTTGGAGCATGAAAATATTTTTGAGTAGATAAACTTTTTTAAATAAAAAAA
Organism: Diplolepis rosae; assembly: GCA_030998225.1. NCBI lineage: Eukaryota > Metazoa > Arthropoda > Insecta > Hymenoptera > Diplolepididae > Diplolepis > Diplolepis rosae. Next base: position 9,044,674 of record JAPYXD010000680.1, read on the forward strand.
CTTTTAGGAAAAAAATTGGAGTGAAACGGTCGATGATAAGTTTAAACAAATCTCTTATGAAATAAAAATTACAAAACCCATTTTATTTTTGGAGTTTCAAAAAATTCTACACCAAGATGATTTTACTTAAAGTAAACAATTATTCGAAAAAAATCAATTTTCTAGGGAAAAATAAATTTATAATGTAAAAATAATAATAAACCTTTTCATATTCAAAATTTCAGAGAACAGGATACTATTGAAATAAGAAAACGTTTGAAACTAGAAAAATTATTTTGCATCAAAATAATTTTTATAAGCAAAATGATCTTTAATTTTAGAGTAAAATGGCAATTTGAGGTGAGAATAATTTTCGAGAAAGATCATTTTTCTCAATCTGAACAATTTTTCATAGCAAAAAAGATTTCTAAAGCAAAGTAGTATTGTAATACAAGCTAATGAAATCCTCCATATGATTGGATATTCCCAAGCAAAATTCATTTTTGGAGCATGAAAATATTTTTTAGTAGAAAATCTTTTCAAATAAAAAGAATTCTAGATAAAAATTTGGAGTTAAACGGTTGATTCAAAATTAAAACAAATCTCTTATAAAATGAAAATTACAAAACACAGTTTATTTTTAGAGTAAAAAACATTTTACAGCAAGATAATTTTATTTAAAGAAAACAATCATTCAAAAACAAATTAATTATCCAGGAAAAAACAAACTTATAATGTGAGAATAGTGATACCCTTCAAATTTAATATTTTCGATTACAATATATATTATTGAAGCAAGAAATCGTTTGGAGTTAGAAGCATTATTTTGGATCAAGATGATTTTTTTAAAACAAATGATCTTCGAAAAAAACTAAATATATTAAGTCCAGGAATCTTGTAATTTGACTTAATAATATTCTCTATATACGCATAATTTTTTGATCAGACTTTAATTTCAGACCAAAATGGCAATTTGAAGTAAGAATGATTTTGAAGTGATATAATTTTTCTCAAACTGAACAAATTTTAAAGCAAAAAAGATTTTTTAAGTAAAATAGTATTGTGATTTATCCTAATAAAATCCTCCATACGATTAGCTATTTCCAAGCACAATAATATCCTCCACTCTCTAAATCTGAATCAGTCGAATTTTCACTGATTGAATCAGTAATTTGCCATTTCACTGATTCATCAGTGCAAAAATATTTTTTACTGACAAATCAGTTAATTTTAACTGACAAATCAATTAATTTTCACTGATTGAATCAGTGAAAAAAGTATTTTTCACTGTCAAATCAGTTGACTTCCACTGACGTAATCAGTGAAATTTGACTGATTTACAATAACCTCTTTTTAGCTATTTGAATCAGTCAAATTTCACTGATAATCATTAGATTTTGACTGATTCAGATTTAGAGCGCATGGTTTTATAATTTTGGATCACAATTCATTTTTCGAATAAGAAAGGATGTTTCTGTAAAAATGAATTTTCTCAAGGAAAACAATCTTGTAATGCAAATTAATAAAATCCACTAGTTTTAAAACTTAAATTCTATAGAGGCCTTCTTGAAGCAACTTGTTTTTAAGAATCATTTAACGTACTGTAATTATTAAAGCATGTTAAATACAATTTTCTTCAGTAATATAGTTTAGTTGACGAACGATGGGACTCGTTTGAAGTGATAACAATGTTGTTGAACCGGTTCGTTGATAATATCATATAGGCTTTTGCTAGATTTGTCGTAACAACAAAGTTCGCATAATTCTCGGACTATATAAATTCTCTTAATTATGTTAACTTTGCCCCTAAATTAACAGTTTAAATCTAAAATGTTTCATATTTTTTGAATGAACGAAACAAGCAATGAAAATAAATAACGTAATATTTTTTATTTTTAAACCACAAACTATAATTTTCTTTTTGAAACGAGAATAAAGTACACGTTGCATCAATAATACAAAAATTGACCTTGAACAATTAAAATAAAAAAGTCAAATTGTCTTTAATTTCTTTTCTGTCATCAATATTACTTAAATTATAGTCTCCTAATAATGACAGCTTCCCTATCGATAAATCATCGATTTATAATACTGCAATTACAATATTCGCAAAAAATCTCCTGATCATGCTAGACTTGACTAATAATACGATTATCATTAAAGAAAATTAATCGAGCGAGGAAAACGGATCGGGAATAATGAAAGGAATCTTTATTGAATACAAATCATAATTGCATAATAGTAAACGATATTAATCATCTCGTGGAAGTTAGATGAGAAAAATAGTTAATAAATCTTGAACTTCATGTCTGTCTTTTTCCCGCGCAAAAACCCACGTGGTTTCCACCTCTTTGAATACATTCGAGTGTGGCACGAGCATACACTCAATGTTGCAGTAGGTGTTACTACCTCGGGGAGCAACTTCGTTCAATATAAACCAGCCACGAACAGCACTGTAACCGTAACGTAGACATTTACGACGAAGAAATCGCAGTTTGGCTCGTTTTCTCCCCACCTACTCAATTCTGAGACCGTATCTCTGCCGTATACTCCGTTGATAATGAAGGTTCCTGCTTGTATGTTGTTCTAGCTGAGATTGTTTCCTACTCTACAATGTTTCGTTTTCTTCTCAAGTGTACCATTCTTGATGATCGAGTTACTTTTATTTTTCGATAATCGTTCCCTATCTATCATCCTATCTTCGATTAAGTTTGCTCATCTCTCTTAATTGAGCGCGAGTGAAATTAATGACCTCGTGATTTATGGGATTATTGACTTTGAGTAAAATAAGATTGCAAAAAAAACGTCTCGACTGTTATTATGCAAGATGAACAATTAGGATAAAAATTACAGCTCGCTATTTGAAAATTTATAGTGTTTTAATTGTTCAGTACATCCTCGTGTTAATTTAATTTTAATAAAATTACTGGGCCTCTTAAATTAATCGTGCAGATTTTTATCGACATATATTCATTATGTAATTGCTTCGTGAATATTTATAAGCTCTCTGAAAGAGCATAATTAGTCTTAATATCGTCCGGAGTAATTTATAAGCAAACACCATACATTGCGAATTTCAATTTGTTTATATTATACATTTAATGTGAATTACAAACACCAAAGGATATTGGGGTCTGAAATCTTGAGTGCGCTAGTGTCGAAAATTAACACAGCAGGGTCAAGTATTTCAAATGAATTTTAATTTTGGTATAAAAATCATTTCAATTTCGGAACAATCAAGAAATGATAAAAATAAATATTTACCGAATGCAAAATGCTTCAGATAGGATTTTTATCGTATAAAGGGGAAAAATAAGTTTTTTTAAAAACTATTTTTCTCAACAAAACAACTATTATGCCATGTCATGCAAGTTTCAAGACACTAGAAGCTTGAATAAACTTTAATTGATGTATACAAAGAAAAATTAGACTCAGCATGGGCAAAAAATATGAATAGCCTGGCGAATTTATCGGATAGGAATTCATTCCGAACCAATGCGAATCATCCCGAACCAATCCGAAAAACGTTTTGTATCTTGTTTGATGAAAAGCGGTAAAAAATCTATCCGACATAATGCGATTATGCATAATCCGAGGCAACAATCTGAATGAATCCGAAATCAAGTTTTCAATCCGAATAATCCGAGCTCGAATTGATCCAAACCAAATTTCCAATCAGAATTAATCCAAATCATTACGACCTCGGATTCATTCGGATTGAAAAAACAATTATTTTGCCATGTCATGTAAGTTTCAAGACACTAGAAGCTTGAATAAACTTTACTTGATGTATACAGAGAGAAATTAGATCCAGCATGAGTAAAAAATATGAATAGCTCGGATTGATTCGGATTGAAAACTTGATTTCGGATTCGTTCAGATTATTTCCTCGGATTAAATCAGATTAGGTTCGATCGATTTCTTAAGCTTTTTCATCAAACGATTTACGAAACGTTTTTTGGATTGGTTCGGAATGATTCGCATTGGCTTAGTTACAGATATTAAAATTAATCCGAATAGTTCTGATTGGCTCGGAATGAATTCCTATCCGATACTTTCGTCAGAGTAATAGACGATCAGAACAAACATACGAATTACAACCAACTCTTACACTTTTTATTCCGTAGATATTTATTTTTACCATTCACTTATTGTTCCGAACTTCGCAGAAAAATTGCTAAATCATCTTTATGTACAAATTATTTTATACAAAGTATATTTTCTTACAAATCGATTCAAATTTTATAATCAGACTAATTTTTAAATGTGATTAATCGAATCTTAATAAAATTTTGATTCTATAAAATTTTATCAATATGTGACTACAAGAAAAATATTTTTTGTAAAAAAATGACTCAATTTTGAAATGAAACTTGTGATATTTTTAACACAACGATATTTTACAGATTTTACATTAAATTCAAATATCGCTCAAGGTGAATAAACCAATTTCATAAATTACTTATTATTAACCTTTAATTAAATTATATTCATCATTCTTAAATTTTTAGGTTTAATTTATCAATATATCAATATGGTTCAACAAAAATAAAATTATTATTAATATCTCTTTCAAATTAAGATTAATATTATGCCCTGATGATTAGTGATGCAACATCGGAAGAAATTATCCATTTATCAGTAGACTAAATATCAATATCACTGATATATCGGCCACAATTTCCAATATATTTATATTAAAATTTTTATCTATAAATAATAATGAATAATAATTCAGGTACTTCATTCAATGCCATAATAAAACAAATAATTATCTCTAACTTAATAGCGTTAAAATGAATGTTCTGATTTTTTTCTTATTATCAAAATAGAATAATTAACTATTCCACAATTTCCATATTTTTATTGACAAAACGGATTATATTTAAATATTGATCGGAAATAATATCAATTTTAGGAAAAATATTGATGTATCAAAACGAAATTATTAATAAAAAATATCGATTTAGGGTAGATCGGGGCGGAATGAAACACCGGGGTAAAATGGGACGGTAAATTTTCACGTAAATTATCTGAATTTTATGATTTATCTTTTTAAAAATGGGTTGGAAAAATGATCTCGCAATTCTCAAGAATCTCAAAACCCACATAATTCACGTGAAAATTTACCGTCCCGTCTTACCCCGGTGTCCCATTCTGCCCCGGTTTCTATTAAGAGAAAAATATTGATATTTCCGATATTTCGATATTGCATCACTACTGATGGTGCCTTCGGAATGATGATCCAATGCAGAAACTTTTTTCTCAATTTCGAAATATTTGACTAGAATGAATCATACAAAAAATGTTACGTCTACTACAGTAAATATGGCATAAAACGATATTTTGGTAACTGGCAGTGTTGTGCGGGTCCAGAAACACAGTTGCGTGTTTCAAGGCAGTGATCATGTATTTGATCATAGGGAAGATGCGAGTAGTAACTCGCAGATGATAGTGAGTACACCTATAGGCTACGACTTGAAGAGGCAGTCCAAATGGGTGCGTTCACTCGTGCATGAGCTCATAGGGACTTCCATGTGTTGCTTCGTGGCCCGGATGGAGGATGACGTACGAGTAACTCTCTATGACTTACTACGCCCTTTTCCCTTCTCCACGCCCGCCACTGCCGCCTACTGCTCATCCGAAAAACATTCGTCCTTTCAAAAATACATTGCAACTGCTCCAGGCACGGGCTTCTGACTAAGAACCGATTCGCACGTGCAAAAGTCCTCTCAAGAGATACGTGTGGGAAGGAACGTTAATTCACCGCCTTGTACTCCAGTGATGGGTTCTCCAGTGCTGGAAACAAGAAGCATTCGTTAAATGGACAATCCCTTATTAGGTCTCTTACACATCTCTCCGAAAATATAAAAAATGATTTGCGTGTTATTCTTTCAAAAAGTGGATATTCATTTTTTACGTATTTTATTTATTTTATTTCAAATAACCTTTTAAATTTGCAAAATATCTTTTTGAAAATTTGGGAAACTCAGTGAAAAAATGACCCCGGTTAACCCCATTTATAGCAGGGGTCTAGCTTGGCCTTAGCTAGTTTTCCTATTTAGAATTTTCTGAATTGAATCATAATGTGGGCATATTCGGGAAATTTATATCAATTTATGTGTTATAAAAATATTTATTTATTATTGCTATTCCCATATAAAAATATGATGTAAATATCCGAAACGGGGTTTTGAGGAGGTTGCCCTGAGAAAACCATGAATTGGGTATTATCGAGGACTCCTCTTTATGTTCTTTTTATGTGTTATTGCATTTTTTTAAATTGCATGCTAAAAAGTGGTAAACTTTAGTTTCTTTATTATTTGTAGTATTTGTTATTATATTCATTTTAAAAATTATGGCAATTTTAGGCAAACCTGAAAAGGCCCTGGCAAGTTTGCCTTAAATAGGAAAATTGGTAGCAAGAGAGTTACGTTACATCGCGGGCTCATGCTAGTTTGCCAGTCTAGGGCCATGCTAGAAATCACGTCAGTTAACATCTTTTTATTTAATATTTTGAAAAAAATTGGAACGTAGTTGAAAGACGTTCTTTATCATCTTCTGTTGTATTTTCCAAAGTTTCAAATATATATTTTGTACTTTTAAAAAGTTGTCTTACATGAAATTTTACAGAAATTTCCCCTTAGAATTATATAGGATGTTAATGTACATCTTTTAATTGAAAAAAATGCTTTTTTTGGAGAAAGAATAATTTTGGAGTAAATTAACTTTTTGGGCTGAAAGAACGTAGCCATGCAAGCACTTAGTAAAATCCAGTGACCTAATAAAATATGTTGTCTGAGCAAAGTATATTTTTTACGCAAGAAACTATTTTGGAGTAACAAATGTTCTTCGGATCAGTTATTCTCTTTGAGGGGAAAAATTCTCCCGGTGTGTAATGAGAATAATAAAATTTACTACAAAATTTGTTTTTGGAGTCAGAACACTTTTAGTTAAAATCTTTTTGTCGCGAACAAATTTTGTGGACTAAAGAAACATAGATTTTTTTTAAGGCAACTCAGCTATTCTAGTAAAAAATTATTTTGGAGCAAAAAGCAATTATCAGTACAAAAATTATTTGGATCGAAATGAAGAAGATATTTTCAGAAAAACTTGTGATATTATAAGTTGTGTAAATTATCTACGAAAACATTTTTCGGAGCCTAAAATATTCTCGAAATAATTCAAATATATTTTATGAGTTCAAAAGTATACTGTGATAAAATTAAATGAAATACATTAATTGACTAGAATAAATTTCAAAACAAAATAAAATTGAGCTCGAAATAATTTTTTATCAAAATCTATATTTTTGACTCAAAAACTATATTGTGATCAAACATCAATTGGCTGAAATTTTCTACAATAAAAATAACTTTTGGGCTAAGAAACGACTTTCTTCAACAACTGTTTTTTGAGCAAGAATATTTTTTATTTTTCCAAAAAATAATTCTTTTGGAAAGAAACAATTATTTAAAGCTAGTAAGCTTTATTCGAACATAATATTTTGGATACCGAATTTATTACCAAAATCTAATGTAAAATTACAGTCGAGGTATTGTAAACGAAATTAACAGTACTTGTAAAGTTGTTTTTTCCGGATTGCAATACAAGTGATGCGAATTTGTTGTGAAGCGGCACCACCATAAGTTGTGAAATTACAATACATCATATGTTGTAAAATTACATGACATTTTCGTAATAAACTTTCATTACAGTATTATGAAATTACAACAGAAATTTTTTACAGTGTAGATTTTCGTGAAGTAAAACGGGATTTCCATAACAAATCCAAGTGTAATGTAATGAAATTTAATTTATGGATCTCTCATGTTACAAAACAATGAGAATAAAAACCCTTAAATTCATTTCATCATTTATAAAAGCTAGATCCCGTAATAACTCCCAAACTATTTTTACCCCTTTCTAGATCGCAGTACATATTTCCATATTTTCCGATGTAATTTGAACGAGCGAGTAGCAAAGCGTAACGCGGGGCGTTGAGGTACTGATCGCGCAGTGAGTCGATGCAGTGGTGTTCTCAGTTTGATGGACGAGCTGTTTGCATGTTTCCTCGGTTTCTACATGGCGCGGCCATTCGCTATCTTGCTGTTTTGCAAATTTCATGCCGCAAGAGTTATCGCTCCTGCGGCCGCGATTAATTTTCTCCGCGCTGTCATCAGGATTCGTATCAATTAAAAGACGCTTCTTATGATTAAAGAAAAGTCTATACCTCTTAAAGAAACTCATTCTAGGGATCTTTGATGCTGCGGGGACTTTGCAATCTGATAAGACTTCCTCTTTATGAAGACTAGCCTCAGCCCCATCTCTAGATTAATGTCATGTTATAATAATTATAGCATATCTGGACGAGATATTATGATCGTTTTATAAAAATGATTTATTATGTCAGAAGACAACTCTTGTGAAAATATTTTAATAATTCAAGCGAGTATATCTCGTGCAATATGAATTATTACCTTCGTAGAAAAATTTAATATTCACGATGTAAAGTGTAGATTTGAAATATAAAGAATTTTTTTATTTTTGTTTCAGGTAAGGAGCTTTGCTTTGTTTTCCTGTAAGAGTAAGTAGGCTCTATTATTCATGCGATATTAACAGCTGGTAAAGTGAATTTGCAATTCGGCGAAATTTACTAGATAGATTATGAAATTTCATTTAGTAAATTTCCACAATGACAAATAAATACTACTCTCGTTGTAAATCCTATTCGTTTTTATTTTGCACCTTCCGCTCCTGAATCATTACGATAAATATAAAGGGAGTCACATGTTTGAAACCTAGAAAGAAGCGCCAGGCTGAATATGGAAATTGATATCTAGTTAATAATAATCGATGGATATAGATTAATAACCTTAACCATTTATGATGAAACAAAAAGAGAACATTTTAAAATTTAATAAAAGTCGTAATATGCCTAAATTTATACTTCACTAGAAACTGTCTTTCCCTAGAAATTTTTATTATATATAATAATATTTAATATATAATATAATTTCCCTCGAAATTTTTATTATATATAATAATATATATAATATATAATATAAAGGGAGTCACATGTTTGAAACCTAGAAAGAAGCGCCAGGCTCAATATGGAAATTGATATCTAGTTAATAATAATCGATGGATATAGATTAATAACCTTAACAATTTATGATGAAACAAAAAGAGAAAATTTTAAAATTTAATAAAAGTCGCAATTGGCATAAATTTATACCTCGCTAGAAATTGTCTTCCCTAGAAATTTTTTTATTTAAATGTAATAAATAATACGGGATTATCTTTATAACATATAATTTTTCGAATCTTTAGTATTTTTGCTGCGAAAAATTTACAGTCCGCTAGGAATAATTACCATTGCACCGTGATTTTCCCTAAATTCCTAATATTTTTTAGAATTATTATTATAAAATAAAATATATATTGCTATACAAAGTTTTTCCGTGTAAATCAATAAATTTTTACAAGCTGGATGAAAACGAAAACAAAGTTTGTTTTGACCTTGCTGGGAAGGAATCTTAAGAAGCGTGATCATTGGTAATTCAAAATGATACGCTGCGTAAAACAGTGTGGAATAAGTAATCGCAAGATCAGCTGTCACTTTGTATGCACCTTGTACCTAAATATCAGGATAAATAGGAGGATCGATTAGTCGATGTCTCGTGGTATCTTTTTGTTGCATTCACGCGACCTGTATCGCATAATCATCGCGCCCGTATTCAATTAATAGGCCTGGGTAATGTAATCAGCAGGCCAATATAGTAAATAGATTTCGAAGTTCATAACTCGTACTTTTTATGAAGGCAAACCTGTCCAGCTCCCGCAGCAGGGACTAGCGGCCATTACGAAGAGCACCTGCCGCCCTGACTACGACCTGACCACAATGCCCGACCGACCGTTGGGCGATGCGGTCCCTCTTCCATTGCATAACTGTAAAAAGGTCACGTTCAGACCCGTAAATAAATGATCATATCGATCCTATCATGTGCAAAAGTAGAGGTAATTGCCAATTTATCAATCCAAAACTCGATCCAATAAGCATCAATTGTCGGTTCTTATATCTAAAACATCGTTATACTTTTAATTGTGTCAGTGCAGATGTCCTATTGATAATCTTACTTACAATCTTCTACCATTAAACGACATTTCTGGACAGTATTGATCAACTTACTTATCGTCCCTGGTCAAATTCTCGAATTAGAGTTCAATCCGAACGGATCACGGTTATTCCGAACCGATACAAAAATATATTCAATCTCGTTCGGTGCGAATCGGTTAAAAAGCAATATGAAGGAATCCAAATCATTCGAACTTTGGATTTATTCAGTTTGAAAATTCGGTTCAGCCCAACACTAGCTCGGATTCATTCGCATCGAAATTCTAGGATTCAGACGGATAGAATTGAATTGATTTCTAACCTGAATTGCGTCCAATGATTCAAAATATTTTTTTAAATTTCTCTGATTAAATTATTTCTTTGACTCAATTTTATGTCCGGTATGGTGAGGATTTTTGTTTTAAATTATTTATAACAATCACATATATTAATTTTAATTATTTTTGTTCTTTTGATATCACAATTAAGCTGAGAACAACAATAATTGAAGGACAAAACATGTTTTTCTACGAGAAAGCGTCAAATTTGGATATTTTCTTAGAGAAATGTTATTAACAATTAAACAAAATTAATTAGTTGAGTTTGAAATTTCTGTCGTTATTCAATGCTTCATTTTTAGTTTTGAAATTACTATTAACTTATGGCCGGATAATGTCGGTGACAAATCAGCTCGTTTGAGTTTTTGTTTATAAAACTGTTTATAATAATCACAAAATTTAATTTTAGATCAATCTTGTTAGGTAAGTATGCCAAAGAAGGTAATACCAACAACGATTGAAGAAAATAAATTTTTTTTCTAAGAGGAAAAGTCAGGTTGAGACATTTGGTATTGAAAATTGTTATTAACAATAGCTAATATTTATGTTTCCAAAGTCTTGAAATTAAAAAAGCTTTTCAAGAAAGTTGTGAATTAATTCTCATCAGAAAAATCAATCTAACTTGAGAAGAACTCAAAATTAAGAATTTGTTTATAAAAATGTTTGTAACTATAGTAAATATTAACTTATGAGAATTTTTCGTTACAAACTGTGACTTTTATGGATAATTTTAGTAATTAGAGTAAAAAAAATATCAATGAGAATAAGATATATTTAAAAACTTTTTTATATTACTTCACTGAAAAAAATAGTTAGTAAAACCAACTACTTCGGTTTGTAAAATATGCCTCAGCTATTTTATTAGTTAGCACAACAATTTTTTTTGTTGGTGTTACTATCTCAATTGTTATCACAAGAACTTGGGTAGTAACACCAACAGAAAAAATTGTTGCGCTAACTAATGAAATAGCTGAGGCATATTTTACAAACCGAAGTAGTTGGTTTTACTAACCATTTTTTTCAGTGTTAAATAATTTTAACAATAATTGATATTAATTGAATTATCTCTCTTTCACGAGTACTTTTGTCACTTTATTTGTTTCTACATTTAATCAATTATGAATAAAATAAAGTCATGGCTCATTCAATCAAATCGAATTCAGTTCTAGGTGAATTTGTTTCTACACTGAAAAAAAATGGTTAGTAAAACCAACTACTTCGGTTTGTAAAATATGCTTCAGCTATTTTATTAGTTAGCACAACAATTTTTTTTGTTGGTGTTACTATCCAAGTTCTTGTGATAACAATTGAGATAGTAAAACCAACAAAAAAAATTGCTGTGCTAACTAATAAAATAGCTGAGGCATATTTTACAAACCGAAGTAGTTGGTTTTACTAACCATTTTTTTCAGTGTACCAATGTTAAAATTGATATACATCGATGATCTTCACTCTTCTTCTTAGAAAATTATTTGATGTGTTTGAAATTGTCTTTAACCCTTTCTCGATGTGTAAGGCTTCATCGAGATACGTTACAAGAAATTCTCATTACGACGTGAATATAATTACATATCAAAATTATTTATCGGCAATTCATTGACTGCACCAGAGTAATTTTGGTGCCCAATTAGCATTTGCCTTCACCTAGCCTTTGCCCTTCGAAACTCAATTCCATCTTGCGGATGATTCTGATAAAGACGTTCGCAGTGGTTCGAGAAGTAGGTCGATATGGCGATCATGAAATTAATGGATTATCAGACCTGATCATTGGATCCCTCATTTTCATCACAAAATGAAATACAAAGTATATATTCATTATGAAAAGTTATTATTTTTACAAGATTGCAATTTAACGAAACAAGCCACCAGCGATTACGATATAAAATTACATTTTATATCTTGAGGATGAGATTATAATTTTAATCATCTATTTACTTAAAACGTTTCATCACTCCAAAACCTCAATTTTCAATCTGATTAGATTGCTCAGAAATATACATAATCCCTCTTCGTTTCTAAATTTTCCCGTTTCATTGAAATAATAGAACCATATTCATTGTAATACACGGATTTTCTGCATTTTTCATTTCCCTCGTACTCTCTAAATTTGAATCAGTAAAAATCTACTGATTATCAGTGAAATTTGACTGATTCAAATAGCTAAAAAGAGGTTACTGTAAATCAGTCAAATTTAACTGATTATTTCAGTGAAAATTGACTGATTTAACAGTGAAAAATATTTTTCACTGATGAATCAGTGAAAAGGGAAATCACAGATTCAATCAGTGAAAATTTGACTTATTCATATTTAGAGAGTACTTCTTTATTCAAGAGATTCGTTAAAGTTGCCTTGATCCTCTTTGTTTATAACAATAATAAAATTTATTAACAATGTGGAGGATGGCCTTTCTGGTATTTTTTAGATGTAAAAAAGGAAATTATAAGTCCATTTTCAAATTCCATTGAAATTGAAGTTTTATTAATTTCCTCAGTAAGTCAACGTTTCGAATGAAATTTCATTCCTTATCAAGACTTAGACAGTTCGTTGTGAGGAGTTAAGATTTTTAAAAGAGACGTCACATGATAATAAATTTTTTCGTTGAAAAATACAGATCAATAGAATGTAAAATTAGTTCTTCGTATTTTTATAACATATTCAGTATTGTAAAGATACATTTTAAAATTATCAAAAATTGCCATGAGATTACAAAAATCTAATGATTAGTTTGTTGTGGTTATTATTTGATGTTCATCGTTTGTATCCTGGTAGTTAAAATTTCATTATAAAATTGTAATCTATAAGTTTAATCATGGACGCTCCTCCACATTGTTAATAATTTAAACTGTTAACAACAAAATTTCATACTTCACAGTAATAAAATTTAATTTTTGATCAATCTTCTTGGTTAATTATGACAAAGAAGGTCATTCCAACAATAACTGAAAAAAGACAATTTTTTTCAAAGAAACGTCAGGTTGATATATTTGTTTATAGAAATTGTTATTAACCACAGCTGTTATTTGTGTTTAATAGGCCTTGAAATTTAAAAATGCTTTTAAAGACAATTGTAAATGAATTCTAATCAGAAAAATCAATCTGTGAAAAGAACTCAAAAATTAAAAATTTGGTGATACATATTTTTGTAATAATAGTAAATATTAACTAATGAGGATTTTTTTATAAAAAATTATTAATATTACGAATAATCTTAGTAATAAGTGTAAAAATATCATCGGTCTTTGTTTCCAAATTTATCCATTTCATTGAAAGAAGAAAACCATTTATTGAAATACACGGATTTCCATCATTTCTGCATGTTTTCATTTCCTTTGTACTTCTTTATTCAAGAGATTCGTTGAAGTTGCCTTGATCCTCTTTGTTTATAACAATCATAAAATTTAATTTTCTATCAATCTTGTTGGTTAATTTTTACAAAGAAGGTAATTCCAACAATAATTGCAAAAAGACAATTTTTTTCTAAAAAGAAACGTCAGGTTGAGACATTTTTTTATATAAATTTTTAACATTAGCTTTTATTAATGTTTAATAAGTCTTGAAGTTTAAAAATACTTTTAAAGACAGTTTTTAATAAATTCTGATCAGAAAATTCAATCTAAGTGTGAAAAGAACTCAAAAATGAAGTATTTGTTCATAAAAATAGTAAATATTAACTTATAAGAATTTTTTGCTGCAAATTAAATTTCTTGTGCATCATCTTAGTAATAAGAGTAAAAAAAATCTGCACGCTTCGCGCTCCAACTAATATTCTTCGCATACATTTAAGATTATTTCTTGTAATTTGATACTGAAGCTCAAGTCCATTTTATAATATTGTAGATGTGAATTAAATTTTCTCAAAGTTACTTAATTTATTTTCAATTTTAAATTAAAATGGAAATTTAATTTACTAAAGGCTCTATCAGCCTTAAGGAACACGTTCTCACCATGTCACTTGCGCTTCGCGCTCGATTTCCTGTATACATTTTTGTAACTTTCTAATAAATTACATGATTAAAATAATTTATTTTCTTCAAAATATCTCATTAAGATATTAATATTATTACATTTTTACATTACATATTTCGTATAAAAAATGGAAGTTTTGAATTTTAATTGTATTTTTCGAAATTGAAACGAAAAAACATGCATTTTATCAGAAACTGTATTAGAAAAAATTTATAGACCTTATTGAAGCGAACAATTTTGCATTCTTGCGTTTTTTTGTATTTTACATATTATAATTAAAAACTTGATTTTTCATTTTTCAAAAGTATTTTTTTAGTTAAAAAGGATAATATACATTTTATATAAAAGTTCAGCAATTCAAATTTGTATATATTTTTGTAGTGAAAAATTTTGTATGATAACTTTTTTTTTCGTATCTCGTATAATTTAACTGGAAAATTGAATTTAGATATTTACTTCTTTCAAGTTTTAACATACTTTAACTTTCCTAATTTTGGTTTAATCGAAAAATGTTATAAGGATAATTAGTAGAAATTTATGAGCATTACTCTCTAAATTTGAATCAGTCAAAATCTACTGATTATCAGTGAAATTTGACTGATTCAAATAGCTAAAAAGAGGTTACTGTAAATCAGTCAAATTTCACTGATTATTTCAGTGAAAATTGACTGATTTGACAGTGAAAATATTTTTTTCACTGATGAATCAGTGAAAAGGCAAATCACTGATTCAATCAGTGAAAATTTGACTGATTCAGATTTAGAGAGTATCAGAAACCAATATTGAAATTTTTAATTTAAAACAAAAAATTTCAAAAAGACAATAAATGCTCTTATTTTCACACTTTCGTCACACAAGACCAATATCATCTCATATGACGAGAATGTGAAAAAAATCATCACTCTTCGTTTTCAAATTTTTGCATTCCATTGAAATAAGAGAACCATTCATTGAAATACATGGATTTCCATGATTTTCTCCATGCTTTAATTTCCCTCGTTCTCCTTTTTTCAGGAGATTCGTTGAAGTTGCCTTTATCCTCTTTGTTATTCCTCTCGATTTTCGCACTCGTCGATCGAGCGCTCACCTATAACACAAAAGGTGAAATCCCTTGCCTCTGGAGTATCGTACATTCATCACGCGGTCGCCGCTGTTTTATCAATATGCGCGGTACGGTAGAAACGGCAGCATTGTATTGCGATTAAGCGCTTCAGTTAAGCATCTCGTAACTCAGAAGCGTCACGTTACGAAGTCAACCCGAGTGGTGCACTCGATCGTATAACGTGTGGAAAACTTATGACGGACTGAAGTGACGTCACGACATATTTAATAATGCACTGAACGATATTAGGATGGCGCGAGCTGACATTATATGACCCTAGGTACGGACAAGCATTCGTTGTCCGCAATTAGTCTTATATAATTTATGTCAACGCGGTAGTCGCTTCAAATCCCTACTATAAAAAAAAGAAACACATGCGGCTCTTCTGAACTCTTCAAACAGAAGGGGACAAAAATGGAATTATCCGAAGCGTCACTTGAACTAACAGTGATGTCAGGAAGTAAAAATGTAGCCTACTAAAATCCATACTCAATATTTTTAAGTATTTTCCTTAAGGCCATATATCAATCGGACTACGTGACTTTATTATAGCTTCATTCCTGTAAGTTATTCTTTAATACACAAAATATCTTTCTGAAAATTTGGAAATGGGAGTCACGAAGAACATCTGTCAATTTCCTGCGAGTAAAAAATTTTAAGAAAATTTCAGTCATGCACTCTAAAAACGGAATATTGACTGTCGAACAATTCCGTTCACTATGAATGGATTTTCTACTCAAAATTGGCATAAGAGGAAATCCTTTAACAGTTTAAGTATTTTCGTTTCAAGTGCTATCATTTCACTGCCAAAGTTTTTCCTTTGGTCTGGAAATAAAATCCTTTGTCGTACGAAGGAAGTATAATTTCGATGTTAAAAGAAAACAAATTCTATGATATATATAACCTATAAGAAATGTACACAAGCCAAACTTTGACAAATCCCAATATTCAATCGATCATTTTCAATAATATAATAACGACCCGTCTTGGATTTCAGCTGAAAGAAATTTTAAGATATAACTTTGCTTACATTAAAAATTTTCCAATACGTGTCAAATTGAAAGTTCATGATCTATTAAATATATAATGTTGAAAAAGTGTTACAAAATTATTTTTAAACTTTGTTGCATTTTAAATTTCACAATAAATTCTATAGTAAACATTTTACTAATAATTTCGAATCAAAATATTTTTTTACAAATAAAAAACAACTGTATATTTCATAAAATAGATAAATTGTATAAAAAATTATACATATACGAAATTGTTTTATGGAAAAAAATGTGTAGCTGTCACAAGGACATTTTAGGTTATAGTAGCCACATTTATGGTTAGGATAGCTAATAATATAGCTTGAACAGCAATATGTTTCTTTGTACCAGCTACACATTTTTTTGCGTGTAATGCTTTTATTAACATTCTTGGGAATATCTTTGAATTGTCATCAGAAGCAATGAAAAATAAGGTTATGCGGATCAAAATTGTTTGTTTTGGTATACGAACCTTTTAAAATTTCTACGTCGCACTCTGGGATTCCTAATAATTTGTAGAAATCCATTATTTGATTTCATTAATTGATTTTGATCATAAATAAATATATTCGTCGTAGTTGGCACCGTACTGACAAAATATCTGTGAACAGATTAGCACCAGACGATGTACACTCACTAGTGCGCAGGCGCACTTCGTCTCCTAGTTCAGAAATGCAATCCTTACATAATTAGAGGATTTCTTTTCAGAGTAAAAAAAAATCGTTCATTGCTAAAAATATTTTCTTTTTGCATCTCACAGATGAGTTTTGTAACAGGAAGAAGATTCTGTTGGTAGACAAAAGGAATATGCTTAATTTCAATGGATGCATTCTAAAAAGAACGTAATTTCACTATGGATAGACTTTTTTTAGAGTGTGTGTGATTGCTGACAGTTTCTCTGATTTTATTTCTTCTATAAAAAAATTTCATGCAGGGAATAAATTTTAATGATATTAAATAGTGACTTGACTATTATTAAGACACAACATTTTTACAAAAAATTATTAAACTTCATATGTACATTTGTATATGAAATTATGATGTTATTTCTACAGCGAATCTAGGGTGTAAATAATAAGGTAGATTATTTTCTTTTGTATGGATACAAATTCATTTTTGAATTATTTGAAATATCTAATTATTTAAAAAATTCATTTGCTTAATATATAAGCGTTTGAATATGACATGAATTTTCATATTTAGAGAAGTTTTTAGCTCAAGTGGTATTTCTTACATCATTAAGAAACAAAACTAGACATATTAATGATCAAATTGATTTGAAATATAATCAACCAGTTTTAATGATTTATGAGTTATCAAAGAATCTATAAAATATTATGTTTTGTCGAGTCTGATGCATATTAAAATTCATAATTGCGTATATCAAATTTTATATACTGTATATGCAAATCGCACCATATAATTTTATATTAAATTTAATACACATATTTTCAACAGTATATATCACAAGAATTTTATTAATTAACCCCAGAAAATGTTAATAATTGGTCAATACATATTTTACTCGGAAATAATCGCCAGATAAAAACGTGGAATAAAAAAAAATTCCTTTCACGGCAATTTTCGAATCAACTTTAAAAACAAGAAATAATCAGATCAGACTGAATAAACCATAAAAGCAATTACTCGTGCTTTCAAAATTTTGTCTGGAAGATTGAATTACAATTGAATGGTGATGAGAAAGCATAATTATTTTGAAAATACCAGTCCAGATACAATTAAAATAAAAAAATTAAATTCATGAACAAGTGACAAAAATAATGCAAAACATCAAAAGTAATTATATTCTGCAATTATGATGTCAATACATTAGCCTTGAAGTCCAGTTTTTTGTGGTTTCCCACCTTAGAAAATAATAAAGTCTCTCTAAGTATATCATTCTGCTACTCAGTTTGAAACAGCTACACGGAGAAACTTTTTAGATCAATTTTTACTATAGTATTTTTCAATTTAGGGAAAAACGTATCACTAAGAATTTTTGTTAGTAAAAATACTAAACTTTGTAATAATGATATGAAACTTTAGTATGAACTATAGTAAAATTTGCTATGGACTATGCTGAAGTTTGATATCATCATTATAAAATTTAGTATTTTTACTAACAAAAATTCTCAAAGTGATACGTTTTACCCTAAATTGAAAAATACTATAGTAAAAATTGATATAAAAAGTTTCTCCGTGTATGTAACTTAAATACAATAGTAAGTAAATACTAATCTTAAAAATGTTAATTTTTTTAAACCATCATGGTAATCATGGGAACAGTAGTACTCTCTTGATTGCATAAATTATTCAAGTTTTATGAATGAGTTTCAAGAAACTTAACATTCTTGAAAGTTGAATTTATAGATTGCTTTCTTTAACTTTTTTTTTACCCAGGTTAATTTTCTGATAGCGACTTTATAATCGTTGGAAAAAATTATGTTCACTCCAAAAACAGTTTCGGATGAATAAAGATTAATACTCTTCCTTATTCTCTTTATTATTGAATCAAAAATTTTCAAATAAAAATAGAACAATTATTTTAAGTTTCTTAACGTTCTATTACGAAATTATTACTTGATTTGACTAATATTTAATTCTAATTAAAATATAAATAAGGTGCTAATTTGAAATGTATAATACAAGTTACCTAATATAACTAATTTATAAACTATTAAAAATATTCGTTATTAAAACTTGAAAAATTCTAAATTGACAAAAATATTTCAGCATTACCCGGTTTTTCTCTACCTCGAAAATTCCAGTTTTTCCCTGTCTAACGACCACCCAGTTTTAATTAAATGAACCCATCTTGAAACTCATTATACGATTTATCACTGAATATAATAAAAGTATAATAGATAAACTGATCAGCAATTCAAATTGCTTTTGCCCATAAATATGCGATTCCATTGCATCTCAAACTTAATTTACGATTCAATGAATCTTCGTTAAAATTATAATTGCGTAGTATAATGCTCCATATTAATTTTTTCTTGAATTATTTACTCAAATTGTAAGCCTACCTCTGGGTGACGTAAAAAAGGCGGATCGGTTGCTGAAACAGTAAGACTCCCAAGCAGCATTTCATAATAGCACATTAACGCCTAGGGATGCGATTATGATAGTCACCATTAAAGTCAGCGGCGTATCTTGACCGTAGTGACTTTTTCCCCAGAACAGGTTTTACCTAGGAATGTGCGTAGTCGTTTGTTGGATTAACGATCGGTTAAAATTAGCCTTGACTCTTGAAACTAATCGTGCATTTTATTATAAATGATGGAATATTTGCCACAGACGGTGCGAAAATCGCGAATTATTACTCACATAGAATGCAAATTGAGGGCGCCTGAGTCGTTTTCATGGCAAGGACACGAGACTCAGCAATTTGGCTTTATTGGTAATAAAGCTGTGAAACTGCTTGCAGGCACGTCCGGCCGTCGCGGAGGGACTGATTCTTAGTCCCAGAGTCAGGTCTCGAACTAATAAATGCTTCAGGTTCGTAGCTATGACGGAAGACCGTTAGGTTTTTTAGCACAAATTGTCATAAAACGGCCTTCGTCCCGTTGAGGTGACAATGGACATAACTGTTAACTTTCGACCTTTTTCTGAACGTCTCTTTTCAAGATTCTAATTTTACTCGAGACGCCAGTTTTTCCGCATCCGTACAACTTGAGACATCAAACTCAATCGGTGCTTACACGAAATACTTGCAATGGTAAATAATGTTTATCTCGTGATCGATATGGGTCTGAATTCTTATTTCTGATGCAATTGGAGATCAAGAGTCTAGAACTTCGGGGAGAAACTCCTTTCTGAGCCAACTACGGAGTATTATTGATAGTGATTTACCGGAGAAATTTCAAATTGTGATTTTTGTGTGTAGTGTGTGGATGGGGTTGAATTATTGCTTGGTTAAAAGCAAAGTGGATAACGACTTTCTTAAGGAGATTTAATATACGACTTCTTAGATCATTCTTGTAATTACATTAATGTCAGTTACTTTGAAGAAGAGGATTAATTTTTTACATTCTTATCACATGTGAGAAAGTTTCGGTTTTATGTGAAATTTTACTTTTCTAATTTTCATCAAATATTGACGTTCTGTGAAGCTTCGAAATCGAAAATTACTGATTGTAGTGTAATTTTAAATACTTTATCAGTGCTCGGAAAGAAAGTACAAGTTTTGGAGTTGTAAAAATCCAAATGAAAAAAAAATTCTAAGAGTACTTAGAAAATTCTACAAATTGTTCTCATTATATTTTCGATTAGATCAATATTATCGAAGCTGGGGAATTTTAAAACTTAAAAAACTTAATAATTAATTTTACTCGCCAAACGAATAATTAGTAGTGTTATCTAGAAAATAAAACATCTGCCAAAACAAAATGGACACATTTTTATATGATTTATAATTAATCTTGCATATGCAAAGCTCAACGAGCATCAAAATCACAAATCTTCAAATTATATTTTTATCTAATCCTACATATACCTTAAAATCTTGGTTTTCCATCAATTTCGAAATGAAAAATTCAATTTTAGTCGAAAACAAGATGAGACAGAAAAAGTGAATATAAAAATTTTTGTAGGTGTTTTTGAACTGAGAAACTTTAATAATTTGCTTTTTCCCCGTATCACATTAATTTTCCAACAACAATTGGAATATTTACTTCATTAGATGCTGATTTCATATGACATTTTTTCGAATTATTAAAACAATGCAATAAAAATAGGTATTTTTCAATATCAATGCACATTATAAATTATAATACACTTTTATTGGAATGATACATTTCTTAAGGTAGCTACGAATAAAGATTAACGCAAAATAAGAATAAAATATTCCAATCCGTGCACCCAATTTTTTATTATAGAACATGTGAGACAGAACGCGAAGCGCGACGACCAGATCGCGCGCCTTGTGCGCGCTGAAACTTGGGAGCGAAACGTAAGATGAAAATGTACCTGAAAAGCAGATTTTTTGAACTAGAAAGACAAAATAGAAAGAAAATAGATGAAAGAAAAAATATACCTTTAATTTTCTCTAAAAATATTTTTTCTCAAAATATTTCGAATTTTTTTGATAACAAGAGATATTTTCAAATAAATTCAATAAATTACCCACACACAAATTATAGGTAATTTTTTCCAAAACAGAAAATTACTAGATGTTTAAGAAAGTTTTTTGTCAAAAATATATTTATCCAACAAGAATGAGGAATAATGTTTGATAAAATTGTAGGAAAATTTCCCGAAATTTTTTGCAGTGTATCCGAGTGACTAGGTTCGTCACTGAAATATTAAAATAAAATCGACAGCGTCCTTCGCGAATGGCGTGGGCCTTCGTCGAAAAAAATTCGCCCATGGAGATTTAGAGCGGTCAGACCCAGTAAGGCCCGATTCGAGTGCAGCGAACGCATGCGCGGATGTAGTTAAACTACAAAACGGGTTTTGCGAACGGGATTTGGATCGAGTTGTGCATCTCTGGGCCCGGATAGCGATAATCGGTATCGTCCATCGGTTTTGTTTCACTCTGTCTCTCAGGCCCAATCTTGGCGTTGGCCTCTTACGTAACGGACTGGGTGGTCCATCCATAGGAAGAACGAAACGCCTCAGCTCGTTTACACTGTGACTGAGTTCCACCCGCAATGGACGACCAAATCCACTTTCTTTCTTGAGAAATTTTTATTTTCCCATATAAATAGATACATTATTCTCAAAGTCTGTCTAATCTAATAACTTTTCCCTTCTTAAATTTTCATCAAGCATTTCCTGTTAAGAAATGGTTACTGAAATCAAAAACTTGGAAACCAAAGTTGGGCTAAAGATCATTTCTTCAACTGGAAGGTTAAAAAATCACATTTTTTTATATTTTGCGATCAAATATTGAAGACGAGAAAATATCGAATAATTATTAAGTTTGAACTTAATAATTATATCAGAATGTTTAAGAATCCAGAAACATAAAAAATAGAATTTTTCAATCCGTTAAACTAGAATTTTAATGAGAATCTTCATTCGAAAGAACTAGAAAAAATTTTCTAAGGAATTCTTGAAATTCATAAATTTAATTTTATGAAAATAAATTGATGTTTAATAATTCACAAATTAAATTTATGATTCTCTTTATGCTTGTGAATATGTAATATAAAAAAAGGTTAGTTTTATAACAAAATTAAATACATGGGGTTTTAACCACCTCCTTTAGTTCGTCTAAAATAATTACCCAATTAAAAAAAAAACATACCCGTGCAAAAATTGCCAGATATGGCCTAGACCAATAATGAAACACGGGCCTGACCAAGCCCCGATTACAGCCTTATTGGACATTCCTTATCCAACGTTGGTCCCAGTCGGTCCGTGTGTTTCATCTCTGATTTGGAATTCCCAAAATAGGCCCGGCTAGGGCCACAGCAGTATTTTTGCACGCGCAAACCGGATTTAAAACTACTTGCTCATAATGATATTAATATTTCCCACCAGATGGAATATCAAATTTAATCAAACTCATTTTTTCTTAATATAATTTGATGAGAAGAAAATAAAGCTACCGCTTAAAAGCAGATATTAAATGAGGCGCTTAGAGCAAAAGGAAAGTAAATATTTTTGTCATATAAAAGTGAAACATAAAAGCGGTTGGAGCAAAAGGAAGACAAATCTTCTTCAGCGGTAAAGCGAAACAAAATAAAGTTGGAGCAGAAGAGAGACAAGTTTTCTTCAGCGGTAAAGCGAAACAAAATGAAGTTGGAGGAAAAGAGCGACTCGGTTGTCCTGCTTTAATGTTGAAGCACAAGCGAGACAACCGAGTCACTCTTTTCCTCTATCTTTATTTTGTTTCGCTTTACCGCTGAAGAAAACTTGTCTCTCTTTTGCTCCAACTTTATTTTGTTTCGCTTTAGCGCTGAAGAAAACTTATCTCTCTTCTGCTCCAACTTTATTTTGTTTCGCTTTACCGCTGAAGAAGATTTGTCTTCCTTTTGCTCCAACCGTTTTTATGTTTCACTTTTCTGTGACAACAATATTTACTTTCCTATTGCTCTAAGCGTCTCATTTAATATCTGCTTTTAAGAGGTAGCTTTATTTTCTTCTCATCAAATTATACACGGAGAAAAATGGTTATTGACCCATAATATAATATAATAATAATAATATAATATAATAATATCAGATATTAAAAATGAATATTCAAGATATACTAAACTTCTGAATATCCTCGTTAGTAAACTTGAATGTCTGAGGTACTGAAGTTGAATATCTCAGATATTTAACATCAATATCAAGTATACTGAAAAGGTTAGTTATAGATATTACAGCTCAATGTCTAAGATACTCAAAAAATTATTTTAAAGGTTATGAAATAACTACATATTCAGTTTTTAGAAAAAAATCAAATTATATTTTATCATGTACATAAGTATATAGCAGATTTATACTTCGCTCTCATTTTCATTATTTGGCATGTCTAAAATTAATTTAATGTTCTTGTTAGAAAATTAACCTCAACTCTAAGGTTAGATTTCATTCTCGGCTATAAACCACATATATAGAGAAAATATATAACTTATATCTTTTACTTACTGCATCTCAAGTTAAATACCCGATCTTTATTCCATTGAAAACACTTATTAGAATTTTTACGAAACTTTCAAAATTTTTCTTTACGGTACGCTGCAAGCATGCAAGCAGATTTCAATGAGCGCGAAAAAGTGATCACATGACCTTTATATATATGCGCGCGCACTTCATGCTTCAATATCTAAACTATTGAACTTGAATATCAAATGTTACTTCTCGGAAAAATCTTATATATTGAAAAAAAAATTTTAATATTGCTAGTCAATATCTAGATATTATGGATGAATATCTCTTATTTGAATATCTACTTTTCAATATCCATTTTTCTCCGTGTATTAAGAAAAAATGAGTTAGATTAAATTTGTTATTCCATCTGGTGGGAAATATTAATCCGGTTTGTCCGTGCAAAAATACTGCTGTGGCCTTAGCCGGGCCTATTTTGGGAATTCCAAATCAGAGATGAAACACATGGACCGACTGGGGCCAAACTTGGACGCGGAATGTCCAATAAGGCTGTAATCGGGGCTTGGTCAGGCCCGTGTTTCATTATTGGTGACTCGGTTGTCCTGCTTTAATGTTTAAACAAAAGCGAGACAACCCAGTCACTCTTTTCCTCTATCTTTATTTTGTTTCGCTTTACCGCTTAAGAAAGCTTGTCTCTCTTTTGCTTCAACTTTATTTTGTTTCGCTTTACCGCTTAAGAAAGCTTGTCTCTCTTTTGCTTCAACTTTATTTTGTTTCGCTTAACCGCTGAAGAAAATTCATCTTCCTTTTGCTCCAACCGTTTTTATGTTTCACTTTTCTATGACAATAATATTTACTTTCCTTTTGCTTTAAGCGCCTCAAATAGCCTTCAGTTAAGATGAAACAGAAAATAAAATAAAAACATCTGCCCGCTTCGCGGGCACATTCTCATCGCGCACAGCTCGCTTCGCTCGCAAGTTTGAGCGCGCCTAGGGCGCGCGATTCGATCGTCGCGCTCCGGAATTTTTGAACGTCGCGCTTCGCGCTCCGTTCTTTCTGGACCTCGCGCTTCGCGCTCGGTCTTGTGCTCTTCGCATACATTTAAGTTTATTTCTTATATTTTGATACTGAAGCTCAAACCAATTTTATAATAATATTACAGATGATGTGAATTACACATTTTCTCAAAGTCACTCAATTTCTTTTTGAATTTAAGTGAAACAGGAAATTCAATTTACTTAAGGCTCTATCGGCCTTAAGGAACACATTCTCATCATGACACTCGCGCTTCGCGCTCGATTTTCTGTATACATTTCAGTATAACTTTTTAATAAATTACATGATTAAAAGAATTTACTTTCTTCCACATATCTAAAAAGGAAAAACAATCGTAGACTTTATTTAAAGAAACGATTTTGCAGAACAACGCTTATTTCGTATCTCACATATTTTGGTGAAAAAAATCGAATTTTTTCAATATTAAAAATCAAAACATAAAATATACATCCTGTTCCGAAATTTCTTTATCAGAATTTGTAGACCTCATTTAGGCAAACAATTTTCCATCTAAACGTTTTTTTTTATCTCACATATTTTGTCTAAAAAATTGAATTTTTTAATTTTAATCGTATTTTTTAGAATTGAAACGAAAAATATATGTTTTTTCAGAAACTGTGTCAGACAAAATTTGTAGATCTTTTTGAAACGAACAACTTTGTATTCTTACGCTTTTTTCGTATTTCACATATTTTGTCTAAAAAATGGAATTTTTTCATTTTTATCGTATTTTTTGGAATTGAAACGAAAAATATATGTTTTTTCAGAAACTGCGCCAGACAAAATTTGTAGATCTTTTTGAAACGAACAACTTTGTATTCTTACGTTTTTTTGGTATTTCCAATATTATTGTTAAAAAATTGAATTTTGGATTTCCAATAGTATTTTTTTTAATTAAAAAGAAAAATATGCATCTTATGAAAAAATGTTATAATTCAAATTTGTAGGCCTTTATGTATTCAATAATATTGTATCATAACGTTTTTTCGTATCTCGTATAATTTAACTGGAAAATGGAATTTTGATATTGACTTTTTTCGAATTTGAATATGCTGTAACATTTCTAATTTTGATTTAATCAAAAAATGTTATGAGAATAATTTGTAGAGATTTATGAGCACTATCAAAAACCAGGATTGAAATTTTTTATTTTTTCAAAAAATTATTTTCAAAAACACAAAAGTAGTGCTCCATCCCTCAATTTTGATTGGATGTGGCTGGTTAACGAACTTGTCCTTACTTTTTCGGCTCCGATAAAGTGTACCAAAGCTCAATTCAATCTGATAATTCTATCGAGAGTTATGCCGCACACGACCTACTACAGACAGACAGACAGACAGACAGACAGACAGACAGACACTTTCGTAAAAACCATTTTTTCTGACTCAGGGGGTCTCAAAACGTAAAGATTTGATGAAAATTTCGAAAGTCATTTTTCACATAAAACCAATACCTTCTCATCCATGATGAGAATGTAAAAATGAAGATTAACGATTGTTGATTATTCCACACGAAGAGCTGCTTGTTTAGCTCACTTATTCAGGATTCTGATAAGAAATAGTCGATTTTCTTAAGCTGTACCTATCGACCAGCCATAGTTTAAAATAAGCCGCCATTTTATTTGGAGTCCATGGAATCTCGTTGAATCACACGACCTATACTTAGGTAGGGATCCTGTTTAGTTTCCATGGGGGTAATACGTGAGTATCTCGCGAAGCACGGGGTTCCCTGTGGTGTACACGAGCTACAAGGAAATTGGTATTCAGATTCGTTCGATTGCTCATTACTTGCTCGAACGAGGAAAATTACACATCTGGACCGCATCTCACGTTTTCCTCAACATCTTCCGCATACACATACGTATGTCTACATACGTTTATGGCGATATTCACAATAAGTATATCATATTGTATACCATCGAGAATCTCCGTGCATTTCCTTTTCTTTGCGCTTACTTTGCACGTTTTGTGGCACCGTATTAGCCCATACATACATCTATAGTGATGTTCGTTAAAGGCTTTACCGATCAGCGACCGGTCCCTAGTCCTGAGGGTAGTATCAGCGTTTTGCGTTATGCAGAAACTAACAATTTCCATCAGGGAATTTAAAATTTGCGAGAAACGAAGGTGCCACTTTTAGATGATCGTGTGATGTTTTTAAACGAACGCTTTTTTAATGGAATTAAGGACAATGGGGGTTTACGGACAAATTTAATTTTAGGTAAAATTGAACAAATGAGGGTTGATGGATTCAGATTATGTTAATTGATTATAAAACCAGCTGCAGCAATGCTTTGTGATTAAACTTTAATGGTGCTAGATTAGTATTTTAAAAGACACTTATAAATGATCACCGTGGCTGCTGGAAATTTAAATTACAGTCCTGCAATTTTAACTTCATGTCAGAAAACACCTGGAGTCGGAAGTGATATTTATGATAATTTTAAATTAGAGAAATACTTGAAAAATTCTAGTTTTATGATAGTAAATAATGGATAATTAGGTATACATTTTTTAGCAAATAAGTTGCCAGTGCTTAGACTCAAGTTACTAGACCAGTTTTTCTTGATAGTGACTCACCAGTGTCTTCACAGATCGCATTTTCCAAATTACGGCTTATTATTGTATAGTTTTTGCATAGTCACTTGACAGTTTCTTTGCTTAGAAACTATACTGTATTTAATGCAAAATTAACTTCTAAATTGTGGAAATTTTTGCTAGCGAGTAACTAGGCAGTGTTCAGATAGAATTTATGGGACTAGTGTAAAATATATATACATAATTCAAAATAATTTGAAATAGTTTTTTAAGTTAAATAGTTCAAATATAGCCTTAATTATCTGAAATAAGCTCTTTCAATTCAGCTTCGCACCAAAGAATTTATTTGTAGAAACGGGTATGGATAGGACATACAAAAATATATATAGATGTTTCAAAATAGTTTCAAAATAGTTTTAAAATAGTTTTTAGGTAAAATAGTTCAAAAAAAGCATAATGACCTCATTTAAGCTCTTTCAATTCAGCAACGCACCGAAGAATTTACTAGTAAATTCTTGTTGAAACTTAATAGTATATAATTTATGTTTTTTCAAGAAATCACTCTAAACTACTCTAAGAAATGTACAACATCTATTTAAGGCGTCATTCTACTATCTTCACAAAAAAGGTGATTTTCAAGAATTTTTGTTCAACAACTACTTGATATAATTAAATAAAATTTTCAGTGTTCATTTATGCAGTCTCAAAGTTTACAAAAAATTGTTTTACATAAAATTATTGTTCAATTAAGCTAATGTTCAACAATGAACAGAGTGTCTAAAAAAAGGGCATGTCCATGGCGCGCACGATTTCCCCAGTCAGCATCATCTGAAACCATTAAATCAAAAATTTTCTTTATTAGTATGACCATAGCTCTGAAGCTACGAAGCGGATTTTTTTTATTTTGAAAAATAAGAAAATGGCGTCAGTTTAAACAAGAAATTTCAGAAATCGACTTTTTTTGCTCTTTTTTTGTTAATTTAAGTATGATAAAATTAAAACTTTTTAAAACCGCTTCGTCACTCCATAGATACTTAATCAGCGATCCCTGCTCCATATAATACTCCTTTTGCTTGATATTTTTGAATATATACCTTTTTGAAAAATACAACAAAAAAAATCGATTTTTCAAAAATGAGATAGTAGAATGGCCCCTTAAGGGGGGAGATACCTCTAGAACCCTTAAAAAAAGCAGTATTTTTCAATTTTATTCTGGGAGAATGAAAACGAAGCAAGTCCGGATTTTTTGCATGTATTAGAAGGCATTATTTAACTTCAAAAAAACAATTTTTTCATAATAGAAAAATACAAAATGGCGGAAATATGACGGATCCCGTCGATAGCGTCGCTGCTAACATTTTTTGCGGCCGTCAACTTCCTGGCTAGGTTTTTCATCTGAAACGATAAAAGAAAATTTTTTATAAATCGAGAAGCTTTTATCGAGTGCATAGCAGGGGGGTTTTGAGAATTTCGAAAAATTGGGTATATTTTCATGCGTTTCGTGAAAAAGTGCCATTTTTACCCGTGTTTTTTGACATGAAAATAGTTAAACAACTGTAGAAATACTATTTTTCTCGAAAAAGCGCCCTACCACGCACTTGAATATAGAATTATCTATAAAATACCGTTTCATTCAAGTAAATCGGTTGAATTTTCAAGAAAACGAGCCTCAAAGTTTTTGTACATGAAAAAATATGTTCCATTCAACTTACAGGTCATGAATGTATTTGGAGTAGACCAATAGAACTTTGGGATTATATTTTTGAATAGTTTTTCAATCGATTTGAGCAAAACAAAAAAAATTTTGATTTTTTGAAAATTCTAGAGGTATCTCCCCCCTTAAAGTGTTTGAATAGGGGCAATCAAAGTTGTTTAATACAGCTTCACCCAAATAAATAAATTCAAGTACACTTTTTGTTCTGGTCGAATATCCAAACCTTCCATTTCCACTTATAAATTTAAATTTACATATCAAGAACTCGTTTTTTGTATTATATTTTCAAGTCCCTTTTTTTGTATTTTTGAGATTTTAATAAATATCACTGATGGGGGTTCTGATCTGAGCCGAAACGTCTGATTGAATCGACTTAATTTTTTTTGGACCCTGAAGCCAATTTCTTCCAACAACGTACCACTTTATAGAAATACCGATTTGAAACCTTGCTCGAATTTCCCGCGCTAGTAAAACCAGACTCTTATTGCCCAAGTACTAGAAAGGAGGGATTATTTACCAGACAAATTTCTGCCCCAGATTAACACCAAAATAAAGGAGAAAAATGTTTGTTAGAATTTGAAGTAAAGGATTAGTTTAAAGAGCTAATACCTGAAGATTTTCAACCCTTTCTCGATTTGGGTTCGAATCTCGTTTAGCCTATAAAGTGGCACTTTATAGTGCATATCTAGAGGGATCGGAAGGGGCTTCAGAAAATACGATGGGCGCGAGACACTTCGAAATGTAAACCAGTTAGGTCTACCTACCCCGCGATTAAACCAAAACCAAGTGGTTTTATAGCGCGATCTATCTTGCGGTGCCATAACGAGTTCGTGACTCGACATAATACGATAACCCCTAAATGCGTTGGTCTCTCGCGGAAGCTCTGCTTCGAGAAGCAAACCTGGACATATTAAAGAACGCGGGATGAAAAAGAGAAGGAACAAGGAACAACCAATGATATTTGCTGGATGCTGGCTGCTGCTTCTCTCTTCTTCTTCTTCTTCGTTATAGCAGCGGTGAAGCACTTGCCGACGATAGATTCCTATCGATCGAGCATCCGGACATCGTTGGGCTCACAAGAGATGAAAATAATCATGTGAAAGGCTGCCACCATAGAGAGAAGGGATTGGCTTTTTTGCTGTGGGGTACCTCGTTAGCAATATCTATACTCGCGTGGGATCTTCACTGAGTTGGACTTTACTTCTATAATGGGATAGAATCCTAAGAACATCATAGGAAACCGATATGATTCATTTAATTTTGTATCCTTGGAATCGATTTTAGGCTGAATTGGAATTCAAAACTAGACAATTATGATGAATAAGTTAAATGTGATTCAGAAGGGGTAAAAATGATGAATTATTAAATCTTGATGAAGTATCGATCTAATCTAGAGATTCTTTTGAACGCGGGCTCTAAATCTGAATGGACAGACAGGGAGAGCTTAAGTAATTTAAAAATTAATTTATATACTGATGTGAGTAACTAACTCTTGCCCACGTCTCGGTGTTATTTGAAGTTAACTAACATTGTATATATCGCATGAAAAATTGCATGGAGTAAATGCATGAATAAAAAAAGGAGCAGTGTGTGAGATTATTGAATAATGATGAGCTGGCCTTCGGCCACGTCTGGCTCTTACTTTTGTTCTTTCTCTTTCAGATGCCATTTCTCGCTTGCTCTCTTTCTTTCCTGCCCTGAGGTTCTTCCTTTTCGAGAATCCCAATCACGTTCCTGTATCCAATAATACTCGGATAGCCATCTTTTCTGTAAAAATGCTATTCTCTTTGCAGTAGAAAATTCTTTTTGTCTTGTCGAATTAAAATGTAAGTAAATTATTTACAGTTTGCCAGTTTTTTTCTTAACATTTTCAAAATTTCACAAAGACCCGGTAAGTTTTTGGTACCTGGCTCGACCATTTATTGTTATATTAAGTTAACCTAAATGTAAAAAACTGAAATGCAGAATTAATTTTTTCAAAACTAGTTTCAAGTAACTGTAACATTGAATGCAGTTAAAAATACAGTAGACAGTAAGTATAAATTACTTGTCGTTTCTGATGTAGTTACGGTTCTGAACGTTCATTGAACGATAACAAAATTTCATTTTTATGTATATTATTGAAGGCTCTTAAGTATACAATCATCCACGAAATATATGCTACTTTTGAATTTACTGGGGAAAAAAGTAATCAATTTTTTTACAAAAAAATATCTTATATCGTTCAATGAACGTTCATAACTGTAAGTGTATTCGTTTCTGTATGATTTACAATTGAAATTCATCTGAATGAACTGTGATGAGTAGTAAAATTAATGTATATCTTATGTATTTCTTATTATTTCTAATTGGTGTAGTTAATGAAGTGCATTATACAGAAAGATCAGTAAATTCTACCAGTCCGAACGCTACGCGCAACTTAAGGGAGTCTTCTACTTTGAAGGCTATTTTTTTTTGCTCTTTTCGGAATATTATTTGAGGAATCATAAAAACATACGAAGATAAAACTTTCATATCAATTTTATTAACACTTAGAAACTATTTAAAAAATTTTTGAAGACATAATAACAGTTAGAATCGGCTGTGCAGCGTTCAGATGACACACATGTGAAAAAAAGTAGGTGGAGGCGCGAACGATTGAAGATTTTTTGTTCGTCTCAAATCAAAAAATGAAACAGCATTTCAATCTGTAAATCTTTAGCTATCGTTTGAACTAGAATTAAATAAAAATACTGGTATTTGTATTTTTGACGAAGTTTTGAAAAAAAAATCAATTTTTCGTCTTTTTTTCAACTTCTTAGGCTTATAAAAAAAAACAGATAAAATATCTTAATTATACTAGTTCAGATGAAAACTAGAGATGTATAGAAAATGCGTACGATATTTGAGTGAAATCGGTTGAAAACTTTTCGAAATATCGTGGGCGCCACTTCAAAAAATGCTGTTTTGAGAGGAACGCGTTTTGAAATTCAAGTACGTAACGAAGATAATTTTACTCACCATTAATCAGAAATGCTTGGACCATACATCGAATCTTGAAAGATCCTTTAATTCGCATATAATTTCGATGTGATTTATGAAAAAAAGGACTGTTTTTGACACAACAAAGTAGAAAACCTCCTTAGGGGGATCCGCTGCCTTTAGTTATTTTTTGAGTTTAGATCTTCCATATCACTTTTTTTGTATTTAGTACCTTTATTTGGAAAGTTTTTAAGGCTTTACAAAATTCCAGCACCTTTATGTATTTTTAAACTAAAAATTTTGAGTTTTTTAGGCATTTTTTGACTTTGAATAACTTTTCTGTTTTTTAACAAATTGTTATGATTCTTTTTTTATTTTTTTCCTTACAATGTGTGGCAGCTTTTTGGCTTTTGAAAATAAGGTAACATAACTTGAAAAAACTTACAAATAAAATGGAAAAGTAAATAAAAATATCCCAAAATATGAAAAAAGAAGATTTTGTAGTTATTTTTTTAGCTAGAGTGCTTTCCATGCCTGAAAAGTTATAAAACGTTGTAAGGAACAAAATAAAAAAAGAATCATGGCAATTGTTGAAAAAACAAAAAAGTTTCTCAAAGTCAAATTATACCCAAGAAACTCAAAATTGTTGGTTTAAAAATACATAAAGGTGCTGGAACTTAAAAAAAACCAAAGCTTTTCTAAAT
This sequence comes from Diplolepis rosae, assembly GCA_030998225.1. NCBI lineage: Eukaryota > Metazoa > Arthropoda > Insecta > Hymenoptera > Diplolepididae > Diplolepis > Diplolepis rosae. Next base: position 9,077,725 of record JAPYXD010000680.1, read on the forward strand.
ATAGGTACTAAACATAAAAACAAATTATATGAAAGGTCTAAACTCGATAAATAAAAATTTTAAAGGAACCGGATCCCCTTAAGTATTAATAGTGGCTAAAAAAAAGATAGCTTTTCCGTCGCTTTTTTCATGATTTAATGTTCCGAAAATTAAGTCATGTTTCAGCCCCTTGTTTTGAATGATTATAACTTTGAAAAACCGCAAAGAAAACAATCACGGACGGTAAATTTTACAATCTGAATAAGTTTCTCTTACATAGTATCATTGTAATATTTACAAAATAAAATTTAATTGTTGTATTTCAAGGCAGTTTAAAATAATTAGTTAACTAGTAGAATTAACCAGTCTGCAAGTAAAATTTATAGTACAGACATGTTATCCACATAAATACTCGCCAAACTCGTAAATTTAACGTATATATTTGTTCTATTAGCAAATATTCCAACCATTATTCAGTTGTCTATTTAAAAATGTCCAGCCCAATATTTTTAATTTTTTTTTAGGAAAAGTGGCAAAAAAGTACATTATCGTAATTTCCAGTAAGATAACTGCACGCAGAAAAAAGATCAGTAAAATTTACAGGAATTTCGGTACTTATTTGGACAACATGACTTTTTAGTAAATTTTACAAGAAGTTGAGTTCAATCAACAGATTTTGTGTACAATTCACTTAGCGTACAGTACAATCAACTTAACTCGGATTTTTTCGTATTCAGTAGATTTTACTGGACGCTGAGTGAAATGTACAGAAAATCTGTTAATTGAACTCAACACCTGGTAAAATTTACTGAAAAGTCATGTTGTCCAAATAAGTACCGAACTTCCTGTAAAATTTACTGATCTTTTCTCTGCGTGTGGGAAGAAGATTGAAAAGAGTAAAAAGTGTTGTTTCCACCGAGTATAAATAAGAAGCATTACACTGGATATGCAAGATTAGAGATTGGCAGTAGAAAAGCTTATGTTCTCCTCATGTAGTTGGTTGCAGTGAACACACGTGTGCAGCAAGTAAGCAAGCAAAAGGAGAATTTGCAATAGAGAGTACGTTCGCACAGTAACTCAGGTGACTGGGCGCGTGCGCGGTTTACAGCCGAGACACCAGGAACACGGGCATAAACATTGTTGGAAGATACGCACACGAATAAGACAAAGCGGCACACGGTCGGGCATTAAAATGGACGGTGCCAATCGTATGCTAATAGAGCCGCTTTATATCTCTTTTATCGGCAAGTCGAGGGAAGTAACCTGCGGACGTATAGTCGTGCGCCAAGCCTAACTCGATGATCCGAACATCCAGGATCCCTCAGGTTATAATAAAATCGGTTCAAGCGTGCGAAAAACGCCATAGCTCCTTTACAATTCAAGGTGAATCAACATACTTGGGTAAATAAGACTACAACTTCTTCTCGTAATTATCTTTCACAAAGGGAACAAAAGGTTAATAATTATTTCTTTAAAAATTAAGAAGAGAAACATTTCTTCGATTTATAAGGTAAAAAAACATTTTTTTGAATTTTAATAAATTTACTTTAGTATTAAGAGAGCTTTCTCTTTAATTTGAAGAAAAATTTTGAGTCAAAAAATCTTTTTCTAATTTAAAGAAATGAACATGGAAAATTAGATTGTTTACTTTGCTCATTTTTGTTACTGTATTCTTATTTTTGCTCACTTAAGAATTCATCAAGTTTTTACCTAATTCTGTATTTCCTTCGATTCCAATTGAGAAATAATTTTACTTTTCATTTTCCATGTATTTTAGCTTCCTAACTGCAGCTTTTGTGGCCCCTGGATTTTTAATTTCTTACATTTTAAATTCCCGAAATTTAATATTCTTTTCATAATCATCACCAAGAATAAACACGATTTTATTATTTTGACAAATCTCATGCGCTGGAAAAGCGAATAAAAAGTTTAATATATTCTCAGACTCAGAAACAATTATATGTTTTTCTCGGTCATTTTAATGGAAACATAATTTTTTTTGAGTTCCAGAATATGTTCAACTTTCTTTTTCTCTCTTTCAGAACATAAAATTTTCTTTTTACGGAATGGATGGAATAATATTGTAACGATATAATATATGATGATACTAGTGCGAAAAGTTGGTGATTCTCGATGAGTGAGAGGTTTGCAGCACGAACCGAAGGCGAGTGCTGTAACTCACACGAATGAGGAACCACCAACCTACACATGTATCATATACTATTTTTTCCGCCCTACACCGAAATTTATCCTTGTCGGTGTCTTTTTGCGTGCGAAAAGTTGCTTTTCTCGCATTATTGTGGTGAAATTTTAAGTATGCGGGAAATTAAAACAAAATAAAAATTGTACCGCACTAATTCAGGAAAATCAACTTTCCGCACGCAAAACGACACTGACTCGGCTAACTTTCGGTATACAGCGAACAAAAAATATCGTTCGTATCACGTGCGGAACGTATTTTAACACGCGAGTGAGTCGCGACTCGGCCTTCGTCGCAACTTGCTCTTGCCTTAAAATACGACTTTCCGCACTTGATACGAAATATACTATTTTGCAACACTTCACGTTGAGTTCGCACCGAAAGATGTGCGCAAAAGATAGTGTGCAGGAATCAATATTCCCGCATACTTAAGTATGTGGAAATTAGTTCTCTCTGAAAACTTCTCGCAAAATATGACCTTAAAAGTGTGCAGGAATTATAACATTCCCGCACACTTTCAAGGTCATATTTTGCGAAAATTTTTCAGTGCGCAAAGTGCGAACTTTCCGTACAGTGTTGCAAAAAGAATATTATGAATAAAAAGTAAGATATCTTATTTATTTTCTTCTATTTCAGAGAATTTTGTAATCCTTGTAAACTCCAATTTCGTAATTAGTTGCAAAAAATATTATTAGCAATTCCCAAGCAACCTTTTTTACCTTTGAACTTCCGTTTTCTTTCAAGATAAGAGTAATCTATGGTCGAGCAAGTCAAACGTGGGGACGAAAGCTTCATATTACGCTGGGTCACGATCCTTATTATGTCCCTTTTTTACATTTTGTCGTTTCAAGGCAAATTATAAACTTCATATCACCATCAAGTGGTGGTTTCGAGAAGTGCGGAGATCCCAACTTCGCAAATTCAGCACAGAGCTTTGCTTCTTATCTCTTTCCTCACTCCCTCGATAATTATTCTTTACCACAGTAATAGGAGGAAATTGGAAGGCTTTTGTCAACACAGAAACAGACATATCTCAATAGTTGGACGACCTTCGATTAGGAGGAACAGTCTGAATGGTCAAATCGGCTCTATACCTTTTTAGTTAGGCCCGTCATCGGAACTTGTTTCTATGGTTTATGGCTCAAGAAATCTGGCCGGATACCTATCGACGTGTTCTCATCTTTACTTCTTTTTTCTTCTTTCTTAGCTAAATGTTCTTTTAAAAATTCCCTTCGACAAACGGAAGTTTGTAGGAAGAATTATTTTAGATCGCGCATATTTTTTAAGGTTAAAGGACGCTCTTTAATTCAGAAATTGGAGATCTGAATCAGTCAAATTTTCACTGATTAAATTAGTGATTTGTCTTTTCACTGATTAAGCAGTAAAAAAATATTTTTCACTGTTGAATCAGTTAATTTCCACTAGTTAATCGTTGTAAAAATATTTTTCATTGTTAAATTAGTTAATTTCCACTAAAGTAATCAGTTAAATTTGACTGATTTACAGTAACCTCTTCTTGGCTATTTGAATCAGTCAAATTTCACTGGTAATCAGTAGATTTTTACTGATTTAGATTTAGAGAGATTTTTACAAAAAAGAGATACCAGAAAAGCTATTCAAGCTGTGACTTTTTCAAGAATTTAGTCGTTTGTACTTATTATTTAAATTAATTTTCTACGAAATAGGATTAAAAAATGTGGATGTGTTATTCTTTGCGGTATTTCTAGCAGACACCTGTTCAAGGTAATTAATTGGCACACAGCTGATATCTTTTGATCTTGAATACCGTTTAGACTCTTCAGAGTTATTGGGAAGCTGGACCATCGAAGAATCGAGTGGAGTCCGTCCATCACTGATTCCCCTACCATCGCGAGCTCACTTTTGACCCTTTCTCTTGGGCCATATGCGCCTATCGGCCCGCGAGACTCGGCCTAGATCTAGTATTGGTCCATTTTAATTCCTATAAGAACTGGTTCAAGTGAATCAATAAATGCATATGGGATAGAAAAACAATATAAAATTTTTGAAATTATTGAATACAAAAATAGAATTTTGAAAATATTTATATCATGTTTGAAAAATCTTTTTTTCAAAATTTAGGTTATTTTGGCATAAAACACCCTTGGGGCAATTTTTGGATAGAATTTCATCCCGTCCTAATTCGTGCTAATCCGATTGCAAGTTTCAGATCGAGTCAGACAGAAAACTTTTTTGGGATTCATCCTGATTTGAAATATTGGATTGAGCAAAATGGAAAACTTTTTTCGGATTGGCGCGGAATGAAATTCTGTCCGCAACTTGCCTTTAAATGAATGGACTCAGAAAAAATATTTGATTGAATCAAAAAAATTATTTGTTTAAAACACTTTCTTTGATGTAAAGAAATGGTTTGTTTAAATGAAACAAAATTTGTTTGATTCAAACAAAATATCTTTGGACAAAATAATTATTTGTTCGAATCAAATAAATTTCTGCCTTAAATCAATCAAATTATATCTTTTATTTGGTTCAAAGATATTTTGTTTGAAACAAACAAATTTTATTTCATTTAAATAAATAATTTCTTTAAATCAAAGAAAGTCGTTCAAACAAATCATTTTCTTTGATTCAATCAAATTTTTTTTCTGAATGTGTGAGATTTTACAAGAGAAAAAATGAATGGAATGAAATGGTAATAAAAATTTGTAGTAAACTAAAGAATTAATTTAGATGAAAGTCAACATGGAATTCCAGTGGAATGTAATCTCTACTTATAATACTTCAGTTCTTAAATCACACCTAATCTTGTTTTCTTTGAACTGAAAGCATCGTCTATGGTTTCTCATTATCCCGCTTGGAAATGTCTGAGTTAATCGTAATAGACGGAGGTGCAGCTGCGGTTAGCTTGTGCCCTTCAATCTGAGGAAGTGCTGCGGCGTTTGTATAATTATTATAGCCACTTCGTCTGGCAAAATCGGTGCGAACGGGGTTTACGCTTGTTTTTCGAACTTGAAACGGTCTATCGACCATCACAGTAGGCAGCCAAGCGTAAGCATATATGTACTTTAATATAAAAAACCTCTGATGATCTCTTAACTAATTAAGTTGATATTCGTTTCTTCCTTTTCTCAACGATCGGTGTGGCGTTTTTTCCCCACTTTTGACCAGGTTTTTGCCAATTAAAAATTATAATTATGATAGCTTGTTTGAAGTTGTGAAATTTTTTTCTCCCTGGTCACTTAGAGAAAAGAACAAATTTCTTTGGCTTAGAAAAATTTTGTTGATTCAAAGAAATTTTCTCTGATCTGAACAAATAGATTTATTTACATATTGAAAGAAATTTCGAGGATGATTTTAATAATAAAAAAAATTATTTTTTTGATAATTTATGTATAATCATAAAACTCATTACATTATTCATATGTTATGAGTATAAAGCGATAATTAAACAATTAATAATCACTTCCCATCACTTTTTGATAGTAACGTTCTCGAAAAAATAGATAGTAATAGAACATTAGTGGAACTTGCGCCCGACACCGTCGATTGAAGATCGTGATTCCATGCGCATCACTTTACAAAAAAATTCATATTTCACACAATTTTTGAGTGCGCACCTTAATTATATACCTAAAATTTGCGTAATAATTGCGGCTATCACTTTGAATTTTTTCAGATTTTTTAAATATGAAGTTTTTTCAAAAAATCAATTTGTTTGAAGAAAACATTTTTTTTATCATTTAATTTGGAGTAAAAATTTTCCCAAAAAATACTGCTACATCGGCCATCTAATGATACGTTTGTGTAATTTTTTTCAGAATTATTCCTAGTTTCAGTTTTTAAATAATTGAAAAAGAACAAAAATATTTTTTTTTTTTTCGTTTATCCTATAACTTTTTAAATAATGCATGAAATAATCTCAAATTTTGGATTTCTTCTTTATTTATTTTAGTTTATCAATCCTTAAAATTTCAAGGAAATCGGAAACATGGAGTCCTGAACCCGTCCGACTTGCCATGGAACACGCCATATATATATATATATATATATATATATATATAACAAATTGGCTATTTTAACAACACTATCTTAGTTAAACTAATCAAATTTTTAGTAGCTTTTACCAAAAGCAATTAGTTATGAAACGTATTAGTTAAGATTACCATGTAGATTTCTTTCAGTGCATTAAAGAACATTTTTTTGAATCAACAAAGCTTGTTTTAAATAAATATAAATATGAATGATAATAAAAAATTTTAGCTAATGATCCCAAGTTGAAGGCAAAATGTTAATTTAAAAAAAATATATTACAAAAAACGTTCAATTTCGATCTTTTTGGAAAACGTTAATAATTCTAAAAAAACTCATATTTTAAAAAGATTTTGATCTAGTTTTAAAGGTAAGTCTTCATCGTAATTTGCTAACTAATGAAGATATTCTTGAAAAAATATCCTGGATTCTACTCTGGGGTCAAACATGGTAAGAAAACGTCGTAACATTTAAAATAAATACTGTCTCTATACATTATATAAATGAGTACAAAATATCAATATTCTCATTAATATTCCAAAATTCTATTAAAATATGATGTACTTTGAATTATAAAAAATTCTTATAAATAGCTACACATTTTTATAATTTTACGACTATTTTGTATCATGTTTGACCCCAGGATAAAATCTAGGAAAAAGTTCAAAAAATATCTTGAACAGTTAACAAATTACTATGAAAACTTACCTTTGAAACGAGTAAAAAAACTTTCTAAAATGGTAATTATTTTTAGAGTTATTAACATTTTCCAAAAAGATCGAAATTTTAGGTTTTGTGTAATATATTCTTATAAAATTAACATTTTGCATCAACTTGGGATCATTAGATAAAAATCTTTATTAACATTCATGCCATTATCGTAAAAAATGTTTAACTTGTTTTTATTAAAATTAAGACACTTCAACAATGGCTTAAACAACAAGTGAACTTAAACTTTTGACAGGTAGTGTAAATACACCCAAGAAACGATTTCTTTGAATCAAAGAAACATTTCTTTGATATTCGGTCAAAGAACAAATTTCTTTGCATTAAAGAAAGTTTTGTTGATTTAAAAAAATTTCTTTAATCCAAACAAATCTATTTCTTTAGATGAAAGAAATTTTTTTTGAATTAACAAAACTTTCTTTAATTCAAAGAAATTTTTTCTTTGGCCGTATATCAAAGAAACTGTTTTCTCAGTGTAAAGTTTTCTTTCGTTTGAGTCTAAATATAAAATACCATGTAAATATTTCTTTGGTATAAAGCACTTGAGAATAACATTGCTTCCGAATAAAATACTTTATTGAGATTAAACAATTTTGGAATAAACTGATAATTCGGCTTAAATATGTAGGTGTAAACATTTTTGGAAAAATTTTTTTTTTCGAATTTGTGTTCGAAATTATAAGTAGAAGTTTCTTTGGTATAAAGTAGAGTTTAGAAAAAATAAAAAAAAATTTGTGGCATACAGTGATTTTTGCAAGCTGAAAAACGTCAAAGAAATTTTTCTTTGAACGTATATCAAAGAAACTTTTCTCTAGGTGTATGGTCTCCTAATAACTGCAGGTAGTCATTTATTTTGTGGGCAATGTAATTCTTGAGCGAAATCTGGAAAAGTAATGGCAGAAGACGGTTCGGGGTCGAAGTAGCATTATCAGCACGCGCGTTTGTATGCCCATTAAATCTGGAAAATAACTACGTAGGGTTATATTGTTGGTTTTTCGGGAAATTGATAATATTAATCGCTGAAAGGTTAAAATTTTCTCCGTAGAACTTGTTTGCAGTTCCAGGATAAGAGGAAATTTAGAAAAGTTTTTAAAAGTGAAAAAGTAATAAGAGGCCTGAATAGAAAAATATTTCAATTATTTTGTTGAGTTTGAATTACAACATAGTAATGGAGAATTTTGTAAATTAGTTACTTTCGAAGTTTTGGATTCAAGAGTCTTTAAATCTTGAAATGTTGCAGTTTAGAATTCATAGATTTTATTAAAGGCATAGACTTTTCCAAATTTCTATATATGAAATTTTATCATGTATAAGGTAATATGAAAAATTTCGAATAACTAAATTTGTTATTTAGAATGATTTAAAATTGATAATATTCTGATTTCTAATTTTTCGCTTGTTTAGATAATAACCAAAGTTCTAGAAAAAGTTTGCCTCAGGTCAAATTTTTCATTTTTCAATTATTGCTTAGAAAAGTCAAAAAAATTCTAAACTTAGATTTATAAAAATGTTGGACGTTAAAAAAAGTTGCATAGATAATTAATAATGCTGATTTCTCACTTCCCAAAGAGTTTTAAAAGTTTTAAAACCTTATTTTAAAATTTTCCGAACTTTAAACAGACGTAGAATAATACTTGTTAGAATCATATAAAGATTGGCTGAAAGGAACAAAATATTTTTCAAATAACTATATTTTCGAAAATATGAAACTAATGAAAATTTTAATTATTTTATTGAAAATTCCTTTTTAATTCCTTTATGAAACTCAATTTTTTTTCTGTCAAAATTAGTCCGTGACAAATCTGAAGAATTTTTCCAGGAGAAGAAATTTCTCAGTTGAAATTATTTCGCGACGCGTATATTTTAGTTGGAAAAAGGAAACATTTTTATTTTTATAGCGTTTTTAAAATTTCTTCAGGATGTTTAAGGTTAGAAAAAAAATTACGCGTTATATAAAAAGTTATCAAAATTTGCAGATATTTTTCAATAGGATAATAATTTTATTCATAACAATGTCCCTTGTATAGCAAACAGAAGGGAAAATATAGGACTGCAATTCAAGAATTATAGGAACTTAGTTCTTATTGCAATAATGGGAGGGCGTTAAAGCGGAAAGAAAAGCGAAACGCGATAAGTTACTTTTTCGGTCACAATATTGAGTGCAACTTGGCCTGGTGAGATTTAGGTGACCTTTCACAGCCGGAAGGGAAAAGGGTAAATTTATATACGGCCTCAACGACGATCGCAAGGCCGGTGAAAGGGCTGAATTAACACGAATTTCGCTTCGAGCCGAAACATACTTTATTAGAACATTGACTTCGTTCTCCAGAAATGTTTTTCTTCCCTTTGCTCTCAATACTTATTTGACATGAGGAGAAACTTGAAAATCTTTATGAGTACAATTAGAGATTGATTTTCTCCAAGTCCCGGTATGCTAGGAATTTGCCGATTGGTGGATAAAAATGGACCTAGTAATGATCAAAGAAAAGAGAAAGGAAAATTTTATAGAGTATTCCGGAAGAGAAGAAATCTTTTATTTGTTAGTCTGATTAAGAATTTTTTGTATCTTTTTAAATACAAGTCTCTTTAAAATTGATTTGATTTTGAAACTAAAATTTAAATACGACTTTTGCTAATTTCTCGAGCAGGAAATTCTAGTGGGTAAAAATTTCACGGTCAGACAATGGCTGGCAGCTATTAAAGCTGGTCAGACGAGTCTCGAGTTCCGATAACAATAATTTTTGCGGTTAAACGTTTAAATTGCTACAAGACCCGCGGCTTTCCATGTCAGATCGACATGTTGTTCCAAGACTCTACAGGACTTTTGAATTTTTCAAAAATTTTTCAACTTTATAGTGTCAATTATAACTCATAAAATTTTAAGAATAAATTTACAATTTATCAGGAAATCTATACTTTAATATTGTCGTTTTAATGAAGGGAGTAATTTTTTGATCGATTATACAGTTATTTATGTTCGACAAGTTCATTTGCAAGAATTACATGCGAGTAATGAGTGTATTTCTTGAACCAGTAGTTAAATTGTTGCTTGTTAGTCACTGGAAATGGATGGAAAACAAATAACAGTCATAGGTTTTTTTTTTTTTAATAGAAATAAAATATTTATAGAATCATTTGAGAGTTTATAAATCATTGGAGAATTTAGGTATTCAAGTTTTATTTATTTGTTTTCTAGTAATCAGCGAAGAGTTATTGCCTAAGGTTAATGATGGAATAAAAATAGAATGAACGAATTGAAAATAGCCCTATATATTTCCTATTTTATTCTTCAATTTTATTTATAAGTCAAAACACTATATCCATTACGAAAATAAAGATTCTTGACCTCAGAGACTTTCAGCTTTTCTTTCCGTGATCCTTTCAGCTTTTAAAACTATTACTAGTACCGTAAGATCTTTAGCGATACTTCAGGTAATTGGGAACCTAATTAGGGCAATTCTGAGCATTTTGAAGAGATAAATGAGAGCTCTTGGAAAATATACAATATTCACGAGGTCACGTACTGCGCCACCGATCAAGAGGGTCGATTATGGATAATTTAATTCAATGAATCATTAGTGATTATAGTGTCGAGCATCCTGGACATTATATAGGGCACATTTTCCAGGTTTCGTCGAGAAAATTCTGCGGCTAGATGGTTTGGCCATTTGGGCATCGCGCCATCTACCTGGCTCGTTTGATTCTTCGATTTATGGTTTCGAACGTTTAGTGCCTTGGTTATTTCGTGAAAAAGGACCGGTTCGTTGGAACGATTCGCGTTGTTGATTCCTCATAATCTGAAGCCTCCCTCGATTCTCTATCGAACGCGATTAACTGCAAAATTATTATTGCTCGGCATACTTACGCGCATCGCAGATAATTTTGCACTAGCCACGGTATTGGAATTCGCTTGTTGCTACGAACAATAGAGATCGGCATCGCGCTTATTGCTGCTGGGAACAGTGGATCTTGCAGGAAGAAGCACCTACAAAATTATTTTTATCAATTCCTCCAATTTATTGGATTTAAGCTGCAAAAGAGGAAAGGGAGAAGTCATTTTCAAAGGTTATTTTCCGAGGGGAGTGAGATCTGGGCCATAAGAATCTTTCGAATTTCAACTGCCAAACACAAGCTTTTATTCTACAGTGGGTTGTCAAATTATTATTCTCACTTTGTTTTTGGTGATTGCATAAAATTTCCTATTATTGACATTGAAGGCATTAAAATTTTCCCGTAAAAACAAAATGAAAGACGTCAAAGTTATGTATAAAATGATCTCCAGATAAAGTGATAACCCACAAGAATTTATTAAATTTGTTTGATAAATGGAATAAAATTATTTTTAGTGTTTTTTAATATATGATTTTGCAAGTTTGAATTTTCAGTCCTCTTTTGTTCTATGTGTAGACTTTTTACGAATCCAGGGAAAAATGATTCTAATTTTTTTGGCACGTTTTTTACTTGCTACGTGTATTAACCTTTTGACATAAGTCAAAAAACATCTAAAAACATACATTATTACGGTAATTATTTATAATTTAAGAAAAGTTTTGAAATCTGGACTTTTTTCACAATATCTTTCTCAAAAATTGACAAAAGCACTTCATCTTGAGGTCGTTTTATACACACTCAGAAAAAATATTTGATTGAATCAAAAAAATTACTTGTTTAAAACACTTTCTTTGATGTAAAGAAATGTTTTGTTTTAATGGAACAAAATTTTTTTGATTTAAACAAAATATCTTTGGATCAAATAAATATTGGTTTGAATCAAATAAATTTCTGCCTTAAATCAAACAAATTATATCTTTGACCATATATCAATGCATTAATTTCTTTGTTTTGAAGAAAAATTAATTTGATTCAAACAAATATTTATTTGGTTCAAAGATATTTTGTTTCAATCAAACAAATTTTATTTCATTTAAACAAATCATTTCTTTAAATCAATGAAAGTTGTTCAAACTAATCATTTTATTTGATTCAATCAAATCTTTTTTCTAAGTGCATAATTTTGACGTCTTTCATTTTATTTTCAGGGGGAAATTGAAATACATGTGTGTATTGTCCAAAATAATGAGAAATGAAAAAAATTCTATGAATTTTGGGTCAATATAATAGCAGACATGTTATCAAACATGTCACTTTAAAATTTTAAAATGGCACATTTAGTATAATGATTGAATATATCATAGTTCTGACCATTTACAGAACAAATTAAATTTAATAATACTTTTTAAAATGTGGTACTTAATATCACGAATACTAAAATTGCATTTTTGTTATTTTTTAAAGATAAATGTATTATTTTTCCAAACATCTCAGAATAAATCTGAATGCAGTAATAAACAACTTTCAATTTTTTTATTTATTTCTTAACATACTCAAATAATATTGAGTAAAACTACATGTATAGATATTATAATAATTTATGTTTCTGTAATGCCTTGCTTGCAAATTCAATATTAAATGGATTGTCCGTGAAGCTGATATAAAAAATCGTTTCTTGAAAAATACACGCCTTCGCGTCCACTCGTGAAAATCAACATAAACGTCTCGAATTTCTTAACTAGGTATAGGACAATAGTCTTCTTCAAGGAGGAAAAGAACCTCTCAGGATTGCTTATATAAAAAATTTTCGGTCAGAAAAGCCACATGTCACGAGTCGGTTTTGAAAACAGTTCAGATCATTCTGGGAGAGACTCCGGTAACAAAGTCTTCACGAAAAGTTTTTAAAAAATGTAAACCTTGTTCGCGTTTTGCTATTGATAACCAATTTGGCATCGTTCTTTAATAATAAAATTTTTTCAAATTGCGGTCGGTTCGTGTGCAAAAATTTTTATGTTTTCCGGTTTTTTATTCACAGTGAACTCTAAATATTTTATTAATTCGTGATGCTGCATACTGGACTACTTCATTTTGAATTGCAAGCTATGAGATAGGTTTTTGATTTCTATAATAATCCTTATTTTATTTATCTCCTATATTCTAATCTTTTACAGAAATTTTGAATTAATCTTTGAATTTATGGCACTGAAGAGGGCCCCCATATGTGGCTTAAACGTTTGCCTTGCTTTCTTTTTTTGAGTATTTTTATATCTAATAGTGAAAATTTTAATCGAAGAAAATAAAAAGAATCTGACCCTATGCCAAAATAATGAGAAATGAAAAATATTCAATAATAGGAGAGTTTATGCGACTAACAAAAACAAAGTGAGTATAATAATTTGGCCACCCATTGTACATATAATCGGTTTTATAAGCCTAAAGGCATGTGATACTTGAGAAATGTATCAAGTTCACGTGAAAACATTGTTTCAGCTTCTATATGTTTACGTCCAGAATACATTCAACTTTGTTTTTAATATTTGGGAAATGCTAGAGAAGATGAAAACGGACGTAGATAGACTACTTTTAGTTTTGATAATAATAAAAATATCCATAGATTTTGCAGAATTGACCTTTTTTTCATTTTCCAAACTAAAAATTGTTTTCTCTACAATTTCCTAAATTTTGAAAACATAATTTTTATCTATTTTGGACACAAACATGTAGAAACATAAAATCAATAAAATTTGCTAGTTTTCTAAGTATCACATGCCCTTAATTTGGTTGGTCGCGAGGCATCTTCGCTTACGAACAGGGAAGATTAGCTAAATTGGCCCCTGGACGGCGAACACCGCTTGGGGTTCAAGCCAGTGATTCGTTCTTGGGGAGAACATAGAGAAGAGATGAGGCCTACAACCTTAATTTCTCGCACACCTACAAGCAGTCTCCGTTGCTTAAGACAGCGAGATTGTTAGCTGTGGCTGCACAGACTGTGCTGAATGTAGCCATGCAGGATATCAACTTCTCTTAGTCGGGGGCCGTCTCATTACCTGCTCCCCCGATGATACCATGCTGCGTTTGCAAACCTCCTATAGTTGCATTAGTATTATGTGGATTTCGAGTAAAGGCGTAGGCTGCTCGCAAATTTAAAGCGAAGTTGTCACCTTTTATGTTTTTCGCTTTTCTACCTCATTTTAGTCGTTAAATTTGAATTTATATTGAGGAGGACTTTGCTCTTAGACTCATAGAAATATTATTCAATTTCATGTACATTTGTACATGACATTTAATATCTCTGTATATTATTCGTGAAACAATACACATTGTATTGGATTTATTATACTGAGGTATCAAATTTAAGGGGCACAACTAGTTTGACCATCTGAAAAAAGGTGATTTTTGTAATACTTTTTTAAAAAAAGTATACAATGACCCTCGATTGTAAAAATAAATTCAAATGCAACAAAATGGCAGATTTTTGAAAAAAAATTAAAATTTTGCTCAAAAATCTGATGGTTTTTGGCCTGAAAAAATTATATGTTTTATCCAACCATAAAACTGGAGGGTCATTGTATGGAAAAACAAGTACACAATAAGCTAAAAAAAACCAAGTCGATCGGATGATTTGTTATCAAGTTACAGCTGCAGCAAATTTGAAAAATTTAGTTTTGAGAAAAATGCGTTTAAAGATAAAAGTACTGAATTCATTGTTATAAATTTTTGAATATCATACCAAGAGCTAATCTGCTATTCCAGGCCCATACAATTCACCCCTCCTCTTCTTCGAAAAGCGCCTGCTGGGCTGTTAAAAAATGTAAAAAAAAATCGAAATTTTCAAAATTTCAAACTAGTTGTGCCCCTTAAGGTACCAGAATTAACAACTCGAATAACTTATTTCACGCAAGTATAAAGTTATTTCTGCAGTAAATCTAGTATTTTATTGGTAAAGTACATTATTTTCTTTTACATATATAGAAATTCATTTTTATATTATTTAAGATATCCAAGTATTTGGAAAACTAGTTCGCTTAATCTATAAGCATTGAAGCATATGATTAAGAACAAAATTAAGTAATTTTTATGATTAAATTGATTTGAAATATCATAAACCAGTTTTAATGATTTATTAGTTATCAGAGAATACAGAATCGATCGCTAATGAAATATGTTATTTTTCAGAAGAAATAAGGCGCCACGTAATTTTCCATTTTGAAAACAAAAATTTCGCAGAGTTATGGCAATTTTAATTTTTAAGGTTGTTTTTCGAAGAAAACACAATTTTTTTAAACCTGTATAACTTTTGTTAATATTAAAGAAGATGTTGGTTTGCGATCGATGAGGGTAAAATGTAAAGAAGAAAACTCTTCATAATGTCAAAATTGTAGCGACGTGATAACTTTTGATCTGATTGAGATAATCTGAGATGATTTCAAGATTTCACAACCGATTTGCTGCATACATATTTTTCCCTGAGATTTTTTTAGTAAATAACGTAATGATGTTCATACGAAATGAAGGTTAACAAATAAGAAGAAAAATCCATTTTTCAGGGTTCATTCATAATTAGCATTCTCAATTTTGAATTAATATCTCTTAGATATTGTTTCAATTTTGAACAAAATTTCTTTTTTATAAATACAAATTGAGCAGAAAAATGTAAGCAAAAAAAAGGTGGGGTTTTTGAAAAAATGATCTTTCTATATTTTGAGAAAAACTGCCGCAATTTTTTTCATTCCATTTGTTTTTTATTTGTCTAGTGTATTTTAAAAAAGGACTACAAACTCTACCATATATACAGCTTTAAGAAAAAAAATAGTTATTTTTTGTAAAACAACCTTAAAAATACAAATTGTCATAAAATCGTGAAAAAGGATTTTTTTGAAAATGAAAAAATACGCGCCGCCTTCTTTTCTTTGAAAAATAACACATTTTACAAGTGAACGATTCTTTGATTTAAAACCTGAAATTATTCACAAGTTGCTGTATAGAAGTCAGAAACGTAAAAAATGGAATAATATTGTTAGCGTAAGGTCTTCTGATCTGAATGGGTTGATTAAATATCTTCAGTTGTCGGATTATAAGGTTTTTTATGGGTTATTAATGGACAAAATCTGGTCAGTTTTCGAACTTCAGATTGATGGTATAAATTGCAATCAGGATTTTGATGCAGTGTCCATTTGTAGAGCTCAGCCAGTGTTATTTGAATTTGGTGCAAGTACCAGAGGCCATAAATAATGGCATGTCCTTTCGATAATGGGTCATAAACTTCGCCATGGGCCTTGGTTTCACTTTCATTATGACGCTTTTGGGTCCTGTTGAGGATTTTTCGGTACTTTAAATTTAGGTAGAAAGGAACCTATTAAGGTCCCAATGGTCCTAGGTGTAATTCTATTGTGTTTATATTTTGGAAAAAAAATATCTTCTTTTGTAGATGATAATTTATAATTTTCTTTATGTTTTATTTGCAAGTTTTTATTTACATGAAACTCAGAGCAGTCAAATTATATTATAGGGAAAGCAAATATTCAGGAATAATTGGTTAAAAAATAAATATAAATTGAAAGTTTACCACAGAAACATTAATCAAACGTTTCAAGACTTCTTCTCCATAATCTTGGCAGACTTCATGTAATTATTCCATAACAAGTACGTGCACAAGGCCATCACTGTCCATTTTTGTTGCATCCAGTTTTTGCGAAATAAAGTAGTAATTTAGTGCAATTATTCGACATGCATAATGTATAGGTTAAATTAATAAAAGTCTGGAGTATAACAACAAGTACTTTTGAAAAATGCTAAAATTTTTAGGAAGCAGATAAAATCTAAGCCTTTCTGAATCCTTTTTTAAACCATTCAGTCTACAATCCGTGGGTTATCTGTCCAACAACTTTATGGCGTCTATGTCTGAATGGAATATGCTATTTTAATTTTGTAATAGTAGAAAGTGATTCATAGCTCTGTCTCTGAATTCCATTTTTTTTATCAACAAGTTGTTTCCGCTCATTGTCAGCTGTAATCTTCTATTAAGGAGTCGATTATATAACTTTGCACATATCATATTTAACATAAATTTGTTATTTTTGAGTTTTGAAAACAGTCTATATAAAACTTATGTTTGAAATTATTGGTGAAATTATATATGATCTGGTAGAATGGATTTTCAAGCAACTTCAAATCTTCTTCTAAAACTAAATAATACTTGTTCAATGTACTTTTTACGTCCGAGAATCATATTATTAATAAGTAGGTGGAAACAACATCTTCGGACAATCAGAAAACATATGTCAATTTGAATATCATCAAAGAATATTTGATTCTGAATAATTATCCGAATAAATTTATAGACAAATATATTAGGAAAAGAACAATAGAAATTTACAATAAAAATAAAAATAATATTACTTTGAACAAAACGAATCCAGTTGCAGAAACAAAAAAAAATAATATCGATTCCCTTTTATGGAAAAATTTCAGAAAATGTAAAAAGAATAATTTCTAAACAAATTATTAATATAGTATTCAGAGTTTACTCTAAGCTAAACAAAATTATAAAATTAGGTAAAGATGTATTGGAAAAGAGTGAGATGAGTAACGTTGTTTATAAATTAGAATGTATATCCTGTGACAAGACTTATCTAAGACAAACAAAAAGACTTCTTAACATCAGAAGAGATGAACATAAGAATAACTTTAATTTAAAAAATAAGAAATCTCATAATGTTATAACAAAACACAGAACTGAAAATATAGGAGATGATGAAGCACCACATGATTTTGATTGGAACAACATACAGATTTTACATAAAGAAAACAACTTATATAAACGCTTATTTGCAGAAATGATTTATATTAAGAAAGAGAAAGAAAATAGTCTAAACAAAATTACCGATACGGATGCTTATAGTAATGCATATAATGTAATTATCGATTTTCTAAAATTAAAATTAAAATTAAAATATATATCAAAAGAAATTTACAAATGATTAGTTAGATTAAAAGTTTAAATTTTCATTATAAAAGTAATATTATTCAATTTGGTGGCAAAAATCATAACAATAATATGACTCTTCGAACTCTAATATTACTTGTATAATAATATTGAAACATTTTATAAATGTACGTAAAGGAGAACGGAGCTGGAATGCTCTTAACATAGTTTTACTAATTACTAATAATAATATGGACGAAAGAGAAATTTTCCTCTTATTATATAATTTACTGTACGATTTAATTTTGTTCAACATTGATGTGAATTTATGACAAATAGTGACATCCAAATTTTAATGTTTGACAAAGAAAGGATTTTATAAAAAACTAATTTCATTATATTATGGTATGTTAAATATTCTTATTATAATTATAAAATTGACTTTGATTAGTTTATAGTAGTTTTATAAATAGAACATGAGGACTGATTATTAATATTAAGTTAATCTTATTCATTTATTTTTTAAAAAAATTTTAACTATTAATATACATATATTCTTCTTTTTTTAAAAAAAAGCTCCTGAAGAGGAAGTCAGTTTGACTTCGAAACGTCGAGTATTGTAACAAGATTCGTTTCTTTAATTAAAATTTTATCCACTGACATATATATTTTTTTTTCGTTTCCTTCATGAAAATCATCTTCATCAAAGAACTCTTTTATATAATTTTCTTTCAGATTGAATAAATTTTGAAGTGTTTTTAATATTCTTCCCAGACCATGAAGTCGATAAAATTAGGGGAATGTTCTGCAAATACGAAGTTTTGTTTTCATTAAAAAAGAAGATTGTTTGAGAAAATCTATATAATTATTAATATTTTCCCCAATATTGATAGATCAGAAATTGAAATAAAAGGAGTCGAAATAAAAAACCGAAACATATTTAGGACTCTTAAGTAATAAAATACCAAAAGATGGCCCTGTTATGTTCTTTCAAAACGATATGCATTTTTATTTTGTGAAACCAACAACTTCTTTGTATAAAAAATCAATTTTAATCTGATTTAAGGTTAAATTCGTTTTTGTCACCATTTTTTGACTGCAATGCCATGTCTTAAATTTTCATTATCAAAGGGAAACTTCTCATATGGTTATTATCTGCCAATGTCATTATAACTAGCTAGAGTTAAAAAAATCGAACTAGACATAGTAACAGTAAAACGTTGATCAAAGGGCAAAGTTTACTTATTTCTTGATAAAATCAAGAATGAAAGAATAAAAGTGTGGCTCGTTTGGGCAAAAAAATAAGGAAGGTAACGCACCCTGCGGTGGCCTTTAGTTCTCCGACGAAGGATGATGAATGGTATTACACACATACATATCCCCCTCCCCCTCACCCCTCACCCCCCAAACCTCAATCCCACCTTCATCGCCAACCTCCTTTTCGATCCTGGCTAGGATCGCCCTGCGCTACCATTAGGCTATAAGCTTGAACCAGAAAAGCCAAAACTCATAATAATAAGAATAATAAGAACAAAAAAAGATATTAGAATACAATTCCTGTTATACGTTGCATTCCTCTTGTTTAAACTTGCTGGACCACCCTGGATCGAAACCTATATGGCACCCAGCCGGTGAATAATATATATGACGTCTGACGATTCCTTCCGTCGTTCTGAATCGCCGATAAATCTTAATATCAACCGCGTATCAATAAAAATATTTCTGGGTTTACTTGGCTTATAAAATTATTAATTTTTTTTAATTTATACTTTGACTTGAATTTGATAATTAATTAATTTTGTTAACTATGATACAAAGGTCCACGAAAGAGATTTACAATTTGAAGTCTGGATATTAAGGGTATGTGATAATCAGGAAATTAAAAAAGTTTATTGGTTTTAAGTTTCTACATGTTTATATCGAAAATATGTAAAATTTGGAACATGGAAAATTGTTAAATAATAGCAAAATATATCGGGAAATTAGTTTGCATTATCGAAATCAAAAGAAGTCTATCTACGTGCGTTTTAATCATCTTTATAATTTCTTAAATTTTGAAAAGAAAATTTTATGTATTTTGAACGTAAATATGTAGAAAGTGGACCAAATTATTCTCATGAATTTGCTACTTTTCTCAAATATCACATGCCCTAAAGAAAATAAAATGTTTGTGACGCAATAATCACATAAATGTGGGGAAATTTGATAATGTTTTTGGAAATATTTTTGGAAAGTACTTACTCCAAAGTTGTGTTTTTTGAAGTATTTTCAATTTTTGCTTCATATCAGAGAAAATATTTTACGTGCTTTGTATGAAAATTTAGTTACAATTAATGTATTTTTCGAATAAAATCTACCTCATCTGTTTAACAGAGAAAAAAAAGTCTGAGTTTGTTGCGTCTAGCAGACGATTTTAGCTTGAATTCAGCCGAATTTCAGACTTGAATCAAAACTGTTTTTTTATACTGACACATGCAATGTTTAAAACTTCCATCCCGAGTAGAAATCGCCATATCAGGGACCTGATCGGTGTTGAAACGCCGCGCTCGACTGGGCCCCGATCGGTAGTCGGGCTGACATATCTGGTCCCGGCCGGGCCGTGTGTTTCATCCCCGATCTGGGGCTCCTCGGTCTGGGCCCGGCCAGAGCCACTGCAAAATTTCTCCTTGGACATGTGTATCCCGTGCAGAAATTTCATTTAGGATATAGTAGGGCCCTGACTACTTTTCCCTCCTTCTAGTCGGGATCTAGTAGGGGAAAGTAGTCAGGCTCCATCTACTTCTGTAACGCTGTTTTAGGCAGGCTCTATTTTAGACATCTAGTCTGGCCCTGATTAGAATACATATCTATTGCCTAACCGTACAATGGGGTCCCAGCTATATGTAAAGGCCTTTTGTATGAGCATGCGCAGCAAAGAATATCTAAACTTTTTATTTAAATAATGAACTTTTAATTAAAAAAAAAATGTTAATTTCCTTTTTTTTTAAATTGATATATTTCTCTAATTGTTATTTATCAAAGAAAAAAGTTTGTTTGCAAATTTGTATACAAATTCAGGTGAAACCTATGTTATAATTGTAATTATTCTTTTAAAATATCCATTAGTAAAATTTTCTAAATACTATAAAAATATTCAATTTAAAAATAAAAACGATTAAAATCACTAACTCGATAATTTTTCCTCAAATATGGAAAAATTGTTAGTTATATTGAAAAGTATTTTCGAAATAGGGAATTCCACTTACAAAATTTTAGGAAGACTACGAATAGTTTTCACAGTGTATGCTTAAGATTAGTGATTAAGGTAGTTAATACTTCTCATTTGAGTCAAAGAAGACGAGATCTTATTCATTTACTCAGGAGGATTGTTATTAAATTTGCAGCAACATAAAATACAGAGATATATTTAAATAATACAGCTTTCGAGACATAGTACCTCCCAATCTCCATCCTCACCGGTAAAGTTATTTCAGCTATATTTGAATATAACAGGAACATTACTTGTAATATGATACCCTCGACGGACATGCCATAATTTCATCAATAAGACTGCAAATGAGCGTCGAGTCGATAATTACTAAATGTTTTCTATTTTATCACAATTAACAGTTATAATAAACTACAGCTGTCGAGAGAACTTGTTTTACCACTTTTCATGATATTAAAATGGTAAAATTCGGTGTGAAGAAGTTAATTACGTGTGTAATTGGTACAAATTATGGTTAATTAAATAAATGCTTTGCATGCAAAAAGACTCAAATTTACTAGCCTTGTATAATTAAAAATTATTTTTGAGTGAAAATTAACATTTTTTAGCATTATATACTTATACAAGACTACACGGAGAAAATTTGAATAGCGATATAAATTTTATTCGCTCCCTGAATTTTAATCAGTCATATTTATTTGAATGTGTGATCAAAAAGTCCGCCAAACCAGAACAACTAATTCAATATGTAGTATGTGAAAATGGGAGCAGGCGACGTAACCACTATTTGACCAATACAAATTTCTAAGGGTCAAGTTATTTTTTATTATTGTAAAAAAAGAGCTAGTTATTTAACTTTTGTCGCATTTGAGTAATGATCAGTCATTTTTACTTGAAGATAGACAAAACCATAACTAATTGAATTAGTGACTAAAGTTTTCATCAGTCATTATTTACTTTTTAAGATTTCGAACAGAAATACGCCGCAAAGTTTTGTACCTTAAACTTATATTATTAATAATAATTGTATTATACTGCAGATAAATCCTGCTTAAAAAATATGACTTTAGTAATTACCGCCCTTTGTAGAAAAATAATCTCGTCAAAATAGGAAAGATCTTATGACTTTTTCGTGTTAAGTCGCTGCTAAGAACTTTTGCGGAAATATAACATAAGACTTTTAATGTGATAAATATTCGAAATTAAATGAGTAAATAATTTTCGCCAAATTTTTTTATACTTTTTATGAAAAATTGATGAGAGCCGAATGAACAATTCAGGTTCAGAATATATAGAAAATATATAATCGGTAGAGAATAAAACGATACAATACACTAGTGGTGTATAAAAATAAGTTATATTTTTCGAAAACTCTATCCTTAATGGAAAATATCCATCTTACGATAAAAAAAGAACTTTGTTCAATCTAAATAATAGGTATACTTTATGTAAACAGAATTTATATTCAAATCAAACAGATTAAAATAAATATTTCTATCAGTGACAAGTTATTTTTCATAAACAAACTCAAACACCTATTTTAAAAATTAATTCTTGTCCTTCGTTCACCGAAAGTTACCCTTGTCGGTATCGTTTCGCGTGCGGAAAGTTGATTTTCCCACACTAGTGCGGGAAAATCAGCTTTCTGCACGCAAAACAATACCAACAAAGTTTCTTTCGGTATGCAGCGAACAATAAATATCGTTCGTATTACATGCGGAAAAAATACGCTTTTTCGCACTTGATACGTATTATACTATTTTCCAAGTCTAGTGAAAATTGTACTTTCACAGTCTGTTTTGAGACAAAATAATGGCTGAATTCACAACTGTTGCTATTTGCTCCACGAATGGGGAAAACAGCCATTTTCCCCTCTCAAAACTCACAACTCGTGTCCAGAAAATTCCATTTTCGCCTTCTAAAGAGCATCTCAAATGTGCTCCCCGAAAATCCCTTTCTTCTTCACATATTATAATACTATCCTTGATTAAACAATATTTTTCTGGTTATACCAAATAAATCATTTTGTCGCTATT
This sequence comes from Diplolepis rosae, assembly GCA_030998225.1. Classification (NCBI taxonomy): domain Eukaryota; kingdom Metazoa; phylum Arthropoda; class Insecta; order Hymenoptera; family Diplolepididae; genus Diplolepis; species Diplolepis rosae. Next base: position 9,100,638 of record JAPYXD010000680.1, read on the forward strand.
TCCCTGTATCTTCTTCTTTTAAATATGTCAAAGAATTTCAAATTAGGTGGTTGAGTTCGAAATTTTGGCCACTGCCTACGATCCCTAGATCGAAAGACCCGGGTTCGAATCCCGGCACATTCGAAAGCTTCTCTTTTTCCACAGAAAGATTTCAAATTCTTTAAATTTAAATATCAAAGAATATACCAGGGGAAAGAAATTCTTTCAACTCTTGGATATCTTACATATAAGATAAATCTCGCCTGGATATCTTTTGTATATCCCCACTCTCTAAATCTTAATCAGTCAAAATCTACTGATTATCAGTGAAATTTTACTGATTCAAATAGCTAAAAAGAGGTTACTGTGAATCAGTCAAATTTCACTGATTCAACAGTGAAAAATATTTTTTTCACTGATCAATCAGTCAAAATTAACTGATTTAACAGTCGAAAATATTCATTCTTCGAGACATCACAAAGATAGATTTTTGGTGTGTGAGTATACGTACCTGTATGAAACACGTGCCAATTGAGCATCTAGTGCACATATAGAAGTAATACAAGCTACTCGACATAACACGCGATCGTTTCCAAGGAGCAGGTTCTAAGTTATGGCAATTTCTTCAAGACAACCCTTGTTTATGGGGTGGCGTTCATCGATCGACATGGCTGATACGGCTTGACATCAAAGGCTTTGCAGGTCTTTACGATCCGTTTCACCGGATCTAGAGCTTCGTTGGACCTCCAGGATCGTGAATCCTTCTTCCATATCTGGGTCCTTACTAATACGCATACAAAGTTGCAGAACGCATCCGCAAGAAGATCTTATGATACAATGAGTGGTGAATTATTTATTGCATTTAAATGAACCCTCACCGTGTAATTGCGGCGTGATGCATCAGAATGATTTGCGAGGCGTGCAAAAAGCTTATACGATACCTCCTAGGTACTGGGCAGACCGCGTGAACCGCACCTCGATCAGCGTTCTTGCCTGCGTATTGACCATAATGGCGAGTTATTATCTACGATACTGTTGAGAGCTCACGATGCGAGACTCTTAGCCTGAGGAGTCACGTCCCTTTGCGTCGTAACATCACTAATCGATCGATCCGACATGATCCTTCGGGAATTTACAGACAATCGTGGATCGTACCGATTACCGTCATTTCACCTGCCACATTATCTGCCCATTGGGTATGCATGCACCAGAGATCAGATTCGTGAAAGTCAACACCAATTGTTTTTTTATTATTTCCTTTTTTTAATTAAACTTCCCGTGTGGAAATTTTCCTAACTTAGCCCAATTTATTATTGGGCTCTAAACTGGGCCCAACTTGGCGCCCCATGTATGGGTCTTGGTTGGGCATCTCAAATTGGCCCCAAATGGGAACACCAATTAATAACCATGTTCCAAAAAAAACAATAGTAATAATACAGTATAGTATACTATAATTGAAGTCTACTAATATGCCCCCTATTTGATATCCATCCAAAGTAATTAAGTATACAAACGCACATATAACGTTGAAGGTTTTAGAAAAAGTATACAAATCACTGTTTTATAATTATACAAAAATGGATAAAAAGCGACTTGCTAATAATCAATTGCGTGTTTTGGTGAAAAAACATCGAGCAATTCAGGCAATTAAGGTGGCAGCTAGAGAAAATTCGAGTTCTGATGATGGTGAGTTAGAATAAATATTTTTAAAATTCAACTCAGAAAAATTAAATAACTTAAAAAAAATTAAAATATATTTAGTTTATCAGAGACCTAAAATAATAAATAAGACAGAAATTGATGTGTTGATAAAAGTAAATTTTTCTTTTTATAACCTAGTGGAACGAGAAATCACATGCAGACGTGCGAATTTTGAGGTTATGTTTTCCTGAACTTAAAAGTAAGACATGAAGTTTATAATTTTGAGTGTTGTTTATTGTAGAACAAACTCCAAACTTTTCCGAACATCAGCATTCCACAGATGAAGGTGAAATCGAGCAGAATTCAGTTCTAACAATTTCTTTACTGCACGGAGAAAAATAGTTGAAGTAATTTTACTCAACTTCCAATCAAATTTGGGACATAAGGACAAGTTAGAAGTTATTTAGTATCATTGTATTTATTTGTGATATATTAAATGTTCAAAAATGAATCAAAGTTGAGTAAAATTCAGAAGCGTAGGATGAAGTATGAAAGCGTGCATTAAAAACTTTTAAATATATATATTATTACACGTAGTATAACTATAAAAAATCAATTTTTTATTAAATCACAAAAATAGTAGAGCTTTCCGTTCATTCTACTCTACGCTTCAATCGAGAGTTGAGTAAACCGTGAATCGCAAGATTTATTCCAACAGATACATCTACACTGTGAGAAAAATCTGTACTATATTTAGTATACATGTAATGGAAGCATGAATGCACAACATGAAATTAAATTTAGTTTACCGGCGTATACTAAATTTAGGATGTGCGTGTACTAAATTTATTATACGCGTATATGAAATTTAGTATATGCGTATACTGAATTTAGTAGACATGTATATGAAATTAAGAATACGCGTGCACTAAATTTAGTATATGTGTACATGAAATTTAGTACACACATATAGTAATTTTACTGTATGGGTATACTAATTTTAATATGTGTGTACTAATGCTAGAGAACCAGTAAAACTCAAAGTATAAGGAAAATAATTAATATAAATTAAAATTTGTATTTAATTGTTTTCCTTATCGATTTGAAGTTAAATCTTTTTTTCTAAACTTTGTCCGAAAGGATATAAATGTTACTATTAAAAATAAAGTATATAGCGATTTGTAATGTTTTGTTTTACAATTATTATTCAATAGGGTATATTGTAAAATAAATACAGTTGAAGTACAGAGAATCACTTTATTAAGAATTATTAATAATTATCAAAGATAATGATCCTTTTAGCGCCCTTTACTCTTTTGTCGCCTGGAGACAGAGGGTTAATGTCAAATATGAACCTGAACAAATAATTTCGTTTCGTAAATATGTACTTGAAAGACACGTAAAAACTATATTTATATTGAATGAATCATCAAATAATGACCTTTGAATGAACATTAAAGATTTTGGCAATTCCGCAACGTATGAATATCCAAACACGTAGTACGATGCGAAAACAACTTGAATTCCTTCCATAACATCTTGAACTCTAATGAGTACGCGATCTAAAAAAATAGTAATAGCACTTTCAGCAGAAAATCGGAACGTCTTCTATAGCTCTCCCGTTTTCCCCAAAAAGATGTTTTAGACGTCTAATAGATGATCTTGTGTTACTTAGGCAAGATCAACTTTTTTTCGCGCGTTAATGTAACCTAAAATGTCTAACTACTTCTGGGATTTTTATTTTACTTTTTTCACATTTCACTTATAAAGCTTCGAAATTCTGGGATACGTAAATTTACATTTGTAAACGAGTAAATAAATTAAACCTACCTTTTGAAAAGAAAAACGCAGATCCAAACAATCCGAACTTTTGCGCGGCATCAAATGTCGATCCAACAACGTAGTTAACCTCAAATACATCGGCATGCGAGTCTGCATGTTGCATGATCCGCGTAACTCGAAACGCGCTTGCGCAGATGAATTTCGTATACAGATATATGAATTTTAGTATACAGAAACTACGAAATTCATATACGTAAAAGAAACTTAGTGTACACTTAAAAAATTTAGTATACCTGGGTATACTAAAATTACCAAGTGTAGTAAATTTAGTAAACATATAGGAAATTTAATATACACCTGTATACTAAAATTGCAAACATTTCTAACAGTGTATTCACGCAGGAACGAATGAATGTAATCTGCACCTTGGGCACACATAAAAAATTTTTAATTTCAAAAACTTAAATTCTTAAAATTAAATTGATATTATGAAAATTTAAACAAAAAAAGTCTATAAGTGTATTACATAAAATATGAAATATCACATAAATTAACTCAGGCAGAATAATAATTTGGAATTCGCAAATGTAAAATCCATATTTTGAAAATATAAAACACAGAAAATAAAAGAACCTTCTTTTAAATGTTTTTATACATAATACTTTTTAATAATAATGCAATTTTTTAATGTACATTTGAAAATTTAGTTTCACTAAACTTCATACTCGTATAATAAAAATGTATACTAAATGTAATTTAATAATTATATTATATATATTAATTATCATAGTTATAATAATTAATTAATTATATTAATTTTTAAAAATATTTTATTAGTCATTTATGAAAAAAGTTGATTTATTTTTACTTGAGTAAGGCTCAAAAATTTTATTGACGGCACTTACTCTCACAAGCTCTGAATAACTCAGGCAGTCACTATATAGGAAAGTTTCAAGTTTTATATCTCAGCATTGTAAGCGAGCGTGTGCGTGATTCGACGAAAGCGTATCGTACTATATATAAGTGTGTAGTTATTAGGTTTATATATGTAAGGTTATATGTTTAAGTGTATTTCTGATTTGAAATGTGATTGGCTACGTCTGGATAATGCGAATGTATTTGTATGTTGTTTATGTATGTACCGGATGACTATTGGCAGGCTCGAGGTAAGAATTTTTTTTTATTTAAGAGAACCATACCATTGCCAGTTGAAATAATACGCCCGATGCTCATTTTACCCAACTAGGGTTTGAAGCACCTCAAGCGTCGGTGATATACTTATACATTTCATGTTAACCCACTGACGCATGTTGGTGCCCTGTCGTCGATAACGTTTTACTCAACTCCTTACTATTTCCTATGTAACGCTTATTGTTATTCACATTGGGTGAATTAGGTATAAGGTAAATGTACCAGTCGTTGCGCGGTTAAGGAAAGCCTTCGCGGATTATTGAATTTAATTATAGCAAAATAAAATTTTTCGTCCTATTAATCGAATCACATTTTGAAAGACACTTTTGATTTGTATTGCAAAGCTTATTGATCTGAAAATTTTCAACACTTATTAACAAATAGTCGAAAATATGAATAAATGCGTTTGACCCAGTCTTTGCGCAAGAAATTTATTATTGTCCCAGTCGTTGCAATCGCGTGTCCTAGGCCTTGCGCTATTGAATTCTTCATCACTTTTTTTTTTTTTTTTCTTCGATTTTCTTTAATAATCGGTTTAAAATAATGTCTGGCGTGTAAAATAATAAATATTACTATTGCAAAACATAACATTTTATTAATATAATCAGTAATTATAATTATTTCCCCTTTTGAGCCCTCTTTTTTGTCGTTTTTTTTCTTTTTGTTGCCGTAAAATAATGATTCATATCTATAAATTTTCGAAACTTGCATCAAATGTCAAAGTTATGAGGTTAGAAAAGATTTTTTACGAAGAAAAATTTATTTACGGCTCTAAATTGTTGACCTTTTTTTCTAGCGAATCATTTTATCGACAAATCATCTTTTTTTCACATAAAAACTTAAAAATTATAAATACTTACTTTTTTATGAACAGACAGATGTTTTTTACATTTAGTCACAATGTCTAACGTCCCGCGCAACGACTGAGACAATTCATGAAATACGTATGCTCCAGTCGTTGCTATGGCCATGCAAACACTAGGTCATGCACGATTTTCGTGTACCAGTCAATAATTTGTTCGATTATTAATATATAGTTTCAATTTTTACCTTAAATGACACGAGATACACTTTACATAAGGGTTATCAAAAATATAAATCAAAAATTTTCAAAATTGATGTCGAATAAATTGATATAAATACTTAAATGCGAGAAGAGTTCCATTTGCATAAAAAATAAGCAGTCATTTTATGAATTACGATTTGAACATTCCGGAATATTTTATTTTTTAGCATTTTTGAGTAAGCATTTACATTAAAAATTTGTTATGAGAGATGAATAATAACCTCATGTTCAACGATATCTTCAACTTGAACACAAAAATATAAAGTAATGTTCTTAATTTTACGTAAAATATGCTAGACAGCGCAACGACTGGTACCAGCGCAACGACTGGTACATTTACCTTATATCAAATTGATTTTATCCGACTAGGATTTAATAGATGTTCAAATGTCCTTATGTCCCAAGTTTAATCGACAGAGCTGAGTAAAATTACTTTAACTATATTTCTCCGTGTGGGCAAAAGAACAACTACCCATTTAAAACCCATTTATTATCTGGGCAGGGAACGGATTGCACAAGTTGGGCCCAATCAGTTTTCCCAAAGATGGGCTTTGGTTGGGCTGAGCGTTACAACCCAAAATGGGCCCCAGTCAGACAGCCCAGCTGGGGCCAGCCTGGTGAATGTGCAATCTGATTGGAACCCAGTCTGGCCCCAGTCGGCTTTTCCACACGGGTTATAGAGGGTAGGAGAAAGAAGAATGAGCAACCTTGGACCAAATGGATGTTTATCAAAATTTATTTTCATTCAAAATGACGACGTTTCAATAACATTATGTCATCCTCCAGGGAGAAAAATGGATATTGACCCATAATATCTAGATATTGAGGCACAATGTCAGTAGCATTCAACTATGTGACAAACATTTAGATATTCTACTTTAATGCCTGCAGATATTGAAAAAAAGATATTAACCACCAGTATCTCAGATAATGAGCTTGATTATCTCAGATATTAAAAATGAATATTCAAGATACTAAACTTCTGAATATCCTCGTTAGTAAACTTGAATGTCTGAGGTACTAAAGTTGAATATCTCAGATATTTAACATCAATATCAGGTACTTATGCTGAAAAGGTAAGTTTTAGATGTTCCAGCTCAATGTCTAAGATACTCAAAAAAAATTTTTAAAGGTTATAAAATAAATACATATTCAGTTTTTTTAGAAAAAAGTCAAATTATATTTTATTATGATCTTTTCTGTAAAAGTAATATAGATGTTTGAACAAAATTTTCGTTATCTGGCATGTCTAAAATTAATTTAATGTTCTTGTTAGAAACTTAACCTTAACACTAAGGTTAGATTTCATTCTCGGCTATAAACCACATATAGAGAAAATATATAACTTATATGTTTTACTTACTGCATCTCAAGGTTAAGACCCGATCACTTTTATTCCATTAGAAACACTTATTAGAATTTAAGGAAACTTTAATAAACTTTTAAAATTTATCTTTCCGGAACGCTGCAAGCATGTCAATCTTAGATTCACTAGATTTTGATGAGAGCGAAAAAGTGATCACATGACCTTTATATATATGCGCGCGCACTTCATGTTTCAATATCTAAACTATTGAATCTGAATATCAAATGTTACTTCTCGGAAAAATCTTATATATTGAAAAAAAAATTTTAATATTGCGTGTCAATATCTAGATATTATGGATGAATATCTCCCATTTGAATATCTACTTTTCAATATCCATTTTTCTCCGTGTCTTCAGGTCAAAAATACATTTGTTTCAGTATTATGATTATTATTATTATTGACAGATGTAGAACGTTTTTATCAGTATAATATATTCTTTTGTGTGCGAAAATATCGAGTTTTAAGCCGAATAAGCGTCATTTGCGGGAACTTTTGATTTACTTCTTCAATTTGAAGAAATCTGCAGCTTAGGCGCATCGATTGCTTGTAGAAACATATGGTGAGGCTGCCTTAAGTGAAAGAAGTTGTCGTGAGTGGTTTCAAAAGTTTAAGAACGGTGAATTTGACATCGAAGACAAAGAACGTAGCAGAAAGCCGAAAGTGTACGAAGACGCGGAATTGGAAGCATTATTGGCTCAAGATTCGTGCCAAACGCAAAAAGAACAATACGATAGACAATACTTCGAATAAAACATAAGGTTCCCTTCTTTCACAATAAATACCCAATTTTTGATAAAAAACGGCGGAAACTTATTTGTATATCTGCTATTATTAATTTGTCACAATTTTTTCATATTTTAGTTGCGATAGTTTTTTTCCTTTAAGTCCTAATTTTTGTAAAGAATTGTACATTTTTCTTATGTCAAGTATGTGATATCAATGAAGCCAACATAGAACTAATGAAAAAATTAGGAAAATTTAAAAAATTTTATAAAAATTAGGACTTAAAAGAAAAAAACCATCGCACCTAAAATATGACAAAATTGTGACAAATTTTATAAATAAATAGTTGTGATATTTTGTGTAAATGTAGGAGGATTTAATGACTACAGGTATTTAGATTTTGCTTTTGATAATTTTGTGTTTATCAACTTTATAACTTTATCATAATTTTTATAATTATTATAGAGCAAATACTTAAACAAATGCACTTTTTATCTGAAGAAGATGACATAATGTCATTGAAACGTCGTCATTTTGAACGAAAATAAATTTTGAGAAACATCCATTTGGTCCAAGGCTGGTCATTCTCCTTCCTACAATGAAGAAAATTATTTAAACGTAAAATAATTTTTTAAATATAATTATAGAGGGTAATTATTTTCATAAATTTGAGGGATGGCGATAAGAGTTTATTAAATTAATGTACGACTGCTATTCAGAAAAAATTACTGGGAATTTTATTTTAATCTGAGAAAAAATTCAAAGGTAAATTGATTTTTAGTCTGGATTATGAAATGAAATAAAGTAGTTTCCACACGGAGAAACTTTCCATAGATATGTGTGTTTTATTTTATAATGATAATTCTGGAAATATTAGGAATCTTAAAAATTCGGAAAATTATATGAAATTTTATTATAGATTTAGCAAAAGTTCTTAACTTGAGTTTCTACTTGCCAAATGTTTTCATTTATTTTATTTTTTTCTATAGGAAAGCAAAGGCTCAAATTGAACATTAACACATGTTTTATCGAATTCGTAACATCAGAAGATATGATGGATAAGATAAATAAAACAAAAGAGTTTTTTTAGTTCGTGTTTTTTACTGATTTTACTAAAATTCGAATCAAATCATCTGAGAAATTGTCGAATTTTTTATTATCCTAAAATGTTCTTCTATTTTTCAAATTCAAAATATTGAACTTTTTAAATTGTATGCATTGTAATTGTCTTTACATTTGAAATTTTAAAATGATAAAACATTTTCACCAAATGGTAAATAAATTTCCAGACCTTTTAAGTACAGAATTTTGTTATACTAAATTAAAATTATTTAATTTTTAATTAACTTTAAGAGAACCTTAATTCACTACGATTTCAACAAAATCACCGAAAGTGTCTACCACATCCAAACTTTATTCTTTGGATCGTATGACTAAAAGTTTACGACAGCGTAGCCATGGAAGTTGAAAACTTCAACGACGACTTTCATATATCATATTAGCTTTTCTCACCGGTTGCTTCAAAACTTTTCTTTTACTCAAGTCCAAAAATTTGATGAAGTTTTAGTAGATAATAAAGTAAACAGTTTCAGACTGAGTTTTTCCTTCTCCTTAATATCAACTTCTGAACAATCTCTATATTATTATTCAGTATTTCCAAGACAAAAATTCTTCATACGGATAAAAATGGATATTTAAGATTAATTTGGTTACACTTTTGATTACTGTAAAAATTGGTAAAAATTAAACTAATACTGCGAACTGGATTAGTAGAATTTTGGTATAAAAAAAAATGAGCATTTAATCTAGAAAACATTGTCTTTAATGCGTTAAAATACATCCAATTCAGTGCTATGAATTGAAAAAATATATAAAAATTCCTAAAAATAATTAAAAGTTATGAAAATCATAAAAATTAATAATCTTGAAGGGCTTGTGCTACTTGAAAAAAATAACAAGTTCATGTGACCAACTCAGTACAGTATCTACACGTTTACGTCCAAAAAAATAAAATTTTGTTTTCGAAATTTGGGAAATGCTAAAGGAGATAAAAACGAATATAGATAGACTGATTTTGGTTTTTATTATAAAAAAAAATTTCCTGTAGATTTTACTAAAATTAAACTTTTTTCGTTTCACAAACCAAAAGACGTCTACTTAAGTCCCTTTTTATCTTCTTTAACACTTTGCAAATTTTGGAAACAAAATTTCATGTATCATAATCTTTAATCACTTTTAGAAATTCACATATATTTTTTGAATTCATGGCACTGCAAAGGGCCAACATACGTGGCCGAAACGTATGCCTGCCTTTTTGGTTTATTTTTTGAATGTACGATTTTGAAAAAATTGTTTAAAAAATAAAAAAAAGAAAGTCACCCCATGCCAAAGCAACAAGAAATCATAATATTATAATTTTAAAACTGATTTAAGGGGTGAATGTTTGCGTTTGAAATGGAGTGCGATGCGATTACAAGTGTTGGACTGCATTGAATCCCTCTAGCCAGAGTTGATGATTTATGAATACGGTAAGCCGCTCGTTACGTATACGTATATGGCTTAACATGCATACATATCCAGGCGTTAATGGCAAGGCGCCGAAGAACCAGAAGAGGGTCACCACGAAGCATCCAGCAAAGGGTAGTAAATATTCGAACAGGAAGTAAAAGCTGGGGAAGGTCAGGGTCCGAATTCTGTGATTTCCTAGCCCTTATACAGAGTGACTTTTTTATCTTGAGACATCGAAACATCTCAAGAAATATATATATAAAAAAAACTTTAAATTTCGAATGGGAACCTCTATTTTATATTGCAGATTCGGATTCTCCATTTAGAAATACGTAAGCTTCATTAAAAAAAAAAACTTTTAATTTAAAATTCAATTTTTTCTCATTTCTGGGGGTCTAGGGTAAATTTTTTCGGATTTTCACCCTTGAAAATAAAAAGTTTTTATTTCGGATATTTCGAGCAAAAAAACGTCAAAAAGTTCTGTACCTTAAATTAATATTATTATTAATAATTGTATTTTATGAAATAATTTGACTAATTTCTCAATGACTCTGATTTAAAATAAGTCTTTTAATTTGAATCAGTAGTTTCTTACATTCTCATCACATATGAGAAGGTTCTATATTTGTGTAAAATTTGAACCCTTTTTTTAATGGATTTCCACGTTTTATGATTTCCTAAATCTTTGAAACAAGAAAATCAATAATAAAAATCCATTTATCAGTCAAACTATACAAGATACGAAAAACTTTTATTATACAAAATTGTTTGCTGGAAAAATTCCTACAAATATGCATTCACACATTTTTTATTTCGATTAAAAAAAAACACTTTTTGAAAATCAAAAATTCGATTTTTCAACCAAAATTTGCGAGATATGGAAAAAACGTCAGAATGCGATATTCTTTGCTTGAATAAATTATACAGATTCGAATCCACACATTTGTTTATAAAATGAATATTTTCTGTTTTATTTCAAATAAAGCCCTTTGAAAAAATTTGATTTATTTTTTAAATATGCGAGATATGGAAAAAACATTATAATGCAGAATTGTTTGCTTGAATAAGGTATACAAATTTTCATCAACATTTTTATCCACACATTTTTTGATAAGATGCATATTGTTCGTTTTAAATTTCAAAAATACTATTCAAAATCAAAAAATACTATTGTTCAACCAAAATATTTGAAAAATAGAAAAAAAGTCACGATGAGAAATTGTTTACCTAAATAAGTTCTACAAATATGATGTAACTTTAAGAAAATTCAATTCAGATTTACAATATTATAAAATTGACTTGAGTTTCAGTATCAAATTACAAGAAATAAACTTGAATGTATCCGAAGAACATAAAACCGAGCGCGCTGAAGCTTTTGATTTGCGCGCGATACCGCACATTTACTTATTTCAATCAGTACTTCAATTCTAGCTATAAATACACTCAAGACTCATAATAGAGGCACTTTCTTAAACGACTTCAAGTTGTTTACGTCACCAATCTTTCGACCCCTCGTACCGCACTATCAACAAACTAATTTTAGGACGGTCCTAAACTCAGTTCCCCTATTATGAGTCTTGAGTGTAGTTGGTTTTAACTGATTTCTTAAGTCATAACACGTGAAACAACTGATTTTATAGCTAAAATCCGGTTACTGATTGAAATTACTTTAAAAATTAATTATGGTTTTGACTAGTTAATTATCAAAAATGACTAGTCGACCTACAAATTTCACAAAAGTGAATCAGTAAAACAAATTCTTAATGATTCAACTTTCTGAAATCTGACTCTAAATTTTAAATTTCCAACTTATTATTAGTCACTATCATAGCTAATTTAATTAGTGACTTACCTACAGTCTTTTATACAATCACTTTAGATTTTTTCAAATTTAAAGAACATGCTTCTGAAAATACGGAGATCAGAAGACTTGATGAATAGCAACGATACTAACTCAACAAAAGGGAAGCTTGTGTGAAAGGGGGACGTGAGAATGAAATGCGTGAGGTGGTGAAGAGGAATTAGTATAGCAAAGTTTGGTATGCGTGAGTGAAAGAGTGGATGGTCGGCGTCACGCCACGCGGACCCCGAAAAATTATGGTAACTGCCGCGAGAATGAGAAGGGCAGTCGACTAAAAATAATATTGCGTTTTACCGACAGCCTAATTTTGTTTCAAGGTACCGCGAATACTGTGATGAGATGATGTTATTGTATAGCCCTTCGTAATCGGAATTTAAGGTCCAAAAATGTAAGCAAAATGCTCGTTTTGTGACCCTGAGCAAAGGTCGTTAGACTCAACGGCCGGAAGACATTTCACCCAATCTCTACAATCTTCCAACTTCAATTCTATTTTATTAAAGAGGAAATGTATAAGAGAAATCATCCTGACTATTCAAATTATTTATCTCACTCCTCTTGTTAATATCAGTCCAGCTTTAAACTTTTTCACTTACTCAGAGAAATGGTGTTTTGATGTTTAAATTTTAAAGGGGATGTTCTAGAGAAGAATTAAAAATAACATTTAGCCAAGTGAGGCCCAGTTTTATTAAAGGATTTAAATTGGAACACTTTTCTACTTATTTTGATTACTGATTTACTGATTTGATAAGTCAAAAATTTCTGTGTTTATTAGACAGAATTTGTCATCAGTATTTCAGCAATAGATTCTTTTATTATTTTAATAAAATTTAAGTTGATTAAAAAAACTTTTTGTCATTTTAAACATCAGTAGGTGTTACTTAATCGTCACAAATATTTAGATAAACAAATATGACCCGATAAATGCATTCTGAAGGATTCTATTTTTAATTATAAAATTTATATAATATATTATGAGAACTTCCTCTAGGGATGGAAAAATTTTTAGATCTAAGTTCTACGTCCTAGTTTCTTATTTGTTGACCTTTAAAGGACGAGCTATCGTGAAGTTACCTCCTAAACCTTCTCAATCATGCAAAAATGCTATTAACGCAAAAAAAATGTTCATTTTATGCATAAATTTACGAACACTTCCATTTTTGAAATTAAATTAAAGTTTTCGAGGAAAGGTATCTTAAAATTGCGAATAATGTACTGAATTTTCTGAAATTTTTCATATGCACAATATTTTAGAAATATAAATCAATGATGAGGACTCCGATCAGAGTCGAAACGTTTGAAAGTATATAACCTTCTGAATTATTATTCCTGGACCCTAAAACCAATTATTAACAACAACATCGTATGGAATTTATTAATGAGGGTCGATACACGTCCTATTTTATGAATATTAATTTTAGTATAAATACAAATCATAAATATAATAAATACATATTAATAAAATATGCTATGTTTTTTTTTCTCGAAAATTTTCCACACATCCCATTAATCTTATTTTCACAAAGAAGATGCAAATCCATGTTACACATGGCAACTGCAATTCCACAAGCTACCAAAAAAAATTCCGATGACAGTAAATAAACCCACGCGTAAAGGAGAGAAAAAAATAAAGTAACAAATGATTTGTGCTCATAAAGGCGTGTACCTCGTGCATGCGCGGGGCGTGTTAATCGTAGAGTGCTTAACCCGCTGTTACCTAACCCTATCCGTAACATGGGTAGCACGTGGATGCCGCTCGACAGCCATAAAAGGGTCACCAGAATTCGAGTAGCATGTGACAAGTGTAAAAGGGCCTCTCGGGTGTGTCTTAAGGGATCGAGCGCCATCTACCTAACGGCCTTCGAAACTCTCATTCAAACATACCTGTACTTTTTCTCGGCCGGTAAAGCAGGTCGCGCCTGCGTTTCTCCACAATTGGGACACGATACAACGAGAGAATGAGAGAACTCCCGACGTTTTATTATCACTTGAGTGCTTATAAACCGCAGTGAATCGCTTCATTTTCGTTTTTATGTGGTAGTCATTCTCAACGCTCGGAATGATTTTATTGCCGCGATGCACGTTACCTTCACCTGAACGTGTACAATTACTTGACTTGTTCACGCCTTGCCGTAGCCTGCAATTGTAAAATCCCATTCCGCTAATAAAACGAGAATTGAATGATCCCCTATTATATTTTGTCTGATCGATTGAGAATAAATACTGTCTTCAATATTTATGACCCTATGTGAGAATAATCGGTGTTGATTTTATGGGATTGCTCGACGATTCAGAAGTTTTAGAGATGCTATAAAAGAATTTTACTGATCTTGATTTATAGTTTGATTTCGTTTGATATTCTATCGAGGTTGAAGCATTTCTTCACAAAAAAACGTTATTTTTATTCTTTGTTAGAAAATCATTTTTTATTTACATAAGGACCCTTACGGAAAAAACATTCTAGATCGAATTGAAAAAGAATAATTCAAACCAAAATCAATATGATTTGAAGAAAGCATTCGATTGTTGTTCAAATATTTCCATATTTAGTAACAACAACTCAGGTTAACAATGTCATCAAGTTGTTTGAACAAACTTTCTATGACTAGAATTCAAGGAACTGAACCAGATGAAGAAAATGTTCTTATTGGTCAGTGAAAGGTATTATGGTTGCTGCGATGGTCCCAGGGGAGTCAGGGGGCAGGTCTTTCACTAAGGGGAACACCCCTAAAGCCCGCAGGTATCATGGCCTCTGAATTTGAGATGGATGCCTATTCGAGAGGAGCCAGTATATGAATAGAATAAAAATATAGTTATAGGAACCGTTGGAATTTCATCACAAGGACTAGGTAGTCGAGACCTGCCACGCGAGGCAGAGACACGGCACCTCGTTAGCACATCGTTCCAACTAGCTTTTGCCTGATAACGTCATACATGCCCCCGAGTGCTGTGGTCCAACTTTGTAATCTGCTGGAATTATCGGTCCATGCATCGGGATTGCTCGTCCCCGGGTTGAATGAGTGCTTCCGCCAACAATAACTCACTTTTGATTTACGAACATGTCAAACCTAAAGATACTAAACCATAAAATTTGTGTTCTAACTATAAAATACTTTAATTGGTTAGCCAAAGCTGGATAGTTGGAGAAGATAAGGAGCTTGAAGGTATTTCCTTAAAGACGTCTTTAAATTCTATAAAATTTTTTGTAACTCTTACAAAACGTAAAGAAAATCACTCAACATGTTCTCCTTATTAGAAAATAAACTATTCCGTGCTTTGAAGGTATTAAATCAAACAAGATTGGAATGATATAAGGAGTATTAGATTTCTGTTAGCAAGTATATTAAAAGATTGTGTGCCTGATAACGGATAAAGGTTGGTTTATAACGAGCTTATTTTTGCTCTTTATGATCTTGATATTGATACCGATACGTAAGTTGCTCTTCTTCAGTTTACCTGAAGATGAATCTCATCAATGAATCACATATTCTATTATAGGAACATCTAGAAACTTTGCCCATTCTATTTTCAAAATCGAATCTTCATCAAGAAGTAGCTCTTGGATATAAAAATCATTATCTTCTTTAAAGCTTATTTTATAATACGCTCTAAAAACAGACTATGGACTTTTGAACGATTCTCTTCACTATTAAAGGATTTTCTATTCAAAATTGTCATGAGAGGAAATTCTTTAGCAGTTAAAGGATTGTCGTTGCAAATAATATCCTTTTACTATAAAAGTATTTTCTTTGGTCTGAAAATGAAATCCTTTGTCGAACAAAAGAAATATAATTTCGAGGATAAAAGAAAACAAATTGTATGTTATAACCTATAAGTAATGTCACAAGCCAACTTTCATGAGTGCGAGTATTAAATCGATCATTATCAATACTATAAAAACGAACCATCTTAGATTTCAGCTTAAAGAAATTTTAAGATACAACTTTGCTTGTACTATAAATTTTTCAATACGTGTAAAAATTAAAAGTCCATGGTCTATAAAATATAATTAAAATGGTAGATTATATTGACCCTTGATTTAATTTCACTCTTTTCTGTATCATTTGTCAAGTACTTTAGTTATTCCGAAAAAATATGTGAAATTAGCGACACGACCTTTTTTACATTTTCTAGATTTTTATAAATATCACTGATGAGGGCTCCGATTTTAGAGCCGAAACGTCTGATTAAATAGACTTCTTCATTTATGGACCCTAAAGCCAATGCAAACGTACCAAGTTTCATAAAATATAATGTTGAAAAAATGTTACCAAAATAATTTTTAAACTTTGTTGCATTTTAAATTTCACGATGAATTCTATAGTATAAATTTTACTAATAATTTTAAATCCAGATACTTTTTTGCAAATAAAAAATAACTGTTAATTTCATCAAATGAATCATTGTATAAAAAATTATAGATACAAATCTGTGTGTGTGTAGTTATAGTTTAAATAAATATAGCAAATAAAATCATAAAATTATATTAAAAATTTTGATTATACGATCTAAAATTCGGCAATCTTTATAATGGCTTATTAAATCGGCAAAAATAGATCTATTATTAATTACTGCAAATTTTTAAGGAGGCTTCGAAGCGTAATTTAGAAAAAAATAGTTCAGGTTAAAATTGTTTACTTAACAAAAGTTATTTAGATTTTAATCTTTTGTTGTTTCTTCACAAAAAAATTACAATTCTTCTTTAATTCTAATGATCCAGGGCTCATTTTATTCTCTAAAGGATTCCCTGCAATTCTATTTGGTTGAATTTTATTACAATTTAAACTACCATTGTTTATAACAATAATAAGTGTATAATTTCCAAACAAATGTATTTGATTAAAATCCACCCGAATAGAATTGCAGGGAATCCTTTAAAAAGTAAAATGAGCCCTTGATCATTAGAATTAAAAAAAAATTGTAATTTTTTGTGAAGACAAAACAACAAATTACACTCTAAATACTTTTTTAAGTAAACGATTTCAACCTGAACTATTTTTTTCTAAATTACGCTTAGAAGCCTCTTTTAAAATATGCAGTAATTAATAATAGATCTATTTTAGTCGATTTTATAAATCATTATATACAAGTGGCAAATTAAAATTAATAGATTTGTATATTATAAAATATTAATATACATTCATATTAAATTTAATAAATTTCCAATTAAAATATATTAAAATTAACAAACATTATTGAAATATATATACACATGTGTATTAAAATTCAAATGAAAGTTTGTATTTTTTGAGATGAAAGTATTTTGAATTTAATATACGTTAGGGGCCGTTCACATAATACGTCACGCGATTTTTAGCTATTTTTTACCCCCCCCCCCCCCGCCCCTCATGTCACACATGGTCGCAAACCTCAGCCCCCCCCCCCTTTCGATGTCACGTCACACCTCTTAATTTTATAAAACATTTTTCGTTAACGCTTACAAAATCCAGTAAAAAAAGAAGCCATTAATTATTATTGTAGATAATCTTTTCAGAACTTTTTTTCAAATTTCGTGGGTACACATTTAATGTGTGACGTAACGCAGAGGGCAGACCCCCCTTCCAACATGTCACACCACGTCACAATTTGCAGACCCCCTCCCCCATAAACTGTGTGACGTATTATGTGAACGGCCCCTTACTGAAAAAAATGTCCATTGTATGTAATGGAAGTTTAATACAGAACTTTATAACAGTGTAATATATCAGATGATATTAATTATTCTGAAGAGTGTAAGAATATGCAAAGAGACTCCTGAGAGGGAATAGAAACTCAGAAATTACAATCGGTGGTATTTATTGGTGATAAGAAAGAAGTAGCTCTTGGGATAATTGACACCAAGTGGTCTTTAATAAGCATAAATATAAAGAAGAAACAATGGTATTGATATCCACGTGGCTATATTAGTTGGAGGCTTATAAAAAAGCAATCGATGTCCGCGGTGTTATCAAGACTGGTTGATATGATCACTCGCTTGGGAGGTCTGTTATCTGGTTCTATGCTGCCCATCCCAGAGCTTTACGAAAACGCTAACTAACTAACCAGCATTTACATTGCTAATTGCACCAACATGTGAATGTAGTGGTACCTAACGTGGACAATGCTTCGAGGGAATTAAACGAGCACTGCAGGAGAAGCACGACCGAACCACGAACATTTCTGATTCCAAAAGAATTGTAGGGTCGACTGTGGTCAGGGACATTCCTGGATAATTTAACGAATCTGTTCTGGTTGCGCTATATGGTTGTGATATAAGGATATTTGGAATTATTTTCATAATGCAATTTTATAATAAAATTTTTGATGGACTCGATTACTGAATTTTATTAATGGCATTTTTCTTGTTTGTTTCAGGTAAGATGATTACTCTTTCTGTCTGAAATATTACGGTAAGGAATAAACAGTATTATTTCGAGAAATTGTTTAGTTGAGATACATTTTGATTCTTTTTTTCTTTATAAATTACGTTTGTAGTTTCTTAACACTTCAATGAGTGGGTTTTTTTTTGTACTTGCAGAAATTGAATTTCTAATCAATTCTGCATTAAAGAAAAAAATTCTTTAAATTAGACGACACTATAATTTGAGAATTTATGGTGCTTTATATCATTTACATATATTAGAACATGGAATATGTTACAAATAATGCTAAAAGACATAAAAAATCATTTATTCATCTCTAATGTAAAAAATATTTTTTTGAGTACGTTACATGGAACAAGTTTTATAAAATGTTGAAAAATATGTATAAAGAAGAATACTGATATGAATAACTAGTTGTTAATAATATTTTCTTTAACTTTGTTCCATAGAATACAATTCAGAAAATGTTAAAAGACTTTAAGTTTTCAATATCCTATCACAATAGGTCACTTAAGGTAGCTCATCTACGAAAATTAAACCTTAGGCAAAAATAGATCATTATGCTTTAAAGAATAGAAATATTATAATTGAAGGGCTAATTTGAAGAAGAAAAGATTATTTTCCATGAAAAAAATTTGAAACACAGAAAAATAATTTTATAATTCAATTTTATTTTCGCTTCAACTTTTTTTCTTATCGCTTCTTACCAAATTTTAAAAAATTATGCGATTCTAATAAATCACGAATCGTTTTTTAAGAGGGAAGATTCTCCACAACTTCACCGTTTCCAATTTTTGAAAATAAATTCTTCAATGGCTGAAATCATTAGAAAAAAATTCCCAAAACGAAATTTTTATAGACAAATTGCTGAATTTGATAATAATTGATTCATTTTCAAAAATTGGAAACGGTTAAGTTTTAGAGAATCTTTTCCTTGATAAAGTGATTCTTAATTTATTAGAATCGCATAATTTTTTAAATCTGGTAAGAAACGATAAGGAAAAAAGTTGGGGCAAAAATAAATTTTTTTAATAAAATTATTTTTCTGTGTTTCAAATTTTTTTCATGCAAAATAATCTTTTTTTTTTTCAAATTAGCCCTTTAATAATAATGTTGCTATTCTTGAAAGCAAAATTATCTATTTTTTCTTGAGGTCTAATTTTCGTGGATGAACTACCATAAACTGTTAATGTTTTGGCAAAGCTGTATTATCACTCGACAGATAATTAGTTATTATAGTTATAAAAAGGGGTCAGATAATGATTTAAAAATTTTTACACGGAGCAAAATGGTTATTCTGGATGATTATCTAGATATTCAACTATGTGACAAGCATCTCATATGATCAGTTTCAATATCTGTACTCTCTAAATCAGAATCAGTAAAAATGTACTGATTATCAGTGAATTTTGACTGATTCAAATAGCTAAAAAGAGGTTACTGCGAATCAGTCAAATTTCACTGATTACTTCAGTCAAAATTAACTGATTTAACAGTGGAAAATATTGTTTTCACTAATTAAACAGTGAAAATTAACTGATTTAACAGTGAAAAATATTGTTTCCACTGATGATTCAGTGAAAAGGCAAATCTCTGATTCAATCAGTGAAAATTTGACTGATTCAGATTTAGAGAGTAAATACATATTTAGCTGTAATATCTGAGATATTCGTATTAACCTATTAAACTGAATATATAAGATGCTTGTCACATACTTGAATATCCATTTTTCTCCGTGTATATACATATTTCTGATCATTCATTTTCATTTCCATGCGCGGTTTTCTTTGCAGTAATTTTTTCACTAAATCTTGAGGTTGATTTCAAATAAGTTAAATAACTATTTCTAACAAGGGTAAGACGTTCATTTTTTCAGAAGTTATGGATTTTAAAACTACTGCTACATATATGTACCATTGTTCATTAAAAGGGTAGTTTTCAAAACCATTTGCATTATTTTTACACTTTCTAAATATGAATCAGTCAAAATCTACTGATTATCAGTGAAATTTGACTAATTCAACTAGCTAAAAAGAGGTTACTGTAAATCAGTCAAATTCCACTGATTGCTTCAGTGAAAATTAACTGATTTAACAGTGCAAATATTTTTTTCACTTATTCAATTAGTGATAATCAACTGATTTAACAGTAAAATATATTTTTTAACTGGTGAATCAGTGAAAAGGCAAATCACTGATTCAATCAGTAAAAATTTGACTGATTCAGATTTAGAGAGAACGTGACTAAAACTATTTGAGCCAAATTTTAATTTTAAACATTTTTGAAAGTAAATTATCTGTATAAATGATAAAAAATGACGTTGACCAATTTTTCTAACATTTTAAATGTATACCTATAAGCTAAATGTCTCGATAATGACCAAATTTTCGACAGAAACGTCTTTGAAACGTGACATACATGAGTGACTCAAATTTCTTCTTACATCTTTTAGATTTGAGGATTACAATACCACAGCTATAATAATTTATAATAAATCCTCCTGCAAAATTCATTTGGAAGTGATCTTATAAAAGCTGAAAAATATTTTTAAGGATTGCAAGGATGTACATAAGAAGACGCGTAAGATTTACGATGACGCGTAAATATCTCGGCGACGTCCCCAACTTTTAGAAACCCTTGGTAGATAGAGGGTGGTGGGCTTTGCGATGGGCGCGGTCCTTTATACACTTCCACCAGTCCACCAACGGCACTTACTTGAGTATATCTTTGCCTGGCGGGGGTAGATGCGAGCTTTAACTCTTGCACCGCTCGCAGCCGGGGAATAAAACATTGTGCTCCGCGCAAGAGGAAACTTGGTCCTTCCGCGTTGCACTTATTTTTCTTTTTCTGAGTACATTTATGCTCCCGTTGCCCCAGACGACGTCCGTGCATTGCGAAAAATCCGGCACGAAATTCTCCCTACGTAGGTATAAGCTTTTTGGTATCGCTATAAATGGCCAACAACTGCCATTCTCACGCGAGTTACACACCCCGTTATACACCAAACTTCGGCGTTTCCAAACTCGAATATACTCCACTGTAAACTCACCAACTTTTCACATTCGTTGATCTTGACAATTGGGAAAAATTATAATTTACCAGCGAATTTTATGCATTATACGCATGGAAAATATTTTCTTGCAGAGAAATTATATTTTATAATGTATTTTCATAAGGTTAAGTTAAAATCAGTATCTTTGAATTTGTTCTTAAGTTTTTAATTCTCCTTGTATTGTATATTGTATTTGACGAATCGAGAAACGCAATTAAGAAAATCATTAGATTAGAAAATTTTAAAAATGCTACAGATAGAATTAAGGTAGTTCGTTCACGAAAATTAGACCTCAGGCAAAAATAGATAATTTTGCTTTCAAGAATAGCAATATTATTATTGAAGGGCTAATTTGAAAGAGAAAAGATTAATTTCCATGAAAAAAAATTTGAAGCACAGAAAAATAATTTTATTAATTAATTTTATTTTTGCCCATACTTATTTTCTTATCGTTTCGAGCCAAATTTTTGAAAATGATGCGATTCTAATCAATTACGGTTGATTTAAAAAAAAAAAAATTCTTTTCAACTTGACCGTTTCCAATTTTTGAAAATAAATTCTTTAATGGCTGAAATTATAAAAAAAAAAATTCAAAACAAAATTGTTATGAACAAATTGCTGTATTTGATAATAATTAATTCAATTTCAAAAATAGAAAACGGTCATGTTGTAGAGAATCTTTTTCCTAAAAAAATGAACCGTGATTTATTAGAATCGCATCGTTTTCTTACATTTGGCTCGAAGCAATAAGAAAATAAGTTTGGGTAAAAATAAAATTCATTACTCTCTAAACCTGAATCAGTGAAATAGTCACTAATTATATTAGTGAAAATATATCAACTGATGAATCAGTGTCCTGCTTTGATTTCACTGAGGAATCAGTGAACGCGTCACGTGAACATAACTTTTGAATTCCCGAATTTAAAACTTTCATCTACACTTTACTGATTTATCGTCCCTTAAAAATAATAATAATTACGTAATTTCGTTTTAGTGTTGTTTAGCCTAAAATTACTAATATTACTCCCACCTGAAGATTTCACTGATTCAATAAGTGAGTTCAATCTATTTCACTGATTCATCAGTCGAATTTCACTGATTCTCAGTGAAAGACTTATAGCTGCTGCTATCAGTGAATAGTCACTGCGAATCAGTGGACGTTCACTGATTCAGGTTTAGAGAGTAATACAATTTTTTTTTGTGTTTCAAATTTTTTACATGAAAAATAATCTTTTCTCTTTCAAATTAATCATTCAATAATAATATTGCTATTCTTGAAAGCAAAATTATCTATTTTTGCCTGAGGTCTAATTTTTGTGAACGAACTACCTTAAAACTTAAGAAATCTAGTTTTTTCAATCTTTTAACTGTAGGGAATCTCAGTTTTTATGTATTTTCAAGAACAAAAATTCTATAGATATTCCAATTAGCATCAGCATTATAACAGTTTTCTGATTGAATTATAAACATTTTTGCATACCATGAATATGTAAACATTTACTTGGAAAATGATGAAAGTCGAATATTCTACATTATTTTGAAGATAATTATTTGATTTAAATCCGTAGTATCTGAGGTCAAGTTTTCCAAAGATTAAATGATAATTTACTATAGATTGTATCAAACTTTACTACAATCAATACTAAAGTTTCATATTATTTTTCGAATCTTTAGCATTTTGAGTTCGAAAACTCTTCACTCTGCTAGGAATAATTACCATTGCACCGCGATTTTCTTTAGATTCCTAATATTTTTTGGAATTATCATCATAAAATAAAATATATATCGCTATAAAAAGTTTCTCCGTTTACCCAAAACGTAAAATTATCCCATTTACATGTTTCGGAATTTCCAGATACAAGCATCAGAATATTCAACACTTCGTAACTGAAAATCAAGAAATTGTTTCTTAAATTTACTAAAAAGTAACTGCATTTTCTTGAATTATATTTTGATTTTACGAAACCGCAACTGAATAAAAGTCCAGTCACGTGTTTCGGAAAATTACAGTAGAAATTTCTAACAGTGCATTAAGGTAGTTCGATCACGAAAATTAGACCTCAGGCAAAAATAGATAATTTTGCTTTCGAGAATAGCAATATTATTATTGAAGGGCTAATTTGAAAGAGAAAACATGATTTTTCATGAAAAAAATTTGAAACACAAAAAAATAATTTTATTAATAAATTTTATTTTTGCCCAAACTTTTTTTCTTATCGATTCTTACCAAATTTTAAAAAATTATGTGGTTCTAATAAATTACGAATCACTTTTTCAAGAAAAAGATTCCCTACAACTTAACCATTTCCAGTTTTCGAAAATGAATGAATTATTATCAAATTCAGCAATTTGTTTATAAAAATTTTGTTTTGAAAAATTGTTTTTTTATAATTTCAGCCATTAAAGAATTTACTTTCAAAAATCGAAAACGGTCAAGTTGTAGAGGATCTTTTGAAATGAACCTTGAGTTATTAGAACAACATTTTTAAAAATTTGGCTCGAAGCGGTAAGAAAATAAGTTTGGCCAAAAATAAAATTTATTAATAAAATTATTTTTCTGTGTTTCAAATTTTTTTCATGTAAAATAATCTTTTCTCTTTTAAATTAGCCCTTCAATAATAATATTACTATTCTTAAAAGCAAAATTATCTATTTTTGCCTGAGGTCTTATTTTTGTGAACGAAGTACCTTAGGCGAAAGAATCAATTAAAAATTGATTAAACTTCGATTTAATTATCTAAAAATAAAATAGGGACATGAAGATTAGTATTCCAACAAATGTCTATTCTATATCCATAGAATCGAAATATAAGTCCATCCCCTGACATTTGTATAATGGAACTCGAGGAAAGGGAACCATAAAAGTAGTAACATAAAAAAATCGAAATACTCATCCGAGTTAAATTACAGTACAGATTTACGAGTAGTGTGAATCAACTCAGGGGTGAAGGAATTCTGGTAATATCTGGCAACGCTGCTATAGTATTATAACGCCAGGAGGGAAGTATAGTTACTCGATCCGAAGAGAGTGGTGGGTCAGGACGTAGACGGGAAGCTGAATAGCCATCTGTGTATACTGTCACTATAGTCGTCTCTCCACCTATCTCTATGCATAACCTAAAGTAAACGGACTTTTATATACTAGGACGTCTCACTGCGCATAATACACTCCATTCTGCACATAATGCCGAATGCCGTATTCGAGCCAGCGCGCCACCGCCTGCTTCCGTGTGAGTTTCATACTCTACAATCTACATGTGTATTTTACTCTTGGTGTAGGTGGATAACGATGCGCGAACCGCGTGCCAAAATTATATCGACCCTGAATCCACCCCTGACGTATGGCGTCTGCCGTTTTTATACCCCACTCGATTTTCAGCCTCGCGAAGGCATTTGAAGGAAAAAAGGTATTAGCTAATTCTTTATCCTACTTATAGATTACAATTTCGAACGGCACATTTAACTTGAGCGAAAAGTTTCGTTCTGATGAAAATCTGCCTGCTTTGGGGGGCACATTCTGTAATATATATATATGATATATCAATTTTGGTAATTTCGTGATTTTGTATTTTCTTGTATTATATTTTGTTTGCGTTTTATTTTTGGTTTCTTTTCATTTATCTTATATATATAATTTTAATGAAGGTGTGATTGCAAATTTGTAAAACTTATTTAAGCAAATAATTTCTCATAATGACTTTTTTTCTATATTTGGTTAAAAAATAGCATTTTTGATTTTAAATAGCATTTTTAAAAATTAAAACAGACAATATACATCTTATGCAAAAATGTATCGATTAAATTTTCTAGGAATTTTTTTTTTTTTAATTTCGCATGATGACGTTTTTCCCATATCTCGCATATTATAGTTTTATGAAAGTGTTTTTTTTAATGAAAACGAAAAATGTACATTTCATCAAAAAATGTTTTGATGGAAATTTGTATACTTTATTTAATCCAAGAATACTGCATTTTAAGTTTGTTTTTCATATTACACTTATTTTGTTTAAAAAACCGAATTTTTCATTTTCAAGTATTCTTTAAATCAAAATGAAAAATATTCAACTCGTCAAAATTGTATCAATTCAAATTTGTAGAATTTCTGTGAGCAAACAAGTTCTGATTCTGACGTTTCTTTCGTACAGTTAGCAAATTACTATGAAGACTTATTTTTAAAACGATACCAAAATCTTTTAAAAATGTTACTTAAAATGTTATTGAAATTCATGCTAATATCGGCAAAAAAATTTCATCTTGTTTTGTTTGAAAATCCAGACAGATTAACAATGGCTCAAACAATAGGTGAACCTATAACTTTTAACGGTAGTGTATCTCGCATATTATGGTTAAAAAATAGAATTTTTGACTTTCAAAAGTGTTTTTTTAAATCATAACAAAAAATATATATCTTATAAAAGAATGAAATTTGTAGAAGTCTTTTTAGTAAACAATTTTGTATTATAACGTTTCTTCGTATCTTGTATAGTTTGTCTGAAAAATGTATTTTTATTATTAATTTTCTTAAGTTTTGAAAAACCGTAACTTTTTCTATTTTGGTTTGATTGAAAAACTTTACATCTACAATTTGTAGAGATTTCTGAAAACTATCAGAAACTAATATTGATGTATTGGATTTTTCCAAAACGTAGTTTTCAAAAATACCAAAAATGCTCTGAATTTTGAATTGATTTATTAGAAAAATTTTCACATCATTCAATTTATTTTATCATCTAGATGGAAATTTTAATCGATAGTTTAGCGTATTCTATAATAGAAATCCTAATAAATGTGAATTATTAGAAAAAAGTATGTATCTTTAGAATTCATCACGCGTTTCCAAATAGTTTGGTAATCTTAGACAAATATTTTTCTCCCCGTAATATCGAACATTTACTGAAATTATGAGAATACATTTTTCGTTATCACTTTTAACAACGTAGGATTTTCATCCCAAATAGTTACACTTTACATGAACTCGGCTGTAAATATGAAACATCGATTGTTTCTAAACTTCCATTTTAACAACCCCCTATCAATCTCAAAAATAGACAAAAGATCAAAAATATAAACTTCAAACAATTTTACCAGAGGAAGTTATCTGCAAAGATGAAATAACATAAGACAATCACAAAATGTGCTCCAGAGTAAAATATATTACAGATTGTTGTATGATAAAAGTTAATATCGGTATTGTGACCTTTACTATTTGTTCCATAATCGAGGTATCTAATATATAATAATTATTATATAGCAGCTAGCAACCCATTGTATATTCATAAATATATTGATTAAAAAAAATAATGTTCATTAAGCGTCATTGTTTTCCTTTGATCATTTAATCTCAAAAATGTTGTTTTGTATTTAATTTCTAGGACGCTTAAAAAGTAAGATACTACGGTAGAAAAAGAAAGTAGCAAAGAAAATGGAGGAAAGAACCCCCGCGGGGGCAAGATAGTTTAAATACTCTTCCTGGAAGGAGATCTCACCTCCGGATATGCATCTATCCTGTTCTTCTTTCTTTCAAGGAATTTTTAAAACTCCCAGGACATATGGAGTACGGTGATTAATCGCTTACATGGTTGCAAGGATATTCGATAGTATTGTATTAAAGAAGAATAGTTATCCACGTGAAATCACAGCGTAATAGTTCTTCAGGTTTTGCCATTACATGGTAATTATTGCAATGCTTGAGTGACATAAGAACTTGATGCATTTACGTTTCCGTAAGTGTGCTGGGCTGCGTATAAATATAAGCCGCCAAAAACGTGACTGCATCACAAACAACGTGGCACGTGCAGAGTCGTACTTTTTCCTTTTTACGACGTTAAATGTGCCTCTGACCCACAGATGAAATTATAATTAGGTTCACTTACTGAGCTCATTGTGGACATTTACTGGAATCCATATTCAGAGGCGTAATATAAATAAACAAAATTTACTAGCATTATTTCTTTATATTTGGCATTAAATACATTTTTTCCCTTCATTGCGATGGATTGTCTTACTTAATAAAAATATGATTAATATTATTTTTAACATACCCATGACATAAATATTTTGAATTCACACAAAAACCTACTCTACAAAAGGTGTAAATTGTTAGAAATTTTATTTAATTGTATTTATATAATAATATTCATTTTCAAATTGATTATAATATTTCCATATAATAATTTTTATTTTATAAGATAATATTTTATAATAGTGGAACAGGACTTGAGTTACATTTTTTCCTGGACCCTAAAGCCAACTAAGAACATCAACAGTATTTGAATAATAATATTTTATATTTTGAATTTACACTGTTAAAAATATTATTAATTTTAATAGACTTTAATATACATGTGGTAAATTAAAATTAATAGATTTATTAATTATGAAAAATTAATATACATTCATATTAAATTTAATAACTTTTCAATCAAAATATGTTAAAATTGACAAACATTATTAAAATATACACACATGTGTATTAAAATTTGAATATAAGTTTGTATTTTTTTAGATTAAAGTATATTTAATTTAATATACGTTCCTGATATTTATTTAAATTTATATTTAATACTTGGTGTAATAAATTTAATATTCCAAAATCAAAAATTCACGTGATTCAATTTCACGCAATTCCAAACTTATTTTTGATGTGAAATTAGGTTGTAAATAATAAAGTAGGTTATTTTCTTTCATGCAGATACAAATTTATTTTTGAATCATGTTTAATATCCAGATATTTTAAAAATCAGTTATATTAACCAATGAACATGTATACACGTCATAAATTTTCATATTTAGATAAATTTTTAGCAATATTTTTAGAAATATGTTTTCCCTATTTTAATAATAAGCGAGTAATAAGAGAATCTAGGAAAAATCCTGTTTTATTGTCACTTTGACATGCATTTTATTTTTACATTTTCATCATAAATGAGAAGGTTTTATGTGAAAAATGACTTTCGAAATTCTCAGCAAATCTTTACGTTTCGAGACCCCCTGAGTCAGAAAAAACGATTTTTACGAAAGTGTATATAAGTAATAGTAGTAGGTCGTCGATAATTCTCGATAGAATTGTCGGATCGAATTAAACTTTGGCATACTTTATCGGAGCCAAAAAAGTAAAGACGAGTTCGTTAACCAGCCACATCCGACAAAACTTGTCAAAATAGGAGCATTTTTTGTGTTTTTGAAAATATCCAAAATTCGATCAAACAAAAAATTTTCGATTAAACAAAAATTAAGAAAGTTACAGTATGTTGAAACTTGAAAGAAGTCAATATCTAAATTCCATTCTTCAGTTAAATTATACGAAATACGAAAAAAGTTATGATACAAAATGGTTTACTATATAAAGATATACAAGTTTAAATCGCAACATTTTTTTCATAAGATGTATATATTTTTTTTAATTCAAAAAAATGCTATTGAAAATCCAAAATTCAATTTTCTAACAATAATATGTGAAATACGAAAAAATCGTAAGTTTGCAAAATTGTTCATTTCAACAAGATTTAAAAATTTTGTGTCACGTAGTTTCTGATAAAATGTATATTTTTCATTTTGATTTCGAAAAATACGATTAAAATTCTAAAATTCCATTATTCAAACAAAATATGTAAAATACGAAAAAAACCTTAAGATGAAAAATTATTTGCCTAAATAAGGTCTACACATTCCCAGTAGGAAATTTTCTGACAAAATATATATTTTATGTTTTCATTTTAAATTAATTAGTTGAGTTTGAAATTTCTGTCCAGTCGAAAGCGTCTTTTTTCCCACAGAAAGATTTCAAATTCTTTAAAATTGATTTTAAATATTGAAAATAAAAAATTCCATTTTTTAACCAAATTATGTGAGATACAAAATGAGCGTTAAAGAACAGTCTACGAATTTTTTCCTTTTTCAGATATTTGGATGAAAATATATTTTTTTTGCTCACGTAAACTGCTACATAGTTACAGAAACGTATGCAAAAAATCGAGCGCAAATGTCATGATGAAAATGTGTTCCTTAAGGCTGGTAGAGCCTTAAGTAAATTTAATTTCCTTTTTCATTTAAAATCAAAACCAAATTTAGTACCTTTGAGAAAATGTAATTCACATTTACAATATTATAAAATTGACTTGAGTTTCAGTATCAAATTACAAGAAACAAACTTAAATGTTTGCGAAGAATATAAGACCGAGCGCGAGATCCAAACAGAACGGAGCGCGAGGCGCGAAGCGTACAATGAGAATGTGCACGCGAAGCGGGCAGATTTTTTTACATATTGTACATGCAAATTAATAAATGAAAAAAATATTCTAAGTTTCCGCACCAACAAAATTCAAATAATTTATTTATCACGTGAAAGAGGAGCTTTGTAGAAAGTATAAACATACTTTGTTGAATGAACAAATAATATTTATTATTACGTAATTTTGAACATTATGAAGATTGGACTGCGTAGTAATCCCTCTAGAAATAACAGTGGTTAAGTCCCTTGAGCATAAATTCATTCGCTTAATTCACTCCTTCTCCAATCGAAAATCACCAGATCCGTTCCCGTTTAAACTTAATAAGAATTTATTTGGCTTCTATCTAAAAAATATAAGGTATGATATAAGACAGAGGGAAAGCAAGTGGAGGGTGCTCGAAGGAATGCACATATATTTCGAAAAGGGAGAGACTGGTAAGAAATGGGACATAGTTGGTAGGGTCTTAAGGATTGAGGGTACCACGATCCAAACCCTTGTGAAGGGGTAGGAAGCAATTATAAGACTAAATTAAGGGCGAGGAAAATTTGGTAATTAGGGGGATTCAAAAAGGATAAAGTATCGCGTTGGTGTTTTTCCTCTACCACGTTTCTTCAGGAGGTATTTGCTATTCCGAGAGAAGAACGCTTGAAAGGAAAACTTCTTGCTGGGGAAATTGCTCCTTCGTTGTAAAAAACAGATAGAGTATCGCTTCTGCTGAAAGTTTCTCACCATCGCGAGACTTTTCTTCGCCTCGGTTAGATAATGCGCCGCGGCGTCTTTGCTCAGATTGTTTATTGCGTCTCGTGGAATATATGCATTCTTAATGACGCGATTCGCTACTATTTACGACAAAGTCAATAGAATAATAGGAAAGCTTGGATATTTGTAATTTAAGTCGAGAGATTTCGGTTCTGATAAATATTGATAAACGAGTCTGGGGTATTTTTATTATAGTAACTTCCATACTCTGATTTACGATATTTATTAGCTTCCCACATTGCAATAACATTTCCCTATTTGAGCCTTTTATTAAAGACAAAAATTTCAAAATGACGTTCGAAAGACAATTATTGAAATTACTTTCTTTATTCTACACTGTTAGAAATTTCTATGTTAAATTTCCATTACATGTAATGGAAGTTTTTTTCAGTAAAGTATATTAAATTTAAAATACTTTAATTTTAAAAAATACAAACTTTTATTTGAATTTTAATGCACATGTGTATATATTTTAATAATGTTTGTTAATATTTAAAGAATTTGAAAATCTTTCTGTGGAAAAAATGACGCTTTCGACTGCGCTGGGATTCGAGCCCAGGTCTTTCGATTGCCGGTCGAAATGTTTGTTAATTTTGATATATTTTGATTGAAAAGTTATTAAATTTAATATGAATGTATATTAATTTTTGATAATATACAAATCTATTAATTTTAATTTACCACTTGTATATTAAAGTCTATTAAAATTAATAAGATTTTTAACAGTGTATCTTAGGTTCTGTTCCTCGTTAAATTGGCAATTTCAGATTGAAATTATATCTGTTTGAAGGTTAAATGGATATCTTTTTTATTTGATTATGAATCTATTTCGTATGATGGTAATGCATACTGTTAGCATAATAATTAACATGACTTGTATCGAACCTTAGTATTAATATGAACTATTGTTGGTGTTCAGGGTCCAGAAAAAATGTAACTCATGGTTTCATATTTTCAAACCTCTCGACTCAGATTGGAGTTCTCGTCAGTTAGAATTTATTTCTATAAAATTACAAAAGGAAGAAACTTGATAAAATGCACGTATGACAGATGATCATTGTTGTAACAAACGATATGAATTAATTGCACGTGTGAAACTATAAAATTGGTCTAAATAACTAAATTCACGAATGAAAACTGTACAAAATATATCTACCCTAAGAAGGATTATATATACAATTGTAGAAGTTAAGAAGAAATTAAGAGTAATTATTCCAGAACAAAAATGTTTAAAAATTGCGATCTCATTACAATCAAACATTACCAAACAAAATTGATCTCTTATTCTCTAAGTATCCGAGAAAATATTACAATTCCTATATTAATGAAGAAATATTGTATGAGAAGTATGTAATATATATGTAATAAGTGTATGAAACGAATTACTGTTTGTATTTAACCTGGTACTATATTAGTGTGATAACAGATACCAAATATATAATACATGCACGGAGAAAAATAGTTCGAGAAAGTTTAGTCAACTTTGGGCAAAGTTGGAATATGTGGACAAGCTGGAGATTATTTAATATTAATAATAAACAGGACTTATATCGACCCTTAGTATTAAAATTTGGATATTTTTTAGTGTACTTAGTTGGCTTTAGGGTCCAGAAAAAATGTAAACTCAAGGTTTCATGTTTTCAAACGTTTCGGCACAGATTGGAGACCTCAACAGTGAGAATTTATTTCTATAAAAAATACAAAGGAGGAAAACCTAATAATTGCCCGTGTGACGGATAAACATTGTGGTAAAAAATGATATAAAATAATTGTGAGCGTGAAAATATAAATATGGACTGAGTAACTAAATTTGCGATAATGTAAAACTGTACAAAAATGTTTTCTGTAAAATTACTAAGGAGAGACTTGAAAAATAGCACATGTAGCGGATAAACATAGTGGTAAAAAAAATGATATAAAAGAATTGAAAGTGTGAAAATATAAAACTGGACAAAATAACTAAATTTGTGATAACGTAAAACTGTACAAAATTTTTTCAGAAAAATTGCTAAGGAGAAACTTAAAAAATAGCACGTGTGACGGATAAAACATTGTGGTAAAACGATATAAATGAATTGTACATATGAACGTATAAAATTGGTATAAACTAAATGTAAAAACCGTACAGAAAAAAAAATTTTCTCTCAAAATACAAAGAGACTTAAAAAATGTTGTGCGTATGACTTATGAACATTCTGTTAAAAAATTATGTAAAAGAAATTGCAAATTTGAAACTGTAAATTTGGTCTAAATAACTAAATTTGTAAAAAGGTAAACTGTAAAGAAACTAAATTTGTAAAATTACTGAAGGGAGAAACTTAAAAATAGCACGTGTGACGGATAACATTGTGGTACAACGATATAAATGAATTGTACAAGTGAAAATATAAAAATGGTCTAAAATAGATTTACAAGAAAATAAAAACTCTACGAAAAATTTTGTTCTCTAAAATTACTAAGGAGAAAAGAATATTAAAAATTGGCACATGTGACGGATAAGCCAACTAAGTACACCAAAAAATATCCAAATTATTTAATATTATTGCAATAATTTGTGACGTAAAAAATGTTAAAGAATGCATCAGAGTTCGGTAAACTTTAAAAATGTAGAGCAAAATTTCAAAATATATGTTAAATATTATTACAATAATATTAAATAATTTCAAATTATTTAGTTGAGTTTGAAATTTCTGCCACTGCCTAATATTAAATAATTTCCAACTTTTCCATATGTCCCAATTTTTCTCAAAAGTTGAGTAAAGTTTCTCAAACTATTTTTCTCCGTGTGGTACTATGTCCATGTTAATCATTGATCTACACATGATATCCATTACTATATTAATATTGTAACCAGCGCTATACTCATATCACCCTCTAAAAATGTATGTTTTTCAAGCTCTAGTGGTCTTACTTCTCCTAAATAACTATAACTCCCCCGGAGTAAATTCTCAAACTGAATAAACCCAGAAGCGCACACTGAGGAAAACGTTGAGACCAGTTTCACTCTCAAAGGCGTTCGAATAAACGAAAACTGGTGTAGTTTCAGTTTGCCGTGGATCTCATTGAACCTCGTTTGCCGTGACATTCTCGAGTGTTTAATTTCGGGAGCGCTCGTGCTTCAACGCCACAAGGCACAAACACTGACTGGAAAACATACGTGCATGCATGCTAGTATGTATGTTGAGACCGCAGGTCGCGGTCTAAGCCCTAGAAGCATCCAGATACCTATATAGTACCTATATGTACTACGTATAGTATCTCGTGTACACGTAGAGTGCCCGATCGGGGCCAACCCGAACCCGTAATGAACATGGCGCTTGTTTATTTAATGGGAAATTCGGTGGCGCCATAAAGCTCGAAGAAGGGGGTGAAACCTATTAAATTTATGCTTTCGGTTTACCCGCTCTGACGGATCGCAATGCCTGCACGCGGCCAGCTCTACCAACCCCCGCCTATCATTCGATTCTCTGTAACAGTGTGTTTGTGTTTATCCTATTGGTAGTCCGGCGTAATCCAAACGGAGATATATTCGAGGGGTTGGTTGGGATTTTGGCGAGTGGGAGGAAAGGGGGTGGACTATGGCGCCTACCGTGACGGACAGCGCCGCGTCACCGCGTAAACCTGACGTTTCTGAATCCTGTCCTCTCGATATGTATGGCATGTGTGCCGCGTATGTTTGCAATTGTTAGATGTCAAGAATTATCATGCAAATTAAAATTGAGGTGATTATTGTTCTGATAATGAAGATTTATGCCTTTAAATCAAAATGGCACTATATATTTCATGTCAGAAATATAGAGGTGGACTTTATTGAATTACCGTAGGAAATAATTTAACAAGCATCATCAATTTCAGCAATAAGAAGAAAGTTAAAGTGTATTTATATAAAAATGATAGATTTTTTAAATCACTGAACGATAGCGCACCCATGTGGAAATTTTCCTAACTTAGCCCAATTTATTATCGGGCTCCAAGCTGGGCCCAACTTGGCGCCTCATGTATGGGTCTTGGTTGGGCATCTCAAATTGGCCCCAAATGGGAACACCAATTAATACCCATGTTCCAAAAAAAACAATAGTAATAATACAGTATAGTATACTATAATTGAAGTCTACTAATATGCCCCCTATTTGATAGCCACCCAAAGTAATTAAGTATACAAACGCACATATAATATTGAAGGTTTTAGAAAAAGTATACTAATCACTGTTTTATAATTATACAAAAATGGATAAAAATCGACGTGCTAATAATCAATTGCGTGTTCGGGTGAAAAAACATCGAGCAATTCAGGCATTTAAGGCGGCAGCTAGAGAAAATTCGAATTCTGATGATGGTAAGTTAGAATAAATATTTTTAAAATTCAACTAAGAAAAATTAAATAACTTAAAAAAAATTAAAATATATTTAGTTTATCAGAGACCTAAAGTAATAAATAAGACAGAAATTGATGTGTTGATAAAAGTGAATTTTTCTTTTTATAACGTAGTGGAACGAGAAATCGCATGCAGACGTGCGAATTTTGAGGTTATGTTTTCCTAAACTTAAAAGTAAGACATGAAGTTTATAATTTTGAGTGTTGTTTATTGCAGAACAAACTCCAAACTTTTCCGAACATCAGCATTCCACAGATGAAGGTGAAATCGAGCAGAATTCAGTTCTAACAATTTCTTTACTGGGCAAAAGAACAACTACCCATTTAAAACCCATTTATTATCTGGGCAGGGAACGGATTGCATAAGTTGGGCCCAATCAGTTTTCCCAAACATGGGCTTTGGTCGGGCTGAGCGTCACAACCCAAAATGGGCCCCAGTCAGACAGCCCAGCTGGGGCCAGCCTGGTGAATGTGCAATCTGATTGGAACCCAGTCTGGCCCCAGTCGGCTTTTCCACACGCTCACAAATGATTTTTGTCATATTATAACATCTAGGGCTTTTTTCAATTTTTTTTTTCTATGATATTTTTCTTTCTGTTTCTGAATATTTTCCAGAAAGTTAAGAGAATTAATCTTCTCACAAAAGTAAATTGTCAGGTATAATCGATAAAAGAAATAAAATTCTCATTTCGTACATTTTTTTACTTTCTAAATTTTCTTTTTCTAAAGTTTAAATTTTACAAATTTATTGTTTGAATTCAAATTAATTAATTATAAAAGTAGTGAGTTCAGTGAAATGTGGACAATACAAAAGATTAGTTAAATTCAACTAATCAATAGCAAAAAGTTTTAATAAAACTAGTGGAAGACATCGTATTAATTAAAATTCTGTGAAGACGAACTTTTTCTGTCTATTTTTATGCCAATGTGCTAATTTAATACTGTTCTGATTTTGGATGAATGAACTGAAAATTACTATTATCCTAAATTACCAATTCAATGTTCTAAAAAGAAATAATTACAAATTAGTTCGTCTTATTAACGCACCATAAGCTTTCCACAAAAAAAAAAATTTTAGTACACTAAGAAAAATGATTTGTTTGAATGGCTTTTTTTATATAAATAAAAGATTTATTTGAATCAAATAATATTTGGTTAATTCAAACAAAATATCTTTGGGACAAATAAATATTGGTTTGAATCAAGTAAATTATTCTTCAAAACAAACAAATTATTGCATTCATATATGGTCAATATAATTTGTTTGATTTAATGCAGAGATTTATTTGATTTGAAAACAATTTTATTTGGTTCACAGATACCTTCTTTTGAATCAAACAAATTATATTTATTTCAAATGAATCATTTATTTAAATAAAAAAAAGTCTTTCAAACGAATAATTTTCTTTGATTCAATTAAATCTTTTTTCTAATTATAATAAAAAATACACTACTCGGTACAATATTTTTCCTCATATACTAACTCTACATTGCTGTTATAATTTTAAAAGAGACGATAATATTGGCACAAAAATATAAAAATGGTAAATAAAGTTTGTGTGATATTTAATGTAAAGGTTTATATTATAAAGTGCGATATGTATCCTGATAGGGCTTTCGTTGTTAGGTACATGAACGAATCTCACGGCCGCGGGCCAGCAAATGATGCAGAACACCGGTGGGAATCGGTTTGGGGATGGTATGGGTAAAGTCCGATATAACTAACCACGCTGATCTACGACCTGTTTAGTTGTTCTATATCAGCAACATTGCACCATGGTCAAATACACACCGTCGAGTCACCCTGCTAACGATAGCATCTAACATAAGTAGGTACCTATACTGGGTTTGCGTATTCATGGACGTGCTGCAGATCCCCTTGAGCAAGATCCTCTGCAGAACTAGTACTTTGCTTATTTTTTCAACAAACATTCTTTGTGCGTTCAAAAATTACTGCTCCG
Organism: Diplolepis rosae; assembly: GCA_030998225.1. Classification (NCBI taxonomy): domain Eukaryota; kingdom Metazoa; phylum Arthropoda; class Insecta; order Hymenoptera; family Diplolepididae; genus Diplolepis; species Diplolepis rosae. Next base: position 9,137,495 of record JAPYXD010000680.1, read on the forward strand.
AAATAAGTGCGTACCTTCACTTTTCTGAATAACTTACTCCCGAGAAAAAAATAAATTCGTGCTGCAGTGCAGGTCCAGTATATTTACTCTTTTTATTAAATTTAAAAAATATCAGCTGAGAAAATATTGAATGCAACTCAGTTTGATAACAAATTAATAATTAATCAATTTTATCATGGCGCGTGTATAAAATGGCGGCAGATATTCTAAGCAGAGAAAAATATGCTATTGATTTAATGTATAAAGATATTTATTCCTATTTCAAAAATAAAATATAATAAAGGTTACTATATGAATTGCACTTATTACAAAACAGCTATTAACTAGTATCTTCTCCTTCACGAATGTGGTGTACATAATTTAAATTATATAAAATTTTTAAGATGCAGGATTTCTCAGAAACCATAAAAAATTTATATTCTGCTGGGAATTAACTTGAATAATAAATTATGAATAGAAGAGTAAATGGATTTGGCGTAATATCGAACGTAGTTACACAAATAGGATTAACTCTGCTAATTTCGTAAATTATAACTTCTATTTTAGCCTAAGATATTCTTAGATCTTGGTACCTTCAGAAAATAACATGAAAAAAGAAAATAGGCCAAAATTGCTATTTTTAATCGACAAATTTACCCTCAGAGGATAAAATAATAAATAATACATTTTATTTCATAAAAATTTACCCATCGTATTGCACAATTTACTATTTAATTTTAACCCTTGAAATATTTAATTTCTTAAACAAGGATAAGAATACCTTTAAGGGGGTCCACCTGTACGATATTTATAAAAAGTCGATTTTTTTTATATTTCTCGCATCTTCAGGATGGTTTTTTGAAATTTTGATTTTTACATTATTTACAGCTGATAAGATCATGAAAAATGCGTTAAAACAATCGATTTTCGGAAAAAGACCGCCATTTTATCAATTTTCAAAATTTTGACAAAATCCTACATGGGTATCTCGACCATTTAAGAGCAAATAACGTAATTTTTTTCTTCCTTGTTTTAGACAACTTGGGAATCTTGCCCAAAATTTCACCATAAATTTTGAAAAAGGCCACTTACCATTCGACCATGCGTGAAAATCATAGTAATACGCGAAGCGGCTTAACTCGACGAGTTTTATATTTTTTTGGTCAAAAAAATATTGACACGTTCTTCAATGTGTACAATGAGAAAACAGTTTCTATGAATCAAAGAAACATTTTTTTGATATACGGTCAAACAAAAAATTTCTTTAAATTAAAGAAAGTTTTGTTAATTCATTAAAATTTTCTTTCATCCAAAGAAATAGATTTGTTTACATTAATGACAATTTTTTTGAGTCAACAAAACTTTCTTTAATTCTAAGACATTATTTCTTTGATCGTACATCAAAGAAATGTTTCTTTGATTCAAAGAAACTGTTTTTCCTGTGTATAGAAGATTTAAAAAAAAATAATTACTGGTGCATCATAAATATTTAGTTAGAAATTAATTCCTAAAATTTCCTTTAAAAAACCCCCGTCACAGTGGTCTAACCCCTTAAATCTCTCGAGACTTATTTCCACTCAGAAAACTCCAAAGAAAAATACATGCACCAGTAGATTTATAAAAATTTGAAAGTGGAATTCGGAGAAAATAAAATAAAAATATCATATGAAGAAAGCTTGAAATCTAGAAGCTTATTATGAGTTATAAGTAGATTAATCCAAGTATTAAATCGGGATAATACACACGGGTGTATTTCCAAGCAACAGTAGTGTTTTTGCCTCCTGGTCGTAAAAACTAGGAGAGCGAGGATGCTGAAAATTTCATTTACTTCCTGCACTTTGCATAATGATCCGAGCAGCGATTATTCATTGGCTTCGTCGCATTAGTATTATATGAACAAATAGATCCACTCAGAGGTTGGAAATTTAATCCTAGACTCATTGTATATTCTTTTTCCTTTAAATTTGTTCTTCTTCAAGAACTCGATCGGTATTGAATAAAGAAGAATAGAGGGAGGTTTTGTAATCGAAGGTTTCGATTTTCGCTTGTTGGTAGCACTATGCCTTTTATCGGAAATACATAGGTAACGTGAGTATGGATGCGAACGCGGAACATTGTAACTCCTGCTTGCTGATAATTAGCGCATCCATCAGCTGCAGCAAGCCGCCAGCTAATGCCGATCGTACGTTATCGTTATCACACTCTCCCCATTTTGTCCCCCGTTCTCTATGCCTCTCACCACCTTCCCCTCGCCCAGGACGTCTATTTGTACGTGGTGCGTACAGTGCGAACCAGAAAGCTTCTCATAACATCCCTTGAACAGAGATATCGGTAGGAAACGCATGGGATGTCGATACGACCAATAATCTAATAACCAGTCACTGCCAATGTGTCGTAAGTCATCGGTCTACAGATTTTCCGCGACGTTAGCCGGAATCCAATAAACGCTTTCTCGCGAATTACCAATTTGTTATATTCGCTTGTCGTTGCTGAACAGATTCCCTGCCGATTTGTAACTTAATTGCATCCTCTCGTATGCTTCCGGATGGGGAAATTCTGTTCTGGGGGCAGCGTTGAACATTTTTAGGGGCGCTTTTTTCACGGATGTTGTGCGGTTTTGTCGAGTGCATTTTTATGAGATATTCAATGTAGAATTTCATTTTGAACCTGATCAGTAATTGGGAGCATGTTGATTTAGGGTCGATTTAAAAATTTAAATAACCTGAGTAAACGATTTTTATTAGTTATTGACGGTAACAAGTTTGGATATATTGGTAGGGTAGGCCAGAGCGAAATTTTCCGCAAGGGCAATGTTGTTTTTGGAAATTTTTGGAATTAGTTAGAACATGTCTACTATTCTATTGAAACAACAATTTTTATTGAATTCTTGTTGTTTTGGAATAGAATCAGTTTCTTCTATCTTTTTATTCAAAAAATTATCAATGGTATGTACTCTCGAAATATGAATCAGTCAAAATCTACTGATTATCAGTGAAATTTGACTGATTCAAATAGCTAAAAAGAGGTTACTGTAAATCAGTCAAATTCCACTGATTGCTTCAGTGAAAATTAACTGATTTAACAGTGAAAACATTTTTCCCGCTGATTCAATTAGTGATAATCAACTGATTTAAAAAATAATAACGCTTTAAAAAATATTAGTGCTGTTATTCAATACATAATATTAGAGAAAAATGTAAAGAATGTGTTTATTTTGTGTATAAAAAAATCGTTTATTATTTTCTGTAAAAATTAAAACAGCAAATAATAAACGATCGGTTTATATGAAAAGTAAACAGCATTCTTTACCTTCTACTAATACAGCACTATTCATCAAAATTTACATTTCATTTTAATTAGAGAAAAATTATCGCTTTACAGGGAAAACATTTAAAAGTATATTTTTTAGCAACAATCTGTTTTAAAAGCAGTTTTTTCCAAGTTTACTCTTTAAAAATGATTGGTTTTTAAAGAATGATAGCTCATTTCCTTTATTACACAATTTTGAAAGACGCCGCTGTCTTAAATTTTGAAATTAATGTCTCATTTTCTAAGAACAACTATTTGTTTGAAAAACTTATTTGATTTTTCAATATTCCTGATTAGGAGTTAGAAAATGAGAGATTAATTAAAAAATCTTTGATGGTGAAGTTTTTTAAAACTACTTTTAGAGTAAATGAGCCGTAAAATTCCTTAACATCCAATCATTTTTAAAGAGTGAATTTGGAAAAAATTGCATCGAACTATGACCTACATTAATTGTTGCTAAAAAATAAATTTTTAATATTTTTTACTTTTGTCACGGTGAATCGAACAATTTCCTCTTATGATATATAATAATAACAACAGATCAAACAGTTTTTAAAATGGTAAATAATTAAATTTTCTAAGGGCTTCCTACCCACGAAAGAAATTTCTTGAATACTTTTATTTTTTATGCATAAGATATATCAATTTTTTAAAAGGAATCTTATTATACGTAAACATTTTGAAAATTTACGCTCCAAAAACACATTTAATATATGAAAAACAGTTTTGACGATGAAAGAATGGGAGATTTGTTGAACGAAATATTATCTTTGCAATAATAATAAATAATAATTTTATTGATACTTTTCAAATTTTGATGAGTCAAAAGTTAAATTAAAATCGGCAATGCATTTTTCACAATGCGATTCGTAGTCTTTGATGATTTGTAGTCAAAATGACTGATTGGTTGGTTAAAAGGTTTCTATTTTGTATAATTAATATGATTCTTGTTCTTATGAAATGAATGAAATATTCTAAGGAATACAATGAATATAACATGGGTTACCATCAGTATTCAACTCAGTACTTTATCAATATTATAATCTGTACTATGTGCATTAGTTCCAGTACTGTATTAGCATAGTAACCCGTATTATACCCACAAAAAGGCTTATAGAATATTCTAAAATCTTTCTAAATCTCTTGAGATTTAAAGAAACCTTTTCAAATTAACATTTTTTTTTAATTATTTGAAATCTTTAAAATCATTTTTGAAAATTTCATTACCTTTAATTTTAAAAATCGATTGAAATATTCAGATCTGTTACTCAATTTTCATATGATTTTTCAAGATTGAACATCTACAAATCACATTAAACTTTGGGAATATAATTTTTTTTTTTAAGTTACAATCAAAATTCAAATTCTTGTAATTAAATAATATTTTTGTAAAATATAAAAATGAGTTTAAGTTTTTTAATAAAAACTTTCCGAATTCACATTAAAATTAATTTTTCACTTTTGTGTGTTTTTAAAAGTCATCTCACGATTTTCTCGAAATGAAACGTCCTAATCATTAACCATGCAAAATCTACACGTTTATCTGTGATACGGTAAAAGTTGAATGTAAAGTATCCTCTAGGGAGTTTAGTAACATGCAACAAAGAGGTGGGGGCAAGGGGTGAGGAACAGAATAAACGTACATCGCAGATTTATGCAGGGACCAGATTCGATATTCTCTTCCGTAATTGAACTGTACAAATTCATTTTATATTCTTCATGTAGAGTAAAGTTTTCTCTGACTTGCATACTTGAAAAGTAAAATGCAGTTTTGTAAATATTCTGAGATATAAAAGAGATTTTATTATTTAGTTAGAACGCAGTTATAAAGATTTGAAGGTTATTAAGAAATTATAAAAGAATTAATCTTGACAATGAAACTTACATGAAAACACAAAAATTTGGATGATTTGATAGCAACGTTATTTTAATTTTCAAATCACATTCAAAAAAAGATTTGGTTGAATCAACAAAATTTGTCTTGGTTCAACTTCAATATTTTGTTGTTATATACGGACAAGAAAACGTTTGGTTGATTCTACGAAATTACTTAATTGACTAAACAAAATTCTCTCTTTATTCAAACTTAGTTGATCCAACCAAAAATTTTAGTAACTTTTTATAAATCCCATGTCTTTATTAGATTAATTTTAAAAATCTGGTTGCATCGATAAAATACTTTATAGATTCAACAAAACGATTTTGTTTAATGAACAAAACTTTTTTCTGAGTTCATTTATTGAACAATTTTTTAAACAGATATATAATTTTTTATAACTATAAGGCTATTTTAATTCGAACGTCTTATTGATACCTTCTTTTCTTATTCCGGGTCCCAAATTATTATGCAAGATATTTTTATGTGTAATTCTTATTTCAATTATAGACAAATAATTGATAATTAAATTATTCCCCACCAGTTGCATGCAGAAAAATTTGCACCACTTATCGGGGCAAAGTTGTTTGCTATATTTTCATGAAATAGAAACATCTTAGGAATGAAAAATTTCATATTTCTGGTCATTTCTATTTAATGCATCATAAAAGTAACGATTAATTATTGTATATGCAACAAGAAATAAAAGTAGCTTATGTTAAAAATAGTTATATCTGTAGTAGACTCTTTTATTCGTTGGATTTCTGCTAGAAACGGATTACAAGCGTAGATATCTGCCATATCAGTTGGAAATATCCGCTTTATTTTTCATAAAAAACATAAATCATTTATTTATTCCAGTCACCATCCAAGAATTTGTCAAATATTTCTTTTTGCCAACTTTAATCCAACCGGAAAGCCTCAATTATTCTCTAAATTTATGATAGTTTGGACTTGAATCAAGCCTAATTTTCATAATTATATACGTAATAGAATAATCACAGATACAATTTATTTAAATTCGTTACGTCTGGCAGACGATTTTTAAACTTGGATTAAAACTTTGTCTTCTACAGTGATGTTTCTTTTATCAAAATATCAAGTTTTTAAACTGTGAATATATCAATTCATATCAGAAACATGTAATATTTCGGTCAGCGAACCTTCCATTCTTTCGTCATCAAAACTGTTTTTTCCATGCATTTTTTTTTTTTAGTGGAAAAAATATCTCGAAATGGAGGAAAAGAATTGTTTGGTCATACGTTCCAATTTCCGTTTATTCATATAGTCAAGATGAAATAAGCCGATGCTTTGGCAGTTCCCTTGGGCCTTTATTGATGTTTAAAAATTATTACATTTTTTAAAGATATTTGAACAATTCAAATTTAAATAATTTGAAATCTTTCTGTGGACAAAAAAGACGCTTTCAACTGCGTTGGGATTCGAGCCCAGGTCTTTCGATTTCCGGTCGTGGTAAAAACTTCAAACTTAACTAATTAATTTGAAATATTTAAACAATGTTATAAAACGATGAGTGTCATTTAATACAAAAAAACGAAGTCATTAAAATCTATTTACCTTAAATATCGTAGTTTTTAGACCTAATTTTTATCACAGATTAATATATTGTGAGGAACTTATATTTTTCTATAATATTATGAAAAGTAATTTTTATTGATTTCTTTTTGTTTTGGCATTGGGTCAGTTTCTTCTCATGTTCTTTATTTAAAATTATCATCCATAATTAAAAGATTAATTCAAAATTTCTGTAAGGATTATAATACAGGAAATGATCCATAAATTTAAAGATAAATTCAAATTTCTGTAAAGATTAAAATGCAGAAAGTAATGAAATTAATCAAAATCAAAAATCGCTTTTGTAAAGACTTTATTACTTTACAGAATTTTTGTTAATTTCTCATTTTTTTGGCATTGGTTCAGCCTCTTTTTATTTTCTTCTATTAAAATTTCGTCCACTCGTAAAATCACCATAACCGTCTCGAATTTCTTAACTAGTTTTAGGACAATAGTCTTCTTCAAGGAGGAAAAGAACCTCTCAGGATAGCTTTTGAAAAAAAATAATTGTCAGTCAGCAAAGCCACATGGCCTGTTGTTTACAAATTTCTAAGTTTTTCGTTCATTTTATCCGGTTTTCTATATGCAGTGAATTCTACATATTTTTTCCAATTCCTCTTGTTGCTTACTGAACTTCTTCATTTTGAATTGCAAGCGATGAGATGAGTTTTTGAGTTCTATTATTATCCTTATTTTAACTATCTTCTAAATTTTTATCTTTTACGAAAATTTAAAAGTATTCTTTAAATTTATAGCACTGAAGAGGGTCCCCATATGTGGCCGAAACGTTTGCCTTCTCTTTTTTTGCGTTTTTTATCGTAAGTAGCATTGATAATTTTAATAGAAGAAAATAAAAAGAGGCTGATCCAATGCCAAAAAAATGAGAAATTAACAAAAATTCTGTGAATTTTGGGTCAATATAATAGCAGACATGTCATCAAACATGTCACTTTACAATTATTACTTTACTTCGCCGTCTAGATGGAAACTGTTTAAAAAACCAACCGGGGACATGTGGCTTTGCTGGCTGACAATTTTTCGTTTAAAAAGTCTTTTAAAAACGTTCGAAGAGAGAATTCATTTTTTGAGATTTATCTCAAAATAAAAAAATTTCAATTTTTTTTTTCTAGCCTAAATTTTTAAAATTCGTGTTTATAATATTATTCTTTTATAAAATTGATTTATCCTATGTGAAATAAAATGAAAATAGTTCAAAAATAGCAATGTTATTTAGGAAAGAAAACTTCGTCCTGCTCTAGTTTTACAACTGCAATGCACCTCAATAAACCCATAAAATAAAAAAATTCCATTTTATGTTCCAGGTAAGGAAGATATTGCTAAGCCACATTGGACATGGTTGCAAGGTGAGTAGTGCTTTATTGCAAATAAACCTTGAAATATCTCTCTGTCGAACTCCCGTAATCCGTCGGCGGCACGATATCGGCAAAATCGTTTAATATAAGTTTAATCCCTTGACCCGAGTTGAATACGAATTTATAGGGTCGTGCTTCTTCGCGTGGACAGTCCAGATGTTCCACGCAAATCCGTCGAATTTCAGATTCCTGGCCGGGTGTTTCGGAAGATGAGAAAACTAGGAGGAGGGTTGGTTGCTTGGTAAGAGAACTTCCAAGAATAAAAATTTCCTAGGGTGAATTTTCATGTATCTGAGGGGTTGGGGTCGTAGGGAGAGGAGTAGAAGAAACGAAAAAGGCTAACAGCTGTCAGATCAGTATTTGGATAGTTTAGGGCTGAAGTCAGTATTTTTTTCCATGGCCGAAATACCAAGGCAAACTCTTTATACCTTCAAGGGTGATAGATAAATATTGGCTCTCGGGGGTGAAATTGGGGTGGGTGGAGGACAGTCCTGCTGCGGTTGCCACCCCCTTTCGTATGGCTCACGACGTATGGTAGATATAACCATTTAGTATAGGCAATGGAGAATCGCTCACGGAATGTAATTCCCTGCGACTTCTGATCGATACTTCACTTTCGGTTGATCTACAAATGGAGGGCTGGCCAAATTTACGGGGGAAAAATAACATCGCGAGTACCAGCTTCCCACAAACTTCAGTTCAACGACTGAAAGTATGACCTTCACCCCCACCTCAAATTTTTGCGACAATTTTAGAAAGTTTTGCTATAAATTGCAAAGTAATTTAAGTTTTCAGAATTATTGAGCTGGTGTTAAACATGAATTAGATTCTTAACTTTGAATCTTCTTTTTTCATTTAATTTTAGTTTTTTTATTGCAATGGATAATTTTGCAATTTAATTTTCCAAATTCAATAGCGTTTTCACTAAGAACTGTTCGATTTGTGAACTTCCAACAATATCAAATTTCTGGAACGGTTCCAAGTATTTTGATTCTACGAATTTTTATGTTTTGTTTCAAAAATTTTCAACAATTAGAAATTTTAATGTTTTGAATTTTTCCTACTTTCATTCTCTTTTTAATCTTTTTAATTTCCTGGTCAACTGGTACTCGCATTGCTTTATCCAATTTTTGAAAATATTTGCGAGTCTTAATTCTTTTGAAATTTCTAAAAACGTATTGAACCTCTTAAAATATTTGAAACTCCTTAAAATGTTATGGAATAAAATTTTTTCATCTTCGTGTGTCTCTAATTTTTCAATTCAATATTGTTCTATCTTCGAATTTGATACAAACTTGTTAAGGGGATCCACCACCTTTAATATATTTATTTTTTGAGTTTAGACCTTCCATACTCTCTAAATGTGAATCCGTCAAATTTCACTGATAATCAGTAGATTTTGACTGATTCAAATTTAGAGAGTATAATTTTTTTTATGTTTAGTACCTTTATTTAGGAAGGTTTTGGGGTTCTTTTAAATTCCAGCACCTTTATGTATTTTTAAAGTATAAATTGAGTTTTATGGGCATTTTTTTGACATTTTTTGACTTTGAATAACTTTTTTGTTTTTTAACCAATTCTCATGATTCTTTTTTTATTTTGTTCCTTACAATGTGTAGCAATTTTTTCCCTATGTAATATAAGGTAAAACGACTGAAAAAAAAAGTTACAAATAAAATAATTAATAAAAATATCTCAAAATATGTATAGAGAATAAAAAAATAACATTTTTGGAACATGTCAAAAAAATCAAAAATACACCAATTAAAGGTAGTGGATCCCCTTAATTAAAAAAATTAAATACATTAAAAATGTCAAAAGTTTTGATAATATCCTCATAAAATACGTTTTTATCCAAAAATAAGAAGACACTCAATTTTTTGAAATTGGAATTCTTTAAAAAATGTTACATTTTTTTTCAACATCTGATCCCCGTAAAATGCAGATACTGCGTTCTATGTCACTGCCACAGTGATCCGGAATTTCTTACAAGAAAATAAGACTCAGGAAACATAAACAAGGATTTTTCGACTGCCAAGGTTAAAATTTATCGTCAAATGCCGAAATTCAATGGAGATTATGGCCAAGGGTATGGCATAAGCCATCGAATCTCTGGCCTCGAAATAATTATTTGCCCATCCATGCCACTCTCAGTATTGTATAAACATACACAATACTTATACTCTTACTTTGCCCTGGTACTTTCTATGTACATAGGTACACCAATGATATATCCAGAAATATATTTACGAGCGGGAGACGAGCAAGTGCGGGCGACGTGGTCGGGGTTCTGAGATAGCGAGATACGAATATAGAGGCCAGGGAAGTTGGTTTTTGGATGAAACTCAAGGGATGAAGGGGGTTGTTCGTTCGTTCCCACGTCCCCGCAGACGTCCAACGTCTGATGTACGGCTCCCTCGCGCATAGCAGAGCGCATAACTTTTATCTTACCTCTCCGAGATCTTCGCGAGAGAGACACGGAAAAGGAAAGTAGAGGTTAAAAGAGAATAAGAGAGAATGAGAGAGAATAAGAGATAGTACTGGTGAAGGGTGGAAGGGGGGGGGGGGAGCGATATTACCCTCTGCCTCCAAACATTCTAAACGCCCGGGTTTTCGTGCCGGGGGGCCATAGAAAACGTCCGCCCCTTTCCTCCTGAGAGGGTGTGCAAGTGGTTAACGCAGCCATTTCACGCCTCGAGAAACATCCAGCTTCCTCGAGCCGCTTACCTCATCCAAATTCTAACCGAATCCACTTCTCCCACCCTTCGACCGAACACGAGGATTTCTATTTACTAGGAGAGGAACAGGACTGCCTCTAAGGGCGTGCGGAATCAAAATGCCCGGCGGGCTCTTATCAAAACTCTGAACACACTTCCGGCTTTGGAAGAAGGTTAGTAGTTACCTGTTTTTGATGATGAATCATGGCACTCGAGGTTAGCTCGAAGATATATTTGAAAAAAGGGAGAATTGTGATAAGAATTGAGAAGTTCGAGGTAAATTATGAGAAAGGATTTTGAAGTTGAGGAGAGGGGGAAAATATTCTTAGGGTAAAATTGCTGGTGCCAGGTAGGCCATTTCGAAAATCATTACTTATTAGTCAGAAGGTAGAAGTATATTGTTAGAAATAATCAAAATTGTGACGTCAGCGGAAAGGAATTTAGACTAATTACACTGGTCGATGGCCATTTTGGTACAGGGTAGACAACAAATTTTCAGGGGTAATTTCGACACGCTGAATCTAAAAATGACCATCATTTTGCTTAATTAGCAAAAAAAGCGTTTTTTTCGATATGCAAACATTCTAATTTGTATATTATTATATATATATATTATTTTACACATTTATAAAGTTATTCCCTTCGAAAATTGTGTTTTAAACGAATAAAAATCGATTTTTTGAGCGAAATTCGGCAATTATTAAAATTCAAAGCGCTATTACACAAACAATTTTTGTACAATTTTAATAAAATTCAATGAATTGGTAGCTTTATCTATCTTCTTTATCAGGAAAAAATACATAATTTTGCTTTCAAAAATAGCTATATTTTTATTTAACGGAATATTCAAAAGAGAATCGATTATTTTCTATAAAAAAATTTGAAACAGAAAAATAATCTATTTAACAAATTTCATTTTCAAGTTTTCAATTTGCTGTTCTTTGAATCATTCAACATTTTGTTGATTCAACCAAAATTAGTTTCAATGAACTTGACATTTTTGTATATTTGTATTTCTGAGTCTTATAGACGTTTTTTCATTTGCTTCTGTTTTAAAATTCGAGAAGTTTTTCACAGTTCTCGCATGCTCTATAATAACACTCAAAAATGCTTCGTTAATTCAACTAAATTTCGGTCGTATCAAGCAAAGAATTTACTTATTCTGCAGTTGACCAACTTTTTGGTAAATTTAACCAAAAAATTTGATTTATGGAACCAAAGATGGTTTGTTTGGCTACGATTGGGTTAAATAAAATGAATTTTTCAGTTAATTTAACCAAATATTGTTTGACATTACCAAAGATCTTGTTCATTTTTACAAAATTGTTTATTTATATCCATTTTTTCTGTATATAAAAAAGGACTTTTTTTCAAAATGCATTGTTTTTTCTGAGTATGATAAAACCATTATTTATATTCTGGACTTGCATTGAGCCTTAATTAATAATTGATAATATGTGTTGATGTTGATAGTTGGCTTTAGAATCCAAGGTTAATAAAAATTTAAAGTTTCACATAATCAAAAGTTTCGACTCTGAACGGAGCCTTCATCAGTGATTTATTTTGGAACTGAAAAATACATAAAACAATTTTGCTAAAACCAAAGAAAACTTTATGTATATATGTAAACTTCGGTGCATTTCGTCTACATTCTGAATAATCAGTCTCATTGTCCATACCCACAATTGGGAAAATCTTTATTATGATACTAAACATTTTTTAAAGTTTCTAATTCATTGTAAAAAAATTGTTAATTTTTCAATCTATTTTTAAAGTTTTCAAACTATTTTAATCGGAAGCATTTCCAAGTTTTTATCGATGTAATAAAAAAAGACTAAATAATAAAATTCCCTATCAAGGAAGCCCTTACTTATTTTTTTAGATGCAAAATAAATCACTGATGAGGGCTCCGATCAGAAACGAAACTTTTGATTATGTAAAACTGGGTTTTCATTAAACTTGGACCCTAAAGTCAACTATCAACATCAACACATATCTTCACTAAAATCATTATGTTAGAGTAATTTCTTATATTGGAAAAAAATGGAAAGAATTGTTTTTAATTTCATATAATTGCTTCTGGAGTAGTCTCTATAGATTGAAGGGGTTGAGCATGTTATAAACTCCCAAATGTATTATAAACGAACACATAAACATCCCTTGGCGTTATCAGTTGTCGGACGCCGGGGCGACGGATATTGTCGCATCCTCCGTTTTGCTCTCTCCACTTGTAGAGAGACAGAGGCTAGGAAAAGCCATAGAGAGAGAAACGAGGAATGAAGTAGAATTTGCGCAGAGATACGTCTTCAACGTGACTTTTAATTTTTTTATTTTAATTAGGAAAATGACAAATTTTGTGAAATTTGTTAAACTTTTTACACATACTTTCAAGCTAAAACATAAACTTAAATACAAAGAAATATTTGAATGTTTAAATATTACCTGACACTCAAAAGAAAAGAAATATGTTTACCATTAAAATGAGAAGACACAAAATTGGGAAATAAGTTATCGATATTGGTGCGTCAAAAATTCTTTATCAATTTTTTTACCAATACCTATGTTTTAAAAGTTAAAAAGAAAAATAGATTTTTGAGATATTTAAGGGGGTCTCCTCATCAGTCAGCTTCAAAAAATCGATTTTTTTGTTGTTGCTTCAATCGTTAGAATTATTATCTGAGAATATTCTTGCAAAGTTTCAAAGTCCAACTCAAAGTAGTTTATGAGTTACAATACCAAGAATTTGATTTTTTCTTTCGAAAAACTTTAAAGCCCATTTTATGAAAACCATGTTTTTTGAAATTCCGTGCACGATTACAAAAAAACTATAAAAGCTATGTATACAAGTAAAACACTGTTTTTTAGATAATTTAATTGTGCACAGACTGAGTAAAAAGAATGTATTAAAAAATCTCTTTTTACAATGTTATTAACGCACTAACTGCTAAAAAAGGCCGCAAAATCGAGTACTTTATTAAAAAATGACTAAAATATTCAAATTTCAACTTTCAATCATCATAATAGACTATACTGTACAGAAAAGCCTTCCGAATAAGGAAGTATTTTAATTTTTTGTTTCAGGTAAAAATTACGGGCTGAATTTTTCACGGAGTTTGAGTTGTCCGCGGCGAGCTGCTGCGCGAGATTGTTTATAAATCCGCCATTTTTATTTATTTTAACATTCAAAAAACTTTTTATCCTTGAATAAATATATTTTCAAAGATACGCAAAAGATCATTTGTTTCTCTTGCTGTTTTCATGTTTTAAAAATATCCTAAAAAACCACCTTTTTTATGAGCCACTGATGATGAGACCCCCTTAAGGGACAATGCGCAAGGGTTTATCAATTGTACAAATCCTCTATTTTATCCAGCGCTTCAATCCTTCGAATTGAAATTCATTCCTACAGAAAAAGATACAAAATTTCAAATTTTAACAGAAAAATTATAAATGTGATGTCTGGGGTAGTTAAAAATATTGAATTCCAGAGTTAATTATTCAGTGCAGAGCTTTTGGATTGTTGATTGGATCATAATTTATTGAAATTCCGCAAAAACTTGTTCAAACGAAATATTTTATTTACATTTTCCAAAACTAGTTTCCAACAAGAATGAAGTTCAATTACTCTCTGGGATTGTTAATTATTAAAAACTGATATCACACCCGAGATTTTTAAATAAATTTTAAAGTGAGCAATTAGAGTAGAAAATGTCTTCTGAGGGCGATGAATATTTTGCGCCTTGTACTACATCGTACAGGTACATTCCGCAGGTAGTAAGAAGCGAAAATATAGAAGATACCTCGAACTTTTTATGGGCCTTCCGACGGCTATACTTCCCTTGAGTTTTACGCGCTGCTACAAAGGAAGGTTGACTTTTACTTTTTTATGGTCGGTCGATTTTCGTTTCTGAATTTTCGTAACTTTCTTTTTTAAGGCCCTGTCCAGACCCAGAAAACTGCCAATCTGGATACCTAAGAGAGCTAAAAAAATGTCCCTCTTTGAGATTTAGATTTAGAGAGGTGAAAGTTGCACTCTGACCATTAGGGGTAGACTAGGTCGTCTCACAAAAAAACCTCTGTCCAGGAGAAAGTTTTAGGAAGAATCTTTTTTTGTCAAGATTCTCTTTACAACAGTTTCACACTTTCTAAAAAAAATTCAGGAAGCTCGAATCGACGAGGTGTCAGTCGCTTGCTGGAAACTCGATCGACTGCAAGTTTCCAAACGTTGTTAAATCCTCGATTAATATTTAATTTGAGAAAGTCAGTTTTCTCCAAATGTTTATATTATGTTTCGTTGTTTTTGAAAATCAGTGGTTTTGTTTTAAGTGAAGGTTTAAGTGATGAAGTTTGAGTGTATTTGCATTGGATTCTAAATCATTATGGTCGTGGCATTCTGCTACGGTTTAAATTACTTTATTAGCCGCATCGACCGCTTTTCTTAAACAAGGTAAACCAAAGCTTTACCTGAAACCATACTTGTCAAAATAAACCTGTTGCAAGTTGATGCAGCGGTATCTCTTTGCTATGAAAAATTATATGGTTGCCTAAAATAACTGTTATTAAGTTCCCGAATCTGTCCTAGACGCTTCTGAGATTCATATAATTTTGTTGAATTATTTCGTCAAAAGTTCGGCAAAGTTGATTATGAAGAGATTAAAACTTCCTCGTCTATTAAATTTAGATACCTTCTGCCTTGCTGATAAAATCCAAGATTAATGGAGCTATCGAAAATTAAACTTTTTTCAAAATAACCAAAATTTTAATTCTTGTTTTAAGTTAAGAAACTGATATAACCTGATCTTGGAAAGTATATCAAATCGAATTTTTTTTATAGAAATATCGATAAATCTTCTTTCAAAGCTCGGAAAATTTCAAGTCCAAGTTGAGAACATAAATTCTCCTAAAACAAAGTTGGTCCTGTCTAAATTCTAGATAGATTTAAGGCTATATCGGATAAGTTGTTTCCGTAAAATTTGAGTAAATAGTTTAAAGCGTATTTCTAGTGTGTGTTTCAAGTACTTACACACGAAATCAATGTGTATACCACACGCGACGGAAGTTAGAAACTGCCATTCATCACGCACATTTAGCAACCTTATACATGTTTTTGGTAATTGTGCTTTTAATATTTGGAGAAAATGAGAAAATAATTAGATTTTAGGTAGTTGCCACGCGAGAAAACAGGTTTTTGGAAAAAATTAAATTGTAAAAATTTCTTAAATTTCAACCGCTATTAACTTATTGCAACTGATAATTTACTTGATTTTTTGTTAAAAATTCATAAAATTACAACTAAAGCTGAATTTTTTCTAATATTCTATTTCATTATATTTTAGTAAACGCAACAGTATTATTTATGATATCGTTTGAAAGAGAAGAGATTATTTTTCGTTTCAAAAAAATTGAAAGTGCGAGAAATGATGTATTTGAAACTTTTATTTTTTTATTAAAATTTTATTGATTCTGCCAAATACGAATTTTTCAAACATAAGATCTTACACTCAGAGAAGATTTCGTTTTAAGCAAAAGGGGCTTGGTTGCCGTGACCAGAATTGATGCTCTTGTTGATTTTAAAAAAAGTTATTTTTATATGATTTTAGGAACTAAAAGATTTTTTTCTCAAAATTGGATGCAGTCAAGTTGTGAAAGACCATTTAATAAACATTTAATCATTTTGTTCGTTTCAAACGATATTATTAATTACTGTTGATGTTCATAGTTGGCTTTAGGGTCCAGAAAAAATTTAACTAAAAGTTTCATACTTTCAAACGTTTCGACTCAGATTGGAGTCCTCATCAGTGAGAATTTGTTTCTATAAAAATACAAAAGAAAAAAACTTAAAATTGCCCGTGTGACGAATAAACACTGTGGCACAAAATTATATAAAAGAATTGCACGTATGAAAATATAAAATTGGTCTAAATAACTAATTTTACAGAAAGAAAAAAAATTGTACAAAAAATTTTCCTGTAAGAATGCTAAGGGGAGAAAATTAGAAAAAATAGCTCTTATGACGGATAAACATTGTGGTATAAAACGATATAAATGAATTGCACGTGTTAAACTATGAAATTGGTCTAAATAAATCAAATTTACAACAAAAAAACTGTACAAAAAATTGTTTTCCTATAAAAATACTAAGGGCAGAAACTTAAAAAATAGCATGTGTGAGGGATAACGTTGTGATAAAAACGATATAATTATAAAATATGAATAAAATATAAATATAAATATAAAATTGGTCTAAATAACCAAATTTTTAACAAAAACTGTACAAAAAATTTATTCTGTAAAAGTACTAAAGGGAGGAACTTAAACAATAGCACGTGTGATGGATAAAAATTGTGGTAAAAACAATTTGAATGAATTGTACATGTGTAACTATAAAGTTGGTCTAAACTAAATTTACAAAAACCTGTACAAAAAATTTTCTCTATAAAAATACAAAGGGAAGAAACTTAAAAAATCGCTCGTGTGATCAATAAACATTGTGGTAAAAATTGATATAAAAGAATTTCACGTGTAAAAATATAAAATTTTTATAGAAATAAATTCTCACTGATGAGGACTCCAATCTGAGTTGAAACGTTTGAAAGTATGAAACTTTGAGTTAAATTTTTCTGGACTCTAAAGCCAACTAAGAACATCAACAATATTTGAATATTAATACTAAGGGTCGATATAACTCCTATTCAATTTATTATTAATTACAATTTGTAATTCCTTAAAGTATAATTAAATTATTTCCGCGAGGTAACTATACCTTAGATGCAATAACTTTGATGGAAAATTATTCCTGTCAAATCGAAGTCATATTTCTAATGAAGTTCAGCGAGAACTTATCACAAAGTGAATGTTATTTGTCACTTCGTGGTGAATTTTCTCGAATGATACGATCGGGGGTTTTTATTAGTTATCTGTCCTCTTCTAATTAGACCTGTCCGGAGTCAACTTTTACGAATCACCCTGGTGTTCATTCGAGCGGCAATATTACCGTGCAAAAGATATTGCGAGGGTAAGTTGGCGTCGAAGGGTGGTGGCAGGGGATGAAAGAGTTAAATTGGGGAAGGTTGGGGGCGGCTAGCGACGAGCAAATAATCGAGTTTAATTGCAAAACCGTCGGCATGATTTAATTACACCCAGCAGTGCAGTTCGCTCTATATATTTCTTTCGAATATATAGCTATACTCGGTGACTATCTACAACAGAATTATATTTTTCCCCTCTTAAGAGATAAATTTTAATCTCAACGTACAAGGTTTTCTTGATTCTTCAAATTCTTTTCGTTAGAAATCCTTTTTGTCCATAAAAATACTCTATTTTATGATTTTTTATTAAGACAAGTGTGTAAAAGCTCCCTAGGGAGATTTTCATGTGAAAAAGGTTACTCTTTTTAAATTTTTAAATTCTTTCCAGTCTGGAAATACAAAGGTTTTTATCAATATCTTATGGTTGATTGTTTATTAAAGGTTTATCAAGAATATTCAACAATCTGCAAGTGAAAAACTTTATTTTATTTCATATGATGTGCAGTTTATTATTTTATGGTTCTTTTACTTTCAAATCATCCAATTCATGGTTTTTTTATTTACATTATTAAAAATTTTATTAATTTTAATAGACTTTAATATACAAGTGGTAAATTATAATTAATAGATTTGTATATTATGTAAAATTAATATACATTCATATTGAATTTAATACCTTTTCAATCAAAATATATTAAAATTTAGAAACATTATTAAAATATCACATGTGTATTAAAATTCAAATAAAAGTTTGTATTTTTTAAGCAGAAAGTATTTTAAATTTAATATACGTTACTGAAAAAAACTTCCATTACATGTAATGGAAATTTAATACAGAAATTTCTAACAGTGTAACGTACGCTTGATTATTAAATTTCTCAACTTTTGTCATTAATACGTTCTTCCATTTTCATGTTCTTAACTCTAATAAGTTAATAAAGGTTTTGCTGTAGCGGGCGGAATTTTTTTTTAATTTACTGGACATCTAATTTTAAATTTACAAAATCAGTAATTGTGAAATTTTACACTAATTTTTTTTCTTTTTGGTGTATTTCCAGTGTGACTAAAGTTTTCATTGTATTTGATATTACAGATTTTGAAGATTATAAATCTTGCACGTCGAAAAAATAAAATTTAAAAATTTTAAAAAAGAGGTTTTACGATTATAAAAACTTTGAATCTGGGGAAATTTACTAATCCTTACATTTCTCAATATTTAGATCACAAAATCTTACAATTTCCTAGTCTTCTAAATGGGAAAAATTAGATCTTTTAAAATTTGTTGCATCAAAATATAAAAACTGCGGATAGTCAATAATTTTAAGATTTTCCTAATTAAAGTTACAAAAATAAATGAATTGTTAAAATATCCTAAATATACTTAAAACTGAGAAATTCCAGTTTCGAATTTCACCTATCACCTATTTCTTCGATTTTCGGATTTTCTAACCAAAGTTGTTCATATTTCCACCAACGTTAAAAATTCATCCAAATTTACTAGTAAAGAATTCCATACTTTTCCATTGCGTCAATTATATATAATTCAAAATAATCAATAACTAATTTCTATCTACGTAACAATTATTCTTTTTAATGACAATTTTTTTCTAGAATTACACTGTCAGACTTGGAATATTTATTATGTTTTTAATCAGACATCAGAGGGATTTTTGTCGGTATTTGTTAAAGGGAAATCAAGCTTTTTTGCAGGAGTCGTGAAGAGGGTATCACACGTGATCAGGAAAGAAAAGGGGAAGAAGGTGGAAGTTTGTTGAAGTGGATTCGTTTGCGCGTTTCAAGCAGGGCGTGTATTATATTGCTGAAGAGTTGGCGGCCCTTATCTCTGTAGTTTTTGTCTGACTGCGGTGGCTTGGCAGCACGCGAAGTCACATTCGCGCGAGTCTAACCTGCGACAAGAGATTTAGCTTTGATATCGTTACTAGCCAAGCACGCGAAATACACCTCCAACCCTCCCCCGCCCCACTTCCGCCCAACTTTGATCGATAAAACGAAATAAGTAACGAATCCGTGTACCAGCTTACGGAGATTCTTTGCATTGTTAAAACGCCTGTCGTTAGTTCTTCAAGAGATATTTTTAGCGTTTATTGGGAAATTTATTTTGCTGCAAGTAAGAATTTGGTGGTGGAATAACTCTCTTTTTCTTTTAGCATTTTAGAGGCTTTAAAACACTGTGGACAATTATAAAGGTATTTTTCCCAAAACTGGAGTGACGCAAATGATTTCTAAGTTTACGAATTTGTGAAATATTGTCTAGAGGTTAAGAAAATTTCAGAAAGTATTTTAGAATAAGGTTTGGAAATTGAATAATTTTCCTCGAAATATCTTGAGAAATTTTTAAAAGAATGTTGTAAAGCTAGAATGTTTCAAAAAGTTGAACTTTTTTTATAACAAAATAATTTTTCTTGTGAACTAAATTTATCCAGGTTTTAGGAAAAATTACCTTAATCATTTCCAAATTGTATTTTCCAACCTGAATTGTGAAATGTTACTCGCAAGTCAAAACAAGCTGGTATTGTTTCCTCTCATTAAAAAGCTAGCAATTACTTTCACTAATTAGTTACCGTTTTAGAATCTCTGACCCAGAAACTAAATTCTAACTCAACGGTTGTATTCATATTTGTTCTTTTAGATTTTTAATAGACGTAAATCATCACAGTTAAAATACGACAATATATTATCAGAAATTACAAATTGTCGGAAACGTGCCGCGTAGACTACAATCATCGCATTGACATTTGCACGCGAATGGGCGTCGAATTAATTCGAAGCGGTTGCGCGAACGTGACATTTTACGCTTTCGCGCGAATACCTTCCCGCAGTCGCTAATTTGAGCAACGTCAGCTTCTATTCGCAAATAGTTTGTCAGCCGGATCCCTAAAATGAATCAGTTTAAATAAATATATTAATTCCAAAAATTTCTCCAGCTTCAGACTTAGCCAATTGCAAATTAACAATTAAAACTATACTTACTTTTTAAGATATTAAATAGTACTATAAATATTATCAAATATTTTATTCATATTCTTAAAATCGCTTTGACGAATTAAAAAATATTTTATTGCCTTAAGACCATGGATCAATCAAACCACGTGACCAAATTCCTGTAAAGGTCATGTTAGATAAAGAAAGGCTTTTTTCATGAATTTGTTTTGAGAGGTTTATATTATAGGTATTGCTATGAAAATTGTGAGGCTAAATAAATAAATTCTTACAATACATAAATGAATTTTTATTTATTTATTTTAGACACTTTTTATGGATGAAAATGGCGGTGAATCATAGGTCCTCAAAAAGTAGATAGGTTTTTGCTGTTGATGAAATCTCGGAGATGGATTGTCTAAAACAGAAACATCAAACGGTTTTAGATTCAGTATGTTAATGGATATTGCGCATATTATGCAATTTTTTATTTTTGCAAAAATAACAAAATGGCGGACATTTTTCGAAAAGAGAAAAAAAAACAATTAAAATCAAAATTTAAAAAAGTTCTTAATATGTGCTATAGCTATAGTTGTAAAGAATATGTGGTCAAAATTTCATAAGGATCGGTTCATTAGTTTCGGAGATTTTATCAACAAGGCGTCGAAAAAGGTTGTTTTAAGAAAAGCACGTTTAATGTTTTTTTAAAATGAAAAATCGTGAAAAAAACGTACCAACGCTCAGCGATACCTGCACCATATAGTATGTCTTCTGTTGCTTCATAATACTCATTTTCATCCAAAATAGTCCGTCTCCATTGAGTTCTGGGCTCTTTGGAATTGGTAATGTGGGTAGACCCCTTAAGTGAAAATTTTGCTGAAAGGTTTTACAGTGAAGTGTAATTATTGATAAGCTTTCCAATTTTTTCAAAATTTTTACTATAAAGAATTTCCCAATTTTTCAAAAGATGATTTGTAAATTTAGATAGTTATCTTACATGAACGAATTAATGCATAATTTAGTCACGTGATCCGATTGACCCATGGCCTCAACAAAATTTTTTTCAAATCTAATAAGTACTTAAAATTGATCAAACATAAATAAAACACTCAAAAGAATAATTTGTTCCCTAAGCCACTATAAAAATCTGAACTATTTAATATGATACTTAACCCTTTTTACTGAAGATATGAATCCTTTCTACATTTGTCATAAATTTCCTAAGAAGCTTACATCTCAATAAAATGAATTCCGAATAAATCTAAAAGAGACCCAAATGTCTACTTTAAAAAGCATTAAATTTTGCCACATTGCCAATTTATATCCGAGGTCAATGTCTCCGAGTGCTTCTGAGTCTGCAAGCTCATGCCTCAAGCTTTCGAATCAAAGGCGACGCGCGCGATTATCTTCGGATACCTAAGCATTATTTTCATCCTCCTTCCGTTTCGGACCCTCGTAAATTGTCGGTCAGTGCAATAAACTCGCGAAGCCGCGAATGTTCAGCATTTATTATTACTCGCGTGTGAACCTTGATATCTTGCAGCGTATATACATATATACAGGATAAAGTTACATGATGTTGGCTTGCAAGAGAGAGTGAGAGAGAGGGTTTTTGCAGAGAGGGGAAAGGCCAGAGGAAGCTCAACGGGGTGTGGGATGGGCGAGCCTGCACCTCATAAACTTAAACCCTAATTAACCGGCGCTACGGCTACTGTTGCGCCCTACGTGCGTATGCTTCCCGTTCCTACACACGAACGCACTTTGTCGCTCCCCCCATCCCCCCTTCATCTCCTGCCCCATTCCTATCTCCCACTCAGCTTCTATTTCTCTCTTTCTCTTGTTCAAAGGGTTGGAGTGCAAACATCTTCCTCTATCTCTCTTTATGTTTCAAATATACACACATATGCACACAAAGAAGTGGTATTTTCTCCTGTGGGAGGTGCGATGTTTATTGCTCAACTTCCCGTAAATTAACCCCAGCCACGAAACTATCCGCCGTGCCGCGTTCGTGGTGAAAAAGTAACTATATATAGTTTTGGAAGACGGGACAGTATCGAATTTTCGTGGATCCGGGATCTTCATAACAAGCGAGCTGCAACTGATCCAACACTAGCTAGGAGCAAAAGTAGGATTCGGGGGATTTAGAAAGTTGGTGGCAGGAAGTCAACCGGATCAACCTGGGGCTCTCCAAGTCGCGGAAACTCGAGCGCGGGTTTGTTTTGGATAATACGAGCGCAGCTCCAACTGTCGCTTGGCGTGATAAACGCTTAACGCGATTTTAATCTACGTGTACACTTGCCGGTGTGAAAACCATAGTATGCGAAATGAATGAGATTAATTTCCTAGGAAAATTCATTTGGAGTAGAGACACAGCTTGGAGAGTACAAATTATGTGTGCAAAGAAATTATTTAGGGTTTCATTTTATTGGTTTATCTTTTAATTGTGAGTTATTATAAATTTGGAAAATTCTTATTGTGCAAGGGCATGTCAACAAATTGATTTATAGTAAAATATTCCGTAAAAATCGTTCATTAAGTTTAGTTATGTAGAAGAGAAAATTAATTTAACAGTTGCGACAAACAATGTCTATGGAATTTTTGTTTGGAATATCTTCATTTTCACACGAAAAAAAATAGTTCAATAACGTTCTCTAACGGGAAATTTTCCGAATTTTAATAAGTTTTACCGATCTTCGTTAGAAAAAAAATTACCAAACGTTCTAGAATGTCTATTCCAGTCGTATTATAGTATATTCTTCGACAGAAAGTAATTTTTCCAATCCGAGATTGGAATTTTTCAAAAATTATCATCATTTTGCTCCAATAATAAATTTGTGTCATTTATCATCTACGCGGATGATATGAAAAGAATTTTATCAGTTGTCTTATCTTAATTTACAGTTCGAACTGTTTAGCAGTCCAATCAATCTTTTTGGCACATACATACACGCTTACGCACTTATACTTGACTTATAGATAGACATATACAGAACGATACGCATAATCGCAACATCGATACATTAACTACTAAATTTCGGAGCTCTTATACATGCTGCATTATCCAATCTTTCACCGCTTGCGAGAAAGATTTGTAGCATGTCATGTTCTGTCCCGTCAATCGCACAGATACAATCACGTGACTCACGTGACTGTCTTGGGACTTTCTATATATATAGAAAGTGCGAGTTGAAAACAAAATATAAATATAATGGACTTAAATTTTACCAAACTGGCAGGGTACTGGTGCAACATCGACATGGATACTGGCATAGTACTGGCTAGACCCCTACTGATAACTTGACTGGGAGTTGGCAGCCAGTACTGGTCTGGTACTTGAAAACAGTACTGGTCCAGTGCTATCAGACGGTACTGACATAGTACTGGCTAGGCCCCTAATTATAACTCGTCTGGAAGTTGGCAGTCAGTACTGGGTTGGTACTTTAAAGTAATACTGGTCGAGAACTAGCACCCGATACTGACCTAGATTTTACCTGGTGAAATTTCAAAAGTATTGTAACTTCTAGTATAGCTATATTAGAATCTAGATTTATCGTTAAGTTTTACAATATTATTTTGAAGCAAACTTATACAAATTGAATCAAAAACATTTTATTGAAATTTCATATTTTGTACTAAAAATATAGTTCCTTGCAAAAAACCTGGAAAATGTATGGAACACTCAACGAAAAATAATTATGAAATTATTTTTAAAAATACGTTTTGAATGAATATGTCAAACATAAATGAGTAAAAGGTTGTGAAAATAGTACGTCGGCAATATGCCAGTAATGATAATTAATACTGCGACATTAGTAAACCAATAGAATGCCAACTGTTGACGAGACTTCCATGTCGGTTGATATCCCGTATTTGGATGTTGTTTACACCCAGCACTGAACCTGTACTGTGCCCAAGATTGGCATACTTCCTCGGTCGGTATTTTGCCAGTACTGATAGTTTAGTACTGCACCAGTAGTAAACCAGTTGATTGCCAACTGTCAATGAGATTCCTATGTCGGTTGATAGTTAGTATTTGGATTCTGTTAACAGCCAACACTAAGCCAATACTGTGCCGAAGGTTGGCATAACTCACTTGTCGGTATTTCATCAGTAATAATCATCAGTACTGCGTCGGTAGAAAACCAGTAGGGTTCCAACTGGCGATGATACTTCTATGTCGGTTTATAGTCAGTATTTGGATTCTGTATACAGCCAGCGCTTAACCAGTACTGTTCCGAAGGTTGGAATACCTCCTTTATCGGTATTTTGCCAGTAATAGTAATCAGTACTATCAATGATATCACTACTTCAGAGAGTCACCTTTACTGCCAAAGAATACTGCGCCAGTACTACGCCAGTAGTAAGCTACTAATATGCCAATGTTTGGCACAGTATTGACAGGCAGTACTGGCATTACTCGTCGGCTACAACTGGCACAATACTGCGCCGGTTGTACAAACTGATGTATGGCCTCCAACTTTTCCAACTGTGAATAGCGACACTTTTTACTGTATAGTCTAATATAAATGTTAGTTTAATTTTCACATTATAACATAAATTAGGAAAAAAATGTTTTACCATAAAGATGGGAATTTTCATCAGTAATCCAACATATTCTATAATAGAAATCCTAATAAATGTTGAATTATTAGAAGAAAGAAAGTATTCATCATGCATTTCCAAATAGTTTGGTAATTTTTGACAAGTATTTTTTTCCCAGAAAGTGGAATTTTGTCTATTTCTTACAAATCTTGTAATTTTAGAAATATTTTTAAAAATTGAGTGGGTTTATATTACATTTTCATTCACTTCTGACAGAACTACTAGACTCCGTTGTGAATATTATTATACGTTTACGTAAATTACTTTTATTACGTTTGCTGTCAAGTTTTAGTATAGATTTTTAATAGAGCGTGCAATTAGTGAGAAGACAATCTAATGAATTTGCATCTGTTCTGCGGATTCGTGCGAATACAAATATATAGTCATAATGGACGAGATTTATGTAAATGGCGATCTCCTGTCGTTTGACAGTGACGGAATCGTTCGATAATGTCCTCCTGTCTCGCCCTGAATTTATAGCCTACGAGGACAAAGTTGCAAGACTTGTGGCCTCTTGTGAACAACATATATCACTTAACTTGCATATTTTTTTTTATTTTTTGCCATGTCATTCGAATGAATATAAATATCGCACTTATTTTAATAATAAAGCCTTCATCATGACATATATGAGCGCATAAATATTTTAGAAACATGTAGGTTTCCAGATAACTGACTTCTTTAAAATTTTGTCATAGTCCCGGAAATTCACAATTGATTCTCATTGAGCGCTTCGCGAATTTATTTTAAGACACTGAATGCCAATACTCGCAATTCGCGTTTGAATGTATTTGATGATCGAGTTTTTTGCGTGCGCTTGTGCTTACACATTGTCATTTTTGAAAATTTCAGTAATATTTCATAATGGTATCCAATCCTACTTCTAGTTATTTAATTAGTTAATTTATTTTGACAATGTAGACAATTTGACTCAATAAATTAAAAAACCTGTAGATCCTTTGCCGCCGGGTAATTTTGCTTTCTTGATTTTTTTGTGCCTCGTACCGTTTATGAAGAATTTTAATTCTTAAGATGAATTCATATAAAATTTGTCAACTTTAAATTTGATAATTTATGAACATTTTGAATGCATTTATTTTCTGATTACCTAGGAAAATTGTGTTCTTACTAACTTATATTAAACTTTTTCAAATTCCCTGATTGCTTTTAATTCTTTTGAATTAAGTTGTTATTTTTAATAAAATTTCAAAGTGTGGAAATTATACAGTCAGGGAATATCAAACTTTGGGAAAATGAAATCTTGGAACGACTAGAATTTTCATAAACTTTGATTTTCCAAAAGTATTAGATTCTAAATTCCAAGATTTTCAAAGTTCAAGTCCTTTTAAAAGTCATAGAAATTGAAAATAAATTTAAAAACATTTTACTTTTTGTTATTTGAAAAGATCGATCTTACACTAAAATTAATTTCACACATATAAAATCATAATATTTTCAAAGGGGGGAAATTCGATAACTAGTCAATACAAGAATTTGAAATAGAAAATTTTGCTCATCAATTTTCAAATTATAAACTAAAAAATTGTATTTTCAAGCAAATCGTTTCGTTTCATTGAACATTTTTCTTCCTCAAAATTTACTTTTGTCTCAAAATTACAAATCACTTATCAAAGAATTTATAAAATAAAAATTTTCCAGAGAGAAATATCGAAAAACCTAAGAAAAAAAATGTTATGCATGAAATGAAACACGAAATGTTCACATTATATTATTCAAAGTGCTCAAGTGAAGGAAGATAGTCTCACTAGTTCTAAAAATAAAAAATCGTCCTTGACTAAACTGAAACCGTGAGCGCCAATTTGCGACTCATTTGGGTGGTGAGTGAGCCTTTCGGTCATGCAGCCAAGCATGAATTTTTGGCAGTGAAAAAATTTACAATTCGAGTCTCGTCTTGGGTGATTCCTGAGCGCGTCGGTTGATAGGTTGGTACATGAAAAGCGTACGGAAAGGCGCCAGAGAATGAAGTCGTTGCTACAATATTTATGAGAATGCGAGAGAAACATTTATACGGAAAGTCCTTGGAGCGACAACAGAGGGAGAGAATATTTATCGCGTGTGCTTTCGAACCGCAGGATCGATTCTCAGGGAGATCTTACGTGACACTCGTGTCCTCCTTGCGAATCTCGGACCCCGTAAAATGCAAAGGACGAGTTGGAGGAAGAACCCAGGACGCCATTTATCCCTGGGACTCACCTAAAGGATGAAAAAAAAGAAATCCTAGGACCCTGAGTCGAGTTCTTGATTCTAGTTGTTGTCGCCTCTTTCTAAATTTCTTCGAAAATGCTTTTAGCGTTTATCTCGCGTTCCATTAATTCACGCTTTAGGGTATGTATCTCAAATGCGGTTCTCTGATATTTATTCTCACTGGACCAGCCTAAACTCTTGCGTATCGCCACTCACACCGATCCTTTATTAAGACCTGTTTAAACGACGATGGACCTCTTTTCAAATCTCAAAATGATCGGTGCATCTCGTGTTTCATGCCCGGTGACTTCATTCGCTAAAAAATTTCTGAATCAAGATTTCCTTCTTTATGCGGTTAATATAGTCGTAGCTGATTAAAACTTGATTGGTGTAACTTTTTGCCAAACATCCGTGAGGAATTTTAAAAGTAAGGGACATTTGTTTTTGGATTGAATGATTCTGTTTTTTATTACAATAAAAAAAGATTTGGTTAATTCAATAAAAATGTCAGCCTGGTTCGACAAATAAATTTATTGATATGGTCAACCAAATTTTTTTGTAGATTAAATAATTTAGTAGATGGAAAGACTCAATTTCAGTATTTGTATTGAAGTATCTTTTCATTTTGTAAAAAACGTGTCAGAGTGGGAATTTTTTGAAGTGAGTTACTGAAGAAAAAAAATTTATGAGTTTTTATACATTATAGTAAATTTTACTATAAGCTTTAGTAAATTCCCATACTACGTTTTTTTTAATTTTCTCTTTTTAGTGTAAAGTTTGTTTAGGTTCTTATAATTTTTAACTGTGGAAAATTTTCTCAAAAATGATTAAGACGCTAATTTCCACAAACTTTTCGGAATATTTTGAACTTGCCCCAATATTTGTTGGAGAAAGTTCTCAAAGTTCTTGAACCTTAAGGCATGTTCCTTAAATTCCTGAATCGTGAAGTGTTAACGATTTTCAGAGGAAATGTCAGTTAACGGAATAAACACTGTAAAAATTATCTGAAATTAAAATATTTAAAAAATTTTCCATTTAGGAAAAATTAATTTTTTAGAGAAAATATATCTTTATATTAAATAAAAATATCCTTGATAAATTAGAAAAAGTGAAAATTTATCAGTTATTTTTGGAAAAATTACCGAGATCTATTTATTTACGTTTTTTCTAAAGGTTTGCAAAAATTCTTGAAAAGAATTTTACAATGTAAGAATTGAAAGAAATAATTTTAGAAATAATGCTTCAGGAATAATGAAATAAAAGTTAAATTCTTCCAAACGTTTTGATTCTAATAGGAATCCCCGTCAGTGATCATTTATTCATTGAAACTAGACAAAAAGTACATGAAAGGGGGGTTTTTGAATATTGCAAGTGTAAACAACTTTTTAAAATACTTTTTGGCATAATTAACATTGAGTAAAATAACAAATATTAATACTTGCCAAAATCATTATTCATAATAATTCCTACAGTAAATTTACCTTTTGCTGCTCATCTACTTTCTTTTCTCTTTCGAATTTGGGGCTAAAATTGAAAGTCATTATTTCTTGCATTAAATCAACATTTTCGGGAAATGATACATATTTTTTTAAGAATCTTCCCAAAATGTTTGCGAAGCAATAAGCATAATTTCCAGTAATTGTTCCAACGTCTTCTCTAAACTTCCATATTATTTATCTCACTGAAAATGTTGTGAAATATCATGCAAATAATTTCTCTAAAAAGATCATTTTTTCTAAAAAATGTAAAGATTTTCAGTTATATTAAAAAATAAGTTTTCCCACCCAAAATATAGGTTTTCACCTACAAAATTGTTGTGGAAATTCAGAATTATATTAATCATAATTACAATCATCACAAAAGTCACAGTAAAACTGGTAAAAATGTTTGTATTAAATTTAATACAAAAATATATGAAGTCATTTGCATATACAGTATATAAAATTTATAATACGCACTTATTAATTTTAATATTAATCAAAGTATCCAAAAAACATAATATTTTCCAGATTTTCTAATAACACGTAAATCATTAAAACTGGTTGATAATATTTAAAATCAATTTAATCATCAATTATGCATACTTTTTTTGTTAATTATCTCATTTTGTAAACTATGAAAATTGATTACGAGTATAAGTGCTTATGGGTTAAGCAATTTTCCAAATACTTGGATGATATAAATAATTTAAAAACCAATTTATATCTGCTTGAAACAAAATTAATGATTATGTCTATATTCAAAGCCTTTCAAATATACAATATATTATTAAAATACTCAACTCCTTAATTTAATGGGGGAGAAACCAATCATTTACCTACTTTATTATTTATACTCTAGATTCATTGCAAAAATAACTTTAGAATTGAATAAAATCAAATTATGTGAGTTGTTAAATTTGATATATTAAATTTAATCCACCAGTGGATTGTTTCACAAATAACATACAGAGATATTAAATTTCATTTACAAATACATATACATACATATGCATTTTTTATATTTTATCTAACGGTAATAAATTTCTTTGAAAGATTGTATACCAGTTAATAAAGAAAGTATCACAGTCACAAAAAATACATAGACAATTAATATGCCGAGATATTAAATTTCATATACAATTGTGTATCAAACTTAATAATATTCCTAACAATGAAGTTCTCAAAGTTCTTGAATCTTAAGGGATGTTCCATAAATTCCTGAATCGTGAACTGTTCAAATTTTTTGGAGAAAATGTCCTTTAATGGATTAAATACTGTAAAAACTATCTAAAATTATCTGAAACTAACATAATTTAAAAAATTTCCATTATTTAGGAAAAATTAATTTTTTTAGAGAAAATATATCTTCATATTAAATAAAAATATCCCCAATAAATTAAAAAAAGTGAAAATTTACCTGAAACTTTAGGAAAATTTATCAGTTATTTTCAGAAAAATCAGATATCTATTTTTTTACATTTTTTCAAACGTTTTGAGAAAATTTCCGAAAAAAATTTCACAATGCAAAAATTAAAAGAAATAATGTTTCAGGAATAATGAAATAAAACATAAATTCCTTCAACAGATTTAATTCGTCAAAAGAAAAGTGACTCCAAAAACATAACGAGAAGGTCTAGGTGAGGAAGAGAAGAATCAAAAACGAAAGTTCGAATACAAAGGTACACGTGCAGGTGTGGTTTCCCGCTAAGGTGTGTTAGGGAGGAGTGGGACCATCTTTACCTTGCGCGAAGGTGAATGCGAATCGCATTGATGTTTTTACAAGGTTGCACGAGGTTTCTCTTAAAATCCAAGACCCAGAACTAGTCTCGCTAGAGCCATCATGGCCGCCACTACCGTACTCCATCATGAAAACCTACCCCGTCGAAAATCCGCGGGTGTCCTCGTGGCTCAACGATTTTCTTTTTTCGATTCCAAGGGCCACGCACTAGAAACCGCGTTTTCCTCGAGCGCGTGGAAGATGTCGCGGTCAACATCGTTGCTCCCATGGCAAAAATGACCGAAGGAGGCTCATCGCAGGCGGCGCTGGGCGTTGCGCGCAAGCCGAACTGAATGGACAATATGGCGCCCTAAGCAACTCGGATGGGAGCTGATGGGAAAGAAAGAAGAAACCGGTCGATGCTAACACCCGACAGCAGTGGCGCGACCAGCGCAGCCGCTTTTTAAGGTGGGGCAACCATTCAATATGGCCGCCGTTCCGTAGCGGTAAGCCTCTTTCGGTTCAGATTTACCCTTTTCTCCGGTTTTTCGAGAGTAAATCACCCCCTTTCGTGCTTCGAGGAAAACTCCTTTGTTCTGGGATCTTATGAGGGTATGTACTTGCATTTCGGCCTTGAAAAACTCGAGAAATAGTCGATTTTGTTTGAGAAAGCGTTGGGACCATCTTAATACTGAGGCACATGTGCGCCTTGATGCGCGAATGTATGTGCGTGCGTGTCGTAGTGTCTTGTTGATGAAAAGAGATCGCTGAATGTCGACTCGTTGTTGGTATTATTTTTCTAGTTTTTTGCAATTCCGGAGGAAGGGAGATACCTCATCGGTTCGTTAATTGCCGCCTTGGTTTTTGCAGCTGTGCTCTTCTTTGATCTACTTATGGCGAGAGAGTCTAAGCGCACGCATGCGACAAAGAGATTTAAGGTCGTGTACACGTGACGTACTTAATTTGATGTGATACACGAGGATAAAAGATTCTAGATCCACACTTCAATTTTCTTATTTGGATTATAATTGCTAAGTAATCATTTAATTTAATTTAATTAAATATCAATGTAAAAAATATTTCCGCCGGATGCCGCCACTTTGTTCTTGTACCGCCGAATCAGTTAGGCTTCACACGTGTGCAATGTTGAAGGTTCAGAAAAATGTCAGGTATAAATATTTACAAGTTTTAATTAAATATAGCGGATACGCATTTAGCATGTGATGCAACTCCGCGCAATGATCAAGATATAAATAAAATGATGCTCTTAGCTCCCCAACTGCCAGAGGTACGTTGATTGACGAGAGATAAATAGAGTTATTACACGTTAACAACTTAAAGACTATTTCAATTACGTGATTTTTAATCTCTCATTTGGTAAAACATACTTCTTTAATTACTGCAATAAACACGCAATACAAGTTTCACTTATTCGTTCTTTTCAAGCACTGAAATTTTAATTATAAACTTTATTGTTCATGAGCTCAATTATTGAGATTCCTTTATATTAAAAAATGGTCACGAAAGGATACTTTTTTTAAAATTAATTATGATGTATTTTGAATAAATTCTGTATTTGCCATTTGTGTTAAATGGAACACTCATGGGTGGTGGAAACACATCTATATTTAATCGTTTGAAAAGTTTACTTTCGTCGTAAGAGCAAAGAGGGCAGCTGTTTTGTAAATAAGATTAATATTACAAATTAAGAATATATAAAGTTGAAACGGCGATATTTTTAGCGTAGAGTGCAGGGATTCTTTAGAAATAGGCGGCCGTCGGGCGCCGAAGCCGACAAAGCGCTTGCGCCGCTTGAGTGAACAAAGTTCCTCAAGATAACCCTCAATTGAATCACGAAAGAAAAATTTCTGTGTCGCATTTTCTAATCAAAATTCACGTATCTAATTATTATTATTTCAGTTTGCATCTCCTTATTTTCTTTACGCAATTAATCTATGTCCCTTCCTTGTAGTTTGTAAATTCTTACACACTTCAAATACATATACAATATGTGAAATTTAATATACACAATTATACATTTTAATATGTATTATATGTCGATAAAACAGAATATTATTTAGGTTTTTTGACAACTCGTGAATCATTAGAACTGATTGGTCATATTTCGAATCAGTTTAAAAATAGATATACTGTTAGAAATGGAAATTTACAAACTTTTTACGTTACAAAGGTTACGTAAAATTTTACCATATTTATGTTTTTGAGTAAAGCTATCTTAAAATTGCGAAAAATGCACTGAATTTTCTGGAATTTTTCTTAACATTATGAAACTTAACTGAATTTCCGTAAAATGTATCTTAAAATTACCAAACTGTAACCGAATTTTTATAAAATTTATTATAAAATCACGAAATTGTAACATAATTTTCAGTAACTGCATCAAACTTCAGTTACCCTAAACGTTAAATTATTCCTGTTACAAATTCCAGAATCCCCAGGTACAAGTATCAGAATATTCAACACTTTGTAACTAAATATAAAGAAATTGTTTTTTAAATTTACCAAAAAGGTAACTGAATTTTCTAAAATTTTATCTTAATTTTACCAAACTCTAACTAAATAAACCTCCAGTCACGTGTTTCGGTAAATTACGGTAGAAATTTACTCAATTTTTTTGTTAATTATGTCAGAACGCGACGTACAGGGGAAGACTTGAGTTAAACATTATTATAAATATGAAAATTTGTGGCGTGTTTAAATGCATATAAGTTAAGCAAACAAATCCTTCAAATGCTTAAATATTTTAAATAATATAATAATGAGTTTGTATCTATATGAAAGAAAATAATCTACGTTATTATTTACACCCTCTAGATTCACTGCAAAAATAACTTTAGAATTGCATAAAATCAAATTATGTGAGTTTTTAAATTTGATATATTAAATTTAATCCACTAGTGTATTGTTTCCCAAATAACATATAGAGATATTAAATTTCATATACAAATACATATGCAATTTTCATATTTTATCTAACGCGAATAAATTTCTTCGAAAAATTTTGTACCAATTATTAAACAAAGTATCACAGTCACAACAAAGAAATCGAAAATGTATCAAGTTTATTCACAACTCACATAAACAAGTCTGTTGATTATGCGAATATG
This sequence comes from Diplolepis rosae, assembly GCA_030998225.1. Lineage (NCBI taxonomy): Eukaryota > Metazoa > Arthropoda > Insecta > Hymenoptera > Diplolepididae > Diplolepis > Diplolepis rosae. Next base: position 9,171,425 of record JAPYXD010000680.1, read on the forward strand.
GCATTTGGTACTAACATGATCATAAATTATATTTTTCATCGGCTTTTGTGCACATTATTAAGTTGCAATATCGTTCGCCAATAAGAGTCGACCTGTACGGATAACAGCAAGTTGCTTTCAGCCCACACACGTGACCATTATTTATATTCCCAACACCGTTCAATATTTTAAGAATCTGCTGTATGATCAATAAAAAAATAATGTGTCTTCCATACCCGAGTAAAAATATCTCGTCTGGTTGACGATTTAAAAAATTTTTTAAATGCTATTCAGAATGATAAAGAACGTCTGTCAATTTGGTTTGAGTGAAAATTTTGCAAAAATGTTTACAGTTAACTGTAAGTTTTACTAAAAAGAAGGTAAAAAACGTGCTTTATTGTCTTTTGTTACGTTTACCAAAATTTCAAAAAGGATACTTTGTAAATTGAAAAAATTCGGGTAAGTTTTATTCAACATTTATTTAGAAATTATACATTTATTATGGTTATAAACAATGATAGTTTGAATTTCAATAAAACTCATCCGAATAGAATAGCGGGAGATCCTGTAAAGAGTAAAAAAAGCCTTGATCATTAGAATTAAATAAGAATTGTAATTTTTTTTGTAAAGAGAAAACAAAAAATTAAAATATAAATAACTTTTGTGAGGTAAATAATTTTAATCTGAAATATTCTTTTCTAAATTTTCATTGAAGAAAATTTCGGTGAATTGGAAAAACTCTGTTTCATTTAAAGAAATTTTTTCTATTATCATTTCCCAGTAAAATGTTTCTTTGATTTTAAAAATTGTCTTCTAAGTGTAGATTTAATAAAACTGTTATCATCGTTTTTTGAAAATGAAATATTCCGTAGTTACCTATGATGATATTTTTTAGAATTTGTTTACTGATCGATTTCGAAATTCTAAAATACACTTTAAAAATAAAATAATAATACAATGTATTTCATTTTTGTTATATAATTATTGTGGAATGACTTTTAATTTAATATTATCTGTAAATGACGTGCATGAGCCTTATGATAATGAATATTTTTAAACACAAAACAAAACTTGTACCGCAATTAAAATTTTTTAGGAATATATTTTTATTTTAATAAATCTTTTGGATAAAGTTTCGGAAAAGCAGGTTTCAAATAATTTTGTGATATATTTCATTTTGTTTATTACTAGTGTTACAGTCATTAACTCTTTGATATTAGATAACAATATAATAGCTCAAAATGTACTGAAATCATATTATTAACTTAACAAAAAGTACAGAGATAAGAGTAATTTTTCAAAATCAATAAATACTCCCATTGCATTAAAATTATAAATTTCTTGTTTAAATTTCATGCTCTCTTATTTCCAATCAGTAGACTTTTTGTTACTTTCATTCAGTGACTCTTTTCTAGCCATATATAGAATCAGTTACTTCGAATCACATTCACTAAGAAATCAGTTGAAATCAATTAATTGAAAAGCTATAAATGAATCACTGATTAAGATTAACAAAAAATACGACTGAGTAGTATTATTTATTGGTCATGAGTCAATTTAATATTCAACATATATCTGATAAGCTTATGCGAATACAAAAAATTATACTTCGACACTTTAACCCTCGAAATTCAAAAAAATAATTTTTGTTTAAACCAATTTGTTTTGTAGATTTAACCAAAAAAATTCTCGAATAAATCAACCAAAATTTATTTAAATCGACTTGATATTTCTGTATATTCAAGTAAAAAGTTTGCTCAAAACAAACTATACAAGACTGTCTTAAGGTAGTTTAAAACAAAATATTTCCCCCCTGAAAGGTTGATTAGTATAGAATTATTACAAATTTTCAAAAAGCATTTCCTGAGAAAACCGTCATTCTGAAATATATTTCACACTCTTCTAGACGAATCTCTTTGACCCAACTAATAAATAACTCTTAAATTTCACAAAAGAGATTTAAAGACACAACATTTTACTTGGATATTCAAATTGTTAATTTATAAATTGGATTTGAAGATGAAATACATTTCATGATAGCTGAAACCCTCCTTTTCATAAAAAAAGCCTTTATTATACTTTATCGCATATTCAGCAGCAACGATAAAAAATTTCGCCTGAAAATGCGCTGAAAGACTATAATTTACAGAAAAAAATATGTTTTACAGAATAATGAGATTTAATTACGATCTAATCTGAAGAATTATATTTCAGTCAAGGTAGAAATTACAAAAGACTGATTCCATTTCCATTCGATCAGCCCTTACAGGTCGACATTTTATTTTGATTCAAAATGAAAGTATATGTTTCTAAAATGATTTAATTGGACACTTGTTTTTTTTGTTTTTGCGCAAAAAATTTTTTTCGTGAATTATGATGAATTTTCGTGCAGGCTGTCAAAACTTATTTACCAGGTTAATCGATAGAACATTTTTTTTTTAAATCGGTATAACTCGAAACAATAACCGATTTTGACGGTTTTTGTGTAGAAATTCTCGAGAGGGATCGAAATTTACGATTATCATAGTAATCGCTAGCTTTATACAAAGTTATGAATGTTATCTATGGAAATTCAAAAAACAAATTAAAAATTAAATTTCTCAAAATGCGTTTTTTCTTTCGGGATGAATTTTTTTTGCTAAAGTGCAATGTTTGAACTACAATCTAGCAAAATCTGTAAGAGCCAAGATTTTTTTTTACATTTTTTTCTTATAACTACCATTGATAATTTTAAATAAAGAAAATAAGAAGAAACTGACCCAATGCCAAAATGAAAAGAAATCAATAAAAATGATGTAATTTTGGGTCAATATAATAGCAGACATGTTTCCAAACATGTCTCGTTATAAAGAATGTTAACTTCAGTACAGTCGAAACGGGTAAATCGATTTTTCCTTAAAAAAAATCATATCTCAAAAAAAAATCTTCGCTATCCCAGATTTTGCTAGACTCAAGTATAAATATTGCACTTTTATAGAAAAAAAATTCATCACGAAAAAAAAAACGCTTTTCGAGAAATTTAATTTTGAAATTTGTATTTATTTTTTGCATTTTCATACATAACATTCATAACGTCATGGAAAGCTAGATATTACTATGATAATCGTAAATTTCGATATCTCCCGAGAATTTTTACACAAAAATCGTCAAAATCGGTTATTTCTTCGAGTTATACCGATTTAAAAAGAAATTTCCATCAGCTAACCTGAAAGATCAGTTTTGAGAGCCTGCACAAAAATGATCATAATTCCCGAAAAAAAAATTTTTGCGCAAGAACAAAAAATACTTCTCCAATTAAATTGCTTTAGAAACATTATCACTCCATCCTGTTGGAAATGTTATGTCCAATACCATATAAAAACGCGAAATAGAGTTTCATCTCGATTGCTCTCTAAATTTGAATCAGTCAAAATCTACTGATTATCAGTGAAATTTGACTGATTCAAATAGCTAAAAAGAGGTTACTGTAAATCAGTCAAATTTCACTGATTACTTTCAGTGGAAATCAACTGATGTAACAGTGAAAAATACTTTTTTCACTGATGAATCAATGAAAATTAACTGATTTAACAGTGAAAATTATTTTTTCACTGATGAATCAGTGAAAAGGCAAATCACTGATTCAATCAGTGAAAATTTGACTGATTCAGATTTAGAGAGTGCCCTTCTGCTAAAGACAAGTTTTCATCTTTCTTCTTTTAATTAATCTTCAAATTTTTGTCACGTCTCAGAGCAAGTTAATGATCCAGAAGCATTATGGAAAAACCGGAAAACCAGACGTATGGAACTTGGTTGCCTATTTACGCATGTAAGTGCTTCGGAGCGTGTCCTGTCAGCCATAAATCCTCACCTAATTGAAAGATTGATCTGCCTGGCGTAACTAAAAGTGGTCGCGATCCAAGCACATGAGGATACGCTATCTTATGTACCCAGTGAAACTCACTCAGACCTCGTTAGACGAAGAAACGAACAGGACGAACGACACACGGAAGAAGCAAACGTACTGGATAAAAAGGACGAGGGATGCTGCAAAAGATAAGGTCTTTTCTGGGATTCTCTTTCTAGAATCTAGGGTGGCACTTTAAGAGCTTGGAATCAATTTGGATAGGTCGTCCAGGATAAGGGCAGAATCGATTTTTTCCCTCCCTAGAAATTACCTTTCTTGAAGGAAATTGAATCCTCGTCACGAAATGGCAAAGCCCGTTGATATGGGCAATCGGAATGGCATTAGGCCACATTCGTCGTAAGCGATACCTTCTAACGTCGCACATTTGAAATACATGAGGTCGTACATTTCTTTTATTTTCAAACCCTCCTACGAAAAATGTTCTCTATCGAAATGAAAATGTATGTCTCTCTCAATAAATAATCAAATTTGAGAAAAATACAACTGAAATTGCAAATCAAAATTGTAATACGACGGATCAATTAAAATTTTTTTGCAGCATTTCACAAGTCTAACTGCTTTTCTGCTTGTCAAAATGTGAAACCAGGTAAGCAGGAGAAATCGGTGTTTCTTTTGGTGTCAGTAACTTTCATTTCATGTTATATATCTCGCAAGGAATTTTCTTCGTTTGGTTGTCCTTGTGTGGTAACGAAAAGGATATTGTCTTGTATATTAGTTTCTATATAGTTTGCTGGAGTGAGACTTATGACAGTGCTTGTAATATTCTGCGTACATTGTACTTACCTGTGTTTACAGCTTGTACCTCTTATCGGCAAAGCGTTTCCAATTTGCATTCTTCATAGCTTTCCTTACTATTCTAATTAAGTTGCCTGCAATTCAAAACTGCGAATAAAAACCTGAACAAACTACACTTTACGTCTTTCTTTTATGCGAATCAGGTTTCATTCATATAACAAGAATATTCATTTTTCCAATTAAGCTAATTCCAGTTTATTTTTCATCCATATATACTTTAGCAAAAATTGAATCATCTACCAAAAAACTCACGATTAAGTATATCTAAGAGAATACGTTCGCTGAGAAGTTCATAATTAGATTGCAAATCACAGGTTGTACTTAATCTTGAAAATGCCAGCTACCATGATTATTCGCATTCAATATCGGAAAAAGTATCTTAACGAGCTTGTAAGAGGTGGCTTCGAGTTATTAACGATCCGATTGGTTTAACGATAATAACCTGAATCAGTCCATACACATGTGCATCGTACTGTATCGAAGATTGTAACCTTGGCTTGGTAGGCAGAGTTTCTTCTAAAAGCAATTTCCGAAGTAACAAACCAGAAAATGGTCAACAGGGGTGGAATCGTTGGAAATCAAAATCCATGGATTATTGTCCCCTTTAGATGGCGTAGGTGCTCCTAGATATTTTATCCCCGGAATGAAATGTGAATGAGCGCCACTCTAGGGGAATATAAATGCGCGAACAATGTCCTACAGACGAGGGTCACAAGAGCTGCGTACATCCATACATGCATATATACATAGGACCGTGGGCCGGGGTAAGGCCCGAGGGGCCTTCAGGGTCCGCATTGAGTTGTAAAAGCGTTCGGTCTCGCCGCCGGGCGGCATGGTCGCTTATGTAAAAGCGACTACACGCCGCGTGATGAGTGGATGCTGTTCAAACGTTCTTCTTCTAACTCTTTGCTTCGCTTTTGCACTCTTGCTCGTTCCCTCTTGCATGCATAGGGTACCAGTGTGCGTATGCGTGAGTACTTGCCTTTAAATCCACACGCAAACGTTCACCACCCCCAGAGAACAACCACCAACTTCTACATCTTGTGGCACACGTGTCCTCTCAAGCCCAAAGAATGTCACAAGGTAAATCCATCGCATCCGCTTTTGGAAAGACAAACTCTTTCACTTGGTCTCCATCTTCTACACGGAAAGAAATTTCATGGCTAAATGTATTACGTTTCGTGAGAAGAAGTGCCATTTTAGTGCCATAATCTTTTGGTGTAAATATACGTCATGGTGTAGAGCAGAGTTTTGGAATCAGCGCGTCTTTGAAAATGGAAACATTGAGGCAAATTTTTACCATCTATGATGGGTACGTTTCACTTTCGAGCATTATTATATTGCGACTAAAGTAGGGCTTAGAAAGTCAAATTAATAAAAATGGATTCTATCATCTGCGGTGGTAATAATTACGTAAAAATAACGCATCTGCGTCCTACAATTAACCATCTACGATTCCAACGTTTGAACTTTGATGGAAACTTTTTCAAACGTTACGATTATAATATTCCGTAAATTCATGGAAGTAATATTCCAACCTATGGAATGACATAATGTAAACGCGAAAGACATGTACCCAAGTAGAGTTATCCGACACTGATGGTCGGAACGACATCATTCCAATGTCGGTTTTCCAGTACTGGATTCCGACACTGGACCGACATCGTTTATACAACCGGAACGACATCGTTCCTATGTAGGGTCCTCAGTATCGGATTGCAGACATGAAACCGGTGTCGATTCAGTAGCGGAATGATGTTGGCAACCCAGTACTGAATTGCAGACCTGAAACCGGTGTCGATTCGGTAGCGGAATGATGTCGGCAACCCAGTACTGGATTGCAGACTTAAAACCATTATTGAATCGACACTGGATTCCAATTTTTATTGAATATGTATAAATAAAGATGAGCAAAGTCCAAATTTCTTAAATATATTTTTTTATATATATTTTATATATTTATATATTTTATTTTGTAAAATTCATCATAATTATTTTCAATCGAAAATAATTATTTTAATTATGCAATTTCATTGCATTTGGTAATTGGATAAGTTATTCATAAAAATAGTTCAATTAAAAATTTATATAATTTTTTTAGACTTTTTTGATTTGTAATAAAATTCTAGTTAATTTTAATTAATATTGAACAAAATTGGAAACGATCACGTGGGTACACCAGGGAGCATCGTGTCTCAAAAAGACATTTAGTGTGAGACAAAATAATTGAAAGTGAGTGTGCATTGAAATGACAAAAGACTCAAGAATTAAATAGTTGTTTTGAAAGTGAAATTTACAGTTCCAATAATATAAGTGAGAATGGCTCGATTTTTCATAGTGCTAATGATATTAACTAAACGCAGATGCAATATGAGTAAGGAGGGACTAAGCGAAATTGAAAATGGAAAAATTAGTTCGTTTTTATATTTATTGTGTTATATTTATTATATTGTATTATTATTATATTATTATATATTATTATTATATATAATGTTATATATTATTATATTGTATTGTATTTATTATATTTATATTTTATATCTATCTTATATTTATTTATTATTATATTTATTAATATTAGTATTGATTAAAAACTTTGGAATTCGATTTAAATAAATATTATGAAAACTAAAATATTGTTTATATTTATTGTATTTAAAATTCCGATACCAAATAAGTGTTGCCCTTTGATAATGGAACGATATTGGAATCCAGTATCGGAACGATATTGGAATCCAGTATCGGAACGATATTGAAATCCAGTATCGGAACGATATTGAAATCCAGTATCGGAACGATGTTGGAATCCAGTATCGGAACGATGTTGGGATCCTATGTCGGAACGATGTTTGAATCCAGTACCGAATCGGTCTTACATTTCGACATTCATCCGACACCGTTCCAGTGTCGGAAACCGATGTCGTTCCGACACTGGAATGTCGGCTGCCGACATCGGAACGACATTGTTCCAATACTGGTACCCCACTTGGGTACATATATCTTTAAAGATATATTTTGTCAAAAAAGTTGGCATATGAATTTTCAATTTTTACCATCATTCTTGGTGATATTTCCCGAAATGTGTTATATTAAGTAGAATATTTTTGGGACTAACTGGCAGAAATTCCTAATGGTTCTGGTTTACCGTCAAAAGTGGTACTTTCAACCATCAAATTTCTATCCGTGTAGTCTTTTAAAATTCGTGATTAAGGGGATCATCGAATACTGATGAAAAAAAAAAAGATGTCCATTTTGGGATGTTGTTTGCTGTGGTTGAGCATTGAACATTTCTTGTACCAAAAATTATTTGGTTAAGGGTATGTGATACTTGAGAAAAGTAGCAAGTTCATATGAATAATTATGTCTAGTTTCTACATGCTTGTGTCCAAAATACATAAAATTTTGTTTCCAAAATTTGAGAAATGGTAGAGAAGATAAAAACGGATGTAGATAGATTACTTTTGGTTTTGATAATTAAAACAAAATTTCCGATATTTTTTGCTAAAATTGAACTTTTTTTAATTTCGAAACCAAGAATAGTCTATCTATGTCCGTTTTCATCTACTGTACCATATCCCAAATTTTGAAAACTAAATTTTATATATTTTGGATATAAATATGTATAAACCTAAAATTAATAAAATTTGATAGTTTCCTAAGTATCAAGTTCATGTAAACAACTTGGTTTAGCTTCTACATTTTTATAGCATAAAATTTTGTTTTCAACATTTGGGAAATAATAGAGAAGCTGTAAAAAGATGTGGATAAAAAAGTTTTGATAGATTTCGTAAAATTGAACTTTTTCTCATTTTTTAAACCAAAAGTTCTCTATCTACCTCTGTTTTTATTTTTTCTGCCATCTCCTAAATTTTGAAAAATAAATTTTATATATTTTGGATAGAAACATAAAATGAATAAAATTTGCTATTTCTATAGACTGAGAAAACAGTTTCTTTGATATACAGTCAAAGAAAAAATTTCTTTCGATAAAAGAAAGTTTTGTTGACTCAAAAATAATTTCTTTGATCCGAAGAAATGGAATTGTTTATACATTAACGACCATTTCTTTGAATCTACAAAATTTTGTTTAATTCAAAGAATTTTTTTCTCTAACTGTATATGAAAGAAATTTTCATTGATTGAAAGAAACTGTTTTTTGGGTGTAAGTATCACATACCCTTAACGCAACGAAAAATTAGTTGGATCAACCAACACCGAAAAGAAAAATATAGTTGATTTAACCAAACAATTTTGTCCAATAATTCAAGATTTTTTATTGAATCAATCAAAGTTTGGGTGAACGAACAAAATTGTTTATTTTACTCAACGAAATCGTAGCAATACAAACAACGTTTACTTAGTTTAACTAAACATTTTATTGACTGCACTGTTCGAAATATTTTTGAATTTTATACACATTTGTATATAAAATTCGTATAAATTTATTTCTTTTCGAAAAATTCTGGTATATTAAATACAATATACTCATGTCTTAAATTTAAAATAACAAAATTAACAATTTACGTAATTTGATAATACTCAATTATAAACTTACTTTTGCAGTGAATTTAGTTTGTAAATGATAAAGTTGATTATTTTATTTCATATAGATACACATTCATTTTAAAATGACTCATAATATCTAAATATTTAAAAAATTATTCAAAAAACTGATAGCAAGGCAAAAATTATTCTGCAGATTCAAAATCTGTTAAATTTCAACTCATTCAGATTTAAAGAGTACGGTTGACCAAAGTTTTCGTTGATTTATCCAAATAATTTGTTTCATGCAATAAATATGGTCCCTTTAGATACAATGTAGTTACATCATACAAATATATTAGTTGATCTAACCAATTTTTGTTCGGTTTAATCAAAATTTTGTTTGAATTAATTTAAAAAAATAATTTGGTTAGATCAAGTAATTGTTTTTCTCGGTAAATTTTGTATTGTGGTGGGTATTTTTCAATTAGCTAAAAATATATTACGTCCTTAAATAGAAGTAATCAATATTTTATAGAAAATAGCATTTAAATGAAAGGACACGTTTGTAGTTATTCTAAAACTTTAAGCTAAACTTGTTCATTAGAATTTTAAAAGCAGGATATAAACAATTGTTGCTCTCTGTATTTGGTTCAAATTCTATGATTTTGCATGCGTAATTTTTGAGATTAACAACACGACTCTTTAATTATTTATTATCTTGGATTTGTCATATGTGAAGACAGAAATTATTGAGCAATTGATATATAACATACTTTACAATTCCTATGTTTATGCTGCTCATGATTGGTTCTGACTTGAAAATTATAATGTTGAAAGCTTCTCACGTTTCTAAAGGTGGGATACTACGACCTAAGGTTATTCCTCAGAGCATAGGGAACAATACATGGTGTTGAATTCTTGAATTTTTTCCAAACATCTTTTCTTAAGATAAATAACCTGGTCATAAATACTTTATTCTATCAATATCCCCTATCGTTGATATTCTAATGAAGTCCATTTAAATTTTAGTTTAAGAAAAACAGATAATATGCTCTTGATAGCAATAAAATTCTAAAACACATAAATTTCACTGCAAACTAGAATTAGGAATCCAGTTTCAAGTCTTGAAAAAAGTTGCTGAGTTTTGGGGTTTGAAATGAAAAAAGTAGAACGCGGTTATTGACCGAGTGTCTAATGACTATAAGATGTTGTGTAATTTCTAAAGTAGATTAAAACACGTTGAAACTTTTCTATGAAGAAGACAGTAGCTGTGCATATCATGTATTTACGAACGTTCTAATTATTATCGAACTAATTACGAAAAAGGCGATATCACATGCGACGCTTTAATGGGACATAAAATGTCGAAGCGTTTATATGAGAAGAGTTCAATGTGCGTTTACAAATCAACGCGGATCTTCAATTACTGTTGTGTAAAATAATGACCTTATATATTGCGCTGAAGTTTGTGACGTCTCGTATGACGAATTTTTTTTTTTCGTCGTATGATCTCCAAAACGATTCAAAATATGCAGAATACTGATTTTTGAGAAAAGAACATTTTTTTCCGAGATAATTTAACAAGTTCGTCCATAAATGGCTTCTTTTGGTCAAACTTTGCTAGTTTTGGTTTCGCGCCGCAGATTCAATTTTTGATTTATTCGTCCCCAAATGGCTTGCTTTGGTCAAACTTCAAAATTTTTTTTACAATGAAAAATGCCTTTGTCAAAAATCACTATTCTGCATATTCTTGATCGTTTTGGAGATCATTCGACGAAAAAAAAAAAATTCGTCACACGAGACGTCACAAATTTCAGCTTAATACCTTATATTCTATCTAAAGTAAAACCATTCCACTCACGATCCAACCAATGATACTTTGTTGCAATGTTTGTCATTCATTTTGGTCAGTACGTGATGAAAAGGCGCTACTTCCTCGATTAAGCAAGAATATAATTTACTGATTACTTCTTATTCGATAATTGAATAGAGAGAAATAAATGACCGTTATTAAATATCCGTTATAAAGTACATATAGTCTTTGTATAAACGATAAGAGTGTATGAATTGTGATAAATTCTATAATATGTCTCGACTGCTGTGTCGAACATGAGAACTTTATCTAATTGATGAATGTGACAGTGAATGAAATATTCACTCGGTACAGGCGCCTATTAATTGTAATGCAATATTCATTTCAAGACTCTATCATCTTTGAGAAAGAATCAGTTTTAATCATCAATATGTATCTCATTTAAAGTCTGAGTTTATAAAATAAAAATTAAGGAGGGTGATTTGCTAGATCGAAAACATGTGAGTCGAAACAAAGTCGAAATGTTGTTATTGACGTTTCGAAAATTAGCTCAAATTTTCCTCAGTTTTTTAAAAATATTAGATCGTGGACAAATCAATACCAAAAGTTAAAAAATGAGTCCCATATATAGAAATTAAAAATTAATATAGCAAAAATTTATTATTCGATAATTATTAGAATTCTTAATTTTTGACAAAAGTAATACTTTAAATACGAGAGAATAAATTATTTACACACAAATAAAATTAAAATGTGTCAAATAAATTCGATATTATTCAAGTTTTATGTTTGACAGGATTATTTTACTTACTCTCTAAATCTGAATTAGTCAAATTTTCACTGATTAAATCAGTGATTTGCCCTTTCACTGATTCAGCAGTGAAAAAAATATTTTTCATTGTAAAATCAGTTAATTTTGACTGGTTTGTCAGTGGAAAAATATTTTTCACTGTTAAATCAGTTAATTTTCACTAAAGTAATCAGTGAAATTTGACTGATTTATAGTTACCTCTTTTTGACTGATTCATATTTAGAGAGTGTCTGATACGCGACTAGTGATTCTCCGATAATGTAGGCAGTGACAAAAATTTCAAACTCAACTAATTAATTTAAAATATTAATATTAATAAAATATATTTAAAAATTAATATTAAAATATTGTTGATATTCTAGTTGGCTTTAGGGTCCAGAAAAAATGTAACTCAAAGTTTCATATTTTGAGTTACATTTTTTCTGGACTCTAAAGCCAACTAAGAACATCAACAATATTTTAATATTTTACTTAATTTTTTACTTCAAAAAAATACTAATTTTAATTATTATTGTATTGTGTATAATTAGCATGTTTACTTAATTATAACGGCCAGTACATCACTTCGACTTATTTAGATATAGTGGCATTTTCTTCTAACTTCCTGTCTTAAATTAGTAACTCTTGGAGTAATAAATTTAGTGATAAAAACGAGTAACTTGTTTGTAATTCTATCAACACGCTATGAAATATTTATCAGATTTCCGTGGAAAGTTTATAGATTCTCTGATTAGAGACGAATGGACTAGTAAGCGTTTTTTTCTTCTTTTAAAAAATTCTTATGTAGTTACAATCCACCCTATGTACAATTTTAATATAGTTGATATTTTGACATTTATTTAAATTAATAATGATTAAAGCTATCCACGGTTATACATGTTTAAGATTAAATAATGATGTGAGTAACAATTACATATAATATTCAGTTCATGAAAAAATTGTACTAATTTTCAATTAAAAAACATTCGTATTATTTTTTATTAAATCCCATTATATGTCTTTTTTAGGTTTGAAATTGTTAAATTCTCAATAATCACGGCTTTTGGATTAACAATAAAAAAAAAACATTCTAAATTCAATCATAAAAATGTTTAAACTCAACTTGGAAAAACTTGAAAATCCTTCCGCTAAAATTTCTATATTTCCAACTGAAAAGCAAGAAATAACATTTGGAAGCGAAAAACCTGTTTAATATCGAACAAAATAGTAATTTCGTTCTACATCAAAAATAAAAAAATCTCAAGACAATAATTTGCATATCTCCGAAAAAAGATGAACTAACAGAATGAAATCAAATAAATCCACACAACAGCTTATCAGTATCTGTGGCAACTTTTTCGCACTTACAAGTTAATTTCGACTGTCAGTTTTTAGGCCCTACTCTAAAATTAATCTCCACTCATCAGTAATAAAGTTTCCAAACTTCACTTTAAAGTTTCTCAATAATTTTTTATCCGCCTCCTAAATAAAAAGCACTTCAGCAAAAATCTCAAGACTGTAGTCTTAATCCTTGGATATATATTGGCAAATAAAGGACCCCAAGTGGACAACAAGGTATGCCTGGAGAACTCCAGCAGTGCAAAATAGCAGAAACGATAATTTTGAAAATTGAAGGACGATCTCTTGATGTACCTCGCGTGACAAGATGAAATCAAGGATACATCTAAATCACTGATGAAAAGTTATTGCGCGAAAAGCAGGCGGTTATCGAGGACCTGGCGAGTTACACGAACCTGGGCGGGAGTCTATTATCCCTAGAAGTTAGGACACCATACGACCATACCTATATCCATCTGGACCAGGTAAGCTGGCTCGCTGGTCGTAAGGTGGGAGTGCAATAACGAGAAAAAGAGAGAGAAAGAATGAACCGGTTATGGGCGAGGCCCTTTGCTTCTCTTCTTGTTCCTCTTCGAGTTGGTTGAGTAGAGGCCCAAGTCCGGGAGGAAAGAAGGGGGCTGGCTATACCAAGTATGGTGGCAAAGAGGATGATGGGCTATCGGTGGGGGGAAATAGTGGGACAGGGGAAGAGGGGCAGGGGTAGTGGCTTTGGCGAAGTAAGGAGGGTGGAATGGGATGAGGAATTCTCGTTGGCTTCGCTTCGATGTCTTTATACGCGCGGCTCTTGTATGGCCGTGGGACATATATCTGTCTCGCGAGAGCGAGGCGCGCCGCCAAAAAATCAGATCGAGTGTAAAAATCGCATAAACTCGTCCTGGCAGACTCGAGAGCTATGTCTGCCCAGTTGGCTCGCTCGTTGGCTCTCTACACGCGGTTCGACCCGCTCGCATGACTCCACCTCATACGAAAGAGAGAGAGAGAAAGAAAAGAGAGATGAGAGGCCGATCACCTCCCATATTTCCTCTTATTTTGCAGCTTGTCCGCCGCTCTCGAGTTATGCGGTTTGCCGCGCTTATGAAGGATCCTACTGCACTCTTTATCGGCGAATGCGACTTGCCTGACTGCAGTTTTGTTGCAAGAGCGAAATATCCTCCGGAGTGTATACGATATGCTGCCAGCACGTATTACGTGTTAAGCCGGCTGACATTAATGAAGCGATCGGCATTAATAAGGCGAATATTTCAACGTTCGGGGTTTATCTCGACCTCGAGGTTACCAGTCTCCCGCAGTGGCTGATACCAGTTCTTGATCCCTGTCCTCCATTTTGTTTCGAGGGCTCGAACATCGTAAATCATTTAGAGGTATTCATTTTTCAGCAACCTGAATTTTTCAAGGCTTGCTTCAAATTTTATAATGGGCTTAAAAAATGATTTTTTACCTAGGCAATTATTTCGTTGTGCGAGCAGGAGAAAATAGAGATGAGGAAACTGGTAACCAGTCCTTACATTCTTCATATACGATAGCCTATAGGACGCATGTAAGATCTTAAATTGCCACAACGTGACGCGGAAACTAAAGCGGTTCTAAAGAATGGCCCTCGTCGACCAATCGCTAAAAAAAAGAGTACGAGCTCAATCGAGAGCATACACGGCTTAAATGCGAAACCATTCCGCGTTCGGTGTAGCGACGACTATTATTACAGCCTCTTAATCGACGATCAATTATACAGGAATTATGTCTGAATAAGATCCAGTAATGCGGATCACTTATTGGCACATTATAATGACTGGGAATCGGTTCAAAGACAACTTAAGCTCATGTCGAACTTCCACTCCAGACAGAGGTTTCGGTCTCTCTTTACTTGAAATTGACTCTTTATTGCTGTAATTTTAAAGTACTTGTATTTGATTACAAGAGCCTTTAAATCTGCATTCATCCGATAATTCGTTTCTTCGAATGCGAGACCACTGCGGTTTCTAATATGACTTCATCAGATCTTGAATGGGCACGTGCGTAATGAGGATAATAAAATACCACCACAGCTACTTATCCCAGCTGCATCATTTTTCCTATCTGGAATAAAGTGCCATAATAACTATTCTTCACGCCTCGTAAACATTTGTCTTCGACTATTAGATAAACACATTTTTCTAGAGGATTCAATTCAACTGATGACCCCCATCAACTGCTATTAAATCTTCATTGAGAGGATCCGCCACCATTAATTCGTATATTTTTGATCTTTTTTTACATTTTCAAAAAATATTATTTTTTTATTCTCTATATCTTTCTGAGTATGTGTCTGATTTTTTTTTCTTGGACAAATAAATAAAATTAAAAGTTATTACGATTTAAAAATAACGCGTTTTTAGCGAAAATTGGCATTTTACACAAAATAGTATGTTTATTTATTTACTAATATTTCTAAATTATATGGAAAATAGTATATAACAGGTATCCCTATAAAAACAAAAAACATATATTGCCTTTATGTCTATACATATTTATTTTAAACTCCGTTTTCCGTAAGGTTCGTTTTTCGTGATTCATGCAACATATGTTTTAATCAAATCTAAAGTATTAGATACAGGCCTTTGAAATTTTTACCACTTATTCTCTGTTATATTATCAATAATTTTGGGTATAGAAAGCACTCTAGCTAAAAAGTAACTACAATTTTTTTTTTATATTTTTGGATATTTTCATTTATTCTTTTATTCTATTCGTAACTTTTTTTTTAGTCATTTTACGTTATTTCACATACATAAAAAGTTGCCACACAGTGTAAGGAACGAAATAAAAAGAATCATGACAATTGGTTAAAAAACAATAAGTTATTCAAAGTCAAAAAATTTCAAAGAAATGCCCAAAAAACACACAATTTTTAGTTTAAAAATACATAAAGGTGCAGGAATTTTCGAAAACGTCTAAAACCTTTTAAACAAAAATACTAAAAATAAAATTATATGGAAGGTCTAAATTCAAAAAATAAAAATATTAAAGGTGGTGGATCCTCTTAAGGGAATGTAATACTCAAGTAATTTAAGCAAATTTCATTTATTTAGGTTTCTACACATTTGTGACGTTTGGTTTCAAAAGTGAAAATAAGTTCAATTTTTGCAAAATTTTTCGGGAAAATGTCTTTTATTATTAAAACCAAATGTAGTCTATCACACTGATGTGCAAAAGTCGCCGGACACTTGTTTTTAACAATTCACATAAAATTTTCTAATTTGTGAAATACCTAACAATGAATCTTTTCCTAAGAATAACATGGAGGGTAACAAAATTCTGCATTTAATGACCCCAAAACGAAGTGTTTAGCCAATTACTAACGAAGATATTGCAAAAAAAGTCAAGGTTTCAACGTTCTCTTGAATTTTAGTTTTGAATTTTTCTCAGCTTACTATAAAGGTAAATTTACCTAGTATAAAAAAATTTGATAGATTTTTTCTTAATACTACTTCTTAATACGATTTGCTTCATAACTCAAAATTTCTATAATCTATATGTTCAGTACGAGTTTTTCTTCACTTGCACTTTCACCTTTGACTTAACCGAGGTGAAGGGTTTTTATAATAATGTCAAACAGGTAAAATTATCATTTGATGAGATTTTAATGAACAAAGAGAATATAAACTGGTAGTGATCTACTTTTTAATGTGTGCTCGATGAATAATCTCAGACCACTGTCTTGGTGGCCCTTTATTTCGCACAGTTCGGCGCTTAGCTGAATTTAGTGGGGACATTATAAACAAATTTTACTTTGGGCGGTCGAGGTTATACAGTATCACCTTACAATAAAGAAATTTAATAGAAGTAAACACATCACATATAGTCTTCTTAGTAATTCTATATGTAGCTCCATACACTTATTTTCTTAAAGTAAAGTAATAAATTCAAATTTGACATAGGTTCGCATTAACACTAGGAGTTTCTCCAAAAAAATGTATCAGCGTAAAGTTAAAATTCAGAAAAAAAATGTTGTGAGAATACAAAGGATTCTTATACTTCAAAAATGGATTTTAAAAATTATAAAAATTGATAATATGAAAAAATACAATAAAATTGTTTTCATAATTTCTTTCATAAATAATTTCATAAATTTGAAGTTTTACAACTTTTTCGTTCTAAGCTCAGATTTTGGCTCCATTCAAAAAAAAAAAAAAATATTACAATTTACTTGTTACATTACTGACATTCTACGTAAATCTCATTTTGAAATGAGTCAAGAAAAGTTAAAAAATATTCATTATTTGAAGAGTTATTTAAAATTTAAAAAAGCTTTGAATTTTTGCTTTCTTGGCAATATCTTCGTTAGTAATGGACTAAAACATTTCGTTTTGAGGTCATTAAATCCAGAATTTTGTTACCTTGCATTTTATTCTAAGGAAAAAATTCATTAATAGGTATTTTATAAATTAGAAGTTTTTACGTGAATGGTTAAAGCCAAGTGCTGGGCGACTTTTGCACAGGAATGTACAGTATTCCATCATCTCTACCATTTTTCAAATTCAAAAAATAAAAGTTTATGTCTTTTAGACACAAACATATATAGAAACAGGACTAAGTTCTTTACATGAACACCCGACTTTCCTCAAGTATCACATTGTAAAAAATTTTTCGGAAATTTTTCCGAAAATAGTCTGACAGCTTAAAATACAAATGGGTCGTAAATTTTTCCAAAGATATAGTCGGAAACATTTCCGACATAGAACTGGAAATAGTTCCTACTGTTTGGTCAAAGAAATATCCATTTTAATTGGAAAAATTGATATATTTCATAATTTAAGTGGAAAAAGATCCAAAAAAGTGAACAAATTTCCGTTTTGGTGGAATAATTACCGCTTTTCATGGGAAAAATTTCCTACAACTCAGGAGATTTGTGAAATGTTCCCACCTTTTTGATAAACTTCCTAATAGTTTGGAAATAAGTCCGAAAATTCGGTCAATTTTCCTCAAATCTATGAAATATTTCCACTTTTTGTAGGAAAATCTATGCTCTCTATCGATTTAGGAAAAATTTCCTAATACATAGTAGGAAAATTGACCAATATTTTTTAAAGTGCACACTCTCTAAATTTGAATCAGTCCAAATCTACTGATTATCAGTGAAATTTAACTGACTCAATTAACTAAAAAGAGGTTACTGTAAATCAGTCAAATTTCACTGATTATTATTTAACTGATGAATCAGTGAAAATTGTTTTTCACTGATTAATCATTAAAAAGGCAAATTACTGATTCAAGCAGTGAAAATTTGACTGATTCAGATTTAGAGAGCATACTCTTTAAAAATTAGCTAGAGTAATAATCTAGATATACATCTACGGTTGACGATTCGAAAGCACAAATCCGATTAGCTCATCGAGGAAAATCAGAGCGCTAATTTTTATTCATGAAACATGGCATTTTACGTAATAGCCACTTAGGGATTGTAAAATTGTTTATCAGGCAAATCTCTGGCTCTTTTCGTAGTTTGCTCCTCGGTTCGAGCGTTGTCAGCAGAAAATCGTCGAGGCAGCTGGCAATTATCTACTACAAAGCCACGAACGAAGCCAAAACGTGTCCAAGTATAACTTTGTATCCACTCGAGAATAGTCCTGCAGACAGGCAAGCGAATCCAGCCAGCCGGCCAACAGCAGGATGTACCCTGAGCAAAGAGTGCAGTCGTTGCAATGCACCTCCTAACGAGCTCGCTTTGTTTTGCGGCGCATGCATGTGCATGCCCCATGCAGGTATGGGACGAAGTAGATATATAGCTATACAATCTACGGTCATAAGGAATATAGGCGCAGGAATGGTGTACGGGGTGTTCTGATAAAGCTTCAGACCTACAAGAAATGTTGCATCTGCACAAATTTATTCCACTTATTAATTCTTCTTGCTACGTCTTTCTTTACTTGCTTACTGCATATTTTTGAAACTTTTTTCTACTCTTTAGTGCTTGTTAGCTTTATTATCTTAATGAATGTGAATTTATAAAAATTGACTGATGAAGATAAGATGAATGTTTTGTTATTATTTAGGATTCAGGGAAATTTTAATGAAAGATGATTTATTTAGAACAGGGAAATGTTTTTGAATTCAAAGAAAATGGTTATAATTGAAAAAAAGTTTCTTCAATTCGAAGAAATTTCTTGTATAAGGTTCTCAAATAGAGAATGACGAATTACGAAATTTATATTTATAGCATTTCTGCTAAAAGCATGCATATTATTAGTTTAAAAAATATGCTTTAGGAACCAATAAATATACGATAAATTCTATAGCATAGTATATATGAATCAATAACATACAAAGTTGTAATACAGAATCTTCACTTTTATGTCAGAAAATTATTTTCTGAGTAGATCTACATTGCAATAGAAATATAAAACAATATTTTGATTATTCAAAATGTGCTTTTCTTTAAACTTCGTGAAATCTCGTCAAACACGGAGAAACCCATATTTAGAAATAAATTTTACTGAACTGCTTTCCGATTTTGGGGATCAATGTGTTATAGTGAGAATTTTTCAGAATAAAATATACTAACTACTAAAAAATTTCAAAAATCTTTCGAGTTTTCGTCCAGTTCAATCTAGAAACTGGCAAGTTTCTGATGGGTCAAACTAGATTAGATTAACATACAACTAATTTGAGAGTTACTTCCTAGTTTAACTTGTCCAAGTTTTTAGCATGTAAAACTTGTGAGTGACTAGTAAGTATTAGTCAAGTAGCGAGTTTCTTACAAGAAATAGCGTTACACTACTCGCAACTTACTTTTCAATCGTCTTGTGAAAATTGCAAGTTTTTTGGCAAAAGCTAGAAGAAAATGTGACCAGTGTGATTGTCCTGAAAATATCGCAAAAAATAAATAATTGAATTTTCCAATCTTGAATGCGTTTTGGTGTTTTAAAGTGTCGTAATATTGAAGGTAGTGAGATGGTAAGGTAGCGTGAGAAAGGTAAGACTTATGTGGGCGACACCGGGTATATTCCGTCGAGTATACGTTGTATAGAAAGGGGACAGGGAGACCGGTTCCATACATGGCTTCCGAAGCCTTCCTCTTCTTGCGCTAAGACCGCAAGACAAGCATCAGCTGCCGTTTCCTCGCTAATGAGATGAAATTGGACGTGGCCGAGATTTTTCTAGACTCGTCGAGGCGAATCAACGAACCGCTCGGGATTCTAGTTCGCGACATTCCCGCGAGCGTGGCGGCGGCGCTCTTTGAGACGAATCGTTTAATTGCGTCCCATTAGCCCCAGCTGAGGCCCAACTCCTTGGGTTGAATGCGGCCAGGAACGAAAGCAGCCCTAACGGGGGGCCCCCTTTACTCTTTTGCTCGTGTCTTCACTTACCTCAAACTTACCCGGTCTGGATGATGGTGCGATGGTACGCGAGTTAGCCTCGTCCAACTTTTTCTCGCCAGTTTGCCGGTTTGTTATATCGAGCCGCCATCAGGCCCACTACGTGATCTGTCGCCGACGAGATGGCGGCCCCCAACTCTGACCAACCTACCACTTTTTCCCTGGATTTGTCCTGGATACCGAAACGTTTCCAAAAGGCGACGGTCCAGATCCTTTACCCCGCCCTCTTCCCCCAATCATCCACCGAGAATCCAGCAGACCAAGTCAGAAATGGTGAACCTGGTTCTGTATTCACGACCACGTTCTTGTCTTTCAAATCGCACCCTCTTCAACTTTAGAGAAATCCTCAGGCTGCATTTGGAATTCTTCCCAAATATGGAGGTGAAACAAACTGACTTGATGAAATACTCGGAAATGTTGATTTGGGTGAAACTTCAAGTCACTGACACCTTCGATGTCTTTTCAAAGGATTCATTATACTACACTGAGAAAAAAAAGATGACTCAGTAGCGTCCGGAAAGGAGTGGTTTATGTCCGAAGACGAAAATTGAAAATAGACATCACTGTGTCCTGGCTAGGCATGAACCACTCATGTCCAGAAGGTACACACTAATGTCTTAGGCATTAATAACGCGCACAGGACTCAGCGCTGTCTAGACAGTAGTCAGTCATGTCCAGCACCGGAACGACAACGCGTCGCGGACTTTAGTAGACCAGGTTTTAAAAAAACCTTAGTTTTTTTAAACTAACTAATTTTTTATTAAATTCTCGCGTGTAAGCCAGGTCTCACTTAAACCTGAATTTTTTGTTTCAAATATTCTACATTTTTCCCTCAAAAAATAATATAGAGTTTCGAATTAGGACACGCAATTTGTTTTGTTAATAATTTAATTTCTTTCATTTTTATATCTTTCTAGTAGTTGGTTTAAGGCTAAAATGTCTGTAGTTTCATAATATTTCAAATAGATACTTCCATTTAACTGCCGAATATATTTTCATGGCAAACAACGCAGAAAATTAATAATCATCTTGATGTGATGATCTATTGATATTGATAGTCTTTATCTGATAAATTCTAATAATGAATAGATAATTTATGAATAATTTTTCGTTTATTAATTTTTTAACTCGGGAATTGTGCTCTCGAAACTCAATGATGATGAAAAATACGTGGCACTAAATTTATTGTACTTTTTCACTTTATATTTGAAAATTTTTTCTGCTAATCATCAATAGACACAATCGACGAAACTTTCCACCTTCAAGCACTGACACAATATACAGTAATTTTTAGCGCGTTGTCGTTCCTGTGCTGGCCATGACTGACTACTGTCTAGACAGCGCTGAGTACTGTGCGCGTTATTAAGGTAGTTGTTGCGCCAAAAATCAGTCTCTGGAAAAAGAAGTTTTTCTATGATTTCAAGACTGGTAATTATATCATCAGCCATGTCATATGTAAGAAAAGACACTCTTTTTAATAAAAAAAATTTTTAAATTACGAAAAATAATATTTAAAGATTTTCAAATTCTTTAAATATTGAATTTATTTGCATTATTTGCGATATAAGAGTTTGAAATTGTCTACGAGGACACCTGTCGACAACGTATCCTATCTAATACGCGACTAGTGATCCTCCGATAATGTAGGCAGTGACAAAAATTTCAAACTCAACTAATTAATACGAAAAATAATATTTTAATAATTTTTTTTGTAATAAGATATTTCCTTATTATCGCTCCATACCAAATTTTCAAAAATGGTGCGATTCTGATAAATCATGAATCATTTTTTTAGGAAAAGGATTCTCTACAACTTTACCGTTTCCGATTTTTGAAAATAAATTCTTTAATGGTTAAAATCATTAAAAAACAATTTTCCAAAACGAAATTTTTATAAAAAAATTGCTGAATTTGATAATAATTGATTCATTTTCAAAAATCGGAAACGGTAAAGTTGTAGAGAATTCTTTTCCTAAAAAAATGATTCATGATTTATCACACGCAGAGAAAAGATCAGTAAAATTTACAGGAAGTTCGGTACTTATTTGGACAACATGACTTTTCAGTAAATTTTACCAGAAGTTGAGTTCAATTAACAGATTTTCTGTATGTTTCACTCTGCGTCCAGTAAAATCTACTGAATACGTAAAAATCCGAGTTAAGTTGATTGTACTGTACGCTAAGTGAATTGTACAGAAAATCTGTTGATTGAACTCAACTTCTTGTAAAATTTACTAAAAAGTCATGTTGTCCAAATAAGTACCGAACTTCCAGTAAATTTTACTGATCTTTTTTCTGCGTGCAGAACCGCACCATTTTTGAAAATTTGGTATGGAGCGATAATAAGGAAATATCTTATTACAAAAAAAATTATTAAAATATTATTTTTCGTAATTTAAAAATTTTTTTTATTAAAAAGAGTGTCTTTCCTTACATATGACACGGCTGATGATATAATTACCAGTCTTGAAATCATAGAAAAACTTCTTTTTCCAGAGACTGATTTTTGGCGCGACAACTACCTTAATGCCTAAGACATTAGTGTGTACGCTCTGGACATGAGTGGTTCATGTCTAGCGAGGAAACAGTGATGTCTATTTTCAATTTCCGTCTTCGGACATGAACCACTCCTTTCCAGACGCTACTGAGTCATGTTTTTTGTCTCAGTGTAGTTGTCTGACCAAAATTTTTTATATCTACTGACACTTAATTTTCAATAAAACTCTACTCTAAGAAAATTATAGCCTTTTGCAAGTAAATTCAGTAAAAATCGCTTACATCACCTTGTAACCAAAGTGTGCAATCGTCTAGTTTCAGTTTACATTCATTGTAATTTAAATTCGATTTTCTCTCTGTTTCAGGTAAGAGCAACATTAAAGCACGACGTATTTTCTGGCAAGGGAAGTGAGTAAATGCAATAACATGAAAAAAATATATTTCCAAGGGCATGTGAAGAATTGATCACGTGAGGGTTGTAATAGATTTTACATTTCTCAATTTAATTTATCAAATACTGAGTGTTTCATGCTAAAAGTTGAGGATATGAAGAAACATATACAAACGTAGATATTAGATCAATTTTTATCATTTTTGTAGAGATTAGTGTCAAGTTTATCACGTGACCGGATAATCACATGCCCTCAAGAAAGATTGAGCTATTGACATAACCTCAATTTGAATAATGCTTTTTAGGAACTAGAGAAAATAGAACAGAAATTAATTTATGGATATGGATCAGCGAGATCACGTGACCAAATGCCTGTAGAAGTTCGTGTAAGACAACTTGTTTATTTTACAAAATGTCTCCTTGGAAATTTGGATAATACAACAGAAAACGGTAAAGAAAGTCTGTCAACTTCGTTTAAATGAAAATTTTACAGTCAACTGTAATTAAAAAATATTTGGTGTTACCGGTATTTCTATTTGGAATGTATAAATGGCCTTTTCCGGTGAAAGGCCATTTATACTTTCCATACAGTTAACTGTAATTGTCGTAAAGTTTTCAAATTGTTTTCATAATTTTGACTAAAAAGCAGTTAACAGGGATGCTTTATTGTCTTTTATTACGCTTCTCAAATTTTCAGAAAGATGCTTTGTAAATTTAAAGAGTTAACTTACATGAACGAATGAATGTATAATTTAGTCACGTGGTTCAATGGATCCATGGCCTTAAGTAAAAAACAATACGGTTCTTTAAGAAAATCAGTTAAGGGCATGTTATTGTCGTTACTTTATCTAATACTTTTTGTCCTTACCATTCTTAAATTAATAACTCAAATGAATTTTTCATAGCAGATAAACGTAAAAGAAAGATCAAGGTATGTTTATTTGCTATGGAAATTCCATTTGAGTTATTAATTTGAGAATGGGAAGAACGAAAAGTATTGGATAAAACCTCGTGAATAACGTGCCCTTAAGGTCAAAATTATTTTTTTTGTCCGCCGTACACCGAAAGTTAGCTTTGTTGGTGTCATTTTGCGTGCGGAAAGTTCATTTGCCCGCTAAAATTTTAAGTGTGCGGAAAATTTAAAAAAAACTTAAAATTTTACGGCACTAGTGCAGAAAAAGCAACTTTCCGCACGCAAAACGACTCCGACTCGGCTAACTATCGGTATGTCGTCTCGATTTTTGTCGCGACTCGCTCTTGCGTTAAAATACGCTTTTCCGCACTTGATACGAAATATACTATTAAATTAAGAGTTACCTACAATGCTTTTCTTTAAATTTTTTCTGAAAATTACATACTGTACAAAATTTGTTACTTTAAAGAATAATCATAGAAAAATAATTTCAAAAAAATTTAACGAATGAAGTTGTAGAAAATTCTCCAATGATGAAAAATAACTCGTGTTCACTCAGAGAAAAATTTAGTTTATTTGATAAAAATAATGTTAACTCAAAGAAACCTTCTCTTTGACTGTATATTAAAGAAATCTGAGTGTAGGAAGACAAAAATGATGATTCCCGCAGACTCTTAATGTCACCGGAAATCTGAAATTTTGTGAACATTTTGCGGTGCTCAAAATGAAAACTTTCCCTACAGTGTTTCAAGACTGTATTTTCAACTCATTTCTCCTACACCCAGGAAAATATTTGGTTGAATCAACAAAATTCTTGTTGGTTCAAGCACACTTTTTTCTTGTTAGAGACAAAAAAATATTTGCTTGATCCAAAAAAATTCATTGACTCGACAAAATTATTTAGCTAGTAAAATTTGGTTATAAATCTCAAGTGTTTATTAGATTCAACCAAAAAATTGTCTCAATCAATGAATTACTTTATGAATTCAAAAACATGATTTTGTCTAATAGACAATTCTTTTACAAGTCTGCTCCAATGAACCTCTATTCAGTTTGAGGTTATGTGAATAAGTCGACCCTCCTTAAGAAAGTTAATGCAGGTATTCCGCATAGTAAAGGTATTTAACAAATTGCATAACGATAGAGGTCAGAGGGAAGTTCCTCCGCGTAACGTGGGTACAGAATGGGAAGCTGGAAGAGTAGAATCTATAAGACTTAGAATCCTCGTTCGTTCGAACCTTCGTGACAGGATGGCAGCTAGTGAAGATTCACGATCCTCCTAGTGTTGCACGGTTCCGTGGAGTATATACAGTACGTCGGATTGCATCGCCAATGGGATTACATCGCTATAGGTGGCTGCTTGTATCGTTTCGAGATAGGCAGATACCTTTTGCTTCTCGCGGGGCATCAGAAGTCGTGCCTAAGGTGCGCTCACGCCGCATGAGTTCCGTGACGTTCCTCCTCTCCGACCTCACCCCCGACAGCAACCCTCTCTCTGAATAAACTCCTCTCGGTTTTATTTTCTCTCAATTCCGGGAAGCCTTGTGTATCGCGAGAAAAAGAGAAGGCAAATGCGAGAGAAAAAAGAGAGAGCAAGAAGCGTCCGAACGGGGGATCATAAAGCATCACGTTGATTTAATTGCAGCTACACATCGCCGAACGCTCTTTGCTTTTCTGTAATTTACAACACGCTAACTTCATGGCAACTACTCTGCCTGGCGCGTCTTGTTATTCCACATTTTCTTCATTTTTTGCCCGAAATAGTGCGGATCGAATGCGAGGCCGAGAACGTTTTAATTACGATTAATATGCTCTCGAATAATCGTTTTGGATTGGAAATTCCGATTTCGAAACTTTGAGAAAATGTATAATTTGGAATTTCAGGGCAGTGATGCTAATGAGTGACCCACTCATTTCGCATTCGTCAAGCTGGCGTGGATTTGTAATAGGCAATAATGTATTATTTTTTTTATTCTGTAGAAATGTTGAATTTTCATTCTCAAAAGTTATGAGATATTTTGACTTTATAATTAAAAAAAAAAATAGTGATTTTTATAAATGTTTGAATTACTTAATGAAAGTGACTTGGAAGATGGTTTTTAATTCAATTTCAAGGGTGGGATGCATGGATGTCCTCCAAATTCTATTTTTAATGAAATTTATTTTACCGAAATTCATGTAATAGTTATACCAATTTCATTATTTTTTGCATTGCCGATTCATCATATAACCTATTGTTTATATTTCTGAATAACTATTGGTCTGAATTTTTATTTTTCCGGATTATTATATAACATAATTTTAATATTGCCAAATCATCATTTAACCTCATTTTTATTTATCCGAATTATCATTTGTCGTGATTTGTATATTTCCGAATAACTATTTCACCGAATTGTCATGTTACAGAAAAACCATTTTACCCAAATTATATTCGGCTCAAAAATAATGTCAGGAGAAATTAATTCAGCCAATCAGGATTTTTGATTCAAATTATCATAAATTCTGATTTGCTGGATTTTACTTTGACGCTTTTATTTTTTAGCCGAATGAGTTTAAGATTAATAGGTTTTTTTGTAACATGAAAATTGGATGAAGTGGGATTCAGGTGAAATGATGACATAGAAATATTAAAATTATAACAAATTAAAATTAGGAATAATAAAAATTAGGTTCAATGATGATTTGGTAATATGTTTAATAATGATGTCAAATAATGATCCAGAGAAATAAAAATTTGGACAAATAGTTGTTCGCAAATATAGACATTAAGTTACGTCATGAATCGAGAATATAAATATTTTTAAAAATGGTAATTCAGTTGCAAGAATTTCAGTAAAAAAATTTTTGGAAAATACAGAATATAGGGAATATTTATGCTCCCCCTTTTTGAGAATTTTAGTAACATAATAGTAAACACAATACGGAGCGTCTGCCTCTAATTCGTTTTTGTCAAAATTTTGCAAAAAAATTCCTTCACTAGAAATAAAAATGGAAACGTCACATGGTCAGGTTGGTCCATCGTTCCAAATTGATTAAGGCCATGAATCAAGCAGATCACGTGACCTAATTACTGTAAAAGTTCGTGTACGATAAGTTTTTTATTTTACAAATTGTCTTCCTGTAAATTTGGAATATACAACATAAAACGATGAAGAGCGTCTGTAAACTTCGTTTGAGTGAAAATTTTGCAAAAAATTTCACAGTTAACTGCAATTATCGATAAGTTTTCTAATTTTTTTCCAAATTATTACTAATTATTTAATTACTTATTATTAAAAAGAAGTTAACAGGCGATCTCTACTCCCTAAATCTGAAACTGTAAAAAAACACTGTTTCGAATATTATGAGTCTTCCACATAGAATCAGTGGAATCTAACTAATACCACTAGGGAAACTTACTGGTTGACCAGCGAATTTCACTGTTGACAAAGAATACTTCAGTGAATAACTAGTGAGTTTCACTGATGGAATCAATTAAACTAAATCTGAAACTGTGAAAAAACACTGTTTCGAATATTATAAGTCTTCCACATAGAATCAGTGGAATCTAACTAATATCACTAGGGAAACTCACTGGTTGACCAGCGAATTTCACTGTTGACCAGAATACTTCACTGATGGAATCAATTAAATCCCACTGATTTCTTTGTGGATGACTTATAACATTTGAAGCAGTAGTTTTTCAGCGTGAATCAGTGAGTTCTTACTGATTCCGATTTAAAAAGTATCGTCATCTGTAGTACTTCCCAAATTTTCAGGAAGATATATTGTGAAATAAATGTAAACATGAACAAATAACTAGTAAGTTTCCCAGGTGAAATCAGTTAAATTCTACTGATTTCTCTGTGAAAGACTTATAGCATTCGAAACAGTGGTTTTTCACCGTGAATCAGTGAGTTTTTACTGATTCAGATTTATAGAGTATCGTTTTCTGTAGTACTTTTCCAATTTTCAAGAAGATATATTTTGAAATACTCTCTAAATTCTAATCAGTCCAAATCTACTGATTATCAGTGTAATTTGTCTGATTCAAATAGCTAAAAAGAGGTTACTGTAAATCAGTGAAAAAAATGTTTTTCGCTGATGAATAAGTGAAAAGGCAAATCACTGATTCAATCAGTGAAAATTTGACTTATTCAGATTTAGAGAGTATAGAAGTAATTTTACATGAAAGAATAAATGTATAACTTAGTCAGATGGTCCGATTGATCCATGGCCTTAAACTTCTAACTGAATCTAAGAGTGAAATTAGACTTTCGAAGAAGGAGTATTGCCATCTACGACTAAAACAAATCTTGATGTGATACATCAGTGATGCAGGGTTAATGAAAGTTTGAGAGTTTGCACTGAGTGCTTTTTAAGAGGTCGTCCTTCAACTCCAGTGGTTCCCCTTCGTTCTGGAGAGTCGATAATAGAGTCATTTTCACGGGTATCGACCCGGGACTAATTAATGTTCTTGGCTTAGATATCTTTACAGAGAGCACTAGTGCAATATAAATAATAATAATTTGGCCGAAAAATGCCGGAACATCCCTCGATCATTATCTGCTCGTAAATCGTGGCATAAAGATATCGCGAGAAAATTGCGAGAGGCGCGTAGGTATTGGCGTGGAAGGATCGGACGAACGCGCTCAGGGATACCAACCAAGCAGGCTTACGGGCGTACCACGCGGTGCATTTGCAATATAGACGGGGCGGCAACAGACCAATCACACGCCGGCTACTAATTTGCTGGCTCAAACAGCTGCCGTTCTGCCGCCTATGCGAAAGCCGCTTTATATGGGGATATCTACCTCGATACCGATCCGATTCGATCCTTGAGCACATGCTGGGATATTCGATCGGTCCTGGCTTTCTGCGATCTTCCTGCTCTTATTCGCCTTCCTCCCTTTTTCGTCTTGCTTGTACCCCCCTCCCGTCCCGCGGCGGACAAAACATTTCTTAATTGGGTTTCGTGGAGGAGACGTCCGATCGCTCTCGCAGAGCGATCTCTCGGTCTGACATCAATTATTTATTTATTTATTTATTTTCTTCCTCCATTTCATTCTTGCTATGTACACACACACACACTTGCTAAGATATAGCAGACTTTCCAGTGCTAATGAGAAATCAATGACGAATATCTCGTGTTTTAAGTCGATGGGAATTTAATGAGAGTCTTTGTATCAAGATTTTTTGCTGGTTTATTCAAGTTAACTTGTTGAGCTTAAAAATAGCTCCTCGATATTCTCAATGGGTATTCAGAATATTCAAGATACGGTGTCTCCATTAATTATGTAATGCTTTTTGGAGGAAAGAGGAGTCAATAAAATCCTATCTACCATGTTAAGTTTTTATGAAATACACAGGGGGAGAGGAGGGTTTCAAATTCAAAAAGTGCACGGAGAAACTTTTTGTATGAATTTTTACTAAAAGTTGTAGTAGTGATGTTAGATCGTCTGAGTATTAATGATTTGATGATCTTATAAAATTGAGTGAGACAAGAAACAAGATCTCCAGACCAGAATGATAATGTATTTTGACGTTTCTAAGTCATCTACGACTTCCTCGAAAGAACAATCCTGTGTAGAAATAGCGCTTCGGTTTTAGAAGGGCGTTGGCTAGATTGCCCTAACTTTGGTCGGGTACTGAGCGGGAAATCTCACCAGAACCCGAAAAAATCGGCACATTCGGCTATGGAGGTGATAGTTGAATGTTGTAGTCAGGATCCAGCAGGGGCGCCTCTATTGCTCGAGTTAATTTAAAAGACCTTTTAAGGTCCTTATCATTACCGAGTCAATGTTGGATATTATTTTAAGTTTGTATTAGATAAATGCCCCAACCTCAAAATTCAGCCTTTTCATTTATCTTATTAAATATTGTGCAATTAAATACTTTTCCGCTTTGCAGAAGTAATTTTTGAAATAGAAGTATAGCTGCTTAGTGAAAATTATTTCATTTTAATATTTAGATATATTAAAAAATTGGCTTTTAAGTATAGGACATTTATCCAACATTATTTTTCGTCTTAAATTTTAATTTTTTCAAGTTAAGGGTCAAGTTTAGGGCGCTTAATTAATTTCGTGAAATTTATTTTGCCCAAATCCATGTAACCCAGTGGTAATTTATTTTTATATTTCTTATTCATCACATAACCTAATGTTTTTATTTTCCAATAACTATTTGTCCGGTTTTTCATTTGTCTGAATCATTATTTCACATGGTTTTTATATTACCAAATCATCATTCAACCTCATTTATATTTCTCCGTATTATCATTTGTCATAATTTTTATATTTCTATGTCATCATTTCACCTGAATCCCACTTCACCCAATTTTCATGTTACAAAAAAACCTATTAATCTTAAACCCATTCGGCTAAAAAATAAAAGCGTCAAAGTAAAATCCAGCAAATCAGAATTTATGATAATTTGAATCAAAAATCCTGATTGGCTAAATTAAATTCTCCCGCCATTATTTTTCGGCCGAATGTGATTTGGGCAAAATGGTTTTTCTGTAACATGACAATTTACTGAAATGAGAATCACGAGAAATAGTGATTCAGAAATATGAAAATTATGATGATAAGTGGTAATTTGGCTGAATAAAAATCAGATTAAAGGATAGGAATTGAGTTAAAAAAGGTTGCAGCTAAAATGGCAATTTGACCATTTCCTTCAGGTATATTCATTATTCCAGACCATGTAAATTTCCATAATTTGTAATGACTTAGTGATTGGGAAATTGGGTAAATCGAACCTAACATGATCTCTGGGACACGTCTAGCGAGTGACGCGACGTTTAATAAAATCGCAGGGAAATCGGCGACTATCTGATTACATTTGCATAAAACAATGGGGTGCTTGCCATCGATACGCCAACAGGGTAAACCAGAGCAGGAGCCGGTGGCTAGCAAAATAAAAGAACGTGGAGCAAAGCCCGGAGGGAGGTTCGAGAAAAGAAAAAGTCAATGAGAGAGTAGGTACGTCGGCGTCGCGGCGCCTAGGCTCGATCCAAGAACCAACTCTACCCTCCGTAAGAGAAAGAGAAAAGAGGAAAGCAAGAGGGAGAAAAAGAGAAAGAGAAAGGGGGCTGTACATCGTGGATCGCATTCTCGGCACTGCAGCTCCCTAAGCTTCATGCAAGGCAAATCAACCTCCAGAAGGCGAATGCTATTCCCGGATTGTGCCACCAGACCTTTTACTTATATTTAAATTTGAGTTGGAAAGGGCGCACACGAGCACATCCGACACGATCACACAATACTCATACCTACGACTTGAATTTTCAGTCCACTTAAGTGGCTGCTTAACCCAAATGGAATCGGGATACACTTAAACAAATTGCACCCCTCGGATAAATCATTGAAAACTCTAGGGTTAATTTGCATATACTATCGAAGTGTTATGGGCAATCGATTGCTACTGGGGTCTAAAATCAGGATGAACATTTCGTGATTGGCTATATTTTAAAGAAAGGCTGAGAAAGCTTTACATGCTTCTTTAGCTACGAAGGGATACCATCATGGCACTAAATACTTCAAGGGTATCGAATGGAGAACGGAAAATTGAGGAGGAACTCAATTCACAGTATTTTCTTTACATTTTCACTCTAGTGGTTATTTTAACGAGAACAATTTTTAGAGTAGATTTTAGTTACGTAATAATGGTTTATTAGAATTTTTATATTTTATTCATAATACTTGGTACGTTTGCATTGGCTTTAGGGTCCATTAATGAAAAGGTCTATTTAATCAGACGTTTCGGCTCTGATCGGAGCCCTCATTTGTTTAAATCAAGGGTCAATACAATCTACTATTTTAATTTTATATTTTATACCTTCAAGATTTGGGTCTTTAATTTTTCACTGTTAAAGGGATCCGCCACCTTTAATATTTTTAT
The DNA here is from genome assembly GCA_030998225.1 of Diplolepis rosae. NCBI lineage: Eukaryota > Metazoa > Arthropoda > Insecta > Hymenoptera > Diplolepididae > Diplolepis > Diplolepis rosae. The sequence continues at coordinate 9,203,589 of JAPYXD010000680.1, forward strand.
TTTTTGTGTTCAGACCTTCCATATCATTTCTTTTATGTTTAGTGTCTTTATTTGGAAATGTTTTGGGGTTTTTTTAAAATTCTAGCACCTTTATGTATTTTTAAACTGAAGTTAAAAATTTTTTTGGGCATCTTTTTGACATTATTTGACTTTGAATAATTTTTTTGTTTTTTAATCAATTGTCATGATTCTTTTTTTATTTCGTTCCTTACAGCGTGTAGCAACTTTTTGGTTATAGGCAGCACTCTAGATGAAAAGATAACTACAAACATTTTTTAAAAATATTTTGGGATAGTTTTATTTATTTGTTTATTTTATTTGATTTGTAACTTTTTTTCAGTCATATTACTTTATTTTCCATATCAAAAAAGTTGCTATATATTGTATAAGGAACAAAATAAAAAAAGAACCATGACAATTGGTTAAAAACCAAAAAATGCCCAAAAAACTCAAAAATTTTTCATTTGGATAATTGTCATATAATATTTGGAATCATGGTTTATAAGGGTTTATTTTCTTTATTGTATAATTATTAAACTAGGATCGAAGGCCATAATATAAAAATGGCGCAATTCTTGAGAAAGAGAAATTTAATTACTTATCCTTGAATGATTATACTTTAACTCTAGAACTTCAACCGAAATTTCTTAATATATTTCTATATATTCAAAGTCCTTTCCTAAATCCTAACTTTTTAATCTCAAACATTCATTTTAACATCCAACTGTTAGAAAAACTTCAACTCATCCAGTTGGAGTTTTATACAATCATATTTTTGGGTTGTAAATTCATCCATTGGGTTAAAAATTATCAATCAAAATGAATAAATTATCAAGTAAATTAATCAATTTACAACTAAAATTCAAATGTATTTTAATTACAGTAAATAAAAAATGGTTGAATGTTGATCAATTTTCGACAGTTTACTTTACTTTATCCTTTAATCTTAATTCCGTTTACTCCTTCAAGTTTGGACTTTTAATTCTGCCCCTTTAATTTTTCATATCTTTATGATATGATGCACTTCGTTTAGATTTCTTTTTCAATTTATTACTCTTAAATCCTCATTCTTACCTCTAAATTATACTTAGATTTTGAAATAAAAATCTTCAAATTAGACTCTGATTTTCTTGAATGTTTTTTTCTAAAAATATAACCCTGATTACACAACTTTATCGTTTGACGTTTAGTGATTGGCTACATTTTAAGGGAAGGCTGAAAAAGACCATTTCAGCTCAAAGAGAATACCATTATGGAACCTAATAGTATTAAGAGTATGAAATGAGAAGCGGAAAATATAAGAATTTAATTGGAAGTGTAGATTTTGTTGCAGAATTAGGGCTATCTTTATAGGAATTAAGTAATGAAGATTTTGGTTTCTAATGAGAATTGCATAATCATGGTTTATGTGGATTTACTTTCTCTAAGGTATAGTGATTAAAGTGAGATCAAATGTGGTGGTGAGCATAAGGCAGAACTTCTGAGGGAGAAAAGAACCCTCAGGGGTGACGGGCTGATCTATCGACCAATAAACTGACATGGCCAGTAATTGTCCAGACTATTGGATCGACGTCATTATTGGATTATCCGCATTTTCTAGAATGGCAATGTCACGATCTGAGTCTGGTCTCATTCATGGAAAGAATATTCGATCGATTCTCGTTAAAGTTGTCACTTATTTATGGTTTTGACAAACACGAATCTCCAATTTTGTTAAACATTCACTTAACGGGTTTCTGGTTCAAGATCTTTCCTATAAATCCTTTTAGAAATTATAATTTAATTGTTTCCATTTAGAAAAGTGGTGTTTTTAAAAGGTTATGTCTCTTTTCTGGGTTCGAAACTTAATTTTAATTAAGTTGTCATTTTAGTTTTTCCATTAATTTAATCATAGAATTACTTTAATCCCGACATTATTTTTAAGATAAGCGAAATTCTAAAAGGGGATAAAAGAAAGAAAGAAAGTTTAAGAACCTGCCACGAGCTTCCAGATAAAGTGCTAAACGACTGTGAGTTTCAAGATGCTGCTGAACATAAATATCCTATTCTCGTTAGCATTCATCTGTCAGCCACTTGACTATGCCTTACTGTTTCTACTAAAGATGATAATCAAATAACTTCAGAGTGAAGGATTCCATGCATATATTTTATGCAATACAATTAGGTATTGGTATTTTCAAAACGAGCTGTTTTTCATATGATTTAGATAAAATTGCTGTATGAAGTCACAAAGATTAGACGAAAAAAAGAATAGCAAAAATTGCTATTCTGAATCGACAAATGTACGAACAAAGAATGAGATGACAAATAGAAGAAATTTTTTTGCAACTTTTACCATTTGCATTGCAAAATTTACTATTCGCATTCTGAATTCTATCATTTTTATTGCATTACCATTGTCACTTGTTTTTATACTTTTTATGTGAATTTACTCCTCAATTCGGAAACTGTAAAAAACCACTGTTTCGAATCTTATAAGTCTTCCATATAGAATCAGTGAAATTTACTGTTTTACCAGCGAATTTCACTGTCGAAATGTATATTTCACTGATTAACTAGTGAGTTTCCCTGGTGGAATCAGATCAATTACACTGATTCTATATGGAAGACTTATAACATTCGAAGCAGTGGTTTTTCACTGTGTATCAGTGAGTTTTTACTGATTCATATTTAGAGAGTACCATTTAATTCTTTTTCTTAATAAATGTGTTTATTATTGTACTAAGCATAGCGCTTTTCCTTTATTTTTAGGGGTAGGAAAAAGTATTTAAGGTTCTTAAGTTGAAACATTGATTTAAAAAACAGGAATTATATTGACCTTCAATAACAAAAACAATCTTTATTTTCTAAGTCATTGAAATTCGTTTAATTTTGATAAATTTACTTTTGGATTTAATCCCTTTCTTTCCGCGTCGCTATTTTGTAAAACACATTATTTTCCACAAACTCACTATAAAATTGATCAAAATTCAACGAATTTCAATCACTTAAGAAATAAAGATAACTGATGAGGTCTCCAATCAGAGTCGTAACGTTTGATTAAAACTACTGTTTTTTCCATTTATGGACCCTAAAACCAATCAGCCAACATTGCAAATAAAACATCGATTCTTAATTCCAATTGCGAATTACAGACATTAGCTCTTTTCTGGTCGGCAGATTGCTTAAGACCAAAGTTCGCTGCCCTGCTATGATATATGGAGAAAAAGAATTTATTATATAGTAGGAATAAACTAAACAGTGTCATTAAATTTTCAAAACTCTTTGTCGTATTTCTTCTGAGATAATTAGTTTGGCATGGGGTCAGATTTTTAAGAAATTTTCTATGTAATAACCATAGAAATTTATAAAGGCAAACGTTTCGGCCACAAATGGGGGCCCTCTTCAGTGCCAACAATTTTAATCTGCATTAAAAATAATAATTATAAACTAAACAAGCAAAACTCATGCAACTTAATAATTATTTTGTTTTTTTGTTTTTTGTTTTGTTTTTTTCTTATAATAAATTTATTTATAAAAGTAGAATTAGGGCATGCGAATAGATCTTCAAGTACCGTCCTCACACAGAAGACCTCTTCTGTCAGATTCGTGGAAGATGTGGATTGCGGAACGCACCACCTCAAAGGCACACAACCACAGTTAATTCCAAAAAAAGCACAGAATATAAATCCAATCGTGAGCCTTCGATGAATTCAACGAAATGAAGGGAATCGACATGTGATACGTGTGCCAAGCTTTGTTCGTTTGAAAAATAAACATTATCGTCGATACAAAGTAAATGGTACAATTTCTAATAAAAATGGTAAAACTACGAATGGCAAAAGTTGCAATCTGAATTGTAAAATTTGCAATCTGTGCAAATTATCCGTAAATATTTCGAAAACCCAAATTAAAATCGTGAAGTCTCGGAAGTAATTCCTGAATCTCTGCAAAAAATGGTCCGAGGTCGAAATGCCAAGTTCAAGATCTCAGAGGCAAAAGGCATACGGCTGTTTCGACCGTTTGCATCGCCCCTCATAAATTTGTTCCTTTCTCTATTTTTTTTTCTCGCCTTTTTCCCCGGAACTTCGGCGATATGCCCTGAGCATAGTGAAAGTTGCGAAACAATGCAGAGAACGCGGGTTTGAAGGAAAAAAAGAGAAATCAGACAGGACAACTTTTCCTAGTGAGACAATAAGAGATGAAGAAAAGGGGATGCTGTGAGTTAAAATTCCCTTGGGGTTGGTCAGGGATGTACTGTGAATTAAACTAGAGTCTTGCTGATTTCATTTTATATTACACCGTTGCATCTCTGAGTCATTATTCAAGCGTCGAAGCGCGAGAGATTAAACGCGCAAAGCTGCTGTCAAGGAGATTAGCGAATGCGCGAGCGGCAAACCCTTTGTAGCGTAATGAATCTTTAGCGTTCCAGAAAGCGTTAAATGTGGTGGTTGACTTTTTGCAAAAAGATAAATGAGGCGCCGATTCCTTTGAAGATTTCTTCAACAAACTCTCTAACATAAGCTGGGACTTAGAAATTAAAATTTATTGGGGAATTTAGATTCTAAATGTTTACACTACTTATTCCGGAGTTTCCTTTTGATTTCCTCTTAAAATACAGAAATCCAAATAACTCGTAGTTTTTATAGACCTGAGTAATCAAAACTGTAATTTTAATCAATTTTCGCTTGTTTCGAGATTTTCTGAAGATAGATTGAAGATTAAGAGTATCTCATCATCGTTTTTTTCCACCTTAATTTACTTTGGTCGTTCCGTAAGTCTCGTAACGATAGATGATTGGGGTCGAAATCCCCTTTAGAAAGACTTGAAGAGAGTCGCGTTGTAAAACCCTAACAACGCCTCGTGTAATTGGACTGACCCCGTTTGACCGCGATAATGGCAACCCTTCTCGGCTGACCTTTGGACCGCCGCGCCGATCGGACCCGTCCGGCAACTTCATAATGATAGTGCGACGTGATGTTGGACACACTTTGCATGCCCTCTAAGTTCTCAAGAGTCATTCAAGTTGAGACTCTGGATTGTAAGAGGAAGAGTGCAGCATTCGTTCTCGTTCCCACTTATTCTGATTTGTTTGTACGATATCCCTTCTTTAAAACGCAAAAGTCTCATTCACTGCACCCACCGTACAGAGAACTTGTTCAACTTCGAAAGGGTCATCGCGATCGTAGACACGGTCTGACCGTTTGTACATATACTTCTCCTACATCCAGATGTTTCGTGGTCATCCTTCGTTTCTTCGCCCATGAAGTATGACTTCGGAAACAACTCTTTCCCGGGTCGTTACTCCTGATGGAAAGATCGGGGAGTGCTTTATTGTATCAGATCGAATAAGTTTGCCCATTCTTCCGTTCAGTCAGGAACAATTCCACAAACTGAATTTAAAACCTTCAATTCTAAGTCTTCTATTTTCGTTTTCAGTAAACATCACCTTTGATTCATATCTTTTGTCTTTTTTCTGAATTATTAGACACTTAAATCCGTATTGTCGACACCAGATTGTTAAAAATATTTTAATTCATACATATTTGTGAATTATGTTTAATATTTTTGTATATTATTTGTAAAAATGAAACTGGTGTGTTAAATTTAATATACTGATGTATCGAATTTAATATACAAAATTAACAATTCTAGTAATTTGATTATGGGCAGTTATTAACTTATTGTTGCAGTGAATTTAGGTTGCAAATAATAAAATTAATTATTTTATTTCATAGTGATAGACATTCATTTTAAAATTATTTATAATATCTGAGTATTTGAAAAATTAGTCAGATTAACCTATAATTACTTATAAACATCATGAATTTTTATATTTAGAGCTGACATAATTCTTCTCATAAGTAATATATTAAAATAATCAATAAATTAAATTTTGGTAATATTTGTGATTAAATTGATTTGAAATATCATCCTCCAGTTTTAATGATTTATGAGCTAGAATCTAGAAAATATCCTGTTTTATCGACACTTGGATTTATATTAAATTTTATAATTGCGTATATTATATTTCATATATTTCATATATGTTCATTTAAAAAAAACATTTTATACACTTAAATCCTTATTTCATTTTATTTATTCAAATGTACGACTTTGATTCAATTGATATCTTCCACGAAGTTCTAGATCCAAGTCTCATTTTTTTAGTCTACTCTCTAAATCTGAATCAGTCAAATTTTCACTGATTGAATCAGTGATTCGGCTTTTCACTGATTCATTAGTGAAAAAAAAATGTCACTGTAAAAACAATCAATTTTCACTGAACTAATCAGTGAAATTTTACTGATTTACAGTAACCGCTTTTTAGCTATTTGAATCAGTTAAATTTCACTGATAATCAGTAGATTTTGACTGATTCAAATTTAGAGAGTAGTATTTTCATTTTTACAATTTCGCATCTAAATTACATAAAATCCTTTTCAGTCGTAAGAGTTCAGATCTATGTTCTTTATTTTCATTTTGAAATATGATTCTTGCATTCTTGTCCATAATTTCAGATCATCAATTTGACTTCCTCAATTTTTCCAAATTTTCACTCGTAGAAAAATCTTCCAAATAATTTAAACTTATATTAAATTTTCGTAGTTGAATGAACCTTCAACTAGAGTGAATGCATTTTCAACTAAAGGTGAATCAATTTATAATTGCAATTAACGAAAAGTAGCTGAATTTTAAACATTCGTTTCAAATTTTTATTCTTGAACTTCTATTTTGGCTAACGAATCTATAATTATTAAATTATGAATTTTTAATGAAAAATACCCTTCGATCAAAGACTGCTTTTTTATATGCAAAGGAAGCCTTTCAGTTTGAATTTTATCGGATCAGCGGGTTTCCATTAATAGTTGTGACCGATTTTAAAAATGTAGTTTCGAGAAAAACACGTATAAAATTTAAACAATTGTTTAAGTGTATATACAAATTTTAATGAAAATTTTAAAGTAGTTCATCAACGAAAATTAGACCTCAGGCAAAAATAAATAATTTTTCTCTCAAGAATAGCAATATTATCATTGAAGGGCTATTTTGGAAGAGAAAAGAGTAATTACCATGAAAAAAATTTGAAATACAAAAAACAATTTTATCAATAAATTGTATTTTTGCCCCAACTTTTTTTCTTATCGCTTCTTACCAAATTTTAAAAAATTATGCGATTTTAATAAATTACAAATCACTTTTTCAAAGAAAAAGATTCTCTACAACTTGACCGTTTGCAATTTTCTAAAATGAATAAATTATTACCAAATTCAGCAATTCATTTATAAGAATTTTGTTTTGGAAATTTTTTTTTAATAATTTCAGCCATTAAAGAATTTATTTTCAAAAAATGGGAACGGTAAAGTTGTGAAGTTTCTTTTTCCTGATAAAATGATTGGTAATTAATTAGAATCGCATTATTTTGTAAAATTTAATATGAAGCGACAACGAAAAAAGTTCGGCAAAAATACAATTTTTTAAATACATAATTTTTCTGTATTTCAAATTTTTAACATGGAAAATAATATTTTTGCCTGAGCTCTAATTTTCGTCTATGAACTACCTTAAAACTTGGAGAAAATATTTCCAAGTTCTAATGCTTTCAAAAACTGCAAAAACACAGTAACCGATTTGTCGAAATTCTTAACTGCCAATAACTCCCTAAAGTGACACAAGTCAATATAAAGATCCAAGGATCTTTCTGCAAGTATCTTAAAATTCTTAAAATCTCTTCCTTTTTCTCACACCTTTCTAAAATACCTTCCCTATAAAGATTTAAAATTCCTTTGTAATGAAGAGACTTGACTATCCGACTCTTTCGATACAATCAGCTAAATAAACGATCCCTTGATACCTCACTGTTTCCCTAAGGTACGCCGGTAATCACTCCACGAATGCACATTTATTATCGGCAATTTAACTACTTCAACATCGCACCGTGCCATGGTCATAAATACCAGCTACTGTAGCTCCGAGAACGATCGTTGTCGCGATAGGGATGCACTAGATCGTGGTTGCACGACTCAGCAACGAGAGCGCCTATCGAGCAAAAGAGACAAGCAGACACCAGAAGAGCTCAGAGAAAGAAAGATGCAGAAAGGTAAATCAGGAGAGAGACAGTAGATCTAACTGGGGTTGAAACCAGGGTATGGGGTGGAATCAAGGCTAGGCACTAGCTACGCCTACCTAACTATACTTATATCTATCGCTAGTGCTGCATAGTCTGCCATGATGGCAGTAACTCCGGAATCCTAGGGCTTAAGCTCGTACAGCGAGGATCAGTGGGAAACTTCCCGCCACGGCTTAAAGGCTTGGTGGTTGCTGCTCTCTGCTCCAGGGTCGGAACTTTTCGCCATGGTAATGGCCACTATATGATCACGTGTGGCCCCGCGAGTTTTGCTCGACCCAATCAGTGTCTATGCAAGCCTCGCGATCAACTATCAAGAAGTAGACCTGCGATATTCCAAAGTCCACGACTACAGACACTGTCTCTGCTTTTTTAGCTTTATCACCGAATCGATTAGATTGGTCGAGTTAGATATAACCACACCTGCGGAATCGCGGGACTCGTATATCCTTTGTCGATAGAATCAAACGAGTACCAATTAACGTGGAACGGTTCGTTTTTATTTGCTCTCAGATCTTGCCCGGTCCATCTTGCTCTCAGCAAGGATGTTTATTGTCTCGAGGCAAGGAAACTTGCATTTTTTTATAGATTGCCGATTCGCTCTTGATATGGAAAATTTCACTTTTTTCAGTTTCACCTTTCATCAGCTGGAAAAATTGATTTTTAATCTGTTCCGACTTTACTTAAATGACTGTCTAACTTTTCGGGACATTTTCTTTTGATCAGATCGATCTATTCCGCAATTCGATCCTGAATATCGTGAGACTCGGAGAAAGAAGGGAGACGGACGATCGCTAATAAAGACATTAATATCGACTTCAAGTGTATATCTAGATGCACCGTGAACACAGAAACGACTACAGCATGGGGTCACGTTTGGGAATAGATTAGACGGTCACGACTGAAAACAACGTCTCGGCATGAAAGATCATCAATATTTATAGCAGTATTCTTTGCATGCGCGGCTCAGAGTAGGAGTGACTTTTACAATGAATATATTCATTTAGATGCGATCTACCTGACACATCTTTCTTTCTTTCTCTCTTTATCGCTCCCTCCTTGCAGGGAAATATACGAGTACGGAAGTGTTGATAAACGGCGGGAATTTTGCTAGTCGTGCTGATGAAAGAAGTAAATGTCAACTTTAACGAAGCAGATTTGAATTTCACGTATAGGAGTGCCGAGAATGCACACATTTTTCGGCTCTTTTACGTCAGCTCGAAATAAGACATGTTTCGACATCGATCTTTATGACATTCCTAGTTGAATCTAATTATAAGTCATTATAGTCGTTCGGCTTCCCGTGTAGAAATTGCTCATCGGGTTTAGAAGGGTGTTGGCTAGATTGACCTAACTTTGGTCGGGCGCTAAACGGAAAATCTGACCAGGACCCGAAAAAACCGTCACGTTCGGCTATTCCCGTGTAGAAATTGCTCATTGGGTTTAGAAGGGTGTTGGCTAGATTGCCCTAACTTTGGTCGGGCGCTAAACGGGAAATCTGACCAGGACCCGAAAATATCGTTACGTTCGGCTATTCCCGTGTAGAAATTGCTCATCTGGTTTAGAAGGGTGTTGGCTAGATTGCCCTAACTTTGGTCGGGCGCTAAACGGGAAATCTGACCAGGACCCGAAAAAACCGTCACGTTCGGCTATTCCCGTGTAGAAATTGCTCATTGGGTTTAGAAAGGTGTTGGCTAGATGGCCCTAACTTTGGTCGGGCGCTAAACGGGAAATCTGACCAGGACCCGAAAAAATCGTCACGTTTGGCTATTCCCGTGTAGAAATTGCTCATCGGGTTTAGAAGGGTGTTGGCTAGATTGACCTAACTTTGGTCGGGCGCTAAACGGAAAATCTGACCAGGACCCGAAAAAACCGTCACGTTCGGCTATTCCCGTGTAGAAATTGCTCATTGGGTTTAGAAGGGTGTTGGCTAGATTGCCCTAACTTTGGTCGGGCGCTAAACGGGAAATCTGACCAGGACCCGAAAAAATCGTCACGTTTGGCTATTCCCGTGTAGAAATTGCTCATCGGGTTTAGAAGGGTGTTGGCTAGATGGCCCTAACTTTGGTCGGGCGCTAAACGGGAAATCTGACCAGGACCCGAAAATATCGTTACGTTCGGCTATTGAGGTGTTAGTTAAACTATTTAGCCAGGATCTAACGAGAGCGCCTCTTTATTGCCTGACTTAATTTAGAGGACCCTTCTAGACTTTCCATTACCGAGTCAATGTCGGATATTATTTTAAGTGTGTATTGGATGAATGCCCTAACCTCAGTATTCAGCTTTCTCATTTTCCTTATCAAATATTATGCAATTAGATATTTTTTCGCTTCGCAGAGGTAATTTTTGAAATAGAAGTCCGGCTACATTGTGAAAAATATCTCATTTTAATATTGAGAAAAATAAAAAAATTGAATTTTGAGTGTAGGACATTTATCCAAAATGGTTCAATTGATTTTAATTATCCACCAGAATGAGAGAAAACTGAAAATCATTTAATGAAAATCTTTAAGCTTTATATATAAGACTTCTTCAAATCTCAAAGAAGTCATAGGTCTTATATACAATTCAAAAATCAGGTTTTTTATAATGACAAGTCTCATACAGGATGCACAAAAGATATTTCATAGATGTTTTACAGTCTTTTCTCATTGGTGAATTCGAAACTTAATTTTTACGCAAATGAATAGTTTTAGGTAGAGTTTCAACCATCACAATACTTTTTATAAATAATCAAGTATAATTATTTTTTTTTTCATTTCATATAAAAAAATTAGATAACATAAAACATGTTTTTTTCACTGCTGTAAATTGAAGAGCTAGAATCTTCGAGAATATTTTTGTAAAATATTAGTGATAGTCTTGCGAGCATTTAGCATTGAGTCGCGTTGAAATTGCAGTGATGAAATCTGTAGAAACAAATATTTTGCGGATTATATTATAAAAATAATGTACTGATCCAATAAAAAAATTAGCAACCCTTCTTCAGCAACTGCTTCTTCTGACTTTGATTCGTTTTCACTGCAATCTGAAATTATAAGATTGATAATTCATTTTCTATAATAGCATATGGTCATTTTTATTTGTTCTCAAGAAATATTATCCTGTCTTATACTCGTGAGCTACAAACACCTACTATATATCTATACATTGTAATAATTTTCAGATATTTCACGAACAATCTTATCAAATAGAATACAAATGATTAACGACAAAAACAGAAAAATTTGAAAATAGAACACTCAAGTATTTTTATATTTATACAAAAAGATCTGTTGAATCTTTTAAATTAATAATTGAATGTATGCTACATTCACTACAGCAAAATACACAAAGAATATTATTTCCTCAAATAAATATTATATTAATAACTAATTACCTTCAAAATAATCATCGGGAATATCATTTATAACCTCACTTTCATCACTTTCGTCGTGAGTCGTTGCTTGTTTTTCTCTACGTTTTTTCTTATCTCGATAGTTTTTACTTCGAATTTTACTCATAAGTCGTTTCTTTTCCATAGTAAAAAGCAGTTAATTAAACGAGTACAAATATACGTCACAAAACACAAACGGAGCACATGAAATAAAATACAGATTTCGATTAACAAAAGAGAAAAGTTTGAAATTAATAGATTTATAGGGCATAAATAAAAGAACTTAAAAACAGATTGAGGGCCTTTCTAGGTGTTCATTAGTTTTCCCAGAAATACAACAAGGCAAGCCTAACAATCCCCAACCAGAGCCTACTCAAATTTTTCTAGTTAGATTCACCTGATTAATACCCGACCAGCACCGAGTTTAAAGAAGGAAAAAAAAGGGCAATTTCTACATGGGGCCTTTCTAGATGTTCATTGGTTTTCCCGGAAATACAACAGAGAGGCAAACCTAACAATCCCCAATCAGAGCCTACTCAGATTTTTCTAGTCAGGTTCACCTGGTTAATACCCGAACAGTACCCATTTTAAAGTAGGGAAAAATAAGGCGATTTCTACACCAATTGGTGTTACTTTCTAGGATCCGACATTCGGGAAGTACAATCTTTTTAAAGGGAATTTAGAGCACTTCAGAATTCTTGCAAAATGGGAGACAGATGTTGAGAAGGCGCCATCCTGGGAAAAAAAACCCATCAGGATTTTGGGCTTGTCTAGGGGGATGCACCCCATACTAAGGGTTCTGGGCGTCCGAGCGTATCCGACAGGCGTGTCAAGTTACCCAGGTTCCATTTCTCCATCGAACGCCCACTTTCAACACAATTCTTCTGATTAGCTCAACCGAATTACATACCACTATATTTTTCCTGAAAGTCGTAAACCATAGACTGATGTCGAGGCGTGAAGTTCCTTTTCTCTTAATGCCACATGCACTGTATTTCATAATGCAATAGCAACAGACTGATTGATATGAAATTTCAATGCAATTCGAATTTATAACTCCTATGACAATTTAGATACAGCCCCTGGTGAATAAACTTTTCACAAACGTGTAATTTCATAACAAGAAGCTCTAATACAGATTCTTTCCCATCTGTTAAGAAAATAAGAAAGAATAAAAATGGATTACAATTGTTAAACAATATTGATGATAAACGACGAAAATCATGAAATTCTAGGAGATAAATTCATTTTATTTATGAAAAAATTATCTTTGTGATGTAATTATTGAACTCTGTGTTTTATTAATATAATTACAAAAATCATTTTATTTTAGTTTTTAAATTAAGATTATATTTAAGTTAATTCAAATTGAAAACAAGAATGTATTCTTTCCTTAATTTTTTTATTTTTCGGATAGATTGGAACGTAACGGAAAAAGTCGTTCTGTTGTATTAAAAATGGAAAAGATATAATCAAATACTCTATTCTGAAATTATTCTTTAATTTTTAGTTTTAATAAAGTCAGAAATTTTCCGAAACAAAATTTTTGTGAACAAATTTCTTAAATTTTAAATAATTGATACATTTTGGTAAAAATTGGGAATGAGATGTAATTATTGAACTGAGCGTTTTATTAACATAATTACAAAAATCATTTTATTTTAATTTTTAAATTAAGATTATATTTAATTTAATTCAAATTGGAAACAAGAATGTATTATTTCCTTAATTTTTTTATTTTTCGGATAGATTGGAACGTAACGGAAAAAGTCGTTCTGTTGTATTAAAAATGGAAAAGATATAATCAAATACTCTATTCTGAAATTATTCTTTAATTTTTAGTTTTAATAAATCCAGAAAGTAATATAAATTAAATTATTTAATGACTGAAACCACTGAAAAACAATTTTCCGAAACAAAATTTTTGTGAACAAATTTCTTAAATTTAAAATAATTAATATACGTTTTGGAACATTGGGAATGAGGTGTAATTATTGATCTAAGCGTTTTATTAACATAATTACAAAAATCATTTTATTTTAATTTTTAAATTAAGATTATATTTAAGTTAATTTGAATTAAAAACAAGAATGTATTCTTTCTTTAATTTTTTTATTTTTCGGATAGATTGGGACGTAACTGAAAAAATATTTCTGTAGTATTGAGAATAGAAAAAAAAATCAAATACTCTTTTCTGAAATTATTTTTTAATTTTAGTGTTAGTAAATTCAGAAAGTAATATTCTTAGGAATATTAAATACTGGTATAATTTTAATTTTCTAATCTATTGTTTTAAATAAATTGAAGATATCGATGAAGTATTTAAACATATAATTATATTAAATGTAAGAAGAAACATTCCAAACAAAAATTCTTCACTTCATCTCAATATAAACATTAAAAAACCTATAATTTTACACGTCTCAAATATTTTCAATTTTACTTTTTTGTCTCATATTTTTAAGGGAAACTTCCAATTGCTACAATAGAATTTATTTTAAAAGATTAAAATATTTTAAAAACAGTTAAATTGAAAGTATTGCAATGGATATATTGTATTTACAGTTGGAAAATTCCTTTTTATTTGCATTTCGATTTTCTGTAATAATATTTATGTCTATAGTTGAAGCTCTGAAGTGAATGATATAAAATCACGTTAAGGTAGTTTATCCACGAAAATTAGACCTCAGGCAAGAATAGATAATTTTCCTTTCGAGAATAGCGATATTATTATTGAAAGGCTAATTTCAAAGAGAAAAGATTATTTCCCATGAAAAAAGTTTGAAATAAAGAAAAATAATGCATTTAACAAATTTTTATTTTTGCCGAACTTTTTTTCTTATCACTTCATACCAAATTTTATAAATTCATGCGACTCTAATAAATTACGAATTATTTTTTTCAGAAAATAGAATCTTCACAATTTTACCGTTCTCAATTTTTTGAAACAAATTTTTTAATTGCTAAAACCATTAAAAATCAATTTTCCAAAACAAACTTCTTATAAACAAATTATTGAATTTGGTAATAACTTATTCATTTTAGAAAATTGGAAACGGTTAAATTGTAGAGAATCTTTTTCCTAAAAGAATGATCCGTGCTTTATTAAAATCACATCATTTTTTAAATTTGGTATGAAGCGATAAAAAAAGTTAGAGTAACAATAAAATTGATTAAATGCATTTTTTTTTGCATTTGAAATTTTTTTCATGGAAAATAATCTTTCTTTTTCAAATTAGCCCTTCAATAATAATATTGCTATTCTGGAAAGCAAAATTATCTATTTTTGCCTGAGGTCTAATTTTCGTGGATGATCTACCTTAATGAGCATCGGATACAAGGCGCTGGAATAAAAAATAGTGTCGAAAAACATGATTGAACCTAACTTAATATAAATTTGAATAAATTTAGTAAATTATTCGATTCAAACGTGTATTCATTCATCAATTAGCGATTTTTCAATGAAGAAGAAAAAAGCCTTTGAAAGACTAAATTTTCTTATTATATAAAAAGAAATCATCCGGAAAATTTTCTAGAATCTTTGCTTTTTTGAATCTGGAAAAAAAGTTACTCCATCTAAGCAAACAATTTTGTTAAATGAACTAAGATCTTCGGTTGAGTCAAACAAAATTTGATTGAATTTACTTAAATATCTCTTCGATTAAATAAAAACGTATCCAAACAAACGATCTTTGTTTCATTTTTCTTTAAAACAAATTATTCGGTCGAACCAAGCTAAGGATCAACGTTGTTAATAAAATCTAGTATAGTTCAAAATATTTTAGCATATTATAAAGTGGGCATTATTTTTGACACCAGATAGCGTATTGAATTCGAGAAGTCCTAGATACTCCAGTGTGGAAATATTTAGTCGACCCTCGCAAGGCCTCACCTAGTTTTCTCCTTTACAATAATGGCCCTACTTTGGCAAACCATGAAGGCCCCTAAAAACTTATTGATAAGGCAATTATTATTTTTAAAAGAAAGTTTATTTTTCTGTAGTATAACTATAATTAACTTTGAAGTTAATTTAAACATGATGTATCTATTAGGTAATTTAAATCAACATAAACAAAAATTTCGCCATAGATTATTATAATAAAGCAACAATCTAATCTTCATTTTTTCATTTTTGTTCATTTTCAAGTTTGATGATAGGACTTGGAAACTTTTTTGTGCCGAACTCTAGGGGCAAATACTGTAGGCCCCTGTGAGGACCAGCTAGTGTTTAACACAATCGGACCCTCTCGCGGGTCATCGAGAGTGCCAATAGTTAAAAATGGCCAAGCGGGGCAACTTCCACACGGGCTCTTACAAATTAGAAATAATTAGATACGAATATCGCCATAAAGAAAGCAGCTGATCTATTTCTTGGTTTGTGTAGAACTGAAAAATTCCTTTTCTTAAGGTAGTTGTTGCGCCAAAAATCAGTCTCTGGAAAAAGAAGTTTTTCTATGATTTCAAGACTGGTAATTATATCATCAGCCGTGTCATATGTAAGGAAAGACACTCTTTTTAATAAAAAAATTTAAAAACTATGAAAAATAATATTTTAATAATGTTTTTTGTAATAGGATATTTCCTTATTATCGCTCCATACCAAATTTTCAAAAATATTGCGATTCTGATAAATCATAAATCATTTTTTTAGGAAAAGGATTCTCTAAAACTTTACCGTTTCCGATTTTTGAAAATAAATTCATTAATGGTTGAAATCATTAAAAAACAATTTTCCAAAACGAAATTTTTATGAACAAATTGCTGAATTTAATAATAATTGATTCATTTTCAAAAATCGGAAACGGTAAAGTTGTAGAGAATTCTTTTCCTAAAAGAATGATTCATGATTTATCAGAACCGCACCATTTTTGAAAATTTGGTATGGAGCGATAATAAGGAAATATCCTATTACAAAAAAAATTATTAAAATACTATTTTTCATAATTTTAAAATTTTTTTTGTTAAAAAGAGTGTCTTTCCTTACATATGACACGGCTGATGATATAATTACCAGTCTTGAAGTCATAGAAAAACTTCTATTTCCAGAGACTGATTTTTGGCGCAACAACTACCTTAATCAAGTGTGAATTGGAATATGTAACTAAGCAACGCCCAGAAGGTGAGTTGAGTTTGCTGTCTTAGAAGGTTGTTCGTCATCCACATTATAACACCACTGTCAGCCATTGATTACAGAGTGCGCGCATGGAGCCTTATCTTCCCTTTACACGCCTGGGGATTGGAATCCCCAACCTTGAAATATCTCGTACATCCCCAAAATTAATATCTGTTGGTCCAATATCATCCATCGCCGTAAACCCCGAAGCTCCTCGCACTGCCATGGACCAGTGTAATGACCCAGAATGTATGAAAGACCTACGGCTTTATTGTACGACGTGTCCGGAATGCTTTACTATTCCACATATTAAATCTTTCTGTCTCAATTAGTTTTCCTCAAAATATCTCTCTCACTCTCTCTGTACTTATTTATCAAGCCTCATTTAAATGTACATATTATTATCTTTCATTTCTTCTAGAGAATATATAGTTGTCCCTGATTGAAGAACTGAGGCCAAAAGAGGGAAAGAAAGCATCTTTTTATAATGATTCCTAGTTAGCCAAACGTGTTTTCGATTCCAAATTGGGTTCGCAGTGGCAATGGGAACACAATCGACTTTGTGAAAAGTTAATACGGCTCCTCAAGTATTCGGCTCACGGCTGATGCGACGATGATGATCCGCCATCTCAGCACAACTTGGGAGGTCCGCTCTTGATATCCCCTTCTGATCCCCTCACCGGGCCTTCCATCCATTTCTTCTTGTACACGCTTTAGTTTCTCTTTTTTCCTCTTTAAGCATCTCTCTCTCTACCCTCCAGGACAACCCTGTTCTTCTTTCTGTCCTCGCTCCTTATTCTCTCCTCTCTTGTCTTTCTCTCCTTCCGTATCATGCCCTTCGTCCATGGCTTCTCCCTCTTCTCCCTCTTCTCCCTCTTCTCCCTCACAGGTAAAACTTCTATTCTTCTCGTCTTTCGTTCAAGACATGCCCATGGGAGTTTCAAGTCCCGCGATCATATTTTTTGCACCGAAGCCCAGAAAATAACCTCGAAGAAAGAAGTTGCCAGTTTCGTCCCTTCGTCATATGAAGCTCGAGGGATAATGTCGTGAACGTGACGGGAGGTGAATAAAAGACGAACGCAAGCCCAACCTCTTGAGATAAAAAAAAACTTCGATCGACTTTTCCCCAATATGGCGACGATTGACCAGCAGGACCTTCACGACGAGCCTTTTGCGTATATGAAACTCGTATGTGGTGGCAGCAACCTCTTAACAAGAGATAGAGATATAAACATAACGAGTACAAGAAGTCTTATCGCGAGCGTATGAAAAAGAAGTGGGATATACGACGGCGCTAAAATACGGCGATTCTCCACACGCGTTTCTCCTCGCGGCGAACGCACTTCATCCACTGTTATTCCATATTATATTCAATACATAAATTTATCGTGGCTAGAGTGGAGAAAAATAAACGGAAAACATCCCTCCTGCCATTGCGAATTTCTTGAAACTAATTCATCCTGCTTTTTTTATTTATTTGAGTCTAAACTCCCCTCTAATATCAAGAATTATGAATATACTCTAAAAGAAATCTATTGATTGTGAAATTACGTTCCTTTCAGAATGCATCCACTGAAATTAAGCAGATTTCTTCTGTCTATCAATAGAATCGTTTCACTGTTAAAAGAATCATCTGCAAAATGAAATACAAATGTAATTTTACCCATAAACGGTTTATTTTGATTCTGAAATGAAATCCTTTAACTATAAAAAGAAATATAAGATGGATCGTTATTTATAATATTGATAATCATCGATTTAATATTGGAATTTGTCAAAATTGGGCTTGTGTACATTTCTTATAGGCTATATCATACAATTTGTTTTCTTTTATCCTCGAAATTTTAAGTTTCTACATGTTTGTATCCAGAATACATGAAATTTTGTTTTTATAATTTAGGAAATGGTAGAAAAGATGAAAACGGAGGTAGATAGATTATTTTTGGTTTGAAAAATGAGGAAGTCCAATTTTAGCAAAATCTACCGGTGAAATTATCAGGGTACAGATTCCCTACTACTTGACCGTTTCGAATTTTCAAAATTAAATTCTTTAATAGCTGGAGCAATTAAAAAACAATTTTCTAGAAGAAAACTTTTATGAGCAAATTTCTTAAATTTAAATATAATAATTGATATATTTTGAAAAATTGGGAATGGTCAAGTTGTAGAGAATTTTTTCCCTGAATAAATTATTTGTGATTTATTAGAATTGCAATATTTTTGAAAATTTGGCTCAAAGTGATAAGAAAAAAATTTCACAAAAATAAAATTTCGAAAGATCCGGACTCGAATCCCTGTATATTCCAGAAGCATCTCTTTTACCGCAGAAAGAATTAATATTCTTTAAATTTGAATTTATTAATAAGATTATCTTTCTGTGTTTAAAATTTTTTCCTTATAAAATATACTAAGAAAACAGTTTCTTTGAATTAAAGAAAGTTTCGTTAATTCACAAAAATTTTCTTTTGATTGAAAAAATTCTTTTTTTAAATCAACAAAACTTTCTTTAATTGAAATAAATTTTTTCTTCGACCGTATATCAAAGAAACTGTTTTCTGGGTGTAATCTTCCCTCTTTTAAATGATCCCTTCAATAATAATATTGCTATTCTTAAAAATAAAATTATCTATTTTTGCCTATTTGCCTATTCAATGAGGAATCAGTCAAAATCAACTTATTAAATAGTTCAGGTTGAATCTTTGAATTCCGTAAAATGAGTTTAATGATTGAAATGAAGTAAATTTCACACCTCTAGAACTTCCCCCCGCCATTGAGAGTGAAAAGGCACTCCAATTTAAAGAAAAAATTTTCGCTCCAATTTAGTAGACTTCAATAAACTAAATTTTTCATTCCGTGTTATTAAAAACTGCACTAAAAACTATCAGCGATTTTGGCAACAATTTTGACGAAAAATTTCCCTTTTTTTGTACAGAAAACTTATTTCCCAATATTACTCTGAATTTTTCCCCTTTCTTCCGTAAAATTATCGTTTTTAAAGGGAAAATTTCTATAGCATAATCGAAAAATTAACTGTTTTTCGGAAAATTAACGAGCATCTATGTGTTTCTTGCATCCCGAAAAATTTGATTATATTCTAAAAATAAATACACCCTATTCTAATTTTCGCGGTGTATCTTCAGTCACTGAGGGGGTTTGAGAAACTGGATGAGCGGGACACGCATAAAAGCAAGCGCTACATCGATAAACGTAATGTCGGTAATAACCGGCAATTTGCAAGGACTTTTAGTTAGGCAGCTCGCAAACCGAGCATTGGAGAAAGAGAAGTGGTTTTCAAAGAGGATGACTCAGGAGTAATTGCTCTGAAAGGGGGATACTTGTTCGCATCTTCTTATACCAGGATTTTGCCTCTCTTGATTGCTTGTATTTATATACATATATATATTTATATTATATGAATAAAATATAATAGAAGATGATGACCAAGGCTCATTAATACACGCAGAAAAAAAAACTGTAGAATCAACAGATGTTATCTGCTGAAATAGGGACAGCAGATTTTTTTTGTAATATTTACAGACTTTTCTGTTGGATTTACAGATTATTTGTAAACTCAACAGATGAACCTGTAAAATCTACAGAAATGTCTGTTAGAGTTACGGATTTCTCATTTTTCTTAAAATCCGCAATTCTAACAGACATGTCTGTAGATTTTAAAGGTTCATCTGTTGAATTTACAAACAATCTGTGAATCCAACAGAAAAATCTGTAAATATTACAAAAAAAATCTGCTGTCCCTATTACAGCAGATGACATCTGTTGATTCTATAGTTTTTTTTCTGCGTGTATAAGCCTGGTAAAAAATCTAGTCCAGCAAACTCGCAACGTCAACTTTATGTGTGGTATCTCCTATGTCTGCACATTGTTTGCAAGTACCGCTTTCTACAATATCGATCCACGATATGCACAAAAAGCTTGTAATCGCGTATTTAGATGCATGCATGCATCGCATGATGCAGTTGTTGAACCTAATGAAAAGAACGCTTAGGTAAAGAAAGCCGCTTTCCAACCCAAGACGGTTCTCTCAAGAACATGAGTTACGTGGGATCTAAATGTATAAACGTGCCATTTTATGTTCTTCGTGACATTTTTTTCATGATAAAAATTAAAACTTGCTTTCTAATCAATAATCAACTGAGAATTATGATTTAAGCCAGAAAATTAAAAAAATAAATTTTATAATTTCAGGGTAATTTATAATTATTTTATTCCCCGTCTTGAAAAGTTTCGTAGCGTTAACATTGTCACAATTGAAAAATAGGATTTTAAAAAAAATAAAATCATTTTAAGTATTAAAGTTCTTAATGAAAATTTCTCACATACGTCGAAATATTTAGTATAACAATCTGTATGAAAATCACACATTATTTTATGATGATTATTGGTAAATGAAAAAAGTTAAGTTTCTGAGGACTAATTTTAAATTTTAGCAAAACTTCATTTTTTGGTAACATTTGTGCTAGTTCACATTCACAAAATGAAAATAAAAGTTACTTTTTGGATATTAACAGGTTTATTAGAACAGATACAAAAAATTAAATACTTAGCAGCATAGATAAGAAAATCTCAAAATTATTTTCTTAGAAAATATATAAAAATTAGGTTTCAGTAAATTTAATAATAAATTTCTCTATCGCCTATTAAATAAAAACATCATCAATTGTTAATTCTTAAGCTCTTCAATGCGTAATTATTCACAATTTCAGTTTTCATGCATCATCATTTTTTTTTTAGATCCACAAAGATTAAAATCATTACCATAATTTGAAAGCCTTTAAAAACATTATATTATGCTGAAGCCATTATCAAATTGTGTATAATTTAAAAATATTTTCGACTCGATAAATGCAAACTTTGAAATTGCAGGAGTAGCTTTTGTGAAGAGAAAGGTTTGAGACATCTCAATATATTTAATGCGTTGGCCGTGGGATACTTTAATCACTATTTACTCTTCACCCCATGCACTACTAGTTTGACTTTGAAGTCCTTATACCAGTCAGCAAACAAATTGATCATCAAATACATTTTTCCGATTTTAATATTACTTTTGGTTTTAAATTACATAAATAAATGAAAGTCGCTTCTATCATAAATCAGGATAAACTACTTAACTAACATATAGTATCAAATACCTATTTCATTATTATGGAATTTAATTTTGAAAATATTAATTATTAAGCAATATGTAATTAATTTATCACTTTAAAGTAGTTCATCCACAAAAATTAGACCTCAGGCAAAAATAGATCATTTTTCTTTCAAGAATAGCGATATTATTATTGAAAGGCTAATTTGAAAGAGAAAAGATTATTTTCCATGGAAAAGATTTGAAATGCAAAAAATTAATGCATTTAATAAATTTTTTTTTTTACCTGAACTTTTTTCTTATCGATTCATACCAAATTTTAATAAATGATATGATTCTAATAAATCACGGATCATTTTTTCAGGAAAAAGATTCTCTAGAACTTAACCGTTTCCAATTTTCTAAAATTTATAAATTATTACCAAATTCAGCAATTTGTTCATAAGA
The DNA here is from genome assembly GCA_030998225.1 of Diplolepis rosae. Classification (NCBI taxonomy): domain Eukaryota; kingdom Metazoa; phylum Arthropoda; class Insecta; order Hymenoptera; family Diplolepididae; genus Diplolepis; species Diplolepis rosae. The sequence continues at coordinate 9,225,736 of JAPYXD010000680.1, forward strand.
ATTTTGTTTTGGAAATTGATTTTTAATGGTTTCAACCATTAAAGAGATTATTTCCAAAAATTAAGAACGGTAAAGTTGTGAATATTTTTTTTCCTGAAAAAATTATTCGTGATTTATTAGAATAAAATTTGTTAAATACATTATCTTTCTGTATTTCAAATTTTTTCCTGGGAAATAATTTTTTCTTTCAAATTACTTAGGCGGAAAAATCGGTGTACTGCCAATCCTTACAATCGGCGCGGTACCGTTTCGGTTGTAACCCGAGAGTAATGCCAGTGCTGCCGATTAGCACTGTGCCAAGCGTTGGAACACCATTGGGGCGGCACTGACTAAACACCGGTGTAGTACTGCTTTTCAGTGCTGGCAAACAACCAACATTTTTACCTTTCGGAATTCTGCCAGCATCATGCCAGCGCTGGAAGTCCGCCGGCAATGCTGGCGCGATGCTGCGCCGGTTGTAAATTTCCTCCTGGGTAGCCCTTCAATAGTAATATTGCTATTCTTGAAAGCAAAATTATCTATTTTTGCCTGAGGTCTAATTTTCGTGAATGAATTACCTTAATAGCGCTGTTCAATAAACAAAACAAAAAATAAATCATTTTCATTCTGCAAATAAATTAAAAAAATTAAATAACCTAGTTTTCTTATCAATTTATTTAATTAAAAATTTCATCGTTGGTCATACTATGATTTATTTCATTCAAATCAATCCAAATGAAAATCTGCCTTTGTAACTAGGAGCCAATCAGGTACAAAATGGGCGGAGTCAAACCGGTTTTAGGTTTGTGGTAGGGATCTAAAGAGCATAAGTAGGGATGAGAATCAGCCAAGGAACGAATTAAATTCGTTTAGTTCAAAATATTCATTTAAATTAATAACTTTATTTCAATTTATCCTTTTATCAAAATTTTTCATTTAAAATTTACAAATAACTTTTATTATAATTTTTCTAAGAAAACGTAACTGTTCATTACAATAAAAACTGAAAATTTTGGTCGAAATTTGTAATTGCATATTGGAAACAATACCGATTTTATTCAACATAAATGGTATGACATTTCAAAGTTTAACCAATGTGCCATATATCAGGCAATAAAGTGTAGCTATCTAATCAAACGGGATTACCGGGCAGCAATTAACGCGAATGGAGTGCTGGGTCATCGATCAATCAGATCAAGATATAAAATCTCAATCGTAACCAGCCATAAAATCTCGAACATGCATAAAAGCTAACGAAATCGAAAAGCAAATCTAGGGCGATAGCTCTAGTAATTATTCGTCAAGCGCCCTCGTTAAAACACGCGCATTATTATCTTTTTCATAACCAAAGAAGATTATCTTTGAAGCGGAAAAAAAGGAACAAGGGAATACCGGTCGTCGTAGCCGACTGCGTTTTGCAAAATGGCGCTGATGAAAAAGAGATGAAAAGAAGGCTCGTCGCGGGGGCTGGTCTGCGGGGACTAATTTTTATTTCCCTCTTTTTCCGTAAGTGCCCTGCATCCACCTATTCCTCATAAATTTAAATGAATTTACATGAATTTGAATTTAATGCTCCTCCATGTTTTATCGAAGCAATTAAGCTTTTAAGCGAACATTTGCATTAATCCAATGTTTACAATTACAGCGGACATCTGAAGAATGCGAATTCTCGGACATATCGATCGCTATTGGCCAGATGCTGGCGACAGAGGTGGACCATATAAACTTTACCTTTAATTTGTTTGAATTAAAAGATAATTCCATTAATTAACTCCGGCGATAATCTGTGTAAAATTATAATATATCTTTCTTAATTGGCAGTCAGTTTTTTCTAAGTAATTTTTTATGTGATTTCACTCTTCAGAAAATGTAGCGTAATTACCATTTTCCATTCGCTATGTGTTTTCTGGATTAAATCACCGTGTTGTTTGCCACGAGCGATCGATCATGGTTAACGTTATGCGTCTAATAAATCCGCTCCTCGTCGGTGGCAACGTTGGAAATCTACGAGTTCAAAGTTGTCCTAGTCCCGTCATACTTCACAGTATTAACGATCTAACTAATTTGCAATCATCGACTCTAGAATGAATATTAATGTGCGCATCAATTTACGAGAAAGCTGCCGTTGGCGGCAAACTTGCATACTCAGATATTTCAAGAAATATACGACAAATTTGTAAGTCATTTTTCAAAAATATAAATAAAGTTATTGATGACTTTAAAGCTACAGTGGGTGAGCAGATTATTATTATTGCTGCAATACTTTATTCTAATAAAATATTTTTATAATATAAAAATATGTATTATAAAAAAAAATGTTTTCATTCTTGAGTATTAATGAAATATCAAAGAAATGGAGTCAGAATTTTGCCATATTTTGAAGTGATTTTTGGTAATGTGGAAAATTATAAGAAAAGTTTATATAAAGTTATAGAGAAAAACAACTGATGAAAACATATAAAAATTATTTAGAGTAAAAAATTGAATTGTAGCACATAAACTTTAAATTTGGAAAGAAAATATAAATGTGAGTTCATAAATAGAGCAAACCCCTAAAACAATTATTTGTGAAAAAAATAGTTGCGAATTTGCTCATACGAATACCAGTGTTTAAGTATTTTGGTAAGAGTCAAAATATTGTGGACACAAACAATATTTAGAAGTAATCTTTAGTAACGTGAAAAACATGAGAATTTTACATAAAATTATGCAGAAAAGACTTACACGGAAAAAATTAGTTCAATAAAGTTTATAGAACTGTTCAAGAGTTGGGGACAGAGACATTTACGAAACAAAATACTGAAAAATGTACAAAACTGTTCAGAATAAAATGCGAAACTTTCAAGAATTTTTCCTGAATGTTTCGCATTTTATTCTGAAAATTTCTGTAAACTTTTCAGAACAGTTCTATAAACTCCACTGAAATTATTTATTCCGTGTAGATAAAACACATTAAAATTCAAATTATAGCTCATAAATTTTTTATATGATGTAGGTGAAGAAATTTAAAGATTGTAATTCCCTCAGATATTGAATATAAACTATCAGAAATATTCTACAATTTAAAATTAGAATTAAATTAAAATTGTGTATCTGAATTTTCTCTCACATGTAACTATATGAAACTTTAGTTGCCCAGAAGACAAAATTGTTTTCTGCCAATTTCAGAATTTTCAAATAAAAGTATCGGAATATCAAGTAAATAAATTTTAATTCAGTAATTTGAAATTTACTAAACAGTAATTGAATTTTTGTTAATTTAACATTATTTCACGGAGATGTGACGACACTTTGTGTTTTTAAAAAATACCGATAGAAATTCCTAAAAGCGTACGCGTGAAAAAAAAATTCCTGTAAATACTGCAAGTAATCATAATTTGATCACTTACAGTAGTAAGGATAAACTTAGGTTGAACTGTCCATGGAAGATTGCAAGGCAGATATTTAGGAAAGAAAAATATTCGTACATTTCTTATTATTTCTCTACATACGGGTACATTCCTTTCAAAAGGATGGACATAAATCTTTCTCGCAGTAAGAAGAGTTTTGGTCACGGGCGTATCTTCAGTTCAGCTTCACTTTTGGAAACCCGCTCTCTTCTGCGTGGGTGCGGATAATGAGCTAACACTCAGAAAAAGTATACTTCCAGGTAACTATTTGACCAAACAAATCTTCATTTAAATTACACAATTCGAATACTTAAAATTCATCGTATGTATCTGAAGTTGCATAATTACGATTCTAGATTCTATCTTCCCGAACATTCAATCTTTATCTTAAAATGCCGTATTTTATCGCCTCCATGGTAAAAGCAGATATCTCAAATGAAAACACCCCAAGAAGTAGATTTCACTTTTCGTTTCTAGATAAAAAAAACCTTTTAAAACTTGACTGAAATTCTTCTTTTCTTGCCTCACAAGTAGGCAACCTGTCTCACGAAGTTCCCAAAGGAACCAGACATCTGCCCAGTGTCTTCGTGTCTTTTCCCTATCGTGATATGGTAACGAAGACAGACTAAGCAAAGCAGAGTCGTATATCTAGAAGTAGAAACGAGGTAGAAGGTAAAGGGGTCCGGACAGCAATACCAACACCGGTCTTGGACAGTTTGGACTTTGGGTGAAAATTCTAAAATGGATGGCCCTTGGGGACTGTATAGGCGTAGGCGATGGCTAACTATACAACTATTTCCCATCGCGGTCCTTCCCAAGGTCTAACACTAAGTCTATAAGTATAAGTACCGTACCAAATTCCTGCACGCTATCTAGGAACAAGAGAAAGAAACGGAAAAGGATTGGTTGTTTGGGTGGTTACGTGGTTACAGGTTGGTCTCGGTCGCGGGGAAGATGAACGAGGCGGCGCGGCATGAGATCTTATCCGCTGCAGCAGCGGCCACTGAATCATCCGCTTTGAATAGGCCCTCGCTTCACTCCCTATATTATACCTATAGGTACCAACCTTATACCTACGCCGTGTCCACAAGCACAATATACCTCCGGGCTGGTATAAATGCGTTATACAGAAAGCTTGGTGCGCACTAAATTACCTGCTAGACAGTGTCACACACCGTCCGCTTGCGTGGCCACCTTTCGACTCGAAAGTCTCGCGCGGACCCTCCTTTCCATATACCATCACTTATGGGTTAACGATAATGCGCACTACTACCAGAGTCTTAATCAGCATATATCATAACCACAATGCTTCGCAATACCTGCGAATCGCACCAGAATTACCTATCTAGTAGGTAGGTGTTTGCTGCGCAGCTATGCTAAAGATGCCCAAGGCACACTTGCTTGTTTACCATTTGCTCTATAGAGTCTAATTAGCTTCAACAGTTCCCTGGGGCTTTTCACCAGATCTGTAGAATCAGACCAAGGTATCGAATTTAACGTCTCGTAAGACTAGGTGGAATTTTTTCAATATAATTTTTGAAGAAATTTTCTGTGGAAAAAAGAATGTTTCCACAGAGCATTCGATCGGCAATCGAAAGGACCTGGGCTCGATACCCAGCGGAGTGGAAGCGTTCCTTTTTTCACGGAAAATTTCTTCAAAAATTAAAAATTGTCTTTCAATATATAAGATTTTTCCGAGAAGTAACATTTGATATTCAAGTTCAATTTTTTTATGTATATTGAAGCATAAAGTGCGTGTGCACATATGTATATAAAGGTCGTGTGGTCACTTCTTTGCGCTCATCGAAATCTAAGTGAGTCTACAGGGAGAAAAATAGATGTTCTACTATGGGACAGCCATCTTACATGTTCACACGGAGAAAAATGAATGTTCAACTATGGGACAGCCATCTTAGATGTTCAATTGGAAAATCTAGATGTTCACACGGAGAAAAATGGATATTGAGAAGTAGATATTCAAATAGGAGATATTCATCCATAATATCTAGATATTCACACGCAATATTAAAATTTTTTTTCAATATATAAGATTTTTCCGAGAAGTAACATTTGATATTCAGATTCAATAGTCTAGATATTGAAGCATGAAGTGAGCACGCATATATATAAAGGTTATGTGATCACTTTTTCGCTCTCATCGAAATCTAAGTGAATCTAAGATTGACATGCTTGCAGCGTTCCAGAAAGATAAATTTTGAAAGTTTATTAAAGTTTCCTTAAATTCTAATAAGTGTTTCCAATGGAATAAAAGTGATCGGGTCTTTAACTTGAGATGCAGTAAGTAAAACATATGTAAGTTATATATTTTCTCTATAGATATATAATGAAAATTTTGTTCAAACATCTATATTACTTTTACAGAAAAAAACATAATAAAATATAATTTGACTTTTTTCTAAAAAAACTGAATATGACATTCAAGTTTACTAACGAGGATATTCAGAAGTTTAGTATCTTGAATATCCATTTTTAATATCTGAGATAATGAAGCTCAATATCTGATATACTGGTGATTAATATCTTTTTTTCAATATCTGCAGGCATTGAAGTAGAATATCTAAATGTTTGTCACATAGTTGAATGCTACTGACATTGTGCCTTAATATCTAGATATTATGGGTCAATATCCATTTTTCTCCGTGCAACTGTAATATCCAAGATATTAATCTCTGCATATTTTATCATCTTAGATATTACGGCTGAATATCTACATATTACAACTAAACATATAAGACGGCTGACCCCTTATAGTTAAACATCTAGATATTAATTTTAAACATCTATTTTCCTCTGTATAAGATTGACATGTTTGTGACACGCCGGAAAGATTGATTTTTAATGTTTATCTAAAGTTTCGTTAAATTCCAATAAGATCATCTTATACACTGGGAAAATTGGATATTGAAATGCACACGGAGAAAAATGGATGTTCAACTATGGGGCAGCCATCTTATATGTTCAATTGTAATATCTAAATGTTCAACTGTAATATCCAAGATATTAATCTCTGCGTATTTTAACATATCTTAGATATTATAACTGAATATCTAGATATTACAACTAGATATATAAGACGGCTTTCCCATAGTTAAACATTTAATTTTTAAAATCCATATATCTCACTGTAGACATTCAAATAGAAGATATTCATCCATAATATCTAGATATTGAGATGCAGTATTAAAAAATTTATTTAAAATTTCCTTAAATTCTAATATGATCGCTAGAAGTGATCTGGCCTTTAACTTGATTGAGACGCATCAGTAAGTAAAACATATAAGTTATATATTTTTACTAAATGTAAAAAATTAAAATTAACTAATGGTTAATATGAATAATTGTAGTTGTTACCAATATATTATTAATATTATTAAATTAAATGGCCTTTTTGGTATTATTTTAAACGGATCTTTTCCAAAATAAAGAATTTTTTTTCATTTCTAAAAAAATATATTTATTCTCAACAAGTCAACGTTTTTACTGAAGCTTCAGTTCTTATCAAGACTAAAAAATATAATAAAATAAAATATACATTGCGAGTGAAACAATACAGTTCAACAATGAATGATTGAATGAATCACACACGCAGAAAAAAGGTCAGTAAAATTCACAGGAAGTTCGGTACTTATTTGAACAACATGACTTTTTAGTAAATTTTACAAGAAGTTGAGTTCAATCAACAGATTTTCTGTACAATTCACTTAGCGTACAGTACAATCAACTTAACTCGGATTTTTTCGTATCCAGTAGATTTAACTGGACGCTGAGTGAAACGTGCAGAAAATCTGTTAATTGAACTCAACTTCTGGTAAAATTTACTGAAATGTTGAATTACTTGAATGTTGCCCAAATAAGTACCGAACTTCCTGTAAATGTTACTGATCTTTTCTCTGTGTGCAGTTATAAGAATTGCCGAATGATAATATTTGTTACAGAATTTTCCATTATTATTTCATGAACCATCTATCTTGATAGATATTTATTTTATATATGTTGTGGTAGAGGTTAGTTGTGATATGAATGGTAGTTTTTCTATGAAAAGAGTAATTTTAATCAACAAAAAAATGATTAGAGTCAGTATACTAAATATATATATTAATTTAATTAAATAGTATTGAAAAAGTTATTGTAAACTCACCCCTTTCATTTAGAAGAAAAGATTAGTAGAAATTAAAAAGCAACGTTACCAAGTAACCCTGATCACTAATCGACTTAATAAGAGATGTTGGGTTAAGATCGATTATGAAAATATAAAGCCGAAAAATTTAAAAATTCAGAAAATCTAAATTATTTGAACAATTTAACAATATTAAAATATATTTTTTTAGAAACTCAAAAAAATTCTTTATTTCGGAAAAAACCTGTTAAAAAAAATACCAGAAAGGCCATTTCCTTTAATATTATTAACTAATAATTAATATCTTTTTTCAATATCTGCAGTTATTAAAGTAGAATATTTAGACTTTTGTCACATAGTTGAATTTTACAAACATTGTGCCTCAAGATCTAGATATTACGGGTCAATATCCATTTTTCTCCGTGAAGGTTGCGGTTAGAAATGTCAAAATCGTTTTAGCATATCGAGAAAATCAAGTTTCAACCTTCTTGGGGTCTTTCTTTGGCAACCGCAAAAAAAATTTATAAGCCTTTATAAAAATACGAGTTTGGTTAAGTGCATTGTTTCTGATGTGTGGAAAAGGTCCTAACCGTTAGATATAAGCATAGATAGTTTAGCTTAGCTTGACTACTATTTAGAGATAAATGCTAAGAACCATTAGGATTTATTAAAAGTGTCCCCTCACGATTCAGCAGCTCGATTTAAACTATCAATTAGAAGTGTCTGCTCTAATCAGTGTTAAAACAACGACATTTAGTACGTTGAGCAATCGGATTATGCAATCTTGAAAGCGAAACAGAACCGGATGTATTCTATTGTAGCGAATAACAAAATGCTCTAATTTCAATCTATTCGTGAAAAGAGATAGACATTTTTACTTTCAACAGATATGATTATTGTGAAATTGATGGTACCTATAATTTTGGAAACCAAGTCACGTATTTTTCTTTATTATGCATCTAGAATCTAGAAATCTGGGAAGGTTGCCAGGAGTTTGCTCCCGGCTGTTAGGATCGTGAGGTCGTTACCAGTTTGATGTGAAAACTATTTGCCCAAGTGAAGCATTCATTCGACCACTGCTAGAGGATTATGATACGCCAAAAAAGTAGCGGTGCGAAACATTTTTGGCAGCCGAATCCCATATCGCGTTTTGCGAATCGTGAATGAAGTAGCTGCGGAACTAGTTCTGGCTAACTTTCTTGATTTATATGAGTTCATTATTATTTTAGCCTGCGGGATAATCGTCGACGTGAACGTAGTTGGAACTAAGCTTAGCCGAATCATGGAGCTTCTTTTTCTTCATGCGGTATATTTTATAGTGGAACCGATAATTAATGAGAGAATCTAGAAGAGAACTACCGACTTTTATATTTATCTCCAAAATATATCTGAGGTTATTTCCTGCATCAAAACAGGTTATGCAGTTTTTGACTTTATCAGGCAATATTAATAAAATCGAAGTTAATATACACCTGTTTCGGGATTTGTAATTAATAGCGTGAATAAAAATCGTTTTATCGTTCGTATGCCGATAATTATCGGTTGAAGAAGATCGAAGCAGCCGATCTGAATTCCTCTTGGTAACTCTGAAAATGTGTACCAAATTTTAAATTCCGCTCCTCGTCTTCCATAATCATAGTTTCTTGCAGGTAAGCGTGATGGCGTCCTGTTGGTTGGAACCGGCTCTCCCCACTCTAACTTATCTCTGGCCCCCCGGGGTTCGTGAGACCCCGGCCCCAGGACTAGGGCCTGCCCTTCCTTCATGGATTGCACGAGTCCACAAACATTCGAAATGGACACTACAAACTACCAAGAGTCGTTTGCAAATTATCAAATCATCTTTCTGGTACTTAACTACTACAAGTTAAGTCATTATAGGGAAATTTAATCTCACCAGGAATTATTTATTCATATTGGCCCTGAACTAACCCGAAAACCGGATTTTATAATCCTAAATTAGATTGATAATGCATATAGCATTATATTGGCTTTAGGGTCATAAATTAAAAACTGGATGGCAATCAGAAGTTTCGGCACTGATCGGAGCCACCGTCAGTGATTTATTTTGTAACTAAAAAATGCAGAGGAAAAAATTTGCTAATTTAGTATTTCTTTGTCGCAAAAATTCCAATAATTAACATTTTTTCATGAGATAGTAAAGAAATTTTGAAATTAGTTTAGAATAAATATTTCTCTGGTATAAAGCAAATTTGAAATAATATTACTTCAGAATATAATACTTGAAAAAACTTACAATTTTTGCTTTAATATCTAAGTATGAAATTTTAGCTTTTGCGCATGAAATTTGAGGAGTTAATATTGAGTTTGTTCAACATCTTACTAAACTTGCCTTTATCTACTGAAAATGCAACTGTTGAAACATCGTTATCATTCTCGAAATAAATCAGTAATGGCTTTGTAATCACAGAAAAAACATAGAAAATATGAAATTAAATATACATCGATCTGTCAATAAAACTGGATATTTTCTAGATTCTTTAATAGCTTATAAATCATTAAAACTAGTGGATCATATTTCAAATCAACTATCTAATTTGAAATTTTTAATCATCAATATTACCAAACTTCCTTATCAATTTGAATGTCTGAAATATCTTTTAATATAAAAACTTATGATGTATATAAGTGCTTATATGTTGATGTAAATAATTCTTTAAATAGTTGTATATTATAAATAACTGAAAATTAAATGTCTATATATGATATAAAATAATTTACTTTATTAATTACAACCTAACTTCACTGCAAGAATAAGTTTATAATTGCGTATAATCAAATTAAGTGAATTGTTAATTTTGATGCATTTAATTTAATAAATAAGTACATTAAATTTCATGTAGAAACGTGCATGAAATTTAATAATATTTCTGTCTTCTGTTTTTTTGTGGTGCGCCTGCAATCGATTTTCTATTTGGACATAAATTAAAAATTATGCAGTTACTAATTCATGAAATCAAGGTAATATTCATTTACTTTTTAATTTAAGGAAAAATATTTTCATTGACAGTTGCAAATTGCTAAATATTCAGAAAATTCTGAAACTTGCGAAATTAAGGGTTCAGGGTAACTGAAGTTCTATGCAGCCACATGTGATTGAAAAATCCTTTATAGTTTCGTAACTTTAAGAAAACTTGTATGAACATTGTGTTACGGTTTCGTAATCCAAGATCAATTTCATGAATAGATTGAATTTAGTAATTTTTAGGAAAGTTATTAAATTATTTGTAATTTTAAAATACGCTTGTTTTAGAGTATCTAAAGTTTCACATCACTTTATATTACCTTTTTACACTATTGGAATTATGATTACAATCAATTTCATACGATTTTGTTGTTAATAATCCTATTTTATGAATATCAGAATCAATATACATTTGTATATACAAATTGAGTATATACAATTGAGTAATATATTTTCTTCCATATTGATACACATCGATTTTAAAATTATTTATAATATCCAATCATTTGAATAATTAGTTATCTTAAGCTATAAGCATTTAAACACGTCATAAATGTTAAAATTTTTCACAAAACTAACAAGAAAATTCAGTTTCATCAATTTAATCATCAAAATATTGATGATTGAATTGATTCGAATATGTAAATGACTTTATATACTTTTAAATTAAATTTAATACCAAAATATCTAGTAATGTGACAAATTTCCGTATTAGATTATTGTCTTTCTGTCTCGTGTTCATCAGAACGTGCAATTTTGAATGATTTCTTGTCTGGATCTGTAGACGTCACGAACCAACGGTGATACTCGTCAAGCGTGTCTAGTTGTGGGCTGTAAATAATCAAAATCCTTGATCATTAAATAGCGATTGAAGATCTTCATTATCAGGTTCTATATTTTCATACCATTGAGTCAAGAGTTTTAGTCTGATGTGCAATATAACTTGAAAATCTATATTTATCCTTAATCCCAATATGTACACAGGTCAGCTTAACGCCAAATGGCATGGCCCTTTGTAGAAATGGAAGGCACTCATGCGACTCGGCCGTGCCATAGAGTTGGAAATAAGGCGGCAATAAAGCATATGTAAAATATATTCTGGAATTCCTTTTAGGACGTAGATATATGGGTGGTGGGTCGGTTGCTCGTTGGTCGTGTCCGTCGTCAGACATACATTGGTGTGCGTGTATTCACATCAAGATTGTGTGGGTTTGTAGGTGAGAGCGAGTAAAGTAAGACAGACGATCCGTTTCGTTAGAGGGTGTCCTGGGGTTACCCACCTGTATCAAACCACTGAACCTTCCTTTTCTTACTCCCTATCCTTTGCACTCAGAAAAATGGATGGTACTGGCTGCCACAAATCTCCTATCTGCTGCTATATTTTACAACCAGTGCTTCGAGGATTTGGTTTTACTTGGAACGAAATTCTACGGCTCAGAGGAGAACGTAATGGAATCATAATTTTTGCCTTTTTCTCAGTAATCAAAGAAAAATCAGGGTATTTCTTTCAACCTTGGCTCAAATCTGGAGAAAAATATAATATTAGGGGAAGGACGGGTAAAGTGGGAACAGTTTTGTTTCTAAGCCGAAAAATTAATTTCTTGCAAATCCCAATGAACTTTGCGAAAGATGTGTCGCTAATATATACTTTGCCTGCAACAGAAATCTAAAAATCTGATTCGGATTCAAAATTTTTTCGATTTGAAAAAAAAATGATGTTGGGGGAGAAATAGGGAAATTGGCGGGTAGAGTGGGATAAATGTGATTGAAATGATGGTGATCGGTTATTTTGAACTAAAAATCGCTAAAATTATTATTTTAAGAAAAAATATTGAAATTACTCAGCACAATGACTCTAAAGAATGGATTTGCATGAAAATACACTAAAATTCCAAAATGCGCGCCAAAATTGGTTCAATCGTATTTTCCCACTTTAGCCAAATGACGCTGTTTTTTAATGAATTGGCATGACACTGAGACAGTCTTAGATTTTCTAAATATTCTTTCGTTGAGTAGTAGAAAAATTTCCCAAAAAATTCACATAAATATACACATCAAAATTAATTGTGGAACATGTATTTCAAGTTATTTTTAGAGCTACAAACCAATTACGTGATAACGCGTCAATGACACATAAAAAATGTGTTCATATAATAAGCATCACTTGACAGTGATTTGAGCGCGCCAATATTTACGAAAACCACAAATATATGGCATTTTCCAGCTTACCCCTCTTTCCCCTACAGTATTACTCTTCTTATCGAAACGTTAGGGGGATCGTACTTAAAAAGAAGTACAACTGTATCAAAAGTTAAAAATATACTCTGACCATTGAGTTTATTCAGTAGATTTAATAGTACGAAACAATGACGTCTCCAGCGTGTTTAAATGTTCCTGCAATGCAAAAAGAAAACCATCAAGGGTATTAACATTTACAACCTAAAAGCTGTTCACGATAGGATTACCAAAGACTTTTGCCAGTGCCTTACAAACGTACTTTTTCGTTGGGAACGTTTTTAGGTCCACAAGGAGCGAAGCCTTGTATACAGGTACGAAGGTGTCCGTGCTGTGCATCTCAAATTTTCGACTGAAAAACGAAAGGGAAGAGAAGTGGAAATATCCGCGAGACCGGAGGCAAGAAGGAGAGTGAGAAAGAAGATAGAAGAGGAGAGGTTCTCTTCTCTGGTCTCCTCCCAGTGTTGTTGAAGGAACGAGAGAGAGAGCCCCTTCCCCCCCACGTGAGGGGATGCTGAGAGGATCGGAATGAAGAAAGAGAGATCCGAAGCTGTGAGGTGTCGCCTTACAACCGGCTCGCTTCGCTTACCTACGAAAGCCTCTTTTGCATGCCATCTCTTCCACCATCTACTTTCAGTTGCTCTTTTTGCAGTCCGTTCCTTCGCGTCCACCTTCTTTTCTCTCCTTTGGTCGCGATGCACCGTTGCCTTCAGTCTTTGCATAATTATTACAGTTACCGCGACCAGCAGCATCTGGCGAAGGAGCCCGCGATTCCCTTTCCCTCTGAAATATTCTCGTGTTGCTCCACTTGCCTTGAAAAAGTACAAAACTTCGTTCCACGTTAATTAAATTTCTTGCGAAGCACGCGAAACTCTTGTCAGCATCTTCTGATCCGTAATTTGGTTTTTTCTCTCACAAAATTTGAAAGCAGAATGTCAAAGTATTGATGATATCTTGCAAAAGCCTCCGAAACTTTCCAGAAGTTTCTTTTAGAATAATTCTTGAATTCAGCACGAGTTTTATTAATTCCTCCCATTTGGTGAGAATTGATCTAGTCCTCGAGATTGCTGGAGTCCGTCAGGTGGTGCAGCAATATCGTGCAAGAATTCGCGCCATAATCTGTCCCCGCTGCGTCCCCATCGCAGGTTCTCAGGAAACTTGGCTACGCAAATGGGTAGGAAAGAAAGTCAATTTAAATATTTAAATTTCCAAGTGACGAGGCTGATATTTTAGTGAACACGCAACCTACACGGAAAAAAAGTCTTGAATGTATTACGTCTAGCAGACGATTTTGGCTTGAATTTAGCCGCCCAGTGTATATGCGCATAAATCTGTTCTTTTTTAATTATCTAGTTAATGTTTCTTCCTATCCGGGTAAAAAAATAATATATTTTAAGTAGGGATTTCTGCATTCTAAAAATGTACCAAGTTTTATGCTTTTAGAGCAGTTTTGGCTTGCGAAAATAGCTTGAAATCCGCCTGGCTATGATTACAAGAAACTCATCCTATTTCAGCATGAGTTCTCTTACAACCGAGATGTTAGGCCACGCCTACTTTCGAACATAGCACTTAATGTGTTTTTTCGGATGTAAAAAAACTCTTGCTGGAATAGGATGAGTTTTCTTGCAACCGTAGCAAAGTGAAGGTTGAGCTATTTTGGCAAGGAACGTTCCCAAGTGTCAATTGCCGAAGATGATAATACGGCTCAATATTGGCTCAATCTCGGCAGCCAACAGTCGGCTATTGTTATTGGGCCAGTGTCCCTGTTTGAATCGGTCAAGTACTGGGCCAACGATCGCGACCTTTATCGACTGTTTAAATTTACCAACCTTCAGCTGAAAATTGGCCCAGTATCGGCCCTATAACAAGCTGATTGTCACCTTTACTATGGCATCCAGTCTCGATAGTAAAAGAGCCAGATTCCGGCCCATGGGCGGCACAGTACTGGACCATGTGTCACTTTTACCACAGAAAACTATTCTGGAAGTGAGAAAACCAGAGTTCGGCACAGCATCGACCTGTTACTGTTCCGAAATCAATTGTTGGCGGACAGAGTTTGGGCCAGAATTGGCAGCCAAGTGCATACCGGGGTTATCATTACAGCAACAGCAAGATATTAGCAACCGATCTTCGACAACATTTTCGCCGATCCTGGCCAGCTTTGGGCCGTATCTAACATTAAGTTCGGTACTTTAATACGAAGAGCTCAGCTTACTATAATAGTTAGATTTTTTTCTCAGTGTACACTGAGAAAAAATCTAACTGTAATGGTAAGAACACTGGTCATGCACTCAATGTGTTTTTTCGGATGTAAGAGAACTCTTGCTGGAATAGGATGAGTTTTCTTGCAACCATAACAAGGTGAAAGTCGAGCTATTTTCGCAAGAAACATTGCTCCCACAATATATGACACTAGTAATAATGGTATGCGCTTGATTCATTTATGGTATAAGACATTTCATGCTAAAAATGCATGAGTTGATGCCAATAGTGATGCACAGTAAGTTCGTTGCTTTAATAGGAAAAGCTCAGGTTACTATAATCGATTTTTCCCTCCGTGTATAATAAAGGTAAGAAACACGAACCAGGGAGCAATAAGAATTATTTCTTAGGCAGCGAGTGTCGTCCGTCAAAAGAAGTCCCCTAATTTACATTCGGTCGATATCCGACATGTTTATGTACAACCTTTCTTACTGAATACAAGCAACTCATCCCTGTATCTCGTCTGCAGTGTGTATGAAACTCGAAGTTTCCCAGCGGGTTTCATACATTTTAGAAACCCTCCTCATGTGGAAAGAAGCTGCTTCTCGGTTTATTCGGTGTCGCCGTCTTTCCAAATAGCCTTTAAATGCCTCATAAATTCAGTCTATAGTCCGTATCGTGTCAGATAAAAAACACCATCTTCCAAACTACAAGCCGGTCTCTCGTTCGCCAAACGAATCCGCCAGCAATTAGCCGCGCTTTTTCCCAAACGTGAAATTAAAACAACCTGTTCGCTTGTACTCTCTTGTCGCTCGAAAGCAATTATTTTTCCAAACATGAAATAATAGTACTTTGAATTTAATTATGGGATTGACATTTTTTATCAAAATACCATTATTTGATTCCCTAATAAGCGGAAAAAATGGAGATGGAGAAATCGGGATTGATTACTTAAATTTCTGCAAAAAAATCTTACGTTTGATTTTATTAACTGATTTCCCAGTTAACAGAAAATTTAGTGATTTGTTTGTTGGTGAATCAGTTGGAATGAACTAAACGTGATATTTTCTTGCAGAGATTTCAGTAATCAATCCCGAATTCCTAATATTCATTTATCTAGAAAAATTGTCTAGGTACGAGA
Source organism: Diplolepis rosae (assembly GCA_030998225.1). NCBI lineage: Eukaryota > Metazoa > Arthropoda > Insecta > Hymenoptera > Diplolepididae > Diplolepis > Diplolepis rosae. The sequence continues at coordinate 9,241,803 of JAPYXD010000680.1, forward strand.
TACAATCCAGTTTTTTCTACTCGGGTAAGAAGCAATTTCTGGAATTTGCTTGGATATTATTTGCAATCAATAAAAAAGTATCGAGAATTTTTCAATTGTATATCGGCCAACTGGTAAAAGATATGTGACGGTGGAAATGAGATTCACGACTGCAATGAACGGAATCTCGTTACTCGGCAATGGGAATCGGTATTAAGAAACACCTATTCTTACACTCTTTGTCTTTTGTTCTGTGTCTGAATCTCGATTCAAGAAGGTATAAGAGTTGGCTGTTTTGCCGACGTTTTCCGACGTAAAAATGTGGTAAATAGAAAGCCGATATCTTATTCACGAACGTTCCATTCGTTCTTCTTATGGTGCTCCATGCACGCTTACCGCGACATTCTTGTTCGGGTCGTATAACTTCTCACCTTCTGATGCCTCTCTCTGTATTCTATTAACAATGTGAGGATGTTAAATCTCAAATAATTTAGATTCTTAGACCGGAAATGGAAACTATTCCAACAGAAATTTAGACTTGCATACATTTAAAATCTGATTTCCATCCAACACGAATGAAGCTAAACGCAGAAGAAAGATTAGTGAGATTCACAGAATATTCGGTACTTATTTTTACAACATGACTTTTTAATACTGTTCAAAATTTTTGTATTAAATTTAATATGAAAATATATGAATTAATTTGCATATGTGATGTATGAAATTTAATATATGCAATTATGGATTTTAATATGCATCAAAGTGTCAATGAATTGGAATATTTTCTACACGAAAAAATTTTTTTATTAAAAAATATTAAATTGTTTTTAAACATATGATAAATTCTGAAGCTACGTACTTTTTTCTAAAAATTAAATTTATTTTACCATTTATATGGGAATTTTTATCGGTAATTTAACGTATTCTATAATATAAATCCTAATAAATGTTGAATTATTAGAAAGAAGTACGAAGCTTCAGAATTTATCATGTGTTTAAAAATACTTTAGTAATTTTTGGCAAAAAATGTTCTCCGTCTAGATTCCTTGATAAATTATAAATCATCAAAACTGATTGATAATATTTTTAATGAATTTAATCATGAATATTACTTAATTATTTTCAAATTATGTGTCGCAAAAATCAAATTCTTTCTTATTTTGTAGATTTTACTGGAAACTAAGTAAAACGTACAGAAAATCTGTTGATTGAACTGAACTTCTCATAAAATCTACTAATAAGTTATGTTGTCTAAATAAATACAGAACTTTCTATACATACTACTTGTTTACAGCCCAAAAAATTCACTTAATCTAGCTAATGTACCATTTTGTCAAATAGACAAAGATATTTGGTAATATTAAACAAAATTTGGTTAAATCAACTAAAATTTCATTCTACCAATTAATATGCAAACATACCATCTTTGCTTGCATAAAACAAACTTTTTGCTTAAATCAACTAAAAGTTTGTTCAACCTTACAATAAGAAAATTCTTTGCTGATCCAACTAAATTTTTCAGAAACTGAGATATAAATAATTGAAGAATGCACTTAAATTTATATGAAAAAAATAGCGTACTTCATTATTTACCTGAATTTATGACAAAAATCAATTGGAAATCGCGTGAAATCAAATCATGTGAATTTATTAATTTTGCTAGATTAAATTTGATTACTTTACAAATAATAAACATGAAATATTAAATCTAATGTGTAATATTATATGAATTTGAAGAATGTCTTTAACAGTGTAAAATTTGAAATTGTCTTGTTGAATTACAGCATCATTTTAAAAAGAATACATTTGATTTAAGATTGTATTACACGAAAACATTTCGTTTCAGCAGCAATAGTTAATGGTTTTTTGGTTAAAAAAAACGATCATAACATATTGTTATGTGAAATTTAATTGAGAATTGAAAACTCTCTTTGTGTGACACTGTGAAATAATCGGTGGACAATAAAAAAAGAATTAAAGACATGAACCATTTAGAAGGCAGAACGGCCATATTTAGTTCCCCCTCTCTTCAAAAGTAGCTCTATAATACAATCATGGTGCTGTCCCCATTTGTCTTAATGGACAAAGGGCCCCACAGAATCAGGCCCTGATGCAACCACAACAGCCAACTTCTATTATGACGTCATAAGCGAGGCCATTCACAATCTTGTGGTTAGAGGAGAGAAATACGAACATTCTTTAGATTCTGAATGCTTGAAATAAATGACGATTAAGAGATATTTAATTTTCTAACAATGGAGCTTGGGTTTGACGTTTGAAGGTTGTAGATTTATTAGACTTTTATTTGTTTCTGAATATGCTTTTTACACCATTTACTATGTGTTAAGTCTCATAAAAGTCAGTCTTTTCTTTGATGTAGTATTATAGATGTTCTGAAAATTGATATTCATTTATCTGTCATTCAATGAATAAATCTTAATACCTATTTAATTAGAGATAAAGTTATTTTTGCAAAGAGATCTTTTTATTTTTCTCAAAAATATATTACTTGAAATAAATGCATCTTGCTTTCTGAAATAAATTATATCTCACCCCAACAACATTTGCCCTCTAAGGGCCAATTTTTTCGCCCTGAAACACGATTTATCTCACAGATGGTCATTTTGAGGCCACCAATCAGATCCCAGACTTCAGGAAATCTGATCTATTTTTATGAACTATTTTCAGAAAAGCGACAAAATCTGACTCTACTTTTATCCATCCATTTTCGCTCCCTTTTAAAACGCAAACAATGGAAACTATCTATTTCTAGCTAAATTGGAGAACCAAGTTAAAATTGTTTCTATCAACTAAGTAATATCCCATGACTTCTTATCAAGCCTTCATTTAAGGGGGTCTCCTTATCCAGAACTAAAAAAAGGTACTTTTTCCTAATTTTTTTTAAGCAGAAAATAAAAACATAGGTCAACCATTTTCCGCATATATTTAGGTACATATCTGAACTTGTAGAAATAGTTTTTTTATTTGAAAACGACAAAAAATCTCGGACTAATCGAAGATCCCGCGCAGCGTCTCGCCACGAATAATTGAAATGGCGTGCATGATATTGTCCAAAGTTTTCATCTGAAACACACATATATATTTTTTTTTTAATCAGAAGAGTCTTCCGCTTACAGTGATCCTAAAAAATTGTAAAAAAATTTTTTAATTGATCTTTAAAGTTACTTTTTAAAAAAATCATATTTTTCGTCTTTTTTTTTGTTGAAAATACGTTATATATAATGAAAATAAATACTGTATCATGTAAATTAAAGGTTTACTATAAGCGCATTTTAATTATTTACAAATAAAAAAAAAGTTTATAATAATAGCTTTAATGATTCTTTTTAAATCGCGCACGCAATTTTGAAAAATGTGATTTTGAGAAAACGCGCTTTTTAAAGTTTTGAGACGGTGAAAAATCACCCTTTCGCTCGCTCCGCGCAAGCCACTGCTTGGAACTCTAACATCAAAACTATTCCGATATGGATTGTAAAATTTTGCGACAATATTCTCTGATAATAGTTCCATCGATTGAAACCAAAAAAAAAATCGATTTTTCGAAAGTTCTGGATACGGAGACCCCCTTAAGGGGTTTTATCACCTTTGAGCCTCCAAACATAGTGTCATTTTTATAATTTATTTTCAGATAGATAACAAAATGTAAAGCAATTAAAATTTATAGAGTTTATTAACTATGTTCACTTCATAAATTTTTTTTTTCTGTTAAGAAATACAAAATAGCGGCTGACTATTGCCGTGTCCAACAAAAATTTTGTTTTTCGGAGGTCGTCCGTGGCAAGAAATTCTAAAAATTGAAGTTTGCACCTGGAACAAAAAAAAAATTGTTTCCTAATGTTTATAAGATTGCCCAGAGAAGTACCCAAGATTATAAAAAACTTCAAATTAATTAGTTGAGTTTGAAATTTTTGTCACTGCCTACATTATCGGAGGATCACTAGTCGCGTATCAGATAGGATACGTTGTCGACAGGTGTCCTCGTAGACAATTTCAAACTCTTATATCGCAAATAATGCAAATAAATTCAATATTTAAAGAATTTGAAAATCTTTCTGTGGAGAAAATGACGCTTTCGACTGCGCTGGGAGAGCCGTCGACCGGCAATCGAAAGACCTGGGCTCGAATCCCAGCGCAGTCGAAAGCGTCATTTTTTCCACAGAAAGATTTTCAAATTCTTTAAATATTATAAAAAACTATTCATTTTTGAAAAATGGTAAGCATTTGAATGAAAGACTCGATTTTCGCCCAAAAAGCGACTTTAATTTGTCAAATAAATAAAAAATTGTCAACCAATCATAAAAATCATAGGTATTCCACTAGATAATTAAATAATCTTTTATTTAAAACAAGATTCGTGTCAATCGGTTGAAAATTGTTGAAATAGCGCGTTTTCTTGAATTGAAAAAGTCAATATCATGAAAAACCTATTGGACACCATTCTTAGGACCCTAAGGGATCTTTTTATCCAATAAAAAAAAGTTATTTTTTAAAAATACAAACGTGATGAAATCCTTCAATACAATTGCAACCTTTGACTATTTACAGCAACATTTGGCGATTTTTGAACCTGACAAAATAAAAACAAGCTACATTTTTCTCAGCAAAATTATTTTTAGAACTTTTATCTGTCTTCATAGCAATGAAGTGGCTTATTAAAGAATTTGCCCAGACGGGTTGGGTCGTTTCGTGCATCCCATGACCAGAATAGGGTGGAGGTCGACGACGTAATTGCGATAATTTCCTCGCGCTTCTCTTCGAAGGAGAGCACCCTTATTGCTTGGGGACCGAATACTCGTTCGCGTGTCGTAAGTTTCTAGTTCCCGGTTGTCCCTACGGGTGTGAGTTCCGGGCACTGTAGGAAGGTACCTTCCTTCCCACAACAAACCCCTGTTTGCAGGGAGCCGGAGACATTTGGTATGAGAAACGCGTAGCTACGCAGAAACCTCGTAGCTCAACTTGGCTACCCTCCTCCAGCCTTGCCAAGGTAAGTAATCCTCTCGGGGGCGTGAGTTACTGCCAGAGTCCCTCTTGCTAGTAGTAGCAAGCTACATTCTCTTACCCCCTCTTGACTCCCCTTTTCCTCTTTCCATCTTCATCCCTCTTTCCAACTTCATCCCACTTTCCTTCCATTTCCAACTCATTTTTTCTATCACTCCCTCTTCCCTCAGCAGCATTAGTCGTCCCTTCGAGCTCTGCCCCCCTCCCCGACCAACCCTCCCCCTCACAAACCTATCCACAACCTCATCCCTCTCTTTCTTTATTCTACTTATCCTTCCCTTCCTCACTTTCCAACCCTCTTGTCTTTCTTTTTTCTTACTATTATTATCTTTATATCTTTCTCTGACATTCTCGTATTCATTTGTTGACTGTTATCTCTTCTTTTATGTGTGACAAAAAATGTTTTTTAAAGATAGCTCGACTGTGGCTGGAAAACCGTTGGTAAACTTAACCATGATGGTAACTAGTTCCTCCTTGTGAATAAGTAATGAATCGGTAACTAGTTAGGTTTTTTTCAGTAATGGTAACTAAAAATCGTTACTTTTGAAATATTGTGCAGGCATTTTTTTACGATATTTAATTTAATTTATTGCTTTTGCAAGATATATTTTGTTTTTAAAAATAAAAAAGTATACAGATAGAAATAAGCATTAATTATTTTTCTAAAAGTAACTAAATAAGCAAGGATAGTTACTTTTTTGCGAAAATAACTTCTAATAAGTTATTTTTTAAAACGGTAACGAAGCCAGTAAATAGTTACTTTTTTCGTGTTGTGACGTAAACTAGTTCCTTTTAAAAAGTTACTTACCCATGACTGATTACCACTTTAAAAAATGTTAGTGCTATTATTAAATACATAATATTAAAGAGAAATGTTCGCTTTACCCGAGAAAAAGTTTTAAGTATAAAAAATGTCTTTTTAGTACAATTACTATACGTCAAAGTTCAATGCGGCTCTTTCCAAATTTACTCTATAAAAATGATCGGATTTTGTGTAATGATGGCTCATTCCCTTTTGACAATTTTGAAATACCACCATTTTAACTTTTTAATTCTAATCTCCCTATTTTCTAAGTACAGCTAGTTGTTTATAAAACTATTTAAATTTTTTAACATTTTTGGTTAGCAGCTAGAAAATGAGATTATTAAAAAAATCTAAGATCGTGCAATTTTCTGAAAATGACATTTTTGATTTTATATGCACAAAATTTTAAATGCTATTTCTTTTCCTGTTCATATGATAGTTACTTTTATTATGATCACTACCTATATACTTAGACAAAGAATTTTCTAATAGTTTCCAATTCTCCATTCATTTTCTACCTTCAAGCAAGAGAAATAAGATGAAAGTTTCAACATCCACTCAAACCATAAAAATTTGAAACAGTTTATTTATATTTTTAAATTTTGACCTGAAGATGGTATCTATTTCATCTCGAAAGATTGTTATTTTTTATTTTCTCTGAGGTACTGAATATATTTTTCTCAACCTTGTCGTCTGATGCTTTTGTCAATATTTCCATTATTTTTTATATTTATTATTTTTTCATCGATGAAATGAACATTTCTCTTTTAGAATATCTATTAAGTAGCAGCGCAAACAGTTATTAAAGTAGTAATTACTTAAGTTTTCCAAAGGCTTTCTGGACACGGTCGCACCTCCTTAACTGACTTTATAAACCCAAAATTTCTGTTCTCATGTTGAATTTATTTATTTTTTCTTTTTCCATAAATATTATGTACTGTTTGAGTAACTTTGCACATTTTCCTTTTTAATTATAAATAAATCCATCTCTGAAATTAATGATTTATTTTCCACAGAAAGATTTCAAATTCTTAAAATTTGAAATGATACTCTCTAAACCTGAATCAGTGAAATAGTCACTGATTGTATCAGTGAAAATATATCAACTGATGAATTAGTTCCCTGCTTTGATTTCATCGAGGAATCAGTGAACGCGCCACGTGAACATAACCTTTGAATTCGCGAAGTTCCTGAGAACGATTGAAGTATAATGATGGATCTTTAATTTTTAATTATACATAATATAATTATACACAATAATTACGATACATAATAATAATTACGTAATTGATTTTTAGTGTTGTTTAACCTAAAATAAAAAATTCTCAGTGAAAGACTTATAGCTGCTGGGTTCATTGAATAGTCACTGCGAATCAGTGTCCGTTTACTGATTCAGGTTTAGAGAGTATAAACAGCTTGAAAAAATTTTTTCACCATAGAAGCGGCTTTAAATTGCGTCAATTCACTCAATAAAGGGAGAATCATGAAAAAGAAAGAAAGGAGTAACCCTCAAAACTTTTCTTCATTTTATTTTTTCTTTTAAAATTCTTAGCCTACGAATGATAAGGCTTTATTGTCTCTAATTACAATCTAATAAAATCGAAGGGAATTTCTTTGTTTAATGTGCAATATTTTCAAATTAGTTGGTTGATTTTGGAATCTAGATCGAATCGCAATCGAAAGACCCAAGCTTGAGTCCCGGCACAGTCCAAAGCGCATTTTTTTCCAAAGAAAGATTTCAAATTCTCTAACTTTATTCTACAATACTTATGAAAATGATCCAAAATCTCATAACTCTTTTTTCGTGATTCTTTTCTATTTCCTCTAATCTGTTATATTTATTTCATTATATTTCCGTCTTTTTTATAATTTTATTCTCTTTCTCACACTTTCCCCTCACCCTTCACCCTTATTTCTCAAAATATACCAAAGTTAAAACTGCTAGAAAGTTATTCGTCGCGAAGACGAAAGAGGATGATGGTGCGGCACAGCTGGGGCGCCAGTTAGTCAGCGCTAATTAATAACTTACGCCGGAGTTAACAAGGAAGCCAATGGGACAACGTATTGCGCCTACCTACGGAAACGAGCGCTTGTCTTACGATGGAAGGGCTTTGGATCCAAGGCAAAGCCTGGTTCGCATAAATATGTGGTTAAGGCTTCTTCGAAATAAGGGTGTCTACCCCTCGTAACGAGAGCCACCTGGAAATACTATGCCTGCTTTCCTCTTCGGCTTTGCATTTTGATGCTTAAAAAACGATAAAGCATGATATTGTGCCTTCAAGGGAGTTTCTCGATTTTAAAACACCCAAGTCTGAAGCTTAAAGGCTTTTTTCTACTCGCAAGATGTCGTTTTTATAGACTTGGTTATGAATTTTGAAGAGGTGCAAATTCGGCGTAAATTGGCTTAGAAAATGATACGAGATTGACAGTACTTTTTATGACACGAATTATTATAAGAAAATATTTCACTTTGTGATGTAACGAAATACCCGTAAGATAACTTTTTTGGTTTTTTAAAAACATCTTTCGACAAGTATGGAAAATATAATTGTAGACAATATAAAACATCTGACAATTTCATTTTAGTAACAATTTTTATAAGCAAACTTCAATTGCGAATATCTTTTCAAATATCATTTTCTCTGAAAATTTTATAGCGAAATTTTCACTCAAACAAAGTTAGCAAACTTGCTTTGTTCTCTTTTATTATATTAAGGTAGTTCATCCACGAAAATTAGACCTCAGGCAAAAATAGATAATTTTGCTTTCAAGAATAGCAATATTATTATTGAAGAGCTAATTTAAAAGAAAAAAGATTATTTTCCATGGAAAAGATTTGAAATGGAAAAGATTTGAAATGCAAAAAATTAATGCATTTAATAAATTTTTTTTTACCTGAACTTTTTTCTTATCGATTCATACCAAATTTTACAAAATGATGCGATTCTAATAAATCAAGAATCATTTTTTCAGGAAAGAGAATATTTACAATTTTACCGATCCCAATTTTCGGACATAAATTCATTAATGGCTGAAACCATTAAAAATCAATTTTCCAAAACAAAATTCTTATAAACAAATAGCTGAATTCGATGATAATTTATTCATCTTAGAAAATTGGAAAAGGGCAAGTTGTAGAGAATCTTTTTCCTGAAAAAATGATCCGCGATTTATTAAAATCACATAATTTTTTAAAATTTGGTATGAATCGATAAGAAAAAATCTGCCCGCTTCGCGGGCACATTCTCATCGCTCGCAAGTTTGAGCGCGCCTAGGGCGCGCGATTTGATCGTCGCGCTCCGTTCTTTCTGAAATTAAGTGAAACAGGAAATTCAATTTACTTAAGGCTCTATCAGCCTTAAGGAACACATTCTCATCATGGCGCTCGCGCTTCGCGCTCGATTTTCTGTATACATTTCAGTAACTTTTTAATAAATTACATGATTAAAATAATTTATTTTCTTCCAAATCTCTCAAAAAGGAAAAACAATCGTAGACTTTATATAAGGAAACGATTTTGCAGAACAACGCTTATTTCGTATCTCACATATTTTGGTGAAAAAAATCGGATTTTTTTAATATTCATAATCAAAACATAAAATATACATCCTGTCCCGAAATGTCTTAATGAGAATTTGTAGACCTCATTTAGGCAAACAATTTTCCATCTAAACGTTTTTTTTGTATCTCTCATATTTTGTCTAAAAAATGGAATTTTTGAATTTTAATCGTATTTTTTGGAATTGAAATGAAAAATATATGTTTTATCAGAAACTGTGTGAGACAAAATTTGTAGACCTTTTTGAAACAAACAACTTTGTATTCTTACGTTTTTTTTGTATTTCGAATATTATTGCTAAAAAATTGAATTTTGGATTTTCAATAGTTTTTTTTTTAATTAAAAAGATAAATATGCATCTTATGAAAAAATGTTACAATTCAAATTTGTAGGTCTTTATTTATTTAATAATATTGTATCATAACGTTTTTTCGTATCTCGTATAATTTAACTTGAAAATAGAATTTTGATATTGAGTTTTTTCGAATTTGAATATGCTGTGACATTTCTAATTTTGATTTAATCAAAAAATGTTATCAGGATAATTTGTAGAGATTTATGAGCAAACAATTTTCCATCAAAACGTTTTTTTTGTATCTCTCATATTTTGTCTAAAAATCGGAATTTTTGAATTTTAATCGTATTTTTTGGAATTGAAATGAAAAATATATGTTTTATCAGAAACTGTGAGACAAAATTTGTAGATCTTTTTGAAACAAACAACTTTGTATTCTTACGTTTTTTTCGTATTTCGAATATTATTGCTAAAAAATTGAATTTTGGATTTTCAATAGTTTTTTTTTTAATTAAAAAGATAAATATGCATCTTATGAAAAAATGTTACAATTCAAATTTGTAGGTCTTTATTTATTTAATAATATAGTATCATAACGTTTTTTCGTATCTCGTATAATTTAACTGGAAAATGGAATTTTGATATTGACTTTTTTCGAATTTGAATATGCTGCACTGAGAAAACTGGAGTGTCAACCTAAACATTTGGAGGGTGAAGCAGACTATATTTGAGGTTAAACTATAGGACAGCCTTCTAGATAGTGTAACTTATTACCTGTGAATTGTCAAAATAAGATGGTCAACTTGAATACTTTAGAGGGAAAAGTTGATCATCGCAGAGAGAAAAATAGATTATCGAAGAGTGAAAAATATACTATAATCTACCTCTATGGCTAACCTCAAAACTATTACATTTAAGCTTTCACAATTATTATGTTATTATAACAAGTGAAATAGGTACTCGCCAATTAGTTGTCAAAAATAACCCTCGTGACACTTTAACATGTAAAGGACGCGAAACCGGCAATGAGGTTAGAGTCCACGCTGGTGATATTGGAGGAAAAATAGGCGAACCCACGTGACTTTACAATTTTGGCGCGTATTTCGCCAATTGACACTCTTTATAGTGATTCTGACACTCTGGTAACAGTTAAGCAGAATATCAAATGAGTGTCTCCCTGACCAAAAAGAAAAAATTTCGGAAAGAGTGTTGTACTATCTAGAAGTTCAGACTGACTATCTACATTTTGACACTCAAAGTTTGACACTCCAGTTTTCTCAGTGTGTGACATTTCTAATTTTGATTTAATCAAAAAATGTTATCAGGATAATTTGTAGAGATTTATGAGCACTATCAAAAACCAGTATTGAAATTTTTAATTTTTTTAAAAAATTATTTTTAAAAACACAAAAGTAGTGCTCAATCCCTCAATTTTGATTGGATGTGGCTGGTTAACGAACTTGTCCTTACTTTTTCGGCTCCGATAAAGTGTACCAAAGCTCAATTCAATCTGATAATTCTATCGAGAGTTATGCCGCACACGACCTACAGACAGACAGACAGACAGACACTTTCGTAAAAACCCTTTTTTATGACTCAGGGGATCTCAAAACGTAAAGATTTGATGAAAATATCGAAAGTCATTTTTCACATAAAACCAATACCTTCTCATCCATGATGAGAATGTAAAAAAGTTCGGATAAAAATAGAATTTGTTAAATGCATTATTTTTTATTTTTTCTATTTTTTTCTTGGAAAATAATCTCTTTTCTTTCAAATGATCCCTTCAATAATAATAATATTGCTATTCTTGAAAGCAAAATTATCTATTTTTGCCTCAGGTATAATTTTCGTGGATGAACGACCTTAATCCATTTTGCAGTAAGATATTTTACAAACTCAAAATGTTCTTACAGGGAACCTTTTTCCAAAAATAATAATTATTTCTTCCTAAAATTTTTGGAAGTTATGAAGGACTTAGCAGGTTCTTTACAACCTCCCAAAATTCCCTCAAGAAATAATTATTATTTTCGAAAAAAATTTGCGGCAGTAGTTTCTTCATTACATGTCCTTAAAATGAAAATAAAGTTTAATCTCTACATAATTATCTTACCTTCTCAAAAAAATTCTTCTCCATTTTTAAAAATATATCCAGATCTTAGGTGTCGAGGAAACACAAATTTAGACTTATTGTCATCAATAAATTACAATCTTGGTCCCCAGAGTCTAGACTGGACTTAGGACAAAGCAAATTGGCGCAGCAAGAAACTTACGGCTTCGGCGATCGCAGGATTTACAACACTGGGGGATGAAACATAGCGTTTACTAATCTTGAAAACAAAAACTGTTGAACGTGCTAAGGGCGAACTCGAAGGGGTGAGCTTAAAGCTAGAGGAAATATCTTACCGCAAATCCCAAGAGGTCCTTCATACTCGAAGCCAATTCACTTACTTTGATTTGATTGGCTCTCTGATGTTTACGGATAACGTATAGCACGATGCGGCTTCCGTTTGTGTACGTGGTGCTCTGTTTAGAACAAGGAGAATGGGTACAAGAAATGGTAAGAGGAGAATGGCAGGCTTGGCATCGTGTTTTGCGAACCGCGAGAGCGAACTTATACGGGCAAATCCCCAGCAGCAATCAACGTATTGGATCCTCTTATTAGAGTTGGCAGCGGAACTCTCCCCTTTTATGGCCCGAACACCTCCGAGCATTCGCTTCTGTTCAGTAAACTCGCGAAAGCCAACATGAAAGGCGTATAGTTTTCTCAAAGTTCACTAATCTACTTTGCTTATGTTAATCCACATGCAGAAAAAAAATTAGTTGAATGTAGAGGAAGTTTGGTACTTATTTTTAGAACTTATCTTTTTAGTAGATTTTACAAGAAGTTCAGTTTGATCGACAGATTTTCTGTACGTTTCACCTATTTCCAATAGTAAAAGCTACAAAACTCGAATTTTTTCGTGTATGGTAGATTTTACTGAACGTTAGGTGAAATTTACAGAAAATCTGTTGATTAAACTGAACTATATACCTGTAAATTTTGAGAATCTTTTTTTCATGTGTACGATGTGGTTGAATAAAAAAATATTGCAGGTGATGAAACCAAATTCTGTTTTACTTGACAAAATATCTCGATTTATTTACAAAATTGTTTGGTTGGATAAAGTAAAAGTTTTTTCTAGATAAAGTAACGCGGTACTGTAAAATAGTAAAATAGAAAAAAGATTTGTTAAATTTACGGGAAGTTTGGTACTTATTTTTACCACTTGTCTTTTTAGTAGATTTTACAAGAAGTTTAGTACAATCAACAGATTTTCTGTACTTTTCGCCTATTTTCTAGTAATATCTACAAAACTCGAATGTTTTTGTATATGGTAAATCTTACTGAACGTTAAGTAAAACGTAGAGACAATCTATTGTTTAAACTTAACTTCCTGTAGATTTCACGAATATTTTTTCTATATGTACGATGTGGTTGAATAAAAAAATATTGCAGGTGATGAAACCAAATTCTGTTTTACTTGACAAAATATCTTGATTTATTTACAAAATGGTTTGTTTGGATAAAGTAAATTTTGTTTCTGGGTAAAGTATCGTGGTACTGTAAAATAGTAAAATAGAAAAAAGATTTGTTAAATTTACGGGAAGTTTGGTACTTATTTTTACCACTTGTCTTTTCAGTAGATTTTACAAGAAGCTTAGTTCAATCCACAGATATTCTGTACGTTTCACATATATTTTAGTAAAATCTACAAAACTCGAATGTTTCTGTATATGGTAGATTTTACTAGACGCTAAGTGAGGCGTACAGGAAATCTGTTGATTGGATTAAACTTTTCGTAAAATATACTGAAAAGTCAAGTTGTAAGAAATTTCGAGAAGTTGTTGGTGGATTTCCTCTAAAACCGAGGCGATGCTAATGACAACACATTTTTTAAAATTTGCACCAGGAATATTTTAGGGGAAATTACTTCAAAATTATTATATTTTTTGTTAAAATTTAAGGTGCTAAAATCACAATTATTAGATTTTCGTGACAAATTTAGAAATGAAAATAATACCCCTGGATAAAGTACCATAACTCTTTGAAACAGTAGTTGTCTTTCTCGTTTTTTCTTTATTTTATATATTTTTATTGCGAATTATATTGTTGGCTGCCCAAATTAAGTGGCGAATTTTTTGAAAATCAATTTCTAAAATTTGAGGTCAGTTTCTCTAAAGGACCATTCAAAAATTACGTAAGACTTTGGAGAGTAAGTTTTTTGGGATGTTATTATGTAAAAATGTTTTTTATTCCATACATCTGTAATAATGTAAAAGGCTTTAGGAAATATGAGAAATTTCTTGATATTTAGGAAACTGAATGACATCTATAATTTATAATTAATTTCCCATAAGCGTTTGCTAACTTTCCTTAAGGTTTTGGTAATTTATCAGATATTTTTGGATAAATCCCTCAAAACTTGTAGATTATAAAGAATTTTCCCTAATAGATCTGGAATAAAGTACAATAATTTTGATATATTCTCCACAAGATTACACCGTTTGTTTTAAATTTATTATAAAAGTATATGAGGTAATTTTCATATAGAATACATGAAATTTGATATACGCAATTATGAAATGCAATATACATCAATGTATCAATAAAACAGTGTATTCTCCAAATTCCTTGATAAATCGTATACAATTCAAACTGGTAGATGATATTGCAAACCAGTTTAATCGTTAATATTACCGAATTTTCTTGTAAATTATTTCGGTAATTCAACCTACACTGAAAAAAAAATTTATCCAACAAAACTTTTGTTGTTGTCCTGACAAAATATTTTGTTGTCCCAACAAAACATTTTGTTTAAGTAACAAAATTTGATTGATATAGCAAAATGTTTTGTTGGCACAGCAAAAGAATTTTGTTAGCTAAATACTAACAAAATATTTTTGTTGATTTGACAAAACTGTTTTCTCAGTGTACAGAGGTTAACTTGAGCTAAAAATTGCTCCAAATATGAAAATTCATGATGTATGTAATTTTTTGCAGGTTAAGACGACTAATTATTCGGATACTTAGACGTTATAAAAAAATTTTCAATTGGATATGTATCTATATGAAAGAAAATAATCTACCTCATTATTTTTAAACTAAATTTACTACAAAAAAAAGTATATTGCGCATAATTAAATTACTTTCAATACAAATGTGTATGAAATTTGACAATATCTTTAACAGTGTATACGGGTGATTTCCTCTCTAAAATATTAGGAAAAATTCAATAAATGTTATCAAAATTAATGTCAGTAAAAATCATACGATGCTGCAAAAGCCGAAAAAACGTTGTTAGTTAATTTTTCAACTGATCCTAATTCTAAGATACCATGAAGAAAATTTTCAAAAATGCGGGGCTAATTTCTTCATAAAACCTTCACCTTAATTTCTAAAAAGCTCTCCAAATTACAATTAATAGCCAAATATTTTTCCTCTCCCCAAGCTGAAAATCTTTTTTCCAATCTTCCTTTCTTCCAACTGTTTATCTCTTTGCCAATAATTTTCTCCCGAATTCTGTTTCGCGAATTCAGCATAAAGTTTGTCCGCCTTCTCGATTAAGGAGCAACGCACGCTTCTTACTTTTCCAGTTCGTGAGTTATCATCCCCTCTTAAACAAAGTCGGTTTCTCCAATAAATGAAGAAGGAGGGAGATGGGGTGGAAGAAGTTAAATCCAAAGGGTCGCAGGACTGTCACATTTTCTACTTTGCGGAGACGTATGAGGGCGGCTTAATTGGGGGAACCCCCTTCTTTTATTTATAAGTTCTGGAGTCTATTGCTGGCTCTCTACCCTTAGCTCCTATCCCTTACTTTTCTCAGAGAAGTCAGAAAAGGGAAAAGGGCACCCGGAACGTGTGACGACAAATAACCCTTATAAACGCCACGTCCATAACTCCCGCCACCGAAGCACCCTTGCGAATATGACAACCTGGAATGAGAATAGTGTAGAGAGAAGGGGTATTGGGGTTAGGGGTGGGGATGAGATGGGATGCTGGATGGTCGCTTGGACACCCAGCCACTTGATTACGCAGGATGATAAACATAACGCTGATATGAACTCTCTCTGTTTTGTGTGGAAGCCACACGCGTTTCTGCGCAAACCAAACGATTCTGTGTTCTCTGCCAATAATAGATCGTTGCAGATACCATTGTAAATATGACGCGTTTATTGGAGGGAGATTCGTATTGTCGAACTCGGTCTCTATTTTGCTTCTATGCGCACATTTTATACGGAGAGTCATCACAATCTAGAACGATTTTTTTTTCATGAAAATCATACGATATTCTTTGGCTACGCATTTTATTCTGATGGGTTTACAATTTTAAAATCGTTTTCGATTTATCTGTTGATTGCGATATTCATCGTTTGTTCGCTCTTACTCTTTTATGATATAACAATGAATTTTATTTTTGGAGTATTATTTTTGGACAACAATATAGCAAAAAAAAGAGCTCGAATTTTCGACGTCTTTAATAGTTTACGTGAGTGAATATATATTATTTTTTTTTGGGGTTTAAATTTTTTTGATCTTCCTGGAGATCAAAAAATTCCACAAATATTATTATGTGTATTTTTATCAGTTGATATCCTTCAGTAGATATAAAATCTATTTTCGGGTATTTTATGTGATAATAAAGAGATATATTACTTTTTATATATTTTTTATGTCCTGTTTTTATTTATTATGGATACTATAAAAAAGAGAAACAAAACGTTTCACTTTTAAACAGTTTTTCAGGAATTTAAAAATATTCTGTATGACGATACAAACAAATTTACTTGAATTGACCAAACAATTTTGTTAAATAAACCAAGATCTTTGGTTAAGTGAAACAAAATTTCTTTGATTTTTCAATCAAAGAAAGTCTTTCAAACAAATAATTTTCTTTGATTCAATCAGATATTTGTTCTGAGTGAACGAAAATTGGATATACTCAAATCGTATCCACACGGAAAAAATAGTTCTTTTAAGTTTATGGAACTCTTCAAAAGTTGGGGATACAGGCATTTACGAAATCGAGTTTTAGATTAGAATAACTTTTCAGAATAAAATACAGAACTTCCAATGATTTTTCCTGAATGTTACGCATTTTATTCCGAAAAGTTCTGTAAATTTTCCAGAACCATTCTTTGCACGAAAAAAAATTCTATCAATCGTATAATAACCAAATTCTTTGGTAGAATTAACCAAATATTTTTTATAGTTTTAAAATATTTCTTTGACTAACCATTCAATAGTTTTCTCATGAAAATCACCCACGAGAATACAAATCAAGAAGAATAAAGGTCTCTTGCTGAATAGAGATTCCAATTTTTAGAGAGAATCAGAGGTCGATTGATACGGAAGGTAGTGGAAATGTTTGGCGTTTCCAAGGTGTAGAGACGTGTAAATGGTTTTAAATAAAGTGTAGTAGAGTCGTAGTGAGTTCAGAGGACCATTGAACAGCCACTTGGGTGCAGTAGTGGAATAAGCCCCGCCGGGGGCGCAAGCTCACCTTATCGGCCGTTACTGCCTCGTAAAACCACCGTTTCACCTCCACCATCAAACTCTACTATATATAGATTACAGAACAGTCCCACATGGAAAAGCACATACTGCCTTTTACCCCTTTGGTTTCGAACGCGTCGCGACCTACATAAAACCACCAGCATCCATGAGACCATCGCTCACTGCTTCCAAACACCCCAGTTTTATCCGATATCCTATATCAGGCTCCTCGTAAACGCTACGAGCGCACTCACAACAATTAACTTAACCTTTCGATGCATGATCGCAAATCTGAGCACGGAATTTCTTAATTTTCCGTTATTAGAATTATGCTAACGGATGCAATAAATAAATAATGCAATAAATTAAATGTCGAAATTCATTTGTCACTTCACTGAAAAAAATGGATTGTAAATGGTAATGAAAAATATGTTACCTGGTATAATCTTGGACTATTAACTATGGGACAACGATCTAGACTATTAAATCCATAATCTGTAGATGTTAAAAAAAAAAAATAGTATCGGATAATATCTTGGATTATAAACTGAAACACACCAGATTTAACGCGTCCAAAACAAAATAAAGATAGAGGGGAGGTTTCAGTGGGAACACATACACAAATATTATTATCATACCTTATTTAAGGGGGTCTCCTTATCCAGAACCAAAAAAAAGGTACTTTTTCCTAATTTTTTATTAAGCAGAAAATAAAAACACAGGTCAACGATTTTCCGCATATATTTAGGTACATATCTGAAAATGTAAAAATAGTTTTTTTATTTGAAAACGACAAAAAATCTCGGACTAATCGAAGATCCCGCGCAGCGTTTCGCCACGGACAATTGAAATCGCATGCATGATATTGTCCAAAGTTTTCATCTCAAACACACATATATTTTTTGTTTTTAATTAGAAGAGTCTGCCGCTTATAATGAACCTAAAAAATTGTAAAAAATTTTTTTAATTGATCTTTTAAGTTACTTTTCAAAAAAACCAAATTTTTTGCCCTTTTTTTGTTGAAAATGCGTTATATATAATG
Source organism: Diplolepis rosae (assembly GCA_030998225.1). Taxonomy (NCBI): domain Eukaryota; kingdom Metazoa; phylum Arthropoda; class Insecta; order Hymenoptera; family Diplolepididae; genus Diplolepis; species Diplolepis rosae. Next base: position 9,260,039 of record JAPYXD010000680.1, read on the forward strand.
AAAATAAATACTTTATCATGTAAATTAAAGGTTCACTATAAGCGCATTTTAATTATCTACAAATAAAAAAAAAGTTTATAATAATAGCTTTAATGGTTCTTTTTTAATTGTGCACGCAATTTTGAAAAATGTGGATTCGAGAAAACGCGCTTCACTGAGAAAACAGTTTTGTCAAATCAACAAAAATATTTTGTTAGTATTTAGCTAACAAAATTCTTTTGTTGTGCCAACAAAACATTTTGCTATACCAATCAAATTTTGTTATTCAAACATAATGTTTTCTTGGGACAACAAAATATTTTGTCAGGACAACAAAAAAAGTTTTGTTGGATAAATTTTTTTCAGTGTTTGAAGTTTTGAGACGGTGAAAAAAACCTTCCGCTCGCTTCGCGCAAGCCACTGCTCGGAACTCTACCATCAAAACTATTCCGATATGAACTGTAAAATTTTGCGACAATATTCTCTGATAATAGTTGCATCGATTGAAATAAAAAAAAAATCGATTTTTCGAAAGTTCTGGATAAGGAGACCCCCTTAAGTACACAATGCTACACTATTTATAATCGCATACGTTTGAAATTAAATTTCAGAATTCGCTTTTGGGTTCGAACCCTCTAAACTCTACCTATATCTACATTAACTAAACGCATTCCTAACGCTTAAAGCCTCTCGGCTATTCTCGCTTGCCATATTCCGAAATAAATGTCGCTTATAAGCCACTACTGAGTTGGCCAGACTTGAATTCGAGTCTACGAAGCTATTCGGATAACGTCGGAAGCACTCGCACGAGAATGAATATTTTGATTTTTGCTGCTCGTCGCAAGGTTTCTGGCAAGTTCATATTCATAATATGAATTTTTCAAATATGGTTTCTAGGTTATAATATTCATTGTTTTACTTTTTAAATTTATTTTTAGAAAACTTAGTAATCATAATATCATTTTTTAGTACTCTTTATTTTTCGAATGGAGATTCAAAATATTTGGTATTTAAAATACTAATTTTTCTTCTACATGTTTTAAAGACTGTTATGACTATATTGAATTTCGATGCCATAATATGAATAAATGTAATAAAACCTCGGGTTTCCTCATTTTAAAACACTATTGTACTAAACCTTCATTCAATCTTATCATTTACTCCAACGAAAAGTTTCTCAGTGTAGGTTTATTATCTTCAGATGTTACGAATTATTTTCTGGAGATTATAAGAATGTAACATCTGGAGATTATGTTTAGTAATATCTTTATATATTAGATAAAGATTATTAGAGTTCTAAATTTCTCGGACATTTAAAATCCGGTCACGTTCTCGTGACTGTGACCGTCATTTTAAGACAACTTGAGAATTTACAGAGAATTTAAGGGAATTTTACCATACCTTCACCAATATTTTCTTTATCATTAAACCTTATAATATTTTTAATTTATTTTCAAACATTATGAATTGCAATAGTGAAGGTTTCATAAAAATAAACTACGAAAAATGTCAAGTTTTGTCGGAATTCAATATCAAAAAAAAAATTTTTATAGCCATTATATTAAATTCAAACATAAAGAACAAGTAATTCAAGTTTTCTTCGCAAAAATTACGCTTTGATTAAAATAATTGTTTGACAGTTTCGGGACAGTTTATGTACTTTTTTAAGTGCTCTATTTGTCGAGTGGTATGCTTTCTGTACATCTGATCACAGTATTTGCACTTGAAAGAAGCTTTATTTTGTTTATCAATAATTTAAAAAAAAAGTTCCAAACTATATTCTTTTTTATTCCATTTTTATTGCGTAAGTTACACGAACTTCCAGAACAAAGCATTTATCAAAAACAATTGAAAGCTTGAACCGTTACGGAAAAATATTTTTAAATTCTCATAAATTCTCGAAGAGCACATTCATCAGAGAAATTCTCAGTCATATTCCCGTGCTCCCAGACATATTCTCGGTCACATAAACTCTTTAGAACTCTAAAGATTATAGATCATACGCTTTAACATATTTTATGTTGCCGAATACTATCCTTACTTTTAACATCCAGGTTTTATGATCCGTTTTTCTCAGTGAAGATGTATCATGATGAATATATATTTTTTTTAAATTTCGAGTTTTAATTTTTGCTGTGACGTCACGCGTCTGGACAATACTTTCTAGCCTTTTCAAGCGCAAATACCTTTATTACATCCGTCGGCTCAATTAACATATCGATTTAGAATTTATTTCTTGTTATTTGAAATCTCTCTCATCCTTGCCAGTTAAGAAATCTTTAATAAATCGTAGGATAATGTATTAAGCCAAAAGTTGATGAATTATTAATGAATGAATTTGATTGGATTTCAGGAGCGAATGGACTGCGCAGGCGCGGACGCCAGACTTACACGCGTTACCAAACGCTGGAGTTGGAAAAGGAATTCCACACGAATCACTACCTGACTAGGCGGAGGCGGATCGAAATGGCGCACGCGTTATGCTTGACGGAAAGACAGATAAAAATCTGGTTTCAGAATCGAAGAATGAAGCTTAAGAAGGAGATACAGGCGATTAAAGAGCTCAATGAACAAGAAAAACAAGCACAGGCACAAAAAGCCGCAGCGGCAGCGGCTGCAGTTGCGCATCAACAGCAAGGTGGCGGCGGAGGGGGTCCAGAGGGGGGTAACTAGGGGTACGCCCTGCACCGGAGCCCCCCTGATCACCCCACCGCCAACCCACATCATCCTCTTCTAGCACCACAATGTACACAGCTATATTAAGGTAAGAACCTATTATTGGGTCTTTTTATAAAAAAAATTATTTTATCTAGCCGAGTCATCTTATTGATTAAAACAAGATTTTTGACTAAGTCTAACTAAATTTTGTTAAATCAAATGAAATATTTATCTGGTTTAATCAAATCGCTATCAAAGAAAGCATCTTTGTTTGCATAAAACTATTTTTCTGATTGAATGAGTCAAAAATTTGCTCAACCGTATGAAAATAAAATTCTTTGGTTGATACAAATTAATTTTTGATTTAATTAAGAAGGTTCTACCGCGTCTAGGAAGCCTTTGGACAACTTAATTGATTACTACATCAGAAACTGTTAAGGATGTTATTTGATAAATGTTTCAAAATAAAAATGTTCATTTTATCAGAGTAAAAATTAAAAATATAAATAATGTCTTATAATAAGAATTAGTGTAGGTCAAAGTTCAATGCAGTTTTTTGCAGATTAATTTTTCAACATTTCTGATTAGAAGTTGGAAGATGAGTTACTAAAAATGACATTATTTATATTTAAAAATTTTTTTTGGTGAACCTCCTTCATCTTAATTGTTTTTTTTCTAATTTTCTTTTTTGAAACAATTCTAAAAGACTTTGCCGTCTCAACTTTTTAAATTAATCTCTCATTTTCTAATTACAGCTATTTGTATATAAAACTTGATTGATTTTTTAACATTTCCGAATGGCAGTTAGAAAATAAGAGATTAAATTAAAAAACTAAGATCGTGGAGTTTTCTGAAAATGTTCAAAGAAGAGAATGAGCCACCTTTCCTTAAAATCCAATCATTTTTAATGAGTAATTTAATGAGTAATGAGTAAACATGAAAATAGCTAAAAGTGCCATTTTAAATGGCCAATTGTTGCACTCTTAGGCAAAATAGTAAGTATTAAAAATTTATTTTTCCATGTGTTGCTGCTTGAATTGCACTATTTGCCATTAAAATATCGAAAAATGGTAAATAGTGTAATTCAAGTGTCAACACTTGCAAAAGTAAAATGTATTACTACTTTTCCTTGCAATGCAGAAACGTGCTTTATTATCTTTTGTTACATTTTCCAATTTTTTAGAAAGATACTTTTTGTGAATTAAAAAAGTTACCTTACATTAATCCATGGCCTCGATTAAGTTTTTTAAGGGCTTCCCAGCAATGGTCAAACCTCCTTAAGCGAATATTTTTTTGAGTGTTCTTAATCGTTTCAAGAATCTCAGCCCCGTATCAATTATCCATAGCTGTCATAATTTCGATTTTTAAATATGATTTATTTTTAACTATTAAAGTCGATTTAAGAAGCAGTCTTAAAATTACAAGAGCTCCTTTGGGGTTCCTTCTATTTTCTTTCTTTATAAAAGCCAGTGTCTGTTTGATAATGGCGAAGCAATTCCCTGCGATTTCTTCTCCTTTCTTGTCTTATCACCCTCGCGTGGAGGAAAACGAGGAAGAAACTTCGTCACGGAGTGAATCTCCAGGGATCGGGGGTAACTCAATGGATGCGTGAAGAGCGAATCTAATTCTAGACATTTGTGGCAGAAGCCTAGAAAGTGAACGCTTCTTTTTCAGTCAGATAACACCATAACTCCAAAAGATTTGTTAGCAAAAATAATCTATATCTAAGATAAAAAGAAAAATTTCCATTTGCTTATCTAAGATGCATGAATCCATAAAAACATGATTTATAATCCTGACTTAATCAAAAGTCGTACACTAATTTTTAACGAAATTTCATATCCAAAAAATACGACATAGCAAAACTAATCAAACTGTTTTGGAAAATAAATCAAAGTTTCTGGCTGTATAAAATAAAATTTATTTCAATAAATTGAATTATTTGGTTGATTCAACGCAATTAGAGTCAAAAAATCATCAGCAGTTGAATGAAACAAATTCGTTAGTTGAATTGGAATTTGGTTAACCGTATAATAAGTGAATTAACTAAACATTTTTCTAAACGTAAAGAAAGTTATTTGATGACTTACTTTTAGTTAAGGCCATAGATCAATCGGATCACGTGACTAAATTATACATTTATTTGTTCATTTTTAATTTACAAAGTACTTTTCTGAAAATTTGGGAAACGTAACAAAAAATAATAAAGCACATCTGTTAACTTCTTTTTAGTAAAAATTTTGAAAAAAATTCGAAAACTTATCGACAATTACAGTTAACTGTAAAATTTTTACTCTAATCAAATTGGCACGTTCTTTATCGGTTTCTGTTGTATTTTCCAAATTTCCAGAAAGATTTCAAATTAATTAGTTGAGTTTAAAATTGTAAAATAAAAAAGTTATCTTACACGAACTTTGACAGGAATTTGGTCACGTGATCTGGTAGATCCATGGCCTTAATATTTATATTTTTTTGTCCTTTTTATTTGTTGAACATTTAGAAGAAAGTTTAATATACACTTAACTAATGTTTTATTTGACCCAACTAAATTTTGATTTTGTAATAGTTAATTTGGCATGGGGTCAGTTTTGTTGCGACCCCATGCCAAATTAACTATTACAAAATTATTATTGTGGGTCAATAAAACAATGAACATGTACGGAAACATGTCACGATATAAATTTTGATTGTTTCGACTCTATTTCCTAAATTGAATTATTTGCTAAATTTAACCAAAAATGTCTTTGAATCAACCAACATTTGGTTTTAAATAACTCAATATTTATGTGTATCTATGAAAAAGTATTGTTTAAATGCACGGCAAAAATAATTTAGTAAAGATTATAGAACTGTTTAAGAGTTGGGGATACAAGCATTTACGAAACAGATTTCTGAAAAATTTACAAAACTTTTCAGAATAAAATGCCTAACATTCAGGAGAAATCATTGAAAGTTCTGCATTTTATTCTGAAAAGTTCTTTAAATTTTCTAGAACTCGATTCCGCAAATGCCTGTATCCCCAACTCTAGAATACTTCTATAAACTTTATTAAACTATTTTTTTCCATGTAAAACATTTTTTCTGAGCGTAGCTACACTGAGAAAAAAATGCTATTGAATCAAGAGCATTTCTTTCCAAAAGCATGTATGTCATGGATTCAAATCAATATGCTATAGAATTAGTAACATATTTATTGGTTCTTGTAGTATATTTTTATGAATTAATAGTATATACATGCTTTTGGAAAGAAATGCTTTTGATTCAATAGCTTTATTTTCTCAGTGTATATATCAGTAATTGTTGTCGATTTTTTTCTCTCACTTTTTGATTTTAAATCTTCCTCTAAGACTTTAACTTTGTGCTCTCTAAATTTAAATCAGTCAAAATCTACTGATTATCAGTGAAATTTGACTGATTCAATTAGCTAAAAAGAGGTTACTGTAAATCAGTCAAATTTTACTGATTATTTCAGTGAAAATTTACTGATTTGACAGTGAAAAATATTTTTTTACTGATGAATCAGTGAAAATTAACTGATTTAACAGTGAAAAATATTTTTTCACTGATGAATCAGTGAAAAGCCAAATCACTGATACAATCAGTGAAAATTTGACTGATTCAGATTTAGAGAGTGGATTACCCTGTTTGATATCTCGCGAACCGTTTGGAGTCATCCTCTGAACGTTTCACATTTAAAACCATCTTCGAGTAGCATATCTAATGAGGGTAAAACCGAGTACAAGCGTGCCTTCATAATTCCCTAAGTTATTCCATTTGCGTGCATTGTAGCTTCGTTAAACACGTACATCGTACACGAAGATGTTATGTACGATATACACGTTTCTATTGAAATGTTGAAAATTCACAAAGACCTCCCTCTGCTATAATAAGAAACTTCAGAAGAATAGTCACATAAATAATCAAAAGCAACTTCATACACAAATCGACTCATCTAAAGTATTTTAATCGCGCCCTATTTCTGCGAAATTGACTTTTTTTTCAATTCAATTAACCGCCGAAAATAAAAGAAAATAAGAGAGAATAAAACTGGCCCAGAAAAGAACGTTGTGACGGTAAATTTGTCTTGAAAGAAGTTCTCGTGTTCCTTTCTTAATTGCTTAGTTTTTTGTCTGAAATTCGAAAGAGAAAGTAGAAAGTGGGTTTCAGGTAAAAAATTTCGCTGCCAATTTTCGTACATTATCTTTTTTACCGATCCTCCGTGTAATTTGTATTTTACTCTGGAGCCATATTCGTTTCCTAAAGAAGAACGGACCCATTTAGACTTCCCGAGAAGATCGTTAGTAAAAAAAGGTTCACGCTTTTTTCCTCACTTTCCCCGACTTTCCCTTCTTGGCGGGACCTTTCAAGATCTCTTTTTTCCTTATTATGTTTGGGGTTTTGGAAAAATTCCTCGGATGGTTGATAGAGGGTAAAAAGTGGAGGACAGCAAAGGAAGTGCAGAATGCACCCAGATGTTTTCTAAAATAACGAGGGTCTACTCGAAAGACCGAGAGAAATGGAATTTAAAAAAATATAAAAATATTAACGCTGCGTCGAGTCAAGATTTCTGCTACAGCTTTGAACCTTGAAATAAGACTGCTTATCCACTTGTAACAACCCACCATCTGAAATACCAAGTGTGTTGAAGGATTAAATTTATTTCTTCTCAGCTTTTTGCCCCATTTAAAGAAACACAAATCTTCAATACACTGGATTTTAACACATGTGTTTTGACAAAAAATTAAAATTAATTTCATTTACTTTTATAATATGATTTAAAATAGCTTGAAAAATTATCGCAATAAATCCAGAAGTGAATAACAACATTTTTACCATTGACCATTCAATCGAGATAAAAAATTAAAGGTGAGAATAAATCGGCAGAAATAAAATTCACATTTATAAATGCAGTGTTTTTGTAATTATAAAAAATATATATAATTCCTTTGAGTCATCTTCGATTCTCCGGAGTGTGTCTATATTATAGAATAAAATATGGTAAAAAAAGAGAGAGCAACATAAAGCTGGTTTGTAATTGCAGAGCCGACAGTACATAAAAACGTCGTGAAATTAAATTTTGCTTCGTACGTGCGTTATTTTCAAATTAAATTGCAGTTCAGACCTTTTACAATCGTGTTGGACAGGTATGATCGAGGATGGAAGCCTTTCCAAGTTAGCAGCTCATTCAGCTACCACACCACTAGTTTCTTGAATGCAACATAACGAGCCACCGGTCAGCAACTCGAGTCGTATTTGCTCGTAATAATGACCATTCTCATTTATACCCAGACCATGCAATATTATTAGCCGATTTGCGGAAGAAACGTAATGCCAATAGCGAGAACACGCGTTATCGAACCGCCGGCAAAAGTAAAACAAACTTGCGCAATTGAGAGAAGTGCCATTTAAGCCTGATGAGAGCGGAACGAGTTTCTGATTTTATTTTATGGCTGAACAACTAATATACTAACAATTTGTTGCTCGTTAAGATATCAGTTATTTAAGATCTGCGAGCCTTCATGGCGATATTTCGAACATTAATTACTTTTATTTTATAGCAGATCAACTGGTGAAATGTTTTGATTATATAATCAAGTACTTAAAAACGTTTTTATTAAATTTTATTGAAATCGCAATATTGCGTACCCTAAAAATAAAATAGCTAAAAGTGCCATTTTAAATAGACAGTTTCTGCAATGAATGAAAAAGTAGTTTACTTTTACAAGTGTTGCCATTTGAATTACACTATTTACCATCTTTCGATATTTTAATGGTACACTGAGAAAAAAATGCTATTGAATCAAAAGCATTTCTTTCCAAAAGTATGTGTATCATGGATTCAAATCAATATTGTATAGAATTAGTAACATATTTATTGGTTCTTGTAGTATATTTTTATGAATTAATAGTATACACGCTTTTGATTCAATAGTATTTTTTTCTCAGTGTAAATAGTGCAATTCAAGCGGCAGCACTTGGAAAAATAAAATTTAATACTTACTATTTTGCCTAAGAGAGCACCTAAAATGGCACTTTTAGCTATTTTCATGTTTGCGTTCAATCATGAAATTTTAAGGCCATGGATAACTCGGCCCACGTGACTAAATTACATATTTATTCGTTCATGTAAAATAACTTCTTTAATTTAGAAAGTATCTTTCTGAAAATTCGAGAAACATAATGAAAGACAATAAAGCACGTCTGTTAACTTCTTTTGAGTGAAAATTTTGAACAAAATTTGAAAAATTGTCAAAAATTACAGTTAACTGTAAAATTTTCATTTAAAAAAAGTCCACAGACTTTCTTTATCGTTTTCTGTTGTATTTTTCAAACTTTCATGGAGTCATTTTGTAAAATAAACAAATTATCTTACACGAATTTTTACAGGAATTTGGTCACGTGATCTAGATGACCCATGGCCTTAATTACCACTTTAAAAAATGTTATGGCTGTGTTCAATACATGATATTAGAGAAAAGAGTTCGCTTTGCCGGAAGAAAATTTTTCAAATATTAAAAATGAGTCGGTTTCATTTATGCACAAAATTTTTCCTGCAGAAAGTGTTTTTTACATAGTAAATATAGAGATCTGTTTAAATTAAGAATCAGAATCGAAAAATATCTGCCGAATTTTAGTTCCCGATTAAATTAAATCTATGTATTTTCTGTAAAAAACACTTTCTGTATAAATGAAACCGATTCTAAATAACGTGTTTTTTAATAACAGTTACTGTAGGTCAAAGTTCAATGCAGTTTTTTCCAAGTTTACTCATTAAAAATGATCGGAGTTTAAGAAAAGATGTCACATTCTCTTCTTTGAACATTTTCAGAAAACTCCACCACCTTAGATTTTTAAATTAATCTCTTATTATCTAACTGCTAATCGGAAATGTTAAAAAATGAATCAAGTTTTATATATAAATAGCTATAATTAGAAAATAATTTAAAGAGTTAAGACTGTGAAGTCTTTTAGAATTGTTTCAAAAAAGAAAATGAGGCACCATTCCTTAAAATCCAGACATTCAATTGTTCAAAATTACTCATAAATTAGAAAAAAAAAAAAAAATGAACGATTACCGAAAATTTAAAAAAAAATATAAATCACGTGATCTGGTTGTCTTAAATGAATTTTACGTGTAAATTAAGCCGTCACTAAATGTAAAATATAATTCCGGATTTGAAATTTTGAGTAATAATCCATAGTAATTTTTCAAGTAAAATACGAATCCTCTTAAATATAAATGAATGACTGAAAATGAGATATGAGTTGCAGAACGTAGTAAGCAGTCATAGTTCTTCAGGATTAAAAGATGTAAAATCGCCTACTTCTTAAACAAAAACTGCAATCCATGTATTTTCATAAGGAACAACTTTAAGCGAATTTTTGCAGTAAATATAAAAACCTGCCCCAGCTTTTTCTCGCGGGACCTTCATCCACGAACTTTTTTCAGGTTGCATCCATTAATAATTCATCCAGCAGATATTCAAGCGATGTCTGTTCCGTGCGAGTTTTTGATTTACGTCAAAAAACAGAGAAGTGACCCGGTCCATTGTATTCAGAGGCGCGTAATTTAATCCCCCGTAAAAACATACAATTGTAAATATTTCGCTCAGGCAAGGGTCTGAGTGACCGGAAGAAAAAGGTACTAGTAATAGATTTGTGTAGTTCCGATGCATCAATTAACGTCCCTGCACAATGTGGAGCTAAATCAGTCGACACAGCGATAAAAGTCCTCCTAAGATTTGTGAGCAAAGTGTTTCATGGACTCAAGCTCCTCAAGTTATGGAGTACTAGTGCCATCTAACGGCATTAACGACCTTCACTTTAGTTATGGCTGCTCACCCCACTTAAGTGTTGTGGGCGTGGCTCGAGGGCGGAGAACTCCAAACCCAAGCAGGTTCTCCTTAACAATACAACCTTATTTTATTATCTTCAAACTTAAAATCACCCTTTAACCCTTTCTCTCCTTTTCTCATCAAAAAATCCCATTTTTGTATCCCTCATAGTTCGAAAGAGTCGGAAAGTTGTTAATTTGACGCTTCCCGGTTAAAAGGAAGAATGTAACACTCCGCGGGACTATTTTAAGTGCTTGATGTGAAGGGCGCCAGATGGCAGTAGTTTTAGGAACCAATAAAGCCGGTGCAGAGTAAATCTGCCTTGCCGACTCTCGATCGGTAAATGACTTAACTCGAAAGCATTCTACCCACTAAGCACCTCATAGCTCTCTAGTTCGATGATCTTCCGTAATGCGCTTTATGGTTTGTTTTTATCGACTCTCCGCTCTTCTCTTTTCTTTAGGAGAGTGTGAGTAAAGATACTCACACAGCTTCATTGACCAAGCCTCGCTACCATTTTTCCATTCAACGTATCCCGACTCTATCGGCCTGTAAACCAATAACGTGTGCTTCTAGAGTGAAAATAAAACGTGGCGCTGAGACGTAATTTTATTGAGGCTATAAACTATGTGATTTTGAATGAATCTATGCCGTCGGCTTCTCGTCATACGTAGAATGGGGATCTTTATCGGCTGTAAAGGAAGACATTTACGATCCATGAAGACGTTCGTAGTCGGGAGTAGTTCCCACCCCCTCTCACACCCACTAGCGCCATTATCCCTTCCATGGGGCCTTGAAGAGCGGCCACTGGCACGCGTTCGCCCGCTTCGAGATTTACAGGTTACGCTCCCGGTAACACCTCGTAAACTTGGCTTAACGACTTTAACCGGGCCTAACTGCTTCCTTCCTGCAATCAAACCATTACCTGACTCAACCTTCTAGTCTAAAAAAATAACACTTCAATATATAACAGCCAAGATTTTGCTATATCAATTCTAAGAGACTCCGATCTTTAACTCTTCACTCATCCAGTCATGGCTCGGCTTTTTATGAGGAGAATCTGGCAGATGCTTAATTATAATTAATTGACCGTTTTATCTATCGGAAAGTTTGGTGCGCATGCGCCAAGTATATATATGAGTCAATATACAGAACTTTTACGGTTTTCGCTAAACTACGCTGTAAAAAATTTTTCGGAATTTTTTCCGAAAATTGTCGGACAGCTTGAAATACAAATGGGTCGTAAATTTTTTTAAAGATATAGTCGGAAATATTTCCGACATAGAACTGGAAATAGTTCCCACTGTTTGGTCGGAGAAATATCCAGTAATTTCCGCTTTTCATGGGAAACATTTTTTACAACTTTGAAGATTTGTGAAATGTTCTTAGTTTTTTATATATTTCCTAATAGTTCGGAAATAAGTCCGAAAATTCGGTCAATTTTCCTCAAATCTATGAAATATTTCCACTTTCTGTATAGGAAAATCTGTGCTTCCTAAGGAACCAGTGAAAAGGCAAATCACTGATTCAATCAGTGAAAATTTGACTGATTCAGATTTAGAGAGTAGTTTTATATATTGTAATTTTTCGAATCTTTAGTATTTTGACTGCGAAAAATTTCCAGTCTACTAGGAATCATTACCATTGCACCTCAGTTTTGCCTAGATTCCTAAACTTTTGAGAATCATCATTAAAAAAAGAAACATATTTTGCTATGAAAAGTTTCTCCGTGTAATTACATAACTTTGAAAATTTTTCGAATTCATCATTTTTTTAGGAAAAAGATTCTCTACAACTTGACCGTTTCCAATTTTTGAAAATGAATTCTTTCATGGCTGAAATTATAAAAAAACAATTTTTCAAAACAAAATTTTTATAAACAAATTGCTGTATTTGATAATAATTAATTCAATTTCAAGAATAGGAAACGGTCATGTTGTAGAGAATCTTTTTCCTAAAAAAATGAACCGTGATTTACTAGAATCGCATCATTTTTAAAAATTTGGCTCGCAGCGATAAGGAAAAAAGGTTGGGCAAAAATAAAATTTATTAATAAAATTATTTTTTTGTGTTTCAAATTTTTGTCATGAAAAATAATCTTTTCTCTTTCAAATTAGCCCTTCAATAATGATATTGCTATTCTTGAAAGCAAAATTATCTATTCTTGCCTAAGGTCTAATTTTCGTGAATGAACTACCTTAATATCAACGAACCATTACACTGGCTGCCAACAAAATTTTTTTGTTTGCTGCAGGATACACAACAACTTTTTTAGGGTATTTCGGAGACGCTGAATCCAAAAATGGCTATCATTTTGCTCAATCAGTTCTTGTTTTTGTGATATTGCAAAAAAAGCGCCTTTTTATATTTAGTATCATTTCGACAATTTTTATTCGATTACGTTAGAGTTTTAACCCCATAAAAGAGATAGATAAGGCTAAAAATTCAGTGAATTTTATTAGAATTGGAAAAAAATTTAAAACAGCGCTTTAAATTATGATAATTGTCGAATTTTCGCTAAAATATCGAGTTTTGTTCGTTTAATCATGATTTTTGGTTGAAGTATTTGATTAAAAAAAATATACAAATTTGAAAGTTTGCATATCGAAAAAACCGTTTTTTATATTTAGTACCCTTTTGTCAATTTTTATTCGATTACGTTAAAATTTAAACACAATAAAAAAGGTAGATAAGGCCACAAATTTTATTGGAATTGGACAAAAATTGTTTTTGTAACAGCGTTTTGAATTTTGACAATTGTCGAATTTTGGCTAAAATATCGAGTTTTGTTTGTTTAAACATGATTTTATGTATAACTTTATGAATGTGTATAATTTAAGGTTTTTTAGTTCAATTAGGTCCCATAGCTACATTACGAATGGTCTTCGGTTGAAGTATTTGATAAAAAATATATACGAATTTGAATGTTTGCATATCGAAAAAACTGTTTTTTTTTTTGCAATATCGCAAAAACAAGACCTGATGATTGAGCACAGTGATGGTCATTTTTGGATTCAGCGTGCCCAAATTACCTTAAAAAGTTGTTGTCTATCCTGGAGTCAATTGGCTCTTGACCAGTGTCATAAGTGTGAACTATTTTAATGTATTCGATCACGAACTGTGAATAAACAGATAACAATTTTTACTTTCTTTAAAAATAATATTCATATTCTGGATACTATGTGGATAAAATCGTTAATTTTCACAGAAAACCTTATTTTGGTATTGTGGGTGATTGAATGATGATTATTGATCGACCTACAAAATACATTTAGAAATATTGAGAAATTGTTTTAAACTATTGAAAATAGAATAATATCTGAGAAATACAATTTTTTACATGTAGTGAAAAAGTTTTTTTTTTAAAATCACTTTTTGTTATATTATACTCACTTTTTTGCTTTGACATGCAGATTTTCTTTTCGGGGTGAATGAGATCTTACGATTATAGCACAGAAATGTCAATTTGCATCGATTCTGTAAGTGTGCTATCTGTTAATTGTGTTGTTTAAAGGAAGCTACGTTGAAACTGCTAATTTGCAAAGCCACATTAATTTTTTTTTATAAGGCACACTAATCTGTGGCCGATTTTTGTATTCATTGTGATAAAATAAAAATTTTATTACTGAAAAGACTTTTAAAAAAGCAAAATCATTTATTGAAAAGCTAAATGAAGAAAAAATTTTTTTTTATGATTTTTGGTAAAAATTATTTGTTTATATTGTCCCTTACGTGATAGGCACATCTATCTGAACTTGATTTTTGAAAATATACATTAAAACGAAGATTTTACTAAATTTTGAGAGAATTTGAGAAGGCATTTTTTAAAGTACATTAAGAATAAAAAATGTGTGCTGGAAAGACTTGAGCATGCGTTATAGAAAATACCATTTAAAAATATGTAAATTTCATCCAAAAATATTTTTTCTTTTAATTTTTAATGAAAAATTTGTTTCAACCCCACACCATCGGATTTTGGGGTATTTTTTTGAGGAGTCGCTTTTCCCTTTTGAAAGTAACGAACATGTCCACGAAGGGGACATTTTTTTCGTTTAATGCGTATGTCTTGAGATATTAAAATATCTCAAGATAAAAAACTCACCCTGTATAAATTTAAGCACGTCGCATTTCTGATATAATTAACAGCAAAGTAAAGCAATATTGATGAGAAAGTTGATTTTAAGTATTATCAACCAGTTTTCATGATTTAAGATTTATTAAGGAATCTTGAATAAATTTGGTTTTATCAACACTTTGACATATATTAAAATATTAAGCTCAAAATCGCGTTTAATATTCATTGCCTTCTCAGTAGTAATTACAATTATTCACTTATTGGAATATAGTATCTGTTCGTCAACCATAATTTAATCATAAGAGCAAATTAAATCTTCATTTTGAACTTGTTTCCTGCTGATTTATTGTGATCAGCTCTTTATAAATTTTTTTTACACGTCTACTCTTTCTTGTTTATCATCTAAAATAATAACTATTAAAAAAAATCAAAATTTGCCAAAGGACTTTTCTATATGATCCCAAATTTTGTATTCGTGCATTGTTTAGATTGCTTACACATGCGCAGATAAAATTGCAAGAACTAGGTAGAAAGATCTATTGAGACCAACACTAATTTTTTATAATATCATAATTCCTAATATCATCAAAAGTAATAAATTTTTCCTCATAAGATAACTTTACCTGAAAGTAGGAAAATCAGATAACTAAGAAATCCTAATTATGATAATATAGATGTAAATTTTTCAGAGCCTAGGTAATTATAAATAATTATTATTAAATTTACTAGTGAAAAGGCATAAATCTAATTAAAAATTATATCTCTGTCATTTATTTTGCAATATATTGTTTTGGCTTGTTTCTGGTTCGTGAAATACACTAACTACTTTATGATTTGTTTCGATTGCACTTCATTACCGTTTCACGCCTTTCATTATACTTAACGACTGACAGTAAATCGCGGCGCTGATTTTATCATGACGTTTATGAGCATCATTATTAGGTGGTATAGCTTTTAAAACGTCGTAAAGTCTACGCTTTTGCGATCTGCCTCATCTCGCCTCTGAAGGGTACAAGAAAGATACTATGGGGTGGGGTTGGGAGAGGGGCACACTTCAGGGTATATGGTAGGGAGGCTTAAAACTTGAGGAACTGCCCGCTAGATTGCGCCAATATGGACATACGTATCGTTTATCTTAATTAACTTAATTTTATTACTGGCTAAAATAAAAAGTAATCTCTTGTAATTATTTTAGAATAAATAAATAATTTTACTCGTGTCAATATAATTTCGTGTTTTAAGCGAAATATATTTTTGGAGTAATAATTTTTAATTGAAGAGAAAAAATAATCTCTTCTAATAAACAGTTTCGGAAGTTGAAATATATTCGTAAAATAAGTTAATCAAATCTCCGATTCAAGCAAAATTAGTTTTGTAAAAAATTTGCCTTTGCAGCTAAGAAATTTTTTGTAGTATCATTTATTGTGGGAGGAAGAGTGTAACTGGGGGTGAAATTTTATTTGAACAAGAAAGATTCCTTGAGGTAAGAAATGTACTAGAGTAAAATAAACTTGTAATCAAATCAATAGAGTTCTCTATACAAAGTGACTTTTTATAGCACTAATAGTTTTTAAAGAAAGAATAAATTTTGTAGCAGACAAATTTCCTCAACTGAAAACATTTTGGAATAAAATTAATCAAATCATCCAGACAAATTAATTCTTGTAACATAAATTATCCTCAGGAAAAACTATTTTGGAGTAAAAGATCTATTTGGAGCATATTTCGGAGCAAAAATCATTTTTAGAGTAACACAACAGTTTTTATTCAATTGATTCTTTCAATTCTAAAATCTTCCAAAGCAAAATAATATTTTCAAAATAAAAGTGCACATATTTTTCAATATTCTGTTCTCTTATAAAAGTTGCATCCGCCAAGTTTCTTAGGGAAACTATTTCCTTCCTGAATCCATTAGCAAAGTTTTCAATAAATATGTAAAGCTTATCCCAATTCTCCATGATCTAAAATCTATCTCTTTCCAAAAAGACAACTCAACATTTTTAAATTCTGAAAAGTGCAGAGAACTCTCTTTTCGTTTCCGCATATTCTCTCTTAACCCATTGCTTCTGTAAGAACGCGAAATTCGCAAAATCAGGTTTTGCGTTGCCAGATTAGCATTTGAAAGTGACTATAGTTCCCCGTCTAGCGGCGCCATTGGTCCACATTTACACAACAATGAGGGGCCACGGTCTAAAAACTCCCAGAATCCCTGGGCTTCGTCGTCGTGAGCGAAGCGATTCGAGAGAGAAAGAGCGCGATTCTGATGGTGTGTTAGTGAAGCGGGAGGGGGGGGGGGCTTAGTAGAAAAGGAAGAAAAGCCGAGAGTGGTTACACCGTCTCCTTTTCTCCCAGTGGGACGAGACGGTACAGGATAGGATCGTGAAATGGGCCAGGATGGAACGACTCGAGCTCGCTAGAAGCTCTACACAAAACCTAAGGTCTCCTTTTTATTCTCTTTTTCGGGACTCAACTAGCCAGAGCCTAGCATACGCTCTCCCGTCGGGTAAAATATTTCTACACACTCCTCGACCCATTCCAGTCGTGGCACCATGGCTATTGCGGCGTTGCCAAATTATCTTACGTGACCACTTAATATTTCTTGAATAGCCAATAATTCACTACACTCTTTAAACTGACCTCCAAATCGAATCTTTTATATAAACATTCCAAAAATACTCTCTTTAGTAATTTTGTTTCTGATTTCTACAATAATATACAATTTTTAATATATTATTAAATGTCATAAACATTTGCATGTATGAATTTAATATACTGGTGTATTAAATTTAATATGCCAGAATTAAGATTCAATTTTTAATTACTTGCAATGTCTAGGTATTTGATAGAGTAATGTTTACTCATAAGCACTTATACAGATTTTAAATGATTTGAAAATATAATGTTACCACACTTTTTGTGTCAATTATGTCTGAATAAAAAAATTTATGATGTGTATAAGTGTCAATAAGTTAAGCCATATATTTTCTTAGTAATTGGATTTTAAGAGATAAGTGTCCTATAATTTGAAGGTAATCAACACTACTCTATTTTATTTAATGTCTTTTCATATTTTTACATTTTCATTATATATGAACGTATTGGTCTTATGTAAACAATGTATTTTTACCTTTGATAAAATCTTGACGTTTTATAACGCCTTGAGTAAGAAAAAGTGGTTTTTACGAAAATCAAAAATTCAATTTTCTCGACATAATATATGAGATACGGAAAAAGACTTAAGAAACAAAATCGTCCATTTAAAAAAAAAGATACAACTTTGATATAGAATTGTTTAAACAGAAGTTATGTCTTTTGATTATTGATAAATAATAAAAAAAACTCTCTTTCTTAGCAAAACTCTACGCGAAATATGAAAAAAAATATTTGGGACGAAAAATATAAATACAATCGTAAAAAACGTTATTAAAAGTGAAAAATTCCATTTTGTACCAATTCTATGCGAGATACGAAAAAATGTTAAGAAGAAAAATTGTTTATTTCAAAGAGATCTACAAATTTGCCCTTGTTTTTTCATAGGATTCATATTTTATTCATCCTAAATGTTTTCACAAAAATTAATAATTCAATTTTTCCAGCAAAATTTACGATATACGGAAAAATAAAAATGTTCATTTCAAAAAGATCTACAAATTTTTAAAAAATGTGAATATGGCTCCAATGGATATAAAGTAAAAATGAAGAGTGAAGCGCGAGTATTATGATAATAATGTTTTCCTTAAGGCCAATAAAACCTCAAGTGAATTGAATTTTCTTTACGATTTGAAATGAAAAAAAAATTGAAAATTTGGGAGAATAGTATATTGCGCAACTAGGGAAAAAAACGTTTATTCTGCGAGTGTGATGCCCGATTAAAGCGCGGACAACAATCACACGAGTGAAATAAATGTTTTTGCCGTGTTGAATGGATTTTTCTTCTCCTGGGGGGTAAAAAATTGTTTTTTTCTACTTGCGAGTAATAAAACTCATTTTATTTCTCCCTGCAGGGCAAACAACTTTATTTCGTAACGCCCCAGTAGAACAAAAATTTCTTGCAACACGGGGAAAAGAATTATTTTCCCTAGTTGCGTAATATACTATTTTTTCCGCGTAGGAATCAATAAAATGCACTTTAGGACCCGCTAGTAGAAAAAAGTTCTTTTCGTTTTGCACACGATTTTAACGCGGCCTAGGCGTGTTCAAATTTAGCAGCGAAGCGCTCAATGATAATGTGACCGCCAAGCAGGCAGTTTTATTTCTTAATATTCGCAGTTTTTAATAATTTTTAAACTCTGTTTAGACTATGAATAATAATTTAGTTCATTTTCTTGAGTATCAATATTAAATCATTTTTCAATTAGTTATAACACACTATACTGTTCGTTACCCTCGCTTTGCTCGAACAACAATCACTCTCGCAAGATAAATATCTTTCTCGTCTAGCACACGATTTTTTTTCTACTGATGGGTGGAGGGGGCGGGGGGTGTCAAAAAATGGATATATTTGCCCCACAGGGGTAAATAAAATGCACTTTATGACCCGCTAGTAGGAAATCTATATTACCCGCCTTCCTACAGTTTGTGACACAATTTTATACCTTCAGATAATAGAACAATTTCTTTTTTCTACTAGCGGGTCATAAAGTGGACTTTATTGCCCCGTGCGGGGCAAACAAATCCACTTTCTGACCCTATAGTAGAAAAAAAATCGTGTGCAACACGGGAAAAACATTTATTTTACTCGTGTGGTTGTTACCCTCGCTTTGCTTTCGTTTTAAGGAAAAGCATGTCCTTGTGAGAATTTTTCGCAGTGAAATACTGAATTTTAGATCAACTTTATTATAATTTACTATAGATTGTATCGAACTTTACTATAAGCTATACTGAAGTTTCATATCATTTTTCAAATCTTCAGTATTTTGACTGCGAAAAATGTCCACTCTGCTAGGAATAATTACCATTGCATCTCCATTTTCCCTGGATTCTTGATATTTTTCAGAATTATCATTTTTTAAATAAACATATATTGCTATATAAAGTTTCTCCGTATGATCAGAAACATAATAAGAACGAGGAATTAAAAAAGTATCATAAATGCTTCTGTAGTTCTAGCCTTAAAAAAAGGAAGATTTTTGCAAACATTTAATGAATGTAGTCAATTGGCAGGTCTAGTAAATTATTCGCTCAATCCAATCCGTAGTACTTAAACTGCTTTGTATCCAGATTGTTATTTCAAATTAAACTCAATTAATTATTCCTAGTTCAAAATGCATATTTCATTTTGTTAATTGGCGTAGTAGAGCTCCATGCTGAGATGAGTGTTTTGTGGGAAGTAAAAGGAGTTATTCCTCATTCGCGAGCATTCGGTGCTCAACGCGTGGGTAATTACGTTCGATAGTGTAATCCGTCTGTCTGTATACTGTAAAGAAGTATATTATGAGTGCGACGCGAGTCACATTATCCATTAAAACATTTCCACTTTCCAGGATCATTTATTTATGCCGGCCACCCAGAAGTTTGTCACTGTAAAATGTTCTCCAACTGTGTATACTCAAAAATATTACTTGTTCAATTTATTACTCGACTATTAAGTTATCGTCGAATGCAATTACTACACCAAATTATGTTGCACGTAAAACAGCATTTTATACATTAGAAAAATCTGCTCGCTTCACGGGCACTGTTTCGTTGCGGGCTTCGCTCGCAAGTTTGAGCGCGACTGGAGCGCGCGAAGCGATTGTCGGGCTTCGCGCTCAGTCTTATATTCTTCGCATACATATAAGTTTATTTCTTGTAATTTGATACTGAAGCTCAAGTCAATTTTATAATATTATAGATGTAAATTACATTTTCTCAAAGTTACTAAATTTCTTTTTGATTTCAAATAAAAAAGGAAATTCAATTTACTTAAGGCTCTATTAGCCTTAAGGAACACATTTTCATCATGACCTTCGCGCTTCGCGCTCGATTTTCCGTATACATTTCTGTAGCTTGCTAATAATTCACATGATTAAAAAACTGTATCTTCTTCCAAATATCTCAAAAAGGAAAAACAACAATAGCGTTTTTTTAAAACCAAAACATAAAATGTATAATTTTGTAATAGTTAATTTGGCATGGGGTCAGTTTAGCCGAAACGTTTGCCTTTTGTATTTTTTATGTGTTCTACACTTTAAAAAAATCCGCATCAAAACTGACCCCATGCCAAATTAACTATTACAAAATTATTATTGTGGGTCAATAAAACAATGAACATGTACGGAAACATGTCACGATATAATAAAATGTATATTTTGTAAAAAAATGTCCTACTGAGAGTTTGTAGACCTCATTCGGGCAAAAAATTTTCCATCTCATCGTTTTTTTCGTATGTCACATTTTATTTTAAATAATGGAATTTTTGTATTTCAATCGTATTTTTTAAAATTAAAATGAAAAATATACGTTTTATCAGAAAATATGCCAGAAAAGATTTCTAGATCTTATTGAAACGAACAATTTTGAAAACTTACGTTTATTTCGTATTTACAAATTGAATTCGAACCCGTGTAACTACAAACTCAAATTCCTCTCAACTTCAAAATAAAAGTACAATTATAAATTTCAAGAATTTGAAACAATCATGAGAAAAACCAACAAAAAGAATTTCGTATTTCATATATTACCGTTAAAAAATTGAATTTTCGATTTTCAATATTAATTTTTTAAATTAAGAAGAAAAATATATATCTCATGAAAAAATGTTGCGATTCAAGCTTGTAGATCTTTATGTAGTAAATTGAAATTGAATTTAGATATTAACTTTTATCAAGTTTTAACATACTGTGACTTTCCTAATTTTGATTTAATCAAAAAATGTTATCAGGATAATTAGTAGAGATTTAGGAGCACTATCAGAAACCAGCATTAGAATTTTTGATTTTTCATAAAGATTTTTTCAAAAACTACTACAGATAGACAGTCAGTTTTGTAAAAACCGTTTTCTTTGGCTCAGGGGGTCTCAAAACGTAAAGATTTAATGAAAATTTCGAAAGTCATTTTTCACATAAAACCAATACCTTCTCATACGATGAGAATGGTCCTTATGAGTTATAGTTAGAAATTGTTCAAACTGTTCTTTTAGGAATTTCTCGTCATAAAATTTATCGATACTCGAATATATTCTACAGATCTGATCAAAAAAATACCTTTGAATCTTGATTGAAAAAAAATATACGCTAGGTTTATTTATAATTTTTCCTTATTTTCAAATTCATCAGAGTTTATTTACTCTTATTTTGCGATGATCTTTGTGGTATGCGAATAAAGTCGCCAGCTTACATCTTTTTTTACTTTTATTTCATCCTTGCAAGTCGACCTTGGTTCTGCTGGTCGATAAATCCCCAAGACAAATAACACTCGCTCCGATGATCGAGAGACCTGCCACCTTCATTGCATTAAATTTGAAAAAATCTGTTTTTTTCACGCCTTTAACACAAAGTGGACAATATTTTCGAAACCTTTTAGCAATTCATCGTAGTCGAATACATCACATGAGAATCTCATATTTCAATGTTTTTGCATCAAAATGTTAAGTATCCGCTGACTAAAATGCGACTTTCGTATATAATGTAACATTTACACATTGCGTTCCATTTCCAGTTTCCATTAGGAATAAATGTTTATAAACTGTAAATATCACGCATTGTGGCTAACGAACTACCCGGCTTGACGGAAGCCCGTGCTCCTAGCGTTAACCTTTTGAAATATTTATTCCAATTGAGTCTAAGTTTTTGCAAAAAGCAGAATTTTAAGTGAGTTATTAATTATTTCATGTGACGACATTATTTAAAAAAATTATTTGTAGCATCTTAGAAATTTAACATTCATTGAAAATTATGAGAGCCCATGTTTTTTCAATAGTTTTTATTTCTATAATATTCAACTGAAATTTTTATTGTATTAACATTTTTGAATAAACATTTCTGTAAAATTCCGCTAATCTTTTAAAATATTTCTATAAATATGTTCTCAGATTTTTTTATAGTCAAAATGTTGGTACAAATTAGTCGTAAAATTTTAAAAATTAATACAAATTTGAATCTGATGCAATTGAGCTTCTGCCGAGAAAATTTCGCACTTGAGTATTTTAAAAACTACTTTATTAACTTAAAATCACCCACATTTTTGTCTTGACTAAAAGAAATAAAAATTGACCCAAAAAATATATCTAGATTTAAGAAAATGCACTCAAATCTCTTCCTTTCATCGATGCAAAAATGTTTTCACAAAGAATTGTTAGTAAAGATTTCAACAGATATATACTAGAGAAGTTTAATCAGCAGAAGTCGCTTTTACATGAAAACATCATTATTTATATAACATCATTCAGCGTCTCACTCAACTTTTCCATATAATAATTTTCCCCAGGAAAAATTTGATAGAGCTTGATCTACTGAGGCTGTCGTCGAGGGGACTTCTTGTATGAGAAAGGATACAATCGGCAATCGCTGCCACGAAATTTAATCTTTCCCTTGAGGCATAAAACCGGATACAACTACCAGAGAGCAAAGAAGCGCAGTCGATGAAGAAATTGGGTTCTTTGGCACGGGCGCGGAAGAGAAATAAAGACGTTGGTACCGTCAAAGTGGAACGCACCTATATATAGTTTATACGCAAGTTGCGCTCGCTCGGTCACGGGTAATGGTTTTATGAGCGTCAAGGGTGATATAAAGAAAATGAAAAACACCAGTGCTGCCAACATGCACGGCCTCAGCATATAACTAACTACGTTGTCCCCTCTTTCTCACTGCTACTTCTTCTTAAGTTATATAGGACCAAACCATCTCCCCCGCTCGAGGCGACTCCCCGCGGAGTGCATCACAATTAGCTCGGTATCCTCCCACACCACTTACGCGACTTCCCACACCCTCTTTGCATACCGACCACCTCGTTCTGAAAACTTCAGAGAGCTTATTTCAATATTATGGTGAATAAGTAGAAAAGTACCGAGGATACTTCGTTTCAGGCTCTCGAGATTGGCGGTATAGAAGTGTGGAAAATTTCGAGTCGGCTTCGATCTCCTGCGAACATTGTCGCTCGTCACGCAATCACCCTCATTGTGTGCCTAGGCACATAATATACTATTATGTGCCTCAGCCGCGGAAACTCGTTTTTCCGTTACAGCTGAGAGTAAAGCAATGTTGTATATTCCGTTACGGAGGAATACAATGTAGAAATTGAACTGCGCATGTGCATTATAGTCTTACAGCGGAACGCAATCTATTTCTTATTCTTCTTCTTCTTCTTCTCACTTCTTCTTCGTACAGCGTTAGCACTGACTACTACACAAGACCGATAAAATCAAAATGGCCGGGACTAGTCGCCAATTTGCGCCCGCTTCGTACAACTAGCGCAGCAAACAACTACAATAAGTACTAGATTAGATTCCAATGTACGCATAAAAACTCGTATCCGCACCAGAGTCAAATAAAATAGAATATGTGCCAATGCACACAATTCGGGACATTGCGAGACTCGCGACAATGCTCGCAGGACTGATCGCGCCTCGGATTCGTCTCGGCTTTGTCTCGGCTTTGCCTCAGCTACGTCTCGACTATGCCTCACCTACGCCTCGACTACGCCTTGGCTTCGATTTTTTTTCTACTAGCGGGTTAGAAAGTTGACAGCCGTGTTTTATCGTCTTCTGTTGTATTTTCCAAATTTTTAGGAAGATATTTTATAAAATAGAAAAGTTATCTTACATGAACTTTTACAGGAATTTGGTCACGTGGCCTAGTTGTTCCATGGCCTTAAGGGGTCTGCGTATGTTTGGGCCCCAAAGAACAGGTCAATTTTCAATATTTTTTTCTAATGAAATTATTAGGATATCGAGGTCGGGATTTTACACGATATTAATACAAAATCTTGCTAAGTTGGAAATTTATTTCTATAAATAAAAAATGATAAAATTCCCTTTTAATACAATAATAAAATTGTAGAATGAAAGAATAATTTTTTTAAATTTTGAAAATTACGAAATTTACGAATATTACTTTTTGACTTGAGGTTAGATTGTCATAGAATCCTGAACAGAATTTTTAATCTATAGAAAAAACTGACATAGACCCTATCAGATCCCATCCAGAATTTCTAATTTTTAAAATCAGTTAAGGACTTTCAAGCACCCTCC
Source organism: Diplolepis rosae (assembly GCA_030998225.1). Classification (NCBI taxonomy): domain Eukaryota; kingdom Metazoa; phylum Arthropoda; class Insecta; order Hymenoptera; family Diplolepididae; genus Diplolepis; species Diplolepis rosae. Next base: position 9,284,754 of record JAPYXD010000680.1, read on the forward strand.
TCTTTTAGAAAATTTAGATGATTTTCTCACTTTCGGTATACTTGTTATGATCATTGTGAGTTTTCAAAATTTGAAAATTTCAAATTATTTAACCTTTTTTTTATCTAAGTAATAAATCAATAAAATAGCATTTTTCAAAAATATACAAAAGAAATTTTTGTGCCTCAGCCGCGGAAACTCGTTTTTCCGTTACAGCTGAGAGTAAAGGAATGTTGTACATTCCGTTACAGAGGAATACAATGTAGAAATTGAACTGCGCATGCGCATATAGTCTTGCAGTGGAACGCAATCTTTTTCTTCTTCTCACTTCTTCTTCGTACAGCGTTAGCACCTTACTAGCAAAGCCTTGTACATTTGAACTGCGCATGCGTCTATTAGAATCCATTACTACTACACAAGATCGATAAAATCAAAATGGCCGGGACTAGTCGTGACATATCAAGTGTAATGACTAGCGCCGCAAACAACTAAAATACTAGATTAGATTCGAGTGTACGCATAAAAACTGGTATCCGCACCAAAGTCACATAAAATAGAATACGTGCCAATGCACACAATTCGGGAAATTGCGAGACTCGCGACAATGCTCGCAGGACTGATCGCGCCTCGGCTTTGTCTCGGCTTCATCTCGGCTTTGCCTCAGCTACGCCCCAGTACGCCTCGACTATGCCGTCACGCAATAACCTTCATTGTGTGCCTAGGCACGTGATATACTAATTGCTACCCCTATACAATGTACTTTTCTATTGCAAGTTTTACAAAAAAAAATTTAGATTGCTGAATGTAACATTTTCAGTTACAGAGTATGAGTTACATTTTAAACATGTACTTTTTAAAATTCTGTTTTTCCTTTAATTACAGTAAAACTATTAATACTATTGTATTTTCAAAATGTTAAATTGATTCTTTAAACATATTTTTTTTAGTGAAAAATTCAATTAGGGAAAAATTAAATATCATTTTTGTTAAAAAAAATGCAAAATACATTTGGATATTTCAAACACCTTTATTAATCAGTTCAGAAACAGTAAATTATATTTTTACATCAATTTTTGTCGGACTGATATGTAGTTACGACTTATATAGATATTTTCGGGAGTTTTTTTTCACTTTTTGTACCCATTTCCCTGATGGCCATTTTGTTGATTTTGCGGAGGGAAAGGGCGGATAGGATTGGCTTGTGGTCTTGGACGAATTCCACCCCGTCCAACTCTTCCAACCGGATGTCCAATAACATGTCCAGCTGGCATTCTAACTGGTTGTCCCATCTGTTGCCCAACTGGCATTTCAGCTGGTTGTACAGCTGGATGACCAACTGCCTGTTCTAGAAATCCATTCTGATATAAATTATTCTGACCATTTTGATTATTTCCTGGCCTAACGTGTTGCTGATTATTTTGTTCTTGAAAAGGTGCTTGATGTGGAGGTCTCTGGTTATTTCCCCATTGATCTGCCCCTTTAAAAAAAATATTCGGTTCAATATTTTTTTCAATGATACAAAATTATTACATAATAAGTCTGCTAATCAAATTAATTTTTGTATACAAATCGTAAAAAAACTGATTCCAGGATTATGAAAGGTTCTGTGCGAGGATTTAAAAAATTTTGACGTTAAAAATACTCCATTATATTTAGTATTTTTTGTAAGTAAAATGGTAGGTTGTTAGAAAAAATTGGCTTTGGGATCCAAAAATGATTGAGTCGATTTAATCAGATGTTTCGGCTCAGATCAGAGCCCTCATTAGTGATATATTTTTGTATTTTCTAGCTTTTAATAAATATCACTGATGAGGGCTCCGATCTATGAGTCTAAACGTCTAATTAAATCGACTCAATCATTTTTGGACCCTAAAGCCAATTTTTTCCAACAATGTACCATTTTATTTAAATTAAGGGTTTTTGTAAGTTATATTACTTTTTAGAAAAATTAAGCTAGCTAACATTCTTCACGGAGATTTTTTTTATTTTTTTTTTATTTTTTGGTGATGAGGAAAAATGGCAAAATCTTTTATAAACGTTGTACAGGACTCTCCTAGGATGGGTCTAGGCATACCTGTTAAAACCAAAAACCCCCTCTCTCGAACCAATACACCACCCGGTTTTAAGTTTCTCATAATTTGATACTATAGCTATAGTGAATTTCATAACATTGCAATTTGGGTAAAATATATCAATTTTGATTTTGAATGGTATTTTTTAAAAATTGAAACAAAAAATATACATCTTTACAAAAAATGTGTGAATGAAAATTTTTAGACCTTTTGTGAGCAAACAAGTTTAAATTTTAATATTTTTTTGTATTTTGAATAATTTCACTGGAAAATAGAATCTGATTATTGAATTTTATCATGTTTTAAAATGTTATAACTTCTTCAATTTTGGTCAAATTGAAACACATCATTGAGATGGTTTGTGGAGATTTTAGAGCATTATCTTTCGGATATATATCTCATAGATCGTAATTAGTACAAAAAAGGAATGTTCAATTAATATAGTAATTTTTGTTTTTTATTTGAACTTTTGTTGGAATTACTATACTTACCAATGGCACTATCGATGATAATCATGAAAAAACAAAGTAGAACAGCGTTAAGTAACTTCATTTTTGACCGATTACTAAAACTACTTTCTTTACCCAATGTGTAATCATAAGCAGTTGTGCATTTATATGCCAATTCTTACATAATTTACGAGTTATCTTCTAAAAATAATCCTCTCTTTGTTTGATATAAATTAAGCAAATGCGTAAAAAGCCTCAAAAATTATGAAATCTTTAAATAAAGATTAAAGTTGTGACTAGGGAAGATGGAATTATTTAGAATTATTTTTTAATGTGTATTTTAAGTTTGTGCAATTAACTGTAAAAATACATATTTGCTACGAAGTGGAATTGATTAAGTAAAATAATAAAAAATATCTTAACTAATTTCTGTCTTCAGTTGAATATTTATTAAAGACTATGTGGGCAAACAATACAAGAATAAAATGATTTTGTGAAATGTTTGATTTCATGTCTTTAATCTTTATCTTGACTCAAAACTAAAATCATTATATTATTTTTGTATTGGCATTGGGTCAGTCTCTTCGATTTAAAATCAATAACACAGGTCTGCAAATAATGGGTTTGTATTTGTTGTTGGAAAACAAAAAATCATTTCCGGGGTAATTTTTTATGCAGAATCCGAATCCGAAATCAGAATCAGCCTATCACTTCAGGATTTTGAGATATTTGAGGTTATGTGCTCGGAAAATGGGGTTTTTCGCTACTTTTGAGGTTATGTACAGGGCGCAAGAAATTTTTTTGGTTTTTTTCTCAAATGTCATCATTTACCACTACTCTTTCCCTTCAAAATGAGCTAATGAACAGTCACGAGCGATTTTTTTTCACAAAGATGCGGCCATATCAAGTTTTGACATTTATCCGAACAACCTTATGAGCGTTCACATTGAGTCTTTGGTGCGTACCATTTTGCATTCGAAAATTTATCTTGAAAATTTGTGCTTGTGGGTTTTGATGGTCTGTGAATAAGAATTTATAGTCAGAAAATTGACATTTCCATTTCTAAGATGGAGGATCGAAATTTATGAAATTAAACGATTGCGCTCTCTAAAAACTCTAACTCGGGGGTTTCGGAGTTGCTGATTACGAAAATGAGGTCGCAAGATTGACATTTCCATTTCCAAGATGGTAGATTCAATTTCGAGGATCGAAATCGACAGGGAACACAGTATTGGTATCTGAAATCCTGCATTCGGGGGTTTTACGGTCGTCAAGTATTTCATAAAAAAAAAAAAGAATTTTTTGCTCAAGGTGATGAATTTAAAATAAAGAATAAAAATTAGCTAAATAGTGATAGGCTGATTCTGATTCCGGATTCGGATTCTACGTTAAAAATTACTCCGGAAACGACCTATATCTTTTCAACAACAAAACCTTGCAGACCTGTGTAATTAAAGAAACATATTATGGGGATAAAAAAAAGCCAAACTTTTCGGCCACAAATGGGACCCTCCTCAGTGCCAGCTAATTTCATGAACTTGATGACTAAGCTGTTACGTGCAAAAAAAAACAAAAAATCTATATTTTTTTGTATGTTTACAACTTAATTACCAAGTCCATGAAATTAGCTGTAATATGTTTCTTTAATTATTGATTTTTAATGGAAAAGACTGACCCAGTGCCAATACAAAAATACTATAAGGAAAAAATTGAACTCAAACAAAAAAAAACAATAAAAAGAACAAGCTTCAAAAATTTGCTAATTTACAAAATTATTTTCTCAATTATATTTTTGAAATTTATAACTTTTAATGTTAAGAAGTTATTTCGTTTGTATTTACCCAATTTCATAAAATTCTGTCTTTGAGTCTGAAAATAGAATAAAAACCTACTAAAACCTTTAGTCCCTTTCTAAAGTAATTGAGAAAAATCTGCTCCTGGTTGGAGTGTTCCTGTCTATTTGAATATTCCCCCCATTCCATTATAACCTAACGACTGTAGACTTCGAATTACTTCTGCTCGTACTTAAGAGGGAATTGATAATTTTTTAAATTCCATTTGTACATTTCACTATGAAGACGTCAAGGGAAAAATTCGTAAAGTACCTATCCCACTATTTTCAAGGTCGCTCTTTTCAATGGTGCAATCCAATTTACATAAAAATTCCATTTTTTTATTATTTGTTTGCAAAATAACACAAAAAAACGCAAAATTTTTAGTATCATTTTTTTTTTTCATTCTACATTTTGAACCTCTTATCGTTATGTTTCCTAACCTTGAAGCACACTAATCGTATCTTCGATTGTTGTACTTTCGAACTATGTACTTGGTTTTTTTTTTCTACTAGTTTACATTTGCAAAATAACGTGCAAAGCAATTATAAATTCTTGCAATTTTCGGACTATTCAAATTTTTCGATTGGAACGTCTTTTCTCATTTAATAAGCAAGATACATGTCGTTTTCATAGTTTTTTGGGTTGCTAATTACGAATTTGACATTGTTTTTGCAAAATTAATTAATTTAAACAATTTGTTCAAACAAATTATGCAAAATATTCAAAATTTTTGTAAATTGATCCCAGAATTGTAATCTGCGGCAAAAAATACATAAGAAAGATAAATAGTTGATACTCATTATTTAAATAATTATACAATAATATTAACAAAGTACACAATATCTTACTTCTGTGTTCAATAAACATGTTACATATGATTTCTTAGGTTTTTAGGGTGACTGACAACGAATTTGATAATATTTTTGCAAAGTTAATTAATTTAAACAATTTCTTAAACAAATTATGGAAAACAAAAGAAGCTCCCAAAGTCCTCTCTGTCACATGCATTAAAAAGCAGAACCAAGAATATATTATGAAGAGAGCCTTGAAATTCGGGAGGCAAACACGCAAATTTAACATAAGTAGCTGTAAGCTTAGCGCTATGTGGTCCAAGTTCTTTATCTACTTCATAGTCATCAGTATATACAGTCAGTGGAATAACGACCCTTTTGTCCTCGAAATGCCTCTTTTTTGTTTGCCAATGAGATCCATGGATAAAATCAGAAATTATGCCCTGAGGAGCGGGACTCTGAAGAAAATTAGTTACACTGGACAAGACATTTGGCAACTCTAAGAAAGATTTTAAAACTTTTCTTAGTGGTATAAACGTTCCTATTACATGATCAGGTTCAAGAATAATTTTATTATTGACATTTCTTGCAAACAAGTCAGTATCAATTTAAAAATTTTCAGGCTCAATATAATATTTTTTATTTTTAAAAAACTTTAGACGCAATTACTCTGTGCTAAGGTCTTTGAATGGAGATTTCAGGATGCTAAGGGTATCAGAAATTTCTTTAATAACAGTCGGGTCAACATTTTTAGATTCTAGTTTAAATTTAATAATCTCATCCATCACAGACAAAGTTGAGGATAAAAATTCAGACGTGTCATTGACAAATTCTTGAACAAGGGAACGAGGGCGACCAGGTTTAGAATACAACCTAGCCACTAATTGGGAAGCATATGTTTCAACATGCTCATTTAAACTTTTACTATCAAGCTCCTTCGAATTTGAAACCACGTCATTATCTGGAAGTATCACAGGCTGAGCATCCTCATCGGAAGCAATATTATTATTTTGTAAAGGCTGTTCAACTAGATAAGGATCAACTTTAGCATTATCATTAGCACAAAAATTATGAAAAAGATTCAAATGCCTTCTTAGGTGAACCCAAGAGGAACATGTAACATAACAATCAGTCTGAACACATTTATACACATCTGTGTACTTATCTAATTTGTGATTAAAACACTTTGGCATCTTTAAATATCTAAGTGAGATCTATTACGTAAACAAAAAAATAATTTTCAAAGATCTAAGCTTTTCAAGCTATCAACTATTCAAACTATTAAAACTATAAAACTATTCAAAGCTATCAAAGCTTTACTGAAATTTCTTTAAAAGTTTAGGAAGCTGAGTATCATTTCTCTGATTGTCAAACCTTGTGTCCAAGCCGTAAAGTTTCTTTTGAATTAGCATCCAAAGGCGATAACTCCCAGTCGAATATTGAGCATGAGTTGCATGAATTGCCTTGAAACAAATATCTAATGCATGAAGAGGAGATTGGACCAAATACTTGATTCTTCTGTCCAGTACAACATAGCAGGAATCAATCTTGTCAACTGCTGACCCACACACTACGCAAAATGGCTGGACGGTCAGTTTCCAGTGCGAGAATTTTTCGTAACCCTGCGATATGAATGTGTCAAGTTTTCCAGAACTCTGAAAATTAACAGATTATAATTAGACAATTCTAGATTGAATTAGACAATTAAAAAGTAAATAAAAAGAGTAGTGGAAAGTAGGTAAATCAATTAAGGAAATCAGTCCTTCTTGAATTTCAACAAGTGGGGGTCTCCATGATGTTGTCTTTCCCTCCTTTTTAACGCGGGCCACAGTCGTGACAAAATCCAGATGATAAAGTGATAAAAGAGTATCAGTGTTTTAGCATCTGTAATAGAATATATTTTAATCTCATGACAGTTGTTACCAAATGGCAACAATAATGATATTAAAAAGAAGTCCCTGTAATAATATTAGCAAAAAAAATTACAAAATAAATTACAATCTAACGCTCAAAATATTATCCACTTATGATCAAAGAATTCAAACCTTTGTCCAGAGTATCGTCCTCTAATGAAGCTAAACTATCATTTAGAGCAGGGCTTTTAATTTCAACAGCCTGTAGAGCAGCGAAAACTTCAGCAGAGAAATCATCCCAATTACTATAAACCTCCAGTTTGTGATCTGGATAAAGGATCTCAAAATCAATTTCAAACTGGAAAAGAGAGAAAATTCAAAATTTACTTAATTTACGAAAGACCAAATGAAATGCTCAAAGCTCAAAATGTTGGATTAAGAGAAGAGCATATTTACCAAAGTGTAACCTAATCACTCTCGCAGAACTGGGTAATCTGATAGGTACGATTAAATATTTTTATGAAGTTCAAATTCTTCATTTTGTGAGTTGCTCGATCCTAATTTTGCTCTGGAAAACTTACGTTTTTTCTCTGGTAATTCCGAGGAAGCTTGAAGCATTCGAATTCTGGCCTTAGAAGTGCTTTTCCAATAATCCAGAACAATGTCCCATGGTTCTGTGTTGTCCTTAAGGAAATTCAATTTTTCTTCTACATCTTTTAAAACTGTAAAAGAAAAATGTAGAGTTAAATGCAGAATAATAAAAAGATGCTTAAATCTTCAATAAACTAAGTAGCGAAATTCTTTATCTTCACCTGAATCCTCGATTTCTGTGCCTGAATCAACTTCGTCTTTATTATTAGAGATTAGACCAGAAGCTCTAAAATCTTTACGCAGAGAATAGTATTTTGGCACTAGTTTTCCTTTGGCTAGGCATTTGTGATTGCCTTCCTTTCGGTAGGGAATATAATAAGTTTCCTGAAAAACGAAATACATAAAATAAAAAAAGTTCTATATTTACATTACCGTGAAAAGTTTTAAAATAAAAATACACATAAATAATAATTTATTTACAGCATCTTCATCCGGGAATAAGCTTTTAATAGCTTCAACTATTTCTGAAAATACTCCTCCTTCGATCCCGAAAATAATAAATAACAAATACTAAGAAAAATTGTTCAGCTTTTGATTCGGATAAGCCAATTATTATATTTTTCCAGTGTTAATAACTTACTTTGAAGATTTTGCAAGTTCCTCTTCTATTATGAGCTCACCGAGTTTATTCTGATCCTTTTCTACCTTTAGTCATGTTGCTCTGCTTGCCTGAGTCAGAAGACAACGTCCAGAACCCGTCTTGCTGTGTTTCAATTTGCGAGTCATTGGGACTTTTCCGCTTTCCTTTAGACTGATTTTCCGGTGAAATGGACAAGTGTCTCTTGTTGTTTAACTGAGTACAATTAGATGGCCCCTGAATAACAATAGATGTTAGTTAGAACTTTTGGATTATCTAAGAAAATAAAGCAAAAAAAGAGAGGAATACTCACTACAGAAGTAGAACAAGAATCTGACGAGACTACAGCATCACCGACATTGCTTTGATTAGTTGATATCTCCTGTGACATGATAAGTCAAAAAAATTATCAAATAAGTTGCAGTTAGTGAAAATCCAGTCCGTGATTTAGTGAAAAAGGAAATGAATATCAGTGTTTTTCACTGATTTTCAATCAATTTTCACAAATTTAAATTTTTCAATATTTAAGCACTGCTTAAATATTGAGAAAACTTAAAGAAATACATACAACGGTAAGTCTAAGGAGCTCCTTAACTTTCTGAATAAAACGAATTCTGTGGCCAGTCACCGGTATAAGACCCTCCAAAATATTTGCCCATTCGAATGACACTAATTCACTTAGTGAATCTAAAGTAATGTCTTCAGCTGAAATATTAAAAAAGTTCAGGTTAATATACCAAGCCCATAAGAAACTTTAGAGCGAATATTTTTAAAACATTCAAAATACTTGACTACTTACCTTGAAAAATTTCAAAATATTGTTGAAGATTCCAGGCCTCCAACACGTCCTCAATTTTTGAAAGTGGGCTTGAATTTTCCATTGGTTCAACTTTTATCACTTCCACCACGTGGAAAATACCGGCCGGCGTTGCTATTTTGAAAACTTGTTGGGGTCTTGGGGGACGCGAGCGACAAGCGTCATGCGCGATTGGGTACAGTAGCTATAACCGTATAGCTGTGGGGTACAAATTTTCTCACTGCTATGTTATTTAGACATTACGGCTAGACGATATAGCAAATGGTGCTAGATTTGTCACCTAAATTTTCTGTCTGCAAGAGATAAATGGTTTATGTGTCTCAGATATATAGTTTACTGTTCAAACTAAAAAGTATTGCTAATTCAGCTATATTTCCTCAGCAATATATTTATAGCTACAGCACCAAAACCATTTTTTTCAGTGTTTTTGTTCATACGGTTCGATTGATCCATGGTCATAAATTGAGTTTTTCAGTATCTAATTCAAGGTCTTCCCAGCCGCGGTTGAACCTCGCAACAATTGCGTTTATCGAAAACGAGAGTAGAAATATAACACACTGAATAAATATTTTTAATATCTTATGAAAACTAGCTTTAATAAAAACTATATCAACTCAAACAAGACATAATATTTGTTTCGTGAAATATTTTATAGCAATGCAATGTTTTTCATGTACAAAAAAAATATACCTTGTAACTAGGAAAAAAAATATTTATTATTAAAAAATATTTTAATGACGTTTGATACACGTTAAGTTTGTGCGCCCCTTCTGAAAAGCTTCGACATTATTCTAATTTAGAACATTTTTTGAAAAATTCTATAGAACGCGGGAAGAACACTTATTTTACTCTTGTGATTGTTGCCCTCGCTCTGCCCGAGCTTGGTATCTATAGTATCTAGGATAAGTCTGTACTGACTCGGTCTAGCGCGTTTCGCCGACGCGGTGTCTTTTTTGTTTAGCGACCCTTATTGCTCCTTTCTGTCTCTCATTCTTATCTTTTTCCCCTCCCCTTGTCAGGTAATTCATCATCCATGTCTTTTCTCTCTTATTATCTTTTCTGCCTCTCTGTTCCCCAAGTCCAAGTCCCGTACCATTGGTACCTATACAATCTACACGGTTTCTACACCCACACCAGATCGGTACCAACATGAGTTTCTGACTCGGCAGGGCGCATTCTGTTCTTTTGCAGATATTTTCACAGACTTGTATTATGATTAATATATGCGGCATTATTTCTCAAGTGCAACCACTCTCAAAAAATTAAGATCTTTGATCGGTCTCAAACTTGCACAAAGTTTAGTACTGTCGAAATGTACTTCTCACACAAAATATTAATTACTCTCTAAATCTGAATCAGTCAAAATCTACTGATTATCAGTGAAATTTGACTGATTCAAATAGATAAAAAGAGGTTACTGGGAATCAGTCAAATTTTACTGATTACTTCAGTGAAAATTAACTGATTTAACAATGAAAAATATCGTTTCCACTGATGATTCAGTGAAAAGGCAAATCACTGATTCAGATTTAGAGAGCAGGTTAGTCAAAATCACGCCGAGGTGGAGGGGGTTCAATTTTCGGATTTTGCATATGCATAACTATTTTCGTATGGACTGTACATGAAAAATTTTAATCCACATGATTTCGAAAGAATTTTTGACATTTTGTCAAATGAAGTCAAAAACAAATTTTCAAATACAAAATTTACCCTTTGTTTTTGAAAATCGAAAATTTGTGAGACTTTTTATTGGAGTTTGGCCTTTTTTCTGGAACCTAGGTGGAAGAGTCGGACTGGCGCATTACCGTCATTCAGCACTGGCAATCTACCGACCAAGGAATAATGCCAAGCGTCATTGCGGTTCTGTCGCAATAAAGCCCCTTAATGTTGAAAATGTTGAAACATTTTGACGGATGACCAAAAATCGATGCATGTCAATCATTCCAAAGAAATCGTTGCAGCCGCCAGAAATGATCCAAACTTTCTGAAATCAATTGTTACGGGTGACGAAACATGGTGCTTTCAGTACGACCCAAAAACCAAGCGTCAAAGTGCGGAATGGAAGTCGAAAAATTCACTAAAAGCCAAAAAAACACGGAAAGTTCCATAAAAAATCAAAACAATGCTCATTACAATATTCGATAGCAAAGGAATTATCCACAGGGAATTTGTCCCAACAGGTCAAACAATTACTGGTGCATAATATCTCGAAGTTTTGAAGCGTCTAATGGCCAGAATCCGTCTCACCTAACTCATTGTTCGTCAATTTTTGGCTCTAAATCAAGTCTGAGTGTTGAATCATCCGCCGTATTCACCTGATTTGGCCCCGTGCGATTTCTCCTCTAGCGGACCCGGTTGAGAGAATGGTCAGAGAATACTCTGACCGTTCTCTAAACTCGCGTTATTATGGCTAAGAACGGTAAAAAAACACTTGAAGTATTGCATTTATGTTTCTGCGTTCATATTTGAACAAATACAAAAATTTTATTTTTCTGCGATAAATGCTAAATAAAGATTGTATACCTGTCATGGAAGGCAGTGCAGTGGTTCACAATTGGCGGAACGTCTCCACCGTCAGTATTGGCCATTGGTAGACGTGAGATAAAAGTAGTTGCGCCTCACTCCAATCAATAGTCAACCTTAACTGAGGAGACTATCTGTCAATTATGAACCACTGCACTGCCTTCCATGACAGGTATACAATGTTTTTCTACCTTTTATCGCTGAAAAATAATTTTATTTATTTATTACTATATCTGCTAATTCAAATTTGATCGCATCAGAATCATAAATGCAATACTTCAAATGTTTTTTTACCGTTCTTAGCTATAATAATGAGAGGCAGCGTTGCCAGACACACTGAGCGAAATTATGGAATCTGCATGTTAAAATTATGATACACTATGGTACATGTTTACAAGACGCATGCGCGGCGCGAAATTCAAATTAATATATCTTCAAATACTTCAAAGTTTAATATTTTTCATAAATGAAATGTTAATAACAATTCCCCTACGATTCATATATTATACTTCAAGAAAAATTTGGTTAATCTAACCAAAATTTAATCAGGTCAACCATAGAATTTGACAAAATGGTTTGGTTAGCTTAAGTAAATTTATTTTCTAGGTGTATTTTATTTAAAAAAAAAAATAATAGTTTTTAAATATTTTTAATTTTCCTTAAAATTACATCATTTGATTTAGTGTAAAACAAAGTAATATCAAAGGTTTTGTAGATATTCTCAGTAGCTTATTACTTTTCTCACTGATGATGGCGGTATTAGTTATTATTACGACCTTGTGTTTCATCATCATTTCGTCGACGACGACGTTGTGCACTTAGTGGAGGACGAATTATCAACGGAGGCTCTTCAATTCTGGGATTATTTGGCCAATCCGGATGTCTTACACCAAGTGGATCAATTAGAAATTGAAAATTTCTATTTCCAGCCGCAATTTGCACGGGATCGTGTTGTTGATTAACAACTGGTGGATTCTGGGTATTTCCATCAGGTCTGGATGGTCTAGGAGGTGGATGTTCCGATCCTTTAAAAAAACAAAAAAGAAATATTCTAATCAGATATATTGCTATTTATTCTTATTTTAAAATGGCTTCAATGATGATAAGATCTCTTTGGATCAAAATTATGATCATATTACAATCCATAATAATACTTTTAGAAATAATAATTATTATTTATTGATCATTACTTATCATTTATGTCATGAATATTACATGAATTTTTATGATTATTATATTAAATCATAATTATCAACAATATTAAACACATTATAATATTGAATAAAATTACACGGAGAAAAAAGTTTCTTTGGTATACGGCCAAGGAAAAAATGTCTGATTCAAAAAAAATTTCTTTGATTTAAAAAAATCTATTGTTCCGAGTCAAAGAAAGCATTTTACAGTACAAGGGTGTAGTTTGGTTTCAATATTCAATGATTGGTTGAAATTTACATAAATGTGATTGGTTGAAATTTTGTACAATTAAAACGGGCCTATTACAATTTTGATGACAAGGAAAAACCCTGAACAATAATTAGCTTAGGGAATTTTTCTTTTATTTCGGTGAGGTTGACTGAAAAAATAATTTGGCTGTCCGATAAAAATTTCTATGGCCCCCAATCAAAAAATAAATTTTGATAGTTCAAAAGAAATTATGATTAAAAAATAAATTATTAGTTCACAAGAATTAATTAGTGTGACGGCACTAGTTTCCGGCCATGCACCAGTAGTCGGACAACACATTTCTTTCTCTTGATTGGAATTATTAAATGTTTTAAAAGTTGAACCACATGAAGCAGTTTGTTATTTTCTTTTTAAGCTATTTTTGATAATAGTAATTTACAGCTGACATAAAAAATTAAAATTAGTAGAGCATATACTGGTAACAACTAAAATACATATTTCTTAATACTATATACTGGCCCTAAAACACATTTCACCAAAATGAATGTTCATGGATATTATAATGAATTGAGATACACTTATGGTCCTAACTTACCAGAAATGCCATCATTCGCTCTACTAATTACATATATTGGTAACAACTAAAATTTATATATATTTACCAATGGCCCCATCGAATATCATCGTGGAAAAACAAAGTAGAACAACATAATATAACTTCATTTTTTTTCGATCATAAAATCGTTAAACAAAGATAAAAATTGTAAAATTCTGTAATAATAAAATTATCTTTCGTATAATGTGAGATATTAACAACTAAATTTAACAACTTATATCTGCGTTAAGAGAACAGTTCGTTTGAATCAAACAGACACTCATTTTATATTTTACAGATTGCACTTATATAAGTATAACAAGTGTATACATACAAGTATATATACAAGTATATATTAGTATGTATACATATGTTAGTCTAAGTTAACAAACTTTTTTTCCAGTGTGACGTCACTTATATTGCAAGTTAAAATGACTTGGATATTTTATATTTTGTTACTGGAAGAACTGAAAAAATTAAATTAACTATACAGATATAATTTTGGTTCCATAAACTGACAGAAATTTCAAACTCAACTAATTAATTTTAAATCTCAACCTTGGACTGCTTGTATTTCATTTCATTCTATATAAATCATGTTATTATTATTTTCTAGTCTTGATAAGGACTGAAGCTTCAGTCCAAACGTTGAATTAGTGGAATTAATAAAAATTTTATTTCAAAGGATTTTGGAATGGATTTTTAATTTCCTAAAATACATCTTATAAAAAATACCAGAATTATACTCGTATAAGACAGCGTAACTGTGAAATATCTATGGTAATGCATCACCCAACGATATCACCGCATGAAGAGATATTGTAAAATTTTGCTTGAATGCTAGCGTCGGCGAGCATTGCCGTGTAAGCGCTGCGGGGGAACCGCGATCCACGCCAAGCCCTTCTTCTTTTACTCCGGATGTAACTCGCCGTAGCTTCCTCTAGCGATGTTGCGCTGAGCCAATCCTCTGCAAAGGGGTATGGCTTCTCGAAATCTCACGAGATGGATGAAATTTCAAGTACACAGAGAGATACTACAATTTGGGACCCCTGCCAACAGATACTCCACGTTTTATTTTCGAGGATTTAACAAAAAGCCTCAATACCTTTTCAGCATAGTTCCTGCTTTTTATTATATAATTTCATACGATGTTGTTGTTAATAATTGGCTTTAGGGTCCAAAAATGATAACTCAGGAAGTTACATACTTCCAAACGTTTCAACTCTAATCGGAGTCCTCATCAGTGATCTTTATTTCTAAAATATCAAAATGTTGGATAAAATTTTAAAGTGACATGTTTGATAACATTTCTGCTATTATATTGACCCAAAATTCATAGAATTTATTTCATTTCTCGTTATTTTGGCATAGGGTCAGATTCTTTTTATTTTCTTCGATTAAAATTTTCACTATTAGATATAAAAATACTCAAAATGAAAGCAAGGCAAACGTTTCGGCCACATATGGGGGCCCTCCTCAGTGCCATAAATTCAAAGATTTCTGTAAAACATTAGAATATAGGAGATAATTAAAATAAGGATTATCATAAAATTGAAAAACTTATCTCATATAGCTTGCAATTCAAAATGAAGTAGTCCAGTATGCAGCATCACGAATTGAAAAAATATTTAGAGTTCACTGTGAATAAAAAATCGGATAAAAAATAAACAGGAAAACATAAAAAATTTTACACACGAACCGACCGGAATTTGAAAAAATTTTATTATTAAAGAAGGATGCCAAATTAGTTATCAATGGCAAAACGCGAACAAGGTTTACATTTTTAAAAACTTTTCGTGAAGACTTTGTTACCGGAGTCTCTCACAGAATGATCTGAACTGTTTTCAAAACCGACTCGAGACATATGGCTTTGCTGACCGAAAATTTTTTTATATATAAGCAATCCTGAGAGGTTCTTTTCCTCCTTGAAGAAGACTATTGTCCTATACCTAGTTAATAAATTCGATAAGTATATGGTGATTTTCACAAGTGGACGAAGGCGTGTATTTTTCAAGAAACGATTTTTTATATCAGCTTCACGGACAATCCATTTAACATTGAATTTGCAAGCAAGGCATTACAGAAACATAAATTACTATAATATCTATACATGCAGTTTCACTCAATATTATTTGAGTATGTTAAGAAATAAATAAAAACAAAAAATTGAAAGTTGTTTATTACCGCATTCAGATTTATTCTGAGATGTTTGGAAAAATATTACATTTATCTTTGAAAAATAACAAAAATGCAATTTTAGAATTCGTGATATTAAGTATCACATTTTTAAAAGTATTATTAAATTTAATTTGTTCTGAAAATGGTCAGAACTATAAGATATTCAACCTTTATACTAAATGTGCCATTTTAAAATTTTAAAGTGACATGTTTGATAACATGTCTGCTATTATATTGACTCAAAATTCATAGAATTTATTTCATTTCTTGTTATTTTGGCATAGGGTCAGGTTCTTTTTATTTGATCATTATACATATGAGCCCTATTTTGAAACAAACTTTGATAATATGAAAAATGTAAAAAAATGTAAAATGACGTGAGAAAATTTACATAAAATTGTAAAGAAAACATCGATAAATTACCCAAAAACTGCCTTAGGAATAACAATAAAATTCTAGCACGTAACTCTAAGATGAATCAACTAACAAACCAGTATATATTTTTGTCTAAATGTTACTGAAGATATAGATGTAAGCTGAATTTTCAGCTGCTTGTAACTGCATTAAACATAGGTTGCCAAAACGTAAAATTATTTCTATTACAAGTTTCGATATTTCCAGAGAAACATATACAGAATATTCAACACTTTGTAATTGAAATTTAAATAAACATTTTCATAAATTTACTAAAAAGTAACAGAATTTTCTGAAATTCTGTATTAATTTTGGGAGGCTGTAGCTGAATAAAAGTCCAGTCACATGTTCTGGGAAATTGCGGCAGAAATTTCTAACAGTGTAGAACTCGTATTAGCAATTCTAAGCTAATTTTTATAAATAATCCTTTGTAATTTTATACTACATATGTACTTGCATCTATATCTTCAGTAGCATTTAGACACAAATATATACTAGTTTTTCAGTTGATTTACCTTACTCTCTAAATATGAATCAGTCAAATTTTCACTGATTAAATCAGTTATTTGCCTTTTCACTGATTCACCAGTGAAAAAATATTTTTCACTGTTAAATCAGTTAATTTTCACTGATCAAATCAGTTAGAAAAATATATTTCACTGTTAAATCAGTTAATTTTCACTGAATTAATCAGTGAAATTTGACTGATTAACAGTAACCTCTTTTTAGCTATTTGAATCAGTGAAATTTGACTGATTCAGATTTAGAGAGTAGAGTTATGTGCTAAAATTTTATTGTTATTCCTAAGGAAGTTTTTAGGTAATATATCGATGTTTTCTGTACAGTTTAGAGAAGGAAATTTTAGTAAATTTAAGTGAAAATATGTTCATATTTTCAATTTAAATTTTGTAAAGTTTCGTATTTTGTAGACAAATTAAAAAAATTCCAATTGATATTTATCAAGTTAAAGATACGATTGCAAAATATATCTTATATCTTAGTTTCTTCTTTTTTTGAGGCGAAATTCTCCTATAATTTATGGCATTTTAACCCCAGAAAATCCTTATAGAACATTTTCCTATTTTTTATCGGACTTTACTTACCGTCAGAAACTGTGCTATAAAATAGGGGGCTTCTTCCGAAAAAACATCATACAATTTCCTACTCGAATGTCTAATTAAGACTTTTTAAAAACAGCAAAAGATCACTGTTTTGATTCCGGAATTTTTACCGTTTTTTATCAGACTTTTTTCGGTGATTGGAATACTAAAAAGTTCATATAAACTTGTCGGAATTTTTCCTGTTTTTTATCGGACTTTTTTCGACGCAAAAAAAGCAAAAATTTCTTTTCCCTTTTATCGATCCTTTTCTCCTTCTTCCCTCTTCTCTTTTCACGTTTCTACCTTCATTTTTCTACTTATCATTGACAACCTGTGTCGAAAGAGAAATTATTCAGACTTTTATTATTATGCACAATTACGAAAAAATGTTAGTAATTATATTAGGCAATTTAAATATTTATGTAGTAAAGTAATTTTTGCTCCTTTAAAGTATCAAATTGTAATATATAACTTCTATACTTTCCCAGTGTACTAGCAATAACTATTATTGCACCTAAATTTTCCCAAAATTCCTAACTTTTTTTGCAATTATCATTATGAAGTATAACAAATATTCCTGTATAAAGTCTCTCAATGTTGAGGTTTTTATTCTGATAATTTATCGGAAAGCTGACGGACCATAGAAAGTCCCATAATTTATCGGATGATTTGATTTGCAGTGACTATTCACTGATGGCAGCAGCACTAATTCTTTCACTGAGAATCAGTGAAATTCGACTGATGAATCAGTGAAATAGATTGAACTCACTTATTGAATCTGTGAAATCTTCAGGTAGGAATAATAAAGTCAGCAATATATTCCAACGATCGATGAGCTCGTTTATTTTTAGACTAAACAACACCAAAACGAAATTACGTAATTATTATTTTTTTTAAGGGACGATAAATCAGTAAAGTGTAGATGAAACTTTTGAATTCGCGAATTCAAAATTTATGTTGACGTGACGCATTCACTGATTCCTCAGTGAAATCAAAGCAGGGCACTGATTCATCAGTTGATATATTTTCTCTGCACTGCAAAAAGAAGTGTCTTAATTTAAGATACTTGTGTAGTCATATCTAAGATGTTTCGGTAGTCACTTTCAAGTTGCTTAAAACATCTTATTTGAATACACGTAAAATATCTTCAGTTGAGCCATCGGTAACACAGATTACTTAAGTTACCAACAGTTTATTGTTCCTATAACCTCTACACTGTGAGAAAAAGCTTACGGCATACCGGTGTCTGCTACACATGTGGTGGCTTACATGGCTGTACGTACTTCTTAAAAAAATTAATTCAAGTAAATGATCTATATTGGAAAAGGAGACAAGCGATTTAGCAAACGTATCCAATACGTTAAAACAGAAGGTATACCTGATGTCGAGTCACGTGTTGCTGATACGATTTACACTTTTTACATGTAGCTCCGCATCCGTCATATGTAAAGTTTGAATAAAGAATCGTGTCGATGAAATTGAACAATATATTCCTCTAAATGAGTTGATATTACGCCACAGAAGAAAAAGATGGAACAGTCAAAACGCTCCATTTCTTGAGGTTATGAACTGTAACTATAACCCTTTGAGAGATTCTATCTTTCGACCACTACTTCTTTGACACTTTACGCGTCTTAGTTTTTGCTAACTTATTGACCTGCTATATCTTACAATTCAGAAACATCTTATGCCAGAACCATCTTATGACACCCTAAAAATCTTAAACTAAAACACATTATCTAACTCAATCAAGTATCTTATTTTGTAAGACGGAAATTACATCATTATTCGTACCAAGATACGTAAGTCGTCTTAATTTTGAATAAGATACTTCGTGAGACATCTTATTTTAAGACAGAAGATAGCAAATTTCCATCTCATATCTTACAGTAAGATACCAGGTAAGACACTTCTTTTTTGCAGTGTGATATAATTAGTGACTATTTCACTGATTCAGGTTTAGAGAGTACAATTTTTTACTAAAGCTGTAATAACAACTTCAGTTCGAGTCACAAATTTTACTGTCACAGTATTTTTTCATTTCAAAAAAGACTAAAATAAAGTAAACATATTGAATTTTTATATTCGAATTTTCTTATAAATTTTTACTTTAAGTTCAATTTTGTTTCCTTTCTGTGATTTTGGCAGGATTATGAATCCTAACATTTACAATTCTCACTCAAAAAATTGAATAAATTTAAAACAAGTTGTAAATTAAATATTCAGAGTTAAGTTAATTAAATATTCAAAAACATCTTTCTCTCCACACAAGAATCACTAAATATGAAAATGCTTTACAATCCACAAAATATAATTCACTGAAAAATCAAATCTCCAAAATACATATCGTACCAAATTTCATCTCAATTTATCGAACAATTTAAGACGTTTTTTCAAATGAACGTCGACTTATGTTTGTCGACAGTCGGCAAGATGCTTTATGTTTTTTCCCACGGATTCTATAGATTTGTGACCTGAGGGGTCTGAGCCCCAAATCCCAAGTTGCCTAAAACCTGTTGGTTTCATCCGGAAACGTAAAATTCTGGTGATTCGGTCATGGATGCTGAGGAATTGTATAGGACCTAAAATGTAGTAGTGGGTGGGGTATGGGTTCGGTTAGGGTTGCAGGGGCGGGGGGCGTTTCACAGGCACCCTGCATGGGGTAGTTGCAACTCACGCGACACTAGAGCCATCTATATCCTGAGAGATTTATGGCCATTTGACTGCAACGGCTGTGCTCGAAGCAACTACACACCACAGTTCGCTTGCTGTTGGTGCTGCCCCCTGTCGAGGCAGCGCGTTGTTGCTCCACAGGGGTTACGTGCAATTCGCGCTCATGCCCGAGATGCTGATAAAAAATAAATCGGACTTGATCTCAATCCAATCGCTTTTACTCTCTTCCTTTCATTTCTTTTCAATCTCTACCAATTTATCCCTTTGAAAAATTCATCTCTGTTTAAATATATGTCCTACGTGAGTCACAGACGAAGTTATCAATACATTTTTTGCTGTCCACATAACTTTTTTTATAATTAAAATGTCACCCTGAAACTTTGGATAATGCACTGAGAAAAAAATGTATGCAACAAAACTTTTTTTGTTCTGCTGACAAAACATTTTGTTGTCCTAGCAAAACATTTTGTTTAAGTAACCAAAATTTGATAGATATAGCAAAATGTTTTGTTGGCACAACAAAAGAATTTTTGTTGTATAAATACAAACAAAATATTTTTGTTGATTTGACAAAACTGTTTTTTCAGTGTGTAAGGGAAAAAAATAAACTACGTTTACTTGTCTTGTTTTGGTAGAAATTAAACAAAAAATTCCGACAAAATTAAATATGGAGGATTTTTTTCGTCCTTCAGATATGCACGCAAAATGAAATATCGATTTAAAACTGTAGGAAATTAAATAAAAGGCACTGAAAAAGCTTTATATGGTCCTAAATATTTACCAAAGTAACAACCATTTTAATAAATGAACATATTTGTGGGAATACCGATCGTACCGTAGAAGTCTGTATAGAACTTTTAATTTTGGCAAATTTTTAAAAAATTGTTAGATTAGATTTAGATTCTTAAACCTTAAAATCCTTATAAAACCGAGTTTTACTCAAGTTGTGCCATTTATGTAAATTATCATCCAATTTGGTATCAGTCATTTTGAACAAATGTGCGCTTTGCCACAGAATTTTCGTTTTACTTTATTAAAATTCCCCCAAATTTTTATCGGTTTCTTTCAACTTTTAATTTTGAATGTGAACAAAAAATTGTCTTCATCGGAATTGAAGTGGTCGAGTGGTCCATTTAGGACATGGTTTTATTTATATTTCTTTAGAACATTTGTAGTCAGACAGTTTTATTTTGAAGCTGAATCTATTTCCAATGCAAATCATGGTAAAAGGTGTCCTAATAACATTTTTTGGAATTTTTTATTCTATTTTTAAATTCGCAATTTCTATCAAGTGGTAGAATTATGTTGCTTATTTTTCATGAATGTAGTGGTGGGACATGGGAAGCAATACATCGACATCTAAAATGGTAAAGATCGATGTTTTTCGAACATCAATTAATTATATACGTTCGTTTTTATATTGAACATTTTTCAAAGAAAAACAAATTATTCGATAAAATGCTTTATAGTCACCGACAACACAAATCGCAATGACCTTTTTTTAGTTTATACTTTTAAATAATATTTGAGAAAAATAATTCAGTTTAATAAAATTCCGCTTCTGTACTTATAATTTGACAACGTTATGCTTACCCAATTTCTAGCAAAAAAGGTTTTTTTCTGAAATTCTGAAATATGGTAATTTTTTTGTCTCTAAACTTTTGTCCATGAAAAATAAGATACCAAGTCAAAACTTTGTGAGATCAAAGAAAAGGCATTAAGAAAGGTCTATCAACTCTCAGATGTTTTAAATTTAAAAAATATTGTTTTTTCCTGAAATATATTCTTTTATATTTTAAAGAATTTGATATCTTTCTGTAGAAAAAGATACGCACTCGACTGTGCGACTAGTGATTCTCCGATACTGTAAGCAGTAGCAATAATTCCGAACTCAACCACCTGATTTAAAATATTTTTTTATAATTATAAAAATTCAAAAATTGACATACATTCCTTAGTGCCATTTCTTTAATCTCACAAATTTTTCACATGGTATTTTATTTTGCATGGACAAAAGTTTACAAACAACAAAATTACCATATCAATCATATGGTCACTCTAATGACTGATGAGCAATAAAATGGAAACATCGGAAACCAAAACCTTGGTGTCAAAAACACCAAAATTGAAAGCAAAATATCGATGTTTTTCAATGTTCCATCACTACATAAATGTGTTGGGAGAATGAGGAAGAGAAGTACGAGACTGGATGTAAAATTAATTCTAGTAGAGGGGTTTTTATGGAAAAAAGTAAAGAAAAAAAACGAAAGTTGACGTACGTGTGAACGGTTGTCGAGAAGATGGCCGGTGGGGTTGAAAGCGAAGCGGTTATTATCTATCGCTCTCGTTACCACAGGTTGCTCGTAAACCGGCAGCATTGGGGGATGAGGCAATGGGTCGGAGTACGAAGCATAGGTAGAGGTAGACACCAGAGCTCGTACCATTTCCGTACCTCTGAAGTAGTCCCCAGTAGAAATCTCACCCTCTCTCAGCAACCCCTGCAGGTTTTGCCAGAGTGTGAATGGCTGCTTGCGTTGAGGGGGCCATTCAAACAACTCGACTAGAGATTCGATTAAAAAAAGGACCACTGATCATTTCGATTAACTTCTGTCTCTGATCATTGAACGATCACTCTTTTATTCTATAGTTCTGGCCATTTTTTTAATGGCCATTATTTTTTTAAATGAAACATTGCATACACTGTTTAAAATCTTATTAATTTTAATAGACTTTAATATACAAGTGGTAAATTAAAATTAATGAATTTGTATATTATTAAAAATTAATATACATTTATATTAAATTTAATAACTTTTCAATAAAAATATATTCAAATTAACAAACATTATTAAAATATATACACATATGTATTTTTTAAGATGAAAGTATTTTAAATTCAATATATATTACTGAAAAAATCTTCCATTACATGTAATGCAAGTTTAATAGGGAAATTTCTAACAGTGTATTTCACTATTAGGGTTTGATCCTCCAAAAAAATGTTCCTTTATTCAGAAGCTGGAAATTTACTGTACAACGTGCAGCGCTTTAATCAAATGGTTGGCAGGATTGCCAAAAATTTGAAAATCTCTGGTTAGGAATGAACAAAATTTTCAATTTTAATAAGTGTTTCTATCTTTTGAACCATTATGAAATTGAAAATGGTAATAACGACAAAGCGCCGTTTTGAAAAAAAGTTGTAAACCGAGCAGGGGTAGAATTTCCACCTAACTCTCTAAACCTGAATCAGTGAAATAGTCACTGATTATATCAGTGAAAATATATCAACTGATGAATCGTCCCTTAAAAATAATGATAATTACGTAATTTCGTTTTAGTGTTTTTTAGCCTAAAATAAACGAATTCATCGATCGTTAAAATATATTGCTGATTTTATTACTCTCACCTGAAGCTTTCACTGATTCAATAAGTGAGTTCAATATATTTCACTGTTTCATCAGTCGAATTTCACTGATTCTCAGTGAAAGACTTATAGCTGCTGCCATCAGTGAATAGTCACTGCGAATCAGTGGCCGTTCACTGATTCAGGTTTAGAGGGAAGGTATGTAGTTCGTTTACGAAAATTAGACCTCAGGAAAAAATAGATAATTTTGCTTTCAAGAATAGCAATATTATTATTGAAGTGCTAATTTGAAAAAGAAAAGATTATTTTTCATGAAAAAAATAATTTTATCAATAAATTTTATTTTTGCTCAAACTTATTTTGTTATTGCTTCGAGCCAAATTTTTAAAAATGATGCGATTCTAATAAATCACAGTTCATTTTTTAGAAAAAAGATTCTCTACAACTTGACCGTTTCAAATTTTTGAAAATGAATTCTTTAACGGTCACGTTGTAGGGAATCTTTTTCCTAAAAAAATGAACAGTGATTTATTAGAATCGCATGATTTTTAAAAATTTGTCTCGAAGCGATAAGAAAATAAGTTTGGGCAAAAATAAAATTATTTTTTTGCGTTTCAAATTTTTTTCAAGAAAAATAATCTTTTCTCTCTCAAATTAGCCCTTTAATAATAATATTAATATTTTTGAAAGTAAAATTATCTATTTTTGCCTGAAGTCTACTCTCTAAATTTGAATCAGTCAAAATCTACTGATTATCACTGAAATTTGACTGATTAAAATAGCTAAAAAGAGGTTACTGATGAATCAGTGAAAATTAACTGATTATTTCACTGAAAATTGACTGATTTGACAGAGAAAAACTTTTGTTACTGATGAATCAGTGAAAATTAACTGATTTAACAGTGAAAAATATTTTTTCACTGGATGATTCAGTGAAAAGGCAAATCACTGATTCAATCAGTGAAAATTTGCCTGATTCAGTTTTAGAGAGTAATTTTCGTGAACGAACTACCTTAATCTTGTCGAATAAAATTATTCGTCTATGAACTTTAAAGCTTTAAGCAAGGTTGATTACGAAACGTTGGAGAACTTTAGATCGAGTCACAAAGTTTTCAGGCAGGATGAATCTGTTTGCAGAAGCTTCAATTGATAATAAAGTAGACCGTGCCGTTATTGCATTTCTACGAAGGGGCGTAAAGTCCACGCAGGCCGTTAAGGATAGAGGAGCACAGAAATAGGAACTAGCAGTGCATAAACTCGTACATGTATAACGTACGCGAATTGTCATTGCATTCAGTGCTGAGAATAAAAGAAAAGCAAAAGATAAATATACACACATGTATAGAAAACTGCTCGACTGGCGCGAGACTGTGGCCGTAAAAATGGGCCGAGTCTGCCAAGAATTTGAAATCTTTTCTATCCTTCTTGCGCTTCAACGACCAAGAGATGCAGGACAAACAACTTTGTCGCATTTCTCTCTAAAGATGAGTAATGGTATCTCTACTTTCGAGAGGATATTTTGTCGTGGTCCGTTTGGCGCGCCACGCGACGTGAGAGTCTCGTGAAAAATCGAGAGACTCAGCGAGAAAAACGAGAACGAAACACGAGATGTAATGAGAGCTAAAAGTGAGAAGGGAAGTAGGTAAAAGAGAAAGAAAGAAAGTTCTCCCTTGGATAAGGGGGCGCGAGATTGGCAATACTGGCTCTTTTCTTCTTCGTTCCTCGACAACCCCAAATTTGCTGCGACTATCCTTTCCTTTCCAGCACGAAGTATCGCTATCTATGTCGAGTTACAAACACCATGAAAACTTGGCTCAACGTGCATGTACTGGACCAGGCACCATGTGCATTTAACCCATTAAGGAAAAGCTGAACCAGCATCGCAAAGACGTCCCGTTACCTTTCACCCAAGTTAACTTCCTCCTGCCTTTCAGGGTTTGGACTTTTTTCTAAAGTTATTTTAATTCTAGTCTTTCAAACATTGCAAGTTCAAAGACAGTATAGTTTGAAAAGAGGTAAATTACGTCAGAAAGTTTAAGAACTTATCGGTATTTTACCGGGAACTTCTTGAGTGATTCTTTTTTTGATAATTTACGAGGATTCAAATCTTCCTTTACGTACTCTCTAAATCTGAATCAGTCAAATTTTGACTTATTGAATCAGTGATTTGCCTTTTCACTGATTCATCAGTGAAAAAAATATTTTTCACTGTCAAATTAGTCAATTTTCACTGAAATAATCAGTGAAATTTTACTGATTTACAGTAACCTCGTTTTAGCTATTTGAATCAGTCAAATTTCACTGATAATCAGTAGATTTTGACTGATTCAAATTTAGAGAGTAAAGCTTCAAAGTGAGCGTTGTGAGCTTATAAATTATTTTTGCTAAAATTCCGAACCTTAATAGTGTTAATTTATGGAAATTCTTTCAAGCAGGGCCGAGTTGAGAAAATTTGGTGCCCTAGACCAGAGCTGGGTAAAATGATTCTCAAAATGTATTTAAAATGTAAAGTGCAAAATAGTTTCGCAAAACTCATTTAAAATGCAAAATAGAAAATGGTTTCCTTTTTTCTATTTAAAATGAAAAATGCAAAATGTATATTTGAAATAGGTTAGTACAAAATGCAAAATGGATTTTAAATAATACAAAAAATTACATCAAGAATATTTATTATTCTTTGCGGATGTGTTCATTTGCTTTAAGTAGCAATTGCATCTCGAATATTGCGTCCCCCATGGATCTTCTTTTTGGGCGCAAAATCACGCCTGCATAACTAAATAGTAAAATAAAATTAGTGTTTCGAAAAATGGCTGCTTGCGCGAGCAGCGCGTGTTGGCTTCCCCCGCTAGAGAAATTCTGCCATCGGCTGTAAACTGGCGCG
Source organism: Diplolepis rosae (assembly GCA_030998225.1). Taxonomy (NCBI): domain Eukaryota; kingdom Metazoa; phylum Arthropoda; class Insecta; order Hymenoptera; family Diplolepididae; genus Diplolepis; species Diplolepis rosae. The sequence continues at coordinate 9,310,910 of JAPYXD010000680.1, forward strand.
CGATTCAATATCGAATTAAATTAATTCAATTTTAAATCGGGCGCCAAATTTTGACCAATGGCAGCATTTCTCCGGTGGGAAGCCAACATGTGCTTTTACTTGTCCAGGGCAGAACCAAAAAAAAACTAGAAAATAGTATTTTAAGTTGAAAATAGGTTGAAAACCTATTTAAAATAGAAAATGCAAAATGGTTTTCTTCTTCCTATTTAAAATACAAAATGGAAAATGGCATTTTGTATTTCAAATAGGTATTTGAAATGGATTCATTTGAAATAGTTACCCAGCTCTGCCCTAGACAGAATAAATATTTGCCCCCTTTCAGTCTAAAGATATTAAGCAATCTGGAGTTATATTAGACAAGTAGAAATTTTTTCTTTCAATGAAAATACAAATTTATGAAAATGACCTCAACAAAAGTGTAAACGTAAGATATGCCAATGGCGTGAGAAAATATACATAAGACACTTCTGTATGTATGGATAACATTAAAAGGAATTTCATTAACTGGTCACTAGGCAGCGCTTTAATTTTTTGCGGTAAATTTAAAATAAAAGATCGATATTTTATATTTTTTCCATCGATTTCTCGTTATACAAATGAACATTTCACCCCGAGTTTGTCGCCCCCTAAATTTTTTTTCATATTCCACGTAGAGCTTTGCTTTTAAAAAGATTGTTTTATTTTTGATAGTATTTTTTATTAATAAACAAAAGATATAACTTCAATGAAAAAATGTTCAAGACCGAAGTTGTAGATCTTTTGGAAATAAACAATTTTGTTTCACAATATTTTTTCCGTATCTCGTATATTTTGGCGGGAAAATTGAATGTTTGATTTTCATAAAACTGTGTAACTTCCGATTTGGAAATTGAATGATTCAATGTGAAAAATCCCTTTTCACCCAAATATTTGTAGAATCATATGTAATTTTCCCTCATATATTGAATCTTCAGTGCATTTTTTTATCTTGCTTTTTTGGAATGTGAAGGTCAAAAGTAAATATTGGAAAGCCCTTTGTTTACGTTAGAAAATTTATGATCGTTATCTCTGTTTAGGAAAAGGTGAAAGCGCCTATGCAAACAAGGTTAATCTAATTAAAGATGTCCACGCAGCGGAAAGCAAAGCGTTGAGACGACGACTGTTTCGCCACCTTTTGAAGAAGTAGGCACCCTCTTCTGGAATAGAATATAGACGCAAATGGTTGTTTACTCAAGCTTGCTTTATGTTTGCATGACGGTTTGCTTTCCAGCCTAGAGTTGCACTTTGTGTTTCTCATCTCTCTTTGCTCTTTGCTCTTTACTCTTTACTCTTTACTCTTTACTCTTTACTCTTTACTCTTTACTCTTTACTCTACCTTGCAATGGTTCACACGCGTCCTACAGATTCGTGCCTATAGTATAGGAACCAGCGCTCTCCTTCGCACATTCATCAGGATTTTCAAAGGAGCTAGACTTTTTAAGCCGCAATAAATTCCCTTCTGGGTGAGGGCGCCGCTCTCTTCGAGAAAAGCAACGACGTTCAATGCGCTCAAGAGTTGCAAAAGGACCTGAATAACGAAGCCCGAAACGGATTTTGGGATTTTGAAATCATTCTTGCAATATCCAGTGAATACAGATTTAAGAAATTACAAGCGTTTAAACCCAAGAAGAAAAAGGTTGGGATTATCAGATGTTTTTCATTTACAGTTAGAGTCGTTTTTTAAGCTGCTGGAAGCGGTTAGAAAAAGTTGATCTGTAACGGTCAATTTTGTATTTGATGAAAGGATTGGATAGCTTTTCTAAAAAGGTTAGGATACTCTGCAACGTTTCGATTTTTAGGGAATCAAAATGAATATACGTTGATTAATTTTAAGATTGAAGATAAATTTCATTAATTTAACAGTGAAAAATATTTTTTCACTGATAAATCAGTGAAAAGACAAATAACTGATTCAATCAGTGAAAATTTGACTGATTCATATTTAGAGAGTATCTAGTTGAAAACAATAAGTAACAAATTATCTGTATAAAAAAGTCGTGACTGTTAGATAAATGAGAAGTTGAGTTTTAAAAAATTTATTTGTTTTGAAGGTATGAGATATTTTCAATACATCAACAAATCCCGTAAAAATTTAAATACTTTTTTTGCAGTTTGCGTATCTAAAAAATTCGTTTTTAAAGTTTTATTTTGAAACATATAATTGGTCAAAGTGAATTTCGTCTTATGTTACAAACCTTTCTTGATAAATAATAGTAATTCATAGGATACTGGAATATATAAAGAATTTGAAATCTTTCAAAAACAAAAAGCGCCTCATTTTCCAAAGAATGATTTCAAATTCAAACTGCTTTATTGCGACATAAGAGTTTGAAATTGTTTACAAAGAAACCGGTTGGAAAAGTATTTTATCTGATAGGTAATTGGTGACCTTCTGATACGGTAGTAGGTTTCTTTGAAAATTTTTTTTTATTGATTCAAGAAAATTTTTTTAAATTTAAACCATTTTTTTTTTAATTGCATATCAAAGAAAGTGTTTACTAAGTCTAGTTATCATTAATTAATTAAAATTTCTAGATTTAATCATTTCAATAATTTATATATATAGCCCACAGATCCAAAGCAAAGGGTTTACCTCAAATAAGTGTTTCAATTCACATCTCGTAGCATATTTTTCTTTCTGTCATCTAAATTAAAAGTTCTTGATAATATAATATAATAGATAAATATTTAATTTATACAAATCGTGTAAAAAGCGAAGCCAAAAGCTCGACTTTCTCTCTAAATCTGAATCAGTAAAAATCTACTGATTATCAGTGAAATTTGACTGATTCAAATAGCTAAAAAGAGGTTACTGTAAATCAGTAAAATTCCACTGATTGTTTCAGTGAAAATTAACTGATTTAACAATGAAAATATTTTGTCCAATTATTCAATTACTGATAATCAACTGATTTAACAGTGTAATATATTTTCTAATTGGTGAATCAGTGAAAAGGCAAATCACTGATTCAATCAGTAAAAATTTGACTGATTCAGATTTAGAGAGTTCCTTTCTTTTCCTAGCCCACTCTCCACGTTTTCCCAAATCGCTTTGAAAAAATTGATTGAATTGTAATTAAGGAAACTTTTTTCGTTTTATGTTTCAGGTGAGTGGCTGGCTACACCAACTGTCTCTGTAATGCCAAATAGGTATCGATGTGTGTATCTGTCGATAGTCAGTTTATCGGTTGTGGCGAACGGATGCTGCACCCGGTGAGTGACGAACCCCGGACTCCTATAGCTCACTTGACCAATACCCTAAATCAATCAGCACGTCCAAGTTCCGTATACTTAATTAGTATACCACCGTAGGTCCTGTACCTATCGTAGCCTGTTTTAGATCGTATAGAGTAGAGGTTGTAAAACTAAGAGCAAATGAAGGGAGCGACTAAAAATAAAAAAATAAAAACAACAAACTAAGTAACACAAACCGTGCGAAGAAGGGGAGGTCGTTGCGCCGTTTCGTGGGAATAAAAAGTGCATGAGCATAAAATTAGAAAACCGAAAATACGTAATTAAAAGCTACAAAATACGCATTAGTTCGTAGTATAATTAGATTTGTTTGTCGCGTTCGTGAAGACGAGTGCACGATTGGGTGTATGAAGAAAATAATGGGTGATTAAGGAGCGATTGTAAAGATTGGTGATCCCGGATCGGTGTACAAATTCCATATTGAGATCCTTCTTTATTATTTACATTTATTATGTTATTTTTTAGTTAGTTCGCTCCAACGCAATAAAAGTGCAAAAGCTCGGCGTGTGTCTTCGAGCGACGACACGATGACTGCTGTTGATGTTATATTTTTGTTATTTTTATTGTCCTCGCATCGATTCGAGAATTCGTTTACACCGTTTTACCCTTTTATGTCCTTTCATTCAAGTCGTTTAAAAACAAACAAGATCATTATTTTAATGATCAGTTTTGATCTATTTCAATCCAAGTTCTTTGTAAACACATTTGCAATTAAGCTTATGGATCAACCGGACCACGTAACATTGGTGATTGCAATTACAGTATTTGCCATTTTCATTTCCATGAACGACTATTTTTACAATGAAAAAGCACTTTTTTAAATTTTACCGATGAAATTATGTTTTGTTATACAAAATAAGTTAGATTAAACAATAAATTTGACTATTTTTGACAAATTTTTGTTGTTGAGAATTTCATTCTTTAGTTCCATTCCTTTTGTACAATAAAACATTTTTTACTGATAAAATTGTTTCGAAAAATGCTTTTTATTGCAGAAAATTGAAAATAAGATTCCTTTCGATACATTTCCATTGAATGCAATTGTCTCAATGTTCGATAAAGTGAAGTTGACTGTTAGTGAAGTGAAAATACCTGATGTAAGATTATTCAGAAATTAACAACTAAAATAGATTTTTTGTACCAAGGAGACCTTATCGATTTTGTTGACATCTGTTTGGTACAGAGAATCCCTTGTAGTTGTTAATTTTGCAATAACTTTACATTCTGTAATTGCAATTACCGAGGTCATATGGTCCAGTTGAACAAAGAAATTGGATGTTTTTTAGAAATTAGTTTTATCCTTATCTGTAAAAAATCGGTATGGATTAAGAATAAAGCAAGATGTTTTTGCTAGATTGCAGGATGTAATCGAGGAGTTGGTCGCAGGTAAACGGTGAAAACGCTGTTCTTTCGATCGTTAAAGTATATAAATATATATTCATGTTCGAAAGTTTTGTTATTATTGTATAGAAACAAATATAACGTATTCGTTTAATATCTGCGAAGGGTAGTAACGAGTACGCGCTGTTCGATCATAATGCCGTCTTTAAAAAAGCATTTAAATCAAGATTAATTTTTCAACGACGTCCTGAGAGTGATAAGACGATAAAAAGAAGCTAAAAAGGCAAAAGATACCCTCGTATGTACGAACCTACCTAGTACCTAGGCGTCTTTGCACACCCAGAAAAGTATTTACTCAAAAACGATTTGTCCGAATAAAAACGTTTCAATTTATTTGTGAGAAAAGAATCACTCATTTTTCAAAACCATCTCCTTATTTTAAATAAGAAGAAAAAATTGTTTTAAGTAAAGAAAGAAAGTATGACATTCAGAAAATATTTTAATTTTAGTTAATTTTATTTATGCTCTAAGTTTTATTTTATTTTAGCAAAATTATATTTATTTAATTAAGAGTTATTTATAAGCTTTATTTACGCCTGATGAAATTTAATTGATAAAATCTAATTAGATTCATTTTAAAATAAATGTTGGTGATTAAATGTTTCTCTGGGTGAAAGAAAGCGTGGCGCTGCCGTAACAGTAATGTTATTCTAGTTAACAATTGTATACGAATAGGCACTAAGTGAAAACCTGGAAGGACGTAACTAAAACGCAGTATTTCTAAGAAGAATGTAATGTTAAGAATTATTTATTTTGTGGATCTCCGAACGAATCTCTCTCATCGCTCCACTGTACTATACGTAATTAGAAGTAGGTTTTACCTACACATTTTAGTGGTAGCTGTGTTTTCTGTGTGAACGTTGTACGTGCAAAATTCTTTTTTTGTAATATATTAGACTATTAATTATTTACCGGTATGATCCTGATGTATGTATCCAATGCGACCAGGGCCGCACCTGCTTCCTATGCATTAAAAAGCAGATAAAGAGAAAGTCCTAGGGGTGGTTGCCGTTCTGAACGCCGAATTGTAATTTTATGCTGATTATACAATTGCTAAAAAAACAAAAATAAATGCGATCCGAATCTAAAGTCTTGACTTTTTAATTCTTTGCCGTGCGCCCCTGGCCGTGGCATATTCCCTTTACAATTCCCTCTTCCTTCCATTTTTTAATATAATTTTACTAGTAAAATCCTAGAGAGATCAACCACTTTGCTTTTCATTTTTATACACTGAAATAATAACTTTTTTGAAAATTAAACAAAACTCTTAATTTTCAACATTTCATAAAAATATAATATTCTTAAAAAGAGTTTCATAGAATCTTTTTGCTTAAGTTTAACAAAATACTTTCTTGGTTAACTTTTGTAAGATAAGAAATATCTTTTTAGTTGAAAATTCAAAATACCATTTTTGGGAAACAATTTTCATTTGAAAAGGAGTGTAAATAAAATTGAGAGGATTTTGAGGTAAATATTCGCCGTGATGAAAAGTGAGGTGGTCCATCCCATTAATAAAATTTTGTGATTATTTATTAGAACTTTGGATATAGAGATTTTAGTATTTTTAATTTGAGTTTCTTTTGTTCTTTTGGAGAATAATTTTACTTATTGCATTCATGGAGTGATAAATGTGAGGTACATGGATAGAGATACACAAGAATTGAAACTATTACATTTACTCGTAAAGTTTTGAAGCTTCTCATCAAAAAGTTAGGATCTAGGTACAAGAGTAGTTCAGAAACACCTTTCCTCTTGAGGAATTGTCTTGTCGAGAAAGTTCTTGATCCTTTCCTACACAGCAGCTAGTACCAGAGAATCTGCAACTCCACGATGCATCTGGTAATAACAGTTCTTGGTAGAATGAGGAAAGGTAGTCAACCAGTGTTGGAATAATTTCTGGAAACTTACCCCAGTAGGAAACAAACTTTGCTCAGTTATGATTAACGAATAATTGAAAAATCTAATTCAATCTCTATATTAATTATCTAAAGCTAACAATTCAGTTTTCTCTAGTAAAATATAACGCAGAGATTACATTGATATGTAATAGTATTCAAATTTGAAAATTAATTTATATAATTCTTTTCATGAGCCGAGAAAATTATTTTAAGAAAACTATGAATTTGCAAATTATATTAATTTTTATTTACATATTTCGGTTGATTTTTTATGAATTAGGCCTTTAGTGTTTTTAAAGTTTCGATTTCTTTAAGAGCTAGAATTTCGAAAACTGTTAAAAGTTAATATGTTTTATTATACTTCGTGATATTTATTAATTAAGATTGAAATGTTCTGAAACGGGAAAAAATTATAAGATCATAGTTGAGAAGATTTATTGGAAATTACCGTTTAATAATTTTCAAAGTAGTTTTTGTTACAATATTAAAGACTGCAGAGTTTTAATATCAAAAGTAAAATATTACTTCAAAGTAATAATAAAATTGTCATTGCAGTGAAAATAAACTGTTTATAAAATAATATTGTATTATTCAAAATCTCGCATTCGTTACAAATTAAAAAATATATACCATTATTAGTTACTTAAAACGTTAACTTAACTTCAAATGAGTTACTGTATTTGCGTTGCAATAAAAATAATCTTCTCATGTTAGAATTGCCGATTGACATACAAAAATCAATTTAAAAAAGCAAATGATTCTTGAGTTAAGCTAAAGACTGGTTAAATGGTAATAATTTGAATAATCTCATTTATCTTCGCTCAAGAACATTTAAGGTTTCATACGATATTATAAATTTAAAGTCAGAAATTAAATTTTAAACTTTTTTAAATTATGAATGAAATGGAAATTCAAGTCTTCAATTTGACATTCGTATTTATCACTTAAAAATATCAATTAATCAACAAGATTAAATTTAGACAAATGTCGTTTAGTAAAAAAATCTATTTGAATGGAATAAAATCTCAGTTGCATATTAATAAATTTTGAGAAATTTCCCCACAATTTGTTAGAAGTTATTCCACATTTTTGTTAAAAAATTTATTTTATCAAGATTTAAGAACATTGTCCTGAAACATTTAGAAAGTTATTGTTTCAATAGGAAACTTCCTGAAATTAAGAAAATTAAATAATACCTACAAATTTCTGGAAATTTTCTCTGCGCATTTGGTAATATATGGGAAAATTTTGAGATTATTTCTTAAAACTTCGAGATTTACGTGAAATTTAAAAACAGAGAGAAAATAGAAAATATTTCGATTATAAATCTAAATTTTTATTAGTTGATCCAACTAAATTAAAGTTTGCTAAGAATTTTTCACATAAAACCAATACCTTTTCATTAATTATAAAAATTTTAAAAAATTTCCTCATAGATTATGCTAAAATTGAACTTATTTCATTTCTTAAACCGAAAGCTGTTATGATTGTTGAAGATCTCTAATAAATAATTTGGCATGAGGTCAGTTCTTTTCCTAATTTTTCATGTGGTAAATAAAAATTCGAAAAGGCAAACGTCTCGGCCATAAATGAGGGCCGTCTTCAGTGCCATACGATTTTTATTTGAATTAAAATATTAAAGATTAAAAATTGCTTGGCTGAAAATATGCTAGGCTGTTTCTGTTTTTTTTTCCTTTATTAATTAATTAAATTAATAAAAAATTATAAGCATGCGAAAGAACTCATGGGTAGGCGTACCCGAAAAACAGTTTCTTTAATATACGCTTAAAGAAAAAATTTCTTTCAAATGAAGAAAGTTTTGTTGATTTAAAAAAAATTTTCTTTAATGTAAACAAATTTATTTCTTTGGATCAAAGAAAATTTTTTTGAATTAACAAAACTTTTTAATTCAAAGAACTTTTTTCTTTGACCGTATATCAAAGAAATGTTTCTTTGTTTCAAAGAAAATGTTTCCAGTTTTTATATGTTTATGTCCAAGATACATAAATTTTTTTTTTCAAAATTTGGGAAATGCCAGAAAGTATAAAAACGGACGTATTATTATATATATATTATATTATTATAAATATTAAAAAATATCGGTAAATTTTCCTACTATGTATTTGGAAATTTTTCCTAAATCCTTGGAAAGCATAGATTTTCCTACAAAAAGTGGAAATATTTCATAGATTTGAGGAAAATAGACCGAATTTTCGGACTTATTTCTGAACTATTAGGAAATATATCAAAAAGGTGAGAACATTTCACAAATATCCTAAGTTGTAGGAAATTTTCCCATGAAAAGCGGAAATTATTCCACAAAAACGGAAAGTTGTTCACTTTTTTTGGATCTTTTCCCACTTAAATTATGAAAAAAATATATATTTCCGAATAAACTGATATTTTTCCAACCAAACAGTAGGAACTATTTCCAGTTCTATCTCGGAAATATTTCCGACTATGTCTTTGGAAAAATTTAATACCCATTTGTATTTTAAGCTGTCCGACTATTGTTGGAAAAATTTTCGAAAAATTTTTTACAGTGTACTTTTGGTTTTGAGAATGAAAAAAAAAATTCCGATATATTTTGCTGAAATAGAACTTTTTTTAAATTTCGAAGCCAACAGTTGTCTATCTATGTCCATTTTTATCTCGCATTCGTTACAAATTAAAAAATATATACCATTATTAGTTACTTAAAACGTTAACTTTACTTCAAATGAGTTACTGTATTTGCGTTGCAATAAAAATAATCTTCTCATGTTAGAATTGCCGATTGACATACAAAAATCAATTTAAAAAAGCAAATGATTCTTGAGTTAAGCTAAAGACTGGTTAAATGGTAATAATTTGAATAATCTCATTTATCTTCGCTCAAGAACATTTAAGGTTTCATACGATATTATAAATTTAAAGTCAGAAATTAAATTTTAAACTTTTTTAAATTATGAATGAAATGGAAATTCAAGTCTTCAATTTGACATTCGTATTTATCACTTAAAAATATCAATTAATCAACAAGATTAAATTTAGACAAATGTCGTTTAGTAAAAAAATCTATTTGAATGGAATAAAATCTCAGTTGCATATTAATAAATTTTGAGAAATTTCCCCACAATTTGTTAGAAGTTATTCCACATTTTTGTTAAAAAATTTATTTTATCAAGATTTAAGAACATTGTCCTGAAACATTTAGAAAGTTATTGTTTCAATAGGAAACTTCCTGAAATTAAGAAAATTAAATAATACCTACAAATTTCTGGAAATTTTCTCTGCGCATTTGGTAATATATGGGAAAATTTTGAGATTATTTCTTAAAACTTCGAGATTTACGTGAAATTTAAAAACAGAGAGAAAATAGAAAATATTTCGATTATAAATCTAAATTTTTATTAGTTGATCCAACTAAATTAAAGTTTGCTAAGAATTTTTCACATAAAACCAATACCTTTTCATTAATTATAAAAATTTTAAAAAATTTCCTCATAGATTATGCTAAAATTGAACTTATTTCATTTCTTAAACCGAAAGCTGTTATGATTGTTGAAGATCTCTAATAAATAATTTGGCATGAGGTCAGTTCTTTTCCTAATTTTTCATGTGGTAAATAAAAATTCGAAAAGGCAAACGTCTCGGCCATAAATGAGGGCCGTCTTCAGTGCCATACGATTTTTATTTGAATTAAAATATTAAAGATTAAAAATTGCTTGGCTGAAAATATGCTAGGCTGTTTCTGTTTTTTTTTCCTTTATTAATTAATTAAATTAATAAAAAATTATAAGCATGCGAAAGAACTCATGGGTAGGCGTACCCGAAAAACAGTTTCTTTAATATACGCTTAAAGAAAAAATTTCTTTCAAATGAAGAAAGTTTTGTTGATTTAAAAAAAATTTTCTTTAATGTAAACAAATTTATTTCTTTGGATCAAAGAAAATTTTTTTGAATTAACAAAACTTTTTAATTCAAAGAACTTTTTTCTTTGACCGTATATCAAAGAAATGTTTCTTTGTTTCAAAGAAAATGTTTCCAGTTTTTATATGTTTATGTCCAAGATACATAAATTTTTTTTTTCAAAATTTGGGAAATGCCAGAAAGTATAAAAACGGACGTATTATTATATATATATTATATTATTATAAATATTAAAAAATATCGGTAAATTTTCCTACTATGTATTTGGAAATTTTTCCTAAATCCTTGGAAAGCATAGATTTTCCTACAAAAAGTGGAAATATTTCATAGATTTGAGGAAAATAGACCGAATTTTCGGACTTATTTCTGAACTATTAGGAAATATATCAAAAAGGTGAGAACATTTCACAAATATCCTAAGTTGTAGGAAATTTTCCCATGAAAAGCGGAAATTATTCCACAAAAACGGAAAGTTGTTCACTTTTTTTGGATCTTTTCCCACTTAAATTATGAAAAAAATATATATTTCCTAATAAACTGGATATTTTTCCAACCAAACAGTAGGAACTATTTCCAGTTCTATCTCGGAAATATTTCCGACTATGTCTTTGGAAAAATTTAATACCCATTTGTATTTTAAGCTGTCCGACTATTGTTGGAAAAATTTTCGAAAAATTTTTTACAGTGTACTTTTGGTTTTGAGAATGAAAAAAAAAATTCCGATATATTTTGCTGAAATAGAACTTTTTTTAAATTTCGAAGCCAACAGTTGTCTATCTATGTCCATTTTTATCTCGCATTCGTTACAAATTAAAAAATATATACCATTATTAGTTACTTAAAACGTTAACTTTACTTCAAATGAGTTACTGTATTTGCGTTGCAATAAAAATAATCTTCTCTTGTTAGAATTGCCGATTGACATACAAAAATCAATTTAAAAAAGCAAATAATTCTTGAGTTAAGCTAAAGACTGGTTAAATGGTAATAATTTGAATAATCTTATTTATCTTCGCTCAAGAACATTTAAGGTTTCATACGATATTATAAATTTAAAGTCAGAAATTAAATTTATAAATTAATAATTAATAATTCATAATAATAATTAATAATTCATAAATTAATTTTGAAAATAAAATTTTACGTACTTTTTAGACACTCGGAGAAAAATACTTGAAGTAATTTTACTCAACTCTGTCAATTAAATTTGGGTCATAAGGACATTTGAACATCTATTAAATCCTAGTCGGGTAAAATGAATTTGATAAATACCTAATTCACCCAAAGTGGATAACAATAAGCGTTACATAGGGAATAGTAAGGAGTTGAGTAAAACGTTATCGACGACAGGGCACCAACATGCGTCAGTGGGTTAATATGAAATTTATAAGTATATCACCGACGCTTGAGGTGCTTCAAACGGTAGTTGAGTAAAATGAGCATCGGACGTATTATTTCAACTGGCAATGGTATGGTTGTCTTGAATAAAAAAAATTCTTACCTCCAGCCTACCAATAGTCATCCGGTAGATACATAAACAACATACAAATACATTCACACCATTCAGTCGTAGCCAATCATATTTTAAATCACAAATACACTTAAACATATAACCTTACATATATAAACCTAATAACTACACTTATACATAGTAAGATACGCTTTCGTCGGATCATGCAGACGCTCGCTTACAATCCTCAGCATAAAACTTGGAACTTTCTTATATAGTGACTGCAAGAGTTATTCAGAACTTGTGAGAGTCAGTGTCGTCAATAAAGTTTTTGAGCCTTATTCAAGTAAAAATAAATCAACTTTTTTCATCAATTATTCATAAAATATTTTTTTAAATCAATATAATTAATTAATAAATTATTATAATTATGATTGTTGATATATATACTATAATTATTAATTAATATTTAGTATACATTTTCATAATAACTACGTATGAAGTTTAATGAAACTACCCAAGCAGAAATTAACAATCGGACCAACGTCGATCCAACGTTGGATACCAACTTCCGACTGTCGGCGGACAGTAGAAATGATAACGATGTACTGCGTTGGTACAACACCAGTTTCCAACGTTGTATCAATACTGGTAACCAACATATTTTCAACGCTGGCTGTCAACATTTCTAAAATACTGGTTATATACTTTTATTATTAAATCCATGTTTTACGGTTAAAGACATATTTTAAAGAAGACTATACTCTAAAAACAGTCTATTGACTCTCAAACGATTCCCTTCATTATTGGAGGATTTTCTATTCAAAATAAGCATGAGAGGAAATCCTTTAGCAGTTGAACGATTATCGTTTCAAATGCTAACCTTTTACTGTCAAAGTATTTCCTTTGGTCTTAATATGAAATCCTTTCTCGTACCAAAAAAAAATAATTTCGAGGATAAAAGAAAACAAATTGTATGATATAACCTATCTAATATAAATAATAGAAATGTACACGAGCCCAACTTTGAAAAATGCTAATATTAAATAGGTTATCATCAATACTACAATAACAGTAAAACGATTCTGTTGATAGACGAAAGAAATCTGCTTAATTTCAATGGATGCATTCTGAAAGGAACCTAACTTCATTATCAATAGACGTTTTTTAGAGTGTACCAGTGTCGAATCAACTTTGTACAAACACTGGTATTTTACAGTGCTAATAATCAGAGTCGATTAGACACTGGGTGGACCTTGTACATTTACTATCGGAAAATTACTTTTTCCACAGTCGGAAGAAGGTTGGGCCTGTTGTACATCCAACATTGTACAGACGCTGGTATTTGACAGTCGACTACCGGGGCTGAATAGACACTGGATAGACCTTGTACATCCACTGTCGGTAAATTACTTTTTCCACAGTCGGAATAAGGTTAGGCCAATCTCGATCTCCTACATCGGACCAACATTTAAGCGATCGTCACAGTCGGCAGAGTGTCATGATTTCTGCTTGGGTAAATTTTGAAATGTACATTAAAAATTTGCATTATTATCAAAAAGCATCTTGTGTAAAAACATTTAAAAGACGGTTTTTTTATTTACTGTATTGTATATTTTCAAAATATGGATTTTACATTTGCGATTTCCAAATTATTATTGTCCCTAATAAATTTATGTGCAATCTAAATCCTGTGTACACGGAGAAAAATGGATATTGAAAAGTAGATATTCAAATAGGAGATATTCATCCATAATATCTAGATATTCATACGCAATATTAAAATTTTTTTTTCAATATATAAGATTTTTCCGAGAAGTAACATTTGATATTCAGATTCAATAGTTTAGATAATGAAGCATGAAGTGCGCGCGCATATATATAAAGGTCATGTGATCACTTTTTCGCTCTCATCGAAATCTAAGTGAATCTAAGATTGACATATGCTTGCAGCGTTCCGGAGAGATAAATTTTGAAAGTTTATTAAAGTTTTAAAGTGACATGCTTGATAACATGTCTAGTATTATATTGACCCAAATTCATAGAATTTATGTTAATTTCTTGTTATTTTGGCATAGGATCAGTTTCATCTTTTTTTATTTGATTAAAAATATCACTATTAATTCAAAATTTCTGTAGAACATTAGAATATAGGAAATAATTAATTTAAGAATTATCACGGAATTCAAAAACTTATTTCATATCTTGAAATTCAAAATGAAGTAGTCCAGTATGCAGCATCATGAATTGAAAAAATATCTAGAGTTCACTGCGAATAAAAAACCGGATAAATGAAAAAACATAAAAAATTTTGCACACGAACTGACGGGAATTTTTTAGAAAATTTTAGTATTAAGCCAAATTGGTTATCAATGGCAAAACGCGAACATATTTTACATTTTTGAAAACTTTGCGGTGAAGACTTTGTTGCCGGAGTCTCTCAGAGAATGATCTGAACTGTTTTCAAAACCGACTCGAGACATATGGCTTTGCTGACCGAAAATTTTTTTATATAAGCAATCTTGAGAGGTTCTTTTCCTCCTTGAAGAAGACTATTGTCCTATACCTAGTAAAGAATTTCGAGACGTTTATGTTGATTTTCACAAGTGGACGCAGGCGTGTATTTTTCGAAAAAATGATTTTATATATCAGCTTCACGGACAATCTATTTAACACTGAATTTGCAAGCTTATTATAATATCCATATTATATAAAATTTTCCTCTATATTATTTGAGTATGTACCGAATCAAAAAATTGAAAGTTGTTTATTTTCGCATTTAGATTTATTCTGCGATGTTTTAAAAAAGTGTAATAAATTTATCTATAAAAATTAATAAAAAAAAAAAAAAATGCAATTTACATATTCGTGATATTATGTATCACATCTGAGAGTATTATTAAATCAAACTAGTTCTGAAAATGGTCAGGACTGTCATATATTCTAGCTTTATAGAGAATTCGCCATTTTTAAATTTTAAAGTGACATGCTTGATAACATGTCTAGTATTATATTGACCCAAATTCATAGAATTTTTGTTAATTTCTTGTTATCCCGAGTCGAAAAATCGAAGGCCTCATTTGAGCCTCTGCGACATAATTTTGAGGCTGAAGAGGGGTAAAAGAGGTTCTTGTTCGTATTTTTGAACCTCTTTTAAGCCTCCAGACTTGACTTACGTCCGTTCTAGGCTCAAGAGGTTCAAAGGAGGTCATACATTACGACGGGAAAAGTGCCTGTGAGGCTGTTCTCGATCGAAGAGGTTCCTGAACGTTAAAAGAGGTTGAAAAATAAAATACAGAGGCTAAAGAGGGTTAAATGATGACTTAACGATTATCAATAGACTTTAAAGAGGTTGTGGAGGCTTAAAATGTTTCAAATGAGCTTCAACATCACCAAGAGGCTCATATGAGGCCCTCGAAATTTCGACTCGGGTTTTCTTAAACATGCAAGATAATGAAAATTTTGTTCAAACATCTATATTACTTTTACAGAAAAGAACATAATAAAATATAATTTGACTTTTTTCTAAAAACTGAATATGTAGTTATTTTATAACCTTTAAAATAATTTGTTGAGTATCTTAGATATTGAGTTGTAACATCTATAACTTACCTTTTCAGTATACCTGATATTGATGTTAAATATCTGAGATATTGAACTTCAGTACCTCAGACATTCAAGTTTACTAATTACGAGGATATTCAGAAGTTTAGTCTCTTGAATAATTCATTTTTAATATCTGAGATACTGGTGGTTAATATCTTTTTTTTCAATATCTGCAGGCATTTAAGTAGAATATCTAAATGTTTGTCACATAGTTGAATGCTACTGACATTGTACCTCAATATCTAGATATTATGGGTCAGTATCCATTTTTCTCCATGTAGATTTTTCAAATTTTATGTAATACACTTATCAAGACTTTTGTTGTTTAAATTTTCATAAAATGAATTTAATTTAAAAAACTTATGTGAAAAAGAACGAAGTAATGATAAATTAATTAAGAACAAATTTTGTATCACGAATTTATTAAACTTACTGAATTTATATAAGTAGATTATATGAAACTCTTAAATAAATTATATAAACTAGTGGATAATCATAAATACAAATAGTGGTTAATACTGAAAGTAAACTGTAATTGTATTTTGTATGTTTTTAATTGATTTTGATCATTAAATATAATGACTTGGAACATCAGTATGCTGAAAATTCAGCAGGTTTTTCAAATCAAAAATATTTTATGTGTGCCCAAGGCGCAGATTACTTTCATTCGTTCCTGCGTGAATAGATATATAGCTGGTGGAATAAGTCTTGCAATTCAGAATTTACTCAACTCTCGATTGAAGCGTAGAGTAGAATGAACGGAAAGCTCTACTATTTTTATGATTTAATAAAAGATTGGTTTTTTATAATTATACTACGACTAATAATATATATATTTAAAAATATTTAATGAAAGCTTTCATACTTCACCCTACACTTCTGAATTTTACTCAACTTTGATTCATTTTTGAACATTTAATATATCACAAATAATTATAATGATACTAAATAACTTCTAACTTGTCCATGTGTCACAAATTTGATCGAAAGTTGAGTAAAATTACTTCAACTATTTTTCTCCGTGGCATAAACATAAAATTAATAAAATTTCCCCTTAATTACGAGTTTTGGAAAATTCCAATAGAAATTTCCAAAAGTGTATTACATATATACTCTCGTAATGTATTCAAATTTTGATATAGTAAGATTAAATGTAAAGAATTCCGTTACATATCCAAAAAATCCAAAAATAATAGCCATAAAAGTTTTTTTGGCATATGAACCGATTGACCGAACCTTAATAATAGCCAAGGGTGGGAAGGCGATGATTTCGAAATTCCTAGTATCTCATTGCAATTTCCCAACAGTAGATCGGATCACTGCCCGTTATCCCCTGGACCCGTTATCAATTTCTCGATGGTGGCTCTGCGTCTGACCGCAAAACGTGCTATGGTCGCTTTACGACGCTTAAAATCACAGCAGACTATAGCCTCTCGATGTGGGCCTGCTTGTAACGACCACTACGTTGATCCGGGGTCGATTTCTTGGATATTAATAAATCTCTCGATGCCCAGAGATATTAATATGTTATTGCGAAAAGACGCCCTCATGAAAGTCGACAAGGACTGTAAAAATATGTCTTCTGTATACGCCGTCGAGGGTGTATCTCCCGGATTCGGGGTCGACTTTGGTGCACATAGTCAACACACGCTCCCTGTCGTCGTAACCCGGGAGGATGGGAAGGGCGCGAGTGGAATTCAGCAGACGCCATTTGTATTAATGAAGCTCCGACAATGGTGCACGCCCGATGAATTATGTACCTAGGATGGAACCAAACGATTCGTGGATCCAGGCACGAGGTTGCCATTGATCTCTCGATTCCGATGACGTCTGATCTCATTTTATCAGAATGTAATTGTATTTACCTTTTACCTCAAATTGACACTGGCCACCCCTGTGCCAAGATTCTTATTGCGATTCAAAATTGATCGATCGTAAATCAACTTGGATCTAGAGTGTTACATTTAATTCTTAAGAATTACGGGAATTCTCCTGGGGAGAATTATTCGGTAATTTATTTCGGTTTTCTTCAAGTTATGTCGAGAAAACTACGACTTGGGGTGTAGATCACGTGTTTCTGTCCATTCCAGATTTCCTATTCTATTCTGAATTAGAGTCGTCTGTCACTATTGGCTTTTAAAATGCCATATATGGCATTGAGGTGTAATATTGTGCAAACATATTTATATATTCATATACATAGGTTCATGAAATTTTGTTAATTTCATATTCTTACCAAACGTATTATTTAATCAGAATTAACATAGTAATATTTTTTAGTACGACTGCTAATAAAACTTTCAAAGTTTTTTTGTGTATCGAGACTAAATAATTACTGAATCATTACTACTCAAAGTCTTCAAGTTGTTGATCAAAGGAGCAGTTGACCAGCAATCGAAAGTCCTGGGCTCGAATCCCAGCGCAGTCGAAAGCGCCTTTTTTTCCACAGAAAGATTTTCAAATTCTTTAAATATTAATCAGAATTTTAAAGTGACATGCTTGATAACATGTCTAGTATTATATTGACCCAAATTCATAGAATTTTTGTTAATTTCTTGTTATTTTGGCATAGGGTCAGTTT
This sequence comes from Diplolepis rosae, assembly GCA_030998225.1. Classification (NCBI taxonomy): domain Eukaryota; kingdom Metazoa; phylum Arthropoda; class Insecta; order Hymenoptera; family Diplolepididae; genus Diplolepis; species Diplolepis rosae. Next base: position 9,329,028 of record JAPYXD010000680.1, read on the forward strand.
CTTCTTATTTTCTTTGATTAAAATTATCACTATTAGATTTTAAAATGCGCAAAAAGAAAGAAAGGCAAACGTTTCGGCCACATATGGGGACTCTCTTCAGTGCCATAAATTCAAAGATTAATTCAAAATTTCTGTAGAACATTAGAATATAGGAAATAATTAAATTAAGGATTATCATAGAATTCAAAAACTTATCTCATAGCTTGAAATTTAAAATGAAGTAGTCCAGTATGCAGCATCACGAAGTGAAAAAATATTTAGAGTTCACTGTGAATAAAAAACCGGATAAATGAAAAAACATAAAAAAATTTGCACACGAACCGACCGGAATTTTTTAGAAAATTTTATTATTAAAGAAGGTTGCCAAATTGGTTATCAATGGCAAAACGCGAACAAGGTTTACATTTTTGAAAACTTTGCGGTGAATAAAAAAAGATGAAACTGACCCTAGGCCAAAATAACAAGAAATTAAGAAAAATTCTATGAATTTGGGTCAATATAATACTAGACATGTTATCGAGCATGTCACTTTAAAATTAAAAAATGGCAAATTCACTATAAAGCTAGAATATCTCACAGTTCTGACATTCGTGATGCTGCATACTGGACTACTTCATTTTGAATTTCAAGCTATGAGATAAGTTTTTGAATTCTATGATAATCCTTAATTTAATTAATTCCTATATTCTAATGTTCTACAGAAATTTTGAATTAATCTTTGAATTTATGGCACTGAAGAGAGCCCCCATATGTGGCCGAAACGTTTGCCTTTCTTTCTTTTTGCGAATTTTTACATCTAATAGTGACATTTTTAATCAAATAAAATAAGATGAAACTGACCCTATGCCAAAATAACAAGAAATTAACAAAAATTAATCAGAATCTTTAAACATCAAGTATATTTGTTCCAGAAAATACTCTACAAATTTTTTTGTTTTATTTATAAAGATACTGATGCATTTGCTCATGCAGACTCTAATACTTTGTTTCAGATTAAGTAAAATAAATGTTATGATTACTCAATTATTTTTATCCAGACAGAAAGCGTGGATTGTTTTTCTTTTTATCATTTATGAAAGAAATAAAATCCAAGCTGGTGATTTCTACACGGGATGAGAAATTTGAAAAAGACATACAGGTAATTTGAACATGATTTCGTTGCATCCAGATGATCTGAAATCCAAACTCGTCACGCGTTTGAAGAATTAACATTTGAAAACTGGCGATGCTTGTACTCTCTGCATTTCAATTAGTGAGAATTCACTGATGAATTGTCTGGAAATGGGTTTCCCTTTTACATCAGTGAAAATTTCACTGAAAAACAGTGGCATTCCACTTAAAAACATTGAAGCTGTCACGAAAGTTGATCAGTAAAACTTAATTGACGAAACAGATTTTATTGATTAACTTCAGTGCCAATTTCACTGAAGTGAAAGAGCTATTTTTTTCTTACTATTCCATCAGTAAAACTTCACTGAATAAAATTTTATGCGTATACGATTACCCAGGTGGATATTTACTACTGGCGCGGTAATATGTCAGTACCTTCTTCGGATTTTTCGTACTGGCAAGGTACTGATGCAATATTGGCATGGATACTGGCATAGTAATGGTAAGACCCCTGATGATAATTCGGCTGGGAGTTGGCAGTCAGTACTGGGCTGGTACGTGAAAGCAGTGCTGGTACAGTGCTATCAGTCGGTACTGGCATGGTACTGGCTAGCCTCTTAATTATAACTCGGCTGGGAGTTGGCAGTCAGTACTGGGCTGGTATACTTAAAAGAAGTACGAGTCCAGTACTATCAGCCGTCGGAACTAGCTGGCACCTAATGATAACTCGACTGGGAGTTGGCAGCCAGTACTGGGATGGTACTTAAAATTAATACTGTCCAGTACTATCAGCCAATACTGACTGCATTTTATCTTGTGAAATTATGTAATTTCAAACGTATTCTAACTTCTAGTATAACTATATTAGAAGCTAGATTGGTCGTTAAGTTTTACAACACTATTTAAAAGTAAATTTATACAAATTGAATCAAAAACTTTCTATTGAAATTTCATATTCTGTACTGAAAAATATAGTTCTTATGCAAAAAAACTAAAAAATGTATGGAACACTCAACGAAAAATAATTATGAAATTATTTATAAAAAGACATTTTGAATGAATATGTCACAAATAGATAAGTTAAAGGATGTGAAAATAGTACGTTGGCAATTTGCCAGTAATGATAATTAGTACTACTGCATTAGTAAGACAGTAGAATGCCAACTGTCGACGAGACTTCCATGTCGGTCGATATCCCGTACTTGGATGTTGTATACATTCAGCAGTACTGTGCCCAAGATTGGCAAGGAAGTATCCTTGCTCGGTATTTTGCCAGTAATGATAATCAGTACTGTACCAGTAGTAAACGAATTGAGCACCAACTGTAAAAGAGATTCCTATTTCGGCTGATAGCCAGTATTTGGATTCTGTTTACAACCAACACTAAGCCAGTACTGTGCCGAAGGTTGGCATAACTCGCTTGTCGGTATTTGACCAGTAATACCGCCAGCACTAAACCAGTACTGTTCAGAAAGTTGGCATACCTCCTTTATCGGTATTTTTTACTAATACTATTCAGTACTGCGCCCGTAGTAAACCAGTAGAGTACCAACTGTCAGTGATATCCCTACTTCAGAGTTTCGCCAGTACTGCCAAGGAATACCACACCAGTACTGCGACAGTAGTAAGCCAGTCATATATCAATGCTCAGAACAGTATTGACAGGCAGTACTGGCAATACTCCTCGGTTACAACTGGCACAATACTGCGACGGTTGTAAAAACTGTCTAGCCTCTGACATTTCCACCTAGCTACAATTATTATATTTATTATTATTATTTACTGCAGGCTTCACTCAGAGATAATAACATTTTTAACTGGAGCCATTTCTCTTTTCCATTTTACGCTGCATCATTTCTTCTATCTAAGAAGGGTTGGGCAGGTTGGTTGCGTAAGTGAGCCACCTATTATCCGGAAGACGTAGCGAGCATCCATCTCGCCTTGGCGCGGATAAAACGACCGCTTTACTTTGGATTACAGGGGCGCAATTTACAGCAGACATAAGAGCACCTGTTCGTTCTTGAAGAGATGGAATGGTGGGGACTTAAGTGAGGGGTGGTTATCAGGGGTGAGGGAATAGCGTGCTTCCTAGACATTGCGGTAATTGAATCCCAGTAAGTCCTTCTGTATAGGTCTCTCTCTATAAATATATGTATATAAAACTTGCTATACGCGCATAAATACCATACTATTTCAACCATTTTCTTTGAAAACACTTGATTATTTATTTATAACAGCGGGAGTGAGTGGATGGTTAAGACAAACGTCAACCTTGCGCTTGATTAAATACTTAACTAACAAGGCAAACATTTATATCTTTTCAACGATTTTAGATAAAATATTATCATTTAAACAAATATATCTTCAATTAAACTCATGAGTTAATAAAGGAACACAGAAAAAAATGGATTAAATGAGAGATAAGGATATTAATTTTTTTTAGTCGAAATGATATTCAAAAATTCTTTATGTAACTTTATTGTATAAGCTCAATGGATTGATGAAAAATGATGTATTCTTAATAATCATTTTGAAATTCGTTAGGCATAAAATTGTTCATATAATTTATAAAATGTTGAAAATGTCAGTAATTTTCTTCTAAAACAAATTCAATTTGAACAATCAAGAAAATGTGTTTTGGTATAATAGTATTTTCTTATATTGGCATAAAGTTAGTTCTTGCATATTAAAAGAAAATAAAGACGATGGAAAAATCTGGGTCAATAATATTTCAAGATTTCGTGTGAAAATAAAAAATTATGATCATTCTCGCAAAAGTAGAAGCTAAAACCAAAATAATTTTAATGTAAATAATTCATGACGGTTATCACTAAAAATTTACTGAAATGTCAGTTGAAGTGATTTTACTAAAAAATTATGTGTCCTTTCTTCTAGAAAGTGTTCTGAATAAAACTTTAGATCCATTTTCTTGAGTCGTATTCAGCTGCAGGTAAAAGAATTCCTGTTACAATGGGGTTTTTTTTAAGTAGAAATATTTTCCAAAATTGTTTACTTTGAGGAAACTCAACAGAATCCGATTTTTGATGAGTCAATTTTGACTAAAAGCTCTTAATTTTACTGATTTCTAACAATCAAATGCTAAGAAAATGTTACAAAATCAAGTATATGTATGCTATCTAAATTTGAATCGGTCAAAATCTACTGATTTAACAGTTAAAAATATTTTGTCACTGATGATTCAGTGAAAAGGCATATCACTGATTCAATCAGTGAAAATTTGACTGATTCAGATTTAGAGAGTGAAGTTTATTCCCATCAAATTATTTTCATCTGCTAAAACAGCGTTTTCAATTTTTTTAAAGTTAAATGTTGGTTTTGATTTTTGACTAAAATTATATTGACATACTATATTCGATGTTTTTCCAAAATCAATGAGTTATAAATCTTCTTACAATTATTAGAACAGTCCAAAATACAGTGAGTAATCGCACCACAGAAAAATTTAAGTTTCTTTAATAAATTATGACTAACCACTGGAGTAATAAGATCCACTGTGTTTTTTACTTCTGGAAAAAATGCAATAATTTTTTTAAAAAGTTGTTTACGTGACTAACAGGAAAAATTCACCGGCTCAAGCTGATTCATTCCTAAAATAAAAATTATTAAGATACAATAAAGAATATACTAAGCGAGTTTTATAAAATCTTTTTTGAATCCGGTTATTAAAAAAATGTAATAATGACCAGATTAAAGAAATTACTCTCTAAATCTGAATCAGTCGAAATCTACTGATTATCAGTGAAATTTGACTGATTTAAATAGCTAAAAAGAGGTTACTGTAAATCAGTCAAATTTCACTGAATACTTCAGTGGAAATCAACTAATTTAATAAACAAAAATATTTTTTCATTGATTCAATCAGTGAAAATTAACTGATTTGTCAGTAAAAAATATTTTTGCACTGATGAATCAGTGAAAAGGTAAATTACTGATTCAGTCAGTGAAAATTTAACTGATTCAGATCTAGAGAGTAGTTTTTTTTAATCTTGCCCAAACTAGACAGAAATTGAGAAACCTACTTAGCATGATCTTCATCACGACCCATTATTTCATTGCGAAAAAATGTTTAATCAGGAAGAAATATTGCCGAAAATTAAATGAAGTAAATTTTTCGATACAAATATACAAGTCTTAGTACTTAGTATTCACAATGAGGTCAATGAGGTCAAATAGTGACGGCATAAAAATCCTGCAAATGTAACAAATATGTTAATACAAATCACTAATTTAATGTAAACATAACAGATTTGTCAATAAATATTACAAAAATGTCTGTTAAGAAAGACATGTATTGTATTTAAAATTTTTTTCTCGATCAAATGAACATTTTTCTCTTAGAGTAAGTGTTGGATAACAGCTCGAGCAGTTTTTAAGGCCAACGGCCAAGCAGGTCTCGAACAAAAATGATATATTAATCCAACCATGTAAGATAACTTTATTTGTTTCTAATTTATCTTGCTCAGAGTTTAGTAAATGTATCAAAAAATGATAAGGAATGTCTGTATAATATTAAAAGTGTTCCAAATTTTGAGTGTCAATGAAGTAGAAAACTTGTCTCTTTCAAGCCGAAATTGACATACTTACTGATTTACTCAAATTTTATTTTTTTGCCTAAATGAGGTCTACAAATTCTCATTAGGGAAGAATAAAAATATATTTTTCATTGTTCTTAACTGACATATTTTGGATAAAATTCCTTATTTTGTAATTTTAAGGTAATTTTCTTGCCGAAAATAAAGTCTCTGGAAAAAAAAGCTTTTCTGTGATTTTAAGACTTGGAATGATATCATCATTGTGACTTTTGAAAAAAAAAAACATTTTTATGCCAAAAATTTAAATATTACAAAAACAATACTTTTAATAATGTTTTTTGTAATAGCATTTTCCCTTACGATCGCTTCTTACCAATTTTTCTAATTATTGGATTATTATAAACGATGGCTTCTAAATTTGGAAACTATAGAGTTGTAGAGAATAATTTCTCCGAAAAAATAAGTAACGATTTGTGAAAATCTAATCATTTTTTAAAAATTGGTAAGAAGTGATAGTAAGGAAACATTCTATTAAAAAAAACATTATTAGAAGTACTATTTTTCGTAAGTTTTGAATGTTTTATATAAACAATAATCTATACAAATAAATCATAGAAAACCTTTCTTTCCAGAAACCTGATTTTTGGAACAACAATTATCTTAAAATTACAGAATAAGGAATTCCCTCCAGAATCCAAACCAGTTACTGTTGCTCAAAATCGGTGACTTATACTATTAAATTTACAAAAATATTATGCTCTCACTACTTAAACTTTTGGAGTCAGTAAATGTAACAGATTTTTTCCTCGGTGTAGAGTTTGAAGTACTTTGTCCTCCTATATGTATAATTACTTCACGTGGCTTGCGTACTTGGTCCTTATTTGCTAGAGTTAGTCACATTCCGTTGTATGCAGGATTCACGAATACTCCTCACCTCGGAGTGCGGGGATTGTTACGGGAGAGGGAGGTTATTAGGCAACAAAGCACCTCATCCCTCATACTTCTAACCACGCCGCAGCGTGTATTATGTAACAACACGGAAACGAACTGCAGGGTGGTTGGATGGAATGAGAGGTCGCTTCGCGTTCTGTTCTCCCTCTTGTATTAGTGAAGGGTTTCATAATAAGTGTTTGTATGTCATAATTCTCTTTATCCATACTCCACGTGGAATCTCGTGTCTTTAGACTATATTAAAAGATTAGGATTAGGTTAAATAAAATTTTCCGTTTCTGTAGTCTATTTTTTTCCAAAAGTGAGAATTTATCAAGGTTGACTTATATCTTAGATAACATCATAAATTCCCATCTTCCAGAAGATGATATACTGTTTTTTATACTTTTCGTACACGGAGAAACTTTTCATTGTAAAATCTATTATTATTATATTTATTTTTACTAAAAGTCAATAGGAAGCGAGGATATAGTAACAAAACTAGTTTTTAAAGTGACATGCTTGATAACATGTCTTTAATTCATAGAATTTTTGTTAATTTCTTGTTATTTTGGCACAGGGTCAGTTTCATCTTTTTTTATTTGATTAAAAATATCACTATTAGATGTGAAAATGCGCAAAAAGAAAGAAAGGCAAACGTTTCGGCCACATATGGGGGCCCTCTTCAGTGCCATAAATTCAAAGATTCATTCAAAATTTCAGTAAAGGATTAGAATATAGAAGATAATTAAAAAAAATAATTAACATAGAAATTAAAAACTTATCTCATAGCTTTCATTCAAAATGAAGTAGTCCAGTATGCAGCATCATGAATTGAAAAAATATCCGACCGGAATTTTTTAGAAAATTTTATTATTAAGCCAAATTGGTTATCAATGGCAAAACGCGAACATATTTTACATTTTTGTAAACTTTGCGGTGAAGACTTTGTTACCGGAGTCTCTCACAGAATGATCTGAACTGTTTTAAAAAACGACTCGAGACATGTGGCTTTGCTGACTGAAAATTTTTTTATATAAGCAATCCTGAGAGGTTCTTTTCCTCCTTGAAGAAGACTATTGTCCTATACCTAGTAAAGAATTTCGAGACGTTTATGTTGATTTTCACGAGTGAACGCAGGCGTGTATTTTTCAAAAAAATGATTTTATATATCAGCTTCACGGACAATCCATTTAACACTGAATTTGCAAGCTTATTATAATATCCATATTATTTAAAATTTTACTCAATATTATTTGAGTATGTACCGAATAAAAAATTGAAAGTTGTTTATTATCGCATTTAGATTTATTCTGATCTTTTAAAAAATTGTAATAAATTTATCTTTAAAAATTAATAAAAAAAATGCAATTTACATTTTTGTGATATTATGTATCACATCTGAAAGTATTGTTAAATTTAACTAGTTCTGAAAATGGTCAGAAATGTGATATATTCTAGCTTTATAGTTAATTTTCCATTTTTTAATTTTAAAGTGACCATAGCGGTAGGAAGAAATACGTTTTCTGAACCAATTGTAAATATAGTGCAACTTTATAAATTACCATTGAGAGTTGCAAAGAATAATATCTTCGATGGCAAATTGAAACTAGAAGTAAGTGGTACTTATATAAATAAAAAGTAAAACTATCAATGCAAGAATTGGTCTTTTGAATAATATAAATTGCAAAATAGTTTAGAGCAATTACCATTGTCAATAGTAATGAACAATGAAGAGAGAAAGAATTGAATATTTTGCAGTCTAATACATCATATATTGGAGTAGTACGTTGTCAAAATTCCCATTGGAAATATTAAATGTACTGCCGAGTGACGTCAGATACGCCGAACCTTTCTGATATTACCCGAGAATCGCTCCATGTGCTCGTTATGATTATTTGTCGGTAGCCGATATAGTAATATATTTTTTTACATTTGAATATGGCGCCTTTCTAACTTACGATTTTTTCTAGCAGAGGGACTACCGAGCTTTTCCTCACAAATCGTAAAAGTTTCCACAGTTCAGTATATAATGAAGTTGCTACATTGTAATTGTCATATCACTGCGATGTGTTTATGAATGTGTGCGTTGTGCAATTACACGGAAAAAAATGAAATGTCTGCTACTGCTAACTGGAGTTAGCTGTCGACTAGTTAATCGTGATTGATAAAAAGTTTGCTGAGAGAGCTAACAGTTTGCTGGGACAGTTAAAAAATGTTAGCTGCAATCGAAGTTGAAAATTTGCATTGGACTCCTTAGCGTATTAAGAGTTGTAGCTAATCATTTGGTTGTTGCTGCTAAAACAGTTTACTCTCCTAGAAAATCTCAAAATTCGTACTCGTAGCTTTTAAAATTTTGCGCTGATATGTAAGAAGTTAGCAGCGGTTGCTAACGGCTGCTTAGACATCCCGCGTTTTCTGTGCTGCTCATGCGCACAAAGCGCGACTAGTCAGATATTCTGCTGTAAATGGTAAGTTGTACACCTGTCGCGTTGTTTTAAATTTAATTTATAAATAATTCGACGATTCGCGTTAATTTATAATGAAAATGACTGATTTGTAACTGATCTCTGAAGATTGTATTGTAGGTTTAGTAATAGGTTCTTTATTGTGCTATTTATTATCTTCTTACTGAGGTTATCTTAATTCTAAGTGTTGTATACTTGTACAATTTTTGAAAACATTATATTGGACTGGCAAGTAAGTCGCTACTATTCCCGGTAATGTTTCTACTTGTAGCTATAAGTTTGGTTATCAAAGCAGCTCACGTTTTATTCTCATTCTTGAAAAATTATGCTGTGATTAAGGTTAGAACTGAATCAGTTTTTTTTCGTTTTTAATTTTGCAGGTTACGATATGTCGCAAGAAATTAGTTGTTTTGATATAACTTGCCAGCAGACTTTTGTGAGTATAGAAGGGTTACGAGATCATTTTTTTCTTAAGCACCCAGGTGCAACTGTATTTAAATGTAGGTTTGGAAGTCCAAAATCAATGATTTTGAGTGCTAACTCTATTTGCAGCAATTGCTAATAAAATTAACTAGTACTTCAAACGCTGTTAGAACAGGAAGATAACACGACCGATAGGCTACTGCTCACAATCGTTGTTACCAGTGCTAACGTAAATTAGCTGGCATCGCTAAGGTACTGTAGCAAATAGACGTTAGTAATAGCAGCTAAGAGATTCGCTGTCCGTATATCAAGTAACTTTCTTAGCTGTGGTAGCGAATATTTAGCTAATGCAGCTAATTATTTTTTTCCGTGTAGGTTAAGTTGCGTTGAATTAGTATTTGAGCGTGCATTCGTATGTTTATTATTTATATTGATATATATATATATATGTGTATGTGCATGTAAACATGTAACTATGTTTATAAATACTCTCTCTATGTAGCTCACAAAATCTAATAAGAACTATGGTAAAATTTACGAATAACCGATTTTTTACATTCTCATCATGGATGAGAAGGTATTGGTTTTATGTGAAAAATGACTTTCGAAATTTTCATCAAATCTTTACGTTTTGAGACCCCCTGAGTCAGAAAAAATGGTTTTTACGAAAGTGTCTGTCTGTCTGTAGGAGGTCGTGTGCGGCATAACTCTCGATAGAATTATCAGATTGAATTGAGCTTTGGCACACTTTATCGGAGCCGAAAAAGTAAGGACAAGTTCGTTAACCAGCCACATCCAATCAAAATTGAGGGATTGAGCACTACTTTTGTGTATTTGAAAATAACTTTTTGAATCTCATAAACTCATAAATCTCTAAAAATTATCCTGACAACATTTTTTGATTAAATCAAAATTAGAAATGTTACAGCATATTCAAATTCGAAAAAAGTCATTATCAAAATTCCATTTTACAGTTAAATTATACGAGATACGAAAAAACATTATGATACAATATTATTTTCTACATAAAGACCTACAAATTTGAATTGTAACATTTTTTCATAAGATGCATATTTTTCTATTTAATTAAAAAAAAAACTATTGAAAATCCAAAATTCAATTTTTTAACAATAATATGTAAAATACGAAAAAAACGTAAGAACAAAGTTGTTCGTTTCAAAAAGATCTACAAATTTTGTCTGACGCAGTTTCTGATAAAACATATATTTTTCGTTTCAATTCCAAAAAATACGATTAAAATTCAAAAATTCCATTTTTTAGATAAAATATGTGAGATATAAAAGAAACGTTTATATGGAAAATTGTTTGCCTAAATGAGATTTACAAATTCTCATTAAGACATTTCTGGACAGGATGTATATTTTATGTTTTGATTTTTAATATTAAAAAAATTCGATTTTTTTCACCAAAATATGTGAGGTACGAAATAAGCGTTGTTCTGCAAATTCGTTTCCTTAAATAAAGTCTAGGATTGTTTTTCCTTTTTGAGATATTTGGAAGAAAATAAATTTATCAATAATCATGTAATTTATTAAAAAGTTACTGAAATGTATACAGAAAATCGAGCGCGAAGCGTGAGCGTCATGATGAGAATGTGTTCCTTAAGGCTGATAGAGCCTTAAGTAAATTGAATCTCCTGTTTCACTTAAACTGAAAAAGAAATTTAGTGAATTTGAGAAAATGAGTAATTCACATCATCTTTAATATCATTAAATTGGTTTGAGCTTCAGTATTAAATTATAAGAAATAAAATTAAATGTATGCGAAGAGCACAAGACAAGTACAATTATATCACCATTTTCTTCAATATTATTAGTAACTCCATGGTTTAATATTCAAAATAGTAATTTCTAAAAAAGTGACGTTATATCCTTCTTTCCTATTGACTTTTAGTAAATATAAATATAATAATACTAAATTTTGCAATGAAGAGTTTCTCCGTGTAGATCAGAATTTAATTTCTTAACTCACAATTTAGGGTAGTTGATCCACGAAAATTAGACCTCAGGCAAAAATAGATAATTTTGCTTTCAAGAATAGCAATATTATTATTGAAGGGCTATTTTGAAAGAGATAAGATTAATTTCCATTAAAAAAATTTTAAATACGAAAAAATAATTTTATTATTAAATTTTATTTTTGCCCCAATTTTTTTTCTTATCGTTTCTTACCAAATTTTAAAAAATTATGCGATTTTAATAAATTACAAATCACTTTTTCAAGAAAAATATTCCCTACAACTTAACCATTTCTAATTTTCGAAAATAAATAAATTATTATCAAATTCAGCAATTTGTTTATAAACATTTCGTTTTGGAAAATGTTTTTTTAATGGTTTCAGCCATTAAAGAATTTATTTTTAAAAATCAGAAACGGTGAAGTTGTGGGAAATCTTTTCTCTGAAAAAATGATTCATGATTTAATAGAATCGCATAATTTTATAAAATTTGGTACGAAGCAATAATAAAAAAAATTGGGGCAAAAATAATATTTATTAATAAAATTATTTTTCTGTGTTTCAAATTTTTTTCATGTAAAATCATCTTTTCTCTTTCAAAAATACCCCTTCAATAAACAATAATAGACATGTTATCAAACATGTCACTTTGAAATAATATTGCTATTCTTGAAAGCAAAATTATCTATTTTTGTCTGAGGTCTAATTTTAGTGGATGAAAACTACCTTAATAGACGCGTGTTTCTTGATCATACACTATTAGAAATTTTTGTACTTATTAAATTTAACCTAAAAGTATATGAAGTCATTTGCATATATACAGTATATGAAGTTTAATATACGCAATTATGAAATTTAATATGGATCGAAGTCTCAATGAACGGGATATTTTCTAGATACTTTGATAACTCGTAAATTATTGTAATTAGTTTATGATTAAAAACATAGTTTATGTTTAAAAACATATTAGGAATCTAGGGAAAATCAAGGTGCAGCACTGTTAAAAATCTTATTAATTTTAATGGACTTTAATATACAAGTGGTAAATTAAATTGAATAGATTTGTATATTATGAAAAATTAATATAAATTCATATTAAAATTAATAACTTTTCAATCAAAATATATTAAAATTAACAAACATCATTAAAATATATACAGATGTGTATTAAAATTCGAATAAAAGTTTGTATTTTTTAAGATGAACGTATTTTAAATTTAATATACGTTACTGAAAAAAACTTCCATTGCATGTAATGGAAGTTTAATACAGAAAATTCTAACAGTGAGTGGTAATTATTCCTACCTAAACCTAGGAAATTTTTTGCAGTCAAAATACTGAGGATTCGAAAAAGTAAAAGTAAAGTTTGATACAATCTATAGTAGATAATATTAGATATTGTAATTGAAACGTATAGTTTAGCAAAAATTGTAAACTTGGGTTTCTCCGTGTATCAAAAATTACTCTAAATATAAAAATTCATGATGTCCCTAGCGGATTCGGTCAAGTGAACGGTCAACGAATTCGCTCACCATTTACTAATCGTTTGCTGACCATTCGCTGACTTCGTAATAATATGGAAAATAGAAACATAAAAAAGACTTAAATTGTTGCTATTATGATTCTGCGGTACATTTTGAGTTTGAAGATATCGAAGTTGCAATAATAATTCTATTTTTCATGTTGAAGAACTAAAAAAACATAATACCTTTCATTGAAGGCAGTTCATCAATTGCCATGTCTCCACCATAAGGGTTGACCATTGGTTGGAGTGAGACACAACTACTTTCGTCTCACTCTTACTAGCAAATAGGAATAATTACTCGATGGCAGAAGGGAGTGTCATGCACAGTGGCGTAGCTTCACTTTGCGGGGCCCAGGTGGAAAATTTCTTCGGGGTCCCCCTGACTAAAAAAAATCTCAATATATTTATAACCAATCTATAGATGGCCTAGGAATTTGGGGGCCCCTGAGTTAGGGGGCCCCGGTGATTGCCACCTGCAACACCCCCGGTAACTACGCTACTGGTCATGCGGTTTGGGAATGAGTCCTGTACTGTCAAACACTCTCTTCTCTTTCTTAATAATTATTCCTCATTTCTGGTAATCGTTCATATTCGTCTGATCTCCATTTTTCTCCGTGTAAGGGTGCATAAGTGCTAATATGTTAATCTGACTGATTTTTCGAATGAATAATTTTAAAATAAATGTATATCTTCAAGGGATAAAATAATCTATTTTATTATTCACAACTTAAATTTATTACAAAAATAAGTTTATCATTGCGTATAATCAAATTACATAAATTGTTAATTTTTCTATATTGAATTTAGATCAGTATATTAAATTCAATATACCAGTGTATTTTTTCAAAAATTAACAAAGAAAAATCGTTCGAAAAACTTTACTCAACTTTTGAGCAAAGTTGGGACACATGGACAAGTTCGAAACTATTTAATATTATTTTTATTATTTTTTGTAATTCTTTAACATTTGGTACGTCACAAATTATTAGAATAATATTAAATAATTGCCAACTTGTCCATTTGTTCCAACTTTGCTAAAAGTTGGGTAAAGTTTCTCGAACTATTTTCATTTTATTTCATTTTATCTACCTTCGATTTCAAGAACATTTATTAGTTATTAGTTATTATTATTTATTTATTAGTGCACTGCGATTAGTATAAAAAAAAAAGTTGAATTATCTCGAATTTTCGAATCCAAAGATCGCTCAGGCGCGTCGCGTCACCCTCAGAAAGATTCTTTTATTTCTTTTTCTGAGCTTACTTCTTTTATTCACCGGTGAGCTTCTAATTTCGTACGGCTCTATAAAAACGTCGTGCTTGACGTATGAGCTTTCCTCGGAGTACAATCACCTTCTCTTTTCATTTCTTTCCATCTCTTTTTTTCTTGTACTTCTCCTACTTTCACAATTTCTCTTCCCATGAGTGTTTTGCGTGTAAATACTGATGAGAACTAACGTCACCTGAGTAGCGCTTTGATCTACTCATCCTGGCAGTTAAAACGTCAGCCGTTACTTATTAAAATAATTTAAGCACCGCTTATTCCGCGAACGTATTTTCTCAGACACTCGGCACAAGACAAGATGTGAAATCCTGTACAGGGACTTTATGCTCATGTCGACAAATAGGCTTCAAAGTTTAACAGCCTCAGTCTGTCATGGTATTTTCGAAACTCTCAGTAGTTTTGTTCCACCATCGCATTTAAAAAATGCAGAAACACTCTATTGACAATAATATCGTTTTCAAGCACTGGGAAAACAGTTTTTCAAATCAACAAAAATATTTTATTGCTTTTTATTCAACAAAATCCTTTTGTTTTACCAACAAAAGATTTTGACAACTTAATCAAACTTTGTTATTTAAACACAATGTTCTGTTAGTACAACAAAATTCTTTGTTAGTATAACAACAAAAGTTTTGATGCATTCAGTTTTTTCTCAGTGCGCATTCGTAAAACATTCAGTTTTAGTATAGAACCCAATTAGGTAGCGATATCTAATTCGCAATTTTGGAATAATTATCAGCTTATTATATTACGTAACTACTGAAAAAAAGAAACAAAATATTTGGTTGAACCAACAAAATTATTTAATCGGCTTAAAAAATCTTTCTTTGGTAAAATTGAGTAGATTGAATCAAAAATTTGGTTGATCCAATTAAATATTTTAATTACTTGTGATAATTTTCACACATTTACTAGATTTACGAAAAAATTTGACAGCCAATAAAATACTTTGAGAATTCAACAAAAAAATCTAGTTAACCCTTTGCGGCATAGTGGTAACCCAGATTACCACCTTTCTTATTCACAACTTTTTTCTCTAGATTCAATGTTTTGGAAGTAATATCAAAAAAATCTGTTTGATATGGTATTTGAAGCATTGTAGAATGTAAAAAAATGATGAGAAATATATTGTGTAAAATTATAAATAGTTATAAATAATCAAATTTCGAAAATCGCTCTTTTTTACGAAAGAATTTATTTTTTGAACGACGTATTTAATAAATTAGAATAAAACTTGTTACTCGGTGGTTTTTAGGGTCGCTGATTACGAATCTGGGGCCAGATTTGCAAAATTCAAAATGGCGGATTCAATATAGCGGACGATTTTTCAAAAAATTGTTGGATTTTGGTGAAACTTGTCACATATGGGTTTTTGGGGTTTCTGATAACAAAGCTGAAGTTAGATTTTCAAAAATCCATTAACTATTTGAAAATTTGTTTGTCATATTGGATCCACCATTTTGAATTTTGCAAATCTGGCTCCGGATTCATGATCAGTGACCCCGAAACCCCCCGAGTAAAAGTTTTATGAAAATCCAACATCTTTTTAAAAATTTATCCGCCATTTTGGATCTGCCATTTTGAATTTTGCAAATCTGACTTCAGATTTATGATCAGTGACCCCGAAAACCTCTTAAAGTGCATATATCTGTAAAATTAGTGTGATAGAAAAATGTATGCCGCAAAGGGTTAAGGAGATTCGACCATGGCTATAGGAAGCCCTTGAAAAAACTTAATTAAGGCCATGGATCAATCAGTACAGCTGACTAAATCAATAAAATCAGTTTCTCCCAAGATTTTTTAACAATAATGAATTTGTTTAGCTACAACTTTAGGAAATAATAAACTACATAATAGCGCAAAGCTGTAGACTCAGTAAAACAGGAATTATGTTGTTTGATTGTTTGGAACTAATTGGAGTATAAAGCCATCCGCTAATATGTCCTTTATTATGTCTTAAAGTTGCAGCTAAAAAAATGCATTATTGTGGGAAAATTTTGGGGGGAACCGGGAAACTAATTTTATTGATTTAGTCAGCTGTATTGATTGATTCATGGCCTTAATTACCACTTTGAAAACTGTTTGAGCTCTTATTCTATACATATTCTAAGAAAAAAATGTTATCATTATCGGCGAAAATTTTTAAAATATAAAAAATTTTTTTTGTAATAACAATTACTGTAAGTCAAAGTTCAATGCAATTTTTCCCAAGTTTACTCTTTAGAAATGATCGGATTTTAAGGACGGATGCCTAATTTTCTTCTTTGAATATTTTTAGAAAATCCACAATATTAGATTTTCTAATCAATCCCTCATTTTCTAATTGCTAAACAGGAATGTTAATAAATTAAATAAAATTTTTAAAAAAATAGCTGTAGTCGGATAATGAGAGAATAATTTTAAAAGTTAAGACTGGATTATTTTAAAACTGTTTAACAAAGAAAATGAGCCATCGTTCTTTAAAATCTGCTCATTTGTAAAGAGTAAACTTGGATAAAATTCCATTGAACTTTAACCTAGGGTAACTCTTACTGTAAAAGACATTTTTTATATTTTCAAATTTTTTCCCTGCATAACGACCATTTTTTTCCAACATTAAGTTAAGTTTTCCAAGGGCTTCCTAGACACGGTTGAACCTCCTTAAATGAATAATTTTTTCAATCAATTTAGAACAATAAAAAGAATAATTCCTGCTTTACCGACACTAAAATTTTCTAAATTGTCCAAAACTTATTAAAGTCTGTAGCCATCCGCTGATATGTCCTAAAGTTTCAGCTAAAGAATTCATAATTGTGAAAAAATCTTGGGGGGAACTCGCATTTTATTGGTTCAGTCACTTGTACTACACTCAAAAAAAAAGATTTGATTGAAACAAAGAAAATGATTTTTTTAAACGACTTTCTTTGATTTAAAGAAATAATTTGTTCAAATGAAATAAAATTTGTTTGATTCAAACAAAATATCTTTGAACCGAATAAATATTTGTTTGAATCAAATTAATTTTTCTTCAAAACAAAGAAATTAATGCATTGATATATGGTTAAAGGTATTATTTGTTTGATTTAAGGCAGAAATTTATTTGATTCGAACAAATATTTATTTGGTCCAAAGATATTTTGTCTTATTAAAACAAAACATTTCTTTACATCAAAGAAAGTGTTACAAACAAATAATTTTTTTGATTCAATCAAATATTTTTTCTGAGTGTAGTTGATCCACGGCCTTAAGGTCATGTGATACCTGAGAAAAATAGAAAATTCACGTGAACAAATTAGTTCAGTTTCTACATGTTTGTATCCAAAATATATCAAATTTGGTAAATAGTGGAAAAGATAAAAACGGACGTAGATGGACTACTTTTGGTTTTAACAATGAAAAAAAATTTTCAGCATATTTTGCAAAAATTGAACTTTCTTCATTTTCAAAAACAAAAGTAGTTTATCTACTTCCGTTTTTATCTTTTCCACTATTTCCCAAATTTTGAAAAGTAAATTTCATGTAGTTTGAACACAAACATGTAGTAACCTAAAATCAGTAAAATTTGCTAATTTCCTAAGTGTAGGAATTATAGAAAAGGACTATAAAATGGTGTGAGGAGTGACTCCATGTTCTTATCCTATGCAGGCACGTGAATGTATTGCCGAAAGGTAAAAGTTAAAGCAGTATAGGCATTGGCAGCTGGACCACGTCCTTGTCGTGGCAGGGGTTGTCCGACGGTGGAATAATACAAGCCCACTACGCGAAGAAACCAACCTACCCTTTACAATCCACACACCCGTTGCCCGCAGATAAATCTTTCCGCTCTCTAATTGGCCTTCCCTCTATTTCCTCGCTCCAACCCTCGACCTCGGTTTCTTCTTCCTTGCGTTTCTCTCCTCTCTTGCATTTTAGCTCTTTTCCTCTCTTCTCTACTTTTCTTTCTTCTACTTTCTTCTATTATCCTTCACCCCTTTATTCTCTTCTTCCATTCAACTCCTTTACGTATTTTCTCTGTTTCTGAGTTTCACCCCACCTCTTTTCTAGCGAATTGCTCATTCGCAACGAACCGGGCAATGCTCCAGAAAATCTTCTCACACCCTAAAGGTTCATCCCTCTGCGAAATCGCGAATTATTATATTGGTTATATTGGCCACAAAGTGTCCGTTAGCCGGCGAAAACTCAATTATGAATTAAGTTTCACGCCTCGCGTGAAATATGTATGTCTTCGCTATTCCGCCGTCGCTGGATTTCTTGGAGCTTAAAAAAAGTGAAAAGAATTCTTTCGGAGTTTTCAAGAAAAAGAAAAGATTTTGGTTGGTAGTAGAGGAATGAGAGAAAAAGCTGGAGTCATTAAAAAATAATTCAATTCTTTTTAATTGAATTATTTTTGTATTATGTGTGAAATATGTTCCTTATTAGGTCTATTAAAATTTAATAGTAATGCGCATAATTTGAAATGAGACTGAAATATTTAGTTATAGAATTAACCGATTTCTTGTCAACGAAGTAGCATGAATTAATATACCCATTACACACAGAAAAAAGTTTCTTTGATTCAAACAAAATTTCTTTGATTTAAAGGAATTTCTTGATTATTTTTTTTCTTTGAATTTTAGAAATAAATGTCTATACAGTCGCATAGTACATACGTAAATATTTTTACGTATAATTTTTACGTAAATATAAAAAAATATTTTCTTTGATTTAAAGAGAAAATCGTCGTCGTACGAGGTAATAAAATTAAATAAATTATTTTTTAAGTTTTTGTTAGGATTGTATTTAAACCAGATAAGTAATGTTAAAAAAATAATTTCTTTCATTTAAAAAAGGCTAAAAACGAGATTTCCTAAAATTAAATAAATTTATATTTATTCTGAAGATGTTTTTAATTCGAATTTAAGAAATTTAGTTAAAAAACGATTTCCCTAAAAAATAAAACTTTTTTCTGGGTGTAAACTTTTTAAGCGTAAAATAGAAAAATAATTATTTCATAGAATGAGGAAGTTTTAATTTTGAATATTCTTTCAACTAATATAATTACTGTGGTCTACAAAAAATATTTTGAGTAAATCAGTTAGAAAATGTTAGTAAATGAAATTTTTTATTTTCAATAGTATTTTTTCAAATTGAAACATAAAATATACATATCATAAAAAAATATGTTGAAACTAAAATTTTTAGATTTTTTTAAGTAAACAATTTTGCATGATAACGCTTTCTCGTATCTTGCATAGTTTGACAGGAAAATGTATATTTTGATTATGAATCTTCTTCAAGTTTTAGATTACTGTAAATTTCCTTATTTTATCAATTAAACAATTTTATGAGGAAAATTCGTAAAATTTTTTGAGCAGTAACAGAAATTAGTATTAAAATATCGGATTTTCCCAAAAAGTAGTTTTCAAAAACACCAAAAATGCTCTTATGTTTAATGACTCAAATCTAATAATTTTTTAGATTGAAAAATACTTTTTTCGGATCCAGGGGATCATTAAAATATAACTATTCGTTAAAAAAAGTGAATGTCAAATTCTACAAAAACCCAAATAATAACTTTTTATATGTGATGAGAGTACGAAAATGCGTTAAATCAGAAATCCTATTTTTCAGCTAAACTATGCGATCAACAAAAAAAATGTTTTACAGTAAAATTATTCTACTACGAAAGATCTGCAAAGTTGATTGCAATTATTTCTTTATATGACGCGTAGTTCTCATTCCAATTTTACTAATGGTATGAAAATGATAAATATTCCATGTTTCCAACTAAAATATACGCAATGCTGGAAAATAATATTAACATAGAAAGTTGTTCCCTTTAAAAATATTCTATAAAGCTCTGGAGGATTTTTTCGTAAATAACAGTTTTATTAATTTTTAAACACAATATCTATCAAATTGTCAAGATTTTGGTTATCCTCTTTTCAATCTTTCTTTAAATTGCGAGTTCCAATTTTTTTCAACCAAAAGTACACGGAGAAAAATATTTATCTAAAATTACAGTAGGGCCCCCATATAACGTATTTCCTTATAACGTTTTCCTCCTTATAAAGATAAAAAATTACCCCCTTATAAAAAGCCGCGGCCCCGCCTCCTACTCCCTCTACCGATCGAATTTCAGCTTCAAATGGAAGAAAGAAACAGTTGAAAACCGTGAAACAAACGACGGCTATAGAGTAGGAGTGAAGGTAAGAGAGAGACGTGGAAAATATGAGATCCCACTACTGTTTCCAAAGCAACAGTGGGATCCCCTCCTTTTCTCGTTATTGCTCGTTACAAGGAGGCACAGCCAATCCCGATTTATTCGTTATAAGGGGGTCCAACTGTACCAAACTTTTTGGAAACGCATTATGAAACTAAAGCAACGCAATTTTTTCTAATAAAAAACATTTATTAGGATCTCTATTCCCAGTTGGAAATTTACAACCGGCTTGGTATTGCGCCAGTACCGCAGAAGGATTTGCAGTACTGGCACGGTACTGGCATAGTGCTGGGATAAGCATGGACTACCACCGGCGCGGCTCCCAAAGGTAACTTGGCTCGAAATTGTCCATCGGTACTGGCGCGGTACTGGACATCTGTAACATGCCAGCACTGAAATCTGTACTGGTTCAGTACTGGGATTACTCCGAAATCAATTGCAAGCCGAGACTTGGTCTCAGGACTGTGGCTGTACTATGACAGTACCGCGCCAACCCTCGACATGGTACCAACTGTCCAGTACAGGCATTGCTCTTTGTTTAGAACTGGCGGGGTACTGTGCCGAATCCGACTTTCCCACCTGGGTTATTTTTATCGGTAATTAAGCGCGTTCTATAATAGAAATTCTGATAAATGTGTATTACTAGAAAAAAGTACGTCGCTCTAGAATTTTATCGTGCCTTTCCAAATAGTTTGGTAATTCTAGACAAATATTTTTCTCTCTACACGCAGAGAAAAGATCAGTAAAATTTACAGGAAGTTCGGTACTTATTTGGACAACATGACTTTTCAGTAAATTTTACCAGAAGTTGAGTTCAATTAACAGATTTTCTGCACGTTTCACTCAGCGTCCAGTAAAATCTTCTGAATACGAAAAAATCCGAGTTAAGTTGATTGTACTGTACGCTAAGTGAATTGTACACAAAATCTCTTGATTCAACTCAACTTCTTGTAAAATTTACTAAAAAGTCATGTTGTCCAAATAAGTACCGAACTTCCTGTAAATTGTACTGATCTTTTTTCTGCGTGTATATTGAGCTCGAAGCGTAAGTGTCGTGATGATATTGTATTCCTCAAAATCGAAGTAACTTTCAGAGGATTAAATTTACAGTTACAATCCTATAAAATTTACTGTAGTCATAGTATTAAATCATGAGAAATAAACTTAAATGTCCACGAAAAAGACATAAGATAGAGTGCGACGAAAATAATGTGCTCGCGCCTCCCAGGAGGGCCTGGCAAATTTTCTCTGATGTAATTAAAAAATCCATCAATTTATTATATATTAAAGTTACTCTACGAGACCTAAAGCAATGAAATAACCTTAGGTTTATTTTCTCATGACATGAGAAAAATGGCACTGGAGATGGAAAGGTTATGCATTATTTTGGCATTATTTCAAAACTGTGCACACTGGGAGAAGATATTATGCCGCTGTCAGTCGCCACACTCTGACTGTACCCTTTTCTGATCTGCATACCCATGATGTCCCCCCCTCCCCCGTATATCATCCTTTTTCACTTGGTTTTTTTTTTTACCACTTAGAAAGCACTCAATACAGAGGCGTGCCCATCAGCCAACCACACCGAGCCATTACAAATTAACTTGGCGCTTCTTCGCGCGTCATTATTAACTTCGCTCCTTCTCCCGAGGGGGTCCCTACAATTATTGCGCCTTTTGTTTCGCTAACTCTCATTCTTTATCCGGAGGGTGAGCGAGAATCCATTTCATTTTGCGTCCCATCGCGCCTATCAGGGCTCTTCTTCTTACATATATTTATAACATGAAAGGACTTATTCTCTTTTAACTGCAATTCGATTCCTGTCATCCCAAAGGGTACATTTTGTGCTCTTTAAATATGAAAATGAATTAGCTTTTTTTTAAAATTCTGATCGATTTATTTAAGTATTATTATGGGATTTTTAGTTGTTTGATGAATTTTAGCTAATTGGAAAGCTCTTGTACCTTAAGGTAGTTCGTTCAGGAAAATTAGACCTCAGGCAAAAATAGATAATTTTGCTTTCAAGAATAGCAATATTATTATTGAAGGGCTAATTTGAAAGAGAAAAGATTATTTTTCATGAAAAAAATTTGAAACACAAAAAAATAATTTTATTTTTGCCCAAACTTATTTTCTTATCGGTTCGAGCCAAATTTTTAAAACTGATGCAATTCTAATAAATCACGGTTCGCTTTTTTTGGAAAAAGATTCTCTACAACTTGACCGTTTCCTAGTTTTGAAATTGAATTAATTATTATCAAATACAGCAATTTGTTTATAAAAATTTTGTTTCGAAAAATTGTTTTTTTATAATTTCAGCCATTAAAGAATTCATTTTCAAAAATTGGAAACGGTCAAGTTGTAGAGAATCTTTTTCCTAAAAAAAAACGAACCGTGATTTGTTAGAATCAAATAATTTTTAAAAATTTGGCTCGAACCGACAAGAAAATAAGTTTGGGCAAAAATAAAATTGATTAATAAAATTATTTTTTTGTTTTTCAAATTTTTTTCATGAAAAATAATCTTTTCTCTTTCAAATTATTCCTTCAATAATAATATTGCTATTCTTGAAAGCAAAATTATCTATTTTTCCCTGAGGTCTAATTTTCGTGAACGAACTACCTTAAGGGGTTAGTCGCAGGGAGAGGAGGAAGAAAACGTATTTTTTAAGAATTTTTCTCTCTTTTTTATATACATACATTTTTTAAATCATTTTAGCATCCGAAAGTATATAATTTTATTGATGCTTCGTCAAAATTTCTTCGAAAAATAATTTAAAATGAAAGAAAAACACGGAGTTTGCCGGAGAACGTTTTGCGAAAGACGTTCTGCGGTGACCATTCCAGTTCTTCAATGGGTTATCCGAAATTAAAAATCCGAAATTATTTTTTTAATTTATCAGTTTCTACGGCGCTTGATCGTAGCTTGTCGAAAAAAAATTTTTTTTGCCAAAATAGTGACCGGTCAAATTTGGACATCCGATTTTCACCAAAATAATAGTGGTCACTGATTTACAAAACGTGGTTTCGAGAAAAACGCATTCAAAGTTTTAATTATTTTCAAGGTGTTACACTATAAGAATATCCAAAACCCCAATAAAATATAACCAGAAAAAAAAACTTCGCCATTTCAAAATTTGTTTGCTCTTGTGTAAATTATTTATGTCCACTAGAAAAATAATTTTTGATCTCTTAAATTAGTATTTGGGTTCTATTTTAGATTCAAAGCATCAAATTGAATAATAGTTTGGCGAAAACCCTTTATATTTTTAAAACTTGAAATAGGTAAAAACAATGAAAACTATATCAGATGATATTCAACTGCATTTAGTTTATATCAATGAGGAGAAAAATTTAGTAAAACTGTGAAAAACCTTTAAGAATCTTAATAAATCGAATATTTCCAAAAAATTGATTCTATAATAAACAATAGTGAATTACCTTAGTACAAATACTTTCGCCGAGCCCAAATTGCAACATAACTAGAACATACATTAAAA
This sequence comes from Diplolepis rosae, assembly GCA_030998225.1. NCBI lineage: Eukaryota > Metazoa > Arthropoda > Insecta > Hymenoptera > Diplolepididae > Diplolepis > Diplolepis rosae. The sequence goes on from JAPYXD010000680.1 coordinate 9,352,977, forward strand.
AATGCAACATCTTATTCATTTCCAACCAAAGATTTCAGGTAAAAAATCAACAACGAAACTTGTCTTTTTTACCAACTTTAATTATTTCTGATTATTATCTTCTAGTCTACCATACAGACGATTCAACTGTTCGTTTCTAGAAAAAAACCTTGTAAGCTTCAGTAAAATAATTTACAGCCGAACGTGCAGGTGTAAATGTCCAAACACAGCAAATTCCACAAATTCTGGCCCAAAAATTGGCCTTGACAAGCCAAGTATTGTCTTCCTGTGAAGAAAGCATCTCGAAGAGCACGTTGTTAAGAGTAAAAATACCGCCAGTCTTCTCTAGATTTACGACTCCCCTCATTGGTTCCACCAAAATCCCAATGTGCCTAAACTAAACTAAAACGCTTGGGCCTCATCCGTCGCGCTTTGATTTAGTGACAATGGAGTACCGTTTTTTTCTTTTTGGTAAGGAAGGTAAAAGATGCCTCTGAATGACCAAATCGCCATCATTTCCGCAAACAGTGTGGCCACCTCAACTGTCCCGTTAGGTCGCCGATTGTTGCCCTCCGCAAAGTCATCGAGACCTGGTCTGTTTCGAGCCTCAAGGTTTTTTTTTAAGCAATGCGGAAGCCTAGACTTACGTTATACTCGTTTTGCGAGGTGAGTCGAGGTCAAGACATTGTCAGGGACGTCACGTTTACTCCATTTTTCCCCATTGTTACAGGCAGGTAAGGTATTCGCTGCCACAGGTAGCTTTCAAAGGAGAAATGTTTTATACGTTCCCGTCTGAAACTTTACGCGAAGAGATAAGGTGGCAAGGCCGCTGCTTCCCTGGACTGGAACTTGTTCGTTCCTCTTTCACAATTGTGTACTTAGAGAACTCTGAATTAGAGGGAGAGTAAAGAATGAGGAGTGATGAAAAATGTTCGCTGTTGGGGCCTTGAGAAACATTCAAAAGTAGGTGACAAAGAAAAAAACTGCTTGTTTAGTTGTTTTAGAGCACTCTCTAAATCTGAATTAGTCAAATTTTCACTGGTTGAATCAGTGAATTGCCTTTTCACTGTTGTGTCAGTGAAAAATATTTTTCACTGTTAAATCAGTTAATTTTTACTGTTAAATACGTTAATTTTCACTGATTGAATCAGTGAAAAATCGTTTCACTGATTAAATCAGTCGTCTTTTACTCAAGTAATCAGTGAAATTTGACTGATTCACAGTAACCTCTTTTTAGCTCTTTGAATCAGTCAAACTGCACTGATAATCAGTAGAATTTGACTGATTCAGATTTAGAGAGCATATTAAAATTTTTAGGGAGCTAGAGTATTAGATTTAAAGCTATTATTTAGTTCAAACTAATAATCTTTTCGACTGGTTCAAACGGTGAACGAGTTATCTCGAAAGAAATCAGTAACAAAGGATAAATTAAGGTAGTTCGTTCACGAAAATTAGACCTCAGGCAAAAATAGATTATTTTGCTTTCAACAATATCAATATTATTATTGAAGGGCTAATTCGAAAGAGAAAAGATTATTTTTTATGAAAACAATTTAAAACACAAAAAAATAATTTTATTAATAAATTTTATTTTTCCCAAACTTATTTTCTTATCGCTTCGAACCAAATTTAAAAAAATGATGCGATTCTAATAAATCATAGTTCATTTTTTTAGAAAAAAAATTCTTTACAACATGAACGTTTCCTATTTTTGTAATTGAATTAATTATTATCAAATACAGCAATTTGTTTATAAAAATTTTGTTTTGGAAAATTGTTTTTTTTATAATTTCAGCCATTGAAGAATTCATTTTCAAAAATTGGAAACGGCCATGTTGTAGAGAATCGTTTTCCTAAGAAAATGAACCGTGATTTATTAAAATCGAATCATTTTTAAAAATTTGGCTCGAAGCCATAAGAAAATAAGATTAGGCAAAAATAAAATTTATTAATAAATATATTTTTTTTGCGTTTCAAATTTTTTTCATGAAAAATAATCTTTTCGCTTTCATATTAGCCCTTCAATAATAATATTGCTATTCTTGAAATCAAAATTATCTTTTTCTACTAGCTGGCCATAAAGTGGACTTTATTGCCCCGTGCGGGGCAAACAAATCCACTTTCTGACCCGCTAGTAGAAAAAAAATCGTGTGCAACACGGGAAAAACATTTATTTTACTCGTGTGGTTGTTACCCTCGCTTTGCTCGGGCATCAAACTTCACACTCGCAAAATAAATTTTTTTTCCCTAGTTGCACAATGTACTAATTTTTGCCTGAGGTCTAATTTTCGTGAACGAAATACCTTAAAGCTGAAGGTTTTTACTGATTTTTAGTGAAAAGAAATTGCATTTTATTTTTTTCACTGTCAAGAAGTTTTTAAATTCTTTTTGTTGTTTTGAATTTTTATAAAACTTCTTTCAGTAAACTACCGGTCAAAAGTTTAAGTTCACCTGTTGTTTAAGCCGTTTTCGAAGTCTCTTAATTTTAATAAAAACAAGTTAAACATTTCTTTTTTGATAATGGAATGAATGTCAATACATTTTTTTTATCTAATGATCCCAAGTTGAAGGTGAAATGTTAATTTTATAAGAATATATTTCAAAAAGCATCAAATTTCGATCATTTTGGAAAATGTTGATAACTTTAAAAATAACTAAAATTTTTAAAAGATTTTTATTTATTCACAATATAATATTTTTATTATTTATTATTTGTTATAATATTCAAAGGGGCAAATTTCTTAGATATTTTTTAATTCTGCCTCGTCACCAAATAGAATTTGAGAGAAGCCGTCGAAAGTCTACAGAAAAATAATTGCTGAATTTAAACAATGGATATTATGGGGGAAGAGTTATTCAAATCAGTTTCCATTATTTAAGTTTGGATTTTTTTTCTCTACTTTTTGTAAGATTTCAAACCATTTATAGAATTGATTGTAATGCAGTAAGAAGATAACCATAAAATATTATAAATAAGTATATAATTTTTTTTTTTCAAATAAAGACGATTAATTCTCTGGGGTTCAATGATCATGAATTTCAGTCTTTCCTCCCTTCAGCAATATTCTCAAAACATTATAATGTTAAATCAGATCCTAGTCTTCATAGCAAACATTATTTGAAATATCAAATTCGATTCCTGATTTAATTTTGAATTTTCTGTAATCCCGGTTAGTTGACACTCTATACTTATTTTTGCTCATTTTTTTGAGTGAAATTTCACTCCAATAGAGTGGTATTCGTCATTAGAGTAAAAATCGCACTTCAAGAAATTTTAGAGAGAAATTGCCTGAAATATTAACATTTTTTGTTCTTAAGCACCTTTAAAGGTTCGATGCGGAGAATTAGTTTTCAGCTTTCATGTGATGATTAGAATGAAAAAACCTATCCAGTTGATGAAAATCGTAATTCTGCGTTAATGCGAGAACTATTTTTGCAAATGTTGTTCTATCTGTTACGAGACATTTGAAATTGTATTCGCATTAGAAAGAGTGGAAAAACTGTTTTAATGCGAGTACACGGGATCGGTGTTTCCCTATATATAGGAAATCCAACAGGTATCGAGAACGATAAAACGTGCTTCACACGCACGATTATCTGCCCGTTTTCGAATGCGTCGCCGCTTCAAGTTTTTCTAGACAAGCGATAAATACCAGTCGTTCCAAGAGACACTTGCTTGCTGTTTTTTATTTATCTCCTCAAAAGATCCTCTTCGTTTCTGCTCTGATATACCGGGGGACTCGAATCTGGAATGTATTTCACGCGAATTCAACAGCAACTTCTTGAATCAAACTTTTACAAAGTTAAGAGAACGTTTCAAGAATGTTTAATGAACATCAGATAATCCTCATGCATTTACATTACGAAAATAATTATTAGATTAAGTTGTCAGGATGAGTTTGATGTAGGAATTTTAATCGAACTCATTTGGATTTAATTATTTAAACTCTACGGCTAATTAACGTTTCCTTGAAATCAAAATACTTTTCCGAAATTGAAAATCGAAATCGAGCTAAAAAATTGAAAATGACTTACTATCGATTTTTTACACCATTTACAAATTATTTTCTATAGAATACCCCATGTTCACAAAATTTCTATAAAATTTGTTTACTTGTTCTAAACAGTATACAATGTAGACATCTAAAAATAAAAATTTCAAAAATGCATTATTTAAGAAGTTACATGCAGATTTAAATTTATAGTAATAAAGTTTTTAGAATTTACCAAACAATAATATAACGGCAAAGATTAGATCAAAATATTGAGAATGCTGAAGAAATCTTCGAATGAAAGAATATGTTGAAACTTGAAAAAAGTTAATATCTAAATTCCTTTTTCCAGTTAAATTATACGAGATGCAAAAAAATGTTACGATACAAGATTGTTAATTACATAAAGATCTACAAATTTGAATCGCAACATTTTTTCATAAGATGTATACTTTTCTTTTTAATTTAAAAAAATACTATTGAAAAACCAAAATTCAATTTTTTAACAATAATATATGAAATACGAAATAAAGATAAGAATGAAAAATTGTTCGTTTTAATAAGATCTACAAATTTTGTCTAACATAGTTTCTGATGAAACGTATATTTTTCATTTTAATTTGAAAAAATACGATTAAAATTAAAAAATTCTATTATTTAAATAAAATGTGTGACATACGAAAAAAACGTTGAGGTGAAAAATTATTTGCCGAAATGAGGTCTACAAATTCTCAGTTGGATATTTTTTGACAAAATGTATATTGTATGTTTTGCTTTTAAAAAAACACTATTGAAAATCAAAAATTCCATTTTTTAACCAAAATATGTGAGATACGAAACAAGCGTTAAAATAAAAAATCGTTTGCTCAAAAACAGTCTACGATTTCTTTTATTTTTTGAGACATTTGGAAGATAAATTTTTTTTAATCATGTAAATTATTATAAAGTTACAGAAATGTATACAGAAAATCGAGCGCGAAGCGCGAGTGTCATGATGATAATTTGTTCCTTAAGGCTGATAAAGCCTTAGGTAAATTTAATTTCCTTTGTCATTTAAAACCAAAAACAAATTTAGCTATTCATTAATTTTCATATGATAAGGACATTTTTTCCAAATTTTATATTCTGTAATACTTTATTAATTCGCAATACTGCCTGATTGTTAGAAAACTTGATTTTAAGAAACAGTCTACATCTTCAGTGTTCCTAAAAAACCTAAAATAATTCTCTGTCTGTAGGCAATGAAAAAAAATATTAACCAAAAATACAACGTTTATTTCTTATAAATAAGATAATTCCGCACTCTTCTCAAACTTGTCATTTAAAAAATAATATTATGATTTGTCATATTTCACTCTTTGAAAGAAGTACTCAAAAAAAATTGTGAACATTTTAATAAAAGAATATTTAAAATATTACAAAAATTGTGTACAAAAATCACCACTATCTCAAATTTATTTTTGTAGTGGAGTGAATTTTTGAAAATCATGATTCAGAAAATAATTCAATATATCAATTTAAAGAATGTCTATAACGTTTTTCGAATTTGGGGATAATTTTCTATATACACATAAAATTGTACAAAAACTTGAGATCTGGTTTATAAATTAAAAGACAAAGGAATAATGAAGCAGGAAATAAATAAATCAAAAGAGATATTTGCCAGACTCAAGTGCTGGTAAATTTAAAGACACAACATCCCTAAAATTGCATTGAGTCATTTCGCCAGCATCTCCCTTTGATGCTCAGAATCTCATTCTCTTTTTAAAAATCCCGTTAATCACGAGAGTTTCACACTCCCTCGACGTTGACTATAGATTATTTTATTCTAATACTTTCCTGAACGTAAAATTCGAAACACGATAACTTACGTTAGGAAATTCGAGAAGTTGCAGGTAAGTTCTCGAGCTATTTTTTAAAGAATTTTTGAAATTCCTTTTAATTACATAGTTAGCCTCTTATTTCTTCAAATATCTCGAAACATACTAGCAGAAACCGTTAAAAGACGATTTTTTGAAGTTGATAAAGCGGACAGATTTCTTAAATAAAGAAACATAACAAATAAATGTTGAAAATTAATCTTATCGTGAAATCTATCGCACTATCGATAACATACACATGAAGAAACCCAAGTTTACAATTTTTGTTAAACCACGTTTCAAATCAGGGAAAAACGTCTAATAATGAGAATTTTTCGCAACGAAATACTGAACTTTGCATTATTTATATAATGATTTACTATAGATTGTATCAAACATTACTATAACCTATACTAAAGTTTCATATAATTTTTCAAATCTTTAGTATTCTGGCTGCGAAAAATTTCCAGTCCGCTAGGAATAATTACCATTGCACCTCGATTTTCCCCAGACTCCTAATACTTTTTAGAATTATCATTATAAAATAAAACACATTTTGCTATGGGAATTTTCTCCGTTTAATGTTAGGGGTCATCCATATACCATGTGCACGGAGAGACTTTTTGTAGTAAACTATGTAAAAAATCACAGTACATTTTACTATTTTGAGGTAGCAAAGTAGGGAAAATAGGGAACTTTTGTAATTATTAGCATTTTGAGTAGTAATTTCCAGAATTACTAAATTGATAATAATAAAATCTAAAAATATTGCATTTATTTCAAAAAAGGTTTGAAATATTTGCAAAATTCTGTCGTAAAATTACAAGTGGTTCATCGCAGCTACTTACTAAGTCAGATAGGATAAAATTCAAAACTTATTACATTTATATCTATAGGAGGTTGCAGTGTTTACAAAGGACTATAGTAATTTGATGGTCCGAGCGCCAGCCAAATTACTATAGTTTTTTTGTAAAAACTCCTATAGCCGGAACAGCAAATAAAAAAAGCAAACACGCGATGGGGACTTATCTACAACCACAACTTTTCACTTATACATATATATGTATATATGAATACTTAACGTATACAATAACGCTTTTACTAAAGTAAAACGCCACGCCGCACGCTTAATACATATATATGTAAGTTTAACCGTTTCTATACCTAATCGCATACACTAACTATATACAATGCAAGTTACATATGGTTCGTTAGAGCTTAGTTTCCTTATATACTAATGGAAGAATGTTTCACCGCCTGCAAGAACATTTTCTCTACTAGAGATCTCAGTAGCCACCTATTAAGAAAAGAACGTACTAAATTCAAATTCGAAATAAGAATCACAAGAATACAAACTACAAAACGTCAATAAAACGTCGCATATCCGATCGATCTGCAACATTTTGGAGATTCAAAAAACGCCAATCAAAATTTTAGAATTAAAAACTCAAATCTCAACAAAATTAATATCAGTTTGACAATTTGATAGTAAATGCCGAAATACCTTGAAAGGTAAAAATCATTTTTTGTCTACTTTTTAAAATCTGTAAGTATTAATTTAGTTTACTCGCCTATGAGTAAAAAAATCATCATCACAATGGAAATGAATTGTATAATACAAAATTTTTAGAAATTTGTCATTCATTTCTTTAAGTGATAGTATTAATCACTGCTGAGGATACACTATTAGAACAGTGGCAATTTCTGGAGAATCACGGTTCTGAAAAGTAAAATATTTTAATAACAAATAAAAAAACATAAAGATTTTTTAATTAATTAAGGTGTGTGACAAAACAAACTGACTTTTGAAAATGTGCCATCAGAAGCAATTCCTTCGGTGAACAAACGTCCAGAATCCAAATTTTGATAAGTCAGATTCTGCAATAAATTTATATATACGCAAAAATGACAAATTAATAATTTCTGGTTTAAATTATATTCCATTCAATTTTGAATTTGATTCAACAAAATTTTTTAAAATACAAAAAGTCTGTTTTTATGAATACCATTTTTTGAAGAACTTATATACACATTTCGAAAGTAAATTATAATTTGGCGATTATTTACTTTTGCCTAGATGGATTGGTAATTTTTTCTATGCCGCTTACCTCTTATTCTCCAGGAAGCTGTAACTCGTCGTTTATCATTATGCTGCATAAATTCAAAAACAGTCAGAATTTTCCCAAATAAAAGATGACTTAAGCGTGAAAATTATTGTTTTGAAAACTTCTGCTTTTAAATTAGTACAAATTTTTCTGCCATATAAATTTTATACTACTACTAATACAATATATTTATCTTTTTATAACTAAGCAAGATTGTATTTTGCGAGTTCTAATAATTTTCATTATTTTTATTTCACTTATTTACCATTTAAAAACACAAATTTATAAATAAAAGCTCATATTCCCATTATAAAAATTTAATATTACTGCTAACAGAAAAATTTCTCTTTTTGTATTGAATGGAAATCGTATTCGGCAATCCTAACCTAAAACTTATCATTATTTTCGTTTCTATCATTTCTAATAATAAAAAGCTACAATATATATTCAATTATACATTTGAAATACTTACACTCAGAAAAATGATTTGATTGAATCAAAGGAAATGATTTGTTTGAACGACTTTCTTTAATTTAAAGAAATGATTTGTTCAAATGGAATAAAATTTGTTTGATTCAAACAAAATATCTTCGAACCAAATAAATATTTCTTCGAATCAGATAAATTTTTTTCAAAACAAAGAAATTAATGCATTGATATATGGTCAAAGATAGAATTTGTTTGATTTAAGGCAGAAATTTATCTGATTCGAAGAAATATTTATTTGGTCCAAAGATATTTTGTTTCAATCAAACAAATTTTGTTTCATTTAAACAAAACATTTCTTTACATCAAAGAAAGTGTTTCAAACAAATAATTTTTTTGATTCAATCAAATATTTTTTCTGAGTGTACGCTCTTTCAGTTTCCAAATGATCATATGTGAGCACAAAATCAATTATTACTTGCAACCTGTAATAATTGAACATAAAATACCGGGAATTGTCGGGAAGCAAAACATGCGTTGACATCCGTAAATACAGAAAAATAGGAATCTTTCGGTGACCGTTGGTCGGCTAGCTTCGAAAGCGTTCGGCTTCGTTCGGGCAGCCAAATGAATATAAGCAAACACAAGCGCAAAATTACTACAATCGATAGAAGTATTCACAAAGAAATTTTTCGATTTGTACTACCTTATATCAAAAAAATTTCTATAGAAATAGCTTATATTGAGAACATTTTTATAAAACACTCACGTTCTTACAGACGATAGTAATTTATCTTATCATTTTAGCTATTTTTATAGCATTAAATACTTATTTCCTCTATTATTTTTGTATAATTAAATAATTTCTCTATTAATTAATCCTACTTATTAATTTTCCTACAGAAAATATTAAAAGTTGCTCCTTTGAAAAAGAACAAGTCGAAATAAAAGTAGTACATCTTAATACTTCAACAATAAATAGTCACGTAGTTCCCTATTTTCCCTACTTTGCTACCTCAAAATAGTAAAATTTACGGTGATTTTTTACATATATTACTACAAAAAGTCTCTCCTTGTGGACAATTTTTTACCACTTTTGAACTCCCACTACCCCTTTCGTGAACAGCCGTCGAATTTTGACGACCCCCCCCCCCCACCACCACCTCTACTCTGTTCACATGGACATATTTTATGAAAATATAGATTCAGTCCCCCTTGTGGACAAGCATAGAATCCCCCCCCCCCCCCTACCATCTGTCCACGTGGTATATGGATAGCCCGTTACCTAAAATTTTCGAACTCAACCCAAACGAGGCTTGTGACCTGCGCCTGCGCCTGAGGTGATCGCGACGCGACGGTAGGTCGCTCGTATCTCGCCTCGACCATCACCATTTTCCAACTTGTCTACCGAATCCCGGCACTGACGTTAGTAACAGCGATATATAAAAGTAAGTGACTCGCTCTCGCGGGGCGGTGATGCAGAGTCTTCCTATCTGTGGAGTCTATCGGGCAGTAAACAGCGAGCGGCAGATAAGGCCGGAGATATATTATAGACACCCTGCTCTCGTCGTACCTACATTCAGAGTTCAGGCTCTGTGAATGTAGCAACGGCTCCTTTGCTAGGGACATTGCACTAGCACCATCTCTATATTTCGCCCTCTTTTTTTTGCCGGCACTCTGGTAAAAACGCCAGCGGCGTCTGAATAGTCGCGCGGAGGACGGAAGTCAGTTTGCAAGCCAAGCATGGGGAGGCGGCGCCGAGCAACCCCTTATTTTCCTCCGTCGCTAGAGCTATTCCCCCCCCCCCCCCCTTTCACTCTTTCTTCCAACCCCTCATTCCTTTTCGTATTCTCTACCCAAGAAAGACACCCCTAGACCACGTCGACTGCGTTTCTCGATGCGACGATGCATCAGGCGACTCAAGACTCTTTCCGAGATTCGAAAATCGTGCGAAGCACCCTTCTTCCTCTGTACGGGCGAAAAAAAACCTGGCTGAACTACTGGCAAAAAATTTCTTCATAGTGAGTTTCTCTGATTTGGCAAGGTGCCGCTGAAACCTACACTCTATGTTCCAGGAGTTGGGCTGGGGGTGAGTCCTCTTCAGGAGCCTCGCCAATCTTCATGTATTGGCGAAGCCTCGGCTCTCTAGCAATCCCTCGATGTAGAATATATGTAGATTGTAGAATGCAGCCGCTCGATTCTGTGCCTGCGGCTGCGTTATGTAATGCCAGGAGGGGAAATTAAAACGAAAACTGGTTTTCGTCGGCGTCACTGCACGGAGAATGAAATGGGGTTGTTGCATGAAAATTAGATCTGAGTGTGGTTCATGAGTTTTCATTGGAACGGGGATGTTAAAGGGGATTTGTTTAAAAGAGCCTTTCTAAGTTGATTTAAACCTTTAACGTCAAAAAGACACTTTTTGTGTGTCCCTTTTACCACGTTATTTGTCACTATGAAAACATCAAGGAAAAAATTCGTACTATTTTCAAGGTCACTCTTTTCAATGGTGCAATCCAATTTACATAAAAATTTCATTTTTTATTATTTTTTTTGCAAAATAACACAAAAAACGCAAAATTTTCAGTCTCATTTTTTTTCATTCTACATTTTGAATCTCTTACTCTCTAAATCTGAATCAGTCAAATTTTCACTGATTGAATCAGTGATTTGCCTTTTCACTGTTAAATCAGTTAATTTTCACTGATTAATCAGTGAAAAAATATTTCTTACTGTTAAATCAATCAATTTTCACTGAAATAATCAGTGAAATTTGACTGATTTACACTAACCTCTTTTTAATTTTTGAATCAGTCAAATTTCACTGATAATCAGTAGATTTTGACTGATTCAAATTTAGAGAGTATCGTTATGTTTCCCAACCTTGAAGCACACTAATCGTGTTCTCGATTGTTGTATTTTCGAAATATGTGCTTGGTTTTTTTTTTCTACTAGTTTAGATTTGCAAAATAACGTGCAAAGCAATTATGAATTCTTGCAATTTTCGGACTATTCAAATTCCTCGATTGGAACGTTCTTTTCACATTTAATAAGCAAGATATATATCGTTTTCATAGTTTTTTGGGTTGCTAATTACGAATTTGACATTTTTTTTGCAAAATTAATAAAATTAAAAAGTTTGTTCAAACAAATTATGCTAAATGTTCAAAAGTTTTGTAAATTGATCCCAGAATTGTAATCTGCGGCAAAAAATACATGGGAGACATAAATAGTTGATACTCATTATTTAAATAATTATGCAATAATAATAACAAAGTACACAATATCCTACTAATGTGTTCAATAGACATGTTACATATAATTTCATAGGTTTTTTGGGTCGCTGATAACGAATTTGATAATATTTTAATGCAAATTCCATTTACCAGAAAAATTGCATGTGATATACGTAAAAAAGTTAGGAAACAAAATTATTTGCTTTAAAAAGATCAACAAATTTATATTTTAAACTTTACTTTTTAAGATATATATTTTTCGATTTATTTTTAAAAAACTGCATCCAGAATAAAAAAGTCTATTTTCCAGTCAAATTATGCGATATGCGAAAAAAAATGTTTGTAAATAAAATTATTCTGCTCCAAAAGGTTTGTAAAGCTGCTTCCGATTATTTTTTCTTATAAAGCGTAGTTTTAATTTTAAAAATACTATAATAATTTTAAGAATTCCCTTTTTCTAACTAAATTATGCGCGTTGCGAAAAAATGTTAGCAAAACAAATACTTTTCCTGAGAAACAAAATCGACAAATTTGCCCTGAAATATTTTTTATAGAAAACATAGTTTTGGTTTTATTAATTTCTAAACACGTTATCTTTCAAAATGTGAAAGTGAAGTATCGAGCACGAGTATCGTGATGAGGATGTATTCCTTAAAATCGAAGTATAACTTCCAGAAAATCAAATTCATATTAACAATGTTATTTAATTTTTTGTAGTCATAGTATTCATTCCTGAAAAACAAACGTAAATGTCTGAAATATTTCGGAACGTGAAGCGCCAAGAGAGACTTTTTGTAAATGTTTATCTATTATAGTTAATTACGCCAAAATCCTTATAAATTTAAACATGCTGTTTAAGAAAAAATGGGAAATATTAATTTTGATAACATTTGTTAAAAACGTTTCATGATAGAAGAAGTAATTTAAATAAAGAGAAATATCATTAATTACTCTCTTAATCCGAATCAGTCAAATTTTCACTGATTGAATCAGTAATTTGCCTTTTCACTGATTCATCAGTGCAAAAATATTTTTCACTGACAAATCAGTTAATTTTCACTGAAATAATCAGTGAAATTTGACTGATTTACAGTAACCTCTTTTTAGCTATTTGAATCCGTCAAATTTCACCGATAATTAGTAGATTTTGACTGATTCGAATTTAGAGAGTAGGCTTAACTAAACGTGACATTTTGAGTTGAGCTTGAAAGGAAAAACATGGACATAAAAGTTAAGCAAAGCGGCAAGATTTCTTATCTTGAATTCTGGCGAGAATTTACTCGACTGACTCGACGACGTGAGTAAACAGAGAAAATGAGATAGTGAACGAGATCTTATAGAGGTGGAGGGTATATCAAAGATACACAGAGAGGGGCAAACGCTAGTCCTCGTACCGGAATTTCCTTCCTTCCGTTTCCTGATTGACGAGCCAACTTTTCGCGTCCCTCAGATTTAGGTCGAGACTTTTCTACTTTTTTCTTTTTCTACCCTTTCTCCATTCTGGTTTTCGAAGCAACTCTACGCCAGGCGAGCGACTTGGTTTCGGGAGAATTACGGTTCCTGCTCGATGTATCGTTGTGGGAAGCTCATGAAAATTTCATGAACGTAAAAATCAACCTCGTTTTAGATCAAGAAAGGAATTATCGGAAATGAACTTCGGCCATGAAACTATGACTACAAAGAATTATAATGGATTGTATAATACAATGAATAATCGAGAAAACGCACAATAACTCGTTAGAAACGCAAGAAATATATTCCGTTTCACATTTTCAAAATACACATTTATTAAAAACGATTATTTTTTGTGGCTTTTAAATTAAACAAATAAAATGTCATTTTGTGGAAAGAATGGTAAGTGGTAGGCTAGCTGGATTATTAGTCTTTTTTTTGTTTGGCTTTTTTTAGTTAATTTAACTACATTAAAATGAAATCTCTTATAAATAAATTGATTTATTGAGATTTTGATAAAAATTTTAGCGCGCTTCAAATTATTGTATTTTCTTATTTGAGTTAAAAATCATGAAAATTACAATTGGGTCCTGTTTGCAATCTCTTGATCTCGAATCAGCAAACAAGATTAGAATATACAATTACGAATTCTTTTTTACAATTTTTAATGGGATTTTCTTCCTAAGAATATGAAATTTTAAAGCATTTAATGGAATGAATGTTTAGAATTCTTCAAATGTTCAGAAAATTGAAGAATTGACTTGCTTTGAAAAAAAACCTTCATTTTAATTTTTTATTATACCACCAGAATTTATAATTTCACAATAGATTCCAAGAAAAGGTTTGGGTTATCAAATTCCAGATTTAATACATTTTAAAATTAGAATAATATATATTTGATGTTGACATTTTTTGAAATGTTGATCCTTTTATTGAATATTAGTTAATTACAATTAGTTGATTTAGTAGCAATTATTAATAATATATTTGTAAGCTTTTACTATTCTCATCTCATAAAAAAATGCGTAGATGAAAAATTATAGAGTTCTTTGAAGCAAACCATTTTGTATTCTAACATTTTTGCGTACCCCATATATTTTGATTAAAAAATGGAACTTTTGGGTTTTAATAGTATTTTTTAAACAGGACTTATATTGACCCTTATTATGAAAATTTGAATATTTTTGGCATACTTAGTTGGCTTTAGAGTCCAGAAAAAATGTAAACTGAATGATTTATATTTTCAAACGTTTCGACTCTGGTTGGAGTCCTCATCAGTGAGAATTTATTTCTATAAAAAATACAAAGGAGGAATCTTAAAAATTGCCCGTGTGACGGATAAACATTGTAGTAAAAAAGTGATAAAAAAGAATTGCAGGTGTAAAAATATAAAATTGGACTAAATAATTAAATTTGCGATACAGTAACTGTAACAAAAAGTGTACAAAAAAATTTTTTCTATAAAATTACTAAAGAGAACCTTAAAGAATAGCACGTGTGACGGATAAAACAGTGTAATAAAATGATATAAATGAATTATACATGTGAACCTATAAAATTGGTCTAAACTGAATGTAAATGTACTGTACAGAAAAAAAAATTTTCTATAAAAATACAAAGGAAGAAACTTGAACAATTTTGAACGTGTGACCGATGAACATTATGTTAAAAAATGATGTAAAAGAATTGCAAGTCTTTCTAGCAAATTTAGTTATTTAGACCAATTTTATGATTTCAAACTTGCAATTCTTTTACATCATTTTTTAACATAATGTTTATCGGTCACACGTTCAAAATTTCAAGTTTCTTCCTTAGTCTTTTTATAAAAAAATTTTTCTGTACAGGTTTTTTTTTACATTTTTTTACATTTAGTTTAGACCAGTTTTATAGGTTCACATGTACAATTTATTTATATCGGTTTACCACAATATTTTATCCGTCACACGTGCTATTTGTTAAGTCTCTCCTTAGTAATTTTACAGAAAATATCTTTGTACAGTTTTGTTACAGTTTTACTGTTTCGCAAATTTAGTTATTTAGTCCAATTTTATATTTACACACCTGCAATTCTTTTATATCACTTTCTTACTACAATGTTTATCCGTCACACGGGCAATTTTTAAGATTCCTCCTTTGTATTTTTTATAGAAATAAATTCTCACTGATGAGGACTCCAACCTGAGTCGAAACGTTTGAAAATATGAAACCTTGAGTTTACATTTTTTCTGGACCCTAAAGCCAACTATAAGTACACCAAAAATATTCAAATTTTCAAAGTATTTTTTAAATTTAAACTAAAATACATCTTATAAAAAAATATTTGAATTGAAATTTGTAGATCTTTTTCGAGTAATCAATTTTGCATTATAGCGTTTTTTCGTATCTCGCATAGTTTAACTGGAAACTGGAATTTTATTATATAATTATAATTATTTCGAGAGTTATTTTCATACATGATTATTATATTGCAGTTGAATTCAAATATTTAAAGGATTTGAAAATCTTTCTGTGGAAAAAAAGACGCTTTCGACTGCGCTGGGATTCGAGCCCAGATCTTTCGAATGCACCGAAGTAATAACTGGGCTCGAATCCCAGCGCATTCGAAAGCGTCTTTTTTTCCACAAAAAGATTTTCAAATTCTTTAAATATTAAAATTCAATATTTAAAGAATTTGAAAATCTTTCTGTGGAAAAAAAGTCGCTCTTGACTGCGCTGGGATTCGAGCCCAGGTCTTTCAATTGCACCGAA
Organism: Diplolepis rosae; assembly: GCA_030998225.1. NCBI lineage: Eukaryota > Metazoa > Arthropoda > Insecta > Hymenoptera > Diplolepididae > Diplolepis > Diplolepis rosae. The sequence continues at coordinate 9,368,771 of JAPYXD010000680.1, forward strand.
GTAATAACACTTTCATGATAAATTACCCCATTTGATCAACTTGATTACCACAGAGAAACAGTCACACTATCAAGATAATCAAATCGATCCTCTGGGATGATCAAGTTGAATATCTTGTTTTAAATTTTCATTTCGACCCTCAAGGATGATCAAATCGACCTTCTACAATGATCAAATCGATTATTTTTTTCTGACCCTCTACAGATGACCAGTTTGATTATCTAGAAGGCTGTCCTATAGTCGATCATCATATTTGGTCGACCTGACCCTCTAGATATTCAGGCTGACCCTCCATTTTTCTCCGTGCAAAAGTTCTTTGAAGACTCATCAAAATCCTACCAATTATTAGGTAAATTTTCCATTAAATTTTTATTATCTTTTGTATTAAAGAAACTCAAATTGTCCTATTTTTCAGAAAAATATTGACTAAATTCAAATTAAATCAAGCAATTTTTATTTGGTTATTTATTAGTAAAATTTAAGTATTTCAAATTCAAAAAATAAATTGATATCTGGTAATCGTAGATATTATTAGATGTTTAAATATTTTATAATAATGATACTAAACCATCAATATTATTATCCGAAATGATAACAATAGAGGATTTACACTAAAATCCATCCTCTTCAAGCTAGATTATTGTTCTGAGAGCAATTTTAATCACCTTGTCGTACAACTGGATTTAGGAAAGAAACGTGAGCCATTTTCAAAAGCCAAACTGTAGCAAGAAAAGTAGGGAGCTAAATCGTCACAGCCCCTTTGGCTCCCCTCGTTGAGAGCAGAGCAGCTGTTGTCATTTTGTGGCCCTTCGAACTTTTGTCGACAAGGAACGAAATGTAATGGCTCTTACAGGAAGGAAGCGTCTTTCGCCTCCTCGGACTTTCATTCTGGGGGCTGTCATTTCAGTCATACGCGAGCATGCAAAGAAATTTTAGTGCATCGTGACTGCATCTTTTTTTTATTTCCCTGGAGACAATTTCGTTTTCTATATGTTTTATGTATGTTCTTCGTATTTATTATAGACTAAAGTAATTGTGAAAAATATCTGAGTACTCTGTTTCTGTTGTGTTTTGTGAGACGTTCAAAGTAGTTAGTAGCAAAGATTTGTGCACCAAGTTTAAGTTGGATAGTAATAAAATAATAAGAGAATTACTTGAAAAGCAGAAATAAAAATAAAAATTAAGAGAGAAGTGTACGCTTCTGTCCTAGATGATAATGAGCTGATCTCGATTTCCAGAATGGCCACCAGGAATTCTAGACTTCTATCTTTATAGATGAAACTTCTCTGCTACGCTCGGACCTGCTATTTAATTACGAAATATGTAAAGTATTATTATAGTTTATGAATATCTTATGGTCAGAGATTTTGGATTATCAAAAAGATAAGAAAGAAAATCGTTTTTTTTAAACTGTAAAAAATGCTTTTTTTCAAGTTAATCTGTTGAAAATTATATCAGTAATATAAACTGATTATATATTTATATTTTAATTTCAAAATTGTTTACAAAAGAAGAAAATTGTGAGATTTACGGTCTTAATCCTCAACTGTTTTTTTAATAGTTGAAATGATTTACGCTTACCAAGATTAGTTATCAGTTTCTTCACGTGATATTCTAATATTTCTGATTATACATAAGCATATAAAATTATTATCTAGAGTTATTCACAAATTTACTCATTGTATTTATAATTGATTATTGTTTATTTGTGTTGCACACGATATTTTTGCTACCAGGGAGTCAGAAAATGGATTTGTTTGCTCCGCAGAGGGCAATAAAATACACTTTATGGCCCGCTAGCAGAAAAAATAATAATTATAATAAATATTTTGGAGAAGACAGAAATACAGAAAAATGCAACGCATTACTGTCTTCTCCAGAAAATTTGTTTAAATTATTTAATTAAAAGAACGGTTATATGTAATTAGTGACGTCAGATCTTTCTATACGGCGTTAAAGATTTTTGACTAAAATAAAATGTTATTTACGACCTAAAAATAAAATATAGTATTATGTACGTTAGAAATACTGATAAGATTAATTATAGAATAAGCAAATTGCGTCCATTGAAAGCAATATACAAGACTAATAAGTGAAATTAATAAGATGATAATATTTTTATTTTATATTTTAAATTTAAAAATTCAGAAATAATATTTATTATAGAATAAAATTTAATGATTATTCTGAAAATGAAGAATTTACTGCGTTGATAAGTTTTATAGTTATTTTATTTATTTTAGCATTTATTTATTCATCTAGCAGCATGACGTCAAATGTTTTGAACGCTTTGACTAGGGATTTATAACATTTTCAGACTGTAAACAAATCTGTTAAGTCAGTGTACATAAATTTTTGAATGTATTAACTACGAAAAAATTACTGCAAATGAAAAATACGTAAGAAAGCCTTCCAAGTAATGAATCTATATATTAGAACATAGTTTAAAAAATGGTCCGAAGATATTTCTGATGTATATTGTTGTTACTTATTTTAATAAAGGTAATAAATGTTAGCATCGTTTCTGTATTAAAAAATCACCCAATCTTTTGTCCCTACATTCAAATATTTCCATTAGAAGAATCTGCAAAATTTATATGTACATATTACTCTCTAAATCCTGATCAGTAAGAATTTTAAATAATTTCAATTAGTATTAGATTTCTTGCTTTTCAATTAATCCAAAGTGATTGATTTTTAGTTAAAAATGATTGATTATGGGTTAGAAATGACTGATTATAAAGCAAGAAGTCAGTCACTGATTGAGATTAATAAAAATTATTACTGAGTTAGATTTAGAAAGTAGTTTCACAACTTTTAAAAAACGCTTAGAATATTTCAGAATATTTAGAAATATAGCGTTGACACCTTTTATATCACTGTAGAAAAATTTCTGGAAAATTTTCCCCAAAATCTTAGTAACGCAAATTACACTAAAATAAACTGGGGAAATATTCCACAAAATATTTGAGGTAATTTTTCTCAAAATACCTTGGGGGATATTTCTTAAAATTCGATGAAATTTCCGTAAATATTGTGGATAATTTCCGACTAACGATGTGGAATATTTCCCATAAATTGTGGAACTTTCCCCATCATACTTTGGGGAATATTCCCTAAAAATTGGGAATTTTACAAAACCATTTGTGGAACTTTCCCCATATATTTTGGGGAATATTTCATACAAAATTGCTGTTAATTTCTCAGTTTTTTTTGGCATAGGGTCAGTTTCTTTTAATTTTCTTCGATTAAAAGTTATCAATGTTATATATAAAAAAACGCAAAAAAGGAAGGCACGTACAACTCAAAAACTTATCTCATCGCTTGCAATTCAAAGTGAAGAATATAATAGCAGACATTTTATCAAACATGTCAATTTACAATTTCATACAAACTTTGGAAATTTCCCAACATATTTTGGGGAATATTTCATACAAACTGGGGAATCCTAGGTTTAGTGAGAATCAAAGATTTATATCATCACGGCGGTAGATTTTTTAAAAGAATTATACACCGTCATAAATGTACACAGAAATAAATTTTTAGTTAGTTAAACAAAATCGTTTTGTTGACTACGTTTGGTGGATTGAAAAGAATATTTTGTTTGGACGAGGTAAACCTTTGTTCATCTGACCAAACTTGTTTGCTTAAGGGGACCTTCTCTTTCGTTTGGACGAAAATGAGGCAAAATTTCATAATTTTCTGTGTGATACTGAAAAGACCTAGGAACTTTCGGTTTTGATAGTTGAATTGGTTTATTTTTGAAGAATAAGTAACGACTATGGTTTTGATATAATTCAAAATGGCGGCTTCAAAATAGCGGCTTCCTTCTGCCTCTGCGCGCAAAACATTGTCTGACAATTGCGAGCTTGCAGCCTCTTGTAGTGAACTGAAGAAAAAGTATTATCAATTTTTGAAGATAATAAAATTCTGAAGGTTTTATACCTGATTTGAATAAATTTTGACACAAAATTTATTGCATAATTGACATTTGAAATGAAAAATTCAATTTTCGTCTACTTTTTTTCACTTCATCGTCGTTTGAAAATTATAAACAAATTAATGTTGGTGCTCATTTTCGGTATAAAAACTAGAAAAAGTGTATTCTTTCAAGAACACTTTACATAATGAATATCGGATCAATAGATCAAGCCCTAGGTTTGAAGTTATATCGGAAAACATGGTTTCGAGATAAACGCGTTTAAAGTTTTTAGAAAGTCTATGTTCGAATAACTTTTTTTTCGATCAGTCATCACGACCAGTATTTGATTATATAGGTTCCGAGGGTCGCTGAGCACGAACCTGAGGTCAAATTGTCAAAATTCAAAATGGCGGATCCAATATGGCGGATCCAAAGAAATTTTCATATACCGATTTGGACCAAAATGTCCATATATAAGTTTTTGCGGTTGTTGAACGCAAACTCATCATTAGTTTCCCATCAAAATTAACAAATGAAATACGGTTTTTCGCTGATGAACTGACATGATGCGCTTTTGCTTTCCCCGAATGTTGATTCCCCTGGAATCTCTTCTTCCGACGCCGAGAAAGTGACGGTCTACATTTTGGCATTTTTCACGAAAGCGGTAAGTAACTTCAGCGACAAACAAGAATTTAAAAAAATATGCATCGTATCGGGATATCCTTTTACACACATATTCTATAAATATGCAGCTTTCATTTTTTGCAAGAAAAAAAAATCGATTTTTTGGTCCAAACGAAAGAGAAGGTCCCCTTAAGTGGACCAAAGCTTTCCGTTGAATTCATCAACTAAATTGATTTTGGTTAGACCAACAAAATTATTCAATAGCAACAAACACATGTTTTGTAGTATAAAGAAAAATATTTGATAGAATCATCTAAACATTTTAATCCAAAAAAATTGTATTGGGTCAACGAAACATTTTCTTGTCCGTGTAATAACAAAATTCTAGAGTTGAATCAATCAAAGTTTTCTTGATTCAACTAAATATTTGTTTAAGAATTGAAATCAAATTAAAACATAAAAATTGAATTAAAATTTGTTGAAAAAGTTAAGAGTAAGAGCACAAAAACTCTGGTCTTAATTTAAATGAATGAATGATTTAAAAGTTTATAGAGTTTTCTAATAATTCTTAATAATTTCAAATAAACCACTTTTGTCCTAAACCAAAATAAAAACTATAGAATTTATTTATTTGAACATATTTACATAACTATTGGATCTTAAATTTTTGGTGGAAAAATGATTCTAGCACACCTTGATATGATAATATATGTAAAGTTAAAATATGAGAAGGCCATATATATAGATATATAATGTGCTTTCGATCCTTGCAATTTCTCATCATACAAAGCCCTCGATAAGGCCGCTGTTGGAATCTCGATAGAAGCGAGCTTGAGATCGGATTTGAACCCTCTCACTATCCTCTCTTGCCTCTCATCTCTCATCCTCTCTTGAATGAAGAAGGACAGATTTCGAGGGGAAGAGAGACAAAGAAGTACTACTTGTACGTGTATGTTCTAGTATCCCGATTCTTCGAGGATAAAATGTAGATGGATGAAACACAGATTTATTCCAATCCCAGTAATATCGTATCTACGAAACAGGGGTACAAGAACCAAGGGTGAGGTGTAACCAAAAGGTTCTTTCAACGCTTCAAAATGATGTATTGCGATCAGCTGCTGATAGCACGCAAGGATTTATTAAAGAGACTTTTACGAACGCGCTTCCTGCTTCACGCGGTCACCTCCGAAGAAACGTTCCGGTTCTTAAGTGCTTCTGGTCCGCCCTCCATCGTAAATTTTCAACTACATGCTCCTTTTATTAAACAAAAACCCGTCTTCGCTATATAACGAATACACTAGTTGTTCAAGTTCAGAAACACTAATAAAATAGTAATAACATTTTAGGAGAGTGCAGAAGTGATAACGTTTGCCAAGAGCTTTATTGCTCTCCATAACTAATGTAATTTCGTTCAATTTTTAGATAAAAACTGCAAGAAAAATATATTAAGAGTTTTTCCAAATTCTAGCGATACTTTATATGGTTCATTCCATATCAGATTTACAATCAAAATTTTGATTAACCTGAAAATTTTTTTCCTCGTTCTAGAGAGGAAAAAAAATGACACGTATTTTTTTTTCAATATGATATGTAAATTTTTCAAGTTATTGATTTTTTTATTTTCAAAGTGCAAAAAATGTTTTTTTCAATACTGCTTCTAATATTCAACGAAGAGTATGAAATACATAAATAAAATATGCCATGGGATCTACTATTAAGTCCATGCTTTGATAAAAACTCAGAAACGGTATTTAGTACTTTCTATGCAACAATTAAGTAAACAAATGAAATTATCTCAAAAGGGACATGTTTGAATTGAATCACTTTTTGTGTAATTTGTTCGTTAAGTACTCAGAACTTTGTGTCAAAATTTGGTAGTGGACCGTTTGATACTTCTCGAGAAAAAATTTTTTTTGTGTGACCGTGCACTTGGAGCGCGCAACGCGAAGTATAGAGTCGATAGTCCAAGCAACAGGGCATTTATTATGAATGATTTATGACATTATTTATTTCAGAAAACGGACTGCGCCATCAGAAGAAAGCTTGGTCATAGAGTAATTGTGTCATGTTTTGGACAATGAAATATGATTTATAAATTTTTTATCAACATTTAAGACCAAAAAATCGCACTTTTTTTAGTTTTTTGTTTATAACATTAAAGGTAATTATCCAATCTTGACGGCATCAATTCATAAGTTGTAGACAATTGCATTGCCAACAAAATGAGCTGCCGCTTGATCTGACTGGATAATTCGAAGCGGAGAAAATTCGAAAAAACCGGTAAATTTAGCTTTTGTTAAACAAATTAATATCTCAGTTAATTTTTAACTTTTTAGGTTGAAGTTTGGTGGAAAAGTAGCAGACTTTATGCTCTTCAAATGCATAAAAAACGGACACTTTGAGATAATACGTTTTCGCGCTATTGACACTTTAATTTATTTAATCCGTTAATTGTAAAATGTCTGCTTGTCTCAGAGGTGGTCCAATTTTTATTTTGGAAACGGCTTTTAAAAATATAAATCAAGCACAAAATAACGTCAATCTTGGTTTTTCGCTAAAATGTTGCAAAGTACATTAAAAAAAGGCCCAAACATGACATTAAACTCCTGAAAGACAAGCACGAAAAGCTAGTCTTCAAAGGTCTGTGTATGATCAAATAACGACACCATTACAAACATTACAAACTGACAACAATTGAATTTTCATTTATTTGAAAGTATTGGATGTAAAAGTGCATTGTTAATAAATTACATGACTGCTTTCGAATTAAACAGTATTTCTTTCTCAAAAGACTTTTTATTATTTACCGACTTTTATTTGTGGGAACTGCACCAAATTTTGACACAAAGTTCTGTGTACTTAACGAACAAATCACACAAAAAATGATTCAATTCAGACATGTCCCTTTTGAGATAATTCCATTTGTTTACTTAATTGTTGCATAGAAAGTACTAAATACCGTTTCTGAGTTTTCATCAAAGCATGGACTTAATAGTAGATCCCATGGCATATTTCATTTATGTATTCTATACTCTTCGTTGAATATTAGAAGCAGTATTGAAAAAAACATTTTTTGCACTTTGAAAATAAAAAAATCAATAACTTGAAAAATTTACATATCATATTGAAAAAAAAATACGTGTCATTTCTTTTCCTCTCTAGAACGAGGAAAAAAATTTTCAGGTGAATCAAAATTTTGATTGTAAATCTGATATGGAATGAACCATATACAAGATAGTGGAAACAACTCTTATTTTGTAAGAGTTTACTTGCTTTGTTTGGATAGTATTTTGTTGAATCAAACAAATATTTTAGTTAATTTAATAATTTATCATTTTATTTTAAATTTAGTTTCTTTAGGGAACAGTATATTTAATACCTAGGGAGAAAAAAACGGGTAAAATAAATTTTTCTCCCGTGTTGAATACGAGTTTTTTCCACTTGGGGGTCAAAAAATGCGTTTCTGACCCGCTAGTAGAAAAAAAATTTTTTGCAATTCAAAGAAATTTTTTCTTTGGCCATGTATCAAAGAAGTGTTTCCTCGTTAGAATTTTTAATTTTTATTATCATTCAAAAGTTCCTAGCTGTTTATTAAAAATCTGGAGTTTTTTAAAGCGGAACTACTTAAAACATTACATTTCAACTTTGACTGACATTTTGAATGCATAATCTCATAAATTTTCAGGCAATAAAAAATTATAATTATTCAAACAGCGATGCTTAAATTAAGTGGAAATTGACATATGTTTCTAGCTTATTTTAAATTCTTTACCTTATTCAATGATATTGATAAGATAAATAATAAAATTTTCTGAAAATAATAATTTTTTATATTTATCAATTTTGTTACACGTGTTCTTTTCCTAAAACTCTTCATATATGAATTAAATTTTCTAGTAATCATAAATTTAAAAGAATTAAAATCAAAATACACATTTGATATTTTATCTTTTTTTTATTTGCGTGATGGTTTTCGAAATATTTGATGATAAATATGAAAACTTCACAACTAAACCCCCAGCGAAAACGACTTATCATCAAGTTTTTTGAAATAAAGTTTACCTACGTATTTTGATGCGTTCATTACAAAAATGGCAGTGACACTTAACGCAAATTTTATTTCCATGGCGAAAACCTCAAGGGATTCATAAAAATCATGGTTTTTTCAAACGCGATGTGAAGCAGGGGTATAATACACTGTAAAAAATGTTTCCGAAAATAGTCGGACAGCTTAAAATTAAAATAGGTCGTAAATTTTTTCAAAGATATAGTCGGAAATATTTCCGACATAGAACTGGAAAAAGTTTCTACTGTTTGGTCGGAGGAATATCTAGTTTATTAGGAAAAATTGATATATTTCATAATTTAAGTGGAAAAAGATCCAAAAAAAGTGAACAAATTTCCGTTTTTGGGGAATAATTTCCGCTTTCCATGGGAAAAATTTCCTATAACTTAGGAGATTTGTGGAATGTTCTCACCTTTTTGATATATTTCCTATTAGTTCGGAAATAAGTTCGAAAATTTGGTCAATTTTCTCAAATCTATGAAATATTTCCACTTTCTGTAGGAAAATCTATGCTTACTAAGGATTTAGGACCAATTGCCTAATACATAGTACGAAAATTTACCGATATTTTGTACAGTGTACCAATTAATACGTATCTCTGTCCCGCAGCGACAGTTTCTTTCCAATCACGATATGAAGTCGTCTTAAGAATTTTACTTGTACGTGCAGACAGTTGCATTTATGTGGACATTTAGGCGCCTGTTTCGCTTTAGTGAAATTTCATCCTACTTGTTTACCTATAGTTTTATGGCTTCTCAGTTGTAATACTCCCTAGCGGACCCAGTCCAGAGAACGGTCAGACAATACATTGACCGTTCTCTGACCTCGCATTATTATCACTAAGAACGGTAAAAAAACATTTAAAGCATTGTTATGAACAAAATCGATCATTGCTGTTCATTAAAGTCTGGAAGCTCTTTTCATCACTTTATTCCCCGAGAAATCGAGTGAAATCAATGTTTCATTAAAATCAAACACTGAAGTATTATTTTTTTGAATTTTATAAACAAATTTCATAAACAAGTTTAATAAATAAGCGCCTCTGGATATATAAAATGCATTTTTTCTGCGCAATCATTAGTTTTGCCAAAAATAAAATTCCATGACAGAAACGGACAATCCATTTTTTTACACAATTGTTCATTTTATCCCTAACTTAATATTCTGAAGGAAGAAAAACTGACAGTTGACAATATTTTTCATTGTTGTTAACATTTCTGATCAACAAGTGCATTTAATAGTCGCTTTCAACTAGGAAAAATTTTACTGAAATGTTTATTAGATCATAAAAAATTAAACTCCTACGAAATATACTGACATCAAACAATCAAGAAATTTTTGAAAAATCAATTTTGATCGATTCTGAAGTTTTTTGGTGATTTAGGTTTCGTAAGTGATAAAGTAATGACAGTGATAAGTGAAACAATTTGCATCCGGAAATAACAACTTCAAAATCAATAAAAACTGATTTTTAGTTTTCAGTAATTTCTTGATAATGTAAACTGATCTTTTCTTGATCGCGCCGCAGGTAGGTATTTGTAAAATTTTTTCTAAAGAATATTTCTCTTCATTTTCTATTGTCTAGACGTCACTTTTTAGGTTAGTTGGACATGCTGAATTTCATTTCAGAGATTCCTCATTTCTCGTCAAATTTTTACTTATTTTGCTTACATTATTAATTTTTATCAGTGATAAATTATTTTCGGCAGCTAGAACTTAAAATGTAGTTGATATTATAAAATTTTTTGTCGAAAGGGGACTTAGATCACTTATTCAGTTAGAAATAGATACGATCCTGAATCACTCGTAGTAATGCCTGTGTATTTCATATCGGTGAGATGATCACAAGGTACTGGGTTCAGAATGAGGATTTCATATGACCGACAGAGGGTTAATCTAAGTTTATAAAAAGATTTAAAAAAAACTCAATTTGGTGATATGGAAGAATGAATGTACGAGAGAAACAACTGTCCTAAAGTATCCTGAGCGCAGACGATAAAGAAGGGTCTGACGCTCATTGTACTCTCCTTCAACTTTATCAGCGTTTTCCTCGGAAACTATTGGTCCTAGAAAAAATATAAAAAAAACCAGACATGTATTCTCACAAGATTTACAACTTTTGTTTGAAACATTTTTTGAAATTATGCGTATTTACTACGATAAACGTAAAAAACCAACATTTTGACGAGTTCTTCATAGTTTTCACCATTAAAATCGAATTTCCGTCAATTTTTACTATCATTCTCGTTATATGTTTATCAAAATGGATAGATATATGTAATCTTAGGAAACCTCTTTGGAACTACACCCATATGGCCAAAATTATTGTCTTTAACGTTACAGCCGCTCGCATATTTTGGTTCATATGTCCTATACATTACAAAAAAATTAATAGTTCGAATTGTACATGAAAGTAGGCAACAAGAACTTCATTTTATGTATATAAACTTTTTTCTATCATCAGCTGTTTTGAAGATACACGGAGAAAAAAAACTGTTGAATCAACAGATGTCACTCTCTAAATCTGAATCAGTAAAATTTTCACTGATTGAATCAGAGATTTGCCTTTTCACTGATTCATCAGTGAAAAGATATTTTTCATTGTTAAATCAGCTAATTTTCACTGATTCATCAGTAAAAAAATATTTTTCACTGTCAAATCAGTCAATTTTCACTGAAATAATCAGTGAAATTTGACTGATTTACAGTAACCTCTTTTCAGCTATTTGAATCAGTTAAATTTCACTGATAATCAGTAGATTTTGACTGATTCAAATTTAGAGAGCATCTGCTGGAATAGGGACAGCAGATTTTTTTTGTAATATTTACAGATTCCAGCAGATGACATCTGTTGATTCAACAGTTTTTTTTTCTCCGTGTACATCAAGTTTTCAGTGGTCTTTAACGTTACATTTTTTGGAAGTGACTTTGGAAGTAGTGCAACACTCGGTCAAGAATCAGCGATTCTTTCAAAACATAAATTCGAAACCAAGTATTTTCTTTAAGAACAAGGTCCAGACACACGAAAAATGACTTTACAGTCATGAAAACGTTTGTAGCCTTCATTCCGTAACTCAAAATGTGCGGTATTTAATGTTACACAGAATAGTCTTTAACGTTACATTCCTATTTGATTCCCAACAATTTGTAAATATCGGGTGGAAAAATCGATGTGGATAATAAAAAACGTTTAAAATCAAATATTTATTATTTATTTACAGCATTAAACGAATCTTCTGACTTTGATAAACAGTAAGCTTAATATAACGCATCGATGAAAAAGCGTTCCTCGTTTCTGAAATATTGACCATATTCGGTGTCAATTCTTATTTATAATCACTTAAAAGTCAAAAAGTATCAATTGTCCTAGTAACTGTGATCAACTTTTATACTTTTTTATCAAGCAATTTTAGTCTATACATCAAACGGTGTCTAAAATTTTTCTATACTAGAAATCAACAATTTTCAGAAACGCTGACAAGTCTCATTAATCCTAAATAAAAACCTTTTTTCTGAAAATTCCCTTCTAAAATATAACTCTAATTCTTGAATTTAGTTTCCAACGGAAAAGAAACCGAGACCTCTTACGCATGAATTAGCTTCAGAAGTCGACCTTTATGGAAACAAGTAATTCTCTTTTTTCTCTGCTTTCTCTAATTCGCATACAGCTACAGTTACACATGAGGTACCATGGAAGAGTTGGAAAGTCATTGAGAGAGAGGTTTGGTCGGAATACGGGATGAGGCTGAGGATGAGAGAGGTACAGGAGAGTGCGATGAGGGTCAAAGCGGGGTGTAGAGGAAGGGGGAAGAGGGGGATGGAAACAGATATATATCCACGGCCATGCGTTACGGGTTCAGCTAAATCCGCCATGATGAATGTGTTGGCGGGAATAAATCCGCAATGCACACCCCGACTGCCTCCCTGCTCCTCCTCCTACTCCTATTTCTCTTCTCCACCTCCCGACACGCTTGTCTCTACCTCTCTCACGCTCTCACCCTACAACAGTCGTCTTTCCTACCACCCTCTTGCCTCTCATGAGCTCCCACACATTCATGAATTGCATTTATATAAGGGATATCTGCAAACAAAGTTCCATTTTGAATTTCCTATCATCAAATTTGCTATTTCACACAAAATATTTTTCTTAGAAAAGGGCGCATTTCTTTTTACAAATATGCAATTAGTATTATTATATTTTAGAAAAGTCTTATAATAAATAATTTTATGTCCCACTGTGTAGTTAAATTAAATAATAAATTAATAATACTTTAACTAATTATAATTTATCCAAATCCGTTTTTATTTTTTACTCTCAACATTCCCTCTTCTCTATTCTCCTTCTTTTATTTTTTGCCTCTATTTTTTCTGCTCTAATTTCCTCCCTCCTTCGATTTTGTTCCGCACTCTTCGATTTTTTATCCCTGCAGAGAGAACAGGTAGATGTTCATTAGGATTTATCGACGGATTACTCTGTATACTGAGACTTTTATGTTCTTTAGTATGAATGAGACTCAATAATTGCAGGCTCGTCTCAGAGAATTATGGACTCGGAATCATTGCGTTTTACATGTTTCTTCGTAATGCAATATAAAAATCGTAAATATCGATATTTTTATTTCGGGATGTCGTTAATATTGATATTCCCGTGCAGAAATTTAAGTGGGGCGTCCTTTGGGCCCTAATGGAGCTAAATGGGGCCCTGATGAGGCAATCCCGTTAGCGCCCGATAGGAAATGAAACGCCTAACCTGATGAGGACCACAAAGTTATGCCTCTACTGTGGCCCTGATGTGGCTCCTATGAGACCCCTCATAATTTTCATGTGCACGGAGAAAAATGGAGTTAACATGAATATGAACGACTAATAAAAAACAGGAATAATTACTAAAAGAGAAAAGAGAGTATTGAACAGTATAGGACTCATTCCCAAACTGCGTAATTCTCTCTTCTGCTATCTAGTAATTATTCCTATTTTCGAGTAACCACTCCTTGTTTCCCAGTAATCATTCATATTCTTCTGATCTCCATTTTTCTCCGTGTGCAATATATATATATATTCTTATCTATTTAAATATATTTTTGTTTAAATTGAAAATACATTCATAAATAGGCAATTCGTCAACAAATTCACATTTATTTAATTTTTCATCATTGTTTTTCGTAAGGATTATATATATACATATAATTCATTAATTATTTTCTTCTTGGATCTGCTTGTGTAATTCATGTTGATTTTTTGTTCAAAACCAGAAATTGTTAAATAAGTCCATAGGTTGTGTGAAAAATTTCGTGGATCAAAAATTCCACATTGAAAATTTCAACAGCACATTGCGAGTGATAAATCATAACTATTTGAGGTTTGGAAAGGTTATATGTTTATAATTAATTTGCTTACCTTGGTCTTCATTGCGTACGTAAGGAATACTAGCAATGTACCTGTGTTTTCGAACACGTAAAGTACTCTTAGCTTTCGGCATTTCTTGGTCAATTTTTTTAACTTTTATTGTCTTTCACTCAACTTCACAAACGCCTAAATTGAAATAAAATGCCACAACAACATAAAAGCATTATGGCGCTCATAACACCAGAGTAGATGGCGTTGCGATTATTTTTCAACTATCCCTCTCTGGCCCTCATCAGAACCGCAAAATTTTCCTCACTACGACCCCAAGTGGCCAACCTCATCTGGCCCTCATCGCAAACTCGGACCAAATTAGGCAATTTCTGCACGGGAATTTTCATGACCTACATTTCAATATAAGGAAGCAAATAATAGAACTTGTCATATGTGTAAGTTATATGTTACATCCGATTGGTGGCACCAAAGCAACAATTTCTAACTCGCAGGGAGTGCAAACTGGTTACTGTGATTACCCATAAAGAAATCGACCAACGGTCCCACGTTGGCCCAACGCTGGTTGCCGTGCTACGACTGTTGGTAGACGGCCAGTTAGATTAATAAATATTTTTCCCAATCTTATCAGTTTAATGTCACTACACTGAAGAAAAAATGTTAAATAATATATAAAAATCTATCCCAACGATAAGACCTAGTAAAATTCGGTGAGTTTATTGAATTCCTAATTAATTAAATCAGATGCTCGTTATAGAGCTTTTCTACACTGCAAATCCAAGTGTGTTATTAAGAGTGTTATTTAAATGCACCAAAATGTGTAAGCACACTTCATTAACACGTTTAAACGTGTTAATGCAATTATGTGCATTAAAATAATACACTTGAAAAAAGTAATGTGTAGTTTTAACACATCTAATGCATTATTTTACACGTTTTATCCGTGTAAAAAAATAATGCATTTTTTGTGTGTGTTAAATTTAAACACACTTCACTTTTACGCACAAAAGTGTATTAAAATTGAACGTTTAGTTAAAATTATACGTTTCTACGTGTTAACTGTTTATATTTGATGTATTTAAATGCATTAGATTTACTGATCAGATATTTATCAGTTATTACTATACCACTTAAAAGAATAGAAAAACAATAACTGTGAAGCTTTTATAAAAAAATGATTATTTATTTTGAGCTTTCCAATATATTACAAAATTTCAAACTCTGTTTGTTCATGATGTGTCTGGTACTTCAAATGTTAATGTAAGTTTAGTTGAACCTACACGGAAAAAATTTGTCGCTTAAAAAGTCATCGACTTTGTGTAATACTCGTGGATAGGTTAGAAAGTCGACTAAATATTATGAGCCTCCTTATTGAAGAATATGATAGATAGCCGCTGAAAATGTAAAACGTAAATTCGAAAGTTTAAGTGACAGTCGCGGAAAATGTAAAACACCGTGGGTTGGGTTCCATTGTCTCTAAACCCTCTAAACCAGACATCGAAAGTCTAAGTGACAGTCGAAGAAAATTTTGAACAGTGTAAAAAGGAAAATATTATTTTCCTGCACTTATATAGTTAATTATTTTTCACATTTACATTACCTATATAATCCTAATATGAACTTACCATTATATTTAACACTGTACATTACAGAAACGCAATTTTTTATAAACACTTCGCAGCACCGAGAATCGAAACGCTCGCACGCACGCACGCATCCTAACCTAATTCTAATCGCACGCCTTAACCCGCATAGCCGATACATGTCATGGAGACTTGTGTAAAATATTTGGATCACATTTAGAGTTTGAAGGCAAATCTAAAATAATAGATAAATTTCAAATTTGACGTAATACACTTTATCAAGGTAAACATATACTTACTCGGAACTAATTCTTCAATGTACGCTTCAATCCAGATTGAAACGAAAGCAAACGACATGTAATCTCAAAATCTAACCAAAATTATTACAAAAACATAAAGCTGAGCTGCATTGTCTGCTGTGCGATGCTACGAATTACGTTTCTGCGCATCGTTTTTTGCGACTGTCGAAGAAATTTTAGAAGACGGCATATAAAATCTGATGGACTTTAGAATACAATTTACAAAACTATTTGTTTGAATTACTTTCATTTCAAATTATTCGATAGTCTTTTAAAATCTATGACAAATGAATCCAAAGATTATGAAACTTTTCATTACTTCTTAGAAAAGATCAATTAGTGTTTAAAATACTTTTATAATAGTAAATACGCGACTTTTTTTCTTCGACCTGGTTTTCTAAAAGTTATTCGACTTTTTTCTACTATTTCCTAAAAGTCATTGAAACCTTACAAGACTTTCTCCGATTTTACTTTCTGTCCACGACTCTTCGAATAGTCTGTTAAATTTTAAGCGACAAATTTTTTCCGTGTACATTAGAAATTTCAACGACTGAGCATTCAGTGATGGCTATTGATAATAGCAATGTGTTGCCGAGTACAAGTAATCAAGTAAGTTTTCTTATGTATATTTAGTAATAAATAAAATGATATATTTGTTATTAAATATAAATGATACTGAAAACAGCAGACACCTAACAAATTTTTTATTTTATTTAAAGAATAAATTACTCGTAACAAAATATTTTGACAAATTCCATTCGTACATAGTTTTCTTAATATCTACATGTAGAATTTTGTCAAAAACTTATTTCTATAATTATTTTATTAAAAAAAAAATCCTAAAAATCATCAGATGTCTATTAATTTAAGTATCAAATAAAAATGTATTATTAAATAAAAAGTCTGACAATTTTTTGGATGAGTTTTTCTGAATGATCCCCCGAGAGCACGATTTGAATAAAAATAATGCAATACATGAACAGTATTTATTTGACGTCAATAGTATTGATCCTGCTCCACCAACATCAAAAAATTCTGAACGTCAACAAAGATTTGTATCACCTGACTCTACTACCATCGCTGACATTGGACTGGCAAAAAAAATTAGCCGAGGATGGTATTTTGAAAGCACAGAAATATTTCATTAGCTTCTGGGCTTCATATTTGTGGGAAACTACAGATTAAAATTATTTAAGTACGTAATAATTATTTCTTATTATAAGTTTCAAATAAAAATGTTATAACAGAATTTTACACAACTCTGTTATTTAATAGTCATATAATAATATATATAATATGTTTTTAAAACATTGAAAAATCATAATAATAATATTTAACCAGTTAACTGTGGCGACTATGGCAAGTTCCATGTATTTATGACGAGTATACTCGTCAATCACAGTTAACTGGTTAACATAATTTCATTCAGTTCTGTGAATAATTGATTTACCTAGTACATATACATATATATTAAAATAACACACCTACATGCTTAAAAATAACACACATGTACTGTGTTAAATAATAACACACCGGGAAACGTTTAAAAAGTGACTACAAGGAAATAATACGTTTATGGGTTTTAAAATAATTTTATTAATAAATTTTATTTTTTCCCCAATTTTTTACATTCTCATAATGGATGAGAAGGTATTGGTTTTATGTGAAAAATAACTTTCGAAAATTTCATCAAATTTTTACATTTTGAGACCCCCTGAGTCCGAAAAAAGGGTTTTTACGAAAGTGTCTGTCTGTCTGTCTGTAGGTCGTGTGCGGCATAACTCTCGATAGAATTATCAGATTGAATTGAGCTTTGGTACACTTTATCAGAGCCGAAAAAGTAAGGACAAGTTCGTTAACCAGCCATATCCAATCAAAATTGAGGGATTGAGCACTACTTTTGTGTTTTTGAAAATAAATTTGAAAAAATCAAAAATTTTAATACTGGTTTTAGATAGTGCTCATAAATCTCTAAAAATTAGCTTGATAACGTTTTTTGATTAAATCAAAATTAGAAATGTTACAGCATATTCAAATTCGAAAAAAGTCAATATCAAAATTCCATTTTCCAGTTAAATTATACGAGATACGAAAAAACGTTATGATACAATATTATTTTCTACATAAAGACCTACAAATTTGAATTGTAACATTTTTTCATAAGATGCATATTTTTTTTTAATTCAAAAATAATCTATTGAAAATCCAAAATTCAATTTTTTAACAATAATATGTGAAATACGAAAAAAACGTAAGAATACAAAGTTGTTCGTTTCAAAAAGATCTGCAAGTTTTGTCTTACACAGTTTATGAAAAAACATATATTTTTCGTTTCAATTCCAAAAAATACGATTAAAATTCAATAATTCCATTTTTTAGACAAAATATATGAGATACATAGAAAAAGTTCACATGAAAAATTATTTGCCTAAATGAGGTCTACACATTCTTATTAAGAAATTTCTCGACAGGATGTATATTTTATGTTTTGATTTTTAATATTAAAAAAATTCGATTTTTTTCACCAAAATATGTGAGATACGAAATAAGCGTTGTTCTGCAAAATCGTTTCCTTAAGGTAGTACGATCACGAAAATTAGACCTCAGACAAAAATAGATAATTTTGCTTTCAAGAATAGCAACATTATTATTGAAGGGCCAATTTGAATGAGAAAAGATTATTTTTCATGAAAAAAATTTGAAACACAAAAAAATAATGTTATTAATAAATTTTATTTTTGTCCAAACTTATTTCCTTATCGCTTCGAGTCAAATTTTTGAAAATGATGCGATTCTAATAAATTATGGTTCATTTTTTTAGAAAAAAGATTCTCTACAACTTGGCCGTTTCCTATTTTTGAAATTGAATTAATTATTATCAAATACAGCAATTTGTTTATAAAAATTTTGTTTTGAAAAATTGTTTTTTTATAATTTCAGCCATTAAAAAATTCATTTTCAAAAATCGGAAACGGTCAAGTTGTAGAGAATCTTGTTCCTAAAAAAATGAACCGTGATTTATTATAATCGCATCATTTTTAAAAATTTGGCTCGAAGCGATAAGAAAATAAGTTTGGGCAAAAATGAAATTTATTAATAACATTATTTTTGTGTTTCAAATTTTTTTCATGAAAAATAATCTTTTATCTTTCAAATTAGCCCTTCAAAAATAATATTGCTATTCTTGAAAGCAAAATTATCTATTTTTGCCTGAAGTCTGATTTTCGCGGATGAAACACTCTAAACACTCTAAAAACAAGTGTGTTACTTCTACACGTAAATCACGATAGTAATATTTTAGGCAATTGAAGTGTGTATTTTCAATACACATTACAAACGTAACGTTTAATTTTCAAACACTTTAACGTCTTGTACCCGAAATATTTGGAAGACATTAACTTAGGGTCATACATTATTCCCGCAATGACCAATCGTTCAGTCACATAGTAAGTGTTATGCCCAGAGGATTGGTTTTCATATTTCTACACGGTTTTCCAATAAGAGGTTTCATTTTGATTTATAAGAAAAAATCCTGTTTTTTGTGAAAAATTATTTTATTTTTATTCTATTCAATAGCGGGTGGTTTGCCGTTAATAATAAAAAACAATATCATTGACATGGCCTCCACGGCTACATTTGCAGGACCATGCTCTTTTCATGAAATTTCTCATTACATTTTCGCACATTTGGGGCTCTATTTCGTCGTTAACGGCACGAATCTCCTCTTTGAGTTCTTGAATTAACTGAGGAGCATCAGCATGAACCTTATCTTTCACGTAATCCCAAAGGAAAAAGTCTAGAGGTGTTAAATATGATGATCTCGGCGACCAATTGTAATCGCCGTTTCGAGTTCCGGTTGTACCTCGAGAGTAATGCCAGTGCTGCCGATCAGCGCTGTGCCAACACTGAAAAAACAGTATAGCAATACACAACATTGCGCTACTTAAATTGAACTACGCATGTGCCTATAACCATACAGCGGAACGTAATCTTCTTATTCTTCGTACAGCGTTGGCACCATACTGACAAAGCCTTGTACATTTGAACTGCGCATGCTCTATTACAATACGCTACTACTACACAAGATCGAGGAAAACAAAATGGCCGGAACTAGTCGCGAAATATCAAGTGCAATGGACGAGAATCATGATGAATACTAGATTAGATTCGAGTGTACGCATAAAAACTCGTATACGCACCGAAGTCACATAAAATAGAATATGTGCCAATGCAAACAATTCGGGTAATTAGGAGACTCGCTCAAAATGCTCGCAGGACTGATCGCGCCTCGACTATACCTTGGCTTCCATCTCCTGCGAGCATTGTCGCTCGTCGCGTAATAAACCTCATTATGCGCCTAGGCAA
Source organism: Diplolepis rosae (assembly GCA_030998225.1). Classification (NCBI taxonomy): domain Eukaryota; kingdom Metazoa; phylum Arthropoda; class Insecta; order Hymenoptera; family Diplolepididae; genus Diplolepis; species Diplolepis rosae. Next base: position 9,388,985 of record JAPYXD010000680.1, read on the forward strand.
ATAATATACTATTAACGCCATAATTATAATACTCTTATGCACTCTGGTCAATTACAAATCAAAATATTCTTATTATAAACTTGTGCCCAAACTTAAGACAGGAAATGATTAAGAATTTTGAATGAGGATTGAATTGAGGACAGCTGGACATATCAGTAACCTATACTCCGAATTCTACGCGAAATAAAAATTAGTCACATAGGAACAATAATTCTTCTTCTTCTTTTGAAGATGACTTATGGCGCTTACTAGGTTTATTTTCCATGTCTTGTTGACTATTGTTACTATGTGCTGCTGCTGCTTATTTCTGTAATTCCTCAACCAAGCTTCGAATTGTACCTAATACATGACTGATTCTAATAAAATTAAGCATTGTACCTGCTTTACCCATGTGTTCACGTATTGCAACTCCAATAATATAATTATCACGAGACGTATCGATGAATTTAGTTAGTGGACTACCAAGGTCACCCTGTGTAAAAGTTAAAAATATATAAACTACAAGACACAAAATTTACGTGAGTGGGAACTATTCATCAGTACGTTCAGAATATACAAACTAAGTTCCATTTCAACCTAGATCTGTTTTATCTTTTATGTTTTTTGAATATGCTAAACTCTTTCTGATAAGTTAGTTTCCACAAAATCATACAGATTCATAAATTTTATAGTGTATTTACCAAAAGTATAGATTGCCCTAATTCTTTTCTTTGTCCACACATCACTTTGCGTCTATAATCTAACCTTATCAAGGAACTCCTTCTACAAGGTTGATCGCCTTGAAGGTTTAAACACATACAATGTAGTTTATTTGAATGTTTTGAGTTCCCAAAATGGGCATTTTTTGGTTCTTTGTTTGTGACAGCACCCCATCCACACACTGCAGCATCAGATCCCAGTACGCGAATATTCACTGATTCTTCGAATAAATCCAAAATTTCTACACGTGTATAATCAACAGTATCTGCAAGCTAGAACAATGACTGAAGTTATTAAATAAATATACAAACTTATTACAAAAACAGTAACCTGTAGAGCAAAGTTGCTGAATCGATAAATAAAACATTTTTGAAGATTAGCCCCTATGCTTTGTAAGTGTTTTACATCGTTTAATATATATATATATGGAATATTCTTTTGCATATCGTACGGATTTGAAAAAAAAAATTGTTAACATTTTTAAAAGTCTAAAATTTTCTTCTGTGGCATCTTTTTATTAATCTAATCGACACGTGTAAATAAAATAGTATATTGTGTATCTAGGAGGTAAAGTAGGTCTTTTGGGGCGAAGACTGAATACATCGGTCGAGTCCCAGAATGACCGACCTCCGTGGTACACACGATATTCTTTGCAAAATACGTCTTAAAGAAGTATTTCGAGTGTCTGTAGAATGGTATTGAGAGTGTCCAATTACGACTCGGTGGAATAGTAACATGTTATAACAATAATATTGATAAATATGGTACGAAAGGTGGTGGAAAGGGCTGTAGGGGGGTGGGGCACAGGGGCGGATCACGGCGGGGGTGCAGGGGGCAAAGCCCCTGTCGGGGGGTTCGGGGGGCTGTGCCCCCCGAATTGTATGAAACGAATTTGATTGGATTTAATAATGTATGGAAAAGTATGAACTTTGGTTAGATCATTTAAATATTTTTCTGGAACGTAAAATGTTTTTTCTTCAAGTTTAAAAAATTTAAAGTACAATTTTTGGGGTATTCAGTATTTCAAGAAACAAATTTGATTGAATTTAATAACGTATGGAAAAGTATAAACTTTGGTTAGATTAATTAAGTATTAGCACTGAGCCCAGAACGTGCGAGATGGCTCCCTGGTGAGCAATGAAGGAATTAGCTTAATCGCTGCTGTCGCCATCTTGCGGGCTGATCAAGTATTTGCTTGGGGGAAATATAATCCATTTTTCGCAACTATGCAGTGGGCGTAAGGAACAAAAGTAGGGCATAAGGAACGAAAGTAGGACTTAAGCAAGAAAACAGATACAATATGAACATGCTGGTCGTAAATGGAAAACTTTACAGCCGCTCTACAGGGGCTCGAAGTACTACTTTAGTGCCTGTTTTGCAAAAAAAAAATTTTTCGAGAAATATATCAATTAAAACTTTTGAAAAAATTGGATAAAATGCTAAATTCTCTTGTGCTTAAAATTCATTATCTCCGGTCGAAATAATCAAATCGGAAGATATTTTGGAATCGTTAGTACTGTTTTTCTACGACTAAACGCACATTATGTTATATACGGCTCAACACTGGCCCAGTATCGCCAAACATTTGCCGAAGATCGGCTGCCAATATCGTGCCGTTGCTGGAATGATAACTCCGGTATGCACTTGGCGGCACTTGACGGATGCAAACCCGAAATCGACTTGATTATTTCAACCGGAGGTAATGAATTTTAAGCACAAGAGAATTTAGCATTTTATCCAATTTCATCAAATGTTTAAGTTGATATATTTCTCGAAAATTAAAAAAAAAATTAAAATCCTTATACACGTGTTGGTTAATTTATTAAAAAGAACCTATCGGGAAAGTATCCTATATGATACCAAGACTTGTGTCCTGATAAGTAGACATGTACAAAATTTCAAACAGAACGATTCAATTTGCAAGCATATAAATTGAATTTATTAAACCAATTTACTCAAATTAACAAATACAGTATTGGACCTATTTAAATATAATATAGTGTAGTATGATTTACATGAAGTAAAGCAAAGTCGAATTTAGCACAGTGCAATCAGGGTAGTTGTCCCAGGACCTGCACAGAGTCTCCTCTATTTACGAAAAAAGTATATGAAAAATTCAGTCGAAAATTTCAAGGTCATTTTAAGGTCGATCTCAATTTTCTCAGTGGAACCTAGTGATTAGTGTTTAGCGGCACTCCACATACGTAGGAGACAAGCTGAAAACAATTTAAACACCTTCTACTTTTTTTTACCGTTACCCGAAAACAATGACGTGGACGTAGTAAGTTCTGTTCCCTTTGGGGTGCTTGATTATCAAAAGCTCTTAGTCCACTACTGAAAATTTCTATTTATAAAAGACAGATTAAAGTAGAGATTTTAATTGCACGTCTGTTTTCCACGTAAAAAATCATAGCTTTTAAATTTTTTAAAAATAATTGAAAAAACACGATTTTTTTAAATAAATTTTTTAATTTCTCTTTGCAAAAACTGCAGAAAGACATTTTTTAACGCTTGAGGAGTCAAGCGAATTTTGAGCAAGCAAATAATTCTAGTGGAAGAGTTTTTCAAAAAGAAATAAATAAGTTTTCTATAAAATAAAACGTAGTTTGAGTAATTTACTGCGACCGGCAAGGCATCCAAAACAAACAATGATATAGAAATAAGTATTGAAGAATTATGTTTTCTTATACATATATTCACTTGCGCATTTTAAGCTTATAAACAATTATATACAACAAAATAAGGAATACATTACGAATTTGATAAGTGTATGATGTACTTTAATTGTTATCAGGTGAAAAAATAGTATCATCGACTACTTTATAGTTCGAGATCGCGGCAAAGTATTTGATAAAAAAACTCTTGACCTTTAGAACCAAAATATTTCCATAAACTGTTTACGTCATTTATTTTTGCTTCACTTATTCTAACAGATGCAGAATATGAGGGGTGGTTCGCTCGTGAATACTTCAGAATAAGGAATAATAGTATTATGAAATAGGAACGAGTAAGAAAAGGTAACGACGAATAATGCAAAAATTTTGTGCAAATATTTCGAGTATCTTAAAATACTCTAAAGCATGAAATACTCGAAATATTGCAGTAATGCTATCAATAACAAACGAGTACGCTGCGAGTAGTAGCGAGTACGACAAATACCGGCGATTATTTGCGTATTTCGAGTTTCTATATTTACCTTTTGTTCATGTGTTTGCCCGTGTGTAAGTCAATCCTAAGCGCTGCGTATACATGTAAGCGCGGCGCGCGAGAATTTGCATAAAGTGTAAACAGATCATAGTGGTTACTCGAAATCAGGCATTTTTATATTTCCAAGATTAAATATTATTGATTTTTGAGTGATCCAGTCACAGTTTTATAAAATGTGCTCAACTGCTTATTGATTTGAGCATTATTAGAAGAAAGAAAAGAAGGAGAAATTCGGCGATAAGAATCGGCGAGAACAACGAATACTGACGAGTATTGCAAGTATTTCGAGTGTTACTGCTGAAGACCGCGGAATAGCGTGGAGTATTAGTTCCAAAAATAAGGTATGGCATCTTGACTAAATAATTTTTCGGAATCATGCAGGATTTCATTTACATTTTCTACAAGCTTCAAAGGGCGGATTGCGAGCACTTCTAATAAGTTTTATATACTTTCGATCCGTTTCTATGCGTTCCAGTTTCTTTTCTCTTCTAGAATACATCTCAAAATCTCAGAATTGCTTTGTTTACATTTTTTACAAAACAAAAGAGAATGCACTATAAACAAACAGCGTTGATAAATACAGTTTCTTTCATTTTTTTTAGATTTAAATGAATGATATACATCATTTTCAGATCAGCTTGAAAAATTCAAATGAATATATTTATACACGGAGAAAAATATTTGTCTAAATTTACTAAACTATTTGGAAACGCATGATACAATTCTAAAGCGACAATTCTTCCTAATAATTCACACTAATTAAAAATTATTAATTATTGGAAAATTTTACCATCTATATGGGAACTTTCATTGGTAATTTAGCGTATTCTATTAGGACTATTAAAATGTTAATACTTAATTCAGAACTTATTTAATCAGATATTTAAAGATGTTCGATCAACTGACCATAACAACTCCAATTTCGTAGATGTTATTCATAAGCCTTGTATTAGCAAATTGAATTCCATCAAGGTAGGCAACTTTAAAAATATTTACTCTTTGTCCGTCCTTTAAATCCAAAGCTCCAAATACAGCAGTACCCTTTTCATTTCTGTCTTTTATGCCACGTGCTATATGTAATGCACAATCACCTGTAGTCAAGAGAAAACGCTCTTTAAACAAGCCTGAACTACAAATATGAGAATCGTTCAGTTGTAAAGAGGCTACGTGTTTGTATTCTTCATGTCTTGCAGGGTACCCATTGAATATTTTACTTTCCAATTGGGATGAGTTGGATTCTGTACGTGTACCTTAAAAAGAAATGATTATTTATGTATATGTATATTAATTATGGAATTATGCCCTCGTAGAAATATTTCATAACACACTCAGAAAAAAGTCTGGTTAAAACAACCAGAATTCCGTCTATTTCAACCGGAAGAAAATGTTACGGAGAGCCGTACTAGTAATTCCGGTTCAAAATGTTAGAAATTTTAGTAAACACTTTTCGAATGTTTTGATCTTTTATTCCAGTTAATGTAATAAAATTTGCCAATTATTATCACCGTAATTTTTCAAGTAAAAAATCTCTCATTAGATTCATGGTTATATTCCGCTAAATTTAACTCATTTAATTCATTCAAATTTTCCGGTTGAATACTAACATAAGCTTAAGAATATCTAATGATTTAAAGACGTGGGACTTGAAGTTTTCAAAATAAAAGGAATATATTGGATCTATAAATTAATTCGTGCGGTTTTTTTTTCAAAATTTGAACGTTTATTTAAGAAAAACATGTACAATAGTATTATTCAAAGTATAGCCCATCTGAAGTTATGACTTTTTCCCATCGTTCTGGCAATTTGTGGATTCCATCCCAAAAGAACTGCGCCGGCTTGGCGGACAAAGTCTGGGCTATAACGCGGGTGGGGTAAAACTTCCCATCTACTGTTTTCCAAATAGTTATTAACCGGAATAGCAACATGGGGCCGAGCGTTGTCATGGTGGAAAATTATTGCGTCGTGTCTGGTCGCATATTCTGGGCGTTTTTCGGCCATTGCTCTCTTCAAACAGATTAATTGTGTTCGGTAGCGTTCTCCATTGATGGTTTCACCCGGATTTAGCAGCTCCTAATACAGCACACCCTTCTGATCCCACCAAATACAGAGCATTACCTTCGCGCCATGGATATTCGGCTTTGCCGTTGATTTGGTTGGTTGGCCGGGTTTCACATATGATTTTCTGCGCTTGGGGTTGTCGCGATGGATCCATTTTTTATCATCAATAACAATCCAATGCAAAAATGACTTCGTTTTGTGGCGTTCCAGCACCATTTCGGACATGCAAAACCGCCTTTCAACGTTTCTCGGCTTGAGTTCATGTGGAACCCAATTTCTTTGCTTTTGAATCTATCCGGTTGCTTTTAAACGTTTTGAAATGACTGCTTGAGTGACTCCCAAAGATTCTGCGAGCTCTTGTTGTGTTTGGCAACAATCTTTATCGAGTAATGCTTCCAGTTATTCATCTTCAAACTTTTTTTGCTGCCCAGGATGTTCTTCGTCTTCCAATATATTTATTGTTGAATTATTTTATTTTTGAGTGACTTTTCTGACGAATTCCTTCGAACATGTGGTATGGGGTTCGCTTTCCTCGAACGCTCGAGCACATAGAAATCTCGAGTGCCCGGGACATTGAAAAGATTTTTGAATGTTCATACTCTTTGGGGTTGTAACCTGACTCTTCATAAAAATTTTCTCCTATACAGAAAACTCTCAATATTTTCTAAATCAGTTTTCTCTCTGTCTTGAAACGGAGTGGCAGACTACCAAACGGGCTGTCGACTTCGTGCTCGAAAAGAGAAGAAGAAATTTTTTTTCCCAAATTCAAATTTTACCGGTTTTAAACTCACCTTTAACTTTTCGGTTTCGTGCGTGTGTGTGTTGTGCTGTGCGTTCTTCATCGAGGGCTCACGATTGGATTTATATTCTGTGCTTTTCTCTGGAATTAATTGTGGTTGTGTGCCTTTGAGGTGGTGCGTTCCGCAATTCACATTTTCCACGAATCTGACAGGAGAGGACCTCTGTGTGAGGACGGTACTGGAAGGTCTATTAGCATGCTTTAATTCTATTTTTAAATAAATTATTATAGGAAAAACGCAAAAAAAACCAAAAAATAAAATAATTATTAAGTTGCATGGATTTTGCTTGCTTAGTTTATAATTATTATTTTTAATGCAAATTAAAATTGTTGGCACTGAAGAGGGCCCCCATTTGTGGCCGAAACGTTTGCCTTTACCAATTTCTATGATTATTACATAGAAAACTGCTTAAACATCTGACCCCATGCCAAATTAATTATCTCAGAATTATCCATAATGTACATTTGAATACATATAAATTCATAATCTACAAATTTCTTTCCCTTTGAATTTTTCCTTTAAGTTATCTAACTATCACTCACTTAACACCGTGTAAACTTTATTCTTCATTTCTATGAAACTTTGTAAAAATAATTCGAGACAAGACGCGAGATCTTTAAGATTCCTTTAGACTCTATCTTTTTATTATTTTCACTTGTGTTTTTAAACGGCCGAATACTCAACATAACTAACAGGAAATCGGCATCCACATGTATACAAGCCTCGGCATTTTGACTCTTGAGGTGCAGCCTATACCAAGCTACCTTCCCCCTAAGTGCCGAGGCTTGCATGTAGAGCGAAAAACGAAAAGGCGCCAGATTGCGTATACAGTAACGCTGCCAACGGCGTATCTTGAAACAACTTTTACTACATTCTCCTGTAACATTAACTGGAATAATAGTACCAGAGTATATATAACTAGAATTTTAAGACGAATTCAGCGACCTACAACACAAAGTCATTCTAGTCACGCAAAGTATGAAAATAGTCTAAAAATCGAAACATATCGGAATAATCACTTTCAAAGTATCCACTAACCTCGGTTTGGGTCTACCTACAGAAGATGCTTGAAGTGATGACCCTTGACTTGTAAGAACTTGTTAATTCGCTGATGACAAGACCATCTAAGTTCAGCCAACACCTGTGGTGTAATTTCTGTACATGCTCGGCGTATTCTTTCTTTCATGTCATCAGGCGTGGTAGGTGCCACCGCCATTACGCGTTCTTTGGCAAAACCCCATAAAAAGTAATCTGGTGATGTTAGATTTGTCGAACGAGGTGGCCAAGCTACAGGGCCGCCTCGTCCTATCCATTTTTTGTCAAAAATCTCATTCATCACTTGTCTTGAAAGCGGAGCATAATGGGGTTGCGCACCGTCGTCTTGCATCGACATGTTCATGCGAACATGCTAGGGCACGTCTTCCATTAATTGAGGCAGTACGTTTTGCAAAAAGTTTACGTAAACTTGCCCAGTCAAGCGACCTTCAAAAAAATATGGATCAATGACGTGATCGCCGACAATGCCGCACCAACAATTAACGGACCACGGATGTTGAAATGGTACAGTTATCATCCATCGAGAGTTCTCATTTGCCCAATAATGCATATTCTGCCTATTCACATTTCCCGTATTTGCGAAGTTAGCTTCATCAGAAAAAAGCACATGACTCAAAAATGAGCCATCTGAGCGCATTTTTCCACGAATCCAATTACAGAAATTGACGCGTTTTAGGATATCATTGCCGTAATGATATACGATACGGATGGAACTTGTGTTGATGTAAGATTCTTAATACAGATCGCTGACTAATCCCACTCTTTTTTTCCATTTGCCTGCTGCTCGCATGTGGATCCAGTGCAGCAAAAGCGACAGAAACGGTCAGCTAATCGCTTAAAAGCCATGTGCGATTTTTGTTATCTATTCGGATAACGAGCCGCATACGTATAGTTATAATAAAAATGTATACTAAATATTAATTAATAATTATAATATATATTTATCAATAATCATAATTATAATAATTTAAAAAAATATTTTATGAATAATTTATAAAAATAGTTGATTTATTTTTACTTGAGTGAGGCTCAGAAGCTTTAATCACGACACATTTCTCTCACAAGGTCTGAATAACTCTTGCAGTCACTATATAAGAAAGTTCCAAATTTTACGTCTCAGGATTGTAAGCGAGCGTGTGCGTGAATCGACGAAAGCGTATCGTCCTATATATAAGTTTTAGTTATTAGGTTTATATTTGCGAAATTGTATATTTTAAGTGTATTTGTGATAGAAAATATGATTGGCTGCGACTGAATGGTGTGAATGTAATTGTATGATGTTTATATATGTATGTATCGGATGACAAATGGCAGGTTCGAGGTAAGAATTTTTTTGTTATTTAAGAGGACCATGACAACGTTTATACTTGACTCCTTACAATTCATGAAGTTTATATTACTTTAAATTTAAGAAATATTTCTTAAATTTCAAAACACGTTTATTCATATCAGTAACATCTTTTTGACACAAATCTCTAACTTACCATAGGCAACATTATCGTTCTTTGTATCCATTATTACTCAATACACTTTACTACTTGACCATTTTAAACAGTAAATCACATCTTCGGAGCAAATAACTATTTAATCCTACCAAAAATTATCTCCTCATTTCAAAGAAATATTTCTCTCAATTTACAATTCGCTCATTACAAACAAGGAATCAGATATTGGAATGGAAAACAAATTTACTTGAACCAATGCAAATTTTTTTGAATTAATGTATTGTTTCTTTGAAGATGCATCACATCATTTTACATCAAAGAATTCACTTCTCTTATCAAATAATTGCTACATAATGTTAATAACATATTTATTCAATCTAATGAATATTTAATAGTACTAGAAAAACATGTTTTTGCTTTAATTATTCATTTTTTAAAGACAATAAAAATATTTCTTTGATCTAAAAAAATATTTATTCGTCACCATCCAGCTCAACCATTTATTTGAATCAAAGAAATATTCTTTGATTCGAATATTCTTTTTTCTCAGTGTACGTGATGTGCAACTGAGAATTGAAAAGCTATATTCAAATAAAAAGGCTGTAAGTTTCAAACTAAATTCAAAAACTGTTGATCAAAACTGAATATCTATCCTAAACAAAATATTATAATCGGAAATTGCTAAAATACAGCCAAATTCTCAATAATATGTAACAAAAGTTCTAATCTTGGCATAAATTTCTAAGATCGTACATACCCATAAGATCAGCGATGACCATGGCGGCATAGACTAAATACGAAATAATAATTCTCATTTTCTCTATTTTTTCGGGTCTGACACGATGAAGAGAAGTTAACTTTTTATACAATATATGATATTTGAAAAAAAACTACCAAGGGCAGCTCTTATCGGCGATAAGTCATAAATCTTACTTTGTTAGTTTATTCTTCGAGTTCTCAAAACTTTTCAAAACAACTTGTTCAGGATCTCCATATAAGTATTTTACGATAAAAATTAATACTAGTTCTATAAAATAGAAGACGTTATGAAGATATAAAATACTCTATAATATTTTTATTAGATAATTTTGATACAAAATTTGTGTTCAACTGAACTGACACACTTGAGGTCTTACGAAAAAATCTTGAACAAGTTATAAATTCGCCAAGGCCATCTCAAAAATAATTTTATTACCTGTTGAGTCCCAAATAAATGTCAACAATGTATCTTTATTATTTAGACGTGATTTGAAAACTTTCTGAAAGATTACCATTTAATGTATAAATTTACAAGTTGAAACTAGTCACCATACTTCGTTTATTCTATTAAATGTTTTAAAATAGTTTAGCTAAATCTGAAAATGTTTAAGCTCTTTGTGATCTCAAATTGAGAAGATGCCTCCAACCGTTAACTTAGTCATTACTAAATAAAAAGGATAAAAAAATCTGCCTGCTTAAGGGCATGTGATATTTGAGAGAAGTAGCGAGTTCATGGAACAATTCTGTCCAGTTTCTACAGTTTTGTGTCCAAAATATTGTGTCTATAACTTAATTCGCGCGGTTTGCTAAGAGATGGCATAACTTGATTATTATTGCATCGTTCCAATATTCCGAACATGCGTTACAAAGCTACTGTCATTGCGCGTCTCTTTCAGTATATGTTATTCATTTGAAGCGTCAACAACTATGATTTTTTTTCACTCAAATATGTCGAACTTTGTGCCTGAAAAAGAGATTTGCGCGGAGTTCTTCTTCATTACTTTAATATGAAGAAAACTGCTGCCGAAAGTCATCGTATTTTAGTTGAAGTTTATGGTGAACATGCTCTAGCTGAGCTAACGTGCCATAGGTGATTTGCACGATTTAAAAGTGGTGATTTTGGCTTGGAAGACGAAGAACGTCCTGGGCAGCTAAAAAAGTTTGAAGATGAAGAACTGGAAACATTACTCGATGAAGATTGTTTCAAAACACAAGAAGACCTCGCAGAATCTTTGAGAGTCACTCAAGCAGCCATTTCAAAACATTTAAAAGCAGCCGGATACATTCAAAAGCAAGGAAATTGGGTTCCACATGAACTCAAGCCGGGAGACGTTGAAAGGCGGTTGCATGTCCGAAATGCTGCTGGAACGCCACAAAAAGAAGTCATTTTTGCATCGGATTGTTACTGGTGATGGAAAATAGATCCATTACGACAACCCAAAGCATAAAAAATTATATGTGAAACCCGGCCAACCAGCCAAATCAACGGCAAAGCCGAATATCCATGGCGCGAAGGTAATGCTCTGTCTTTAGTGGGATCAGAAAGATGTGCTGTATTATGAGCTGCTAAAACAGGGTGAAACTATCAATGGAGAACGCTACCGAACACAATTAATCTGTTTGAAGAGAGCAATAACCGAAAAACGCCCGGAATATGCGACCAGACACGAGACAATAAATTTCCATCATGACAACGCTCGGCCCCATGTTGCTATTCCAGTTAAGAACTATTTGGAAAACAGTGGATGGGAAGTTTTACCCCACCCGCCTTATAGCCCAGACCTTGCCTCTTCTGACTACCATTTGTTCCGTTCGATGCAGAACGCCCTCACTGGAATACGGTTCACATCAGAACAGGGTATCAAAAATCGGCTTGATTCATTCTTGGCCGCCAAGCCGGCGCAGTTCTTTTAGGATGGAATCCACAAATTGCCAGAAAGATGGGAAAAAGTCATAGGTTCAGATGGACAACACTTTGACTAATACTATTGTACATATTTTTCTTAAATAAACGTCCAAATTTTGAAAAAAAACCGCACGAATTAAGTTATAGATCTAATAAATACATTTTTTTTCAAAATTTGAGAAATTGTAGAGAAGATGAAAATGGGCGTAGTAGACTACTTTTGGTTTTGTTAATGGAACAAAAATTTCAATATATTTTGTGAAATTGAAAACATTTTATTCGAAAACCACATAAAAAATTTCTAGTCATTTGTTGACTATTTGAATTGTTTGTCGTTTTTTTGTAGATATAAATGATAATTATATTATAAAAAATAATTTAAGTTTAGTTATTTCGTTAATTTCTGAGATACGAGTTTACAATCCGTTAAGATTAAAATAAAATGTCAGTTACGGGGTTTCACATGTACAAATAAAGTTAAAAACAGGTGGCCAAATGCAGTTTCTTATTTTTAATATTAACCACAAATATTTTTTTAGAAATAAGTGTGAGCTACTTAAGCAAGAGATTAATTCTCAACTAATTTTTAAAAATATTTTTCTGAGTATTAACCTTTACAATCAATTATTTTTGGTTTCATCATTATTAACATATAATTAATAATATTTTATTCTGTTTTATCATTGCAAAAATAGTTGCCTCATTACTTATATTTTATATCACGGCTCTCATATATTTTAATGAAGATTTCAATAAATAAATATCAATAAATTTTCCAAACAATTTCTAAACATTGTAGATAAGAATATTATTCGTCAGTGTGAAATAAATTATCATAAAATGAATAATAATCCTTATGAATTAAGGACGTTCTCTTGCCCGTAGATGCGCTCATCCTACTCTATCATAGGTAGTGGGGTTACTGTTAAGTTTTATAACCGAATGAGTTGAGCACCGTTTATGCGCGAAAGTAACAAAATGTGTCTTCTGCGTCGATTTGTGCGATTTGGCAACACCGCTTTCCTGTCTTTCTCATATCGAATCGAAAGCATATGGTGTGAGAGAGGTTATATTATGAGATTTTTGACAGTTTGTAAATATTAATAAGATGTCTAATAAATTTCGCAACAAAAATGGATTTTTTATTTCACAAAAATCAGCTGCTCGTAAAAACAAAGCTCTGGAAGCAATGTCAAATGTAAGCGTACGCGCGCGCTGTTGATGCGGTGTTGCCAAGTCACCATATTTGCTTCAGCAAGCCGGCTAAGAATTTGTGCAACTGCGAGTTTCAACAACGTATATCTTTAAAAGTAGTGCCGGTACACGTATTTTTTATGATGGCATACGATTCCTTATAATCTCTAGTATAATATACTAGTTTTCCAAAAAAATCTAAAGAAAATTGTGCTTTTAATGTAAAGAAAGGTATCGCGAAACTGAACTACGCCTATCTAACACGTGTTAAGAGATTCAACTTTAGAGCTTAATTTCTCGATTTTTAGTACCGGTCTTGATGCTAATCTTTTTACCGCTTTGTAGACCATGGTAAAAAGTACTTATTTACGAAGTTTGAAAGAAATCTAAAGAAAAGTGATTTTCAAGAGAACGTCCTTAATGGTTTCAACGATTGAGTCTTTATATTTTTGAATAGTGATAGGTATAGGACCTTAATACAAAACATTTACTAGAACTTGCTTCTTGAATATTCTGCAGGAAATTAGAAGGCACATACAACTCTCGATTTTTCTTACGGGCTTCAATTGTCGAGAGTACGGAATCGCACTCCATTTATGTGTGTCGTTTGACTAAATACTTTTGGTATATAGTTATGTTATTTTTATTAGCAAATTTATATAAAGAATTTGCTAAAGTAATGTTGCGGTTTTTTGCGCTGCAACCATTGCTATAAAAAACAACAGGTGTATTTAGATTGGTTTCATTCTTTAAAAAATCAATTATACACGATGCAAAAACATTTCCGTCCATACCACCTTCACCTTCATTCCAAACATAGCAAACAGTATCACCATTAGCAATATTATATACAGTGAATTGATGGCATTTTAGCTTTTGTTTAAAGTACAATGAACCAGCTGGCAAATGTGGAATCATTTGAACCGCTTGCACATCTACCGTAAAAACTTTTATTTTACCAGCAATGGCACTTAATTTATCATTTTTTTTTCTTCTCTGGCTCGATCTTTTTCTACCAAATGTTGAGAATAAATAAGTACAGAAATATTTTTATTTTTGAATGAAAAAGATGTGACACAAAAATCTTTCCGGGGGAATAAATATCTATATTCGTCGATTCCATTTTCTTGCGCAAGTATTCATAGCTTGCTATTTCATTTTCAGAAATTTTCAGATCCATCATATACTTCATGAAATCTCGACAAACATCTTGATCAGACTAATACGTATTTTCCAAGTATAGTTTTGCACTGTCCTTTCTGAAATAATGAGATTCAAGCTTTGGTAAATCAGTCAAGTACTTTTGTACGTGTTGTGACGTAGTAAATTTCACCCGTCACTTAAATAGATATTTTGTTACACTCATCGGTATGACAGGTGGGGTTATGTCCCGGGGAAAAAGTCGTGTGACAAGAGACCGAGAGGAGTTGTAATCGGTTCCGAGCAGTTGTAAACACTGGCAGCCATGACGCCTGGTCGAACATCTATACTTATCGAGTCTCAATGGATCGAAGAATCGATTATCGGCGCCATGATGCACAGGACGACCAGCTGCCACCATGTGACCCGGAAGAAGCAGTCTGGGGCACACTGACCCCAGGACTTTATATTTAGTATTTGCGACGTTAGGAATACTAAATTTATGTTATATGATGCTATTGGACGCTATCTAACGTAGTGCCAATGTACCACGCGCGCTTTTCGCCGTATGAGAGAGAACTACGTGCTTATAAAAATTGTTTACCGAGGGCAATTACTGTGATAGGCACGGGTTGCCTAGTCGTCTTTTAAAGGTGTGAAATTCGTGGGGCAGGTCGGAAACTTTGCTGGCGACGCGACTTCCTTCTTCACTCTCGTCCTGCGACTACTACCGGCAAGGGTCAATTTTATTCGATTCCAAGTTTTGAATTTGCTCCTGCCCTGGAGGGAAAATTAAAGGGTTCTTAGCGCCGCCATCGAGGGCGAGTTCATTCTGAGAGTCATGCGCGAATTAAGAGACGTAGTGCAGGTAGTGTAAGTTTGTTTTATTTGATTTTCTGTGGCAAGTGGTCCGGAATATCAAACATTATTGAACTATAACTAACGCTTTATAGCGTCTAGCGTCTACTATTGTTGACATCGGCAGAAAGTAAGCATTTTCTGTTGACATATCAGTTAGTCACGTATTACCTTCTAATGTGAGTACATCGGAACGCGAAAATAAACGATTTTCAGCAATATTTTGATATGTTAATGGTGCTGGGGGAATGCGGTAAACATTACAGAAACGCCCAAGATTTGTATGCGGCTCGTTATCCGAATAGATAACAAAAATCGAACATGACTTTTAAGCGATTAGCTGACCGTTTCTGTCGCTTCGGTACAGTGAAGCAAACACGAGTCAAACGTCGACCAATTGTTAATGAAAAGAGTGGAATTAGTCAGCGATCTGTATTAAGAATCTTACATCAACACAAGTTCCATCCGTATCGTATGTCATTACGGCAATGATATCCTAAAACGCGTCAATTTCTGTAATTGGATTCGTAGAAGAATGCGCACAGATGTCTCATTTTTGAGTCATGTGCTTTGTTTCTGATGAAGCTAACTTCGCAAATACGGGAAATGTGAATAGGCATAATACGCATTATTGGGCAATTGAGAATCCTCGATGGATGAGAACTGTACTATTTCAACCTCCGTGGTCCGTTAATTGTTGGTGCCGCATTGTCGGCGATCACGTCATTGGTCCATATTTTTTTGAAAGTCGCTTGACTGGGCAAGTTTACTCAAACTTTCTGCAAAACGTACTGCCTTAATTAATGGAAGACGTGCCCTTGGATGCTCGCATGAACATGTGGATGCAACACGACGGTGTAGTGTGCACCACCCCATTATGTTCTGAGTTCAAGACAAGTGATAAATGATATTTTTGACGGAAAGTGGATAGGACGAGGCGGCCCTGTAGCTTGGCCACCTTGTTCGCCACATCTAACATCACGAGATTACTTTTTATGGGGTTTTGTCAAAGAACGCGAAATGGCGGTAGCACCTTCCACGCCTGACGACATGAAACAGAGAATACGCCGAACATGTAGCGGAATTACACCACAAATGTTGGCTGCAGTTAGACGGTCTTTTCATCAGCGAATTAACAAGTGCTTACAAGTTGAGGGTCATCACTTCGAGCATCTTCTGTAGGTAGACCCAAACCAAGCTTAATGGATCCTTTGAAAGTGATTATTCCGATATGTTTCGATTTATCGACATTTTTAATACGTTGCGTGACTAGAATGACCTTGTGTTGTAGGTCGCTGAATTTGTCTTAAAATCGGTTATAATGTCATCGAAAAAATACATGGTTCCATTTAAAAAAGTAGAGTTGACCTTGACGTGGCTTCAGCGCATCCACCGATAAAAAAATATCGTGGTCGAGTATGAAGGCCTTCTCGAACACTGAAACTTTTGTCATAAACATTTTTGGATATGATCAATAGTTTGAGTGCTATCGCTCTGTAACAGTTAATGTGCCTCACCCTGTATATATATATCACCCCCATCCTCCTCCCTCTCTCACACACACACTTATGTGTATTCAATCGTATGCGCGTGGTGGGCCGTATTACAAATGTACCCTCTCAAGGTTACTTATAAGTGCTGGAAGCACCTTTTCAGTGCGTATTTTATAAAAAATAATGTATGTGCAACGGAGCTGGGCCGTTTTTGGGACTCAACCGAAATTTCAGTCTTCGCCCGAAAAACAGCGCCTCAGCCCCTAGCTACACAATCTACTATATTATTGTACTATTATACTATAAATGAAATGCAACTCTTACACCTACTGTAGTAGCAATAACATTCTTAGTAATCATGAACAAGGTCAGAAGTATTTACATTATGTGTTGTACAATATTTTGTTTTTAATTCGCGTTGAACCAGCCGAGTCTAATTCACTGACTATAAACTTTTCCTCGCAGGGCGCGCTAAAGGAAGTTTCACTTCCACAACTATATTTATTCAGTGCAACCAATTTCTGTAGTCACAAATTTCACATCAACAAAAAAATACCCTTTTTCTTCAGATATTTTTTACAATTACTTTGTTGGGAATTTTCTCGATTTCAACTATTGAATTAATTTGCTATAACATCAAACATTCCAACAAGGAGCTTGGACCCAATTTTTGAAATCAAAATCATGCAATAAATATATCATAGTGCATTTTATATTCTAATAACATATTACAGTTTATGGAATTTTCATTATTGTTTACTACAAAATCTTTATAAGTTTTCTCTTAGTAAAATATTGATCAGGCACTTATTATAAAGAAATTTTTAAATTTTAATGAATTTAAAGTAAGTTTAAGAACTATTTGTAATCTAAAAATTGCAATATTTTTAATTGACACTGTTTGTAATAAATTTCTGTGAAAATAAATTTTTTTACAAGAAACTTGGATAAAATTTTTGAATGCAAAACATTACATAAAAATTATAATAATTCTTCTCTAATGTCATCGAATTCCCGTGCTCAAAGGTTTTCAATTACGTTACCCAATTTAATCTGTCAACAAACTACCATATGTACAGTGATGATTGCACTTTTCGAATTTTACACAACTATTCTGTAATGCTTATAACATGATACCCCATAAACATTCCATGTCTGGAATTCTATTAATACTGGAATTTTTCAATACTCTTGCATGGATTTTTCTTCAATAATTGATAAAATTTTTTACACCAACGTTTATTTTAAAATCTATTGAACTTTATTGAATTATTTCATAATTGTTTAGCATCATAACCTGTTAGATTTGGCAAAATCCAAAGAATTATTTTCCATGTGTAGAGAGTTAAAAAGCGTGTATAAATCAGAAGGTGCTGTGAGAAAAGAAGTTCTTCCCAAACAACTATATCAAATAAGAAAAACGGCTAATATTTTAATGCCACAGTTTGTCAGTGACTTCATACGAAAAACGGATCACCTAGAGAATATTGAGATAAAATTGCTTTTCAAACTAATTTCAATAATGTTCCTAAGCGAGTGTGCAAACTGACAGAGATGAGGAGGAATTGTCTGCTGGTGTTGGTAGTGTTACGAAAAATTGAAACTTTTAGTGGAAAAATTACTGATCATGAATAAACTTTCCTTGGGTCAATAAATAAAGGGTTTTCCAATAGGGACATAAAAATTTCGTATCTTTATATGAACGCACCCTTAAACTTTTTAAATGAACTTTCAATGTTAAAACGTTAGTAAAAGTCAACATTTTCATTATGGTAAAGTTCACGAACCAGCAACGTTTGGAAATTATTTAAAATTACTACCGAAATTGGCTCTGGCAAAGCTTGAAAAAAATGAAGAATTTCATCGAAAAATCATCTTTAGGTTAAGAGCTCTAGAAGAGATATAAAAAATTGTATTTTAAATATTAGAAAATTGGCTAAAAGTGATATTTTTACTGATTTTTCAGATGTCGGTCTCAAGAAAAATATAATACTACATTTTTCGGTCTTTATTCATAGGAAATCTCATGACCAAATTAAAAAAAAATAAAAGCCGTCTTGAAGATGCTTTTTTTGATCGTCTTCTAAACGCCAAAAATAGTTGAATTAATGGCCAATTTCATCTCTACTAGAGTCTAATAGCACTTTCGGTGGAAAATTGGAACTTTATCTATACGGAGAAAATGAAAAGAGCGAACGCGCTGTTTCTCACGCGTAAACGACGCGAGAATTAAAAAGTTCGGCTCTGAAATCGGTTCACTGTCGTATCAGACGTGAATCGCGCGGGCCTCGAATTTTCGTCACGTCTCTCCGGGATGTGAATCGCGGTTAGGTCATTCAGGAGGCTACGCGCTGTTTTTCACGTGTCGTAGAGCTGAGATCCCTCAAATTGAAATGACTATTATTCGAATTGATCAGATCTGAATATCGATTACAGCAGTTAATCATTTTTTCACTTTGCCAGTGCTGTGCCCGAAAGTAGAATTTACAGCTCTACGACGCGTGAAAAACAGCGCGTAGCCTCGTGAATGGCCTAACCGCGATTCACGTCCCGGAGAAACGTGACGAAAAGTCGAGGGCCGCGCGATTCACGTATGATACGACAGTAAACTGATTTCGGAACCATATTTTCTCATTCACGCACCGTTCACACGTGAGAAATAGCGCGTTCGCTCGTTTCATTTTCTCCATGTAGAGCTCTCCCGTTTTTCCCAAAAAGCTGTTTTAGACGTCTAATAGATGATCTTGTGTTACTTGGGTCAGTGTTATACATTATTCCCGTAATGACCAATTATTCAATCACATAGTAAGTGTTATGTCAAGAGAATTGGTTTTTTAATTTCTATAATCGATCTGTCGCTGTCGTTGCTGAGTAGCAAGCAATAACTACTCTAGCTTGCATACGCGTGGCTTCAATTTCACACATAATAAATCGGAAGAACAAAAGATAGTGAGCAAATTATTTTAGGACTTACTTTTATCTTTAACAATTCTCTTGATGCATGACGTTTGAAGTGGCCTGAGATTTTTACTCAAGGACCACAAGAAAAGATCTACCTGATTACTCCATACTTGCAGTAGCTTGAGCGAGGAAAAAGTCCCTTAACTAATATTCTGAAGCAGGATTTTGCTGAATAATCTGATTCAATCGTCGCAGTCCCTCTGAGAGTCATGCGTAGATATCGCAATGTGCGTATGAGTTGATGTGATATAACAATTTTCCTTGGCACTTCGTAGGAAGTAAAGAGTTCATCAGAGTGCCTGCTGAGTCATTATTTCTACAGATATAATAATTTAATGCCAAAATTACAATACTCTCATGCACTCTGATCAATAACAAATGAAAATATTCTTATTATAAACTTGTGACCATACTTAAGACAGGAAATGATTAAGAATTTTGAATAAGGACTGAATTGAGGACAGCTAGACGTATCAGTAACCTACTTTGAAGTCGTCGTAAAATAAAAATTAGTCAGACAGCGACAATTATTCTTCTTCTTCTTTTAAAGATGACTTATGGCCCTTACGAGGTTTATTTTCCATACTTTGTTGACCAGTGTTACTATTTTCTGCTGCTGCTTGTTGCTGTAATTCCTCAACCAATCTTCGAATTGTATCTAATACAGGATTAATTCTAAGAAAATTAAGCAATGTACCTGTTTTACCCATCTGTTCACGAATCGTAACTCCAATAATACAATTATCACGGGACATATGGATGAATTTAGTTAGTGGACTACCAATGTCACCCTGTGTAAAAGTTAAAAATATATAAACTACAAGACACAAAATTTACGTAACTGGGAACTAATCATCAGCACGTTCAGAATATGCAAACTAAGTATCGTTCCAACCTAGATCTGTTTTATCTTTTATGTTTTTTGAATATGCTAAACTCTTTCTAATAAGTTAGTTTCCACAAAATCACACAGATTCATAAATTTTATAGTGTATTTACCAAATGTACAGATTGCTCTGATTCTATTGTTTGTCCACACAGCACTTTGCGTCTATAATCTAACCTTATCATGGAACTCCCTCTACAATTTGCATCTCCCAGAAGGTTTAAAGACATACAGTTTAGTTTATCTGAATGATTTGAGATCCTAAAATGGAAATTTGTTGGTTCTCTTTTTGTGACGGCACCCCATCCACATACTACGGCATCAGTACTATGTACGCGAAAATCTATTGGTTCTTCGAATAAATCCAGAATTTGTACACGCGTATAATCAACAGTTTCTGCAAGCTATAACAATGACTGAAGTTATCAAATAAATATACAAATTTATTACAAATACAGTAAGATGTAGAGCAAAGTTGCTGAATCGAGAAGTAAAACATTTGAGAATATTAGCTTCAATGCTTTGAAGGTGTCTTATATCTTTTGATTTTACCCATTTATTACTAATACCTATGGGGCGTTTAATATGAAAGGTAAAAGTCAAGTCATCGATTTACATATAGAAAAGTACTAAAAAGTGCTGAAAATGATACTTAGCGATTAATTGATTAATTAATTGGCTTGTTGAAATAAAAGGTAAAGAGAATGTGGAAAAAAATCCATTACTTTTCTGATGGTGCAGCTTCTCAGAATAAAATTAAGAAAATTTTTATTTATTTAACTGATCATTTTGAAGATTTAATATAGAAGCCGAATGACACTTCGTTGCTAAATCGCCTAGAAAAAATTCCAGTGATGGCATTGGCAGTTAATGTACAAAATCACAATTTTCTATTTTATTTCTATTTCTTCCTTCCTCATTTTTATTAGTGTTCTTGGTATATTATAGAAAGAAATAAAATGCAAGTAATAATAATTAATAAAGCAAAACACATTTTTGAAATATGAGTAAGCGTCTCTAAGTATCATTTTCAGCACTTTTCAATACGTTTCTGGGTGCACCCGACCGATACAGTCAGAGGCTCGATATGACGCGTCGGGAATTTTAAACTTCTAAAATTTTCTACTCCAATATAACAAAGAACACGATTTTTATATTCCAAGGGTAAGTTAAGCAGACTTTAAATATTATTTAAAAGAAAAAATTGAAAATCAATGATGTCCTTCACGTTCAAAAATAAGAATTAAAAATATTGTTTTACATAAGCATTGGAAAATTAACAATTTTGTAAATTTTTCTTCACCTTATCAAAGTTCTATATCCTCTGCGTACTTTTATATCAGAACATTTTTGTGTACGACCAGCAGATTTTGAATTATAAAGTCAGGAAAAAAAAGGTCCAAAATTTTCAATTGTTAAAAACATTGAAAACTTTGCAAAACAATTTAGCACTATTCTTTAGTACCCCAATTTCTACAAAATAACAAAAAATAAAGAAAATCGATGACTTTATTTTTGCCTTTCACATGAATTGCCCCCTATGTGAGACACATAGCGTGAAGTTATAAAGATAGCTACACTGTAAAAGAAAAGTTTTAATTCAAGCACAAAATTGGGCTAATTTTGAGTTTCTACGCAAACCAGAGCATTAGAAAACGACAGACTTATGCGTTTATACATTGGGTCGATAAATTCAAGTCAAAAGCGTCAGTTAGTAGCTATGAATTTTAAAATTTTCTTTACTGCACTGTAAAAAGTTGTAAAAATATTTCCTGTGATATAATAAAGGGTTTCCCAATAGGGGTGATATGATTTTGAATGTCCCTATCGGGCTCATTTGAACTGAAATTTTTGACGTCTGCTGTCAGTTGTGATCAGTAAGGTTTGCCATTTAATCATGAGTAGTTTCACGCTTCCACAACGTTTGGAAATTGTCCAATTATTTTATCAAAATTCGAGAAGTTTTGTCGGTGTTCAAAGAGCATATCGTGCAAAATATGGTCGTCATTCTGCTCCATCCGCGCTCTCAATTCGTCGAATAATCGATAAGTTGGAGAGTGAATTTACTCTATTGGATACTAAGCCTAAAAATCGTATGCGTACCGCACGTTCTACACAGAATATAGCCGCCGTACAGGCCAGTATCGAGGAAACCCGTGAATTGTCCGTGCCACGCCGATCTCAGGAATTGGACCTGTCCAGGATGACTACCTGGCGTATTTTGCGATTGGATCTTGGCCTGCATCCCTATAAGATGATTCTGGCCCAAGAACTGAAGCCTAATGACCATCGTTTGCGTCGGGAGTTCGCGGATTGGGCTCTGGAATCAATTGAAAATGATCCCAATTTTCATCAAAAAATCATCTTTTCTGATGAGGCGCATTTTTGGCTCAAGTCTCGGGGGACATTTGGCCGATATATTGTTTAAATCATAAATGGCATAGAATATCCAACATAATAAAAAAGATTTCGATCAATTCCGAATGAATATTCAGTGTTTTTTTTCAATTTCAAAACATATCACCCTTATTGGGAAACCCTTTAGGAAATATTTCTGAAATCAGTAAAACAATCTTATTTTCAAAAAAAAAATTGAAAGCGTTCAAAGAATCTTTACCATTTTTAAACTTAATATCTAATCAATTTCCAAAATGTTAAGAAAAATTCTAGAAAGGTTTCGAGATTACTAAATCTCCTAAAAGTTAGGACATTTTTCCGACTTTAGTTGGAAAATTTTCGTCACAGAACCCGAATATTGTCACAATTTTTCTAAATTTTAGATGCAAATTTTAATTTCCCAAAAAAATTGGATATTTTTCTGAAACGACATGAAATATTTTTAACATGGGTTAAGATATGTTTCTTTCGGAATCCGAATATCATTACAATTCATCGACTTTTTTAAATTTTAAATGCATAATCTAATTCCCTGAAAAAATCTCAATTGAATTCCAAATAAGTATTATACAATGATATACATCATTAGTATATATTAAAATGTGTATAATTCTAAACAGCAATACAAAATTCAAGTTCGATTTTCATGCAGAGAAATCTGTGCCTTATTACTCCTTTTCTTTTAGCATACAGTTAGTTCTAATGGTCAGAACATATTCTATTGGATAATTTACTTGGAGTTTATACTTTATTTTTCAGAATGCTCCTGAAAATTGATTCTAGGAAAAAAAAATAAATTTCATCGGAAAAAGCGTCAAATGACGTGAGGGTAATATACAAAGTTTTTAAAGTATGAATGGAATAAATAAGAAAAATCTCCAAATTTTTTTGGAAGTGTGTTTTTCAGCATCAGTATAGCTGAGAAAACTATACAGAATTTTAGTTCAGCAAAATACCTGTTCTGACTATACGATACAGGTATTGTAGCTAAACTGAATGTGTGACGTACCGAGATGCGTATTTTGCCATCGTACGATTATAATTTCGTTCGTGCAACGAAAGAAATATAGCTGTTTGACCTATACTCATAGAGATATTATAGTGTATCGACCCATGCGGTATAGGTGAGACAACCATACCAAACTATCGCATGCACGTGACTCTAACCTTGAAATGAGAAAGAAGTGTCATTTGTTCGAGGCGCTTTTTCGAAGCGTTTATCGATTTGTTTGGAGCATTTGTTCTTGTTTTGAAAGATCATTTTTGCTCATCGCGTATTGTTTCATCACACGCGAAAACTCACAACGAATACTGACGAGTATTGCAAGTATTTCGATTGTTATTGCTGAAGAGAACCGGATAGCGTAGAGTATTAGTTCCAAAAATAATGTTTGGCATCCTCACTAAATAATTTTTCGAAACCATGCGGAATTTCATTTACATTCTACATTCTCTTCGAGAATACAACCCGAAATCTCGGCATTGCTTTGTTTACATATTTACACTGCAACAAACAATGTACTATAAACAAACAGCGTTAATGAATAAAGTTTCTTCTATTTATAAAAATTAAATAAATTATAAACATCACTTTGAAATGAGCTTAAAAAGTTTAAATGAATATATTTATACACGGAGAAAAATATTTGCCTAAAATTACTAAACTATTTGGAAACGCATGATACAATTCTAAAGCGACACTTCCTTCTAATAATTAAGACTGATTATGTATTCAATCATAGAATACGCTAAATTACCGACAAAAATTCCCATTCAGATAGTAAAAGAAATTAAATTATAAGAGAATTTTACCATCTAGATGGGAATTTTCATCGGTAATTTAGCGTATTCTATAAGGAATATTAAGATGTTAATACTTAATTGAGAACTTATTTAATCAGATATTTAAAGTTGTTCAATCAACTTACCATTATAACTCCAATTTCGTAGTTGTATTTCATAGTCATTGTATTAATAAATTTAATTCCATCGAGGTACGCAACTTTGAAAATATTAATTCTTTGTCCGTCCTTCGAATCTAAATCTCCAAATACAGCAGTACCCTTTTCTTTTCTGTCTTTCATGCCAACTCCCATATACCATGCACATTCACCTGTAGTTAAGAGAAAACGCTCTTTAAACAACCCAGAACTACAAACGTGATGATCGTTCAGTTGTAAAGAGGCTGCGTGTTTGTATTCTTTATGTTTTGCAGGGTACCCATTTAATATTTTACTTTCCAATTGAGATGAGTTGACTTCTGAACGTGTACCTTAAAAAGGAATCATTATTTATGTATACGTATATTAATTATGGAATAATGCCCTTCTGAAAATATTTCATAACACACTCAGAGAAAAATAATGCTTAAAACAACCAGAATTCCGTTTATTTCAACCCGAAGAAAACGTTTCGGAGAGCCGTACTAGTAAGTTCGGTTGAAAATGTTAGAAATTCTAGTAAACACTTTTCGGTTGTTTTGATCCTTTATTCAAGTTAATGTAATAAAATTTCCTAGTTGATATCACCGTAATTTTTCCAGTAAGAAATTTCTCGTTACATTCATGGTTATACCTATTCCAGTAAATTTAACAACTTTAATCCATTCAACATTACCATACTTGTATTTCTAGTTAAATTTAATAAAATTTCCCGGTTGATTGCTAACATAACCTTAAAATATATAATGATTTAAAGACGTGGAAATTATAGTGTTCAAAATAAAAAAAAAATTTAGTGTTAAATTATTTTATTTTGTTTGTTGATCTATAACTTAATTCGTGCCGTTTTTTTTTTCAAAATTTGAACGTTTATTTATGGAAAACATGTACGATAGTAGTATTCAAAGTATTGCCTTTGTGAAGCTATGACTTTTTTCCATTTTTCTGGCAATTTGTGGATTCCATCCCAAAAGAACTGCGCCGGCTTGACGGCCAAGAATGAATCAAGCCAATTTTTGATACCCTGTTCTAATGTGAACCGTATTCCAGTGAGGGCGTTCTGCATCGACCGGAACAAATGGTAGTCAGAAGGGGCAAGGTCTGGGCTATAAGACGGGTGGGGTAAAACTTCCCATCCACTGTTTTCCAAATAGTTCTTAACCGGAATAGCAACATGGGGCCGAGCGTTGTCATGATGGAAAATTATTGCCTCGTGTCTGGTCGCATATTCCGGGCGTTTTTCGGCTATTGCTCTCTTCAAACGGATTTATTGTGTTCAGTAGCGTTCTCCATTGAAGGTTTCACCCGGTTTTGGCAGCTCATAATACGTTACACCCTTCTGATCCCACCAATTACAGAGCATTACCTTCGCGCAATGGTTATTCGGGTTTGCCGTTGATTTGGCTGGTTGGCCGGGTTTCACATATCATTTTTTGCGCTTGGGGTTGTCGCGATGGATCCATTTTTTATCACCAATAACAATACGATGCAAAAATGACTTCTTTTTGTGGCGTTCCAGCAGCATTTCGGACATGCAAAACCGCCTTTCAACGTCTCTTGGCTTGAGTTCATGTGGAGTTCAATTTCCTTGCTTTTGAATGTATCCGGCTGCTTTCAAACGTTTTGAAATGGCTGCTTGAGTGACTTCCAAAGATTCTGCGAGTTCTTCTTGTGTTTGACAACAATCTTCATCGTATAATGTTTCCAGTTCTTCATCTTCAAACTTTTTTGCTGCCCAGGACGTTCTTCGTCTTCCAAGCCAAAATCACTACTTTTAAATCGTGCAAACCACTTTTGGCACGTTCGCTCAGCTAGAACATGTTCGCCGTAAACTTCCACCAAAATACGATGACTTTCGGCAGCAGTTTTCTTCATATTAAAGCAATGAAGAAGAACTCCCGGCAAAAACACTCATGTTGAACATAACTATCTGAAGCTCTAGGGTTTTTTGAGTCTGTTGATAAATTTTCAGACTATTCTGGACAAATTTGTACGAAAAACAGAGAGTTGATTGTAAAAAATCGATTGATATCGTACCTTAAAAAAATACGGTTTTCTTTGATAATAAAAAAACTACAGTTCTGACACAAAAAATTATGGAAGAAAAAATATGCGGAACGACATTTAACATGTACAAACATGTTTTGTTGATCATTTTTCAAAATTTTTTATTTTAATGAAAAAAAACGTTCGCGCATTGCGGTATTTCCTCTTTTGCCCACTAGGCCACGCGCTCCGTCGGTTATGGAATCCGGTAACTCAATTTCCCTGTGTATAAACTATAATTTCGTTAGTCTTGGAAAAACCGAAGGAAGATCATGATTTATTTAATTTTAGATTTTTCTCTGCCAATTTTTGTCAATTTAGAAATTTTATATTGCCTTTCAATTGTTTTGTAAAAAAAATTTTATTTCCTCCATTTTGTCTCTGTTAGAATATTTTTTTTGTTTCCCATCTTCAAGATCTTCCCGATTTTATATTTCTTTTGAATAAATTTGAATTATACTTAATAAAATTTATTTGTAGTTTTAATTCAATTTGGATTAATCTTTAGATTTCTATTTTTGTATCATTCTTTTGATTTTATTCAAGAACCACCCCCTCTGCTATTTTCGAGCGAAGGGTATGAGCTAACTTTTTTCCGGTTCACTAAATTTATTCAATTTAATATTTTATTATTTTATCATAATCTTTAAAGTTAAAAATTAAAAATCTTGTCCTTCAACTGTGTTGGCTGATCCAAGCATGATCTGTCGCTCAAGCATCACATTTTTTTTGGTTGAATATTTGATTTTTATTTATTTCCTATTTTACAACATGACTTCCTGGAAATTTGCAAAATATAACAGAAAACGATAAGGAAGTCTGTCAACTTCATTTCAGTAAAAAGTTTGCAAAAAAAATTACATTTAAGTGTAATTGACGATAAATTTTCGAATTTTTTTCAAAATTTTTAGTAAAAAGAAGTTAACAAACGTTAGAAAAGTTATCCTACATGAACGAATAAATATACAGGGTGAGGCACATAAACTGTTACAGAGCGATAGCACTCAAACTATTGATCACATCCAAAAATGTTTCAGACAAAAGTTTCACTTTTTAAAATGGAACCATGTCTTTTTTTTCGATAACATTATTACCGATTTTAAGACGAATTCAGCGACCTACAACACGAGGTCATTCTAGTCACGCAAAGTATAAAAATAGTCGAAAAATCGAAACATGTCGGAATAATCACTTTCAAAGGATCCACTAACCTTGTTTTGGGTCTACCTACAGAAGATGCTCGAAGTGATGACCCTCGACTTGTAAGCACTTGTTAATTCGCTGATGAAAAGACCGTCTAACTTCAGCCAACATTTGTGGCGTAATTTCGGTACATGCTCGGCGTATTCACATTTCTCGTATTTGCGAAGTTAGCTTCATCAGAAAAAAGCACATGACTCAAAAATGAGACATCTGTGCGCATTTTTTAACGAATCCAATTACAGAAATTGACGCGTTTTAGGAAATCATTGCCGTAATGACATACGATACGGATGGAACTTGTGTTGATGTAAGATTCTTAATACAGATCGCTGACTAATTCCACTCTTTTCATTAGCAATTGGTCGACGTTTGACTCGTGTTTTTTTCACTGTACCGAAGCGACAGAAACGGTCAGCTAATCGCTTAAAAGCCATGTGCGATTTTTGTTATCTATTTGGATAACGAGCCGCATACAGATCTTGGGCGTTTCTGTAATGTTCACGGCATTCCCCCAGCACCATCAACACATCAAAATATTCTTGAAAATCGTCCATTTTCGCGTTCCGATGTACTCACATTAGAAGGTAATACGTGACTAACTGATATGTCAACAGAAAATGCTTACTTTCTGCCGATGTCAACAATACCCTATCAATGTGTATTATCATGGGTATCGTTAGAAATGAAAAGAAATGAAAATTAGTTTTCGACTATTTTCATACTTTGGGTGACTAGAATGACCTCGTGTTCTAGGTCGCTGAATTAGTCTTAAAATCGGTAATAATTTCATCGAAAAAAATACATGTTTCCGTTTAAAAAAGTGGAGTTGAACTTGACGTAGCTTCAGCGCCTGCACCGATAAAAAAATAAAGTGGTCCAGTATGATAGCCTTCTCGAACACTGAGGCTTTTGTTTGAAAGTTTTTTGGATATGATCAATAGTTTGTGCGTTATCGCTTTGTAACACTTTATGTGCCTCACCCTGTATAATTTAGTCACGTGGTCCGATTGATCCATGGCCTTGAATGGAAAGAATAATTTGTAATTTATCTATTTAACTCTTCTTTATAATTAAAATATATAAAGTACAGTTGGCAATGTACACTGAAAGAAATACTTGGGATTTATCAGCCATATGAATATAGCTGAATGTTTTTAAGTAATTCAACAAAATGTATTTGAGAGTTAATCAAAAATATTGCTGCAATAGTAATTCATATGTTTGGAATACACATACAGGCTGAACTAATACAAGCAAACCTTGGTTTTTGGTAAATCTCCAATATAATATAGGTCAAGGAACCACAATTATGTCTGTATCGTCGAATTTTTTTTTTCAGTGTAAGTGATGTGCAACTGAGAATTGAAAAGCTATATTCAAATAAAAGTGCGGTAAGTTTCAAACTAAATTTAAAGACTGTTGATCAAAACTGAATACCTAGCTTAAACAAAATATTATAATCTAAAATTGCGAAATTACAACCAAATTCTCAGTAATATGTGACAAAAGTTGTAATCCCGACATAAATTTTTTAAGATCGTACATACCCATAAGATCAGCGATGACCATGGTGGCATAGACTAAATACGAAATAATCATTCTCATTTTCTCTATTTTTTCGGGTCTGACACGATGAAGAGAAGTTAACTTCTTATACAATATATGATATTTGAAGAAAAACTAACAAGGGCAGCTCTTATCGGCGATAAGTCATAAATCTTACTTTGTTAGTTTATTCTTCGAGTTCTCAAAACTTTTCAAAGCAACTTGTTCAGGATCTGAATATAAATATTTTGCGATAAAAATCATATAAATTCTATAAAATATAGGATGTTATGAAAATATAAAATACTCCATAATACTTTTATTACATAATTTTGATACAAAATTTGTGTTCAACTGAACTGACACACTTGAGATCTCACGAAAAAATCTTGAATAAGTTCTACATTCGTCAAGGCGATCTGAAAAATAATTTTGATACCTGTTGAGTCGCAAGTTAATGTAAAAATGTATCTTTATTATTTAGACGTGCTTGGAAAACCGTCTGAAAGATTACCATTTAATTTGTGAATTTACGAGTGGAAACTAGTCACCATACTTCGTTTATTTGGTTAAATGTTTTAAAATAGTTTACCTAAATCCTAAAATGTTTAAGCTTTTTGTGATCTCAAATTGAGAAGATGCCTCCAACGCGCAATTAAAATTTTAAGCAACGGTTCATATCACCCCCACCTCCAAGTTTTTACCTCTGCCTATCTAGGCCCGAATTAGCATGCTAGCAATAATTTAGATGCTCCGTACTATATAATTACCGACCAATCATTTTTCTGTAAAAAAATCGGCACATTCTCATCAATAAAAGAACTTTGAATCCTCCTTGAAGAGAATAAATAGAATCAAGCTGAGTTTCATACTGAAAAGAGAAGCTTGTAGTTGTTACATATTATATTGAAAGCAGAATTGTCCTCACCATCACATCTAAATTTAAATGTAATTTTTATTCAATCCTACATTTACTGTTATGTGAAGTGCCGTTAACTTAGTTATTACTAAATAAAAAGGATTAAAAAAATCTGCCTGCTGAAGGGTATGTGATATTTGAGAAAAGTAGCAAGTTCATGGAACAATCCTCTCCAGTTTCTACAGTTTTGTGCCCAAAATACATAAAATATTTTTTCAAAATTTGAGGAATTGTAGAGAAGATGAAAACGGGCGTAGTAGACTACTTTTGGTTTTGTTAATGGAAAACAAATTTCAAAGTATTTTGTGAAATTGAAAACATTTTATTCGAAAATCACATAAAAAATTTCTAATCTTTTGTTGCTAATCTGAATTTTTTGTCGTTTTCTTATAGATATATATATAATAATTATATTATAAAAAATAATTTAAGTTCAATTATTTCGTTAATTTCTGAGATAAGAGTTTACAATCCGTTAAGTTTAAAATAAAATGTCAGTTACGGGGTTTTACATGTACAAATAGAGTTAAAAACAGGTAGCCAAATGCAGTTTTTATTTTTAATATTAAACGCAAATATTTTTTTAGAAATAAATAAGAAAGACGGCTAATATTTGAATGACACAGTTTGTCAGTGACTTCATACAAAAAACGGATCACCGAGAGAATATTGAGATAAAATTGCTTTTCAAACTAATTTCAATAATATCTTTTAGCGAGTGTGTAAACTAACAGAGATAAGAAGAACCTCTCTCATGGTGTTGGTAGTATTACGAAAAATTGAATGTTTTAGTCGTAAAAATTAATTGAGGTCTCTGTTAGAGGTTGTTAAAAACTTGTCGAAGTTCGCGATAATCTATTCTACAAGACGTTACGAAAATTGTATTTTAGACAACAATTAAAAACTCTGCTAGAACAGGCAAGTAAATATTTCCTAGAGCTCCACGT
The DNA here is from genome assembly GCA_030998225.1 of Diplolepis rosae. Taxonomy (NCBI): domain Eukaryota; kingdom Metazoa; phylum Arthropoda; class Insecta; order Hymenoptera; family Diplolepididae; genus Diplolepis; species Diplolepis rosae. The sequence continues at coordinate 9,420,444 of JAPYXD010000680.1, forward strand.
TAAGGGGGGCGCCCTATCCAGCATGTCAAAAAGTGGGCATTTTTTGGGATTTTTTTTTCACTTGGAAAATAAAAACACACACGAATAATTTTTTGCATATGTTTAAAGACATGTTAGAGCTACAAAAAAAGCATTTTTTCAAGAACTAAAATAAAAAAATGGCGGACTTATTAATGATCGCGTGTGGCGTGTCGCGGCGGACGGATTTTTCGAGGTACATCGTGGAGCCCAAAGTTTTCATCTGAAACATGCAACCCAATTTTTTTATTATTCAGCAGGCTTCCCCCGAGTGCTTGAATGTCAGCAACTCCAAAAAATTTGATTTCAAAATATTGAAATCACGTCTTGAAAAAAAGTGCTTTTTTTTCGTCATTTTTGGCTGCTAAATGTGGCTAAAAAGTGTATAAAAAAACTTTTTTTTTATAATTTCAGACATTTATGCACTCGTTTATTTAATAATTTACAAAAAACTTTTTAGAAATCGAAAATCGGTTTAGTAGTTTTTTCACAATCGTGTACCGCAATTTGGTAAACATAGTTTTGAGAAAAATCGATTTAAAGTTTCGAGTTTTAAGCTGTGACCCACAGCGCGCCCGAACTGTGGGTGTCAAAATATTCAGAGTTGAGTCATAATATTTTGAGAATATACTTTCAAGACATGACCCAATCGATTAATGAAAAATAAAACTCGATTTTTTGAAAATTCTGGATAGGGCGCGCCCCTTAAGAGCTCTAGAAGAGATATAAAAAATTGTATTTCAGATATTAGAAAATGGGCTAAAATTGATATTTTGACTGCTTTTTCAGATATCGGTCTAAAGAAAAATATCTGTACATTTTTAGGCTTTTATTTATAGGAAATCACATGGCCAAATTAAAAAAAAAATAAAAGCCATTTTGAAGATGCTTTTTTCGATCGTCTTCTAAACGCCAGAAATAGTTGAATTAGCGGCCAATTTGAGCTCTACTAGAGTCTAATAGCACTTTCGTCGGAAAATCGGAACTTCTTCTACACGGAGAAAATGAAAAAAGGGAACGCGCTGTTTCTCACGCGTAAACGACGCGAGAATAAAAAAATTCGGCTCTGAAATTGGTTCACTGTCGTATCAGACGTGAATCGCACGGGCCTCGACTTTTCGTCACGTCTCTCCGGGATGTGAATCGCGGTTAGGTCATTCAGGAGGCTACGCGCTGTTTTTCACGTGTCGTAGAGCTTAGATCCCTTAAATTGAAATTACGATTATTCGATATTTAACCGATCTGAATATCGATTACAGCAGCTAATCATTTTTTCGCTTTGCCAGTGCTGTGCCAGAAAGTTGCATTTACAGCTCTACGACGCGTGAAAAACAGCGCGTAGCCTCGTGAATGGCCTAACCGCGATTCACGTCCCGGAGAAACGTGACGAAAAGTCGAGGGCTGCGTGATTCACGTATGATACGACAGTGAACCGATTTCGGAGCCACATTTTCTCATTCACGCATCGTTCACACGTGAGAAACAACGCGTTCGCTCGTTTCATTTTCTCTCTGTAGAGCTCTCCCCTTTTCCCCAAAAAGCTGTTTTAGACGTCTAATAGATGATCTTGTGTTACTTGGGTAAAAGATAGTGAGCAAATTATTTTAGGACTTACTTTTATCTTTAACAATTCTCTTGATGCATGACGTTTGAAGTGGCCTGAGATTTTTACTCAAGGACCACAAGAAAAGATCTACCTGATTACTCCATACTTGCAGTAGCTTGAGCGAGGAAAAAGTCCCTTAACTAATATTCTGAAGCAGGATTTTGCTAAATAATCTGATTCAATTGTCGCAGCGCCTCTGAGAGTCATGCGTAGATATCGCAATGTGTGTATGAGTTGATATCACATAACAATTTCCCTTGGCACTTCGTAGGAAGTAAAGGGTTCATCAGAGTGCCTGCTGAGTCATTATTTCTACAGATATAATAATTTAATGCCAAAATTACAATACTCTCATGCACTCTGATCAATTACAAATGAAAATATTCTTATTATAAACTTGTGCCCATACTTAAGACAGGAAATAATTAAGAATTTTGAATAAGGATTGAATTAAAGACAGCTAGACGTATCAGTAACCTACTTCGAAGTCGTCGTAAAATAATAATGAGTCAGAAAGCGACAATTATTCTTCTTCTTCTTTTAAAGATGACTTATGGTGCGTACCACACTGAGAAAAATTTCGGGTGTCACAAACCAAAGTTTTTTTGTTAAAATCGTCTTTACAAAAAATGTTCAAGTTGTCATGACAATCATGGTAGTGGCTGTCATACTTTGGAAAAGTGTTTACTCCAACTGCAAGGAACGTTACTGAGACCACGATTCTGGTGGGCCGAGTGGCAGAAACTTGATTAATGTGTTCGGGGTGCTCTTATGTATTTGAAATACCGTAAGAGCTGCGCTTATAGGAACCAAAGTCCATCGTAAAGCCGCGCATAGAGTTTAGTTAAAATGACCAAGTACAGTTCTTATCAAATTGCTTTATTTATAGAATCTACATTATTTGATGAAAATTCATCTTTATTTTTTTAAGTTTTCTGCATAAAAACCAGAATCACTAGGTTATGATCATTTGATATGATATGTATTTATGATAACTTTCGTCGATTAAGTTAAAAAGTTGTCACTTTTTTCATCACCATAAACTTTTTTTGACTGATTATAGTTTTCAGAAAATATATCGATACCCACGTTCTAATATGTCGTATCCCACATTTGAAAAATTTTTCAGGAAACGATAAAAACGTCTTGCTAGCACAAATAAATAAATGTAAACAAATTTTTGTTTCATACGTTCATAAAAATGCATAAATAATAATAATTAAAGCAAAAAAAAAATTATTTAAATAAATTTTATGATATTTATATGGGTTACGCAAGAAGAAAAAATTAAAATGTATTTTAGAAATAAAATTGATTTAATCATTCTATAATTAAATATTGTTTCATCCCATACATAACAATTTTCTCTCTTATTTTGTATTGTTTAATTTATAATTATTATAATATAACATTATTGATACATTTTATTTTGACTACCTTTAATATTGCTTAAAACATTTTTTTTTCATTTTAAGTACTCTTAATTTTTTTTTTTTTTACTTCAGGTACATTTTCTTGCTGAGATTGTTGAAAATTTCTTGTCCTCTTTCGTCTGGTATTATCACAATTTTTTTTATAATTAATATCATTATCTTCAGGTTTTTTAAATCTATTATTAGTACGCAGTACTTTGCTTTTAACACCAAGATTAACTTGATTAGCTTTTCGTTTCTTACTCTTAGTCTTTTCAGTTACCATAACTATATTTTTACTCTCGGCTTCGAAATTTTTTATTGATGGAGATTGGTCAGAAGCAGAGTCAGTATCACCAATATATTTTATATTATCATAGAAGCAGTGCAGCAACACTTTTTTTAATGCCTGTAATTGTTGTCATTTACTTTTAGTTCTTTTTAATCGATCTACAAACAAAGGTTTAAGCGGATGCTCTAGATTTAATTGGAGTTGTAAAAATATTATTTGTAATTACCTTCTTACTGATTTTATTAAATAATTTCTCAAAATAAACTTAAGACTAATCACAAAATAAAAATTGACTGTCACATCGCTGGCGCTGACTAAACCAATGGATGTGGGATACGACATATTAGAATTCGTGAAAATCGGCATGTGGGATACGACATATTAGATTATTTATTTAAAAATATTAAATAAACAATTTGACTCACAAGATTTTAATATAAGCTGTAAAACATTATTATTAAACCATTTTTCAAAATAAGTCAATTTCTCAAATTTTGTGGGATACGACATATTAGAACGTAGGTATCGATATCTTTTTGGAAGTAACAACTTATCTCCAGTGCAGTGTAAGTTAAATTGTGTGACTATTACAAGATTTAATAGTTGTCACGACAGGCTTACCTCGTTGTAAAAAATGAAAGTGATACTTGAATTGTCTAGCGCAACAGTGAACGTTGCGGTTGTAGTAACTAAAGGAGCTTGGCAGTACATATAAAGAAAATGTATGTGGACTAACCGTTGGGGTACGTATAAAGCTGATTCTAATCATCAACTTTGGTGACAACAACCGAATACACAAAAAAGTCCAAATTACTGTCATAATAAATATAAAAGTAGTAGCTTCTCTGAACTTTTTTGGTCAAGGCAACTACTGTACAAAAAATTTATGTGCTATGTGCACAGGAACCAAAGCCGATTTCTCTTAGTGTAGGTTTATTTTCCATGTCTTGTTGACTACTGTTACTATTTGCTCCTGCTGCTTATTTCTGTAATTCCTCAACCAATCTTCGAATTGTATCCAATACAGGATTTATTTTAATAAAATTCAGATATGTACCTGCTTTCCCTATGTGTTTACGAATTGTAACTCCAATAATATACTTATGAAGAGACGTTTTGATGAATTTAGATAGTGGACTACCAATGTCACCCTGTGTAAAAGTTGAAAATATATAAACTACAAGACACAAAATTCACGTAAGTGGTAACTAATCATCAGCACGTTCTGAATATACAAACTAAGTTGCATTCCAACCTAGATCTGTTTTATCTTTTATGTTTTTTGAATATGCTAAACTCTTTCTAATAAGTTAGAAAATAAAACCGATTCATAAGTTTTATAATGTATTTACCAAATGTACAGATTGCTCTGATTCTACTCTTTGTCCACACATCACTTTGCGTCTATAATCTAACCTTATCATGGAACTCCTTCTACAATGTGCATCGCCCAGAAGGTCTAAAGACATACAATGTAGTTTATCTGAATATTCTGAGTTGCTATAATGGGCATTTCTTGGTTCATTGTGTGTAATAGCACCCCATCCACATACTTCAGCACCAGGTCCTTGTACGCGAATATTTACTGGTTCTTCGTATAAATCCAGAATTTGTACACGCGTATAATCAACAGTATCTGCAAGCTAGAACAATGACTGAAGTTATCAAATAAATATGCAAATTTATTACAAAAAAATCTGCCCACTTCGCGGGCACATTCTCATCGCGCGCAGGTCGCTTCGCTCGCAAGTTTGAGCGCGCCTAGGGCGCGCGATTCGATCGTCGCGCTTCGCGCTCCGTTCTTTCTGGACCTTGCGCTTCGCGCTCGGTCTTGTGCTCTTCGCATACATTTAAGTTTATTTCTTATAATTTTATACTGAAGCTCAAACCAATTTTATAATACTATTACAGATGATGTGAATTACACATTTTCTCAAAGTCATTCAAATTCTTTTTGAATTTAAGTGAAACAGGAAATTCAATTCACTTAAGGCTCTATCAGCCTTAAGGAACACATTCTCATCATGACGCTCGCACTTCGCACTCGATTTTCTGTATACATTTCAGTAACTTTTTAATAAATTACATGGTTAAAATAATTTATTTTCTTCCTAATCTCTTAAAAAGAAAAAACAATAGTAGAACTTATTTAAGGAAACGATTTTACAGAACGCTTATTTCGTATCTCACATACTTTGGTGAAAAAAATCGAATTTTTTTAATATTAAAAATCAAAACATAAAATATACATCCTGCCCCGAAATGTCTCGATGTGAATTTGTAAACCTCATTTAGGCAAACAATTTTCGGTCTAAACATTTTTTTTGTATCTCACATATTTTGTCTAAAAAATGGAATTTTTGAATTTTAATTGTATTTTTTGGAATTAAAACGAAAAATATATGTTTTACCAGAAACTGCGTCAAACAAAATTTGTAGATCTTCTCGAAACGAACAACTTTGTATTCTTACGTTTTTTTCGTATTTTACATATTATTGTTAAAAAATTGAATTTTGGATTTTCAATAGTTTTTTTTGAATTAAAAAGAAAAATATGCATCTTATGAAAAAATGTTACAATTCAAATTTTTAGGTCTTTATTTATTCAATTAATTATCAAAAAATGTTATCAGGATAGTTTGTAGAGATTTATGAGCACTATCAAAAACCAGTGTTGAAATTTTTGATTTTTTCAAAAAGTTATTTTCAAAAACACAAAAGTAGTGCTCAATCCCTCAATTTTGATTGGATGTGGCTGGTTAACGAACTTGTCCTTACTTTTTCGGCTCCGATAAAGTGTACCAAAGCTCAATTCAATCTGATGATTCTATCGAGAGTTATGCCGCACACGACCTACTACAGACAGACAGACAGACAGACAGACAGACAGACACTTTCGTAAAAACCCTTTTTTCGGACTCAGGGGGTCTCAAAACGTAAAGATTTGATGAAATTTTCGAAAGTCATTTTCCACATAAAACCAATACCTTCTCATCCATTATGAGAATGTAAAAAGGTCTAAAATTTTCAATTATTAATAACATTGAAAATATTGCAAAACAATTTAGGACTATTTTTTAGTACCCCAATCACTACCAAATAACTAAAAATAAAGAAAATCGATGACTTGACTTTCACCTTTCATATTAAACGCCCCATAGGTATTTCAAGTCATTTTTCACATAAAACCAATACCTTCTCATCCATGATGAGAATATAAAAAGTAAGCTGTAGAGCAAAGTTGCTGGATCGAGAAGTAAAACATTTTAGAAGATTAGCTCCTATCCTTTGAAGGTGTCTTACATCTTTTGATTTTACCCATTTATTACTAATACCTATGGGGCGTTTAATATGAAAGGTGAAAGTCAAGTCATCGATTTTCATTATTTTTAGTTATTTGGTAGTGATTGGGGTACTAAAAAATAGTCCTAAATTGTTTTGCAATATTTTCAATGTTATTAATAATTGAAAATTTTAGACCTTTTTACATTCTCATAATGGATGAGAAGGTATTGGTTTTATGTGGAAAATGACTTTCGAAAATTTCATCAAATCTTTACGTTTTGAGACCCCCTGAGTCAGAAAAAACGGTTTTTACGAAAGTGTCTGTCTGTCTGTCTGTCTGGTAGATCGTGTGCGGCATAACTCTCGATAGAATTATCAGATTGAATTGTGCTTTGGCACACTTTATCAGAGCCGAAAAAGTAAGGACAAGTTCGTTAACCAGCCACATCCAATCAAAATTGAGGGATTGAGCACTACTTTTGTGTTTTTGAAAATAACTTTTTGAAAAAATCAAAAATTTCAACACTGGTTTTTGATAGTGCTCATAAATCTCTACAAACTATCCTGATAACATTTTTTGATTCCATTTTCCAGTTAAATTATACGAGATACGAAAAAACGTTATGATACAATATTTTCTACATAAAGACCTACAAATTTGAATTGTAACATTTTTTCATAAGATGCATATTTTTCTTTTTAATTTAAAAAAATACTATTGACAATCCAAAATTCAATTTTTTAACAATAATATGTGAAATACGAAAAAAACGTAAGAATACAAAGTTGTTCGTTTCAAAAAGATCTACTAATTTTGTCTTACACAGTTTCTGAAAAACACATATATTTTTCGTTTCAATTCCAAAAAATACGATTAAAATTCAAAAATTCCATTTTCTAGACAAAATATGTGAGATACAAAAAAAATGTTTAGACCGAAAATTGTTTGCCTAAATGAGGTTTACAAATTCACATCGAGACATTTCGGGGCAGGATGTATATTTTATGTTTTGATTTTTAATATTAAAAAAATTCGATTTTTTTCACCAAAGTATGTGAGATACGAAATAAGCGTTCTGTAAAATCGTTTCCTTAAATAAGTTCTACTATTGTTTTTTCTTTTTAAGAGATTAGGAAGAAAATAAATTATTTTAACCATGTAATTTATTAAAAAGTTACTGAAATGTATACAGAAAATTGAGTGCGAAGCGCGAGCGTCATGATGAGAATGTGTTCCTTAAGGCTGATAGAGCCTTAAGTAAATTGAATTTCCTGTTTCACTTAAATTCAAAAAGAAATTGAGTGACTTCTGGAAAATGTGTAATTCACATCATCTGTAATATTATTATAAAATTGGTTTGAGTTTCAGTATCAAACTATAAGAGCACAAGACCGAGCGCGAAGTGCGACGTTCAGAAATTCCGGAGCGCGAAGCGTGACGATCAAATTGCGCGCTCTAGGCGCGCTCAAACTTGCGAGCGATGAGAATGTGCCGTGTTAGCCGTACAAAAAAATGTTCGAACACAAAAATACCCAGAAAACATTGAATATTGATAAAGTGAAAGAAAATTTACAAAATTGTTAATTTTTAATTGTTTATTGAAATCAAAAATTTTAATTTTTGTATTTGAACGTGAAGGACATCATCGATTTTCGAAAATTTTTTCTAAATAATATTTGAATTCTGCTTAACTTACCCTGGAAATATAAAAATCGTGTTCTTTGTTATATTGGAGTAAAAAATTTTTGATGTTTAAAACTCCCGACGCGTCATATCCAGCCTCTGACTCTGTCGGTCGGGTGGCTAAAAAGTGCTGAAAATGATACTTAGAGATTAATTGATTAATTAATTGGCTTGTTGAAATAAAAGGTAAAGAGAATGTGGAAAAAAATCCATTACTTTTCTGATGGTGCAGCTTCTCAGAATAAAATTAAGAAAATTTTTATTAATTTAACTGATCATTTTGAAAATTTAATATAGAAGCCGAATGACACTTTGTTGCTAAATCGCCTAGAAAAAATGCCAGTGTTGGCATTGGTACTGAATGTACAAAATCACAATTTTCTATTTAATTTTTATTTCTTCCTTCCTCATTTTTATTAGTGTTCTTGGTATATTATAGAAAGAAATAAAATGCAAGTAATAATAATTAATAAAGCAAAACACATTTTTGAAATATGAGTAAGCGTCTCTAAGTATCATTTTCAGCACTTTTCAATACGTTTCTGGGTGCACCCGACCAATAGAGTCAGAGGCTGGATTTGACGCGTCGGGAATTTTAAACTTCTAAAATTTTCTACTCCAATATAACAAAGAACACGTTTTTTATATTCCCAGGGTAAGTTAAGCAGACTTTAAACATTATTTAAAAAAAAAATTGAGAATCAATGATGTCCTTCACGTTCAAAAATAAGAATTAAATAGTATATTACGACCCTAGGCCAGAAAGTTTGAGTTCCTGGCGTATGTGTTATAAATGCCGAGGCGCAGCCGAGGCATTCATATCACATACGCCAGGGCATCCAAAATTCTGGCTGTGGGTCGTATACTATTTTTCTTGATCTCCAGCCGAAAATACGCCCAAAACCTCGGCGGGCAGGGGGCGGGCATTAGAAACTTTAAAATAAAATTCAATCATACAATAACTGCAAAAAAAATTGAAAATCAAACATTTTTTAAAAATTAACAAATACCACAGAAAATTTATTCTTCGATAACAATATTAATATTGATTAACAGTAACTTTAACATCACACATCCATTAATACTAATCTTATTACAATAATTATTATTACTTTTATTAATATAATTATTAATATAAAATAAACCGTGTACATATATTTTTTGTATTTCTTTTTAAGAGTTACACTTTCGTGCAATTGCATGAAGTCACATTAAATTAAATTAAACAAACGAATTAAACGATGAATTTAGCGACACTAATAAGCCGAAAAAAACAAAAAACGGCCACAAAATACGTACTTTATGTAGTTAAATTCGGCCTGGAGGACAGTACTTTCGGCTAGGAGATCAAGAAAAATATTTGTTTTAAACAAGCATTGGAAAATTAACAATTTTGTAAATTTTTTTTTCACCTTATCAAAATTCTATATTTTCTGCGTATTTTAGTATCAGAACATTTTTGTGTACGCGTACACAAAAATGTTCTGATACTAAAGTAAATAAAAAGGTCCAAAATTTTCAATTATTAATAACATTGAAAACTTTGCATAACAATTTTGCACTATTCTTTAGTACCCCAATCACTACAAAAATAACAAAAAATAAAAGAAATCGACGACTTTATTTTTGCCTTTCATATGAAACGCCCAAAAAAAAAATTGAAATTGTTCAAAGAATCATTACCAATTTTAAAACTCAATGTCTAACGATTTCCAAAATGTTAAGAAAAATTCTAGAAAGGTTTCGAGATCACTAAATCTCCTGAAAGTTAGGACATTTTCCCGACTTTAGTTGGAATATTTCTCTCACAAAACCCGAATATTGTCACAATTTTTCTGATTTTTCTAAATTTTAGATGCAAATTTTAATTTCCCAAAAAAATTAGATATTTTTGTGAAACGACATGAAATATTTCTAACACGGGTTAAGATATGTTTCATTCGGAATCCGAATATCATTACAATTCATCGGCTTTTTAAAATTTTAAATGCATAATCTAATTCCCTGAAAAAATCTCAATTGAATTCCAAGTAAGTATTATACAATGATTTACATTATTATAGTATATATTAAACTTATATAATTCTAAACAGCAATATACAATTCAAGTTCGATTTTCATGCAGAGAAAACTAGCCTCATAACAATTTTATTTTTAATGTACTTAAGTGCAATTTAGTGAGCGAACTCTAAAATTGACTACAATCCACAACAAGTAAATATGTTTGGGAGTTTTATTTTCATATATAATTATTTTTTAATTTGTGCCTTATTGCTCCTTTTCTTTTAGTATACATTTAGTTCTAATAGTCAGAACATATTCTATTGAATCATTTACTCAAAATTTATACGCTATTTTTCAAAAAGCTCCTGAAAAGTGATTCTAGGAAAAGAAATAAATTTCAACGGAAAAAGCGTCAAATGACGTGAGGGTAATATAAAACGTTTTTAAAGTATGAATGGAATAGATAAGAAAAATCTCTAAATTTTTTTGGATGTGTGTCCATCAGAAACAGTGTAGCTGAGAAAACTATACAGAATTTTAGTTCATCAAAATACCTGTTCTGACTATACGATATAGGTATTGTAGCTAAACTGAATGTGTGACGTACCGAGATGTGTATTTTGCCAAAGTGCGATTATAATTTCGTTCATGCAACGATAGAAGTATAGCTGTTCGACCTATACCGGTATATAGTGTCTCGACCCATGCGGTAGAGGTGTGACAACCATACTGGTTTGCCGCGCGACCTATACATTGCTTCGCATGCAGGCGACTCTAACCTTGAAATGAGAAAAAAGGATCATTTGTTCGAGGCGCTTTTTCGAAGCGTTTCTCGATTTTTTCGGAGCATCTTTTCTTGTTTTGAAAGATCATTTTTGCTCATCGCGTATTGTTTCATCACAGATCACACGCGAAAACTCACAACGGCGACGGACGAGTGGGTGAAGAAAAAATTGACTGATTGGGCATTAAGAAAATATATCGAAGCTTTCGAAGGTAAGTACTAACATAGTTACAATAATTTGACCACCATTTTTTCATTTTCTATTATTTATTATTAAAGCTCTGGATTACAGAACATGCGACAACTCTATCGCATGCATTTTTATGAATGGCATAATATTTTGGTTACGATCGCTATACATCGTATTGTCATATCAACGAACTTGTATCCTTCGCGAAGCAATATGACGGTTAGGTATACCAGTATTGCTGTCTCACCTATATTCGTATAGTTCTGAGGACCATATCGTAGCATTGGTCTGATAGCAATATTTTCTGGTTCTGACGTTCAAAATATAGTTCTCTCAACTATCCTTCTTTTTCAGTGCAATGATATTTTTCAACGCTCGAGGAGTCGAGTGAATTTTGAGCAAGCGAATAATTCTACTGGGGAAGTTTTTCAAGAAGGAATAAATAAGTTTTCTAGAAAGTAAAACGCAGTTTGTGTAAATAATTGCGACTGGCAGGTGATCTAAAACAAACAATGAAATAGAAATAAAAATTGAAATATTATGTTTTCTTATACATATATTCACTTGTGGTTTGAAGCTTATCGAGAACTATATAACACGTGGATCAATAAGTCCTGAGACTAACTAGGAAAAACACATTTTTTTTGTAAAACTCGACTGTATTCATCAACACAGTCTCCGTCAAAAGCAACACAATCAGTCCAGCGCTTCTCTAACATTTCAATACCTTTCTTGTAGAACGATTTATCTTTGGCCTCGAAATAAGTGTTTGTGTCGGTGATGACTTCCTCGTTGGAGTAGAATCTCTTTCCTTGGAGCATTTTTTTGAGGTCTGCAAACAGGTAGTAGTCGCTGAGGGCCAGATCCGGTGAATATGGTAGGTGCGGAAGCAATTCGAAGCTCAATTCATTCAATTTCGCCATGGTAGCGAGCGACTTATGACACGGCGCATTGTCTTGGTGAAAGAGCACTTTTTTCTTTTTCATTTGGAGGTAGTCATTTTCAAGGTAGTCGATGAACAAAACTCCATGAGCATCCCAAAATACTGAGGCCATAACCTTACCGGCTCACATTTGCGTTTTTGGCCGCTTTGGACGCTTCTCAACGACTGCAGTCCACTCGGCTGACGACCGCTTTGACTCCGGACTGTAGTGATGGATCCAGGTTTCGTCCATTGTCACATACCGACGCAAAAAATTCGGTTCATTTCGGCGAAACAACTCCAAACAGCAATCGGAATCAACGACACGTTGTCGTCTTTTATCGACCGTGAGCAAACGCGGCACCCACTTTGACAACAGCTTCCTCATATACAAATGTTCATGCAAAATAGCATACACACTGCCGTATGACATCTTTAAGGTGTCAGCTATCTCACGCAATTTTAATATACGGTTTTCGAAAACGATTTGGCCGGCGGGAGCGTTCAGCATTTTTAGTGTCTTTACGACCACGTTTAAACTCAGCATACCACTGACAAATGGTTGTTTTTGATGGAGCAGAGTCCCCGTAGCACTTTTCAAGCCATTGCTGAGCTTGCACTGTGTTCTTTTCCATTAAAAAGCAACGGTAAATTAACACGCGAAATTGTTTCGAATCCATTGTTTTGAGAATATCAAGACTAGCGTCACTTAAAACACTGTAACTCGTGGACCAAACATCAGAATGTCATGAAATTTTGACAGGTATCTATTGAAGGTTGGTACTCATGAAAAATCATACAGAACTTTTGTTGGCAACGTCATCTATGTGTCAGTCCCGGGACTTATTGATCCACGTGTTATTGGGTCTATAACTTAATTCGTGCGGTTTGCTAAGAGATGGCGTAAGTTGATTATTATTCCATCGTTCCAATATTCCGAGAATGCGTTGTAAAGCTACTGCCATTGTGCGTCTTTTTCATTATATGTCATTTATTTGAAGCGTAAACAACAATAATTTTTTTTCTCTTAAATATGTCGAACTTTATGCCTGAAAAAGTGTTTTTGCGGGGAGTTCTTCTTCATTACTTTAATATGAAGAGAACTGTTTCTGAAAGTCATCGTTCTTTTCATGGAAGTTTATGGCGAACATGTTCTAGCTGAGCGAATGTACCAAAAGTGGTTTGCACGATTTAAAAGTGGTGATTTTGGCTTGGAAGACGAAGAACGTCCTGTGCAACCAAAAAAGTTTGAAGATAATGAACTGGAAGCAATACTCGATGAAGATTGTTGCCAAACGCAAGAAGAGCTCGCAGAATCTTTGGTAGTCACTCAAGCAGTCATTTTAAAACGTTTAAAAGCAGCCGGATACATTAAAAAGTCATTTTTGCATCGGATTGTTACTGGTGATGAAAAATGTATCCATTACGACAACCCCAAGCGCAAAAAATCATATGTAAGAACCCGTTCAACCAGCCAAATCAACGGCAAAGCCGAATATCCATGGCGCGAAGGTAATGCTCTGTATTTGGTGAGATCAGAAGGGTGTGCTGCATTATGAGCTGCTAAAACCGGGTGAAACCATCAATGGAGAACGCTACCGAACACAATTAATCCGTTTGAAAAGAGCAATAGCCGAGAAACGCCCGGAATATACGACCAGACACGAGGCAATAATTTTCCATCATGACAACGCTCGGCCCCATGTTGTTATTCTGGTTTAGAACGATTTGGAAAACAGTGAATGGGAAGTTTTACCCCACTCGCCTTATAGCCCAGACCTTGCCCCTTCTGACTACCATTTGTTCCGGTCGATGCAGAACGCTCTCACTGGAATACGGTTCACATCAGAACAGGGTATCAAAAATTGGCTTGATTCATTTTTGGCCGTCAAGCCGGCGCAGTTCTTTTCGGATAGAATCCACAAATTGCCAGAAAGATGGCAAAAAATTTGAATAATACTATTGTACATATTTTTCTTAAATAAACGTTTAAATTTTGAAAAAACACCGCGCGAATTAAGTTATAGATCCAATACAAGAAAATAAGGAATACATTACGAATTTGATGAGCGTATGATGCACTTCTATTTTTATCAGGTGAAGAAACAGTATCATCGACTGCTTTATAGTTCGAGATCAAGGCAAAGTAATCGGTAAAAAGAACTTTTGACCATTAGAACCAAAATATTTCCATAAACTGTTTACGTCATTTATATTTGCTTTACTTGTTCTAACAGATGGAGAATGTGAGGGTTGGTTCGCTCGTGAATACTTCAGAATAAGGAATATAGTATTATAAAATAGGAACGAGTGAGAAAAGGTAACGACGGATAATGGAAAATTGTGTGCAAAAATTTCGAGTTGCTTAGAATACTCTAAAGCATGAAATACTCGAAATATGGCAGCAATGCTATCAATAACTAGCGACTACTCTGTGAGTAGTGGCGAGTACGACGGATACCGGCGTGTAACCATTGAAATCATCTCCTCGATCATGATTTTATGTATTTATATTTTATGTGAATTATTTATTTATATTAATATTTCTTTCTTATATTATGTGATTAACGTCGACATATCGCTGATAATGTCTCGTGACGTATGATTGACGTAGATTGTCGAAGTCCGATTCGAGGGAATCCGTAATTGAACCTGGAAAGGAGTAAGCTTGAGGAAGCCAGTCGATACCAAGATGTAACATCATAATGATCATTTTGTTGAATCCACGCGATACTTTATTGCCTACATAAGAGTTGCTTAATGTGATATTACATAATACATATAAGGTGCTTTTAATTGTGATTGCCCTTATTCGAGATAAATGAATTATCTTAAAATAATTCCATGGAGCTTGAAAATTGAAGATCGTTCTGCAAATGATGGATCTAGATCGTGGGTTTCAGAATACAACAAAACGTCTGTGAGAAACTGTAACGAATCCTATTAATCTCAGAACGTATCTTGGATGTTGCCTACGCTATGGAAGGAAAATCATCATAAGAAAAATATCATTAAAACGATTCCAGGATCAGCATCTTGACAATTTCAAGTCATTATTGGAATATTCTCATTCGACCTCGATATTGGACTCTTCCTTTTATTTTATAACATGTAAGTTTGATAATCTATATTGTTAGAATGATGGATTTGTTTATACTAATGATCTATGTCTAAATATTTGTTGAAATCGTCGTCATCGGCGCTTGATTGGGATTTTATAAATTGCGAAGGCTTATGCTAAGTAATATGATTGATATTTTGTTTTAAGACTGTTTAATCACGCGTGATATCTTTTTTTTTATCATAAATGTGTGTGTAATGAAAGGTTTATAATAGGTCAATTGAATTTATAAACTCTAACGTCCGGCATTATAAGTTGTCTAAATATTATAAAAATAACGCCAATGTCATTATTAGATAATAAAGTTATTAATCATTGATTGACTACAGCTTGAATTCTTCACAAGGTTATCCTTCTAACGAAAACAAGGTCATAAAGTGTATATATTTAAACGAATATTTATATTAAATAATAACAAAGTGTTATAGGCGATTGTTTGCGTATTTCGAGTTTCTATATTTCCCCGCGTGTTTCTATCATAAGCGCTGAGTATACATGAAAGCAGTGCGCGCGAAAATATGCATAAAGTGTAAAAAGATCAACGTGGTTACTCGAAATCAGGCATTTTTATGTTTTGATAATTCGTGTAATCATTATTGATTTTTGAGTGATCCAGTCAAAGTTTTATAAACTGTGTTCAAGTGCTCATTGATTTGAGCTCTATTAGAATAACGAAGAGAAGGAGAAATTCGACAACAAGAACCGGCAAGAAAAACGAATACTGACGAGTATTGCAAGTATTTCCAGTGTTACTGCTGAAGAGCGCGAAATATCGTAGAGTATTAGTTCCAAAAATAATCTGTGGCATCTTGACTAAATAATTTTTCGAAATCATGCAGGATTTCACTTACATTCTCTACAAACTTTAAAGAGCGGATTGCGAGCACTGCTCTTAAGCTTTATATACTTTTGAGTCGTTTCTATGCGTTCCAGTTTCTTTTCTCTCCGAAAATACATCCCAAAATCTCGGCATTGCTTTGTTTACATTTTTTACACTACAACACAGAATGCACTATAAACAACCAGAGTTGGTGATAAAATTTTCTTCCATTTATAAAATTTAAATAAATTATAAACATCATTTTGAAATGAGCTTGAAAAGTTCAAATGAATATATTTATACACGGAGAAAAATATTTGCCTGAAATTACTAAACTATTTGGAAACGCATGATACAATTCTAAAGCGAAACTCCCCTCTAATAATTCAGACTGATTATGATTTCAATCATAGGATACGCTTAATTACCGACGAAAATTCCCATTCAGATAGTAAAAGAAATTAAATTATAAGAGAATTTTACCATCGAGATGGGAACTTTCATCGGTAATTTAGCGTATTCTATAAGGAATATTAAGATGTTAATACTTAATTGAGAACTTATTTAATCAGATATTTAAAGTTGTTCAATCAACTTACCATTACAACTCCAATTTCGTAATTGTATTTGACACTCATTGTATTAATAAATTCAATTCCATCGAGGTACGCAACTTTGAAAATATTTATTCTTTGTCCGTCGTTTGAATCTAAATCTCCAAATACAGCAGTACCCTTTTGTTTGTGTTCTTTTATGCCAAGTCCCATATACCATGCACATTCACCTGTAGTTAAGAGAAAACGCTCTTTAAACAAGCCAGAACTACAAATGTGAGAATCGTTCAGTTGTAACGAGGCTACGTGTTTGTATTCCTTATGTTTTTCAGGGTACCCATTTAATATTTTAATTTCCAATTGGGATGAGTTGACTTCTGAACGTGTACCTTAAAAAGGAATCATTATTTATGTATACGTATATTAATTATGGAATAATGCCCTTCTGGAAATATTTCATAACACACTCAGAAAAAATTATGCTTAAAACAACCAGAATTCCGTTTATTTCAACCCGAAGAAAACGTTTCGGAGAGCCGTACTAGTAAGTTCGGTTGAAAATGTTAGAAATTCTAGTAAACACTTTTCGGTTGTTTTGATCCTTTATTCAAGTTAATGTAATAAAATTTCCTAGTTGATATCACCGTAATTTTTCCAGTAAGAAATTTCTCGTTACATTCATGGTTATAACTATTCCGGTAAATTTAACAACTTTAATCCATTCAACATTACCATACTTGTATTTCTAGTTAAATTTAATAAAATTTCCCGGTTGATTGCTAACATAACCTTAAAATATATAATGATTTAAAGACGTGGAAATTATAGTGTTCAAAATAAAAAACAAATTTCGTGTTGAATTATTTTATTTTGTTTGTTGATCTATAACTTAATTCATGCCGTTTTTTTTCAAAATTTGAACGTTTATTTAAGGAAAACATGTACGATAGTAGTATTCAAAGTATTGCCTTTGTGAGGCTATGACTTTTTTCCATTTTTCTGGCAATTTGTGGATTCCATCCCAAAAGAACTGCGCCGGCTTGGCAGCCAAGAATGAATCAAGCCAATTTTTGATACCCTGTTCTAATGTGAACCGTATTCCAGTGAGGGCGTTCTGCATCGACCGGAACAAATGGTAGTCAGAAGGGGCAAGGTCTGGGCTATAAGACGGGTGGGGTAAAACTTCCCGTCCACTGTTTTCCAAATAGTTCTTAACCGGAATAGCAACATGGGGCCGAGCGTTGTCATGATGGAAAATTATATCATTTTTTGCGCTTGGGATTGTCGCGATGGATCCATTTTTTATCACCAATAACAATCCGATGCAAAAATGACTTCTTTTTGTGGCGTTCCAGCAGCATTTCGGACATGCAAAACCGCCTTTCAACGTCTCTCGGCTTGAGTTCATGTAGAACCCAATTTCCTTGCTTTTGAATGTATCCGCCTGCTTTTAAACTTTTTGAAATGACTGCTTGAGTGACTCCCAAAGATTCTGTGAGCTCTTCTTGTGTTTGGCAACAATCTTCATCGAGTAATGCTTCCAGTTCTTCATCTTCCAACATTTATGGCTGCCCAGGACGTTCTTCGTCTTCCAAGCCAAAATCACTACTTTTAAATCGTGCAAACCACTTTTGGCACGTTCGCTCAGCTAGAACATGTTCGCCGTAAACTTCCACCAAAATACGATGACTTTCGGCAGCAGTTTTCTTCATATTAAAGCAATGAAGAAGAACTCCCGGCAAAAACACTCATGTTGAACATAACTATCTGAACCTCTAGGGTTTTTTGAGTCTGTTGATAAATTTTCAGACTATTCTGGACAAATTTGTACGAAAAACAGAGAGTTGATTGTAAAAAATCGATTGATATCGTACCTTAAAAAAATACGGTTTTCTTTGATTATAAAAAAACTACAGTTCTGACACAAAAAATTATGGAAGAAAAAATATGCGGAACGACATTTAACATGTACTAACATGTTTTGTTGATCATTTTTCAAAATTTTTTATTTAAATGAAAAAAAACGTTCGCGCATTGCGGTATTTCCTCTTTTGCCCACTAGCCCACGCGCTCCGTCGGTTATGGAATCCGGTAACTCAATTTCCCTGTGTATATACTGTATATATAATTCAATTTGGATTAATCTTTAGATTTCTATTTTTGTATCATTCTTTTGATTTCATTCAAGAACCACCCCCTCTGCCATTTTCCAGTGAAGGGTATGAGCTAGCTTTTTTTCCGGTTCACTAAATTCATTCAATTTAATATTTTATTATTTTATCATAATCTTTAATGTTTAAAATTTAAACTTTTGTCATTAAATTGTGTTGGCTGATCCAAGCATGATCTGTCGCTCAAGCATCACATTTTTTTTGGTTGAATATTTGATTTTTATTTATTTCCTATTTTATAACATGAATTCCTGGAAATTTGCAAAATATAACAGAAAACGATAAGGAAGTCTGTCAACTTCATTTCAGTAAAAAGTTTGCAAAAAAAATTACATTTAAATGTATTTTATTTTCTGTCTTGTATATTTTCAAAATATGGATTTTAAAATTGCGATTTCTGAATTAATTAAAGTTACAGAATCTATATAACTAGATTATGTGAAACTTTTAATTAAATTGTATAAACTAGTGGATAATCATAAAAGCAAATAGTGTTTAACACTACGGAGCATGTACGAAAGCTTCGTGATGGACAGACAAATCACAATGAGACACGACTGCAGTACGATGAATTTTTAAAATCACTTGTTTATAAGTGGAATCATCTATTTTTTATTTAGAGAGTAGTAAAATAAACTGTAATTGTATTTTGTATGTTTTTAATTGATTTCGATTATTAAATATAATAACGTGATACATCAGTATGTTGAAAATTCAACACGTTTTTGAAATTAAAAAATTTTCATGTGTGCCCTAGGCGCAAATTAATTTCATTCGTTCCTGCGTAAATAGATATAGCTATTGGAATACATCTTGCGATTCACGGTTTACTCAACTTTCGATTAAAACGTAGAGTAGGATGAAGGGAAAGCTTTACTATTTTGGTGATTTAATAAAAGACTGGTTTTTGAGGATTATACTACAAGTAATAATATATTTAGAAACTTTTAATGCACGCTTTAAAATTTCACCCTACACTTCTGAATTTTATTCAACTGTTTTTCATTTTTGAACATTTAATATATCACAAATAAATACAGTGATACTAAATAACTTCTAACTTGTCCTTATGTCCCAAATTTGATCGGAAGTTGAGTAAAATTACATTAATTTACATTAATTTTTCTCAGTGTAGGCTTCACTCGTGAGTTCAGTAAACCGTGAGTCGCAAGTTTCATTCCACTAATTGCCTATTAACGCAGGTACGAACGAAAGTAATATGCACCTTGGATATACATAAAAGTTTTCTAATTTCAGAAAAGTGTTGAATTTTCAGGATACTGATGTGCCACGTTATTAAATTGAAGAATTGAAACAATTGAAAGAATTGAAGATACAATTGAAGAAATAACATTTTCTTTCCATTGAAGATTCGCATTTGAATTTATTTTTTGGTTGTTCAAGTTAGTACGAGGAACAATAATTATATTTTGAGCCTGATAATGAAAACAGTAATTTGTCATCAAAAATGGCTGTATTATTTTTCAAAGCATTTTCCTTTATGATCTATGCACTTTTGCATGCGTTCGAACCATGTTTCATAGCATTTTTTCCATTCCGCTTGAGACATTTTCCAAACATGGTTGTGTCAAATTATGTGGGATCCAACGGGAACAAATCTTTTTCACGGCTAAATGTTCATGCAATATTTTATATATGCTGGTGGAACTAATGCCTAAGGTAGCCTCAATCTCACAATATGTCACATGGCGATCTTGCATCATCAGTTTTTTCTTAGCATTAATATTTTCTGGCCCAACAACTGATTTTGGACGACCTTTACGAAATTCGTCGGTAAGACCCAATTTTCAAGTCACTGTAAACAACACAAATAACGCTCAAATGACTAAATGTTTTAAAGATACTTATGGTCAAAAATGTCAAACTCTCCTGTGCAAATATCACATGGCACCTGAAAACACTCAGTGTTGCCAAGGCTCAAAATAAAAGTAGTGTCCTTCGCAAGTTTTAAGGTAAGGGATGTTTCCATGAAAAATACAGATCTCAGTACTGTCTTTGATTAATTCAGGAGGTTGATGTTTATTTTTAGGTTTATCGCAATAAAAACTTCGTTGTTACACAGATATAAGTGTCGTTTTTCGTTGCGTAATATAATTGATATTAAATAATATGTTTTGGACAATACAATTTTCGTTAAAAATAATTTGAATACAGTCTATAACTGCCTGATCTGGAATATTTGCTCTTAAAAAAAACTTTTATTCTAGGACAATTTTTCTACTGCTGTTTGTGAATCGTTTTTCATTTCTCTAGTCAATTTCTTCATTAATAACATAAGTTGGTACAGATCAAAGATTTTAAATAGATTGTCTTGGCTTTTCTCCTGCAGATATTTCCGTTTCTGCACCTTGGAGGATCTTAAAGAGTAGCAACGAAGATTCTCCTTACCTCCTCTATGATTCTCCATTTCTAAAAGTATATAATTCCTAATGACGTCAGGAATTTGCAACGGTTTATTATTATTTATATTTATCGTGTTGATTAAGAGAGAAGCGAAAATATAGTACCAGACTTTTGGAAAATAATGAGGAATGTATCAAATTATCAATGTCTACAACATGTCGAATTTTGTTTTGAAAACATTAATTTTGAAAAATTTTATTTTTCGAAATAAAAATACAAATGGTACCGGAGATTGGTTTTTTAATGGATTCCTCATTGTTGCCTACAATTTCATGATTATATTTACATTTCTGTCCTAATCAACCTGATGAATATAAATAATATAAAATGGTTGGTCATTTGTGACGTCATTACGCATCACATACCCTCAAGTATTAGAAGGACAAGGGTTCAACAAGAGCGCGTCCTCGATTTTTCGAAAACTATTAGAGATTTTGAAACGTTTTATTTTTTTAAATAAAAGTACTCTCGAAGGACTACGGTGCTACTATCTAATAGATAATCCAGTCCCCATCGTTGTCCAGAATGGCCTGGCACCTTTTCGGCATGCTTTCCACTAATTTTTCAGTGTAGTCCGTTGGTAATTCTTGCCATATCTTCCTGTTTTTTTGCGAGAGCTGTTTCATGGTGAACACACGTTTTCCCGCAAGCTTCCTCTTTGAAACACTCCAGACATTTTCGATTGGATTCGCATCGGGGGACTGTGATGGCCAGTCCAAAGTTGTGATGCCCTTTTCTGTTTTCCAGGCGGTGCAGAGACGGTTTTGATGTTTCGGGTCGGTATTTTCTTGTTAGATCCAATCGGCCGTATCGGCTCCAAATATCTTTGTAGCAGACCTTAGAAGACCACGTTCATATATTTGGAGCATTTTCTGAGCATTCAAGTTCTCGGTGAAGAGCTCTAAACACCCAAAACCGCGCTATGAGAAGCATCCCTAAACATGGACCTTCACGGGGTGTTTTTTATTGGCTTTATAACGCTCAACCCACTTCTTCACGAACGATTTCGACTTTTTGATGTATTTAGCAGCGACTCTATAGGACATAAGTGGTCCCTTTGGATGGGTACACAAGAAGACCGCTTCATAACGTTTCGCGTACACAGAACTCATTATGACTCACGTCTGCTCTCTCCGACGATTCGACTGCTACTGAATCGCCTTGGTAATTGCGCCGTAGTCCTTTAAATGTAAAGGGTTTCCCAATAAGGGTGATATGTTTTGAAATTGAAAAAAAACACTGAATATTCATTCGGAATTGATCGAAATCTTTTTTATTATATTGGATATTCTATGCCATTTATGATTTAAATAATATATCGGCCAAATGTCCCCCGAGACTTGAGCCAAAAATGCGCCTCATCAGAAAAGATGATTTTTTGATGAAAATTGGGATCATTTTCAATTGATTCCAGAGCCCAATCCGCGAACTCCCGACGCAAACGATGGTCATTAGGCTTCAGTTCTTGGGCCAGAATCATCTTATAGGGATGCAGGCCAAGATCCAATCGCAAAATACGCCAGGTAGTCATCCTGGACAGGCCCAATTCCTGAGATCGGCGTGGCACGGATACTGGCCTGTACGGCGGCTATATTCTGTGTAGAACGTGCGGTACGCATACGATTTTTAGGCTTAGTATCCAATAGAGTAAATTCACTCTCCAACTTATCGATTATTCGACGAATTGAGAGCGCGGATGGAGCAGAATGACGACCATATTTTGCACGATATGCTCTTTGAACACCGACAAAACTTCTCGAATTTTGATAAAATAATTGGACAATTTCCAAACGTTGTGGAAGCGTGAAACTACTCATGATTAAATGGCAAACCTTACTGATGACAACTAACAGCAGACGTCAAAAATTTCAGTTCAAATGAGCCCGATAGGGACATTCAAAATCATATCACCCCTATTGGGAAACCCTTTACTTTCATTAAATCAAGAGAAGTATTAAGAGAAGAAAAAGAGAATCAAGAAAGTATAAAGAGAAGCTAAAGAGAATCAAAAGAGTATCAAGAGAAGCAAAAGAGAATCAAGAGAGCATCAAGAGAAGCAAAAGAGAATCAAGAGAGTATCAAAAGAAGCAAAAGAGAATCAATTGTTCGACTCGGGATTACTTCAAACTTTACGTGATTTTTTAATTAATCCTCAAATATATTGATTACAACTTCTGAGCATAACTGAATTACATCAATTACAAGCGTAATCTTCTTGATCAGTAAACTCCTAAACAAGAATAATGTGACTGAAAATAGGTTTACACCCGCAGCAGTCTGCGTGACCTGTACACGGAAAAAATAGTTTAGTAAAGTTTATAGAACTCTTTAAGGGGCAACACCACTGTAAGGGCCTAAAAAAAGCGTTTTTTGACCATTTTTATCGGGTGGAAGGAAAGGTGATAAATAAATAATACTTAGGGTAGTTATTGAGCATATATTTAAGTATATTTCAAAACAATTTTGTAGAAAAATCTTATAAAATGGCGACACTGCAGCAATTCTTCCGAGAAATGTTGAATTTAAGGTGATCTGTGGCCCGCACTATAACTGGTGCGAATTTGAAGCTGGAAAGAAAAAAAAAATCTATGTAATCTACATGAGTGTAGCTAGTGAACCACGTAGGGGATTTTAGGAATATTGGTATAAAGTCGTTCAATGTCCACCAAAAGAAGACTGTCACTTGTCAATAAATATTGTTTAAATTAACTAATCGAAAATCCCCTACGCGGTTAACTTTGAAATGTTGTTTCAAAGTTGAGGTTAAATTTTTAAATCAAAAAATCAGAAATTGTTAGAGTTATGCTGCATGCCGTTTTGAAAAATCATATTTCGAGAAAACGCGTTTGAAGTTTTGAAATGTGTTATAGATATGAATAAATGAATAAATTCTACTTTTCGAAAATTCTTACCATTAATTTGCTATCTCAGGACCATAAACTTGCCTTTTCTAGCATCTTTTAAGCCAATAAAAGAAAAAATGATTTTTTGAAAATTCTACAGTATTTAGGGATACAGGCATTTACGAAACCGAATTCTAGAAAATTTTAAGAACTTTTCAGAATAAAAATGCAGAATGTTCAATGGTTTTTCTTGAATGTTTCGCATTTTATCCTGGAAAGTTCTATAAATTTATATGAAATCTGTTCCGTAAATGCCTGTATCCCCAACTCTTGAACAATTCTATAAACTTCACTAAACTATTTTTTTTCGTGTAACGGCCAATAGACGCTACGCTCGGCATCCTTTTCACTCGCGTTGATCCGCGCGCTGTCCCTTACAACGTCGCACTCTCTAGCGGAGCCAACTTTTCATTATTTGAAAGCTAGCAGAAATTCACGAGTGACAACTCTAATTAGGCAGTTATATATAGTTAGACAGGTAAATACGAGTACTTTTTGAACCCGTGAAAATCAGACTGCTTCGCGATAGGTGCAAATCTCGCACGAGAATACATTTCTCGGGGGTAGCAGAAAAGGGGTAGTTGCATGGGTAGTGCAAGCAGATAATTTTTTCCTGACTCCTTGACACATAATTTATCCATAAAAAAAAAAGTTATGATGTTTATGTATGTATATAAGAAAAAATGCCACAAATATTAGAGAAACTAAAGCTTATTACTTTTTAGCATAGAATTTATAAAAAAGAAAAAAAACATAAAAAGAACGTACAAAGAAAACTCTTCGATGAGATCCGATTTATGGTTTTCTCAGGGGAACCTGCTAAAAACCCCGTTTCGGATATTTAAATCATCCCTCATATTCCACATAATTAAAACTTATTTTTATATGGGAATAAGAAAAATAAGTTTATAATTTGATGACAGATGAGTGTGTCAACTTCATTTGAGTGAAAATTTTGCAAAAAAATTTACAATTAACTATGGGACACCCATCTTATATGTTTAGTTGTAATATTTAGATATTCAGCTGTAATGTCTAAGATGTTAAAATATGCAGAGATTAATATCTTGGATATTACAGTTGAACATCTAGATATTACAAGTGAACATATAATATGGCTTTCTCATACTTAAACATCCATTTTTCTCCGTGTACTTTGTAAATTAGAAAAGTTATTTTGCATGAACAAATAAATATATAATTTAGTCACGTGGTCCGATTGATTCATGGCCTTAAATGGAAAGAATAATCTGTAAAGTATCTACTTAACTCTTCTTTATAATTAAATTATATAAAGTGCAGTTGGCAATGTACGTGATCTGCAACTGAGAATTGAAAAGCTATATTCAAATAAAAATGCTGTAAGTTTCAAACTAAACTCAAAAACTGTTGATCAAAACTGAATAACTAGCTTCAAGAAAATATTATAATAAAAAATTACGGATCTGCAACCAAATTCTCAGAAATATATAACAAAAGTTGTAATTTCGACATAAATTTCTAAGATTGTACGTACCCATAGAATCAGCGATGACCATGGCGGAATATAATGAGTACAAAATAATAATTCTCATTTTCTTTATTTTTTCGGATCTGACACGATGAAGAGAAGTTAACTTTTTATATTGTACAATAACTACCAAGGACAGCTCTTATCGGCGACAAGTCATAAATATTACTTAGCTAGTTTATTCTTCGAGTTCTCAAAACATTTAAAACAAACTTGTTCGGGATCTAAATATGAATATTTTGCGATAAGAATTAATATAAATTCTATAAAATATAGGTCGTTATGAAAATATGAAATACTCTATAATATTTTTATTAGGTAACTTTTTAAAATTTTTTACTTGTGCAAACTTTTTTCTCAACTTTTAATAGTATTACTCTTTCTATTCATTGTCATTTCACAATTGAAGTTTCACTTTTCACGCTTAAGCAGGCAGTTTTCGTTTTGTAATGCTGACATTGTCATTAGAATTATCTGAACTGCGAAAGTCATTCAACGAATCAATTTTATATTGTTGTAGAATTGTACTATTTACATGCAACTCTTACACCTACTGAGGTAGCAATTGCATTTTTTCTGATAATCAAGAAAGTATGGTAAAGTATTTACCATTTTTTTCTATAATGGACAATTAATTCTTTTTTGCAAAACACGCACAAAAATATGCTTCCAGCACTTAGAAAAGCAGCCTTGTGGACGTACATTTCCGACCGGCGATTTGTTATTATACTCGTTCTTCAATCGCTGCTTTTGTTCTTCAAGTTCGCCTATATGCAGTGACAATATGGTTTATACTTCACCAATGCACGTCGTTGACACGCGACCAATTTTTTGAGATGGTGTATAGTTATGCGAGTATGGCAATTACAGGGTGGGTCATGTAACATTTGGAATTTGAATCGGCTATGAAAAAAAAAAATATGGATATTTTTTCAAAATTATGGTTTTATTACAAAGATTGAACCTTTCCATTTAAGAATGAAACGCAACATCATTCAAATGACTTTCACGGATCGCCTTACAGTACCCCATTTAATTAACCCAATTTTTCAGTACATTTTCGATTGTTTAGGCTTCAGACCCATGAATGACAATTTCAATTTCGTGTTTCAAGGCCTCAATCGTCTCCGGATGGCTAGCGTAACACTTACCCTGAACGGCTCCCCCACAAAAAATAGTCCAACGGGGTCAAATCGCCTCTCCAAGGCAACAAATTGACATCAGAATTTTGGCTCATTATTCGATTTTCGAAAACGGTCCGCAAAAGATCGATTGTTACGTTGGCTGTGTGGCAAGTGGTCCTGTCCTGTTGAAACCAAATGTTGTCCAAGTCATCCTCTTTAATTTTCGGAAACAAAAATTCGTTGAGCATGGCATGGTAACGCTCGCTATTGACCGTAACGGTGGCTCCTTGCTCATTTTCAAAGAAAAATGGCCCAACGATGCTACCGTACCAAAATGCGCACCAAACAGTCACTCGTTGCGGGTGTACCGGCTTCTCAATCAGGACGTTTGGATTTTCTGAGGCCCATATGCGACAATCTTGCTTATTTTCCTTATTGACCTTTTGTCCAAACAATCGCAAATGATCTGAAAAATTGGGTTGATCGAATGGGGTACTGTAAGGCCAGCCGTGGCAGTCACTTCAATGATCTTGTATTTCATTCTTGAATAGAAAAATTCAATCTTTTTAATAAAACCATACTTCTGTAAAAATATCTATAAGTTTTTTATTTTATAGCCGATTCAAATTCCAAACGTTAGATCGCCCACCCTGTAATAAGAAGTTGCCAGTCTTCATTTTTTCGGTATCAACTATTGAATTAATTTGCTATAAAATCAAATGATCTCACAAGGAACTTGGACCCAATTTTTAAAATCAAAATCATGCACTAAATATATCACAGTGCATTTTATATTCTTATAACATATTATATTTAATAGAATTTTTATTAATATTTACTACAAGATCTTCATAAGTTTTCTCGTAGTAAAATATTGATCAGGTACTTACTATAAAGAAATTATTAAATTTTAATGAATTTAACATTTTTAAAGGCGAAACATTATATAAAAATTATAATAATTCTTCTCTAATGTCATCGAAGTCCGGTGCTCAAAGATTTTCAATTACGTTATCCAATTTAATCTGTCAAAAAACTACCATATGTGCAGTGATTATTGCACTTTTCAAATTTTACAGAACTATTCTGTAATTCTCATAACATAATGTTCCATAAACATTCCATACCTGGAATTCTATTATTACTGGAATTTTGCAATACTCTCGCATGAATTTTCCTTCAATAATTAATGACATTTTTTACTCCAAGTTTTATTTTAAAAACTATTGAACATTATTGAATTATTTCATAATTGTTTAGCATCATATCCTGTTAGATTTGGCAAAATCCAAAGAATTCTTTTTCATGTGGAGTGCGTTAAAAAGCGTGTATAAATCAGGAGGTGCTGTGAGAAAAAAAGTCCTCTCCAGACAACCATATCAAACAAGAAAGACGCCTGATATATTAATGTCACAGTTTGTCAGTGACTTCATACATAAAACGGATCACCTGGAGAATATTGAGGTAAAATTGCTTTTGAAATTATTTTCAATAATGCTTCTAAGCGAGTGTGGAAACTGACAGAGATAAGGAGGAATTGTGCCTTGGGTCAATAAATAAAGGGTTTTCCATTAGGGACATAAAAATTTCGTATCTTTATATGAACGCACCCTTAAACTTTTTTAATGAACTGTCAATGTCAAAACGTTAGTTAAAGTCAACATTTTCATTATGGTAAAGTTCACGAACCAGCAACGTTTGGAAATTATCAAAAATTACTACCGAAATTGGCTCTGCAAAGCTTGAAGAAAATGAAGAATTTCATCGAAAAATCATCTTCAGGGATAGAGCTCATTTCTGGCTCCATGGCTTTGTTAATAAGCAAAATATACGTTATTGGTCAGCAACAAACCCAAATGTGCTTCTTGAGACACCGTTGCATCCGCAGAAAGTGACTGTTTGGTGCGGTTTTCATGCTATGTTGGAAGATATTTGTGGTTAGAATTGGATGAACTCGACATCAACGACATGTGGTTTCAACAAGACGGTGCCACTATCCACACAGCACGCGTCACAATCGATTTATTAAAAGACAAATTCGGTGAACGTGTTATCTCGAGAAATGGTCCGGACGAATGGCCGCCTCGTTCATGCGATCGTGTTTTAGACAACAATTAAGGTAGTACGAGCAGGATAATAAGTCCGCGACTACGGTTTTTTTTTCATTTTCTTCGACAAATTTGGGCGAAAATTATTGAAACATTTCATCTAACCACCACTTTGCCGCATAAGACCAATGTTTAATATGCTGACTTTTGAAGTCGATTATTTGTTTAAACAATCGGTCAACCTCCCTCAAATTTTCAGAATTCGTTTAGTCTTATATCAACTTCACATGAAGTAAAAATCAAGTCTTTTGTTCGAAGATGCTACCTTGCTCGAACTACCTTTAAAACTCTGCTAGAATAGGTAAATCAATATTTCCTAGAGCTCAAGGTTAAGAGCTCTAAAAGAGGTATGAAAACCTGTATTTTGGATATTAAAAAATGGGCTAAAAGTGATATTTTTACTGTTGCACCGTCGTGTAGGTACCTTTCATCAGAAATTAATCTCATGAAAGAAGTTTCAGATATAAATTGTAATTAATATGGAGTAGTTTTTATTTCTTTATATAATTGTTGGAAATAGACTCTTCTGAGCACTAGTACAGAACAAGACTGCGTTTTTGAATAAATCTGATACCTCACAGACGGCAGCTTATGTGACCTTTTTTATCAAAGTTTCTTGAGAATCACCGCTGAGCACTTAGGGCCGCACCGAAAAAAGCAATGCGCCAAACTGTTTACTAACTTAAGTAAGTAAGTAAGCAACTTAATCTAAGGGGCCGAGGCGTGAAAGTATCTGACCAGAAAAGTCGGGATCAGAAACAATATCAAT
The DNA here is from genome assembly GCA_030998225.1 of Diplolepis rosae. Taxonomy (NCBI): domain Eukaryota; kingdom Metazoa; phylum Arthropoda; class Insecta; order Hymenoptera; family Diplolepididae; genus Diplolepis; species Diplolepis rosae. The sequence goes on from JAPYXD010000680.1 coordinate 9,450,145, forward strand.
TTACACAGAAGTATGATTGCCATTCTAATTCGGAAAATCGTCATGTCACATTTCGTTGAACAAAACAAATTAGCATTTCTTAATAATCAGATTAAAAGTTATCTTATCTATGATCCTAAATATATTTCATGCGCGAACAACTGTTTTTTCACATATGACACATCACATAGAGAAAATTATTATTCTTCTTCTTTTAAAGATGACTTATGGCGCTTACTAGGTTTATTTTCCATACTTTGTTGACCAGTGTTACTATTGTCTGCTGCTGCTTGTTGCTGTAATTCCTCAACCAAGCTTCGAATTGCATCCAATACATAATTGATTCTAACAAAATAAAGTATTGTACCTGCTGTATCCATGTTTACAGGAAATGTAACTCCAATAATATAATTATCACCAGACGTATGGAAGAATTTAGTTAGTGGACTACCACGGTCACCCTGTGTAAAAGATAAAAATATATAAACTACAAGACACAAAATTCACGTGAGTGGGAACTAATCATCAGTACGTTCAGAATATGCATACTAAGTTCCATTCCAACCTATATTTGTTTTATCTTTTATGTTTTTTGAATAAGCTAAACTCTTCCTACACGGAGAAAAATGGAGTGTCAAACTTTGAGTGTCAAAATTTAGGTATGTCAGTTTTATATTGCAGATAGTACCACGTATTATCTATCATTTTTTCTTGATAGTCAGGGAGACCATAATTTTATAGTCTATTTGAATATCAACAGAATGTCAGGTTTATATTCTGAAATAGTTAACCTGTCAACACTTACACTCCGAGATAATCGAGCTAACGCTCCTGAGGTATTCAGGTTTACATTCCAGGATTCTCATACACTCTGGGAAAGTCAAGCTGAACATCTAGTTTTAACACTTTACAGATAGTACCTTACACCATGTAGAATGTTATCCCATAGTTGAAAATCCAATATAATCAGTTTGACACTCCAGATGTTCGAGTTGACAGTTCATTTTTTTCCGTGTAATAAGTTAGTTTCCACAAAATCATACAGATTCATAAATTTTATAGTGTATTTACCAAAAGTATAGATTGATCTGATTCTACTGTTTGTCCACACATCACTTTGTGTCTATAATCTAACTTTATTTTGGTAATATTTCTACAAGTTTCTACGCCCCGAAGGCATAAAAACGTACAATGTAGTTTATTTAAATGTTTTGAGATCTTAAAATGGGCAATTCTTGGTTCTTCTTTTGTGAAAGCACCCCATTCACATACTACAGCATCAGATCTATGTACGCAAATATTCACTGGTTCTTCAAATAAATCCAGAATTTGTACACGCGTATAATCAACAGTATCGGCAAGCTAGAACAATGGCTCATGTTATCAAATAAATATACAAATTTATGACAAATACAGTAAGCTGTAGAGCAAAGTTGCTGAAAAAAAACTTTTGACTATTAGAACCAAAATATTTCCATAAATTTTTTGTCATTTATTTTTGCTTTACTTATTGTAAAAGATGGAGAATGTGATAGGTGGTTCGCTCGTGAATACTTCAGAACAAGGAATGATAGCAATATAAAATTGGAACGAGTGAGAAAAGATAACAACGGATGATGGAAAATTATGTGCAAATATTTCGAGTAGCTTAGAATACTCCAGAGCATGAAATACTCGAAAGATGGCAGTAATGCTACCAATAACGAGCGAGTACTCTGTGAGTAGTGGCGAGTACGACGAACACCGGCAATTACTTGCGTATTTCGAGTTTCTATATTTCCATTCTGTTCATGTGTTTGCCCGCGTGTTTCTATCATAAGCGCTGAGTATACATGCAGGCGCTGCACGCGAGAATATGCATAAAGTGTAAACAGATCAACGTGGTTACTCTAAATCAGGCATTTTTATGTTTCGATGATTCGTGTAATCATCATTAATTCTTGAGTGATCCAGTCAAAGTTTTATAGACTGTGTTCAAGTGCTCATTGATTTGAGCTCTATTAGAACAACGTAAAGAAGGAGAAATTCCGTGACAAGAACCGGCAAGAAAAACGAATACTGACGAGTATTGTAAGTATTTCCAGTGTTACTGCTGAAGAGCGCGAAAAAGCATAGAGTATTAGTTCCAACAATAATCTGTGATATCTTCAATAAATAATTTTTCGAAATCATGCAGAATTTCAATTATGGTTTATGCAACCTTTAAAGGGCGGATTGAGACCACTGCTAATAAGTTTTATATACTTTTGAGTCGTTTCTATGCGTTCCAGTTTCTGTTCTCTTCTAGAATACATCCCGAAATCTCGGCATTGCTTTGTTTACATTTTTTACACTACAACACAGAATGCGCTATGAACAAACAGCGTTGATAACTATTGGAAACCTATAATACAATTCTAAAGCGACACTTACTTCTAATGATTCACACTAATTATGATCTCAATCATAGAATACGCTAAATTACGGACAAAAATTCCCATTCAGATAGTGAAAGAAATTTAATTATTACAGTCTTTTACCATCTAGATGGGAACTTTCATTGGTAATTTAGCGTATTCTTTAAGGATTATTAAGATGTTAATACTTAATTGAGAACTTATTTAATCAGATATTTAAAGTTGTTCAATCAAGTTACCATTACAACTCCAATTTCGTAATTGTATTTGACACTCATTGTATTAATAAATTCAATTCCATCGAGATACGCAACTTTGAAAATATTTATTCTTTGTCCGTCCTTTGAATCTAAATCTCCAAATACAGCAGAACCCTTTTCTTTTCTGTCTCTCATGCCTTCTCCCATATACCATGCACATCCACCTGTAGTTAAGAGTAAACGCTCTTTAAACAAGCCAGAACTACAAATGTGAGAATTGTTCAGTTGTAAAGAGGCTACGTGTTTGTATTCGTTATGTTTTGCAGGGTATGCATTTAATATTTTATTTTTCAATTGGGATGAGTTGACTTCTGTACGTGTACCTTAAAAAAAATATTATTCATGTATACCTATATTAATTATGGAATTATACCCGTGTGGAAGTATTTCATAACACACTCAGAAAAAAGTCTGGTTAAAACAACCAGAATTCCGTTTATTTCAACCGGAAGAAAATGTTACAGAGAGCCGTACTAGTAATTCCGGTTAAAAATGTTAGAAATTCTAGTAAAAACTTTTCGGTTGTTTTGATCTTTTATTCCAGTTAATGTAATAAAATTTTCTAGTTGATATCACCGTACTTTTTCTGGTACATAATTTCTCGTTACTTTCATGGTTATATTTCGGTCAATTTAACTAATTTAGTCCATTTAACAATACCATTCTTCTAGTTAAATTTACTAATTTAGGGCACATAAGGGAATAGAAAATAAATGTGAAAACAGGAGTTTCTTAAAGATAGAAGTTTAATCCAGTTTCCTTCAGCCGATATGTACAATAGGCACGTAAACGCAGGCAATGGGTTTTGAGAAAAACCCTGTAGACAAGACGCTAGGAAGAGTAGTAAAATGGCTGTGAAAAACCCAGTGAAGTAATAGTTAGTATTTAGTTGTACTTTGTGTATTACCGTCTTTTAAATTTTGCGCCCGTTTAGTATGCGCACCAACGTCCGTGCACATTGTGACAAATTGTCTGAAAAATTAATATCTGCCACAATAATTGTGACCACCTTACGTCAGAAACTACCTACAGACAATTACCAAACGATCATTAAAACTGCTTCCAAACAGAATTATTTTAAAATATCAAGAAACATAGTTTTTGATACAATAAATGTAATGCAAATTTAAGATAGCTATTGAAAGGATGATATTTACCTTTAAATAATGTAAAGAATTTAAAGATGCATAAAATAAATGTAATTTAATAGATTATTCAACGATCTGAATAGTTATTTATAATTTTGTTTTCAAATTGCGCGCCAAGTATTCACATGCGCAGATCTTCTGCGCATGCTACAAAAGATTTTCTGGAAAAATGATATCTCCCGCAATTTTGACCACCGAACGTCGAAAATTACCACCTAACGACCATTAAACGACCACCAAACGATTACAAAAAGAAATTTTGAAAAATATTAACATGTGGAGTGCAGCGTGAAGTTAGCACTCCAACTTTGAAAATTCTGTAGTTTTTTTAAATTTTTATCACCAAACGTCGAAAACTACCGCCAGAAGACATCCAAACGATTTCACCAAAAAAAGTTTGGATTTTTCATGGTCGGAGTGCTAACTTCACGGACATATCATTTTGAAATTTGTCAGATTTAAGTAAGACATGTAACTCATGTAGTTCATTTCTATCACCTTGGAAATTAGTCGGATTGTCGCTATATATAGATTGTGGTTTTCCAAGTCGAAATATAAAATGTCGCAAAGTCCCTAAAAACCCTTCCATGCTCAAATCTACTACTTCGATATGAATTGCCTTTATCGTCATATAGATCAAAACAGATACATGGACCTTGATTTTCTTTCGGTTTCTATATTTTCGTTCCTTTATGTAGAATAGACCGCAGTAGTCTACACCCACACAGTTAAACGGTCTCGTTTTAATTACGCGTACACCCGGTAAATTACCAATCTTAGGATCAGCTAAAATCGGTTTGGCACGAAAACAATCTATACACTTGCGTATGATTTTCTTGATTTGATTTCTTCCGTCAATAGGCCAGAATTTTTGACGCATAGAATACAAAGTAGTTTGTACCCCAGCATACGAGCAATAAGAATGGTGATATTTAATTATTAGATCTGTTAGGAAGTTTGATTTAGGCAGAATTATAGGGTGTCGTTTGTTCAAAGATAGCTCAGAATTTTTTAGACGATCTCCAATGCGCAATAGTCCGTCTTCACATATGAAGGGATCTAAATTGTAGATTTTGCTCTTTTTACTCAATGAATTACCGTTTATTTTACCTTCGATTTCTTTGTAAAAACAAGATATTTGGACAAGTCGGATAATACATGTCTCTGAGTGCTTCAGTTCTATAGTTTTCAAAGAACCTTTATACTGGCGATATTTAGATAATAATCTAAAACAGAAGGCTATTACTCGTTTAAGCTTGTGAATGATGAAAATTCATCAAAAAAAATTATGATGTTTATGTATGTATATATGAAAAAATGCCACAAATATTGCAGAAACTAAAGCTTATTACTTTTTAGCATAGAATTTATAAAAATGAAATAACACATAAAAAGAGAGTATTAAGAAAACTATTCGATGAGATCCGATTTATGGTTTTCTCAGGGGAACCTCCTAAAAACCCCGTTTCGGATATTCAAATCATCCTTCATATTCCCATACCAGGGGGGTTAGTCGAAATTTGCCGGTTTTACTCATTAATGTCTCTAGAGATATGTATACATTTCTATGATTTGGCATCTATGTCATATTTTTCTATGGACAATAACCTTCAAAAGTACACAATTACATTCTGCCAAAATAATAGCATCATAGTTGTTTATCTCAGTGAATATGTCGAGTTTCGTTCCAAGTAAATCGCATTTGCGGCATTCGTTGCTTTTCTTATTTCATCAAAAGAAATAAGCAGTTGAAGCTCATCGATTGCTGGTAGAAACTTATGGTGAACATCTCCAGTGATTAGAACATGTGAGACATGGTTTCGTCAATTTATTATTGGATGAAGACACAACCCAATCGCAACAACAATTGGCACAAACACTAAATGTGACCCGAGGAGCAAGTTTTTAACGTTTAAAAGCCATGGGAAAAATCCAAAAGTATGGAAAATGGGTACCACACCAACTGGGCGATAGACAAATGGAAAATTGAATAACCATTTGTGAAATGCTGCTTTAATGGTTCGGAAGGAAATCTTTTCTGCATCGAATTGTCACGGGGGACGAAAAATGTATTTATTTCGAGAACCCAAAGCGGAAAAAATCATGGCTTTCACTTGGCGAGGTCGGCCCATCGACTCTAAGGCCAAATCGCTTTGGCCGTATGACAATGCTCTGTGTTTGGTGGGACCAGTGTGGTGTGGTGTACTTCGAGTTATTAAAACCTGGCGAGACGGTGAATACGGATCGCTACCGACAACAAATTATCAATTTGAATCATGCGTTGATTGAAAAACGGCCGGAATGGGCCCGAAGACATGGCAAAGTTATCCCACAACATGAGAACGCGCCGTCTCATACCGCTAAAGTGGTGAAGAACACATTAAAAGCATTGAATTGGGAAATATTATCGCACCCGCCGTACTCCCCAGACCTCGCCCCGTCCGACTATCACCTTTTCGCATCGATGGGACACTCTCTCGCAGAGCAGAGCTTCGCCAATTTTGAAGAAGTCGAAAAATGGCTCGTCGAATGGTTTGCCCTGAAAGAGAAAAAGTTTTTTTTGGAATGGTATCCATGATTTGCCTGAAAGATGAGCAAAATGTGTAGAATCCAATGGTCAATACTTTGAATAAAATTTTTTTGAGATTCCCTTGAGAATTAAGTGTTTTCTTTATTGAAATAACCGTCAAACTTCAACTAACACCCCTGGTAATTAAAACTTATTTTTATTTGGGAATAACAAAAATAAGTTTATACACGGAGAGAAATAAATACTGTGGCGCACGTGAAAGGTACCAAGCATTGAGAACAAGTGAAATGACGTGTGTGAAATACATGAATTCAAGTATTTCACACTAGCCAATTTCACGTGCGTCGCACGTGAAACTCAAGCGTTTGTTACACTGGCCCTCTGATGTTTGCAACAAGTCATCTTGTGGCTGAATCTTAAACTCATATAATTCGCATGTGAACGCAGTATATCTACTGCATGGATAATACCGTATGTGTCAAGCATGAATATCACAAGCTTCTTTGATTTGAACCTCATAATTTCACCACTTAATTGGGTCGAAGTGTTAAACACTTATTTGCCCGAACTGCGCGGCACTGTTTATTTCGCTCCGTGTAGTTTGATGACAGATGAGTCGATAAGAATACCCAAAGCTCGAATATGCCCAAATTATAATTTGATTCATAAAATTGAAAATAGGATATTAGCGACGGCAATGTCAGAATCATGCTCTAAATGCGGCTAATTGGGATAATTTCTACACGGGTAGAAAAAAATGCGAGGAAAATCAATGTACATTATATTTCCAAAAATTTATGAAATACTTATAAGGCCTTGAATCAATCCGATCACGTGTCCAAATTCCTATAGAATTCGTAGAAGATAAGTTTGTAGATATGGTGTTACCGGTATCATAATTTTTAAGCTGAAATGGATGGCCTTTCTGGTAATACCATATCTACAAATTAATTATCAGGCCTAAAACCTTTACTACATCGAAATATGCAGAATACAGAAGGATTTTACTAACATCTACGAAATGAATATAATCCACAACTTGTTAAAAACATCAAATTATATATTATAATCGAAAATTACGGACCTGCAACCGAATTCTCAGAAATATGTAACAAAAGTTGTAATTCCGACATACATTTCTAAGATTGTACGTACCCATAGGATCAGTGACGACCATGGTGGCATAGAATAAATACGAAATAATAATTCTCATTTTCTTTATTTTTTTGGATCTGACACGATGAAGAGAAGTTAACTTTTTATACTGTACAATAACTACCAAGGGCAGCTCTTATCGTCGACAAGTCATAAATATTACTTAGCTAGTTTATTCTTCGAGTTCTCAAAACATTTAAAACAAACTTGTTCGGGATTTAGATATAAATATTTTGCGATAAAAATTAATATGAATTCTATAAAGTATAGGATGTTATGAAAATATAAAATACTCTATAATATTTTTATTAGATGACTTTGATACAAAATTCGTGCTCATCTGAAGTGACACGCTTGAGATCTGACGAAAAAATCTTGAATAAATTCTGCATTCGTCAAGGCCATCTGAAAAATAATTTTCATACCTGTTTAGTCGCAAGTTAATGTAAAAATGTGTCTTTATTATTTAGACGTGCTTGGAAAACCGTCTGAAAGATTACCATTTAATTTGTGAATTTACAAGTGGAAACTAGTCACCATACTTCGTTTATTTCATTAAATGTTTTAAAATAGTTCAGATAAATCCGAAAATGATTAAGCTCTTTGTGATCATATATCAACAAAAGCTTGAAGAGCTCAAATTGAGAAGATGCCTCCAATCCGCAATTAAGATTGTAAGCAACGGATCATTTCACCCGCACCTCCAAGATCTTACCTGTGCCTACCTAGTCCCGAATTAGCTCTCACCATCACATCTAAATTTAAATGTAATTTTTATTTAACCCTTTGTTTACTGTTATGTGAAGTGTCGTTCACTTATTAATTACCAAATGAAAGGGATACTAAAAATCTGCCTGCTTAAGCGCACGTGACATTTGAGAAAAGTAGCAAGTTCATGGGCCAATTCGGTCCAGTTTCTACATTTTTGTGTCAAAAATACATAAAATTTGTATTTCAAAATTTGGAAAATTGTAGAGAAGGTGAAAACGGATGTAGATAGACTACATTTGGTTTTGATAATGGAAAAAAGAATTCCAAAATATTCTCTAAAATTGAACTTTTTTTCATTTTCGAAACCAAATATAGTCTATCTACGTCCGTTTCTAACTTCTATACAATTTCCCAAATTTCGAAAACACAATTTTATTTACTTTAGACATAAACATGTAGAAACCTAAAATCAATAAAATTTTCTAATTTTGGAAATATCACATGACCTTAAGACCATGCGTGAAAAATGAATCTTCAATGGTAAAGTGACAATAAATAGATAGGGTAATACTATTAAAAGTTGCGAAAAAGAATTGGAAAATAAAATTTATGTGCCTCCGGCGCGGAACCTCGTTTTTCCGTTACAGCTGAGAGTAACGGAATGTTGTGTATTCCGTTACAGAGGAATACAATGTAAAAATTGAACTGCGCATGCGCATATAGTCTTACAGCGGAGCAGAATCTTCTTCTTATTCTTCTTCTTCGTACAGCGTTAGCACCCTACTGACAAAGCCTTGTACATTTGAACTGCGCATGCTCTATTACAAAAGGATACTACTACACAAGATCGATAAAATCAAAATGGCTGGGACAAGTGGCGAAATATCAAGTGTAATGACTAGCGCTGCAAACAACTACAATACTAGATTAGATTCGAGTGTACGCATAAAAACTCGTATCCGCACCGAAGTCACATAAAATAGAATACGTGCCAATGCACACAATTCGGGAAATTACGAGACTCGCGACAATACTCGCAAGACTGATCGCGCTCTGGCAAAGCTTGAAGAAAATGAAGAATTTCATCGAAAAATCATCTTCGGGGATGGAGCTCATTTCTGGCTCAATGGCTTTGTTAATAAGCAAAATATACGTTATTGGTCAGCAAAAAACCCAAACGTGCTTCTTGAGACACCGTCGCATCCGCAAAAAGTGACTGTTTGGTGTGGTTTTCATGCCGGAGGTGGGATTGGACCGTATATTTTCGTGGATGAAAACGACCGTCATGTTACCGTCAATGGAGAGCGCTATCGTGCTATGTTGGAAGATTATTTGTGGCCAGAATTGGATGAACTTGACATCAACGATATGTTGTTTCGACAAGACGGTGCCACTAGCCACACAGCACGCGTCACAATTGATTTATTGATGATAATAATAATTTCGTACAAAAAATACAAATTTTATTTTAACCCAAGCGACTTTTAATTGTTGGTTGCAGGCTGTTTTCCTTTGGTTGGTCGAGTCTGATTGGTCCAACCTTAAAGAACAACACACCGTGCGTCTAAAGGGCTCAAAAAGAAAAGAGAACTTTAATCAAAACAATGTTATTTTGACTTACCGGTTGTTCTTGATGTGGAGGCCTCTTGAAAACGATAATCCTTTAGGTTCTGTTGATCTTCTGCTAATCGGGTACCTCCCCTAATTACACTTGTTGACCAACAGTGGCAGGTTAATCCTTTGTTTAACGGGTATCCTTATTTTGATACGTCGATGACAATGGAACTAAAACCAATGTTATAGAAATTCACTCCCTTGTTAATAGATTGGTTTTCCCGAACGCATGGAAATTACGGCCACTGAGATTTATTACGGTACGGCGACGAAAAACCGGTTCTAATGATGCTGCTCGATCCTATGCTCACTTAGACTGCTGTTTAGGCCTTGCTGCCTGGCTTATATTGTCGTCTGTAGTTTCAATTCGTAGGTAGAAAGTATGGGAATTTGAGTTCCATGGTTTCAATAGCTTTTTCGAAGTCCATTAGAATCTTAGGTGTCAGTGTGATGAGTTGAGACTATGGGCCAGTTTACTGGTGTGCTGCGTTGGTGAACTTAGGGACTCACACCAATTTTCCAAGTCCGTGTGGGTCATGCTTTCGTGGTGTGGGTGTACTCACATCTTCTCAAGGGCTGTGTAAACCCGTACCACCAGGTTTTTAGGTAGCTTTAGTCGCAAGGGTCAATGACATTATTTGTATACATAGGTAAGTAATAGAGTTACTATAATACAATTGTTGTACATAAATGGTGATTATGATTTGTTTATAATTCTATTAATCTTTATATTCAAACATTGGTATTGTTTATAAAATAACACACTGAGAGAAAAGAATATTCGAATCAAAGAATATTTCTTTGATTCAAATAAATGGTTGAGCTGGATGGTGACGAATAAATATTTTTTTAGATCAAAGAAATATTTTTATTGTCTTTAAAAAATGAATAATTAAAGCAAAAAAATGTTTTTCTAGTACTATTAAATCTTCATTAGATTGAATAAATATGTTATTAACATTGTGTAGCAATTATTTGATAAGAGAAGTGAATTCTTTGATGCAAAATGATGTGATGCATCTTCAAAGAAACAATACATTAATTCAAAAAAATTTGCATTGGTTCAAGTAAATTTGTTTTCCATTCCAATATCGGATTCCTTGTTTGTAATGAGCGAATTGTAAATTGAGAGAAATATTTCTTTGAAATGAGGAGATAATTTTTGGTAGGATTAAATAATTATTTGCTCCGAAGATGTGATTTACTGTTTAAAATGGTCAAGTAGTAAAGTGTATTGAGTAATAATGGATGCAAAGAACGATAATATTTCAAATTGACATGTTTGGTAACATGTCTATTATTGTATTGACCCAAATTCATATAATGTTTGTTCATTTCTTTGGCATAGGGTCAGTTTCTTCTCATTTTCTTTGATTAAAATTATTATTTCATTTAAAAATGCGCAAAAAGAAAGAAAGGCAAACGTTTCGGCCACATATGGGGGCCCTCTTCAGTGCCATAAATTCAAATATTAATTCAAAATTTCTGTAAAGAATTACAATATAGAAGATAATTAAAAAAGAATTATCATAAAAATTAAAAACTTATCACATAGCTTGCAATTCAAAATGAAGTAGTCCAGTATGCAGCATCACGAATTGAAAAATTACTTGAAGTTCGCTATGAATAAAAAACCGGATAAAATGAAAAAATATAAAAGATTTTGCACACGAACCGACCGGAATTTTTTTCAAAAAATGTTTATTATTAATGAATGATGCCAAATTGGTTCACAATGGCAAAACGCGAACAAGTTTTACATTCATGAAAACTTCTCGTGAAGACTTTAATACCGGCGTCTCTCACAGGATGATCTGAACTGTTTTAAAAACCGACTCGGGACATGTGGCTTTGCTGACCGAAAATTTTTTTCCTATAAGCAATCCTGAGAGGTTCTTTTCCTCCTTGAAGAAGACTATTGTCCTGTACTTAGTTAAGAAATTCGAGACGTTTATGATGATTTTCACGAGTGGACGAAGGCGTTTATTTTTCAATAAAACGATTTTGTATATAGGCTTCACGGACAATCCATTTTACACTGAATTTTCAAGCAAGAAGTTACATAAAGTTAAAATTTTATAATATCCATATATGTAATTTTACTCCATATTTAAAAAATTGAAAGTTGTTTATTTTCACATTCAGATTTATTCTCAGATGTTTTGGAAAAATGATATTAAATTTATATTTAAAAATTAATAAAAATGCAACTTGAATGCCTATGGTAAGTTAGAGATTTGTGTCAAAAAGATGTTACTGATATGAATAAACGTGTTTTGAAATTTAAGAAATATTTCTTAAATTTAAAGTAATATAAACTTCATGAATTGTAAAGAGTCAAGTATAAACGTTGTCATGGTTCTCTTAAATAACAAAAAAATTCTTACCTCGAACCTGCCATTAGTCATCCGATACATACATATATAAACATCATACAATAACATTCACACCATTCAGTCGCAGCCAATCATATTTTCTATCACAAATACACTTAAATATACAACTTCGCAAATATAAACCTAATAACTAAAAACTTATATATAGTACGATGCGCTTTCTTCGAATCACGCACACGCTCGCTTACAATCCTGAGACGTAAAATTTGGAACTTTCTTATATAGTGACTGCAAGAGTTATTCAGAGCTTGTGAGAGAAATGTGTCATGCCTAGAGCTTTTGAGCCTCACTCAAGTAAAAATAAATCAACTATTTTTATAAATTAATCATAAAATATTTTTTTAAATTATTATAATTATGATTAATGATAAATATATAATATAATTATTAATTAATATTTAGTATACATTTTTATTATAACTATACGTATGAAGTTTAATGAAACTAAATTTTAAAATATATATTCAAAAATGTCATTAATATAAACAAGAATCTTGTGTAAAAACATTTAAAGGGAAATTCTTTTCTTTTCTGTGTTGTATAGTTTAAAAATATAAATTATACAATTGTGAATTCAAAATTATTATTGTTACTAATAAATTTATATAAAATCTAAATATTGTGTATATTTTTGAGATATTATTTTATAAATTTATAAAGAATATTTATTTTTGAATTTTTTTAAAATCAATTGAATTTAAAAAAACCTAAGTGAAAAATAAAAAAGTAATTATAATTGAATTAAGTTTTAAATGATATATTTGATATTGTGAATCAAAACGGATATTTCCTTTGAAGAGACTGATAAATTTTCAACCCTATGAAATATTTTTTTTTTTTTTTTTTTTTTTGTAATAGTTAATTTGGCATGGGGTCAGTTTTGATACGGATTTATTTTTTTAAGTGATAGAACACATAAAAAATACAAAAGGCAAACGTTTCGGCCACAAATGGGGGCCCTCTTCAGTGCCAATTAGCTTGATAGTAACCTTTAAATATTTATTAACTAAGAAATGCAACTTAATAATTATTGTATTTTTTGTTTTTTTCTTTTTTTCTTTTGCTTATTGATATTAGAAAAAGATAGAGTAAACACGCGGAAAGACTTATGGGTAAGCGAGTTCCTAGGTGTGAAGGAACCAGGCCGTTCCAAAAACTGTTCCAACGAGTAATCCTCTCCCACAGGAACCGTGAAAAATGCGACCGCGGAACGCACTCTCTCAAGGGCACATATATAAACACAATTATTTCACGAAAGAAAGAAACAACACGATGGAGAAAATAACGTGGATCCTTGGTAAAGCACGCACAGCAAACCACACACATTCACGAGCACCAGAAGTAAAGGACACATCAGACTCTGATTCTGAGAAAGGTGGCCAAGTAATGCGCGAGTTCAATGAACGTCAGGAATGATATAAATGCAAAAATAGCCGCGTAATACGCGAGATCAAACAAAGTCTGACCTAAATAAGGTGGCAAAGTAATGCGCGAATTCTTAGTACAGAATTTTTATATAAAGTGGCCAAGTAATGGGCGATTTCGTCGGACTCTGGCTTAAAATTATGTGGCCAAGTAATTCGCGAGTTCAATGGACGCCAGGACTGATATAAATGCAAAAATAGCCGCGTAATACGCGAGATCAAACGAAGTCTGACCTAAATAAGTAGGCAAAGTAATGCTCGAATTCTTAGTACAGGATTTTTATATAAAGTGGCCAAGTAATGCGCGATCTCTTCGGACTCTCGCTTAAAATTATGTGGCCAAGTAATGCGCGAGTTCAATGGACGTCAGGACTGATATAAGTGCACAGAAAGGAGCGTAATACGCGAGATCAAACAAAGTCTGACCTAAATAAGGTGGCAAAGTAATGCGCGAATTCTTAGTACAGAATTTTTATATAAAGTGGCCAAGTAATGCGCGAGTTCAATGGACGTCAGGACTGATATAAATACAAAAATAGGCGCGTAAGACGCCAGTTGAACGCAGTCTGACATGAAAAGAGTGGCCAAGTAATGCGCGAATTCTTAGGAGTATAAAAATTTTTATAAAGTGGCCAAGAAATAATAATTAACATTTAGGGTCCTTAGAATATGACCTGAATAAAGCGGCCAAGTAATGCGCGAACACTTCGGACTCAGATTTTACGTAAGGTGGCCAAGTAATGAGCGAGTTCAATGAACGTCAGGACTGATATAAATGCAAAAATAGCCGCGTAATACGCGAGATCAAACACAGTCTGACCTAAATAATGTGGCAAAGTAATGCGCGAATTCTTAGTACAGGATTTTTATATAAAGTGGCCAAGTAATGCGCGAGCTCTTCGGACTCTGGCTTAAAATTATGTGGCCAAGTAATGCGCGAGTTCAATGGACGTCAGGACTGATATAAATGCAAAAATAGCCGCGTAATACGCGAGATCAAACAAAGTCTGACCTAAATAAGGTGGCAAAGTAATGCTCGAATTCTTAGTACAGGATTTTTATATAAAGTGGCCAAGTAATGCGCGAGTTCAATTGACGTCAGGACTGATATAAATGCACATAAAGCCGTGTAATACGCGAGATCAAACAAAGTCTGACATGAAAAGAGTGGCCAAGTAATGCGCGAATTCTTAGGGGTATAAGAATTTTTATAAAGTGGCCAAAAAATAATAATTAACACGTAGGCTCCTTAGACTATGACCTGAAAAAGGCGGCCAAGTAATGCGCGAGAACTTCGGACTCTGATTTTCAGTAAGGTGGCCAAGTAATGCGCGAGTTCAATCGACGTCAGGAATGATATAAATGCAAAAATAGCCGCGTAATACGCGAGATCAAACGAAATCTGACATAAATAAGGTGGCAAAGTAATGCGCGAATTCTTAGTACAGAATTTTTATATAAAGTGGCCAAGTAATGCGCGAGTTCAATGGACGTCAGGACTGATATAAATGCACAGAAAGCCGCGTAATACGCGAGATCAAACAAAGTCTGACCTAAATAAGGTGGCAAAGTAATGCGCGAATTCTTAGTACAGAATTTTTATATAAAGTGGCCAAGTAATGCGCGAGTTCAATGGACGTAAGGACTAATATAAATACAAAAATAGGCGCGTAATACGCGAGTTGAACGCAGTCTGACCTGAAAAGAGTGGCCAAGTAATTCGCGAATTCTTAGGGGTATAAGAATTTTTATAAAGTGGCCAAAAAATAATAATTAACACTTAGGGTCCTTAGACTCTGACCTGAATAAAGCGGCCAAGTAATGCGCGAGCACTTCGGACTCAGATTTTCAGTAAGGTGGCCAAGTAATGCGCGAGTTCAATGGACGTCAGGACTGAAATAAATGCAAAAATAGCCGCGTAATACGCGAGATCAAACAAAGTCTGACCTAAATAAGGTGGCAAAGTAATGCGCGAATTCTTAGTACAGAATTTTTATATAAAGTGGCCAAGTAATGGGCGAGCTCGCGCATTACTTGGCCACTTTATATAAAAATACTGTACTAAGAATTCGCGCCTTACTTTGCCACATTATTTAGGTCAGACTTTGTTTGATCTCGCGTATTACGCGGCTATTTTAGCATTTATATCAGTCCTGACGTCCATCGAATTCGCGCATTACTTGGCCACCTTACTGCAAATCTGAGTCCGAAGTGCTCGCGCATTACTTGGCCGCTTTATTCAGGTCAGAGTCTAAGGACCCTAAGTTTTAATTATTATGTTTTGGCCACTTTATAAAAATTCTTATACTCCTAAGAATTCGCGCATTACTTGGCCACTCTTTTCAGGTCAGACTGCGTTCAACTCGCGTATTACGTGCCTATTTTTGTATTTATATCAGTCCTTACGTCCATTGAACTCGCGCATTACTTGGCCACTTTATATTAAAATTCTGTACTAAGAATTCGCGCATTACTTTGCCACCTTATTTAGGTCAGACTTTGTTTGATCTCGCGTATTACGCGGCTTTCTGTGCATTTATATCAGTCCTGACGTCCATTGAACTCGCGCATTACTTGGCCACTTTATATAAAAATTCTGTACTAAGAATTCGCGCATTACTTTGCCACCTTATTTAGGTCAGACTTTGTTTGATCTCGCGTATTACGCGGCTTTTTGTGCACCTATATCAGTCCTGACGTCCATTGAACTCGCGCATTACTTGGCCACATAATTTTAAGCTAGAGTCCGAAGAGCTCGCGCATTACTTGGCCACTTTATATAAAAATCCTGTACTAAGAATTCGCGCATTACTTTGCCACCTTATTTAGGTCAGACTTTGTTTGATCTCGCGTATTACGCGGCTATTTTTGCATTTATGTCAGTCCTGACGTCGATTGAACTCGCGCATTACTTGGCCACTTTATATAAAAATTCTGTACTAAGAATTCGCGCATTACTTTGCCACCTTATTTAGGTCAGACTTTGTTTGATCTCGCGTATTACGCGGCTTTTTGTGCATTTATATCAGTCCTGACGTCCATTGAACTCGCGCATTACTTGGCCACATAATTTTAAGCCAGAGTCCGAAGAGCTCGCGCATTACTTGGCCACTTTATATAAAAATTCTGTACTCCTAAGAATTCGCGCATTACTTTGCCTCCTTATTTATGTCAGACTTCGTTTGACCTCGCGTATTACGCGGCTATTTTTGTATTTATATCATTCCTGACGTTCATTGAACTCGCGCATTACTTGGCCACCTTACTCAGAATTAGAGTCCGAAGTGCTCGCGCATTACTTGGCCACTTTTTATCAGTCTTAGAATCCGTAGTGCTACTGTATTAATTGGCCACTCTATTTAAGTCAGAGTTCGAATAACTCTCGTAATATTTTGCCACTTTACAACAGTCTTATAATCTGAAAAACTCGGACATCATACTTATAAACTTAATATTGTATTTTTCCGGGTTCCAGTTATTAAGAATCAGAGGTTTCGAAAAACCAGGAAATTAATTTTTCGTGAATTTCCACTTTAGTTGCATTTTACTTTCTATATCCACAAAAATGTGTATAATTTTTACGACGTCGGGACCGTAGTGAGTGCCTTTCCTTACAGAGTTTTTCGAACATGTGGTGGGTCTTTGCTTTTGTCGGACGCTTGAGCACATAATAATCTCAAGTGCCGGGGACATTAAAATAAGGTTTTACTGTGTATAACCCTTGGTGTTGGAACCTGACCTATCTCGAGAATGCTTTCTATACACGTCAAACTCTGAACACTAGTCTTCCTAAATACGACTTCTTCCTAACTCAGTTTTCTTTTAGCCATGTGGCAGAGTGGTGGACTTACTTTCGTCTGTCATCTCTGCGGCTTCGGAGAAAATACAAAATAAAAATTTTTCCGTACCAATTACATCGTTCTTATTGTTTTAACTTCAGTGTCCTTTACTTCTGGTGCTCGTGAATGTGTGTGGTTTGCTGTGCGTGCTTTACCAAGGATCCACGTTATTTTCTCCATCGTGTTGTTTCTTTCTTTCGTGAAATAATTGTGTTTATATATGTGCCCTTGAGAGAGTGCGTTCCGCGGTCGCATTTTTCACGGTTCCTGTGGGAGAGGATTACTCGTTGGAACAGTTTTTGGAACGGCCTGGTTCCTTCACACCTAGGAACTCGCTTACCCATAAGTCTTTCCGCGTGTTTACTCTATCTTTTTCTAATATCAATAAGCAAAAGAAAAAAAGAAAAAAACAAAAAATACAATAATTATTAAGTTGCATTTCTTAGTTAATAAATATTTAAAGGTTACTATCAAGCTAATTGGCACTGAAGAGGGCCCCCATTTGTGGCCGAAACGTTTGCCTTTTGTATTTTTTATGTGTTCTATCACTTAAAAAAATAAATCCGTATCAAAACTGACCCCATGCCAAATTAACTATTACAAAATTATTATTGTGGGTCAATAAAACATTGAACATGTACGGAAACATGTCACGATATAATTTTACCTATGAAATATATTTCACATTTGAAAGTATGTATATGTATGTTTATATCAACTATGACAAACAGTTGAATATAGAAAAAAATGGATACTACGGTGGGACGAATATTTGTTTGGAATGATACATTTCAAGTTGATAATGAGAGCGAATGTTTCTTAGAACGGGAATGATAAATTTTCAATTCTATAGAAAATATGTTTCAAGTTTAAAAAACATATAATCATAACAACTACGCCAAACGTTTAAATGGAATAAACAAATTTTATAAACGAAAAATACCACAGTTTTTCCGAAAAAATACTTCTTTCTTTGAAAAAATGGTTTGTTTGGTCTAAATTATTCCATATTCATAATGCAAGCGAATATTTTCTAGGAGGAATCCAATAAGCATTTAATTATATGAAATATGTTTCAAGTTTAAAAAATATGTTATCATAACAAATATGGCAAACCTTTAAATTAAATAAACAAATGTTTTAAACGAAAAATATCTACAGTTTTTTCAAAAAATATTTCTTTCTATTAAAAAATTGGTTTTTTTGGTTTAAATTATTTTATATTGATAATGTAGGCGGATATTTCCTAGGAGAAATCTAATAAAGATTTAATTCTACAAAATATATTGAAAGTTCAAAAAGATTGCCAATTGTAACAATGATGCCAAACATTTATATAAAAGAAATTATTTATTTTAACTGAAAGTACTTGCAGTCATTTCAACAAAATATTGTTTTCTTTGAAATAAATGTTCATTTTTGAATGAATTCTTCCATTCTACTCTTCACAAAAAAACATTTCTTTCAACTAAAGAAATATATATTTATGTAAACACAATATTTTATTCATATAAAAAAACGTTACATTGAAATACATTTATCAACTCTTTGAATCGAATAAATATCTTCCTAAATTAATTAATGAATGCCTCAATTAAATAAATATTTCCTTGATTCAAGAAAACCTAAAGCTTGATTCATCCATGGATAAATTATTTGATTCAAATACGTCTTGTTGAATTCAAAAAATAGGACTTATTGAATCAAATAAATATTTCTTTGAGTGCGAAAACAAGATTCAAATAAACTAGGTACTTAGTTTCAAAGAAATGAATTGGTTGAGTTAATTCGCTCACATTCACAAGCAATGAAATATTTCTTTGTATTAAAGAAATGCCTATCAAATAAATTATTTCTTTGAATCGAAGCATGCGTTTCATGCTTCTAAAAAATATTTAATTGAATTGGGTAACGAATTATTATTATTATAATATTTTTATTTATTATTTATATTTATTATAATATTTGTTGCAATTTTTAATAACAATATGAAATAATTATAATGAAAGTGATTGATAATGATTGCAAATCAAAAAATTGAAGTAACATTGTTATTATTTAATATTTTTTGCATTTTGACAATTATTCTTAATAACAATATAAAATATTAATAATAATAGTGATTAATAATAATTTTAGATACAAAGGTTGAAGTGATATTGTTGTTATATAACATATGTTGCATTTCGTTAATTTTTATTATTAACAATAGTAATAATATATTATATAATAATAATAAAAGGTAATATTTGTTGTAATTAGTATTTTATCAATAAAATAGATTGTTTATTGACATTTTAGTTAATAGTAATAGTGAAATTATTTATAAAAACAATTACATGTATCTAGCAACAATATTTATAACAACAATAAAACGTGTTATATGATATAATAGCATAATAGTTTTATATGATTATAATATATAATATAACTGTCATGGATACATGACACGAGTATGGCGATTACAAGGTGGGCGATCTAACGTTTGGAATTTGAATTGACTATAAAAAAAAGAATCTGCCCGCCTCGTGGGCACATTCTCATCCCTCGCTTCGCTCGCAAGTTTGAGCGCGCCTAGGGCGCGCGATTTGATCGTCGCGCTTCGCTCTCCGTTCTTTCTGGACCTCGCGCTTCGCGCTCGGTCTTGTGCTCTTCGCATACATTTAAGTTTATTTCTTATAATTTGATACTGAAACTCAAACCAATTTTATAATAATATTACAGATGATGTGAATTATCAGATTGAATTGAGCTTTGGCACACTTTATCGGAGCCGAAAAGGTAAGGACAAGTTCGTTAACCAGCCACATCCAATCAAAATTGAGGGATTGAGCACTACTTTTGTGTTTTTGAAAAAAACATTTGCAAAAATCAAAAATTTCAATACTGGTTTTGGATAGTGCCCATAAATCTCTACAAATTATCCTGATAACATTTTTTGATTAAATCATAATTAGAAATGTTACAGCATATTCAAATTCGAAGAAAGTCAATATCAAAATTCCATTTTCCAGTTAAATTATACGAGATACGAAAAAACGTTATGATACAATATTATTAATTAAATAAAGACCTACAAATTTGAATTGTAACATTTTTTCATAAGATGCATATTTTTCTTTTTAATTAAAAAAAAAACTATTGAAAATCCAAAATTCAATTTTTTAACAATAATATGTAAAATAAGAAAAAAACGTAAGAATATAAAGTTGTTAGTTTCAAAAAGATATACAAGTTTTGTCTCACACAGTTTCTGATAAAACATATATTTTTCGTTTCAGTTCCAAAAAATACGATTAAAATTCAAAAATTCCATTTTTTAGACAAAATATGTGAGATACAAAAAAAACTTTGAGATGAAAAATTGTTTGGCTACACATTCTTATCGGGAAATTTCTCGACAGGATGTATATTTTAATTTTTTGATTTTTAATATTGAAAAAATTCGATTTTTTTCACCAAAATATGTGCGATACGAAATAAGCGTTGTTCTGCAAAATCGTTCCCTTAAATAAAGTCTACGATTATTTTTCCTTTTTGAGATATTTGGAAGAAAATAAATTTATCAATAATCATGTAATTTATTAAAAAGTTACAAAAATGCATACAGAAAATCGAGCGCGAAGCGCGAGTGTCATGATGAGAATGTGTTCCTTAAGGCCGATAGAGCCTTAAGTAAATTGAATTGCCTGTTTCACTTAAACTGAAAAAGAAACTTAGTGAATTTGAGAAAAAGACTAATTTACATCATCTTTAATATCATTAAATTGGTTTGAGCTTCAGTATTAAATTATAAGAAATAAATCGTTTTTGTATTTTGTATTGGCATTGGGTCAAGATAATAATTAAGACATGAACATAAACATGTCACGAAATTATAAGAAATTCAAATTTGTAGGTCTTTATGTAGAAAATAATATTGTATCATAACGTTGTTTCGTATCTCGTATAATTTAACTGGAAAATGGAATTTTTATATTGACTTTTTTCAAGTTTTAATATGCTGTAAAATTTCTAATTTTGATTTAATCAAAAAATGGTATCAGGATAATTTGTAGAGATTCATGAGCACTATCAAAAACCAGCATTGAAATTTTTGATTTTTGCAAATGTTATTTTCAAAAACACAAAAGTAGTGCTCAATCCCTCAATTTTGATTGGATGTGGCTGGTTAACGAACTTGTCCTTACTTTTTCGGCTCCGATAAAGTGTACCAAAGCTCAATTCAATCTGATGATTCTATCGAGAGTTATGCCGCACACGACCTACTACAGACAGACAGACAGACAGACACTTTCGTAAAAACCGTTTTTTCTGACTCGGGAGGTCTCAGAACGTAAAGATTTGATGAAATTTTCGAAAGTCATTTTTTACATAAAACCAATACCTTCTCATCCATGGTGAGAATGTAAAAACTTATGGATATTTTTTCAAAATTACGGTTTTATTATAAAGATTGAACCTTTCCATTTGAGAATGAAACACATCATTTAAATGACTTTCACGGATGGCCTTACAGTACCCCATTCAATTAACCCAATTTTTCAGTACATTTTCAATTGCTTCGGCTTCAGACCCATGAATGACAATTTCGATTTCGTTTTTCAAGGCCTCAATCGTCTCCGGATGGTTATCGTAGCACTTACCCTAAACGGCTCCCCCACAAAAAATAGTCCAAGGGGGTCAAATCGCAGTTCCAAGGTGGCGAATTGACATCAGAATTTCGGCTCATTATTCGATTTTCGAAAACGGTGCGCAAAATATCCATTGTTACGTTGGCTGTGTGGCAAGTGGCCCCGTCCTGTTGAATCCAAATGTTGTCCATGTCAACCTCTTCAATTTTCGGAAACAAAAATTCTTTAAGCATGGCATGGTAATGCTCGCTATTGCCGTTACGGTGGCTCCTTGCTCATTTACAAAGAAAACTGGCCCAACGATGCCACCGTACCAAAATCCGCACTAAACAGTCACTCATTGTGGGTGCATCGGCTTTTCAATGATGATGTTTGGATTTTCTGAGACCCAAATGCGACAATTTTGCTTATTTTCCTTATTGAACTTTTGCCCAAACAATTGCAAATGTACTAGAAAATTGGGTTGATCAAATGGGGTGCTGTAAGGCCAGCCGTGGAAGTCACTTGAATGATGTTGTTTTTCATTCTTAAATAGAAAGGTTCAATCTTTCTAATAAAACCATACTTTTGAAAACATATCCATAAATTTCTTTTATATATCATTTAAATTTATTTCTTATAATTTGATACTAAATCTCAAACCAATTTTATAATAATATTGCAGATATTTTCTTAGGACTCAACCGATATTTCAATCCTCACCCCAAAAACAGCGCCTCAGGCCCTAGCTACACAATCTACTATATTGTTGTACTATTAAACTAAAGAAATGCAACACTTATACCTACTGTGGTAGAAATAACATTCTTAGTAATCATGAACAAGGTCAGAAGTATTTACATTATGTGTAGTATATTATTTTGTTTTTAATTCGCGTCGAATCAGCCGATTCCAATTCACTCCCTATAAACATTTCCTCGCAGGGCGCGCTAAAGTAAGTTTCACTTCCAAAACTACAAGTATATTCATTCAATGCAACTAATTCCTGTAGTCACGAATTTGACATCAACAAAAAAATACCTTTTTCTTCAGAAATTTTTTGCAATTAGTTGGTTGGGAATTTTTTCGATATCATCTATTGAATTAATTTGCTATAAAATCAAATGTTCCCACAAGGAACTCGGACCCAATTTTTGAAATCAAAATCATGCAATAAATATATCTCAGTGCATTTTATATTCTTATAACATATTATATTTAATAGAATTTTTATTAATATTTACTACAAGATCTTTATAAGTTTTCTTTTAGTAAAATATTGATCAGCTACTTATTATAAAGAAATTATTAAATTTTAATGAATTTAAAGTAAGTTCAAAAAGTATTTGCAATCTCAAAATTGCAAAATTTTTAATTGCCACTGTTTGTAATACATTTTTGTGAAAAGAAATATTTTTACAAGAAACCTAAATAAAATTTTTAAATGCGAAACATATAAAAATTATAATAATTCTTCTTTAATGTCATCGAAGTCCGGTGCTCAAAGATTTTCAATTACGTTACCCAATTTAATCTGTCAAAAAACTACCATATGTGCAGTGATTATTGCACTATTCAAATTTTACAGAACTATCCTGTAATTCTCATAACATAATGTTCCATAAACATTCCATACTTGGAATTCTATTATTACTGGAATTTTGCAATACTCTCGCATGAATTTTCCTTCAATAATTAATGACATTTTTTACTCCAAGTTTTATTTTAAAAACTATTGAAATTTATTGAATTATTTCATAATTGTTTAGCATTATGTCCTGTTCGATTTGGCAAAATTCAAAGAATTATTTTCCACGTGGAGTGCGTTAAAAAGCGTGTATAAATCAGGAGGTGCTGTGAGAAAAAAGTTCTTTCCAGACAACTATATCAAACAAGAAAGACGCCTGATATATTAATGTCACAGTTTGTCAGTGACTTCATACAAAAAACGGATCACCTGGAGAATATTGAGATAAAATTGCTTTTGAAATTAATTTCAATAATGTTTTTAAGCGAGTGTGCAAACTGATAGAGATAAGGAGGAATTGTCTGCTGGTGTTGGTAGTGTTGCGAAAAATTGAAACTTTTAGTGGTAAAAATTACTGATCATGAATAAACTTGCCTTGGGTCATTAAATAGTTCTCTGAGTCCTATCAGGTACTCATTATATACCATTTTAGATTGTACTTCACGAGTAAATACAATCTTAACTATATCTAAGATACATTGAACGTCAAGATGTTCAAAAATATAAAAAATACTTTAACTTTGTGGAACTAAAGTTTAGTAGAGTTCAAATTGGCCGCAAATTCAACCGTTTTTGGAGTCTAGAAGACGATCGAAGAAAAGCATCTACGAGACGTCTTTATGCTGCCTTTAAAGCAATGTCATTCGATAAGTTTTAGATTGTTTGAAGAGCTCTATTAGAGCTTCTTAAAAACGTACTCCAGTCCTCTTTAATTGTGGTGACTCTTAGAAATTATTAGAACCTTGTCGAAGTTCGCGATAATCTATTTTACAAGAAGTTACGGAAATCATGTTTCAGACAACAAGTGAGGTAGTACGAGCAGGGTACCGGGCGGGGACAGACCGCTGCGGGTGCGCGGTAAAGAGGTGAGGTTGATCACGCGACCCCAGCTGTACGTATAGCAACCATAGCCAGCTAATTTTTCTAAAAAGCTGACCTTTTCTTTAAATAGCTTTTTAATAAGTCCACAACTACGGGTTTTGCTTTTAATTTCTTCGTTAAGGTCTTAACTTCAAATTTAATAATTTTTTTTTATTTTCTTTGACAAATTTAGGCGAAATTTATTGAAACATTTCATCTAACCACCACTTTGCCATAAGACCAATGTTTAATATGCTGACTTTTGAAGTCGATTATTTGTTTAAACAATCGGTCAACCTCCCTCAAATTTTCAGAATTCGTTTAGTCTTATATCAACTTCACATGAAGTAAAAATCAAGTCTTTTGTTCGAAGATGCTACCGTGCTTGTACTACCTTTAAAGCTCTGCTAGAATAGGTAAATAAATATTTCCTAGAGCTCGAGGTTAAGAGCTGTAGATGAGGTATGAAAATCTGTATTTTGGATATTAAAAAATGGGCTAAAAGTGATATTTTTACCGTTGCACCGATGTGTAAGTACCTTTCATCAGAAATTAATCTCATGAACGAAGTTTTGGATAGAAATTGAAATTAATATGGAGTAGTTTTTATTTCTTCATATAATTGTTGGAAATAGAATCCTCTGAGCACTAGTACGGAACAAGACTTCGTTTATAAATAAATCTGATGCCTCACAGACGGCAGCTTATATGACCTTTTTTTATCAAAGTTCCTTGAGAATCGCCGCTGAGCACTTAGGGCCGCACCGAAAAAAGCAATGTGCCAAACTGTTTACTATCTTCAGTAAGTAAGTAAGCAACTTAATCTAAGGGGCTGAGGCGCGGAAGTATCTGATTAGAAAAGTCGGGATCAGAAACAATATCAATTTACGCAGAAGTATGATTCCCATTCTAATTCGAACAATCGTCATGTCACATTTCCTTGAACCAAACAAATTAGCATTTCTTAATAATCAGATTAGAAGTTATCTTAACTATGATCCTAAATATATTTCATGCGCGAACAACTGTTTTTTCACATATGACTTAGTACATAGCGAGAATTGTTATTCTTCTTCTTTTAAAAATGACTTATGGAGCTTACTAGGTTTATTTTCCATATCTTGTTGACCGGTGTTACTATTTGCTGTTGCTACTTATTTCTACAATTCCTCAACCAATCTTCGAATCGTACCTAACACAGGATTAATTCTATTAAAATTAAGCAATGTTCCTGTTTTACCTATGTGTTCACCAATTGTAACTCCAATAATATAATTATCACCAGACGTATGTAAGAATTTAGTTAGTGGACTACCACGGTCACCCTGTGTAAAAGATAAAAATATATAAACTACAAGACACAAAATTCACGTGAGTGGGAACTAATCATCAGTACGTTCAGAATATGCATACTAAGTTCCATTCCAACCTATATTTGTTTTATCTTTTATGTTTTTTGAATAAGCTAAACTCTTCCTACACGGAGAAAAATGGAGTGTCAAACTTTGAGTGTCAAAATTTAGGTATGTCAGTTTTATATTGCAGATAGTATCACGTATTATCTATCATTTTTTCTTGATAGTCAGGGAGACCATAATTTTATAGTCTGTTTGAATATCGACAGAAGATCAGGTTTACATTCTGAAATAGTTAACCTGTCAACACTTAAACTTCGAGATAATCGAGCTAACGCTCCTGAGATATTAAAGTTTACATTCTAGGATTCTCATACACTCTGGGAAAGTCAAGCTGAGCATCTAGGTTTTACACTTTACAGATAGTACTTTACACCATGTAGAATATTATCCCATAGTTAAAACCCCAATATAATCAGTTTTACTCTCCAGATGTTTAAGTTGACAGTTCATTTTTTTCCGTGTAATAAGTTAGTTTCCACAATATTATACAGATTCATAAATTTTATAGTGTATTTACCAAAAGTATAGATTGATCTGATTCTACTGTTTGTCCACACATCACTTTGCGTCTATAATCTAACTGTATTCTGGTAATATTTCTGCAAATTTCTTCGCCCCGAAGGCGTAAAGACGTACAATGTAGTTTATCTAAATGTTTTGAGTTCTTAAAATGGGCATTTCTTGGTTCTTCTTTCGTGACAGTACACCATTCACATACTACAGCATCGGATTTGTGAATGCGAATATTCACTGGTTCTTCAAATAAATCCAGAATTTGTACACGCGTAGAATCAACAGTATCGGCAAGCTAGAACAATGACTAAAGTTATCAAATGAAAAAACAAATTTATTACAAATACAGTAAGCTGTAGTGAAAAGTTGCTGAATTGAGAAATAAAACATTTTTGAAGATTAGCCCCTGTATCCTGAAGCTGTCTTACATCTTTTGATTTTTCCCATTTATTACAAATAAATCTGTCATTGTAGTTAAATATTAGCTCAAATGAGAGACTCCATTCAGTAACCGGTTATAGAATTTTAGCGCTCCGTTTTGTTGGCCCCTGGCTACTTATAAAAATCTTTCCAATTCAAGTGGCGCACGGAGAGGGGGTGGGGGGGGGGGGCTCCCAGTTAATACCGCTCTGGGTCTCAAAAGCTCCTAGTCCACCACTGAAAATTTCAATATATGAAAAACAGATTTAAGTAGAGATATTAATTGCACGTCTGTTCTCCATGTAAAGAAATCATAGCTTTCAAAGTTTTTAAAAATAGTTGAAAAAGACGATTTTTTTTATTTAATTTTTTTATTTCACGTTCTAGAAAATAAAACGCAGTTTGTGTAATTAAGTGCGACCGGCAGGTCATCCAAAACAAACAATAAAATAAAAATAAAAAATAAAAATTTATGTTTTCTTATACATATTTTATATTTTTATGTTTCGATGATTCGTGTAATCATCATTAATTTTTGAGTGATCCAGTCAAAGTTTTAAAGACTGTGTTCAAGTCCTTATTGATTTGAGCACTATTAGAACAACGTAAAGAAGGAGAAATTCCGTGACAAGAACCGGCAAGAACAACGAATACTGACGAGTATTGCAAGTATTTCCAGTGTTACTGCTGAAGAGCGCGAAATAGTATAGAGTATTAGTTCTGTAGCCAATATGTTTCATAAAAATTTTATTTTAGTTGTAAGTTTTAACAACTTTTCAGCGAATTTACTTTTACTATCCGCACAGCTACAAATAAAAGAGAAAAATGCAGTAGACTTAGGCCGAGCGCTGTAAAGCAATTTAAGGGATTAGGATAGGTAAACGGATGGTGCGCAGATAGTTTGTTTCTCGTCGTGAGAAACTGGAGAAAGCCGATTTTTGTCACGTAGCACTAAGTACAGTAAAACGATATAAAAACTAACTTTCCCTTAAATACGATTTTGAAGCGGCCCCTTGGAAGAGCGTCTTCCAAGCTGGCAGTTGAAGTTGACTAGTCGACAGTCAAAGATATCACCTCGTGATCGTGATCGTTTCCTGTATCGAAACTATATTAAAGATATATACTTTGGTTTTGTTATTGTTTAGTTTCATTTTATACTTATATTTCACCTTCACCCCTCGACACCCACAAATTGGTGACTCCGACGTGATATATCAAAACGTGAAAAAGTGACTGTAAGGTGACGTGATGTGTTCCGTTAATCAATACGCGATTTGACACGTGATCACGCGAATAGCGACTATAAACTGTGGGTGTAAAGCAACACAAAAGTGACAAAACGAAATGAATCCAAATATGAGTGAAAGTGAAAAGAGTGCAGGAAATAACACGCAAATTTTGCGTAACACAGAACCCGTCAGCGCTCACGCGGTCTCGATCCGTGTATCAGCTTTCTGGGCTGACAAAATATCGCTCTAGTTTAAGCAACTAGAGGCTCAGTTTATGATCGCAGGCATCACTCGTGAGGCTACAAAGTTCGGTTATGTAGTCGCTCATTTAGAGCCAAAATACGTGATGGAAGTAGAAGATATAATCGACAGCCCACCGGAGAATGGTCAATACGAGGCTCTCGAAGCTGCACTGATAAAAAGATTATCAGACTCCAGCAGCATGCGAGTGCGAAAATTATTGGAAGGCGAAGAGATAGGCGACCGAACTCCTTCGCAGTTTCTACGACACCTCGACTCAACATGTTTTAGCTGGGATGCCGGAAAAATCGTTGAACGCGTTGGCCGAGATATCAGACCGAGTACACGAAATACGTCCGGAAAAAGGCAGAATCGCGGTCGTTTCACAGGATATCGCTATCACAGCTCTGAAAGAAGAGTTTGTGCAACTCATAAAGTTAGAAATTAGTGCGATCAACAGAGTGCACTGTAGACGAAGAAGATCGTATTCTCGATCTCGTACGAGATCAACGTCACGACGGCCATCGCAAAATCGAGCAACGGTTACAACTTCCGGAAATTGTTGGTACCGCGAGAAATTTGGAGATAAGGCAAACAAGTGTCGAGAACCGTGTTCGTGGAATTCGGGAAACGAGAGCAGCCATCATTGATAGCGACAGTCAACGATGGTCTTCAAACTCGTCGCATCTTTGTCATGGATCAACGAACCAAAGTGGCATTCCTAATAGACACTTGTGCTGACGTGTGTGTTTACCCTCGAAAACGTGTGAGTGGCTATATACGTAAGGGCGCCTATAAACTCTTTGCTGCGAATTCGACAACGATATCAACGTACGGTACAATAGCAGTCGATTTAGAGTTATCCTTACGACGAAGTTTCAAGTGGCGAATGATTGTGGCCGACGTCGACGCTCCTATCATCGGAATGGATTTTCTGTCGTTTTATGGATTATTGGTGGACGCAAAAAACAAACGTCTCATCGATTCAACGACAAGTCTAACAACCGGGGGTCAAGCAGTATTTGGTAATCATATATCAATTAAAACTATCGTAGGTACGACAATTTACCACCGTATACTTGCGGATTTTCCTGACGTCACGAGACCGGCCGGTTTCGAGAGAGATCCTGTGAAGCATGATGTAAAGCATTACATTAAAACCACGTCCGGATCGCCGGAATTTTGCAGACCACGACGACTCGCACCAGACCGCTTTAAGGAAGCAAAAGTCGAATTCGAGTCAATGGTATATCAAGTAATCGCGCGTCCTTCGAAAAGTCCATTAGCATCGCCGTTACACGTGGTACCGAAAAAGGACAATGGATTACGACTTTGCGGTGATTACTGCGCCCTCAACGTGCGGACAGTTCCGGACAGATATCCAGTGCCACATATTGAAGATTTCGCCAGGACGTTACACGGATGTGAAGTATTTACGACGATTGATTTGGTAAGAGCTTATAAACAAATCCCGGTAGCCTCCGAAGACGTGGAAAGAACAGCGATTACCACGCCTTTTGGATTATTTGAATTCTGACGAATGCCTTTTGGTTTGCGCAACGCTGCGCAGAGTTACCAACGATTCATAGATTTTCTACTGCGCGATTTAGATTTCTGTTATGCATATATTGACATTTTAATAGCTTTAAAAGATCCCGAAGAGCACGAAAGACATGTGAAAATTTTGTTAAAAAGATTACAAGAATTCGGACTTGTTATAAATTCAGGTAAATGTTCTTTCAGTGCGAGCGAAATAAATTTTTTAGGCTATGTAGTCGATTCACAAGGCGTGCGACCAGATCCTGACCGAGTTGAAGCAATTCTAAAATACCCGCGACCAGCGACAGTAAAAAATTTAAGACAGTTTTTACGCTCGGTAAATTTTTATAGGCGATTTATTCCGGGCACTGCAAAAATTCAACACCCGTTAAATACTCAGTTGTGTGGACCAAAGAAAAAGAATAACACACCTATCTAATGGACGACAGATTTAGAACATGCTTTTGAGGAATTGAAAAACGCTTTAGCGGACGCAGCAATGTTAGCTCATCCCAATTTCAGCGCAAAATTGTCAATTAGCGTCGACGCATCTGATTATGCGATAGGAGCGGTGTTACAATAATCTGTCAACGAGTCATGGCAACCGCTAGCATTTTTTACTAAATCTTTATCCGCACCGCAGCGTAAGTACAGCGCGTACGATCGCGAGTTGTTAGCTGCTTACGCTGCAGTGAAACGTTTCAGATATTTTGTAGAAGGTCGGGATTTTACTATATACACTGATCACAAACCGTTAACTTTTGCGTTTCAACAGGATCTTAACAAACGTTCACCGAGGCAATTTCGATATTTAGATTATATTTCTCAACTTACTACCGACGTTCGACATGTGAGCGGTGTAAACAATGTTGTAGCAGACGCTTTATCACGTATAGAAAGTGTCGAGTCTATAGATTACAAAAAATTAGCGGAAGCATAAAGTACGGACGACGAACTTCAATCCATGTTAAAAGAGAACACGAGTGATTTAACATTAAAGAAAATTAATTACCCAGATTTGGAAGTCAGAGTTTATTGCGACATATCATGTGATAAAATGAGACCTTATGTACCTGAAATCTGGCGCCGCGCTGTCTTCAACGCTTTACACGGATTAGCTCATCCCGGAGTGAAGGCAACACAGAAACTGATAACCGAGCGATTTGTGTGGCCATCAATGAAGAAGGACTGCAGGTTGTGGGAAAAATCTTGTCTTCCTTGCCAACGAGCAAAAGTTACGCAACATGTCATAAGCCCGGTTGGAAATTTTTACTGCACAGGTGCAAGATTCCAGCACGTGCATTTGGACATAGTAGGACCCCTGCCGAGCTCTTTAGGATTCCGCTATTGTCTAACGATTGTCGACCGTTTCACCCGCTGGCCTGAAGCAATCCCGATTACCGACATCGAAACAATGACCATAGCACGAGCATTCGTAGGTACCTGGATCGCTCGTTTTGGAGTACCGCTGAGGATAACAACAGATCCGGGACAACAATTTGAGTCGAAATTATTCAATGAACTGGCTCAGCTGATCGGCACTACGCACCTACGAACGACAGCATACCACCCCGCAGCAAACGGAATGGTCGAGAGATTGCATCGGCAAATGAAGGCAGCGATAAAGTATCACGAGACCGAGGCTTGGGAAGAAGTCCTACCAATCATACTTCTGGGAATACGTGCGGCCGTCAAAGAAGATTTAAAGGCGAATTCGGCCGAATTAGTGTACGGAACAACTATTCGGTTACCCAGCGATTTTTTTCAAGACTCCGTAGTCAAATGCGATAGTGATTTCGTCGACGAGTTGCGGAAAAGAATGCGCTCATTAAAACCAGTACCAGGGACGAGGCACGGAACAAAAAATTTATTCATTTTTAAAGAAATGCCTTCCTCTCCTTATGTATTCGTACGGCGTAATGCTGTCCGCAGGCCACTAGAGAATACTTACGATGGGCCATTCGAAGTCGCGAGCAGAGAGGACAAATACTACACAATTCTCATCAACGGGAAGAAAAATAAAGTTTCAATCGATCGTTTAAAACCAGCATTCATATTAAACGAGGAATGGCGAAACGAGTGTAACGAAGACAACTTCATGCATGTGCAGCAACACGAGGAGCAATCCGCAGAACGAGTGGAGAATCAAAATCGCCACAGCACACGCGCAGGGAGAAACGTGCGTTTTCCCGACCGTTTGCAGACCGGTTTCTAAACAATAATCATTTTAGACTTTAAAATAAATATAATAATTGAAATTTTGCAACAGGCGTCTATGTATCTTCGTTGTATGCGTTGTCACTGGTAGGGGGGTAATGTAGCGAATGCGTTTTATAAACATTTTATTTTAGTTGTAAGTTTTAATAATTTTCCAGCGAATTTATTTTTACTATCCGCACAGCTACGAATAAAAGAGAAAAATGCAGTAGACTCAGGCCGAGCGCTGTAAAGCAATTTAAGGGATTAGGATAGGTAAACGGATGGTGCGCAGATAGTTTGTTGCTCGTCGTGAGAAACTTGAGAAAGCCGATTTTTGTCACGTAGCACTAAGTACAGTAAAACGATATAAAAACTAACTTTCCCTTAAATACGATTTTGAGGCGGCCCCTTAGAAGGGCGTCTTCCAAGCAGGCAGTTGAAGTTGACTAGTCGACAGTCAAAGATATCACCTTGTGATCGTGATCGTTTCCTGTATCGAAACTATATTAAATATATATACTTTGGTTTTGTTATTGTTTAGTTTCATTTTATACTTATATTTCACCTTCACCCCTCGTCACCCACAGTTCCAACAATAATCTGTGGTATCTACAATAAATAATTTTTCGAAATCATGCAGAATTTCAATTACATTTTATGCCACCTTTAAAGGGCAGATTATGACCACTGCTAATAAGTTTTATATATTTTTGAGCCGTTTCTATGCGTTCCAGTTTCCTTTCTCTTTGAGAATACATCCCTAAATCTCGGCATTGCTTTGTTCACATTTTTTACACTACAACACAGAATGCACTATAAGCAAACAGCGTTGATAACTATTGGAAACGCATGATACAATTCTAAATGCGATACTTCCTTCTAATGTTTCACACTAATTATGATTTTAACCATATACGCTAAATTACGGACAAAAATTCCCATTCAGTTAGTAAAAGAAATTTAATTATTAGAGTATTTTACCATCTAGATGGAAAATTACATCGGTAATTTAGCGTATTCTATAAGGATTATTAAGATGTTAATACTTCTTAACTTCTTAACAATGTTAACTTATTTAATCAGATATTTAAAGTTGTTCAATCAACTTACCATCACAACTCCAATTTCGTAATTATGTGTCAAACGCATGTTATGAATAAATTCAATTCCATCGAGGTACGCAACTTTGAAAATATTTATTCTTTGTCCGTCCTTTGAATCTAAATCTCCAAATACAGCAGTACCCTTTTCTTTTCTGTCTCTCATGCCTTCTCCCATATACCATGCACATTCACCTGTAGTTAAGAGTAAACGCTCTTTAAACAAGCCTGAACTACAAATGTGAGAATTGTTCAGTTGTAAAGAGGCTACGTGTTTGTATTCGTTATGTTTTGCAGGGTACGCATTTAATATTTTACTTTCCAATTGGGATGAGTTGACTTCTTTACGTGCGCCTTAAAAAGAAATCATTATTTATGTATACGTATATTAATTATGGAATCATGCCCTTGTGGAAATATTTCATAACGCACTCAGAAAAAAGTCTGGTTAAAAAAACCAGAATTCCGTTTATTTCAACGGGAAGAAAATGTTTCATACAGCCGTACTAGTAATTCCGGTTAAAAATGTTAGAAATTCTAGTAAACAGTTTTCGGTTGTTTTGATCTTTTATTCCAGTTAATGCAATAAAATTTTCTAGTTGATATCACCGTAATTTTTTTAGTAAAAAATTTCTCGTCACTTTCATGGTTATATTTCGGTTAATTTAACTAATTTAGTCCATTTAAGAATACCATTCTCCTAGTAAAATATATTAAAATACCCCGGTTGAATTCTAACACGACCTTAAAAATATTTAATAATTTGAACACGTGCAAATTATAATTTTTAAAATAAAAAAATATATATTTATTGTTGAATTATTTTATTTTGTTTATGTTAATATTCAAAATGTACATTTGAATACATATGAATCCATAATCTATAAATTTCTTTACTTTTGAATTTTTCCTTCAAGTTATCTAACTATCACTTACTTAACACCTTGTAAACTTTATTCTCCTTCTTTTTGAAACATTGTAAAAATAATTCGAGACAGGACGCGAATTCTTTAATATTCCTATAGACTATATCATGTTTTCGTTTTCACTTGTTTTTGCAAACGGTCTTGTAAAGACGGCCAATAATTCGGCACTTCCATTTCGTTTTTACACGTTAGGGAAAATATGGTATTTCGTTTATTAAAAAGATATTTGCAAGTTTGTGATTATGTAAATTTATTTGAGAATTAGATACAAAACTGCTCTCGACATAAGATCTGTGTCGACTGACTGCCCTCTGGCGACAAGACTAGTAAGCCAAAAAAAAGTGGGGATAGATTAAACAAAGATAGTATTTCTTCTTAGGCTCTTCTTTGTGCAACAATTCGACGAACGCCTCACATACACTAAACAACTAAGCTTATATTAATACTATTTATTCTATTACCCAATGAAATATGGATACATAAAAGATTCACGTAAATTCAGATAAATTAAACATTGGTTCTTAACATACTCCCCCCCCCCGTTGGGAGCTTTGCGATCAACTTTCACAAATCATTCTCGCAATGTATAGGCAACACTGCAATTTTTCTCATAGCTCTCTTTATCTATCTATTAGCAGTTTTTAAAGTTAAAGTTCTAACAACGCCGTCCTTTCCTGGATGCAATTGATAATTTCTTGCTAAAGGCCACTGCATGCAAGGAATGTTATCTTCTTTCACTAATACCAGCATACCGTTTTTAGGGTTTTAGGGTAGTGCTACACCATTTATTTACAAACATTCAACTCGTTCAAATACTCAATGCTCCATCTCCTCGAAAAGTTGTGACGTATTTTAGAAATCATCTGCCAACCTGATAACCGATTTGAAGGTAGAGGCATGAAGTCAGGTTCAGGTAAATTAGTTAGTGAGTCAGCTATTAAAAAGTGTCCTGGAGTTAAAGCAGAAAGATCATTTATATCCGATGAAATCGGAGTCAGTGGTCTCGAGTTCAAGATTGATTCTATTTCAACAGAAAGTGTGTAAAATTATTCGAATGTAAATAGTGTATTTGAGGCGACTCGTTTAAAATAATGCTTGTAGGATTTTACCCCCGCTTCCCATAATTCTCCGAAATGTGTAGATGATGGGAGGATAAAGTGAAAGTCAATGCCGTTATTGCTAGAAAAATTGTATATTTCATTTTGGAATTTTTCAGATTTAAGTAAGACATGTAACTCATGTAGTTCATTTCTAGCACCCTGGAAATTAGTAGCATTGTCGCTATATATAGATTGTGGTTTTCCACGCCGAGACATAAAACGTCGCAAAGTCCCTAGAAACCCTTCCGTGCTCAAATCTCTTACTACTTCGACATGAATTGCCTTTATCGTCATACAGATAAAAACAGATACATGGACCTTGATTTTCTTTCGGTTTCTATATTTTTGTTCCTTTATATAGAATAGACCGCAGCAGTCTACACCCACACAGTTAAACGGTCTCGTTTTAATTACGCGTACACCCGGTAAATTACCCATCTTAGGATCAGCTAAAATCGGTTTGGCACGAAAACAATCTATACACTTGCGTATGATTTTCTTGATTTGATTTCTTCCGTCAATAGGCCAGAATTTTTGACGCATAGAATACAAAGTAGTTTGTACCCCTGCATACTAGCAATAAGAATGGTGATATTTAATTATTAGATCTGTTAGGAAGTTTGATTTAGGCAGAATTTAGACGACCTCCAATGCGCAATAGTCCGTCTTCACATATGAAGGGATCTAAATTATAGATTTTGCTCTTTTTACTCAATGAATTAACGTTTATTTTACCCTCGATTTCTTTGTAAAAACAAGATTTTTGGACAAGTCGGATAATACAGTTCGCTGAGTGCTTCAGTTCTATAGTTTTCAAAGAACCTTTATACTGGCGATATTTAGATAATAATCTAAAACAGAAGGCTATTACTCGTTTAAGCTTGTGAATGATGAAAATTCATCAAAAAAAATTATGATGTTTATGTATGTATATAAGAAAAAATACCACAAATAATACAGAAACTAAAGTTTATTACTTTTTAGCATAGAATTTATAAAAATGGAATAACACATAAAAAGAACGTATAAAGAAAACTCTTCGATGAGATCCGATTTATGGATTTCTCAGGGGAACCTCCTAAAAACCCCGTTTCGGATATTTACATCATCCTTCATATTCCACATAATTAAAACTTATTTTTATATGGGATTAACAAAAATAAGTTTATAGTTTGATGACAGATGAGTGGACAAGAATACCCGAAGCTCGAACATGCCCACATTATAATTTGATTCGTAAAATTGAAAATAGGATATTAGCGTCGGCAATGTCAGAATCATGCTTTAAATGGGGCTAATTGGGGTTATTTCTACACAAGTAGAAAAAAATGCGAGGAAAATCAATGTACATTATATTTCCTGAATTTTATGAAATACTTATAAGGCCATGGATCAATCCGATCACGTGTCCAAATGCCCGTAGAAGTTCGTACAAGATAAGTTTGTAGATATGGTGCTACTGGTATTATAATTTTCAAGGTGAAATGGATGGCCTTTCCGGTAACACCATATCTACAAATTAATTATCAGGCCTAAAAGCTTTACTACATCGAAATATGCAGAATACAAAATGATTTGACTACCATCTACAAAATGAATGCAATCCACAACTTGTTAAACACATCAAATTATATAAACAGATTACCAAACCGGAAAGGCCATCTATTTTACCTTCGAAAGAAGATAAGTTTGTTATTTTACAAAATGACTTATTGGAAATTTGCAAAATACAACAGAAAACGATAAGGAAGTGTGTCAACTTCATTTGAGTGAAAATTTTGCAAAAAAATTTACAATTAACTATGGGACAGCCATCTTATATGTTTAGTTGTAATATTTAGATATTCAGCTGTAATGTCTAAGATGTTAAAATATGCAGAGATTAATATCTTGGATATTACAGTTGAACATCTAGATATTACAAGTGAACGTACAAGATGGCTTTCTCACACTTAAACATCCACTTTTCTCTGTGTATTTTGTAAATTAGAAAAGTTATCTTGCATTATTAAATAAATATATAATTTAGTCACGTGGTTCGATTTATTCATGGCCTTGAGTGGAAAGAATAATCTGTAAAGTATCTATTTAACTCTTCTTTATAATTAAATTATCTAAAGTCCATTGGCAATGTACGTGATCTGCAACGGAGAATTGAAAAGCTATATTCAAATAAAAATGCTGTAAGTTTCAAACTAAACTCAAACTCATTAGATGTCAGTTCATTATTCACAAATGTACCCTGTGATTTGGTCCTAAAGAGTTTAGACCGAAGATGTCAACTTATTCATAGTAACTGTAGAATTCCATTTGATGAAATTATAAATTGTACTAAATTTCTTTTCGAAAATACATATTTTACCTTTAATAATAATATCTATTTGCAAATTTTTGGCACTCCAATGGGTTCACCAATTTCACCTCTATTCGCAGACATTGTCATGGATGATTTGGAAAATGATTGCCTACGAATTTTAAAAGACAAACATAATTGCTCTCCTTTATTTTATTACAGATTTGTAGATGACACTATTCTGTGTGTACAAAAGAAATTTATGGACTTGGTTTTAAACATTTTTAATTCACAAGATAAGAACTTAAAATTCACCTTTAAAGTTCAATTAATTATAAAAGATAATAAAATTATTTCTAATTGGTTTCAAAAACCTACCTCATCAAATAGAACAATTAATTACTTTTCCAATCATCCAATTTGTCAGAAAAAATATATTGTTTAAGAATTCGTATTAATGAACACAAAAATAAAAAAAACAGTGAATCCGTAGTCTGTGAACATCAATTGGAATTCAACCATGAATTTGATTGGGAAAATACCAAGATTGTTGATTATGTCTCTGACAATCGAAAAAGATTAACATCAGAGATGATCCATATAAAATTTAATAAATTTAGTATAAATAAAAAAGAAGACATATTTACTTTGAATAGAATTTATTTTTCATTACTTAATAGATTAAATTCATGATAGCTTTCCAGCTGATGTCTGTTTACATTTCAAATTCTGTGTTTACAATAACTGTTGTCAATATTTTAAGTTAACTGTTTGAATGTAATAATTTAGTAGACAAAGTGTCGTCGACTCCATGACATCACGTCATTTCATTAAGTAAATCATGACTTTTATTATAATTTTATTTTCTCGACATTACTCATCATGAGTTAAACTTCTTTTATAAAGGTAAAATTTTAACAATTTTGTGTATGTTCTGGATGTTAAGTTAATTTAATGTTTATTTTTCTTGTGTGCGACAATTTTAATATTTGGTGTTTTTTTAATTTAATAAAGCCCGATGAGGTTGGCAAACCCATAGCCAACGAAATTTCGCAAAAATTTTGACACTATAAAGAGTTTTCTTCTTTATATTTGACCCTCATTGGTCGTAAACCAGCATTTTTTATTATAAACTCAAAAACTGTTGATCAAAACTGAATATTTAGCTTAAACAAAATATGATAATCGAAAATTACGACATTGCAACCAAATTCTCAGAAATATGTAACAAAAGTTGTAATTCCGACATAAATTTCTATGATTGTACGTACCCATAGGATCAGTGACGACCGTGGCGGCATAGAATAAATACGAAATAATAATTCTCATTTTCTTTATTTTTTTGGATCTGACACGATGAAGAGGAGTTTAGTAAAAAGTCAACTTTTTATATTGTCCTATAAGTACGAAGAGCAGCTCTTATCGGGGAGAAGGCATAAATCTTACTTTGTTAGTTTATTCTTCGAGTTCTCAAAACATTTTAAACAAACTTATTCGGTACCTGACGACAAAAAAATTCCGCAATAAAAATTAATATAAATTCTATAAAGTATAGGATGTTATGAAAATATAAAATACTCTATAATATTTTTATTAGATAACTTTGATACAAAATTTATGTGCAACTGAACTGACACGCTTGAGATCTGACAAAAAAATCTTGAATAAGTTCTACATTCGTCAAGGCCATCTGAGAAATAATTTTAATACCTGTTGAGTTGCAAGTTAATGTAAAAATGTATCTTTATTATTTAGACGTGCTTGGAAAACCGTCTGAAAGATTACCATTTAATTGGTAAATTTACAAGTGGAAACTAGTCACCATACTTCGTTTATTTTATTAAATGTTTTAAAATAGTTCAGATAAATCCGAAAATGATTAAGCTCTTTGTGATCATATATCAACAAAAGCTTGAAGAGCTCAAATTGAGAAGATGCCTCCAACCCGCAATTAAGATTGTAAGCAACGGTTCATTTCACCCGCACTTCCAAGTTCTTACCTCTGCCTACCTAGTCCCGAGTTAGTTTTCACCATCACATCTAAATTTAAATGTAATTTTTATTTAACCCTTTGTTTACTGTTATGTGAAGTGCCGTTCACTTATTGATTACCAAATGAAAGGGATACTAAAAATCTGCCTGCTTAAGCGCACGTGACATTTGAGAAAAGTAGCAAGTTCATAGGACAATGCGGTCCAGTTTCTCCATTTTTGTGTCAAAAATACATAAAATTTGTATTTCAAAATTTGGGAAATTGTAGAGAAGGTGAAAACGGATGTAGATAGATTGCTTTTGGTTTTGATATTGGAAACATAAATTCCAAAATATTCTCTAAAATTGAACTTTTTTTCATTTTCGAAACCAAATATAGTCTATCTACGTCCGTTTCTAACTTCTATACAATTTCCCAAATTTCGAAAACACAATTTTATTTACTTTAGACATAAACATGTAGAAACCTAAAATCAATAAAATTGTTTAATTTTGGAAATATCACATGACCTTAAGAACATGCGTGAAACATGAATCTTCAATGGTGAATTGACAATGAATAGATAGGGTAATACTATTAAAAGTTGCGAAAAAGAATTGGAAAATAAAATTTATGTGCCTCCGGCCCGGAAACTCGTTTTTCCGTTACAGCTGAGAGTAACGGATTGTTGTGTATTCCCTTACAGAGGAATATAATGTAAAAATTGAACTGCGCATGCGCATATAGTCTTACAGCGGAGCAGAATCTTCTTCTTCTTCTTATTCTTCTTCGTACAGCGTTAGCACCCTACTGACAAAGCCTTGTACATTTGAACTGCGCATGCTCTATTACAACAAGCTACTACTACACAAGATCGATAAAATCAAAATGGCTGGGACTAGTCGCGAAATATCAAGAGTAATGACTAGCGCCGCAAACAACTACAATACTAGATTAGATTCGAGTGTACGCATAAAAACTAGTATCCGCACAGAAATCACATGAAATAGAATACATGCCATTGCACACAATTCGGGAAATTACGAGACTCGCGACAGTACTCGCAAGACTGATCGCGCCTCGGCTTCGATTCACGAACCAGCAACGTTTGGAAATTATTAAAAATTACTACCGAAATTGGCTCTAGCAAAGCTTGAAGAAAATGAAGAATTTCATCGAAAAATCATCTTCAGCGATGAAGCTCATATCTGGATTAATGACTTTGTTAATGAGCAAAATATGCGTTATTGGTCAGCAACAAACCCAAAGATGCTTCTTGAGACACCGTTGCATCCGCAAAAAGTGTCTGTTTGGTGCGGTTTTCATGCCGGAGGTGGGATTGGACCGTATATTTTCATGGATGATAACGACCCTCATGTTACCGTCAATGGAGAGCGCTATCGTGCTATGT
This sequence comes from Diplolepis rosae, assembly GCA_030998225.1. Lineage (NCBI taxonomy): Eukaryota > Metazoa > Arthropoda > Insecta > Hymenoptera > Diplolepididae > Diplolepis > Diplolepis rosae. Next base: position 9,491,178 of record JAPYXD010000680.1, read on the forward strand.
TGGAAGATTATTTGTGGCCAGAATTGGATGAACTTGACATCAACGATATGTGGTTTCAACAAGACGGTGCCACTAGCCACACAGCACGCATCACAATTGATTTATTGAAAGGCAAATTCGGTGAACGTGTTATCTCGAGAAATGGTCCGGTCGAATGGCCGCCTCGTTCATGCGATCTAATGCCATTGGATTTCTTTTTATGGGGCCATATCAAGTCACTGGTATATGCCAACAAGCCAGCAACTTTAGACGACCTCAAAGACAACATCCAACGCAAATAGCCAACGTTCCGGTCGAAATATCCGCCAGAGTGGTGGGAAATTGGGTCCAAAGAATCGACCGCCGTAAACGGGCTCATATCGATATCGAATTTCATTCGTAGAATCTAATGCTTGCACTGAACCCACAATAAATTTGAACACAATACCTCAAATATTTTATTGTTTTATTCATAGATAAAACTGTTACGTCCCTATTGGAAAACCCTTTAATATTACCCTTTCCATTCATTGTCAATTCACAATTGAAGTTTTACTTTTCACGCTTGGTCTTAAGCAGGCAGTTTTGTTCTTATAATGCTGACATTGTCATTGAAATTATCTGAAATGCGAAAGTCATTCAAAACATCATTTTTTTATTGTTGTAGAATTGTACTATTTACATGCAACTCTCACACCTACTGAGGTAACATTTGCATTTTCTTCGATAATCTAGAACATATGGCAAATTATTCACATTTGTTTTTCTAGGATAGACAATTAATTATTATTTGCAAAACACGCACAAAAAGATGCTTCAAGCACCTAGAAAAGCAGCCTTGAGGACGTACATTTCCGACCGGCGATTTGTTATTATACTCCTTCCTCTATCGCTGCTTTTGTTCTTCAAGTTCGCTTATATGCAGTGACAATATGGTTTACACTTATTAAATGCGTGCCGTTGACGCGCGACCAATAGTTTAAGATGGTGTATACTTATGCGAGTATTGCAATTACAGGGTGGACCCCATTCGATTAACCCAATTTTTCAGTACATTTTCAATTGCTTCGGCTTCAGACCCATTAATGACAATTTCGATTTCGTTTTTCAAGGCCTCAATCGTCTCCGGATGGTTATCGTAGCACTTACCCTAAACGGCTCCCCCACAAAAAATAGTCCAACGGAGTCAAATCGCAGCTCCAAGGTGGCGAATTGACATCAGAATTTCGGCTCATTATTCGATTTTCAAAAACGGTGCGCAAAAGATCGATTGTTACGTTGGCTGTGTGGCAAGTGGCCCCGTCCTGTTGAAACCCAATGTTGTCCATGTCATCCTCTTTAATTTTCGGAAACAAAAATTCGGTGAGCATGGCATGGTAACGCTCGCTATTGACCGTAACGGTGGCTCCTTGCTCATTTTCAAAGAAAAATGGCCCAACGATGCTACCGTACCAAAATGCGCACCAAACAGTCACTCGAAGTGGGTGTACCGCCTTCTCAATGAGGAAGTTTGGATTTTCTGAGGCCCAAATGCGACAATTTTGCTTATTTTCCTTATTGAACTTTTGCCCAAACAATTGCAAATGTACTAGAAAATTGGGTTGATCAAATGGGTTACTGTAAGGTCAGCTGTGGAAGTGACATGAATGATGTTGTGTTTTATTCTTAAATAGAAAGGTTCGATCTTTGTAATAAAACCATACTTTTGAAAAAAAGTCCATAGGTTTTTTTTATAGCCGAGTCAAATTCCAAACGTTAGATGGCCCACCCTATAATAAGAAAATGTGCCAGTCTTCATTAAAAAAAACTGAACTTACAGTAATTAACATATAAACATTCCAACAAGGAGCTAGGACCCAATTTTTGAAATCAAAATCATGCAATAAATATATCACAGTGCATTTTATATTCTTATAACATATTATATTTCATAGAATTTTTATTAATATTTACTACAAGATCTTTATAAGTTTTCTCTCAGTAAAATATTGTTCAGGTACTTATTATAGAGAAATTATTAAATTTTAATGAATTAAAAGTAAGTTCAAGAAGTATTTGTAACCTAAAAATTGAAAATTTATAATTACCACTGTTTGTAATAAATTTTTGTGAAAAGAAATATTTTAACAAGAAACCTAAATAAAATTTTTAAATTCGAAACATTATATAAAAATTATAATAATTCTTCTCTAATGTCATCGAAATCCGGTGCTCAAAGATTTTTAATTACGTTACCCAATGTAATATGTCAAAAAACTACCATATGTGCAATTATGATTGCACTTTTCAAATTTTACAGAACTATTCTGTAATTCTCATAACATGATGTCCCATAAACATTCCATGTCTGGAATTCCATTTTTAGTAAAATTAAATACTCCAATACTCTTGCATGGATTTTTCTTCAATAATTGATGACATTTTTTACTCCAAGGTTTATTTTAAAAACTATTGAACTTTATTGAATTATTTCATAATTGTTTAGCATCATATCCTGTTCGATTTGGCAAAATTCAAAGAATTATTTTCCACGTGGAGTGCGTTAAAAAGCGTGTATAAATCAGGAGCTGCTGTGAGAAAAAAAGTTCTTTCCAGACAACTATATCAAACAAGAAAGACGCCTGAAATATTGATGTCATAGTTTGTCAGTGACTTTATACAAAAAGCGGATCACCTGAAGAATATTGAGATAAAATTGCTTTTGAAATTAATTTCAATAATGTTTTTAAGCGAGTGTGCAAACTGACAGAGATAAGGAGGAATTGTCTGCTGGTGGTGGTAGTGTTACGAAAAATTGAAACTTTTAGTGGTAAAAATTACTGATCATGAATAAAATTGCCTTGGGTCAATAAATAGTTTTCTGAGTCCTATCAGGTACTCATTATATATCTTTTTATATTGTACTTCACAAGTAAATACAATCTTAACTATATCTAAGATACATTGAACGTCAAGATGTTCAAAAATATAAAAAATACTTTAACTTTGTGGAATTAAAGTTTAGTAGAGTTCAAATTGGCCGCTAATTCAACCGTTTTTGGAGTCTAGAAGACGATCGAAGAAAAGCATCTACAAGACGTCTTTATGCTGTCTTTTAGAGCAATGTCATTCGACGAGTTTTAAATTGTTTGAAGAGCTCTATTAGAGCTTCTTAAAAACGTACTCCAGTCCTCTTTAATTGAGGTGACTCTTAGAAGTTGTTAGAACCTTGTCGAAGTTCGCGATAATCTATTTTACAAACGTTACGAAAATCGTGTTTTAGACAGTAATTAAGGTAGTACGAGCAGGGTACCGGGCGGGGTCAGACCGCTGCGGGTGCGCGGTAAAGAGGTGAGGTTGATCACGCGACCCCAGCTGTACGTATGACAACCAAAGCCAGCTAATTTTTCTGAAAAGCTGTCCTTTTTTTATAGCTTTTTAGTAAGTCCGCAACTGCGGTTTTTTATTAAATTTCTTCGTTAAGGTCTTAGCTTTAAATTAAATAGTCTTTTTTCCATTTTGATCGAAAATTTGGGCGAAAATTATTAAAACATTTCATCTAACCACCCCTTTGCCATAAGACCAATGTTTAATATGCTGACTTTTGAAGTCGATTATTTGTTTAAACAATCGGTCAACCTCCCTCAAATTTTCAGAATTCGTTTAGTCGTATATCAACTTCACATGAAGTAAAAATCAAGTCTTTTGTTCGAAGATGCTACCGTGCTCGTACTACCTTTAAAGCTCTGCTAGAATAGGTAAATAAATATTTCCTAGAGCTCGAGGTTAAGAGCTGTAGATGAGGTATGAAAATCTGTATTTTGGATATTAAAAAATGGGCTAAAAGTGATATTTTTACCGTTGCACCGATGTGTAAGTACCTTTCATCAGAAATTAATCTCATGAACGAAGTTTTGGATTGAAATTGGAATTAATATGGAATAGTTTTTATTTCTTTATATAATTGTTGGAAATAGACTCCTCTGAGCACTAGTACAGAACAAGAATTCGTTTTTGAATAAATCTGATACCTCACAGACGGCAGCTTATATGACCTTTTTTATCAAAGTTTCTTGAGAATCACCGCTGAGCACTTAGGGCCGCACCGAAAAAAGCAATGTGCCAAACTGTTTACTAACTTCAGTAAGTAAGTAAGCAACTTAATCTAAGGCGCCGAGGAGCGAAAGTATCCGACTAGAATAGTCAAGATAAGAAACAATATCATTTTACACAGATGTATGATCCCCATTCTAATTCGGACAATCGTCATGTCACATTTCGTTGAACCAAACAAATTAGCATTTCTTAATAATAAGATTAGAAGTTATCTCAACTATGCTCCTAAATATACTTCATGCGCGAACAACTGTTTTTTCACATATGACATAGCACATAGCGACAATTATTATTCTTCTTCTTTTAAAGATGACTTATGGCTCTTACTAGGTTTATTTTCCATATCTTGCTGATCAGTGTTACAATTTTCTGCTGCTGCTTGCTGCTGTAATTCCTCAACCAATCTTCGAATCGTACCTAACACAGGATTAATTCTAATAAAATTAAGCAATGTTCCGGTTTTACCTATGTGTTCACCAATTGTAACTCCAATAATATAATTATCACCAGACGTATTGATGAATTTAATTAGTGGACCACCAAGGTCACCCTGTGTAAAAGTTGAAAATATATAAACCACAAGACACAAAATTCACGTGAGTGGGAACTCACCATCAGTAAGTTCAGAATATGCAAACTAAGTTCCATTCCAACCAAGATTTGCTTTATCTTTTATGATTTTTGAATATGATTTTTAAGTATTTACCAAAAGTATAGATTGATCTGATTCTACTGTTTGTCCACACATCACTTTGCGTCTATAATCTAACTGTATTCTGGTAATATTTCTACAAATTTCTGCGCCCCGAAGGCGTATAGATGTACAATGTAGTTTATCTAAATGTTTTGAGTTCTGAAAATGGGCATTTCTTGGTTGTTCTTTTGTGACAGTCCCCCATTCACATACTACAGCATCAAATTTATGAATGTGAATATTTACTGGTTCTTCAAATAAATCCAGAATTTGTACACGCGTAAAATCAATAGTATCGGCAAGCTAGAACAATGACTGAAGTTATCAAATGAATAATCAAATTTATTACAAATACAGTAAACTGTAGAGAAAAGTTGCTAAATTGAGAAATAAAACATTTTTGAAGATTTGCCCCTGTATTTTGAAGCTGTCTTACATCTTTTGATCTCAGTTAATACCGCTCTGGGCTTCAAAAGCTCTTAGTTCACCACTGACAATTTCAATATATGAAAACCAGATTTAAGTACAGATATTAATTGCACTTCTGTTCTCCACGTAAAGAAATCATAGCTTTCAAAGTTTTTAAAAATAATTGTAAAACACGATTTTTTTAAATTAATTTTTTTATTTCACGTTCTAGAAAATAAAGCGCAGTTTGTGTAATTAACTGCGACCGGCAGGTCATCCAAAACAAACAATAAAATAAAAATAAAAAAATAAAATTTATGTTTTCTTATACATATATTCACTTGTGCATTTGAAGCTTATCAAGAACTATATACAACAAAATAAAGAATAACTAACGAATTTGATAAGTGTATGATGCACTTTAATTTATATAAGGTTGAAAAAATAGAATCATTGTCTGCTTCATAATTCGAGATCGCGGCATAGTATTTGATAAAAAAACTCTTGACCTTTAGAACCAAAATATTTCCATAAATTGTTTGTCATTTATTTTTGCTTTACTTATTGTAACAGATGGAGAATGTGATGGGTGGTTCGCTCGTAAATACTTCAGAACAAGGAATTATAGTATTATAAAATAGGAACGAGTGAGAAGAGATAAGGACGGATGTTGAAAAAATTATGTGCAAATATTTCGAGTAGCTTAGAATAATCTAAAGCATGAAATAATCGAAATATGGCAGAAATGCTACCAATAACGAGCGAGTACTCTGTGAGTAGTGGCGAGTACGACGAATACCGGCAATTACTTGCGTATTTCGAGTTTCTATATTTCCATTATGTTGATATATTTGCCCGCGTGTTTCTATCATAAGCGCTGAGTCTACATGTAAGCGCTGCACGCGAGAATATGCATAAAGTGTAAACAGATCAACTTGGTTACTCTAAATCAGTCATTTTTATGTTTCGATGATTCGTGTAATCATCATTAATTTTTGAATGATCCAGTCAAAGTTTTATAGACTGTGTTCAAGTGCTCATTGATTTGAGCTCTATTAGAACAACGAAAAGAAGGAGAAATTCCATGACAAGAACCGGCAAGAAAAACGAATACTGACGAGTATTGCAAGTATTTCCAGTGTTACTGCTCAAGAGCGCGAAATAGCATAGAGTATTAGTTCCAACAATAATCTGTGGTATCTTCAATAAATAATTTTTCGAAATCATGCAGAATTTCAATTACATTTTATGCAACCTTTAAAGGGCGGATTGAGACCACTGCTAATAAGTTTTATATATTTTTGAGCCGTTTCTATGCGTTCCAGTTTCTTTTCTCTTTGAGAATACATCCCGAAATATCGGCATTGCTTTGTTTACATTTTTTACACTACAACACAGAATGCTCTATAAACAAACAGCGTTGATAACAATTGGAATCCTATGATACAATTCTAAAGCGACACTTACTTGTAATGATCCACACTAATTATGACTTTAGTCATAGAATGCGCTAAATTACGGACAAAAATTACCATTCAGATAGTAAAAGAAATTTAATTATTAAAGTATTTTACCATCTAGATGGGAACTTTCATCGGTTATTTAGCGTATTCTATAAGGATTATTAAGATATTAATACTCAATTGAGAACTTATTTAATCAGATATTTAAAATTGTTCAATCAAGTTACCATTACAACTCCAATTTCGTAATTGTATTTCACACTCATTTTAATAATAAATTCAATTCCATCGAGGTACGCAACTTTGAAAATATTTATTCTTTGTCCGTCCTTTGAATCTAAATCTCCAAATACAGCAGTACCCTTTTCTTTTCTGTCTCTCATGCCTTCTCCCATATACCATGCACATTCACCTGTAGTTAAGAGTAAACGCTCTTTAAACAAGCCTGAACTACAAATGTGAGAATTGTTCAGTTGTAAAGAGGCTACGTATTTGTATTCGTTATGTTTTGCAGGGTACGCATTTAATATTTTACTTTCCAATTGGGATGAGTTGACTTCTTTACGTGCGCCTTAAAAAGAAATCATTATTTATGTATACGTATATTAATTATGTAATCATGCCCTTGTGGACATATTTCATAAAATACTCAGAAAGAACTCTGATTAAAAAAACCAGAATTCCGTTTATTTCAACCGGAAGAAAATGTTTTATAGAGCCGTACTAATAATTCCGGTAAGAAATGTTAGAAATTCTAGTAAAAACTTTTCGGTTGTTTTGATCTTTTATTCCAGTTAATGTAATAAAATATTCTAGTTGATATCACCGTAATTTTTATAGTAAAAAATTTCTCGTCACTTTCATGGTTATATTTCGGTTAATTTAACTAATTTAGTCCATTTAAGAATACCATTCTCCTAGTGAAATATATTAAAATACCCCGGTTGAATTCTAACATGACCTTCAAAATATTTAATAATTTAAACACGTGCAAATGATAGTTTTTAAAATAAAACAATATATATTTATTGTTGAATTATTTTATTTTGTTTATGTTAATATTCAAAATGTACATTTGAATACATATAAATCCATATTCTATGAATTTCTTTACTTTTGAATTTTTTCTTTAAGTTGTGTAACTATCACTTACTTAACACCTTGTAAACTTTATTCTCCTTTTTTTTGAAACTTTGTAAAAATAATTCGAGACAGGACGCGAGTTCTTTAAGATTCCTATAGACTCTATCTTGTTTTCGTTTTCACTTGTTTTTGCAAACGGTCTTGTAAAGACGGCCAATGATTCAGTACTTCCCTTTCGTTTTTACACGTTGGGGAAAATGTTTCGTTTATTAAAAAGATATTTGCAAGTTTGTGATTATGTACATTTATTTGAGAATTATATACGAAACTGCTCTCTACATAAGATCTGTGTCAATCTGTGTCGACTGACTGCCTTCTGGCGACAAGACTAGTAAGCCAAAAAAAAGTGGGGATAGATTAAACAAAGATAGTATTTCTTCTTAGGCTCTTCTTTGTGCAACAATTCGACGAACGCCTCACATACACTAAACAACTAAGCTTATGTTAATACTATTCTATTACTCAAGGAAACACGGATACATAAAAGATTCATGTAAATTCAGATAAATTAAACATTAGTTCTTAACATACTCCCCCCGTTAAGAGCTTTGCGATCAACTTTCACAAATCATTCTCGCAATGTATAGGTAACACCGCATCTTTTCTCATAGGTCTCTTTATCAATCTATTAGCAGTTTTCAAAGTTATAGTTTTAACTACGCCGTCCTTTCCTGGATGCAATTGATAAATTCTTTCTAAAAGCCACTGCATGCATGGAATGTTATCTTCTTTCACTAATACCAGCATACCGTTTTTAGGGTTTTAGGGTACTGCTACACCATTTTTTTACAAGCATTCAACTCGTTCAAATAATCAATGCTCCATCTCCTCGAAAAGTTTTGACGTATTTTAGAAATCAACTGCCAAGTTGATAACCGATTTGAAGGTAGAGGCAAGAAGTCAGCTTCAGGTAAATTAGTTAGTGAGTTAACTATTAAAAAATGTCCTGGAGTTAAAGCAGAAAGATCATTTATATCCGATAAAATTGGAGTCAGTGGTCTCGAGTTCAAGATTGATTCTCTTTCAACAGAAAGTTTCACCGAATTTCACCGAAATGTGAAGATGATGGGGGAATAAAGCGAAAGTCAATGTCGTTACTGCTAGAAAAATTGTATGTTTCATTTTTAAATTTTTTAGCTTTAAGTAAGACATGTAAGTCATGTAGTTCATTTCTAGCACCCTCGAAATTAGTAGCATTGTCGCTATATATAGATTGTGGTTTTCCACGCCGAGACATAAAACGTCGGAAAGTCCTTAGAAACCCTTCCGTGCTCAGATCTCTTACTACTTCGATATGAATTGCCTTTATCGTCATACAGATAGAAACAGATACATGGACCTTGATTTTCTTTCGGTTTCTATATTTTCGTTCCTTTATATAGAATATAGACTGCAGTAGTCTACACCCACACAGTTAAACGGTCTCGTTTTAATTACGCGTTCACCCGGTAAATTACCCATCTTAGGATCAGCTAAAATCGGTTTGGCACGAAAACAATCTATACACTTGCGTATGATTTTCTTGATTTGATTTCTTCCGTCAATAGGCCAGAATTTTTGACGCATAGAATACAAAGTAGTTTGTACCCCTGCATACTAGCAATAAGAATGGTGATATTTAATTATTAGATCTGTTAGGACCTTTGATTTAGGCAGAATTTAGACGACCTCCAATGCGCAATAGTCCGTCTTCACATATGCAGGGATCTAAATTATAGATTTTGCTCTTTTTACTCAATGAATTAACGTTTATTTTACCCTCGATTTCTTTGTAAAAACAAGATTTTTGGACAAGTCGGATAATACAGTTCGCTGAGTGCTTCAGTTCTATAGTTCTCAAAGAACCTTTATACTGGCGATATTTAGATAATAATCTAAAACAGAAGGCTATTACTCGTTTAAGCTTGTGAATGATGAAAATTCATGAAAACAAATTATGATGTTTATGTATGTATATAAGAAAAAATACCACAAATAATACAGAAACTAAAGTTTATTACTTTTTAGCATAGAATTTATAAAAATGGAATAACACATAAAAAGAACGTATAAAGAAAACTCTTTGATGAGATCCGATTTATGGCTTTCTCAGGGAAACCTCCTAAAATCCCCGTTTCGGATATTTACATCATCCTTCATATTCCACATAATTAATATTCATTGTTATATGGGAATAACAAAAATAAGTTTATAGTTTGATGACAGATAAGTGGACAAGAATACCCGAAGCTCGAACATGCCCACATTATAATTTGATTCATAAAATTGAAAATAGGATATTAGCGACGGCAATGTCAGAATCATGCTTTAAATGGGGCTAATTGGGGTAATTTCTACACGGGTAGAAAAAAATGCGAGGAAAATCAATGTACATTACCCGAGTCGAACTATTGATTCTCTTTTGCTTCTCTTGATACTCTCTTGATTCTCTTTTGCTTCTCTTGATACTCTCTTGATTCTCTTTTGCTTCTCTTGATACTCTTTTGATTTAATGAAAGTACATTTAAAGGACTACGGCTCAATTACCAAGGCGATTTAGTAGCGTTCGAATCGTCGGAGAGAGCAGACGTGAGTCATAATGAGTTCTGTGTACGCGAAACATTTTGAAGCGGTCTTCTTGTGTACCCATCCAAAGGGACCACTTATGTCCTATACAGTCGCTGCTAAATACATCAAAAAGTCGAAATCGTTCGTGAAGAAGTGGGTTGAGCGTTATAAAGCCAATAAAAAACACCCCGTGAAGGTCCATGTTTGGGGATGATTCTCACAGCGCGGTTTTGGGTGTTTAGAGCTCGTCACCGAGAACGAATGCTCAGAAAATGCTTCAAATATATGAACGTGGTCTTCTAAGGTCTGCTACAAAGATTTTTGGAACCGATACGGCCGATTGGATCTCACAAGAAAATAACGACCCGAAACATCGAAGCCGTCTCAGCACCGCCTGGAAAACAGAAAATGGCATCACAACTTTGGACTGGCCATCACAGTCCCCTGATGCGAATCACATCAAAAATGTCTGAAGTGTTTTAAAGAGGAAGCTTGCGGGAAAACGTGTGTTCACCCTGATACAGCTCTCGCAAAAAATCAGGAAGATATGGCAAGAATTACCAACGGCCTACGCTGCAGAAATAAGTGGAAAGCATGCCGAAAAGGTACCAGGCCATTCTGGACAACGATGGGGACTGGACTATCTATTAGATAGTAGCGCCGTAGTCCTTTGAGAGTACTTTTACTTAAAAAAATAAAACGTTTCAAAATCTTCGATAGCTTTCGAAAAATCGAGGACTCGCTCTTGTTGAACCCTTTTCATTCTGGTACTTGAGGGTATGTGATGCGTAATGACGTCACAAACGACCAACCATTTTATATTATTTATATTCATCGGGTTGATTAGGACAGGAATGTAAATATAATCATGAAATTATAGGCAGCAATGAGAAATCCATAAAAAATCAATCTCCGGTACCATTTGGATTTTTATTTCGAAAAATAAAATTTCTCAAAATTAATTTGTAGATATGTTGTTACCGGTATTGTAATTTAGACAGTAACATGGATGGCCTTTCCATCCATATTACTGTCCAAGTTTCAAAATTAATGTTTTCAAAACAAAAATCGACTTGTACCAGACATTGATACTTTGATACATTCCTCATTATTTTCCGAGTCTGGTACTATATTTTCGTTTCTCTCTTAATCAACACGATAAATATAAATAATAATAAACCGTTGCTAATTACTGACGTCATTTGGAATTATATACTTTTAAAAATGGAGTATCATAGAGGAGGTAAGGAGAATCTTCGTTGCTACTCTTGAATCGAAATATGCAGAATATACCCGAGTCGAACTATTGATTCTCTATTGATTTTCTAAGATGCTCCATTTTGGAGGACTTGAGAGAATCAAAAGAGGCGTATTAGCTGCTGAAATCAATGTATTTTTGATCCTTTGTTGATGCTCTTCTGCAGATATTTCCGTTTCTGCACCTTGGAGGATCTTAAAGAGTAGCAACGAAGATTCTCCTTACCTCATCTATGATTCTCCATTTTTAAAAGTATATAATTCCTAATGACGTCAGGAATTAGCAACGGTTTATTATTATTTATATTCATCGTGTTGATTAAGAGAGAAACGAAAATATAGTGCCAGACTTGGAAAATAATGAGGAATGTATCAAAGTATCAATGTCTGGTACATGTCGAATATTGTTTTGAAAACATTAATTTTGCAAAATTTTATTTTTCGAAATAAAAATCCGAATGGTACCGGAGATTGATTTTTTACGCATCACATACCCTCAAGTACCAGAATGAAAAGGGTTCAACAAGAGCGAGTCCTCGATTTTTCGAAAACTATTAGAGATTTTAAAACGTTTTTTTTTTTTAAATAAAAGTACTCTCGAAGGAGTACGGCGCTACTACCTAATAGATAGTCCAGTCCCCATCGTTGTCCAGAATGGTTGGTCCAGAATCAAGTTGGTAATTCTTGCCATATCTTCCTGATTTTTTGCGAGAGCTGTTTCAGGGTGAAGACACTTTTTCCCGCAAGCTTCCTCTTTAAAACACTTCAGACATTTTTGATGTGATTCGCATCGGGGGACTGTGATGGCCAGTCCAAAGTTGTGATGCCATTTTCTGTTTTCCAGGCGGTGCTGAGACGGCTTCGATGTTTCGGGTCGTTATTTTCTTGTGAGATCCAATCGGCCGTATCGGCTCCAAACATCTTTGTAGCAGACCTTAGAAGACCACATTCATATATTTGAAGCATTTTCTGAGCATTCAAGTTCTCGGTGAAGAGATCTAAACACCCAAAACCGCGCTGTGAGAAGCATCCCCAAGCATGGACCTTCACGGGGTGTTTTTTATTGGTTCTATAATGCTCAACCCACTTCTTCGCGAACGATTTCGACTTTTTGATGTATTTAGCAGCGGCTGTATAGGACATCAGTGGTCCCTTTGGATGGGTAGGGGAATGTAACCGGTTGTGGGCCACCCTGAAAAATCCACTTGAAATGCGAAATTATGAAGAAAAACCAGTAAAGAAATATTGTATTATCAAAATTTATTTATCAGTGAAGCCTCTAGTGGCGAAAAAACATCAAGAAAATGTGACTTTTCGTAATGATTAATCATCCTCATCGGATTCGCAATTTTTGCATGTATAATAGCTCTTTTTTATAGCAGCGCATTTTAAATGCACAAACCGATCGCAGCCACCGTTGCATTTTATCGAATTGGCTTTTGTCAATTTTGGTGGCAGATTACAAAAGGTGACCCACAACCGGTAACGGCAGCCATCCCTTAAGTGACTGGCAAAATTCTCGTGGCGAAAAATTTTGAGCAAACTCGATATAAAATCGGAAAATTTTACGCAAATACTGCATAACACTCACCTCTTTGCAATATTTCATTTCGCTTTATCACACTCGCAAAATCTTCAGAAATTACTTTATTGAAAATTTCATCGTCAATTTTTTTTGTTTTGTTGTAGCTGCGGGTCAGATGCGCCCTTTCACTTCAGTGTTTGCACTAATACTGTCTATTGTCAATGTACACATAACCTCATACTCAGATCTATCATATTTTATAAACTTAAAAAAATACAAGGGGTGGCCCACAGCCGGTTACATTACCCTACACAAGAAGACCGCTTTCAAAACGTTTCGCGTACACAGAACTAATTATGACTCACGTCTGCTCTCTCGGACGATTCGAGCGCTACTGAATCGCCTTGGCAATTGCGCCGTAGTCCTTTAAATGTACTGTCATTAAAAAAAAAAAAAGTTCAAAAATCTCTAATAGTATCAAGAGAAGCAAAAGAGAATCAATAGTTCGACTGATCCATGGCATTAAATGGAAAGCATAATCTGTAAAGTATCTACTTAACTCTTCTTTATAATTAAAATATATAAAGTACAGTTTGCAATGCACGTGATCTGCAACTGAGAATTGAAAGGCTATATTCAAATAAAAATGCTGTAATTTCCAAACTAAACTCAAAAATTGTTAATCAAAAATGAATAACTAGCTTGAACAAACTATTATAATCGAAAATTACGGACCTGCATCCAAATCCTCAGAAATATGTAACAAAAGTTGTAATTCCGACATAAATTTCTAAGATTGTACGTACCCATAGGATCAGCGATGATCATGGCGGCATAGAATGAATACAAAATAATAATTCTCATTTTCTTTATTTTTTCGGATCTGACACGATGAAGAGAAGTTAACTTTTAATATTTTGCAATTACTACCAAGGACAGCTCTTATCGGCGACAAGTCATATATCTGACTTTGCTAGTTTATTTTTCAAGTTCTCAAAACTTTTCAAAAAAACTTTTTGAGGATCTGAATTGAAATATTTTGCGATAAAAATTAATATAAATTCTATGAAATATAAGTTGTTATAAAAATATAGAATACTCTGTAATATTTTTATTAGATAGCTTTGATACAAAATTTGTGTTGAACTGAACTGACACGCTTGAAATCTGACAAAAAAATCTTGAATAAGTTCTACATTCGTCAAGGCGATCTGAAAAATAATTTTGATACCTGTTCAGTCGCAAGTTAATGTAAAAATGTATCTTTATTATTTAGACGTGCTTGGAAAACCGTCTGAAAGATTACCATTTAATTTGTAAATTTACAAGTGGAAACTAGTCACCATACTTCGTTTATTTTATTAAATGTTTTAAAATAGTTCAGATAAATCCGAAAATAATTAAGCTCTTTGTGATCATATATCAACAAAAGCTTAAAAAGCTCAAATTGAGAAGATGCCTCCAACCCGCAATTAAGATTGTAAGCAACGGTTCATTTCACCCGCACTTCCAAGTTCTTACCTCTGAAACCTAGTCCCGAATTAGTTCTCACCATCACATAAAAATTTAAATGTAATTTTTATTTAACCCTTTGTTTAGTGGTATGTGAACTGCCGTTAACTTATTGATTTCCAAAATAAAAGGGATACTAAAAATCTGCCTGCTTAAGCGCACGTGACATTTGAGAAAAGTAGCAAGTTCGCCCGAGTCGAACTATTGATTCTCTTTTGCTTCTCTTGATACTCTCTTGATTCTCTTTTGCTTCTCTTGATACTCTTTTTATTCTCTTTTGCTTCTCTTTATACTCTCTTCATTTAATGAAAGTACATTTAAAGGACTACGGCGCAATTACCAAGGCGAGTCAGTAGCGCTCGAATCGTCGGAGACACCAGAGGTGAGTCATAATGAGTTCTGTGTACCCGAAACGTTTTGAAGCGGTCTTCTTGAGTAACCATCCAAAGGGACCACTGATGTCCTATACAGTCGCTGCTAAATACATCAAAAAGTCGAAAACGTTCGTGAAGAAGTGGGTTGAGCGTTATAAAGCCAATAAAAAACACCCCGTGAAGGTCCATGTTTGGGGATGCTTCTCACAGCGCGGTTTTGGGTGTTTAGAGCTCTTCACCGAGAACTTGAATGCTCAGAAAATGCTCCAAATATATGAACGTGGTCTTCTAAGGTCTGCTACAAAGATGTTTGGAACCGATACGGCCGATTGGATCTTACAAGAAAATAACGACCCGAAACATCGAAGCCGTCTCTGCACCGCCTGGAAAACAGAAAATGGCATCACAACTTTGGACTGGCCATCACAGTCCCCCGATGCGAATCCAATCGAAAACGTCTGGAGTGTTTCAAAGAGGAAGCTTGCGGGAAAACGTGTGTTCACCCTGAAACAGCTCTCGCAAAAAATCAAGAAGTTATGGCAAGAATTACCAACCGACTACGCTGAAAAATTAGTGGAAAGCATGCCGAAAAGGTGCCAGGCCATTCTGGACAACGATGGGGACTGGACTATCTATTAGATAGTAGCGCCGTAGTCCTACGAGAGTACTTTTATTTAAAAAACTAAAACGTTTCAAAATCTCTGATAGCTTTCGAAAAATCGAGGACTCGCTCTTGTTGAACCCTTTTCATTCTGATACTTTAGGGTATGTGATGCGTAATGACGTCACAAATGACCAACCATTTTATATTATTTATATTCATCGGGTTGATTAGGACAGAAATGTAAGTATAATCATAAAATTGTAGGCAACAATGAGGAATCCATTAAAAAATCAATCTCCGGTACCATTTGGATTTTTATTGCGAAAAATAAAACTTTTCAAAATTAATGTTTTCAAAACAAAATTCGTCATGTACCAGACATTGATACTTTGACACATTCCTCATTATTTTCCAAAAGTCTGCTACTATATTTTCGTTTCTCTCTTAATCAACACGATAAATATAAATAATAATAAACCGTTGCTAATTCCTGACGTCATTAGGAATTATATAGTTTAAACATGGAGAATCATAGAGGAGGTAAGGAGAATCTTCGTTGCTACTCTTTAAGATCCTTCAAGGTGCAGAAACGGAAATATCTGCAGGAGAAGAGCACCAACAGAGGATCAAAATTACATTGATTTAAACAGCTAATACGCCTCTTTTGATTCTCTCAAGTCCTCGAAAATGGAGCATCTTAGAGAATCAATAGTTCGACTCGGGTCATGGGACAATTCGGTCAAGTTTCTACATTTTTGTGTCAAAGATACATAAAATTTTTATTTCAAAATTTGGGAAATTGTAGAGAAGGTGAAAACGGATGTAGATAGACAACTTTTTGTTCTGATAATGGAAAAAAGAATTCCAAGATATTTTCTGAAATTGAACTTTTTTTTATTTTCGAAACCAAATATAGTCTATCTACGTCCGTTTCTAACTTTTATACAATTTCCCAAATTCAGAAAACACAATTTTATTTACTTTGAACATAAACATGTAGAAAACTAAAATCAATCAAATTTTCTAATTTTGGGAATATCACAGGACCTTAAGACCATGCGTGATAAATGAATTTTCAGTGGTGAATTGACAATGAATAGATAGGGTAATACTATTGAAAGTTGCGAAAAAGAATTGGAAAATAAAATTTAGACACACCAAGCAGAATTTTTACGTTTGCAAACTTTTTTTCCAACTTTTAATAAAGGGTTTTCCAATAGGGACATAACAATTTCGTATATTTATATTCACATCCTTAAACTTTTTTATTGAATTGTCAATGTCAAGGCGTTAGTTAAAGTCAACATTTTCATCATGGTAAAGTTCACGAACTAGCAAAGTTTGAAAATTATTAAAAATTACTACCGAAATTGGCTCTAGCAAAGCTTGAAGAAAATGAAGAATTTCATCGAAAAATCATCTCCAGCGATGAAGCTCATATCTGGATTAATGACTTTGTTAATGAGCAAAATATGCGTTATTGGTCAGCAACAAACCCAAATGTGCTTCTTGAGACACCGTTGCATCCGCAAAAAGTGTCTGTTTGGTGCGGTTTTCATGCCGGAGGTGGGATTGGACCGTATATTTTCGTGGATGAAAACGACCGTCATGTTACCTTCAATGGAGAGCGCTATCGTGCTATGTTGGAAGATTATTTGTGGCCAGAATTGGATGAGCTTGACATCAACGATATGTGGTTTCAACAAGACGGTGCCACTAGCCACACAGCACGCGTCACAATCGGTTTATTGGAAGGCAAATTCGGTGAACGTGTTATCTCGAGAAATGGTCCGGTCGAATGGCCGCCTCGAACATCCGATCTAACGCCATTGGATTTCTTTTTATGGGGCCATATCAAGTCACTGGTCTATGCCAACAAGCCAGCAACTTTAGACGACCTCAAAGACAGCATCTAACGCGAAACTGCCAACGTTCCGGTCGAAATGTGTGTCAGATTGGTATAAAATTGGGTCAAAAGAATCGACCGCTGTAAACGGGCTCATGGTGCTTATATGACCGATATCGTATTTCATTCATAAAAGGTAATGCTTGCACTAAACTGACAATAAATTTGAACTCAGTACCTCAAATATTTCTGTGTTTTATTCATAGATAAAATTGTTATATCCCTATTGGAAAACCCTTTAGTATTATCCTTTCTATTCATTGTCAATTGATAATTGAATTTACACTTTTCACGCTTGGTCTTAGGAAGGCAGTTTTCTTCTTATAATGCTGACATTGTCATTGAAATTATCTGAAATGCGAAAGTCATTCAACATATCAATTTTTTATTGTTGTAGAACTGTACTATTTACATGCAACTCTCACACCTACTGAGGTAGCATTTGCATTATCTTTGATAATCTAGAAAGTATGGCAAAGTATTCATATGTTTTTTTCTAGGGTAGACAATTAATTATTATTTGCAAAACACGCAAAACAAGATGCTTTCAGCACCTAGAAAAGCTGCCTTGAGGACGTACATTTCCGACCGGCGATTTGTTATTATACTCTTTCCTCAATCGCTGCTTTTGTTCTTCCACTTCACTTATATGCAGTGACAATATAGTTTATACTTCTCCAATGCACGCCGTTGACACGCGACCAATGTTTTAAGATGGTGTATAGATATATGAGTATGGCAATTACAGGGTGGGCGATCTAACGTTTAGAATTTGAATCGGCTATAAAAAAAACTTATGGGTATTTTTTCAAAATTATGGTTTTATTACAAAGATTGAACCTTTCCATTTAAGAATGAAACACAACATCATTCAAATGACTTTCGCGGATGGCCTTACAGTACGCCATTCGATTATCCCAATTTTTCAGGACATTTTCGATTGCTTCGGCTTCAGACCCATGAATGAAAATTTCGATTTCGTGTTTCAAGGCCTCAGTCGTCTCTGGATGGTTAGCGAAACACTTACCCTAAACGCCATCCCCACAAAAAATAGTCCAACGGGGTCAAATCACAGCTCCACGGCGGCCAATTCACATCAGAATTTCGGCTGATTATTCGATTTTCGAAAACGGCGCGCAAAAGATCGATTGTTACGTTGGCTGTGTGGCAGGTGTCCCCGTCCCGTTGAATCTAAATGTTGTCCATGTAAACCTCTTCAATATTCGGAAATAAAAATTTGTTGAGCATGGCATGTTAACGCTCGCTATCGATTGTAACGGCGACTCCTTGTTCGTTTTCAATGAAAAATGACCCAACGATGCCACCGTACCAAAATGCAGATCAAACAGTCACTCGTTGTGGGTGTACCGGCTTCTCAATGAGGACTTTTGGATTTTCTGAGGCCCAAATGCGACATTCTTACTTATTTTCCTTATTGACCTTTTGCTCAAACAATCGCAAATGATCTGAAAAATTGGGTTGATCGAATGGGGTACTATAAGGCCAGCCGTGGCAGTCACTTCAATGATCTTGTATTTCATTCTTAAATAGAAAGGTTCAATCTTCTTAATAAAACCATACTTCTGTGAAAATATACATAAGTTTTTTTTTATAGCCGATTCAAATTCCAAACGTTAGATCGCCCACCCTGTAATAAGAAGATGTGCCAGTCTTCATTTGAAAAACTGAACTTACAGTAATAACCATATAAAAAATCGACAAAATGGAAAAATACATACCATTGTGTATTATTCGTTATATCTATTGACAAATACTGAAGTACTCTCTTTCATACACACTTATGTGTATTCAGTTGTATGCGCGTAGTGGGCCGTATCACTGGTGTGCCCTCTCAAGGTTGCTTTCAAGTTCTGGAAGCGCCTTCTAATTGCGCATTTTGCAAAAAATATTGTGTGTGCTAGGGAGTTGGGCCGTTTTTGGGACTCAACCGATATTTCAGTCCTTACCCCAAAAACAGCGCCTTAGCCCCTAGCTACACAGTCTACTATATTGTTGTACTATTAAACTAATGAAATGCAACTCTTATACCTACTGTGGTAGCAATAACATTCTTAATAATCATGAACAACGTCAGAAGTATTTACATTATGTATTGTATATTACTTTGTTTTTAATTCGCGTCGAACCAGCCGAGTCCGATTCACTCCCTATAAACATTTCCTCCCAGGGCACGCTAAAGGAAGTTTCACTTCAAAAACTATATTCATTCAGTGCAACTAATTTCTGTAGTCACAAATTTAACATCACCAAAAAAATACCCTTTTCTTCAGAAATTTTTTGCAATTAGTTGGTTGGGAATTTTTTCAATATCAACTACTGAATTAATTTGCTATAAAATCAAATGTTCCCACAAGGAACTTGGACCCAATTTTTTAAATCAAAATCATACAATAAATATATCACAGTGCATTTTATATTCTTATAACATATTTTATTTCATAGAATTTTTATTAATATTTACTACAAGATCTTTATAAGTTTTCTCTCAGTAAAATATTGATCAGGTACTTATTATAGAGAAATTATTAAATTTTAATGAATTTAAAGTAAGTTCAAGAAGTATTTGTAACCTAAAAATTGAAAATTTATAATTGCCACTGTTTGTAATAAATGTTTGTGAAAAGATATATTTTTACAAGAAACCTGAATAAAATTTTTGAATGCGACAAATTATATGAAAATTATTGAAATTCTTCTCTAATGTCATCGAAGTCCGGTGCTCAAGGATTTTTAATTACGTTACCCAATTTAATATGTCAAAAAACTACCATATGTGCAGTGATTATTGCACTTTTCATATATTACAGAACTATTCTGTAATTCTCATAACATAATGTTTCATAAACATTCCATACTTGGAATTCTATTATTACTGGAATTTTCCAATACTCTCGCATGGATTTTCCTTCAATAATTAATGACATTTTTTACTCCAAGGATTATTTTAAAAACTATTGAACTTTATTGAATTCTTTCATAATTGTTTAGCATCATAACCTGTTAGATTTGGCAAAATCCAAAGAATTCTTTTTCATGTGGAGTGCGTTAAAAAGCGTGTATAAATCAAGAGGTGCTGTGAGAAAAAAAAAATTTTCCAGACAACTATATCAAACAAGAAAGACGCTTGATATATTAATGTCACAGTTTGTCAGTGACTTCATACAAAAAACGGATCACCTGGAGAATATTGAGATTAAATTGCTTTTCAAATTAATTTCAATAATGTTTTTAAGCGAGTGTGCAAACTAACAGAGATAAGGAGGAGATGTCTGCTGAAAATTTTAGTGGTAAAAATTACTGATCATGGATAAACTTGCCTTGGGTCAATAAATAGTTCTCTGAGTCCTATCAGGTACTCATTATATACCTTTTTAGATTGTATTTCACAAGTAAATACAATCTTAACTATATCTAAGATACATGGAACGTCAAGATGTTCAAAAATATAAAAAAAACTTTAACTTTGTGGAATTAAAGTGTAGTAGAACAATGTCATTCGATGAATTTTAGATTGTTTGAAGAGCTCTATTAGAGCTTCTTAAAAACGTACTCCAGTCCTCTTTAATTGAGGTAACCCTTAGAGGTTGTTAGAACCTTGTCGAAGTTTGCGATAATCTATTTTACAAGACGTTACGAAAATCGTGTTTTAGACAACAATTGGGATCGGACATGGAGGCGTGGCTTTCCAAAGTCACGTTGGTCACATGATCCAATATGGCCGAAACTAAGCGTCGAGATGCATTGTTTACATATGTGGTTCTGTTTATTTTTATATTTAACAATGATTTTAACGATTCAAGAAATTTGCCAATAGGCCGAAAGCAATCCGGGAAAAATAAATTTTATCGGGGGACAGAATGTGCAAATGAAATGATTATTTCAACTGAAAGATCAAAATTGTTTAGATTAATATCGAATATTACTTAGCAGGAAATAGAAAATCTTCTTTGGTAAAATGACGTGAACACGCCCTCAAATGGAATTTCAGATCTTTTCTTTTTGTTACTTTCTTCCATACAACCAACACGTCGGTTTTTTCGGGAATGCTAAAATAATTGTCGATTTTGACAAAATTCCGACCGTAGGAGGGAAGAAATGGTAGCTCAAATCTGCATTTTCCAGTGACTTAGACTTACAATTATTTACTGCACATACGAAGCCGCATTTCTTTTTCGAATTAGATGTCAGTTTCGAGTTTTCCATCTTTTGGATATATTTATTAAATGATTTTTTCAATTATTTATCTATCCTTATAATGTCAAACGACACTTGAGAAAACTTCCGATTCTCACCACCAGGTGTCGTGTTGCCAATGTCCGATCCCAATAAAGGTAGTACGAGCAGGGTACGGGGGGGGGGGGGGGGCAGACCGCTGCGAGCGCGCGGTAAAGAGGTGAGATTGATCACGTGACCTCAGCTGTACGTATGGCAACCAAAGCCAGCTAATTTTTCTGAAAAGCTGACCTTTTTTTTATAGCTTTTTAGTAAGTCCGTAAGTACGCTTTTTTTTTAAATTTCTTCGTTAGGGTCTTAGCTTTAAATTAAATAGTCTTTTTTTCATTTTGATCCAAAATTTGGGCGAAAATTATTAAAACATTTCATCTAACCACCACTTTGCCATAAAACCAATGTTTAATATGCTGACTTTTGAAGTCGATTATTTGTTTAAACAATCGGTCAACCCCCTGAATTTTTCAGAATTTGTTTAGTCGTATTCGTGCTACACATAAAGTAAAAATCGAGTCTTTTGTTCGAAGATGTGACCGTGCTTGTACTACCTTTAAAACTCTGCTATTAGAATAGGTAAATAAATATTGCCTAGAGCTCAAGGTTAACAGCTGTAGAAGAGGTATGAAAACCTGTATTTTGGATATTAAAAAATGGGCTAAAAGTGATATTTTTACTGTTGCACCATCGTGTGGGTACCTTTCATCAGAAATTAATCTCATGAAAGAAGTTTCGGATAGAAATTGGAATTAATACACGGGGAAAAATAGTTGAAGTAATTTTACTCAACTTCCGATCAAATTTGGGACATAAGGACAAGTTAGAAGTTATTTATTATCACTGTATTTATTTGTGATATATTAAATATTCAAAAATGAATCAGAGTTGAGTAAAATTCAGAAGTGTAGGGTGAAGTATGAAAGCGTGCATTAAAAATGTTTAAATATATATATTATTACTCGTAGTATAACTATAAAAAACCAATCTTTTATTAAATCACAAAAATAGTAGAGCTTTCCGTTCATTCTACTCCACGTTTCAATCGAGAGTTGAGTAAACCGTGAATCGCAAGATTTATTCCAACAGCTACATCTATTTACGTAGGAAGGAATGAAAGTAATCTGCGCCTTGGGCACACTTGAAAAAATTTTAATTTCAAAAACTTGAATTCTTAAAATTAAATTGATATTATGAAAATTTAAACAAAAAAGTCGATGAGTGTATTACATAAAATATGAAATATCTCATGAATTACTCAAGCAGAATAATAATTTTGGGATTTAATAATTATATTATATATATTAATAATCATAGTTATATTAATTGATCAATTATATTATATATATCAATAATCATAGTTATGATAATTGATTAATTATATTAATTTTCAAAAATATATTATTAATCGTTTATGAAAAAAGTTGATTTATTTTTACTCGAGTAAGGCTAAAAAATTTTATTGACGGCACTTACTCTCACAAGCTCTGAATAACTCATGCAGTCACTATATAAGAAAGTTCCAAGTTTTATATCCCAGCATTGTAAGCAAGCGTGTGCGTGATTCGAAGAAAGCGTATCGTACTACATATAAGTGTAGTTATTAGGTTTATATATGTAAGGTTATATGTTTAAGTGTTACTTGTAATTTGCATTACCCATACCATACCCATTACCATAACCATTTGTAATTTGCATGGTGTGAATGTGTATGTACCGGATGACTATTGGCAGGCTCGAGGTAAACAATTTTTTTTATTTGAGAGAACCATACCATTGCCAGTTCAAATAATACGCCCGATGCTCATTTTACCCAACTACGGTTTGAAGCACCTCAAGCGTCGGTGATATACTTATACATTTCATGTTAACCCACTGACGCATGTTGGTGCCCTGTCGTCGATAACGTTTTACTCAACTCCTTACTATTCCCTATGTAACGCTTATTGTTATTCACTTTGGGTGAATTACGTATATATCAAATTGATTTTACCCGACTAGGATTTAATAGATGTTCAAATGTCTTTATGTCCCAAGCTTAATCGACAGATTTGAGTAAAATTACTTCAACTATTTTTCTCCGTGTATAAAGTATTTTTTATTTCTTTATATAATTGTTGGAAATAGACTCTTCTGAGCACTAGTACAGAACAAGACTTCGTTTTTGAATAAATCTGATGCCTCACAGACGGCAGCTTATATGACCTTTTTTTTCAAAGTTTCTTGAGAAGCGCCGCTGAGCACTTAGGGCCGCACCGAAAAAAGCAATGTGCCAAACTGTTTACTAACTTCAGTAAGTAAGTAAGCAACTTAATCTAAGGCGCCGAGGAGCGAAAGTATCCGACTAGAATAGTCAAGATAAGAAACAATATCATTTTACACAGATGTATGATCCCCATTCTAATTCGGACAATCGTCATGTCACATTTCGTTGAACCAAACAAATTAGCATTTCTTAATAATAAGATTAGAAGTTATCTCAACTATGCTCCTAAATATACTTCATGCGCGAACAACTGTTTTTTCACATATGACATAGCACATAGCGACAATTATTATTCTTCTTCTTTTAAAGATGACTTATGGCGCTTACTAGGTTTATTTTCCATGCCTTGTTCACTACTGTTACTATTTGCTCCTGCTGCTTATTTATGTAATTCCTCAACCAAGCTTCGAATTGCATCTAATACATAATTGATTCTAACAAAATGAAGTATTGTACCTACTGTACTTATTTGTTCACGAATTGTAACTCCAATAATACAATTATCACCAGACATATCGATGATTTTAGTTAGTGGACTACCAAGGTCACCCTGTGCAAAAGTTAAACATATATAAACTACAAGACACAAAAATCACGTGAGTGGGAACTAATCATCAGTACGTTCAGAATATACAAACTAAGTTCCATTTCAACCTAGATCTGTTTTATCTTTTATGTTTTTTTAGATATGCTAAACTCTTTCTAATAAGTTAGTTTCCACAATATCATACTGATTCATAAATTTTATAGTGTATTTACCAAAAGTATAGATTGCTCTGATTTTACTCTTTGTGCACACATGACTTTGCGTCTATAATCTAACTTTATCCTGGTAATATCTCTACAAATTTCTTCGCCCCGAAGGCGTAAAGACGTACAATGTAGTTTATCTAAATTTTTTGAGTTCTTAAAATGGGCATTATTTGGTTCTTTTTTTGTGACAGCACCCCATCCACATACTACAGCATCAGATCTATGTACGCGAATATTCACTGGTTCTTCAAATAAATCCAGAATCTGTACACGCGTATAATCAACAGTATCTGCAAACTAGAATAATGGCTGAAGTTATCAAATAAATATACAAATTTATTAAAAATACAGTAAGCTGCAGAGCAAATGTCTGAATCGAGAAATAAAACATTTTTGAAGATTAGCCCCTTTACCCTGAAGCTGTCTTACATCTTTTGATTTTACCAATTTATTACTAATTAATATGTCATTGTAATTAAATATAAGCTCAAATGAAAGCCTCCATTCAATAAACGGTTATGGAATTTTAGCGCTCCGTTTTGTTGGCCCCTGGCTACTTACAAAAAATCATTCCAATTTCTAGTGGCGCATGGAGGGGGTTGGGGGGGGGGGGCTCTGAGTTAATACTGTTCTGGTCCTCAAAAGCTTCTAGTCCACCACTGACAATTTCAAGATATGAAAAACAGATTTAAGTAGAGATATTAATTGCACGTCTGTTTTCCACGTAAAGAAATCATAGCTTTCAAAGTTTTAGAAAATAATTGAAAAATACGATTTCTTTTAAATAATTTTTTTATTTCACGTTCTAGAAGATAAAACGCAGTTTGTGCAATTAACTGCGACCGGCAGGTCATCCAAAACAAACAATGAAATAAAAATAAAAAATAAAAATTTATGTTTTCTCATACTTATATTCACTTGTGCATTTGATGCTTATCGAGAGCCATATACAACAAAATAAAGAATACATTATGAGTTTGATAAGTGTATGATGCACTTTAATTTTTATCAGGTGAAAAACAGAATCATTGACTGCTTTATAATTCGAGATCAAGGCAAAGTATTCGATAAAAAAACTTTTGACCATTAGAAATAAAATATTTTCATAAATTGTTTATGTCATTTATTTTTGCTTTACTTATTGTAAAAGATGGAGAATGTGATGGGTGGTTCGGTCGTGAATACTTCAGAAAATGGAATGATAGTATTATAAAATAGGAACGAGTGAGAAAAGATACCGACGGATGATGGAAAATTATGTGCAAATATTTCGAGTAGCTTAGAATACTCCAAAGCATGAAATACTCGAAAGATGGCAGTAATGCTACCAATAACCAGCGAGTACTCTGTGAGTAGTGGCGAGTACGACGAATACCGGCAATTACTTGCGTATTTCGAGTTTCTATATTTCCATTCTGTTCATGTGTTTGCCCGCGTGTTTCTATCATAAGCGCTGAGTATACATGCAGGCGCTGCACGCGAGAATATGCATAAAGTGTAAACAGATCAACGTGGTATTTCGAGTTTCTATATATATCTTTGTTTACATTTTTTACACTACAACAGAGAATGCACTATAAATAAACAGCGTTGATAACTATTGGAAACGCATGATACAATTCTAAAGCGACACTTTCTTCTGATGATTCACACTAATTATGATTTTAATCATAGAATACGCTAAATGACGGACAAAAATTTCCATTCAGATAGTAAAAGAAATTATGTTATTAGAGTATTTTACCATCTAGATGGGAACTTTCATCGACAATTTAGCGTATTCTATAAGGATTATTAAGATATTAATACTCAATTGAGAACTTATTTAATCAGATATTTAAAGTTGTTCAATCAACTTACCATTACAACTCCAATTTCGTAATTGTATTTCACACTCATTGTATTAATAAATTTAATTCCATCGAAGTACGCAACTTTGAAAATATTAATTCTTTGTCCGTCGTTTGAATCTAAATCTCCAAATACAGCAGTACCCTTTTGTTTGTGTTCTTTTATGCCAAGTCCCATATACCATGCACATTCACCTGTAGTTAAGAGTAAACGCTCTTTAAACAAGCCTGAACTACAAATGTGAGAATCGTTCAGTTGTAAAGAGGCTACGTGTTTGTATTCGTTATATTTTTCAGGGTGCGCATTTAATATTTTACTTTCCAATTGGGATGGGTTGACTTCTAAACGTGTACCTTAAAAAGAAATTATTATTTATGTATACGTATAATAATTATGTAATTATGCCCTTGTGACAGTATTGTATGATACACACAGAAAAAAGTCTGGTTAAAACAACCAGAATTTGGGTTATTTCAATCCGCAGAAAATGTTACAGAGAGCCGTACTGGTAATTCCGGTTAAAAATGTTAGAAATTCTAGTAAACACTTTTCGGTTTTTTTGATCTTTTATTCCAGTTAATGAAATAAAATTTTCTAGTTGATATCACCGTAATTTTTTTAGTAAAAAATTTCTCGTTACTTTCATGGTTGTATTTCGGTTAATTTAACTAATTTAGTCCATTTAACAATACCATTCTCCTAGTAAAATATATTAAAATACCCCGGTTGAATTCTAACACGACCTTAAAAATATGTAATAATTTAAATAAGGTCAAATTATAGTTTTTGAAATAAAAAACTATATATTTATGTTGAATTATTTTATTTTGTTTATGTTAATATTCAAAATGTATATTTGAATACATCTAAATCCATAATCTATAAATTTCTTTACTATTGAATTTTTCCTTTAAGTTATCTATCACTTACTTAACACCTTGTAAACTTTATTCTCCTTTTTTTTTAAACTTTGTAAAAATAATTCGAGACAGGACGCGAGTTCTTTAAGATTCCTATAGACAAGCTGATAACCGATTTGAAGGTAGAGGCAAGAAATCAGGTTCAGGTAAATTGGTTAGTGAGTCACCTATTAAAAAGTGTCCTGGAGTTAAAGCAGAAAGATCATTTATATCCGATGAAATCGGAGACAGTGGTCTCGAGTTCAAGATTGATTCTATTTCAACAGAAAGTGTATGAAATTCTTCGAATGTAAATAGTGTATTTGAGGCGACTCGGTTAAAATAATGCTTGTAGGATTTTACCCCCGCTTCCCATAATTCTCCGAAATGTGTAGATGATGGGAGGATAAAGTGAAAGTCAATGCCGTTATTGCTAGAAAAATTGTATATATCATTTTGGAATTTTTCAGATTTAAGTAAGACTATAGATTGTGGTTTTCCAAGTCGAGACATAAAACTTCGCACAGTCCCTAGAAACCCTTCCGTGGTCAAATCGCTTACTACTTCGATATAGTATACAAAGTAGTTTGTACCCCAGCATGTTAGCAATAAGAATGGTAATATTTAATTATTAGATCTGTTAGGAAGTTTGATTTAGGCAGAATTATAGGGTATCGTTTGTTCAAAGATAGCTCAGAATTTTTTAGACGACCTCCAACGCGCAATAGTCCGTCTTCACATGTGAAGGGATCTAAATTGTAGATTTTGCTCTTTTTACTCAATGAATTAGCGTTTATTTTACCCTCGATTTCTTTGTAAAAACAAGATTTTTGGACATGTCGGATAATACAGTTCGCTGAGTGCTTCAATTCTATAGCTTTCAAAGAACCTTTATACTGGCGATATTTAGATAATAATCTAAAACAGAAGGCTATTACTCGTTTAAGCTTGTGAATGATGAAAATTCATAAAAAGAATTATGATGTTTATGTATGTATATAAGAAAAAATGCCACAAATATCACAGAAACTAAAGTTTATTACTTTTTAGCATAGAATTTATAAAAATGAAATAACACATAAAAAGAACGTATAAAGAAAACTCTTCGATGAGATCCGATTTATGGTTCTCTCAGGGGAACCTCCTAAAAACCCCGTTTCGGATATTTAAATCATCCGTCGTATTCCACATAATTTAAACTTATTTTTATATGGACATGACAAAAATAATTTTATAGTTTGATGACAGATGAGTCAATAAGAATACCCAAAGCTCGAATATGCCCACATTATAATTTGATTCATAAAATTGAAAATACTCTCTGAATCTGAATCAGTCAAATCTTCACTGATTGAATCAGTGATTTGCCTTTTCACTGATTCATCAGTGAAAAAATATTTTTCACTGTCAAATCAGTCCATTTTCACTGAAATAATCAGTGAAATTTGACTGATTTACAGTAACCTCTTTTTAGCTATTTGAATCAATCAAATTTCACTGGTAATCAGTAGATTTTGACTGATTCAAATTTAAAGAGTAGGATATTAGCGACGGCAATGTCAGAATCATGCTTTAAATGGTGCTAATCGGGGTGATTTCTACACGGGTAGAAAAAAATGCAAGGAAAATCAATAAACATTATATTTCCTAAATTTTATGGAATACTTATAAGGCCATGGATCAATCCGATCACGTGTCCAAATTCCTATAGAAGTTCGTAGAAGATAAGTTTGTTATTTTACAAAATAACTTCCTGAAAATTTGCAAAATACAGGTTTTGCCCCTTGAAAATTTAATCCGCTCAAAAAGTTTCCGTTTTATATACAGGGTGTCCCAAGACTCAAGGTACATATTAATATTTTTGAATTCCAAAAAAAAAAAATGGAATGGAAAATTCTAATACAAAAAATTTGTGAAGTGTATAATTACTGAGTAATTAGCAATTAAAATTGACTAATCATAAAAATGCGTTAGATGGACGACAGTTTATATGCTATTTCTGAGAGAGTGTGAGAATGCAAGTTCAGACCGTATAATTTCCTCTCAGTTTATTTTTGTAAGAGGTATTGATTCTTTGGTGCAACTTCACACTCAAACGAGATTAAAAAATTAACAAGTATCTTTTTCGTAGCTACCAAATTAGAAAAAAATTGCTGGCTGAGTTAATTACCGTACTTAAAAATGTATGCGTTTTAGAATTCTGTACAATCCTGAATTCTTGGTAATCCGCAGAATTCTCTCGAGTTCTGTAGAAACCACTTTAACACCGTCATGCCAGCTTTTAAATATATTTATTTATCATATTCTTAAATTTGGCATAAGAACAGACAACAAAATTCGAGACACTAGCAATTTTGATTTTTTTAGAAAACTTATTTATTTAATATTGACTGAGCAACAAGTTTATAATGACTGTACAAGTAATAATTATAAATCAAAACAAATAAATGAAACGATACTAAGGTACATTACCGATGGTTTTTGTTTTAATTTCTACCACTCCCAGGGCAACGAAGTTGATGAAAAAGAAGTTTCTGTTTTCAATGTCCTAGTAGAGCAGGCGTGAATTTGTTTCGCATCTTAGTAGCAACTCCTGTCTCCCGCAGCGCACGATTTTGCACTAACCAACAAACTTTTTCGTATTGTAAAACAATCAGTGGATTGAAGAAAAATCAAGACATATTGCTTTGAAAAAGAGAAGTCAACTTGCTTTCAAACGAAGCACTTCTCTTTACCAGATTTTTATTCAATCCTGCTCGGGATATATCAATAAAAATTACTTCTTTCTGCTACTACTTCTTCTGTCTGCTTGTCGTTAAGACGCGACGGCAACAGTCTAATGCCACTAATTCACTTTTGTGAAAATTTCTACTAATTATTAGTGAAATTTCAGTATTTGGTTTAGCAATTCTGAAAATTTCACTGAAGTTTTAGTAAACAGTATCTAATAATTAGTGGCAATTTTCCGAACTGGGAACATATCAGTTTGATTCTTGAGCTTAAGAACTTCGCAAAGCACTTTAGAAGTAGGTGTTTTTTCCGTTCAAATCAATTATTTATTCATTTCCTGGGATCATGAGAAATTAAAAAGAGTTTTATAAGAAATTACTCAAATTCAGCAAAATTCGTAAGAATTTGTAGGATTTATGAATTTTTCAATTTCAACAATTTATTGCATATTTTCATAGCTTGAAAAGTATTTGGACGTTTTTAAATTAATTCAAACGCGTTGAAAGGTATTCCACTGAATTCGTGACAACAATGCAGAATTCGAATAACGAGTACATCTTCATTCACTGGTAGCTGAGCCATCGACCTATCTTGACTCATTGAGTAAGAATTACGAAAATTACGAGAAATTTAGTACAATTCGGAGGAATTTACAGCATTCAAAAACCTTGAAATTCCAAATAATCAGATGTATCCAAAAGTGTTCAAGCTAATTCAAAGATGTTAAAGGGATTTCTAAAGAACTCAAAAGAATTCTGCGAAAATGCCAAGAATTCAGGATTGTACAGAATTCAAAAACGCATACATTTTTAAGTACGGTAATTAACTCAGCAAGCAATTTTTTTCTAATTTGGTAGCTACGAAAAAGATACTTGTTAATTTTTGATTCTCGTTTAAGTGTGAAGTTGCATTTTTATGATTGGTCAATTTTAATTGCTAATTACTCAGTAATTATACACTTCACTAATTTTTTGTATTAGAATTTTTCATTCCATTATTTTTTTGGAATTCAAAAATATTAATATGTACCTTGAGTCCTGGGACACCATGTATAAGTGGTATACAAAAAGTTAAATTGGTTTTCCTACAAACTTGCAGTTGTAAACGAAGACAACGATGATGACTAATTTATAATTGAAAAAAAATTGAATGCTTGGCAAATGTTCAGCCACTTATGAAGTATGAAGTGCTATGAAAGTACAATCAACCGTCTATATTTGTAAAAACTCGATGGTAAAAAAATATATTTTGGTAGGAAAACCAATTTTACATTTTGTATACCACTTTTATTTAAAACGGACAGTTTTTGAACGGACTAAATTTTTTAACGGGCAAAACTTTATGAAAAAATGTAACGAAAATGTAAGTATTGTAATGCAAAATAACTGCTAAAAATTGTTTGTTATCCAGAAATCTAAGTTAATTACTTATTTAATTTACGATCTTTTCTTATTATTTGTGCTTATTAAAATTTCAAAAAGTAAAGTAAATGGAGGACGATTTGAGGGTATTTTCGATGTCATGTATGGTAAAATGAGTATGTTAGTTTTATCAAAGAGAATTTAATTTAACCTGTATATTCGAAAATTGTTCAAGAATACGAAAAGATATTTTTAGCAGCACTATTTCGACTTGCGAAAAACGACAGTCAACCATTTGTTCACCGATCATTTAAAAATTTCGATCTTTCGCAACAAAAAAAATTCGCAAAATATTTTGCAAAATGTTTGCAAAAATTTCAGAAGTAAACCGTGTTAGAGATTGATTACCAAATGAAATTGTATTTTTCATTTGTCTACTGTTATTATAAAATGTGCTTTAATAGTAAGATGTTGGAAGAATGCGTATTTTGATGGTTTTAATTTTTTTTTATCCCCGTCCACACCTTGCAAAAATCGGCAAAAATTCTGTTTTAATCATCGATAGGTAATTAATGAATAGAATAATTCAAAAGAGTGAACGCGCAATTCAAAAATGAACAAAATTGCGTGCAAAAATTTTCACAATTTTTTGCATCGCGAATTATGCATCAAAAAATCTGCAAAAATTTACAAATGTGTCTTCTATTGGAAAAAACAACCCTGGTTTTTTTCAAAATTTTCCTATGATTAGTTTAGCTAAAAAAAGAAAAAAACGAAAATGGTAAAATCCGCCATTACTCATTTAAAACGGCAGATAATGATCTGAAAATTTGACAAAATAATCTCTTGCCCAACCCCTTCCATAATGTTAATGCGAAATTTGATTTGGTTTTAAGGCCGACTTCATATGGAAACCCGGCTATGCCCTTTCTAAGATTGTACGTACCCATAGGATCAGCGATGACCATGGCGGCATAGAATAAATACGAAATGATAATTCTCATTTTCTTCATTTTTTCGGGTCTGACTCGATGAACAGAAGTTCAGTAAAAAGTCAACTTTTTATATTGTCCTATAACTACGAAGAGCAGCTCTTATCGGGGACAAGTCATAAATCTTACTTTGTTAGTTTATTCTTCGAGTTCTCAAAACATTTTAAACAAACTTATTCGGTATCTGACTACAAATATTTCGCGATAAAAATTAATATAAAATCTATAAAATATAAGTTGTTATAAAAATATAAATTACTCTATAATTATTTTTATTAGATAGCTTTGATACAAAATTCGTGCTCATCTGAAGTCACATGCTTGAGATCTGACGAAAAAATCTTGAATAAATTCTACATTCGTCAAGGCCATCTGATGAATAATTTTAATACCTGTTGAGTTGCAAGGAAATGTAAAAATGTTTCTTTATTATTTAATCGTGCTTGGAAAACCTTCTGAAAGGTTACCATTTAATTTGTAAATTGACAAGTGGAAACTAGTCGCCATACTTCGTTTATTTTATTAAATGTTTTAAAATAGTTCAGATAAATCCGAAAATGATTAAGCTCTTTCTGATCATATATCGACAAAAGCTTAAAAAGCTCAAATTGAGAAGATGCCTCCAACCCGCAATTAAGATTGTAAGCAACGGTTCATTTCACCCGCACTTCCAAGTTCTTACCTCTCAAACCTAGGCACGAACTAGTTTTCACCATCACATCTAAATTTAAATGTAATTTTTATTTAACCCTTTGTTTACTGTTATGTGAAGTGCCGTTCACTTATTGATTACCAAATGAAAGGGATACTAAAAATCTGCCTGCTTAAGCGCACGTGACATTTAAGAAAGTAGGAAGTTCATGGGACAATTTGGTCCAGTTTTTACATTTAACAGATTTAACAGATTTAACAGACAATGAACATCCTGGTGCAGCGAAAAAGATCGAAGACGAGGAATTGCAGGCGTTATTGGATGAAGACCAAACCCAGTCGCAACAACAAATGGCACAAACACTAAATGTGACCCGAGGAGTAATTTGCCAACGTTTAAAAGCCATGGGATAAACGAAAAGTATGGAAAATGGGTACCAAACCAACAGAACGATAGACAAATGGAAAATCGAAAAACCATTTGTGAAATGCTGCTTCAACGGTTCGAAAGGAAATCTTTTCTGCATCGAATTTTCACGGGGGACGAAAAATGGATTTAATTCGAAAACCCGAAGCGGAAAAAATCATGGCTTTCACATGGTGAGGTCGGCCGATCGACTCCGAGGCCAAATCAATTTGGCCGTAAGACAATGCTCTGTGTTTGGTGGGACCAGTGTGGTGTGGTGTACTTCGAGTTAATAAAACCTGGTGAGACGGTGAATACGGATCGCTACCGACAACAAATTATCAATTTGAATCATGCGTTGATCGAAAAACGGCCGGAATGGGCCCGAAGACATGGCAAAGTTATCCTACAACATGACAACGCACCGTCTCATACCGCTACAGTGGTGAAGAACACATTAAAAGCATTGAATTCGGAAATATTATCGCACCCGCCGTACTCTGCAGACCTCGCCTCTGCCGACTATCACCTTTTCTCATCGATGGGACACTCACTTGCAGAGCAGCGTTTCGCCAATTTTGAAGAAGTCGAAAAATGGCTCGTCGAATGGTTTGCCTTGACAGAGAAGAAGTTTGTTTGGAATGGTATCCATGATTTGCCTAAAAGATGGGCAAAATGTGTAAAATCCAATGGTCAATACTTTAAATAAAAACCGGCAAACTTCAACTAACACCCCTGGTATAGTCTATCTACGTCCGTTTCTAACTTCTATACAATTTCCCAAATTTCGAAAACACAATTTTATTTACTTTGGACATAAACATGTAGAAACCAAAAATCAATAACATTTTCTAATTTTGAAAATATCACATGACCTTAAGACTAAGCGTGAAAAATGAATCTTCAATTGTGAATTGACAATGAATAGATAGGGTAATACTATTAAAAAGTGGAAAAAAGAATTGGAAAATAAAATTTAGACACACCAAGCAGAATTTTCACTTTTGCAAACTTTTTTTCCAACTTTTAATAGTATTACCCTATCTATTAATTGTCAATTCACAATTGAAGTTTCACTTTTCACGCTTGGTCTTAGGCAGGCAGTTTTGAGATTGAAATTATTATTGAAATTATCTGAAATGCGAAAGTCATTTAAAGAATCAATTTTTTATTGTTGTAGAATTGTACTATTTACATGCAACGCCGTTTATACGCGATCAGTGTTTTAAGATGGTGCATAGTTATGCGAGTATGACAATTACAGGGTGGGCGATCTAACGTTTGAAATTTGAATCGGCTATGAAAAAAAAACCAATGCATATTTTTTCAAAATTATGGTTTTATTACAAAGATTGAACCTTTCCATTTAAGAATGAAACACAACATCACTTTCACGGATGGCCTTACAGTACCCCATTCAATTAACTCAATTTTTCAGTACATTTTCGATTGCTTCGGCTTCAGACCCATGAATGACAATTTCGATTTCGTGTTTCAAGGCCTCAATCGTCTCCGGATGGTTAGCGTAACACTTACCCTAAACGGCTCCCCCACAAAAAACAGTCCAACGGGGTCAAATCACAGCTCCAAGGCGGCCAATTGACATCAGAATAACGGCTGATAATTCGATTTTCGAAAACGGTGCGCAAAATATCGATTGTTACGTTGGCTGTGTGAAAAATGGCCCCGTCCTGTTGAATCCAAATGTCGTCCATGTCAACCTCTTCATTTATCGGAAATAAAAATTCGTTGAGCATGGCATGGTAACGCTCGCTATCGATCGTAACGGCGACCCCTTTTGATCGTTTTCAAAGAAAAATGACCCAACGATGACACCGTACCAAAATGCACACCAAACAGTCACTTGTTGTGGGTGTACCGACTTCTCAATAAGGACGTTAGGATTTTCTGAGGCCCAAATGCGCCAATCTTGCTTATTTTCCTTATTGACCTTTTGTCCAAACAATTGCAAATGTACTAAAAAATTGCGTTCATCAAATGGGGTGCTGTAAGGCCAGCCGTGGAAGTGACTTGAATGATGTTGTGTTTCATTTTTAAATAGAAAGGTTCGATCTTTCTAATAAAACCGTACTTTTGAAAAAATGTCCATAAGTTTTTATTTTTTATAGCCGATTCAAATTCCAAACGTTAGATGGCCCACCCTGTAATAAGAAAATGTGCCAGTCTCCATTAAAAAAACTGAACTTACAGTAATTAACATATAAAAAATCGACAAAATGGAAAAATATGTACATGATATTGTGTATTATTCTTGATATCTATTGACAAAAACCGAAGTACTCTCCCTCACTCACTTATGTGTATTCAGTCGTATGCACGTGGTGGGCCGTATTACAAATTTACCCTCTCATGGTTGCTTTGAAGTGCTGAAAGCACGTTCTAAGTGCACATTTCGCAAAAAATATTGTGTGTGCTACGGAGTTAGGCCGTTTTTGGGAATCAACCGATATTTAAATCCTCACCCCAAAAACAGCGCCTTAGCCCCTAGCTACACAATCTACTATATTGTTGTACTATTAAACTAATGAAATGCAACTCTTGTACCTACTGTGCTAGCAATAACATTCTTAGTTATCATGAACAACGTCAGAAGTATTTACATTATGTATTGTATATTACTTTGTTTTTAATTCGCGTCGAACCAGCCGAGTCCGATTCACTCCCTATAAACATTTCCTCCCAGGGCACGCTAAAGGAAGTTTCACTTCAAAAACTATATTCATTCAGTGCAACTATTTTCTGTAGTCACAAATTGCACATCACCAACAAAATACCTTTTTCGTCAGAAATTTTTTGCAATTAGATGGTTGGGAATTTGTTTGATATCAACTATTGAATTAATTTGCTATGAAATCAAATGATCCCACAAGTAACTTGGACCCAATTTTTTAAATCAAAATCATGCAATTAATATATCACAGTACATTTGATATTTTTATGACATATTATATTTTATAGAATTTTGATTAATATTTACTACAAGATCTTCATAAGTTTTCTCTTAGTAAAATATTGATCAGGTACTTATTATAAAGAAATTATTAAATTTTAATGGAATTACAGTAAGTTCAAGAAGTATTTGCAACCTAAAAATTGCAAAATTTTTAATTGCCACTGTTTGTAATACATTTTTGTGAAAAGAAATATTTTTACAAGAAACTTGAATAAAATTTTTAAATGCGAAACATTATATGAAAATTATTAAAATTCTTCTCTAATGTCATCCAAGTCTGGTGCTCAAAGATTTTTAATTACGTTACCCTATTGAATATGTCGAAAAACTACCATATATGCAAATATGATTGCACTTTTCAAATTTTACAGAACTATTCTGTAATTCTCATAACATGATGTCCAATAAACATTCCTTGTCTGGAATTCTATTTTTACCGGAATTAAATACTCCAATACTCTTGCATGGATTTTTCTTCAATAATTGATGACATTTTTTACCCCAAGGTTTATTTTAAAAACTATTGAACTTTATTGAATTATTTCATAATTGTTTAGCATCATATCTTGTTCGATTTGGCAAAATTCAAAGAATTATTTTCCACGTGGAGTGCGTTAAAAAGCGTGTATAAATCAGGAGGTGCTGTGAGAAAAAAGTTCTTTCCAGACAACTATATCAAACAAGAAAGACGCCTGATATATTAATGTCAAAGTTTGTCAGTGACTTCATACAAAAAACGGATCAACTGGAGAATATTGAGATAAAATTGCTTTTGAAATTAATTTCAATAATGTTTTTAAGCGAGTGGGCAAACTGACAGAGATCAGGAGGAAATGTCTGCTGGTGTTAGTAGTGATACGAAAAATTGAAACTTTTACTGGTAAAATTACTGATCATGAATAA
Organism: Diplolepis rosae; assembly: GCA_030998225.1. Taxonomy (NCBI): domain Eukaryota; kingdom Metazoa; phylum Arthropoda; class Insecta; order Hymenoptera; family Diplolepididae; genus Diplolepis; species Diplolepis rosae. Next base: position 9,528,716 of record JAPYXD010000680.1, read on the forward strand.
ACTTGCCTTGGGTCAATAAATAGTTCTCTGAGTCCTATCAGGTATTCATTATATACCTTTTTAGATTGTATTCCACAAGTAAATACAATCTTAACTATATCTAAGATACATGGAACGTCAAGATGTTCAAAAATATACAAAAAATTTAACTTTGTGGAATTAAAGTTTATTATAGATCAAATTGGCCGCTAATTCAACCATTTTTGGAGTCTAGAAGACGATCGAAGAAAAGCATCTACAAGACGTCTTTATGCTGTCTTTTAGAGCAATATCATTCGATGAGTTTTAGATTGTTTGAAGAGCTCTATTAGAGCTTCTTAAGGGGGTAGAACACAGTGACGGGCATGTTTTGTGGTTCATTTTCATAAATTTATTGCTAACTAAATAATGATGTTACGCCACTATTTTTTTTGTTTTATTATCTTCCATACTTATCAAAAATGTTTAAAAAATTTTTTGTTAAAAAAAAAACTTTTTGATATATGCTGCTTCGCGCATCCCTATGATTTTCGCGCATGGTTGGATGGTGTACATGATTCTGCGAAAACCAGTCGTCTGGAACAAAAACATAAAATATGCTCATCATCTATATTGTATTGGCTATCGTGTCACGTAGCCTTTTTTTAGCATTTTTTGGCAACGAGAAAAAAATTTCTGAATTGAACATACGTTTTTTGGACCAAAATTTCATGTTATGATTGTTTATAATTATTGAACAAAACAAGATATTCGCAAAATCCTACGTAACGCCAGAGGCTCTCATCCATAGAGTAAGTGTGTCAAATTTCAAGTCGATGCGTTAATTAGATCTTGAGATATCATGTACACCGTTTTGAAAAACATCATTTAGAGAAAAACGCGTTTAATCATTGGCAATAACGCATTTCAGAGCATTTCGGGGCACTCGAGTGATAACTCGAAATTTCAAAGAAAACGACTTCCGGTCGGCATAGGATCTTTTGTCCCTTATTCTAGAAGGCCAAAAGGATCTTTTAAGCCAATAAAAAAAAAGACTTTTTTGAAAATTTTCTGTGATCTACCCCCTTAAAAACGTACTCCCGTCCTCTTTAATTGGGGTGACTCTTAGAGGTTGATAGAAGCTTGTCGAAGTTCGCGATAATCTATTTTACAAGACGTTACGAAAATCTTGTTATAGACAACAATTAAGATAGTACGACCAGGGTACCGGGTGGGGATAGACCGCTGCGGTCGCGCGGTAAAGAGGTGAAGTTGATCACGTGAGCCCAGCTGTACGTATGGAAACCAAAGCCAGCTAATTTTTCTGAAAAGCTGACCTTTTTTTTATAGCTTTTTAGTAAGTCCGCAACTACGGTTTTTTTTTAATTTCTTCGTTAGGGGCTTAGCTTTAAATTAAATAGTCTTTTTTTCATTTTGATCGAAAATTTGGGCGAAAATTATTAAAACATTTCATCTAACCACCACTTTGCAATAAGACCAATGTTTAATATGCTGACTTTTGAAGTCGATTATTTGTTTAAACAATCGGTCAACCCCCCTGAAATTTTCAGAATTTGTTTAGTCGTATTCGAGCTACACATAAAATAAAAATCGAGTCTTTTGTTCGAATATGTGACCGTCCTCGTACTACCTTTAAAACTCTGCTATAGAATAGGTAAATAAATATTTCCTAGAGCTCAAGGTTAAGAGCTCTAGAAGAGGTATGAAAATCTGTATTTTGGATTTAAAAAATGAGCTAAAAGTGATATTTTTACTGTTCCACCATCGTGTGGGTACCTTTCATCAGGAATTAATCTCATGAAAGAAGTTTCGAATAGAATTTGGAATTAAAATGGAGTATTTTTCATTTCTTTATATAATTTTTGGAAATAGACTCTTCTGAGCACTATTACAGAACAAGACTTCGTTTTTGAATAAATCTGATGCCTCACAGATGGCAGCTTATATGACCATTTTTTCAAAGTTTCTTGAGAAGCGCCGCTGAGCACTTAGGGCCGCACCGAAAAAAGCAATGTACCAAACTGTTTACTAACTTAAATAATTAAGTAAGCAACTTAATCTAAGGAGCCCAGGCGCGAAAGTATCCGACTAGAAGAGTCAGGATAAGAAACAATATTATTTTACACAGAAGTATGATTCCCATTCTAATTCGGACAATCGTCATGTCACATTTCGTTGAACCAAACAAATTAGCATTTCTTAATAATAAGATTAGAAGTTATCTCAACTATGCTCCTAAATATACTTCATGCGCGAACAACTGTTTTTTCACATATGACATAGCACATAGCGACAATTATTATTCTTCTTCTTTTAAAGATGACTTATGGCTCTTACTAGGTTTATTTTCCATATCTTGCTGATCAGTGTTACAATTTTCTGCTGCTGCTTGCTGCTGTAATTCCTGAACCAAGCTTCGAATTGCATCTAATACATAATTGATTCTAACAAAATGAAGTATTGTACCTATTGTACCCATGTGTTCACGAATTGCAACTCCAATAATACAATTATTACCAGACGTATCGATGATTTTAGTTAGTGGACTACCAAGGTCACTCTGTGCAAAAGTTAAAAATATATAAACTACATTACACAAAATTTACGTGAGTGGGAACTAATCATCGGTACCTTCAGAATATACAAACTAAGTTCCATTCTAACTTAAATCTGTTTCATCTTTTATGTTTTTTGAATATGCTGAACTCTTTCTAATAAGTTATTTTCCAAAAAATCATACAGATTCATAAATTTTATAGTGTATTTACCAAAAGTATAGATTGCTCTGATTCTACTGGTTTTCCACACATCACCTTGCGTCTATAATCTAACTTCATCCTGGAAATCCCTCTACAAGCTTCATTGCCCCGAAGGTTTAAATACATACAATGTGGTTTTTCTGAATGCTTTGAGTTCCTAAAAAGGACATTTGTTGGTTCTTTTTTTGTGACGGCGCCCCATCCACATACTACAGCATCAGATCTATGTACGCGAATATTCACTGGTTCTTCGAATAAATCCAGAATTCGTACACGCGTATAATCAACAGTATCTGCAAGCTAGAACAATGACTGAAGTTATCAAATAAATATACAAATTTATTACAAATACAGTAAGCTGTAGAGCAAAGTTGACTAAATAATTTTTTGAAATCATCTTAATACTTATAACTTTTTAATAATGATAACTTATTTAATCAGGTATTTAAAGTTTTTCAATCAACTTACCAGTACAACTCCAATTTCGTAATTGTATTTCATATTCATTGTATTAATAAATTTAATTTCATCGAGGTACGCAACTTTGAAAATATTTATTCTTTGTCCGTCCTTTGAATCTAGATCTCCAAATACAGCAGTACCCTTTTCTTTGTTGTCTTTCATGCCAACTCCCATATACCATGCACATTCACCTGTAGTTAAGAGTAAACGCTCTTTAAACAAGCCAGAACTACAAATGTGAGAATCGTTCAGTTGTAAAGAGGCTACGTGGTTGTATTTGATATGTTTTTCAGGGTACGCATTTAATATTTTGCTTCCCAATTGGGATGAGTTGACTTCTTTACGTGCGCCTTAAAAAGAAATCATTATTTATGTATACGTATATTAATTATGTAATCATGCCCTCGTAGAAATATTTCATAACACACTCAGAAAAAAGTCTGGTTAAAACAACCAGAATTCCGTCTATTTCAACTGGAAGAAAATGTTTCGGAGAGCCATACTAGTAGTTCCGGTTAAAAATGTTAGAAATTCTAGTAAACACATTTCGGTTGTTTTGATCTTTTATTCCAGTTAATGTAATAAAATTTTCAAGTTATATCACCGTAATTTTTTTAGTAAAAAATTTCTCGTTACTTTCATGGTTATATTTCGGTTAATTTAACTAATTTAGTCCATTTAAGAATACCATTCTCCTAGCTAAATTTACTAAAATAGCCCGGTTGAATTCTAACATGACCTTCAAAATATTTAATAATTTAAACACGTGCAAATTATGGTATTTGAAATAAAAAAATCTACCCGCTTGGCGGGCACATTAAGGAAACGATTTTGCAGAACAACGCTTATTTCGTATCTCACATATTTTGGGGAAAAAATCGAATTTTTTTAATATTAAAAATCAAAACATAAAATATACATCCTGTCGAGAAATTTCTCGATAAGAATGTGTAGACCTTATTTAGCCAAACAATTTTCATCTAAAAGGTTTTTTTAATCTCACATATTTTGTGTAAAAAATGGAATTTTTAAATTTTAATCGTATTTTTTGGAATTGAAACGAAGAATATATGTTTTATCAGAAACTGTGTCAAACAAAACTTGTAGATCTTTTTGAAGCTAACAACTTTGTATTCTTACGTTTTTTTCTTATTTTACATATTATTGTTAAAAAATTGAATTTTGGATTTTCAATAGTTTTTTTTTTAATTAAAAAGAAAAATATGCATCTTATGAAAAAATGTTACAATTCAAATTTGTAGGTCTTTATTTATTCAATAATATTGTATCATAACGTTTTTTCGTATCTCGTATAATTTAACTGGAAAATGGAATTTTGATATTGACTTTTTTCGAATTTGAATATGCTGTAATATTTCTAATTTTGATTTAATCAAAAAATGTTATCAGGATAATTTTTAGAGATTTATGAGCACTATCTAAAACCAGTATTAAAATTTTTAATTTTTTCAAAAAATTATTTTCAAAAACACAAAAGTGGTGCTCAACCCCTCAATTTTGATTGGATGTGGCTGGTTAACGAACTTGACCTTACTTTTTCGGCTCCGATAAAGTGTACAAAAGCTCAATTCAATCTGATAATTCTATCGAGAGTTATGCCGCACACGACCTACAGCCAGACAGACAGACAGACACTTTCGTAAAAACCATTTTTTCTGACTCAGGGGGTCTCAAAACGTAAAGATTTGATGAAAATTTCGAAAGTCATTTTTCACATAAAATCAATACCTTCTCAGCCATGATGAGAATGTAAAAATATATATTTATTGTTGAATTATTTTATTGTGCTTATGTTAAAATTTTTTTTTTTTTTTTTTTGGTGAGGAGGAAAAATGGCGAAATCTTTAATAGACATTGTACAGGACTCTCCTAGGACGGGACTAGGCATACCTGTTAAAACCAAAAAAACCCCTCTCTCGAACCAATACCGCACCCGCGGAAAAGCCTTTCGGCTTCAAACTCCACGGGTGGTTAGATCCAGCTTAAAGTCGCGTGCGACTCTCCCGTCATCCGTTCACCCGGGACTCCCATCCGCGGTCACACGCCCGTTAGGCAGACTGACTAGCCGCGCCAGTAAGGGGAGGAATAAAGCGAGTCATCCCCTGAACGACGCTGACAGCCACGTCCGCCCAAGACGCAAGACCGCGGGTGCAGGCCCCGATGCGATTTCTACTGGCCCCAGTTGTTGTCGCGCTCTACACGCCCATCGAGCTTCCTCTTCTTCATCACCACGGTGACGAATGACTAGATAAGTGTCCATTTTTGTTAAGACTGAAGCATGAGAAGGTCCATCGTGTCAGGTGTGAGTTGCGCGCCCACTTCCCGACCGACAGCCTCTCTCGCCACGCCCCACATGGCACAGAAAAAGAATGTGTGTGAATGAGCAACACATCGGCCCTACTCTCCCTGGCAGTCTGCATCAGAATGTTCTGGGCTTCCTTTCCTCTCCCGAGGTTGCGCTACAGGAACTTCAATTTCTGCCTCTCAACCTCCGGAGCTCTGCCCTAAGTATTGGGCAAGAACCGCTCCCCGAAGCATGGCCGACATCTTTTTCGCCCCTATCAGCGCAGGTCAGGCACAGAGGGGGAGCCTTGCACTCCTTGGCCACGTGCGACGTGCCCCCACACTTCCAGCAGGCATCCTTCCTGCCTTGAAGCGTACACCTGCGCAAAACATGGCCATATCCCTGGCACCTGAAACACCGGGAAACCTCGACATGCTCTCTGATGCGACTTCCAGGGACCTCTTCTAAGCCAAAGATTTAATTTCGACCTTCTCCCCGACCGCCTTCTCGAAGGCTGAGACGTCACCCCCTTTCTAAGGATCAGGAGGATCTCCTCCCTCCTAGTTATCCGGATGGAGAGGACCTCTGCTCCCGAATTCTGGGGGTTCACCGTGGCCTTCATGGCTTTCAGGATCTAGACGTAGGACTCACCATCCTTCGCTGATATCCTGACAGCGTCGCTCGACCTAGCAGCCGGATTGCGCCTCGGCAACTTTGCCTTGACTCTAGGTTCCTGTGCAGAGGGCACAGAAACCTATTTTTCCTTCTTTTTCTTCTTTTTTTTCTTTTTTTCGACCAGCTGCCATTCCCCATCCTTCTGTGGGATCTGGCCTCTGTACATTTGAATACATATAAATCCATAATCTATAAATTTTTTTACTTTTCAATTTTTCCTTTAAGTTATCTAACTATCACTTACTTAACACCTTGTAAACTTTATTCTCCACATTATAATTTGATTCATAAAATTGAAAACAGGATATGAGCGACGGAAATGTCAGAATCATGCTTTAAATGGGGCTAATCGGGGTAATTTCTACACGGGTAGAAAAAAATGCAAAGAAAATCAATGAACATTATATTTCCTAAATTTTATGAAATGCTTATAAGGCCATGGATCAATCCAATCACGTGTCCAACTTTCTATAGAAGTTCGTAGAAGATAAGTTTGTTATTTTACAAAATGACTTCCTGGAAATTTGCAAAATAAAAACAGAAAACGATAAGAAAGTGTGTCAACTTCATTTGAGTGAAAATTCTGCTTTCTCATACATAAACATCCATATTTCTCTGTGTACTTTGTAAATTAGAAAAGTTATCTTGCATGAACAAATAAATATATAATTTAGTCACGTGGTCCAATTGATTCATGGCCTTAAATGGAAAGAATAATCTGTAAAGTATATACTTAACACTTCTTTATAATTGAATTATATAAAGTACAGTTGGCAATGTACGTGATCTGCAACTGAGAATTGAAAAGCTATTTTTAAATAAAAATGCTGTAAGTTTCAAACTAAATTCAAAAACTGTTGATCAAAACTGAATATCTAGCTTAAACGAAATATTATAATCAAAAATTACGAAATTACAACAAAAATTCTCAGAAATGAGGAACAAAAGTTATAATTCCGACATAAATTACTAAGATTGTACATACCCATAGGATTAGCGATGAACATGGCGGCATAGAATAAATACGAAATAATAATTCTCATTTTCTTTATTTTTTCGGGTCTGACACGATGAACAGAAGTTAACTTTTTATATTTTGCAATTACTACCATGGGCAGCTCTTATCTGCGACAAGTCATAAATATTACTTAGTAAGTTTATTCTTCGAGTTCTCAAAACATTTAAAACAAACTTGTTCGGGATTTAGATATAAATATTTTGCGATAAAAATTAATATAAATTCTATAAAATATAGGTTGTTATAAAAATATTAATTACTCTATAATATTTTTATTAGATAACTTTGATACAAAATTCGTGTTCATCTTAACTGACACGCTTGAGATCTGACGTAAAAATCTTGAATAAGTTCTACATTCGTCAAGGCTATCTGAACAATAATTTTAATACCTGTTGAGTTGCAAGTAAATGTCAAAATGTATCGTTATTATTTAGACGTGCTTGGAAAACCTTCTGAAAGGTTATCATTTAATTTGTAAATTGACAAGTGGAAACTAGTCGCCATACTTCGTTTATTTTATTAAATGTTTTAAAATAGTTCAGATAAATCCGAAAATGATTAAGCTCTTTCTGATCATATATCGACAAAAGCTTAAAGAGCTCAAATTGAGAAGATGCCTCCAACCCGCAATTAAGATTGTAAGCAACGGTTCATTTCACACGCAACGCCAAGTTCTTACCTCTCAAACCTAGGCACGAACTAGTCCTCAGCATCACATCTAAATTTAAATGTAATGTTTATTTAACTCTTTGTTTACTGTTATGTAAAGTGCCGTTCACTTATTGATTATCAAATGAAAGAGATACTAAAAATCTGCCTGCTTAAGCGCACGTGACAATTGAGAAAAGTAGGAAGTTCATGGAACAATTCGGTCCAGTTTCTACATTTTTGTGTCAAAAATACATAAAGTTTTTATTTCAAAATTTTGGAAATTGTAGAGGTGAAAACGGATGTAGATAGACTACTTTTGGTTTTGATAATGGAAAAAATAATTCCAAAATATTTTCTGAAATTGAACTTTTTTTCATTTTCGAAACCAAATATAGTTTATCTACGTCCGTTTCTAACATCTATACAATTTTCCAAATTTCGAAAACACAATTTTATTTAATTTGGAAATAAACATGTAGAAACCTAAAATGAATAACATTTTCTAATTTTGGAAATATCACATAACCTGAAGACTAAACGTGAAGAATGAATCTTCTATGGTGAATTGACAATGAATAGATAAGGTAATACTATTAAAAGTTGGAAAAAAGAATTGGAAAATAAAATTTAGACACACCAAGCAGAATTTTCACTTTTGCAAACTTTTTTTCCAACTTTGAATAGTATTACCAGTTTTCTTTTTATAATGCTGACATTGTCATTGATATTATCTGAAATGCGAAAGTCATTCGAAGAATCAATTTTTTATTATTGTAGAATTGTACTATTTACATGCAACGCCGTTGACAAGCGACCAATGTTTTAAGATGGTATAAAGTTATGCGAGTATGACAATTACAGGGTGGGCGATCTAACGTTTGAAATTTGAATCGGCTATGAAAAAAAAAACCAATGCATATTTTTTCAAAATTATGGTTTTATTACAAAGATTGAACCTTTCCATTTAAGAATGAAACACAACATCATTCAAATGACTGCCACGGCTGGCCTTACAGCACCCCATTTAATCAACCTAATTTTTTAGTACATTGTCGATTGTTTGGGCTTCAGATCCATGAATGACAATTTCGATTTCGTGTTTCAAGGCCTCAATCGTATCCGGATGGTTAGCGTAACACTTACCCTAAACGGCTCCCCCACAAAAAACAGTCCAACGGGGTCAAATCACAGCTCGACGGCGACTAATTGACATCAGAATTTCGGCTGATAATTCGATTTTCGAAAACGGTGCGCAAAAGATCGATTGTCACGTTGGCTGTGTGGCAAATGGCCCCGTCCTGTTGAAACCAAATATTGTCCATGTCAACGTCTTCAATTTTCGGAAGCAAAAATTCGTTGAGCATGTCATGGTAACGCTCGCTATCGATCGTAATGGCGGCCCCTTGCTAATTTTCAAAGAAAAATGGCCCAAAGATGCCACCGTACCAAATTCCGCACCAAACAGTCACTCGCTGTGGGTGTACCGGCTTCTTAATGAGGACGTTTGGGTTTTTTGAGGCCCAAATGCAACAATTTTGCTTATTTTCGTTATTGACCTTTTGCCAAAACAATCTAGTGTTTACACTTCACAGATAGTACTTTACACCATGTAGAATGTTATCCCATAGTTAAAACTCCAATATAATCAGTTTGACACTCCAGATTTTCAATTTGACACTTCATTTTTTTCCGTGTAGTGGGCTCTGAAGTCTGGCTCTTACTCTGGTGGGTAACCTCTGAAGGTAACTTTTAAGTGCTGGAAGCACCTTCCAAGTGCACATTTCGCAAAAAATATTGTGTGTGCTATGGAGTTAGGCCGTTTTTGGGAATCAATCGATATTTAAATCCTCACCCCAAAAACAGCGCCTTAGCCCCTAGCTGCACAATCTACTATATTGTTGTACTATTAAACTAATGAAATGCAACTCTTATACCTACTATGGTAGCAATAACATTCTTATCAATCATGAACAACGTCAGAAGTCAGGGCGCGCTAAAGGAAGTTTCACTTCAAAAACTATATTAATTCAGTGCAACTAATTTCTGTAGTCACAAATTTCACATCATCAAAAAAATAACGTTTTCTTCAGAAATTTTGTGCAATTAATTGGTTGGCAATTTTTTCGATATCAACTATTGAATTAATTTGCTATAAAATCAAATGGACACAATTTTTTAAATCAAAATCATGCAATAAATCATTTTATTATAGTGCCTTTTTTACTTTTATAACAGATTATACTTTGTAGAGTTTTGATTAATATTTACTACAAAATTTTTATAATTTTCTCTTAGTAAAATATTAATCAGGTACTTATTATTAAGAAATTATTAAATTTTAATGAATTCGAAGTAAGTTCAAAAAGTATTTGGAATATAAAAATTGCAAAATTTTTAATTGTCACTGTTTGTAATAAATTTTTGTGAACAGAAATTGCTTTTCAAATTAATTTCAATAATGTTTTTAAGCGAGTGTGCAAACTGACAGAGTCAAGGAAAAATTTTCTGCTGGTTTTGGTAGTGTTACGAAAAATTGAAACTTTTAGAGGTAAAAATTACTGATCATGAATAAACTTGCCTTGGGTCAATAAATAGTTCTCTAAGTCCTATCAGGTACTCATTATATATCTTTTTAGATTGTATTTCACGAATAAATACAATCTTAACTATATCTAAGGTACATGGAACGTCAAGATGTTCAAAAATATAACAAAATTTAACTTTGTCGAATTAAAGTTTAGTAGAGCTCAAATTGGCCCCTGATTCAACCATTTTTGGAATCTAGAAGACGATAGAAGAAAAGCATCTACAAGACGTCTTTATGCTGTCTTTTAGAGGAACGACATTCGATGAGTTTTAGATTGTTTGAAGAGCTCTATTAGAGCTTCTTGAAAACGTACTCCAGTCCTCTTTAATTGAGGTCTCTCGTAGAGGTTGTTAAATCCTTATCGAAGTTCAAAATAATCTATTTTACAAGGCCTTACGAAAATCCTGTTTTAGACAACAATTAAGAACTCTGCTCGAAGAGCTAAATAAATGGTTCCTAGAGCTCTAGGTTGAGAGCTCTAGAAGAGGTATTAAAGCCTGTATTTTGGATATTAAAAAATGGGCTAAAGGTGATATTTTTGCAGTTTTTTCAGATATGACATATCACATAGCGACAATTATTATTCTCCTTCTTTTAAAAATGACTTATGGCGCTTACTAGGTCTATTTTCCATATCTTGTATTTTTTAGTATTTTCTGCTTCTGCTTATTGCTGTAATTCCTCAACCAAGCTTCGAATTTCATCTAATACATAATTGATTCTAATAAAATGAAGTATTGTACCTCCTGTACCCATGTGTTCACGAATTGTAACTCCAATAATATAATTATCACCAGACGTATCGATGAATTTAATTAGTGGACTACCAAGGTCACCCTGTGTAAAAGTTAAAAATATATAAACTACAAGACACAAAATTCATGTGAGTGGGAACTAATCATCGGTACGTTCAGAATATACAAACTATGTTCCATTCTAACCTAAATCTGTTTCATCTTTTATGTTTTTTGAATATGCTAAACTCTTTCTAATAAGTTACTTTCCAAAAAATCATACAGATTCATAAATTTCATAGTGTATTTACCAAAAGTATAGATTGCCCTGATTCTTTTCTTTGTCCACAAATCACCTTGCGTCTATAATCTAACTTTATCCTGGAAATCCATCTACAAGCTTCATCGCCTCGAAGGTTTAAAGACATACAATGCAGTTTATCTGAATGCTTTGTGTCCCTAAAATGGGCATTTTTTGGATCTTTTTTTGTGACAGCACCCCATCCACATACTACAGCATCAGATCTGTGTACGCAAATATTCACTGGTTCTTCGAATAAATCCAGAATTCGTACACGAGTATAATCAACAGTATCTGCAAGCTAGAACAATGACTGAAGTTATCAAATAAATATACAAATTTATTACAAGAACAGTAAGCTTTAGAGCAAAGTTGCTGAAATGAGGGGCTCCATTCAATAAATGGTAATAGAATTTTAGCGCTTCGACTTGTTGGTCTCTGGCTACTTATAAAAAATCTTTCCAATTTCAAGTGATGCACTGGGCCGGGGCGGGGGGGAGGCTCTCAATTAATACTGCTCTGGGCCTCAAAAGCTCTTAGTCCACCACTGACAATTCCAAGTTATGAAACACAGATTTAAGTAGAGATTTTAATTGCACGTCTATTTTTCACATAAAGAAATCATAGCTTTTAAAGTTTTAAAAAATAATCAATAAACACGATTTTTTAAAATTATTTTTTTATTTCACGTTGCAAAAACTGAACGATGACGTTTTCAACGCTTGGGGAGTCAAGAGGATTCTGAGCAAGCAAATACTTCTAGTGGGAAAGTTTTTCAAAAAGGAATAAATAAGTTTTCTAGAAAATAAAACGTAGTTTAAATAATTAACTGTGACCGGCAGGGCATTCAAAGCAAACAATGCAATCGAAATAAGTATTGAAAAATTATGTCTTTTTATACATATATTCACTCGCGCATTTTAAGCTTACCGACAACTATATACAACAAAATAAAGAATAACTTACGAATTTGATAAGTGTATGGTGTACTTTAATTTATATCAGGTGAAAAAATAGAATCATTGTCTGCTTCATAATTCGAGATCACGCAAAGTATTTGATAAAAATACTCTTGACCTTTAGAACCAAAATATTCCCATAAACTGTTTATATCATTTATTTTTGCTTCACTTATTCTAACAGATGGAGAATAAGGAATAATAGTATTATGAAATAGGAACGAGTAAGAAAAGGTTATGACAAATAATGCAAAATTGTGTGCAAAAATTTCGATTAGCTTAGAATACTCTAAAGCATGAAATACTCGAAATATTGCAGTAATTCTATCAATAACGAGCGATTACGCTGTGAGTAGTAGCGAGTACGACAACTACCGGCGATTATTTGCATATTTCGAGTTTCTATATGTACCTTCTGTTCATGTTTTTGCCCTAAGCGCTGCGTATACATGTAAGCGCTGCGCGCGAGAATATGCATAAAGTGTAAACAGATTAACGTGGTTACTCGAAATCAGGCATTTTTATGTGTCGATGATTCGTGTATTTATTACTGATTTTTGAGTGACCAGGTCAAACTTTTATAAACTGTGTTCTTTTTGCTCATTGATTTGAGCTCTATTAGAATAACGAAGAGAAGGAGAAATTCCATGACAAGAACCGTCAAGAAAAACAAATACTAACGAGTATTGCATGTATTTCCAGTGTTACTGCTGAAGAGCGCGGAATAGCATAGAGTATTAGTTACAAAAATAATCTGTGGCATCTTGACTAAATGTTGACTTGAATGTATGTGAAGAGCACAAGACCGAGCGCGAAGCGCGAGGTCCAGAAAGAACGGAGCGCGCAGCGCGACGATCGAGCATTACGGAGCATTACGGAGCATTACGGATGAGAGAATTTTACCATCTAGATGGGAACTTTCATTGGTAATTTAACGTATTCTTTAAGGATTATTAAGATGTAAACCCTTAACTAAGAACTTATTTAATTAGATGCTTAAAGTTGTTCAATCAACTCACCATCACAACTCCAATTTCGTAATTGTTTCTCAGACGCATTGTATCATAAAATTGAGCTCCATCAAGGTACGCTACTTTAAAAATATTTTTTCTTTGTCCGTCCTTTAAATCTGAAGCTCCAAATACAGCAGTACCCTTTTCATTTCTGTCTTTCATGCCAACTCCCATATACCATGCACATTCACCTGTAGTTAAGAGAAAACGCTCTTCAAACAAGCCTGAACTACAAATGTGAGAATCGTTCAGTTGTAAAGAGGCTACGTGTTTGTATTCTTCTTGTCTTGCAGGGTACCCATTAAATATTTTACTTTTCAATTGGGATGAGTTGAATTCTGTACGTGTACCTTAAAAAAAATTATTAATCATGTATACGTATAATAATTATGTAATTATGCCCTTGTGAATGTATTTTATGATACACTCAGAAAAAAGTCTGGTTAAAAAAACCAGAATTCCGTTTATTTCAACCCGCAGAAAATGTTACAGAGAGCCGCATTGGTAATTCCGGTTAAAAAATTTAGAAATTCTAGTAAAAACTTTTCGGTTGTTTTGATATTTGATTCTAGTTAATGTAATAAAATTTTCTAGTTGATATCACTGTAATTTTTCTATTAACAAATTTCTCGTTACTTTCATGGTTATATTTCGGTTAATTCAACTAATTTAGTCCATTTAACAATACCATTCTCCTACTTAATTTTACTAAAATACCCCGGTTGAATTCTAACATAACCTTAAAATATATAATGATTTAAAGACGTGGTACTTATAGTTTTCAAAATAAAAAAATATATATTTAGTTTTGAATTATTTTATTTTTCTACTATCGGGCCATAAAGTGGACTTTATTGCCCCGTGCGGGGCAAACAAATCCACTTTCTGGCCCGCTAGCAGAAAAAATCGTGTGCAACACGGGAAAAACATTTATTTTACCCGTGTAGTTGTTACCCTCGTTTTGCTCGGGCATCAAACTTCACACTCGCAAAATAAATTTTTTCTTCCCTAGTTGCACAATGTACTATTACATTACTATCCAAAATGTACATTTGAATACATATAAATCCATAATCTACAAATTTCTTTACCTCTGAATGTTTCTTTTAAGTTATCTAAATTCCACTCACTTAACACCTTGTAAACTTTATTCTCCATTTCTTTGAAACGTTGTAAAAATAATTCGAGACAAGTCACGAGATCTTTAAGATTCCTTTGGACTCCATCTTGTTTTCGTTTTCACTGGTGTTTGCAAACGGCCTAGTACACAACATAACTAACAGGAAACCGGAATCAACATCTATACAAGCTTTGACATTTTGACTCTTGAGGGGCAGCCTCCACCACGCCACCTTCACACTAAGTGCCAATGCTTGCATGTATAGCGAATAACGAAACGACGCCAGATTGTGTATACAGTAACGCTGCCAACGGCGTATCTTGAAACTACTTTTACTATATTCTCCTGTAAAATTAACTGGAATAATAATACCAGAATATATATAACTAGAGTTTTTTAACCATTATGAGTGAACAATTTTTCTGGTGCAATTAATTCAAACTGTAGTCATGTAAAGCGGAAATTTGTTGACCGATTAGCTTTAGTAGATTTAACCGAACTTTTTCTCTGAGTGCAATTTGATCAAAAATCAGTTCTGGCACAGATTTAATTTTATTTGCAACATTTTGTTTCTCTAGGCATACTTGTTAAAACAAAAAAAAACCCTCTCTCGAACCAATACACCGCCCTCGGAACCGCCTTTCGGCTTCAAATTTCGCGGGCAGTGGGTTCCAGCTTAAAGTCGCGTACGACTCATCCGTCATCCGTTCGACCGGGACACACGCCCGTTAGCAGGCCGACTAGCCGCACCAACTAGGGGAGGAATAAAAAGATTCCTCCCCCGATCGACGCGGGCAACCAAGTCCGCCCAAGTCGCAAGACCGGGAGTGCTGGCCCCGATGTGATTTCTACTGGCCTCCGTTGTTGCTGTGCTCTGCAGGCCCATCGAGCTCCCTCGTCTTCATCACCAGGGTGACGAAGGACTCGATATGCATCCATATCTGTTCAGACTGAAGCATGAGAGAGACCATCGTGTCAGGAGTCAGCTGTGCGACCACTGCCCGACTGTCAGCTCCCATTTCCGAGCCCCACCTGGCACAGACAAAGAGTGTGTGCTCTGCATTTTCCACAAGGGATCCGCAGTAGTGATACGATTTATCGTCTCTTTTCTTGAAGCGCTTGAGGTACGCATTAAAGCAACCATGGCCTGAAAGCGCTTGCGCCATGTAAAAGCCGACTTGATCGTGCTTTGTATCCAGCCAGGTGGCGAGCTCCGGGATCAGACGGTGTGTCCATCTCCCGGATTGGTCACCATGCCATCTTGTCTGCCATTTCTTGACGGGACTGCACCTTCCATCCTTGCGGATGGCCTCCTTCGCGCGAGTGATTTCCTGAAGGTTTGTTGAGCAGGAGAGCTCCTTACGGAGCTGAAAGGTCTTCCTTTCCTGCGCCAATAAGTCTATTGGTGGAACGCTCGCCAGAACCAGCACAGCACTCGTCGACACAGTTCGGTATGCCGAGACAATTCTCATCACCACATCTCTCTGTGCTGAGAACAACTTCTTCAGTGTAGCATGGTTGTTAAGGGCACTTGTCTAGATCGGAGCTGCATAAAGCAGCTTCGAATTGACCACGCTCGCCTCCAGCTTTCTCTTGGCTTCCCTGGGGCCACCAATGTTAGACATGAGCCGAGTTAGAGTAGCTCCACATTGGATGGCTTTGGCAGTCGTGATCTGCAGGTGTTCACCGAAGCTAAGCCAAGCACACCTAGGTACTTAATGCTCTTTTTCAACTCTATTTAATGTTCTCCGAGAATTTTCAGGTATTTGAAGGATCTCCTGTCCGTCACCAGCAAAGCCTCGGTCTTTTCTGGGGCCATTTTCAGGCATTTGCTATCCAACCAACGCTTTGCCCACCACAGACTATCATTGATCCTCAGCTTCAGGATTTTGACGTCGTCAGCGGCGCACACAACAAGTGCGTCATCCGCAAAGCCAATGATGCTCGTTCCTGCGGGTAGGTCCATGTGCAGGAAATCGTCTTATACTATATGACGTTCCTAACGAGTGGTCCCACCCGTGACCCTTGAGGGGCGCTACATGTCATCTCTTATTTGAGAGACCACTTGTCGCCCTCGTATATCACCCACCTGTCGCTCAGATAGTCATCAATCATTCGCAATAGGTAGTTTGGAACCTTTTTCCGCACTATCGCCTCGATGCAGATGTTCCACCTCGTGGTATTGAACGCATTGCGTATGTCAATGCTGATCAACGCGCAGAATCCCTTACGCTTATCAGTTTCTCTTCTTGCCTTAGTGCCAAACTGGTTATCCGGAAGACTGTTCTCGCCGACCATGTGACCCTGTAGTCTTTGTAGGAACATTTCCTCCAGAAGCTTCCCCATTGTATCCAATAGACTTATAGGTCTATAGGATGGAGCATCTTCTAGAGGTTTGTTGCACTTCCCCAGTAGGGCCAACTTCTGCTTTTTCCAGTCTACGAAGAACCTCCCCTCCCGAAGACAGGAGTTGAAGGCTTCCAGGAGGATCTCCGGGTATGTCCCAATCACCTTTTTGAGGATCTCGTTTGGCACCCCGTCGATCCCCCGCGCTGTATTTGCCTTGTGACTCCCACCCGCTCTTTTTAGTTCCTCGAGAAGGAAGAGTTCTTCGCGCAGGACCACGCAGGAACTTCAGTCCTGTCTTTGGCGTAATATAATTTATGATAAATAATATGTTTTGGATTATACAATTTTAGTTAAAAATAATTCAAATACAGTTTATAACTGCCTAATCTAGAATATTTGCTCTTAAAAAAAACTTTGTGAATAGAATTACTAAGTGGTCTCGTAATTGGTCTTCCCAATGAGTAAAAGGTTCTCCCTTTTTTGTATTCTAGGACAAATGTTCTACTACTGTTTGCGAATAGTTTTTCATTTCTCTAATCAATTTCTTCATTAATAACACAAGTTCGTACAGATCACCGATTCCAATTAGATTGTCTTGGCATTTCTTCATACTTTACGTAATTTCTAATTAATCCTAACTATATTCAATACAATTTCTGAGCATAAATGAATCACATCGATTCAAAGCGTATCTGTACACGGAAAAAAATAGGTTAGTAACTTCCATAGGGCACTTATATATAGTTGGACAAGTAAATACGAGTACATTTCGAATCCCTGAAAATCAACCTGCTTCGCGATAGGCGCAAATCTCACACGAGAATACATTCCTCAGGGCAAATAATTTTTTCGTCAGTCCTTGACACCTAATTTTTCCATTAAATGAATTTAAGATGTTTAGTTATGTAAAGGGTTTCCCAATAAGGGTGATATGTTTTGAAATTGAAAAAAACACTGAATATTCATTCGGAATTGATCGAAATCTTTTTTATTATATTGGATATTCTATGCCATTTATGATTTAAACAATATATCGGCCAAATGTCCCCCGAGACTTGAGCCAAAAATGCGCCTCATCAGAAAAGATGATTTTTTGATGAAAATTGGGATCATTTTCAATTGATTCCAGAGCCCAATCCGCGAACTCCCGACGCAAACGATGGTCATTAGGCTTCAGTTCTTGGGCCAGAATCATCTTATAGGGATGCAGGCCAAGATCCAATCGCAAAATACGCCAGGTAGTCATCCTGGACAGGCCCAATTCCTGAGATCGGCGTGGCACGGACAATTCACGGTACGGCGGCTATATTCTGTGTAGAACGTGCGGTACGCATACGATTTTTAGGCTTAGTATCCAATAGAGTAAATTCACTCTCCAACTTATCGATTATTCGACGAATTGAGAGCGCGGATGGAGCAGAATGACGACCATATTTTGCACGATATGCTCTTTGAACACCGACAAAACTTCTCGAATTTTGATAAAATAATTGGACAATTTCCAAACGTTGTGGAAGCGTGAAACTACTCATGATTAAATGGCAAACCTTACTGATGACAACTGACAGCAGACGTCAAAAATTTCAGTTCAAATCAGCCCGATAGGGACATTCAAAATCATATCACCCCTATTGGGAAACCCTTTATATAACAAAAAATGCCACAAATATTACAGAAACCAAAGTTAATTACTTTTTAGAATAGAATTTCGTGCTGCTCAGCAGAAACTGAGATGCTTCATTTTGCTTTCGCAAGGGAAAATGCTGGTGTAGGGTAACTTCGATTCTAATTAGAAGTTTTGTAAATTTCTACAATACAGAAAGCTGAATGCTGCTTTGCCTCTTTGCACCTCAGAATGCGAGTTGCTGTTGAGCAGCATTTTCTTCCTGACTCGCAGTGACTAGTGATGCTTTTAGGCTTAGCACTGGCCTTCAGTATGAGCACGGACTGAGCCACAGTACAAAAATGCTGCTCAGCAGCAATCGCCGTTGCTAATCGACCGGCATACTGATAATCAGCAATCGATTACTGATCACCAGCATTTTCTTTTTTTGCGTGTATAAAGAAAACTCTTCGAAGAGATCCGGTGTATGGTTTTCCCTGGAGAACCTCCTTAAAACCCCGTTTAGGATATTTAAATCATCCTTCAGTTCCACATAATTAAATCTTATTTTTATATGGGAATAACAAAAATAAATTTATAATTTGATGACAAAATACCCGAAGCTCAAATATGACTACATTATGATTTGATTCATGAAATTGAAAATAGAATAACTAGCGAAGGCAATGTCTGAATCCTGCTTTAAATCTTGCTGATCGGAGTAAGTTCTACACGGGTAGAATATAATGCGAGGAAAATCTATGCGCGTTATATTCCCTACATTCTATGAAATACTCAAAGCCGTAGATCAACCAGATCACGTGTCCACATTCCCGTAGAAGTTCGTGAAAGACATCAGATGTACAAATATAAGTTTCCGCCGTTTACCAAAAGTTGGCGTCACCATTAAGTTTTGGTTGAAATTAACAGATGTGAAACGTCACTGTCGAAAGGGTAGGCATCTGTCAACAATATAACCTTGAAATATCAGTGTATTTACATCAGTATAATATATTCTCTAGTGTGCGAAGATATGGAATTTTAACATGGGCACGAATTTGCGAAAAATTTTCTGGTGGCGACGTTGCGGAAAACTATAGAACCAGTGGGAAATTTCATAAGAATATTAATTTTTCTTTGAAAATCGTATCTTATCATATATCTTGGAAGGTTATTTCGAAATAAGCGCCAGAAAACAAGAATAAGAGGGAAGTGGATTCCATATTTCCGCTCAGCTGACGACAACACTATAGTTGTCATCTCGTCAGGTGAGTTCGCGATTGGATCCCGAATGATTGGCGCAGCGCGATGATTGCCGAAGTTCACTGAAAGAAATACTCCGACAGTCAAATAAAGATTGTAAATTAATGAAAAGCAGTTTTTTTTAATCGTTGTAGGTATTAATAGTAAATTATAACAGAAAATAATTTTCCAGACAATGTTCGGAATTTTGCAACGCGCATGAAACATTTTCGAAAAGTTGTTAAAGTTTCTCATTTGATTCCTATGGGACTACCTAAACAGACGTGCTTTATTGTCTTTTGTTCCGTTTCCCAAAATCTCAGAAAGATACCTTGTAAATTAGAAAAGTTATCTTGCATGAACAAATAAATATATAATTTAGTCACGTGATCCGATTGATTCATGGCCTTAAATGGAAAGAATAATCTGTAAAGTATATACTTAACACTTCTTTATAATTGAATTATATAAAGTACAGTTGGCAATGTACGTGATCTGCAACTGAGAATTGAAAAGCTATTTTTAAATAAAAATGCTGTAAGTTTCAACCTAAATTCAAAATCCTTTGATCAAAACTGAATATTTAACTTAAACAAAATATTATAACCGAAAATTACGACATTGCAACCAAATTCTCAGAAATATGTAACAAAAGTTGTAATTACGACATAAATTTCTAAGATCGTACATACCCATAGGATTAGCGATGAACATGGCGGCATAGAATAAATACGAAATAATAATTCTCATTTTCTTTATTTTTTCGGGTCTGACACGATGAACAGAAGTTAACGTTTTTTATTTTACAATTACTACCATGGGCAGCTCTTATCGTCGACAAGTCATAAATATTACTTTGTTAGTTTATTCGTCGAGTTTTCGAAACATTATTGTTGTTGAAATGTATTACTCACATGCAACTCTTACACCTACTGAGGTAGCATTTGCATTTTCTCTGATAATCAAGAAAGTATGGTAAAGTATTCACATTTTTTTTTTTCTATGATAGACATTTGATTTATTTTTGCAAAACACGCACAAAAAGAAGCTTTCAGAACCTAGAAATGCAGCTTGGAACACGTACATTTCCGACCGGCGATTTGTTAATATACTCGTTCCTCAATCGCTGCTTTTGTTCTTGAAGTTCGCTTATAGGCAGTGACAATATGGTTTATACTTCTCCAATGCACGTCTTTGACACGCGACCAATTTTTTAAGATGGTGTATAGTTATGCGAGTATGGCAATTACAGGGTGGGCGATCTAATGTTTGGAATTTGAAAAGGCTATAAAAAAAACTTGTGGATATTTTTTCACAATTATGGTTTTATTAAAAAGTTTGAACCTTTCCATTTAAGAATGAAATACATCATTCAAATGACTTTTTTTTTTTTTTTTTTTTGTGGTGAGGAGGAAAAATGGTGAAATCTTTTATAGACGTTGTACAGGACTCTCCTAGGACGGGTCTAGACATACCTGTTAAAACCAGAAACCCCCTCTCTTGAACCAAAACACCACCCGCGGAACCGCATTTCGGCTTTAAACTTCACGGATGGTTGGTTCCAGCTTAAGGTCGCGTACGACTTTTCCGTCATCCGTTCGTCCGGAACTCCCATCGGCGGCCACACGCTCGTTTGGCAGACCGACTAGCCGCGCCAACCTGGGGCGTAACAAGAAGATTCCTCTCCCGGTCGAAGCGGACAGCCAAGTCCGCCCAGGGCGCAGAACCGCGGGTGGAGGCCCCGGTGCGATTTCTACTGGCTCTCCCCGTTGTTTCACTCCCGACGCCCATCAAGCTCTCTCGTCTTCATCACAAGTGTGAAGAATGACTCGATGAGCGTCCAGAACCGCTCTGACTGGAGCATGAGAAAGACCATCGTGTCAGGAGTATGCTCGGCACCCACTGCCTGACCGAGGGCCTCTCTTACCACACCTCATTTTGCGCAGACGAAGAGCGCGTGCTCCGCGGTATCCACCGGGAAATCGCAGTAGCAAAACTTCTCGTCTCTCTTCCTGAAGCGCCTCAGGTACGCGTTAAAACAGCCATGGCCTGAGAGCGCTTGCGCCAACTAAAAGCCGACTTCCACGTGCTTTCTGTTCAGCCAGGTGGCGAGCTCCAGGATTAGGCGGTAGGTCCATCTCCCGGTCTGCTCACCATGCCATCTCGTCTGCCATTTTTCGACGAGTCTGCGCCTTCCATCCTTGCGGATGGCCTCCTTTGCGCGAGCAATTTCCTGCAGGTCGATGCAGGTAAGTTCCTTGCGAAGCTGAACCCAATTTTTCAGTACATTTTCAATTGCTTCGACTTCAGACCCATGAATGACAATTTCGATTTCGTGTTTCAAGGACCCTAAACGGCTCCCTCACAAAAAATAGTCCAACGGGGTCAAATCACAGCTCCAAGGCGGCCAATTGTCGTCAGAATTTCGGTTGATTATTCGATTTTCTAAAACGGTGCGCAAAAGATCGATTGTTACGTTGGCTGTGTGGCCCCGTCCTTTTGAATCCAAATGTTGTCCATGTCAACCTCTTCAATTTACGGAATCAAAAATTCGTTGAGCATGGCATGGTAACGCTCGCTATCGATCATAACGGATCCAAACGTTACATCGCCACCCTGTAATAAGAAGATGTGCCAGCCTTCATTTAAAAAACTTAACTTACAGTAATCAACATATAAAAAATTGATAAAATGGAAAAATACATGCCATTGTGTATTATTCTTCATATCTATTGACAAAAACTGAAGTACTCTTCCTCACACAGTTATGTGTATTCGGTCGTATGCGCGTGGTGGGCCGTATCACAAATGTACCCTCTCAAGGTTGCTTTTAAGTGCTGGAAGCACCTTCCAAGTGCACATTTCGCAAAAAATATTGTGTGTGCTATGGAGTTAGGCCGTTTTTGGGAATCAATCGATATTTAAATCCTCACCCCAAAAACAGCCCCTTAGCCCCTAGCTACACAGTCTACTATATTGTTGTACTATTAAACTAATGAAATGCAACTCTTATACCTACTGTGGTAGCAATAACATTCTTAATAATCATGAACAACGTCAGAAGTATTTACATTATGTATTGTATATTACTTTGTTTTTAATTAACGTCGATCAAGCCGAGTCCGATTTACTCCCTATAAACATTTTCTCGCAGGGCGTGCTAAAGGAAGTTTCACTTCAAAAACTATATTCATTCAGTGCAACTAATTCCTGTAGTCACAAATTTCACATCAACAAAAAAATAACTTTTTCTTCAGGAATTTTGTGCAATTAATTGGTTGGCAATTTTTCCGATAACAACTGTTGAATTAATTTGCTATGAAATCAAATGTTCCCACAAGCAACTTGGACCCAATTTTTTAAATCAAAATCATGCAATAAATATATCAGTACATTTTATATTCTTATAACATATTATATTTTATAGAATTTTGATTAATATTTACTACAAGATCTTCATAAGTTTTCTATTAGTTAAATATTGATCAGGTACTTATTATAAAGAAATGATTAAATTTTAATAAATTTAAAGTAAGTTCAAGAAAAATTTGCAGCCTAAAAATTGCAAAATTTTTAATTGCCACTGTTTTTAATAAATTTTTGTGAAAAGAAATATTTTTTCAAGAAACTTGAATAAAATTTTTAAATGCGAAACATTATATGAAAATTATTAAAATTCTTCTCTAATGTCATCTAAGTCTGGTGCTCAAAGATTTTTAATTACGTTACCCAATTGAATCTGTCAAAAAACTACCATATGTGCAAATATGATTGCACTTTTCAAATTTTACAGAACTATTCTGTAATTCGCATAACATGATGTCCCATAAAAATTCCATATCTGGAATTCCATTATTACTGGAATTAAATACTCCAATACTCTTGCATGGATTTTTCTTCAATAATTACTGACATTTTTTACTCCAGCGTTTATTTAAAAAACTATTGAACTTTATTGAATTATTTCATAAATGTTTAGCATCATATCCTGTTAGGTTTGGCAAAATTCAAAGAATTCTTTTCCATGTGGAGTGCGTTAAAAAGCGTGTATAAATCAGGAGCTGCTGTGAGAAAAAAAGTTCTTTCCAGACAACTATATCAAACAAGAAAGACGCCTGAAATACTGATGTCATAGTTTGTCAGTGACTTCATACAAAAAACGGATCACCTGGAGAATATTGAGATAAAATTGCTTTTCAAATTAATTCCAATAATGTTTTTAAGCGAGTGTGCAAACTGACAGATTAAGAGGAAATGTCTGCTGGTGCTGGTAGTGTTACGAAAATTTGAAACTTTTACTGGTAAAAACTACTGATCATGAATAAAGCTGTCTTGGGTCAATAAATAGTTTTCTGAGTCCTATCAGGTACTCATTATATACCTTTTTAGATTGCATTTCACAAGTAAATACAATCTTAACTATATCTAAGATACATGGAACGTCAAGATGTTCAAAAATATTTAAAAAACATTAACTTTGTGGAATTAAAGTTTAGTAGAGCTCAAATTGTCCGCTAATTTAACCATTTTTGGAGTCTAGAAGACGATTGAAGCGAAGTATCTACAAGACGTCTTTATGCTGTCTTTTAGAGCAATGTCATTCGATGAGTTTTAGATTGTTTAAAGAGCTCTATTAGATCTTCTAAAAATGTACTCCAGTCCTCTTTAATTGAGGTGACTCTTAATAGTTGTTAAAAGCTTGTCGAAGTTCACGATAATTTATTTTACAAGACGTTACGAAAATCGTGTTTTAGACAACAATTAAGGGGGTCGTCTACCATTTGAGCCGAGATTTGTAGCCTATTTTTGGGAATGAATTGCAAAAACACTAATAAAGATATTCACGCCAGTTAAAATGTTTTTTATTGTTACATGTTTTTTCTTCGAAAAAATCTATTTTTCACTTGATAATATATGCATTCGCGACCTTGGTACGTCCTTGACCTCAACGCTGCAGAAATGTCATTAAGAACTTTGTGGTAAGATTTTGGCCATTTAAATTGTCTGAAACCAATAAAATGAAATATGTCTGTAATCTGTGTTACATTGGCTATGTTTTCCCAGAGCCGATTTTTTCTATTGTAAAATGTGTTTATATTACGCAATTGTTCTTGAAAAAATTCGATTTTTGACCTGTTTTTTGACCTATTAGAGCCTGTTACAATTCAACAAAGTAAAAATTTCAAAATAGCCTCTAGGAAAACATAGCTATATGTTTATTGAATAACAAAAAAAAAATTTTATCAAATTCTATCAATATTTCTAGAAGAAGTCATACCACAAAGTTTGAAAAATGCAACTTTCGCGAAAACGCGTATAAAGATAAATGATTAAAATAAAAAAAATGATTGGCTGAATATTTTCAAATAAATCCTTCATAAGGCGTGTTCCTTATAGTTTCTAGATTCGAAATAAGCAAAAAAAAAATTCGATTTTTTGAAACCGCGAAGGTAGACGACCCCCTTAAGGTAGTACGAGCAGGGTACCGGGTGGGGATAGACCGCTGCGGGTGTGCGGTAAAGAGGTAAGGATGATCACGTGACCCCAGCTGCACGTATGGCAACCAAAGCCAGCTAATTTTTTTAAAAAGCTAACCTTTTTTTTAAATAGCTTTTTAGTAAGTCTGCGACTACGGTTTTTTTTTTCAAATTTCTTCGTTAAGGTCTTAGCCTTAAATTGAATAGTCTTTTTTTCATTTTGATCCAAAATTTGGGCGAAAATGATTAAAACATTTCATCTAACCACCACTTTGCCATAAGACCAATGTTTAATATGCTGACTTTTGAAGTCGATTATTTGTTCACACAATCGGTCACCCCCCCTCAAAATTTCAGAATTTGTTTAGTCGTATTCGAACTTTACATAAAATAAAAATCGAGTCTTTTGTTCGAAGATGCTGCCGTGCTCGTACTACCTTTAAAACTCTGCTAGAATAGGTAAATAAATATTTCCCAGAGCTCAAGGTTAAGAGATCTAGAAGAGGTATGAAAACCTGTATTTAAGATATTAAAAAATGGGCTACAAGTGATATTTTTACGGTTGCACCATCGAGTGGGTACCTTTCATCAGAAATTAATCTCATGAACGAAGTTTTGGATAGAAATTAGAATTAATATGGAGTAGTTTTTATTTCTCTAATAATTGTTGGAAATAGATTCCTCCGAGCACTAGTACAGAACAAGACTTCGTTTTTGAATAAATCTGATGTCTCACAGACGGTAGCTGATATGACCTTTTTTATCAAAGTTTCTTGAGAATCGCCGCTGAGCACTTAGGGCCGCACCGAAAAAGCAATGTGCCAAACTGTTTACTAACTTTAATAAGTAAGTAAGCAACTTAATCTAAGGCGCCGAGGCGCGAAAGTATCCGACTAGAAGAGTCGGGATAAGATAAAATATAATTTTACACAGAAGTATGATTCCCATTCTAATTCGGACATTTCTTAATAATCAGATTAGAAGTTATCTCAACTATGCTTCTAAATATACTTCATGCGCGGACAACTGTTTTTTCACATATGACATAACACATATCGACAATTATTATTACTCTTCTGCTTTTAAAGATGACTTATGGCGCTTACTAGGTTTATTTTCCATATCTTGTTGACCAGTGTTACAATTTTCTGCTGCTGCCTGCTGCTGTAATTCCTCAACCAAGCTTCGAATTGCATCTAATACATAATTGATTCTAACAAAATGAAGAATTGTACCTATTGTACCCATGTGTTCACGAATTGTAACTCCAATAATACGATTATCACCAGACGTATCGATGATTTTAGTTAGTGGACTACCAAGGTCACTCTGAGCAAAAGTTAAAAATATATAAACTACATGACACAAAATTTACGTGAGTCGGAACTAATCATCGGTACGTTAATAATATACAAACTAAGTTCCATTCTAACCTAAATCTGTTTCATCTTTTATGTTTTTTGAATATGCAAAACTCTTTCTAATAAGTTATTTTCCAACAAATCATACAGATTCATAAATTTTATAGTGTATTTACCAAAAGTATAGATTGCTCTGATTCTACTGTTTGTCCACACATCACTTTGCGTCTATAATCTAACTTCATCCTGGAAATCCCTCTACAAGCTTCATCGCCCCGAAGGTTTAAAGACATACAATGTAGTTTATCTGAATGCTTTGAGTTCCTAAAATGGGCATTTTTTGGTTCATTCTTTGTGACAGTACCCCATCCACATACTACAGCATCAGATCTATGTACGCGAATATTCACTGGCTCTTCGAATAAATCCAGAATTCGTACACGCGTATAATCAACAGTATCTGCAAGCTACAACAATGACTGAAGTTATCAAATAAATATGAAAATTTATTACAAATACAGTAAGCTGTAGAGCAAAGTTGCTGAATCGAGAAATAAAACATTTTTGAAGATCAGCCCCTATATCCTGAAGCTATCTTACATCTTTTGATTTTACCAATTTATTACTAATAAATCTGTCATTGTAATTAAAGATAAGCTCAAATGAAAGATTCCATTCAATAAACGGTTTTAGAATTTTAGCGCTCCGTTTTGTTGGCCCCTGGCTACTTATATAAATCTTTCCAATTTCAAGTGGCGAACCGAAGAGCTTGGGGGGGCAGGGGCTCTCAGTTAATACCGCTCTGGGCCTCAAAAGCTCTTAGTCCACCACTGACAATTCCAAGTTATGAAACACGGATTTAAGTAGAGATTTTAATTGCATGTCTATTTTTCACATAAAGAAGTCATAGCTTTTAAAGTTTTCAAAAATAATTAAAAAACACGATTTTTTAAAATTAATTGTTTTTATTTCACGTTCTAGAAAATAAAACGCAATTTGTGTAATTAACTGCGACCGGCAGGTCATCCAAAACAAACAATGAAATCAAAATAAAAAAAAATCTGCCCGCTTCGCGGAAACATTCTCATTGCGCGCTTCGCGCTCGGTCTTGTGCTCTTCGCATAAGTTTAAGTTTATTTCTTATAATTTAATACTGAAGCTCAAACCAATTTAATGATATTGAAGATGATGTAAATTAGTCATTTTCTCAAAGTCACTCTATTTCTTTTTCAATTTAAGTGAAACAGGAAATTCAATTTACTTAAGGCTCTATCGGCCTTAAGGAAAACATTCTCATCATGACACTCGCGCTTCGCACTCGATTTTCTGTATGCATTTTTGTAACTTTTTAATAAATTACATGATTATTGATAAATTTATTTTCTTCCAAATATCTCAAAAAGGAAAAACAATCGTGGACTTTATTTAAGGAAACGATTTTGCAGAACAACGCTTATTTCGTATCTCACATATTTTGGTGAAACAAATCGAATTTTTTCAATATTAAAAATCAAAAAATTAAAATATACATCCTGTCGAGAAATTTCTCGATAAGAATGTGTAGACCTTATTTAGCCAAACAATTTTTCATCTCAAAGTTTTTTTTGTATCTCACAAATTTTGTCTAATAAATGGAATTTTTGAATTTTAATCGTATTGTTTGGAATTGAAACGAAAAATATATCTTTTATCAGAAACTGTGTGAGACAAAACTTGTAGATCTTTTTGAAACTAACAACATTGTATTCTTACGTTTTTTTCTTATTTTACATATTATTGTTAAAAAATTGAATTTTGGATTTTCAATAGTTTTTTTTTAATTAAAAAGAAAAATATACATCTTATGAAAAAATGTTACAATTCAAATTTGTAGGTCTTTATTTATTCAATAATATTGTATCATAACGTTTTTTCGTATCTCGTATAATTTAACTGGAAAATGGAATTTTGATATTGACTTATTTCGAATTTGAATATGCTGTAACATTTCTAATTTTGATTTAATCAAAAAATGTTATCGGGATAATTTTTAGAGATTTATGAGCACTATCTAAAACCAGTATTGAAATTTTTGATTTTTTCAAAAAATTATTTTCAAAAACACAAAAGTAGTGCTCCATCCCTCAATTTTGATTGGATGTGGCTGGTTAACGAACTTGTCCTTACTTTTTCGGCTCCGATAAAGTGTACCAAAGCTCAATTCAATCTGATAATTCTATCGAGAGTTATGCCGCACACGACCTACAGACAGACAGACAGACACTTTCGTAAAAACCATTTTTTCTGACTCAGGGGGTCTCAAAACGTAAAGATTTGATGAAAATTTCGAAAGTCATTTTTCACATAAAACCAATACCTTCTCATCCATGATGAGAATGTAATAAAAATTTATGTTTTCTTATACATATATTCACTTGTGCATTTGAAGTTTATCGAGAATCATATACAACAAAATAAAGAATACATTACGAATTTGATAAGTGTATGATGCACTTTAATTTTTATCACGTGAAAAAATAGTATCATCCATTACTTAATAGTTCGAGATCAAGGCAAAGTATTCGATAAAAAAACTTTTGACCATTAGAACTAAAATATTTCCATAAACTGCTTACGTCATTTATTTTTGCTTTACTTATTGTAAAAGATGGAGAATATGATGGGTGGTTCGCTCGTGAATACTTCAGAACAAGGAATGATAGTATTATAAAATAGGAACGAGGGAGAAAAGGTTATGACGAATAATGCAAAATTGTCTACAAATATTTCGAGTAGCTGTGAATACTCTAAAGGTTGGAATACTCGAAATATTGCAGTAATGCTATCAATAACGAGCGAGTACGCTGTGAGTAGCAGCGAGTACGACAACTACCGGCGATTATTTCCATATTTCGAGTTTCTCTATTTACCTTCTGTTCATGTGTTTGCCCTGAGCGCTGCGTATACATGTAAGCGCTGCGCGCGAGAATATACATAAAGTGTAAACAGTTCAATGTGGTTACTCGAAATCAGGCATTTTCATGTTTCGATGATTCGTGTAATCATTATTGATTTTTGAGCGATCCAGTCAAAGATTTATAAACTGTGTTCAAGTGCTCATTGATTTAAGCTCTATTAGAATAACGAAAAGAAAGAGAAATTCCATGACAAGAACCGGCAAGAAAAACGAATACTGACGAGTATTGCAAGTATTTCCAGTGTTATTGCTGAAGAGCGTGGAATAGCATAGAGTATTACACAGAAAAAAAAGTCTTAAGTTTGTTACGTCTAACAGAAGATTTTGGCTTAAATTTAGCCATCTTGTGTATAAGCGCATAAATCTGTCCTTCTCTAATGGTCTAGTTTTTGTTACATCTTAAAGTTAGCCGATTTTTAGACTTGAATTAAAACTTTTTTTTTATAGTGTAGTTTCAAAAATAATCTGTAGCATCTTGACTATAGTATATTACATTACAAGGGGCGAAACAGAGCGATTGCATGAGTGTGAAGTTTGCTCTGCCCGAGTATTGCTCTTAAGTTTTATATACTTTTGAGTCGTTTCTATGCGTTCCGTTTTCTTTCTTCTTTGCGAATACATCCCTAAATCTCGGCATTGCTTTGTTTACATTTTTTTACACTACAACACAGAATGCACTATAATCAAACAGCGTTGATAACAATTGGAAACGTATGATAAAATTCTAAAGCGACACTTCCCTCTAATGATTCACACTAATTATTCTTTTAATCATAGAATACGCTAAATTACGGACCAAAAATTCCCATTCAGATAGTAAAAGAAATTTAATTATTAGAGTATTTTACCATCAGGATGGAAAATTACATCGGTAATGTAGCGTATTCTATAAGGATTATTAAGATCTTAATACTTGTTAAATTGTTAACAATGATAACTTATTTAATCAGATATTTAAAGTTGCTCAATGAACTTACCATTACAACTCCAATTTCGTAATTGTATTTCATACTCATTGTATTAGTAATTTTAATTTCATCGTGGTACGCAACTTTGAAAATATTTATTCTTTGTCCGTCCTTTGAATCTAAATCTCCAAATACAGCAGTACCCTTTTCCTTGTTGTCTTTCATGCCAACTCCCATATACCATGCACATTCACCTGTAGTTAAGAGAAAACGCTCTTTAAACAAGCCTGAACTACAAATGTGAGAATCGTTCAGTTGTAAAGAGGCTACGTGTTTGTATTCTTCTTGTCTTGCAGGGTACCCATTAAATATTTTACTTTGCAATTGGGATGAGTTGAATTCTGTACGTGTACCTTAAAAAGAAATTCTTATTTATGTATATGTATATTAATTATGGAATTATGCCCTCGTAGAAATATTTCATAACACACTCAGAAAAAAGTCTGGTTAAAACAACCAGAATTCTGGTTATTTCCACCCAAAGAAAATGTTACGGAGAGCCGTAATAGTAATTCTGGTTAAAAGATTTAGAAATTCTAGTAAACACTTTTCGGTTGTTTTGATATTTGATTCACCTTCATCACCACGGTGACGAATGACTCGATAAGTGTCCATTTTTGTTCAGACTGGAGCATGAGAGAGTCCATCGTGTCAGGTGTGAGTTGGGCGCCTACTTCCCGACCGACAGCCTCTCTTCCCACGCCCCACCTGGCACAGAAAAAGAATGTGTGCTCTGCATTTTCCACAAGGGATCCGCAATAGTAACACGACTCATCGTCTCCTTTCTTGATGCGCTTCAGGTATGCATTAAAGCAGCCATGGCCTGAAAGCGCTTGCGCCAGGTAAAAGCCGACTTGACCGTGCTTTCTATCCAGCCAGGTGGTGAGCTCCCGGATTGGTCACCATGCCATCTCGACTGCCATTTCGCGACGAGTCTGCGCCTTCCATCCTTGCGGATGGCCTGCTTCGCGCGAATGATTTCCTGAAGGTTTGTTAAGCAGGTGAGCTCCTTACGGAGCTGAAAGTTCTTTTTCCTTTCCTCCGCCAATAAGTCCATGGGCGAGACGCTCGCCAAGACCAGCACAGCACTCGTCGACACAGTTCGGTATGCCGAGACAATTCTCATCACCACATCTCTCTGTGCCGAGAACAACTTCTTCAGTGTAGCATGGTTGTTAAGGGCACTTGTCCAGATCGGAGCTGCATAAAGCAGCTTCGAATTGACCACGCTCGCCTCCAGCCTTCTCTTAGCTTCCCTGGGTCCACCAATGTTGGGCATGAGCCGAGTTAGAGTGGCTCCACATTGGATGGTTTTGGCAGTCGCGATCTGCAGGTGTTCGCCGAAGCTAAGCCAAGCACACCCAGGTACTTAATGCTCTTTTTCCACTCTATTTAATGTTTTCCGAGAACGATCTTCAGGTATTTGAAGGATCTCCTGCCCGTGACCAGGAAAGCCTCAGTCTTTTCCGGGCCAATTTTCAGGCATTTGCTATCCAACCAACGCTTTGCCCACCACAGACTATCAATGATCCTCAGCTTCAGGATTTTGACGTCGTCAGCGGCGCACACGACAAGTGCGTCATCCGCAAAGCCATTTGTCGCCCTCATATATCACCTACCTGTCACTCAGATAGTCATCTATCATTCGCAACAGGTAGTCTGGAACCTTTTTCCGCACCATCGCCTCGATGCAGATGTTCCATATCGCGGTATTGAACGAATTGCGTATGTCAATGCTGATCAACGCGCAGAATCCCTTACGCTTACCAGTTCCTCTTCTTGCTTTAGTGGCGATGTCCACCACTGCCTGGATGGCGTCAACTGTGGACCTTCCTTTACGAAGGCCAAACTGGTTTTCCGAGAGACCATTCTCGCGGACCATGTGACCCTGCAGTCTTTGTAGGATCATTTCCTCCAGAAGTTTCCCCATCGTATCCAATAGACATATTAGTCTATACGATGAGGCATCCCCTAGAGGCTTGTTGCCCTTCCTCAGCAGGACCAACCTTTACTTCTTCTAGTCTGCGAAGAACCTCCCCTCCCGAAGACAAGAGTTAAAGACTTCTAGGAGGATCTCCGGGTATACCCCGATCACCTCTTTGAGGATCTCGTTCGGCACCCCGTCGATCCCCGGCGCTGTGTTTGCCTTGAGCCTTCCATCCGCTCTCTTTAGTTCTTCGAGAGTGAAGAGTTTTTCTCACCGGACCGCGCAGGAGCTTCGTTCCTGTCTTTGGATCGGCTCTACATGCGGAAACAAGCTTCGCACGATATACTTGACTCGATCGGGATTATCCAGGCCCGGGTCTTTCCTCCTGACGCAGGACAGACAACTGGTCGTTCCACCAGTACATTGAGTACCAGGTACGCCCGTGCCCCCGTCGATGTCACATGCTGCGACCACTTTCCGCCTTACCGCCCGCACGACGTCCTCCAACAACCCAGCAAACTTAGCCCAACCAAGCTCATCTATGAGCCTGGTTTCCTCAAGATGTTCATGTAGCCTGTCTTTGCTGAGTCAGAATCATGCTTTAAATGGGGCTAATCGGGGTTATTTCTACACGGGTAGAAAAAAATGCAAGGAAAATCAATGAAAATTATATTTCCTAAATTTTATGAAATACTTATGAGGCCACGGATCAATCCGATCACGTGTCCAAATTTCTATAGAAGTTCGTAGAAAGTAAGTTTGTTATTTTACAAAATGACTTCCTGGAAATTTGTAAAATACAACAGAAAACGATAAGAAAGTGTGTCAACTTCATTTGAGTCAAAATTTTGCAAAAAAATTTACAATTAACTATGGGAAGGGCATTTTATATGTTTAGTTGTAATATCTAGATATTCAGCTGTAATCTCAAAGATGTTAAAATATGCAAAGATTATCATAATATCTTCGATATTACAGTTGAACATCTAGATATTACAAGTGAACATACAAGATGGCTTTTTCACGCTTACTCATTTAAAATGGCAGATAATGATCTGAAAATTTGACAAAAAAATCTCTTGCCCAACCCCTTCCATAAGGTTAATGCGAAATTTGATTTGGTTTTAAGGCCGATTTCACATGCAAACCCGGCTATGCCCTTTCTAAGATTGTACGTACCCATAGGATCAGCGATGACCATGGCGGCATAGAATAAATACGAAATAATAATTCTCATTTTCGTTATTTTTTCGGGTCTGACACGATGAACAGAAGTTAACTTTTTATATTGTACTATAACCACCAAGGGCAGCTCTTATCGGCGACAAGTCATCAATCTTACTTTGTTAGTTTATTCTTCGAGCTCTCAAAACATTTTAAACGAACTTGTTCTGTATCTGACTAAATATTTTGCGATAAAAATTAATATAAATTCTATAAAATATAGGTTGTTATAAAAATATTAATTACTCTATAATATTTTTATTAGATAACTTTAATACAAAATGCGTGTTCACCAGAACTGACACGCTTGAGATCTGACTAAAAAATCTTGAATAAGTTCCACATTCGTCAAGGCTATCTGAAAAATAATTTTAATACCTGTTGAGTTGCAAGTAAATGTAAAAATGTATCTTTATTATTTAAACGTACTTGGAAAACCTTCTGAAAGATTACCATTTAATTTGTAAATTTACAAGTGGTAACTAGTCACCATACTTCGTTTATTTTATTAAATGTTTTAAAATAGTTCAGGTAAATCCGAAAATGATTAAGCTCTTTATGATCATATATCGACAAAAGCTTAAAGAGCTCAAATTGAGAAGATGCCTCCAACCCGCAATTAAGATTGTAAGCAACGGTTCATTTCACCCGCCCCTCCAAGTTCTTACCTCTGCCTACCTAGTCCCGAATTAGTCCTCACCATCACATCTAAATTTAAATGTAATTTTTATTTAACCCTTTGTTTACTGTTATGTAAAGTGCCGTTCACTCATTGATTATCAAATGAAAGGGATACTAAAAATCTACATGTTTAAGCGCACGTGACATTTGAGAAAAGTAGGAAGTTCATGGAACAAGTCGGTCCAGTTTCTACATTTTTGTGTCAAAAATACATAAAGTTTTTATTTCAAAATTTTGGAAATTGTAGAGAAGGTGAAAACGGATGTAGACAGACTACTTTTGGTTTTGGAAATGGAAAAAAGAATTACGAAATATTTTCTGAAATTGAAAGTTTTTTCATTTTCGAAACCAAATATAGTCTATCTACGTCCGTTTCTAACATCTATACAATTTCCCAAATTTCGAAAACACAATTTTATTTACTTTGGACATAAACATGTAGAAACCTAAAATCAATAACATTTTCTAATTTTGTAAATATCACATGACCTTAAGACTAAGCGTGAAAAATGAATCTTCAATGGTGAATTGACAATGAATAGATAGGGTAATACTATTAAATGTTGGATAAAAGAATTGGAAAATAAAATTTAGACACACCAAGCAGAATTTTCACTTTTGCAAACTTTTTTTCCAACTTTTAATAGTATTACCCTTTCTATTCATTGTCAATTCACAATTGAAGTTTCACTTTTCACGCTTGGTCTTAAGCAGGCAGTTTTCTTTTTATAATGCTGACATTGTCATTGATATTATATGAAATGCGAAAGTCATTCAAAGAATCAATTTTTTATTGTTGTAGAATTGTACTATTTACATGCAACGCCGTTGACACGCGACCAATGTTTTAAGATGGTGTATAGTTATACGAGTATGGCAATCA
Organism: Diplolepis rosae; assembly: GCA_030998225.1. Taxonomy (NCBI): domain Eukaryota; kingdom Metazoa; phylum Arthropoda; class Insecta; order Hymenoptera; family Diplolepididae; genus Diplolepis; species Diplolepis rosae. Next base: position 9,563,953 of record JAPYXD010000680.1, read on the forward strand.
CAGGGTGGGTGATCTAACGTTTGAAATTTGAATCGGCTATGAAAAAAAAACCTATGGATATTTTTTCAAAATTATGGTTTTATTGCAAAGGTTGAACCTTTCCATTTAAGAATGAAACACATCATCATTCAAATGACTGCCACAGCTGGCCTTACAGCACCCCATTTGATTAACCCAATTTTTCAGTACATTTTCGATTGTTTGGGCTTCAGACCCATGAATGATAATTTCGATTTCGTGTTTCAAGGCCTCAATCGTCTCCGGATGGTTAGCGTAACACTTACCCTAAACGGCTCCCCAACAAAAAACAGTCCAACGGGGTCAAATCACAGCTCCACGGCGACTAATTGACATCAGAATTTCGGCTGATAATTCGATTTTCGAAAACGGTGCGCAAAAGATCGATTGTCACGTTGGCTGTGTGGCAAATGGCCCCGTCCTGTTGAAACCAAATGTTGTCCATGTCAACGCCTTCAATTTCCGGAAGCAAAATTTCGTTGAGCATGTCATGGTAACGCTCGCTATCGATCGTAACGGCGGCTCCTTGTTCATTTTCAAAGAAAAATGGCCCCACGATGCCACCGTATCAAAATCCGCACCAAACAGTCACTCGTTGTGGGTGTACGGGCTTCTTTATGAGGACGTTTGGGTTTCCCGTGGCCCAAATGCGATAATTTTGCTTATTTTCGTTATTGACCTTTTGCCCAAACAATCGCAAATGTACTAAAAAACTGGCTTGATCGAATGGGGTACTGTAAGGCCAGCCGTGGCAGTCACTTGAATGATCTTGTATTTCATTCTTGAATAGAAAGGTTCAATATTTTCAATAAAACCTTACTTCTTTGAAAATATCTGTAAGTTTTTTTTTTATAGCCGATTCAAATTCCAAACGTTAGATAGCCCACCCTGTAATAAGAAGATGTGCCAGCCCGAGTCGAAGTTCTTGCCTTCTCTTTGCCCTCAGTACACTTTCTATTTAAAAAATCGAGTGTTTGGCGAGTGTGGAGCGAATATTATGTCTCAAATTCTCGAAAAACTGAGGGTAAATAGTTTAAAAGTTGAACGCGGAGAAGAACGAATACGAAGCGATAGTGAAACGAGAGCGAAGTGATATTGAAAATTACAATTTCAAGATCAGAAAATTTAGAATTCAAGAAGGTATAACTAATTATTTGGGGCAGATGTATATAGTTGCAATGAGTAATATGCATATGGGACATTCTTATATTTTTGTAGCTTTCTTTTAATAAATTAACCAACACGTATAACGGGATTTAAAAAAAAAAATTTTGAGAGATATATTAATTTAAACTTTTGATAAAATTGGATAAAATGCTAAATTCTCTTATACTTATATTTAATTCATTATTTTCGGTTGAAATAATCAAATCGATTTTGGGTTTGTTTAATTTTCTAGCTTGTTGCGTTAGATTTTCAGATAAATAATTTTATAATTTATATTTTGTTAATTAACTACAGATATAGGCAATTTAATTGTTTAAACAATTTTTTCATGTTTGCTCCCTCATTAGAAAAATTTGGAAAAAATAGTATCGTATGCACTATTTCTCAATATAACTAGCGCATATTTAATAAAAGTGGAGACTCAATTAGATCGGACGATATTAAATATCTTTGAGCGCGCGACGTGTTTAATCATGTCCGAGTCGAGCCGCAACTAGCCTTCCTCGAGACATAATGTGCTTTTGGTCGACTCAGACAGGATTAAATACGTCGCGCGCTCAAGAATCTTTAATATCTTCCGATCTAATTGAGTTTCTACTTTTATTAAATATGCGCTAGTTATATTGAGACATAGCGCATATGGCTGCATTTTTTCCAAATTTTGCTACTGAGGGGGCAAACATGAAAAAATTGTTTGAACAATTAAATTGCCTATATCTGTAGTTAATTAACAAAATATAAATTATAAAATTATTTATCTGAAAACCTAACGTAATAAGCTAGAATATGAAACAAACCTAAAATCGATTTGATTATTTCAACCGGAAATAATGAATTATAAGTATAAGAGAATTTAGCATTTTATCCAATTTTATCGAAAGTTTAAATTAATAAATCTGTGAAAAAAGTTTTTTTTTTTAAATCCCGATATACGTGTTGGTTAATTTATTAAAAAGAAGCTATATATTTTTTTTAATGCATTACATAAAATTTAAATAAAATTCATATTTTGAAAATATACAACACAGAAAATAAAAGAACCTTCTTACATATATGCCGCTAAATTCATCGTATAATTCGTTTGTTTAATTTAATTTAATGTGACTTCATGCAATTGCACGAAAAATCAATATTAATATTGTTTCAGTTTTGGGCGTACTTTCGGCTGGAGATCAAGAAAAATAGTATACAACCCACGGCCAGAATGTTTGATGCCCTAGGGTCGTAATATACTATTACACAAGATACTTTTTGATAATAAATAATGCAATTTTTTAATGTATATTTCAAACTTTAGTTTCATTAAAATTTATATGTAGTTATGATAAAACTGTATGCTAAATATCAATTAATAATTATACTATATATATCAACAATCATAATTATAAAAATTAATTAATTAATTACATTAATTTTTAAAAAAATCATTATTATATGGAAAATTTGTGAAAAAATTTGATTTATTTTTACTTGAGTAAGGCTAAAAAACTGTAGTTACGACACTTTCTCTCCCAAGTTCTGAATAACTCTTGCAGTCACTATATAAGAAAGTTTCGAATTTTATGTCTCATCGTTGTAACGAAGCGTGAGCGTGATTCGACGAAAGCGTAACCTACTATATATACGTGTGTAGTTATTAGGTTTATATATGTAAGGTTATATGTTTAAGTGTATTTGTTATTAACAATATGATTGGCTACGACTGAATGGTGTGAATGTATTTGTATTCTGTTTATGTATGTATGTATGTACCGGATGACCAATGGCAGGTTCGTGGTAAGAATTTTTTTGTTATTTAAGAGAACCATGACAACGTATTTCTATAGAGTTGGCCATCGCCTCACTCTCGAAAAATGGGAAAACGGTAATATGTGCAGTTTTCGATGACTAGAAGAAAGTTGACTATGAATGCTGAACATTTATAGACTCTCTTCTCACATTCTCGTAACCTTCGTCACACATTCGCCTCAATCTCGACAGTAGAGACTGAGACGAGTCTTAGGATTTCGACTCGGGAGTCTTCATTTTAAAAACTGAAGTTACAGTAATCAACTGATATAAAATCGACAAAATGGAAAAATACATGCCATTGTGTATTATTCTTTATATCTATTGACAAAAACCGAAGTACTCTCTGTCACACACTTATGTGTATTCAGTCATATACGCGTGGTGGGCCGTATCACAAATGTACCCTCTCAAGGTTACTCATAAGTGATGGAAGCACCTTCTAATTGCGAATTTTGCAGAAAATAATGTATGTGCTAAGGAGTTGAGCCGTTTTTGGGACTCAACCGATATTTCAGTCCTCACCCCAAAAACAGCGCCACAGCCCCAAGCTACACAATCTACTATATTGTTGTACTATTATACTATAAATGAAATGCAACTCTTATACCTACTGTGGTAGCAATAACATTCTTAGTAATCATGAACAACGTCTGAAGTATTTACATTATGTATTGTATATTACTTTGTTTTTAATTCGCGCCGAACCAGCCGAGTCCGATTTACTCCCTATAAACATTTCTTCGCAGGGCGCGCTAAAGGAAGTTTCACTTCAAAAAGTATATTTTTTCAGTGCAACTAATTTCTGTAGTCACAAATTTCACAACAAAAAAATACCTTTTTCTTCAGAAATTTTGTGCAATTAAATGGTTGGCAATTTTTTCGATATCAACTGTTAAATTAATTTGCTATAAAATCAAATGTTCCCACAAGGAACATGGACACAATTTTTTAAATCAAAATCATGCAATAAATATATTATAGTGCATTTTATATTTTTATAACAGATTATACTTTATGGAACTTTCATTATTGTTTACTACAAAATCTTTATAAGTTTTCTCTTAGTAAAATATTGATCAGGCACTTGTTATAAAGAAATTTTTAAATTTTAATGAATTCGAAGAAAGTTCAAAAAGTATTTGGAATCTAAAAATTGCAAAATTTTTAATTTCCACTGTTTGTAATAAATTTTTGTAAAAAGAAATATTTTTACAAGAAACGTAAATAAAAGTTTTTTGTGCCTCCGGCGCGTAAACTCGTTTTTACGCTATAGTTGACAGTAGCGTAATGTTGTGTACTACGATACTGAGGAATGCAATGTAAGAATTGAACTGCGCATGTGCCTATAACGATACAGCGGAGCGTAATCTTCTTCTAATTCTTCTTCTTCTTCGTACAGAGTTGGCACCGTACTGACAAAGCCTTGTACATTTGAACTGCGCATGCTCTATTACAATAGGCTACTACTACACAAGATCGAGAGAATCAAAATGGCCGGAATTAGTCGGCAAATATCCAGTGCAAAGGACGAGAATCATGACGAATACTAGATTAGATTCGAGTGTACGCATAAAAACTCGTATACGCACCGAAGTCACATAAAATAGAATATGTGCCAATGCACACAATTTGGGAAATTACGAGACTCGCTTGAAATGCTTGCAGGACTGTTCACGCCTCGGCTTCATCTCGGCTTTGCCATATCGTGTTTTGGACAACAATTAAAAACTCTGCTGGAACTAGGTTTATTTTCCATATCTTATTGACCAGTGTTACTATTTTCTGCTGCTGCTTGTTGCTGTAATTCCTCAACCAATCTTCGAATTTCATCTAATACATAATTGATTCTAATAAAATGAAGTATTGTACCATCTGTACACATGTGTTCACGAATTGTAACTCCAATAATATAATTATCACCAGACGTATCGATGAATTTAATTAGTGGACTACCAAGGTCACCCTGTGTAAAAGTTAAAAATATATAAACTACAAGACACAAAATTCACGTGAGTGGGAACTAATCATTAGTAAGTTCAGAATATACAAACTAAGTTCCATTCCAACCCAGATCTGTTTTATCTTTTATGTTTTTTAGATATGCTAAACTCTTTCTAATAAGTTAGTTTCCACAAAATCATACAGATACATAAATTTTATAGTGTATTTACCATAAGTATAGATTGCTCTGATTCTACTGTTTGTCCACACATCACTTTGCATCTATAATCTAACTTCATCCTGGAAATCCCTCTACAAGCTCCATCGCCCCGAAGGTTTAAAGACATACAATGTAGTTTATCTGAATGCTTTGAGTTCCTAAAATGGGCATGTTTTGGTTCTTTTTTTGTGACAGCACCCCATCCACATACTACAGCATCAGATCTTTGTACGCGAATATTCACTGGTTCTTCGAATAAAGTCAGAATTCTTAGACGCGTATAATCAACAGTATTTGCAAGCTGGAACAATGTCTAAAGTTATCACATAAATATACAAATTTATTACAAAAATAGTAAGCTTTGGAGCAAAGTTGCTGAAATGAGAGGCTCCATTCAATAAAGGGTAATAGAATTTTAGCGCTCCGTTTTGTTGGCCTTTTGGTTACTTATAAAAATCTTTCAAATTTCAAGTGGCGCACGGAGAGAGTGGGGGGGGGGGGGGGGAATTCTCAGTCAATACCACTCTGGGCCTCAAAAGCTCTTAGTCCACCACTGACAATTCCAAGTTATGAAAAACAGATTAAAGTAGAGATATTAATTGCACGTCTGTTTTCCACGTAAAGAAATCATAGCTTTCAAAGTTTTTGACAATAATTGAAAAACACGATTTTCTTAAATTATTTGTTTATTTCACGTTACAAAAACTGCATGATGACGTTTACAACGCTTGGGGAGTCAAGAGGATTCTGAGCAAGCAAATACTTCTAGTGGGAAAGTTTTTCAAAAAGGAATAAATAAGTTTTCTAGAAAATAAAACGTAGAATAAGTAATTAACTGCGACCGGCAGGGCATTCGAAGCAAACAATGCTATCGAAATAAGTATTGAGAAATTATGTTTTTTTATACATATATTCACTTGTGCATTTTAAGCTTACCGACAACTATATACAACAAAATAAAGAATAACTTACGAATTTGATAAGTGTATGATGCACTTTAATTTTCATCAAGTGAAAAAATAGTATCATTGACTGCTTTATAGTTCGAGATCAAGGCAAAGTATTTGATAAAAAAAACTCCATACCTTTAGAACCAAAATATTTCCATAAACTGTTTACATCATTTATTTTTGCTTCACTTATTCTAACAGATGGAGAATGTGAGGGATGGTTCGCTCGTGAATACTTCAGAATAAGGAATAATAGTATTATGAAATAGGAACGAGTAAGAAAAGGTTATGACAAATAATGCAAAATTGTGTGCAAATATTTCGAGTAGCTTAGAATACTCTAAAGCATGAAATACTCGAAATATTGCAGTAAATCTATCAATAACGAACGAGTACGCTGTGAGTAGCAGCGAGTACGACAACTACCGGCGATTATTTCCATATTTCGAGTTTCTATATTTACCTTCTGTTCATGTGTTTGCCCTGAGCGCTGCGTATACATGTAAGCGCTGCGCGCGAGAATATGCATAAAGTGTAAACAGATCAACATGGTTACTCAAAATCAGGCATTTTTATGTGTCGATGATTCGTGTATTTATTACCGATTTTTGAGTGATCAGGTCAAAGTTTTATAAACTGTGTGCAAGTGCTCATTTATTTGAGCTCTATTAGAATAACGAAGAGAAGGAGAAATTCCATGACAAGAACGGTCAAGAAAAACGAATACTGACGAGTATTGCATGTATTTCTAGTGTTACTGCTGATGAGCGCGGAATAACATAGAGTATTAGTTCCAAAAATAATCTGTGGCATCTTGACTAAATAATTTTTCGAAATCATGCAGGATTTCACTTACATTTTCTACAAACTTTAAACGGCGGATTGCGAGCACTGCTTTTGAGTTTTATATACTTTTGAGTTGTTTCTATGCGTTCCAGTTTCTTTTCTCTTCTAGAATACATCCCAAAATCTCGGCATTGCTTTGTATACACTTTTTACAAAACAAAACAGAATGCACTTTAAACGAACAGCGTTGATAAATACAGTTTCTTTCATTTTTACATTCTCATCAGGGATGAGAAGGTATTGGCTTTATGTGAAAAATGACTTTCGAAAGTTTCATCAAATCTTTACGTTTTGAGACCCCCTGAGTCAGAAAAAATGGTTTTTACGAAAGTGTCTGTCTGTAGTAGGTCGCGTGCGGCATACCTCTCGATAGAATTATCAGATTGAATTGAGCTTTGGTACAGTTTATCGAAGCCGAAAAAGTAAGGACAAGTTCGTTAACCAGCCACGTCCAATCAAAATTGAGGGATTGAGCACTACTTTTGTGTTTTTGAAAATAATTTTTTGAAAAAATCAAAAATTTCAATACTGGTTTTAGATAGTCCTCATAAATCTCTAAAAATTATTCTGATAACATTTTTTGATTAAATCAAAATTAGAAATGTTACAGCATATTCAAATTCGAAAAAAGTCAATATCAAAATTCCATTTTCCAGTTAAATTATACGAGATACGAAAAAACGTTATGATACAATATTATTTTCTACATAAAGTCCTACAAATTTGAATTGTAACATTTTTTCATAAGATGCATATTTTTCTTTTTAATTAAAAAAAAAACTATTGAAAATGCAAAATTCAATTTTTTAACAATAATATTCGAAATACGAAGAAAACGTAAGAATACAGTTTGTCCTTTCAAAAAGATCTACAAATTTTGTCTCACACAGTTTCTGATAAAACATATATTTTTCGTTTCAATTCCAAAAAATACGATTAAAATTCAAAAATTCCATTTTTTAGACAAAATATGTGAGATACAAAAAAAACGTTTAGATGGAAACTTATTTGCCTAAATGAGGTTTACAAATTCTCATTAAGACATTTCGGGACAGGATGTATATTTTATGTTTTGATATTTAATATTAAAAAAATTCGATTTTTTTCACCAAAATATGTGAGATACGAAATAAGCGTTTTTCTGTAAAATCGTTTCCTTAAATAAGTTCTACGATTGTTTTTTCTTTTTGAGAGATTTGGAAGAAAATAAATTATTTTAAACATGTAATTTATTAAAAAGTGACTGAAATGTATACAGAAAATCGAGCGCGAATTATTTGGAAACGCATGATACAATTCTAAAACGACACTTCTTTCTAATAATTCACAGTAATTAGGATTTCAATCATAGAATACGCTAAATAACCGACAAAAATTACCATTCAGATGATGAAAGAAATTAAATTAGCAGAGAATTTTACCATCTAGATGGGAACTTTCTTTGGTAATTTAGCGTATTCTTTAAGGATTATTAAGATGTAAATCCTTAACTAAGAACTTATTTAATTAGATGCTTAAAGTTGTTCAATCAACTCACCATCACAACTCCAATTTCGTAATTGTTTCTCAGACGCATTGTATCATAAAATTGAGCTCCATCAAGGTACGCTACTTTAAAAATATTTATTCTTTGTCCGTCCTTTAAATCTGAAGCTCCAAATACAGCAGTACCCTTTTCTTTTTTTTTTTCATGCCAAGTCCCATATACCATGCACATTCACCTGTAGTTAAGAGAAAACGCTCTTTAAACAAGCCTGAACTACAAATGTGAGAATCGTTCAGTTGTAAAGAGGCTACGTGTTTGTATTCTTCTTGTCTTGCAGGGTACCCATTAAATATTTTACTTTTCAATTGGGATGAGTTGAATTCTGTACGTGTACCTTAAAAAGAAATTATTATTCATGTATACGTATATTAATTATGGAATTATACCCTTGTGGAAGTATTTCATAATACACTCAGAAAAAAGTCTGGTTAAAACGATCAGAATTCTGGTTATTTCAACCCGAAGAAAATGTTACGTAGAACCGTACTAGTAATTCTGGTTAAAAAATTTAGAAATTCTAGTAAACACTTTTCGGTTGTTTTGTTATTTGATTCCAGTTAATGTAATAAATTTTTCTAGTTGATATCACTGTAATTTTTCTATTAACAAATTTCTCGTTACTTTCATGGTTATATTTCGGTTAATTCAACTAATTTAGTCCATTTAACAATACCATTCTCCTAGTTAAATTTACTAAAATACCCCGGTTGAATTCTAACATAACCTTAAAGTATATAATGATTTAAAGACGTGGGACTTATAGTTTTCTTAATAAGAAAAAATATATTTAATGTTGAATTATTTTATCTATATTACTATCCAAAATGTACATTTGAATACATATAAATCCATAATCTACAAATTTCTTTACCTCTGAATGTTTCCTTTAAGTTATCTAAATTCCACTCACTTAACACCTAGTAAACTTGTTTCTCCATTTTTTTGAAACGTTGTATAAATAATTCGAGACAAGTCACGAGATCTTTAAGATTCTTTTGGACTCCATCTTGTTTTCGTTTTCACTGGTGTTTGCAAACGGCCTAATACACAACATAACTAGCAGGAAACCGGAATCAACATCTATGCAAGCCTTGACATTTTGACTCTTGCGGGGCAGCCTCCACCACGCCACCTTCACACTAAGTGCCAAGGCTTGCATGTATAGCGAATAACGAAACGAAGCCAGATTGTGTATACAGTAACGCTGCCAACGGGGTATCTTGAAACTACTTTTACTATATTCTCCTGTAAAATTAACTGGAATAATAACACCAGAATATATATGACTAGAATTTTTTAACCATTAAGAGTGAATAATTTTTCTGGTGCAATTAATTAAAACTGTAGTAATTTAAAGCGGAAACTTTTTGACCCATTAGCTTCAGTAGATTTAATTGAACTTTTTCTCTGAGTGCAATTTGATCAAAAATCAGATCTGGCACAGATTTCATTTTATTTGCAACATTTTGTTTCTCTTTCGTTTCTTTAGAAAGTTGATGTTTTGTTTTAGGTTTATCGCAATAAAAACTTCGATGTTACACGGATATATGTAAGTGGCGTTTTTCGTTGCGTAATATAATTTTTTTTTTTTTTTTTTTTTTTTTTTTGAGGAGGAAAAATGGCGAAATCTTTTATAGACGTTGTACAGGACTCTCCTAGGACGGGTCTAGGCATACCTGTTACAACCACAAAACCCCCTCTCTCGAAACAATACACCGCCCGCGGAACCGCCTTTCGGTTTGTAAACTTTGCGGGAAGTTGGTTCCAGCTTAAAGTCGCGTACGACTCTTCCGTCATCCGTTTGACCGGGACACACGCCCGTTAGGCAGGCCGACTAGCCGCACCAACCAGGGGAGGAATAAAAAGATTCCTCCCACGATCGACGCGGGCAACCAAGTCCGCCCAAGTCGCAAGACCGGGAGTGCAGGCCCCGATGTGATTTCTACTGGCCTCCGTTGTTGCTGTGCTCTGCAGGCCCATCGAGCTCCCTCGTCTTCATCACCAGGGTGACGAATGACTCGATATGCATCCATATCTGTTCAGACTGAAGCATGAGAGAGACCATCTTTTCAGGAGTCAGCTGTGCGCCCACTGCCCGACTGTCAGCTCCCATTTCCGCGCCACACCTGGCACAGACAAAGAGTGTGTGCTCTGCTTTTTCCACAAGGGATCCGCAGTAGTGACACGACTTATCGTCTCTTTTCTTGAAGCGCTTCAGGTACGCATTAATGCTACCATGGCTCGAAAGCGCTTGCGTCAGGTAAAAGCCGACTTGATCGTGCTTTCTATCCAGCCAGGTGGCGAGCTCCGGGATCAGACGGTGTGTCCATCTCCCGTATTGGTCACCATGCCATCTCGTCTGCCATTTCTCGACGAGTCTGCACTCCATCCTTGCGGATGGCCTGCTTCGCGCGAGTGATTTCCTGAAGGTTTGTTGAGCAGGAGAGCTCCTTACGGAGCTGAAAGGTCTTCCTTTCCTGCGCCAATAAGTCTATTGGTGGGTCGCTCGCCAGGACCAGCACAGCGCTCGTCGACACAGTTCGGTATGCTGAGACAATTCTCAGCGCCACACCTCTCTGTGCCGAGAACAGCTTTTTCTGCATAGCATGGTTGTATCCAATAGACTTATAGGTCTATAGGATGAGGCATCTTCTAAAGGTTTGTTGCCCTTCCTCAGCAGGGCCAACCTATGCTTTTTCCAGTCCACGAAGAACCTCCCCTCCCGAACACATGAGTTGAAGGCTTCCAGGAGGATCTCCGGGTATGTCCCAATCACCTCTTTGAGGATCTCGTTTGGCACCCCGTCGATCTCCGACGCTGTATTTGCCTTGAGCCTCCCACCCGCTCTCTTTAGTTCCTCGAGAAGGAAGAGTTCTTCGCGCGGGACCACGCAGGAACATCAGTCCTGTCTTTGGCGTAATATAATTTATGATAAATAATATGTTTTGGATTATACAATCTAGAATATTTGCACTTAAAAAAAACTTTGTGAATAGAATTACTAAGTGGTCTCGTAATTCGTCTTCCCAATGAGCTAAAGGTTCTCCCTTTTTTTGTATTCTAGGACAAATTTTCTGCTACTGTTTGCCAATCGTTTTTCATTTCTCCAATCAATTTCTTCATTAATAACACAAGTTGGTACAGATCACCGATTTCAATTAGATTGTCTTGGCATTTCTTCATAATTTACGAAATTTTTAATTAATCATAACTACTAGGTTTTTCAAAAAATTTTGAAAGCGGAAATGAAAATACGTTTTTTTTGGTGAAATCACTTTTATTGCTCAGTATAATCTCCCATAAGATCAATACATGTGGCCCAACGGTCTTCCAACTTATTTATCCCATCATGGAAATGACTTTCTGCAAGGCCTGCAGAATACTCCTCTACGACGGCTATAACCTCTTCGTTTGATGAAAAATGCTTCCCACGAAGGAATTTTTTGAGGTGTGGGAACAGCCAGAAGTCACAGGGAGCTAAATCAGGCGAATAAGGTGGATGCTGCAACAATTCGTACTTTAATTCGGTTATTTTAGTGATGGTTTTTTGAGATGTGTGAGCGGGTGCATTGTCTTGATGAAAAAGGATTTTTTTCTTCTGCAAACCGGGTCTTTTTTCACGAATGTTTGCATCCAATTGATCCAAAAGGTTACAATAATATTCAGAATTTATTGTTTTGCCAGTTTGGAGATAATCCACCAACAAAATCCCTTTTGCATCCCAAAAAACTGATGCTAACACCTTCATCGCCGATTTCTGGACACGAACTCGCTTCGGTGCCGAAGTGCCTTGTTCACACCACTCCTTAGCTTCTTGTTTTGATTCAGGATCATGATGGAAGACCCAAGTCTCATCCATAGTGATGAATCGACGCAAAAAATCCTTTTTATCCTTTCGAAAACGCTCCAAATGTTGCTCAGAAAGTCGCATTCGAACGTGCTTTTGTTCCATTGTGAGCGTATGCGGCACCCATTGTGCACCGAGCTTTCTGAAACCCAAAACTTCACATAAAATATGACTCACACTGTCTAATGAGATGTCTAGGGCCTCTGCTAAATCTGTCTCGGTCAATCGACGATCTTCCAAAACCATATCCTGTACTTTTGCTATGAATGCTGGTGTTGATGCACTTTTTGGACGTCCTGAGCGTGGAACGTCTTCAACGCTTTTTCGACCACGTCTAAACTCTAAAACCCATCGATGCACACTTGGAAATGAAGAAGCAGCTTGTTTTAATACTTTCACCATTTTTGTATGAATTTCCGTTGCTGATAAACCTTCCAACACAAAGAATTTTATCACTGTACGATATTCGGTTTTTTCCATTGTACAAAAATACACTGACACGTCAACTTCAAATGGCTTGTAAACAAACAATGAATTGACAGAGTGGAATAACACTTTGGGTATGTTCATATGAAAGATGAAATCTTAAAATGGCGTAGAAATTTTGGTTCTTCTACTGCTCTATAGATGTCGCTTTCAAAACTTTTTGAACAACCTAGTATATTGAATACAATTTCTGAGCATAAATGAATTGCAGTAAAACCTTATTTATCGGGACGCCCTGGAAATGTAAACACCTCGTTTATCGGGATTTGGAGGGGCTCCCCACTACCACCTACAGTCTCATGGTGGGTTGCCATGACTCTTGTTGTATGTTGACATTTAGTAATGGTAACGAAGGTATATATAATACGAAGGTATGTAAAAAAATTGACATAATAAAACTCCTGCAAATGAAACATCTGCAAACTATGTCACTATATACAAGGAGTGGTGGCTGGAGGAGAAACAAAATGTCCCGATAAATGAGGTTGCGCGATCCTGATAAGTGAAGAACCCGATAAATGAGTGTCCCGATAAATGAGGTTTTACTGTACATCAATTCGAAGCCCATCTGTACACGGAAAAAAATAGTTTAGTAACTTTAATAGGGCGCTTATATATAGTTGGACAAGTGAATACGAGTACTTTTCGAATCCCTGAAAATCAGCCTGCTTCGCGATAGGCGCAAATCTCGCACGAGAATACATTTCCCAGGGAAAGTAGAAAAGGGGTAGTTGCTGGGGTAGCGCCGGCAGATAATTTTTTCGTCAGTCCCTGACACCTAATTTGTCCATTAAAAGAATTTAAGATGTTTATTTATGTATATAACAAAAAATGCCACAAATATTACAGAAACCAAAGTTTATTACTTTGAAGCATAGAATTTCGTGCTGCTCAGCATCAACTGAGATGTTTCATTTTGCTTTCGCAAGAGAAAATGCTGATTTAGGGTAACTTCGATTCTAATTAGAAGTTTTCTAAATTTCTACAATACAGAAAGCTGAATGCTGCTTTGCCTTTTTGCACCTCAGAATGCGAGTTGCTGTTGACGAGCATTTTCTTACTGACTCGCAGTGACTAGTGATGCTTTTAGGCTTAGCACTGGCCTTCAGTATGAGCACGGACTGAGCCACAGTACAAAAATGCTGCTCAGCAGCAATCGCCGTTGCTGACCGACCGGCATACTGATAATCAGCAATCGACTACTGATCACCAGCATTTTATTTTTTTGCGTGTATAAAGAAAACTCTTCGATAAAATCCGATATATGGTTTTCTGCGGGGAAGCTCCTTAAAACTCCGTTTCGGATATTTAAATCATCCTTCATTTCCACATAATTAAAACTTATTTTTATATAGGAATAACAAAAATGAATTTATAATTTGATGACAGAATACCTGAAGCCGAAATGTGACCACATTATGATTTGATTCATATAATTGAAATTAGAATAAATAGCGAGGGCAATGTCAGAATCCTGCTTTAAATGGGGCTAATCGGGGTAATTTCTACACGCGTAGAAAAGAATGCGAGGAAAATCAATGCGCATTATATTCCCTAAATTTTATGAAATACTTAAAGCCATGGATCAACCAGAACACGTGTCCACATTCCCGTAGAAGTTCGTGAAAGACATCAGATGTACAAATATAAGTTTCCGCCGTTTACCAAAAGTTTGCGTTACCATTAAGTTTTGATTGAAATTGACAGATGTAAAACGTCACTGTCGTAAGGGCAGGCATCTGTCGACAATATAACCTTGAAATATTAGTGTATTTACATCAGTATAATATATTCTTTAGTGTGCGAAGATATGGAATTTTAATATGGGCACTTATGGAAAGTCATTTCGCGGGCTCATAATATCACGAATTTGCGATAAATGTTCTCGTGGCGACGTTACGGAAAACTATAGAACCAGTGGGAAATTTCATAAGAATATTAGTTTTTCTTTGAAAATCGTATCTTATCATATATCTTGGAAAGTTATTTCGAAATAAACAAGAATAAAAAGGAAGTGGAATCTAAAGGGTTTCCCAATAAGGGTGATATGTTTTGAAATTGAAAAAAACACTGAATATTCATTCGGAATTGATCGAAATCTTTTTTATTATATTGGATATTCTATGCCATTTATGATTTAAACAATATATCGGCCAAATGTCCCCCGAGACTTGAGCCAAAAATGCGCCTCATCAGAAAAGATGATTTTTTGATGAAAATTGGGATCATTTTCAATTGATTCCAGAGCCCAATCCGCGAACTCCCGACGCAAACGATGGTCATTAGGCTTCAGTTCTTGGGCCAGAATCATCTTATAGGGATGCAGGCCAAGATCCAATCGCAAAATACGCCAGGTAGTCATCCTGGACAGGCCCAATTCCTGAGATCGGCGTGGCACGGACAATTCACGGTTTTCCTCGATACTGGCCTGTACGGCGGCTATATTCTGTGTAGATCGTGCGGTACGCATACGATTTTTAGGCTTAGTATCCAATAGAGTAAATTCACTCTCCAACTTATCGATTATTCGACGAATTGAGAGCGCGGATGGAGCAGAATGACGACCATATTTTGCACGATATGCTCTTTGAACACCGACAAAACTTCTCGAATTTTGATCAAATAATTGGACAATTTCCAAACGTTGTGGAAGCGTGAAACTACTCATGATTAAATGGCACACCTTACTAATGACAACTGACAGCAGACGTCAAAAGTTTCAGTTCAAATGAGCCCGATAGGGACATTCAAAATCATATCACCCCTATTGGGAAACCCTTTATATTTCCGCTCAGCTGACGATAACACTATAGTTGTCATCTCGTCGGGTGAGTCCGTGATTGGATTCGGATTGATTGACACAGCGCGATGATTGCCGAAGTTCACTGAAAGAAATACTCCGACAGTCAAATGAAGATTGTAAATTAATGGAAAACAGTTTTTTTTGGAATCGTTATAGGTATTAATAGTAAATTATAGCATAAAATAATTTTCCGGACAATGTTCGGAATTTTGCATCGCGCATGAAACATTTTCGAAAAATTTTTATAGTTTCTCATTTGATTGCTATGGGACTACCTAAACAGACGTGCTTTATTGTCTTTTGTTCCATTTCCCAAATTCTCAGAAAGATACTTTGTAAATGAGAAAAGTTATCTTGCATGACCAAATAAATGTATAATTTAGTCACGTGGTCCGATTGATTCATGGCCTTAAATGGAAAGAATAATTTGTAAAGTATATACTTAACACTTCTTTATAATTGAATTATATAAAGTACAGTTGGCAATGTACGTGATCTACAACTGAGAATTGAAAAGCTATTTTTAAATAAAAATGCTGTAAGTTTCAAACTAAATTCAAAAACTGTTGATCAAAACTGAATATTTAGCTTAAACAAAATATTATGATCGAAAATTACGACATTGCAACCAAATGCTCAGAAATATGTAACAAAAGTTATAATTCCGACATAACTTTCTAAGATTATACATACCCATAGGATCAACGATGACTATGGCGGCATAAAATAAATACGAAATAATAACTCTCATTTTCTTTATTTTTTTCGGGTCTGACACGATGAACAGAAGTTAACTTTTTATATTGTACTATAACCACCAAGGGCAGCTCTTATCGGCGACAAGTCATCAATCTTACTTTGTTAGTTTATTCTTCGAGCTCTCAAAACATTTTAAACGAACTTGTTCTGTATCTGACTAAATATTTTGCGATAAAAATTAATATAAATTCTATAAAATATAGGTTGTTATAAAAATATTAATTACTGTATAATATTTTTATTAGATAACTTTAATACAAAATGCGTGTTCACCAGAACTGACACGCTTGAGATCTGACTAAAAAATCTTGAATAAGTTCTACTTTCGTCGAGGCGATCAGAAAAATAATTTTAATACCTGTTGAGTCGCAAGTTAATGTAAAAATGTATCTTTATTATTTAGACGTGCTTGGAAAACCGTCTGAAAGATTACCATTTAATTTGTAAATTTACAAGTGGAAACTAGTCACCATACTTCGTTCATTTTATTACATGTTTTAAAATAGTTCAGATAAATCCGAAAATTATTAAGCTCTTTGTGATCATATATCGACAAAAGCTTAAAAAGCTCAAATTGAGAAGATGCCTCCAACCCGCAATTAAGATTGTAAGCAACGGTTCATTTCACCCGCACCGCCATTTTTACCTCTGAAACCTAGGCCCGAATTAGTTCTCACCATCACATCTAAATTTAAATTAAATTTTCATTTAACCCTTTGTTTAGTGTTATGTGAAGCGCCGTTCACTTATTGATTACCAAATGAAAAGGATACTAAATATCTGCCTGCTTAAGCGCACGTGACATTTGAGAATAGTAGGAAGTTTATGGAACTATTCGGTCCAGTTTCTACATTTTTGTGTCCAAAATGCACAAAATTTTGTTTTAAAAATTTGAGAAATTGTAGAGAAGAAGAAAATGGACCTGTATAGACTACTCCTGGTTTTAACAATGAGAAAAAAAATCTAAAATATTTTGTAAACTTGAACTTTTTTCGTTTCCGAAACCAAATATAATATATATACTTCCGTTTCTAAGCTCTCTACAATTTCGCAAATTTGGAAAACAAAATTTTAGTTAATTTGAACAAACATGTCGAAACCCAAAATCAATAAAATTTCCTAATTTTGGAAATATCACATGACCTCAAGATCAAGCGTAAAAAACTCCAATGGTGAATAGACAATGAATAGATAAGGTAATACTATTAAACATTGGGAAAGGGAATCGGTAAATCAAATTTAGGCACTCCAAGCTTTCTCTCCCCCCGCGCTCTCTCACTCTCTCACCCTCCCCACACCCACATACACACAATTATCTGTATTCAGTAACGAATAAAAAGAAAACTTTAACTTTGTGGAATTAAAGTTAGATGAAATACTACAAAGAACAATAAATGAATTTTAGTTGACCTTTAATTAGGGAGGAAAAGTATTGGGAAAACATAAACTGTCTGTATGTCGTCTTTTAGAGGAGTGTCATTCGTTGAGTTGTAGATTGTTGGAAGAGCTCTATTACAGCTTCTTAAAAACGTATTCCAGTCCTCTTTAATTAAAGACTCTCTTAGAGGTTGTTAAAAACTTGTCGAAGTTCGCGATAATATATTTTACAAGACATTACGAAAATCGTCTTTTAGACAAAAATTAAAAACTCTGCTAGAGCAGATAAATAAATATTTCCTAGAGCTCTAGGTTAAGAACTATAGAAGAGCTATGAAAAATTGTATTTTGGATATTAAAAAATGGGCTAAAAGTGATATTGTTACAGTTTTTTCAGATATCGGTCTCAAGAGAAATATCTGTACTACATTTTCCGGCTTTTATTTACAGAAAATCTCACGCTCAAATAGAAAAGAAATAAAAGCCGCTTGTAGATGCTTTTTCTCGATCGTCTTCTAGACGGCAAAAATAGTTGAATTAGCGGCCAATTCAAGCTCTACTAGACGTCTAATAGCACTTTCGGCGGAAAATCAGAACCAATCTCTCAGTCATATAGTAAGTGTTATGTCCAGAGGATTGGTTTTTTTATTTCTATAACCTATCTGTCGCTGTCGCTGCTGAGTAGCAAGCAATAACTACTTTAGCTTGCACACGCCTGGCTTCAATTTCACACATATTAATTCGGAAGAACGAAAGATAGTGGGGACATGATTTTACGACTTACTCTTATCTTTAACAATTCTCTTGGTGCATGAAGTGTGAAGTGACCCCGACATGTGCACTCAAAGACCACAAGGAAAGATTCATCTGACCACTCCGCACTTGCAGTAGCCTGGGCGAGAAAAAAGTCCCTCAACCAATATTTTTACGCAGGATTTGGCTTGATAATCTGATTAACTCGTCGCAGCGCCTCTGAGAGTCATACGTAGATATCGCGATGTGCGTATGTGTTGATGTCACATAACAACTTTTCTCGGCACTTCGTAGGAAGTGAAGAGTTCATCAGAGTGCCTGCTGAGTCATTATTTCTACAGATATAATAATTTAATGCCAAAATGACAATACTCTCATTCACTCTGATCAATTACAAATGAAATTATTCTTATTATAAACTTGTGCCCATACTTAAGACAGGAAATAATTAAGAATTTTGAATAAGGATTGAATTAAGGACAGCCAGACGTATCAGTAACCTACTCTGAATTCGTCGTAAAATACAAATTAGTCAGATAGTGACAATTATTCTTTTTCTTCTTTTAAAGATGACTTACGGCGCTTACTAGGTTTATTTTCCATGACTTGTTGACTACTATTACTATTTGCTGCTGCTGCTTATTTCTGCAATTCCTCAACCAATCTTCGAATCGTACCTAACACAGGATTAATTCTAATAAAACTAAGCAATGTACCTGTTATACCCATGGTTTCACGAATTGTAACTCCAATAATATAATTATGAACAGACATATCGATCAATTTAGTTAGTGGACTACCAATGTCACCCTGTGTAAAAGTTAAAAATATATAAACTACAAGACACAAAATTCACGTAAGTGGTAACTAATTCAACATATACAAACTAAGTTCCATTCTAACCTAGATCTGTTTTATCTTTTATGTTTTTTGAATATGCTAAACTCTTTCTAATAAGTTAGTTTCCACAAAATCATACAGATACATAAATTTTATAGTGTATTTACCGAAAGTATAGATTGCTCTGATTCTTTTGTTTTTCCACACATCACTTTGCGTCTATAATCTATCTTTATTCTAGAACTATTTCTACAAGTTTCATTGTTTCGAATTTTTAAAAACATACAATGTAGTTTATCTGAATGCTTTGAGTTCCTAAATTGGACATTTCTTGGCTCTTTTTTTGTGACGGCGCCCCATCCACATACTACGGCATCAGTACTATGTACGCGAAAATCTATTGGTTCTTCGAATAAATCCAGAATTTGTACACGCGTATAATCAACAGTTTCTGCAAGCTATAACAATGACTGAAGTTATCAAATAAATATACAAATTTATTACAAGAACAGTAAGCTTTAGAGCAAAGTTGCTGAAATAAGAGACTCCATTCAATAAACGGTTATAGCATTTTAGCACTCCGTTTTGTTGGCCCCTGGCTACTTATAAAAAATCTTTCCAATTTCATGTGGCGCATAAAAAAATCATTTTTAAAAATAATTAAAATACACGATTTTTTAAATTAATATCTTTATTTCACGTTGCAAAAACTGAAAAATCAGATTTTATACAGCTTGAGCATTCAAGCGAATTTTGAGCAAGCGAATAATTCTAGTGGGAAAGTTTTTCAAAAAGGAATAAATGTGTTTTCTCATAAATAAAACGTAGTTAGAGTAATTAACTGCGACCAGCAACGCATTCAAAGCAAACAATGAAATCGAAATAAATATTGAAAAATTTGAATCTTTCCTCACAAGAAACAAATAGAAGAGACAAAAGTTCTGACCGTGAAGCTCTTCAGAATTTAATGCACTTTGATGTTAAAAAAATAAATTAAAAATCGGACCAAAACTGATGGCTTGGACATGTTTGAACGAAATAAGTGCATCTCCTCCCAGTACAAAAGTTCGCATTCGGCAGTCTACAAAGTTCGAGTGCAAAACATTTTTTATTGTTTCTTCTGAAGATATTATTGTAGAGTTTTGAAATTTTTAAATAAACTTCTTTGAATTCTAATGATTAACCTTCTCGCTGAAAGTTTTTCGAACACGAATATTTCCTCGATATATTGGGCTGAAGCTTGTAATATCTTGTATAACGAATTTTTTTTCTCGTCATATGATCTCCAAAACGATCCAAAATATGCAGATTACATATTTTTGACAAAAAGACATTTTTCATTAAGAAAAAATATTGAAATGAAGTTTGTGTGAAAAGTATAAAGTCCTTACTCCGCTTTTTTCGTTTGCGAGATAATTCAACAAGTTCGTCCATAAATGGCTTCTTTTGGTCAAACTTTACTAATTTCGGTTTCGCGCCGCAAACTCCATTTTTGATTTATATCATTTATATTGTAATACTATGTGACTGCGATCAAAAATCAAAGCCCATATTTATGTCTCTTCCACAGTTTACGAGATAATTTACCGAGTTCGTCCACAAATGGCTTGCTTTGGTCGAAATACAAAATTTTTTTTTTGCAATAAAAAAGGTGTTTTTGTCAGAAATCATTATTCTGCATATTCTTGATCGTTTTGGAGATCAAATGACAAAAATTAAAAATTCTGTTAAAATCTAACAATGGATTGATTTATTAGGTTAAATGTTCATTTAAAAACATTTTTTTTGTAACATAGATTTTTCAATTTTTATGATATTCAATCTCAAGATTGTTTTTATTAATAATGAAGAAAGCATTCATAAATGAATGATAATAAATAAAATTTGATAAAAAAGGTTCTTTTTAATTAATTTTCTACCGAGATTCAGCCAACTCGTCTGATAAACGACTCTTAGAGTCGATTACCACTCCGAGAAAAAGCTCTCTCGAAATTCGTATGAGGTTTGGGGTGCTGTTACTATTTTCGTACGCGACTTTTCATGTAATATTGGTATAAAAGATTGACCATTTTTGGATAAAAACATACGATTATAGTATGGCAATGTTGTATCCCAAAATAATAATTGCGTATACTGTAAGCGCAACTTCAGTGTCTTGCGAAGAAAGCACCTCACTCTGCTTGCGGAAAACGCACGACACCTGTCTCTCTTAGTATGGCCAAGTGGGTTCGACAAAGTATTGTATTGACAATGTTTAGCAATACATTGCCAAACTAACTTCGCCGGGTACGGGTTGCGTGCGTTTTTCGCAAACAGAATGCTGTGCTTTCTTAGTATGACTCTGGAACGCAGTTGGTATATCGACTTTGCTATTTTGGCAAACTGATGTCCATACGAAATTCGCTTTCATTTGTGCAACAAAAGTAAAACAATGTGTTGCGATTTTAGTAAATTCAGATTTGTGCAAAGTTCGTAGGAGATTTTTTTCGGTGCAGTACACGGAGAGAAGAACATTGCTCACGCTGCTATAATCCATAGCCGCGCGCCCTCTAAAACAATGTTTCAATGTTTCATCGTTCGCGGGACAATGCCACGCGTACCCTATCACCGCGGTTATGTTTGATATCACTGTGTGCAATGTTCTTCTCTCCGTGTATCGAGATAGAGCAAGTCAGAGTTATCATAAGTTTTTATAAGCCAAAGAAACGGAGCGCTGGAATTCTATAACCGTTTATTCGATTAAATCCCTCAAATACTTGCTGGTCTACTTCTTGTAAGGATTATTAAGATGTTAATACTTAATTAAGAACTGATTTAATCAGATATTTAAAGTTGTTCAATCAACTTACCATCACAACTCCGATTTCGTAATTGTTTCTCACACGCATTGTATCAAAAAATTGAATTCCATCAAGGTACGCTACTTTAAAAATATTTATTCTTTGTCCGTCCTTTAAATCTGAAGCTCCAAATACAGCAGTACCCTTTTCTTTTTTTTTTTCATGCCAAGTCCCATATACCATGCACATTCACCTGTAGTTAAGAGAAAACGCTCTTTAAACAAGCCTGAACTACAAATGTGAGAATCGTTCAGTTGTAAAGAGGCTACGTGTTTGTATTCTTCTTGTCTTGCAGGGTACCCATTAAATATTTTACTTTTCAATTGGGATGAGTTGAATTCTGTACGTGTACCTTAAAAAGAAATTATTATTCATGTATACGTATATTAATTATGGAATTATACCCTTGTGGAAGTATTTCATAATACACTCAGAAAAAAGTCTGGTTAAAACGATCAGAATTCTGGTTATTTCAACCCGAAGAAAATGTTACGTAGAACCGTACTAGTAATTCTGGTTAAAAATGTTGGAAAATCTAGTAAACACTTTCCGGTTGTTTTGATCTTTTATTCCAATTAATCTAATAAAATTTTCTAGTTGATATCACCGTAAAAAATTTCTCGTTACATTCATGGTTATATTTCGACAAATTTAACTAATTTAATCCATTCAACATTACCATATTTCTAGTTAAATTTACTAAAATTTCTCGGTTGAATGCTAACATAACCTTAAAATATGTAATGATTTAAAGACGTGGGACTTATAGGTTTCTTACTAAAAAAAATTTATTTAGTGTTGAATTATTTCATTTACATTACTATCCAAAATGTACATTTGAATACATATAAATCCATAGTCTACAAATTTCTTTGTGCCTATTACGATACAGCGGGGCGTAATCTCCTTATTCTTCTTCTTCTTCTTCGTACAGCGTTAGCACCCTACTGACAAAGCCTTGTACATTGGAACTGCGCATGCGTCTATTACAATACGCTACTCCTACTACTACACACGATCGAGAAAATCAAAATGGCCGAAAGTATTCGCGAAATGTCAAGTGAGATCGGCGATAATCACAATTGCGACCTTTTCAGATTGGATTCGAGTGTACGCATAAAAACTCGTAAATGCGCCGAAGTCACATAAAATAGAATATGTGGTAATGCACGAAATTCGGGTAATTACGAGACTCGCTTAAAATGCTCGCAGGACTGACCGCGCTTTGGCTGCGTCTCGGCTTTGTCTCGGCTTTGCCTCAGCTACGCCTCGACTACGCCTCACCTACGCCGCGACTACGCCTTGGCTTCGATCTCCTGCGAGCATTGTCGCTCGTCGCGTAATAACCCTCATTATACGCCTAGGCACATAATATACCATTACAACTTCTCTTTGTTCATTCCTTATTCGCTAGAAAATTCAAGTCTTCAGTCTTCAAAACTCGTAGGGAGAACAATAGTTCGGAAAATTTTACTCTACTCTGTCGGTTACACTAAGAACATAAGGATATTTCAGCATGTTTTAATTTTATTTAGAACGTTTATTTGATCATTTCATATCCACCAAAATAATACAATTATGCTACATCTTTAAACATTTTATTCCATATTATAGATTTATCAATTATCAAAAAGAAGTTTAAATCATTTAAAACGTGCATTATAGGTTCCTAAAAATTTATAATATTATATACATAAAATACATAAAAGTTTTCTAATTTCAGAAAAGTGCTGAATTTTTAGCACGCTGATGCTCCACGTTATTATACAAGTATTTAATAATGGAAACCAATTATAAACATACAAAATACAATTGAAGAAATACAATTTTCTTTCCATTGAAGATTCGCATTTGAATTTATTTTTTGGTTGTTCAAGTTAGTACGAGGGACACTATTTATATTTTGAGTCTAATAATGAATACAGTAATTTGTCATTAAAAATGGCTGTATTGTTTTTCAAAGCATTCTCTTTTATGATCTATACACTTTTGCATGCGTTCGAACCATGTTTCATAGCATTCTTTCCATTCCGCATGAGACATTTTCAAAAGATGGTTTTGTCAAATTATGTGGGATCCAACGAGAACAAATCTTCTTCACGGCTAAATTTCTATGCAATATTTTATAAATTTAGGTTCTTGAAATATGTAAAATGGCTAATATTTAGATGGTAAATATTTTAAGGCGAAAAAAATTTTTGAAAGCGTGCATCTTGCATGTGCGTGCATTAAACCTCATAGATGTCACTTTAAATCCTAATTTCAATTTAATTAATACGAACGGCTAAACTAAAGTGAAATATACCGAAAATTGTTTGAAATGCTGTAAGCAGTGTTGGCTTGGTGCATTTATCACAGTAAGAGCCCGGAAAGGCATGTATATTCGGAGGTTCGATTCCTTCTGGCACATGCAAGATGCACGCTTTCAAAAAAAATTTTCGGCCTTAAAATATTTAGCAACTAAATATTAGCGATTTTATATATTTCACGAACCTAAATAACAAAATCAGTCATC
This sequence comes from Diplolepis rosae, assembly GCA_030998225.1. Taxonomy (NCBI): domain Eukaryota; kingdom Metazoa; phylum Arthropoda; class Insecta; order Hymenoptera; family Diplolepididae; genus Diplolepis; species Diplolepis rosae. The sequence continues at coordinate 9,588,652 of JAPYXD010000680.1, forward strand.
CTTTAAACATCTAGTAGTCTTGTAATTGGTCTTCACAATGAGTAAAAGGTTCTCCCTTTTTTTGTATTCTTGGACAAATTTAAGATGTTTAGTTACGTATATAACCAAAAATTCCACAAATATTACAGAAACCAAAGTTTATTACTTTGAAGCATAGAATTTCGTGCTGCTCAGCAGAAACTGAGATGCTTGATTTTGCTTTCGGAAGGGAAAATGCTGATGTAGAGTAACTTCGATTCTAATTACAAGTTTTCTAAATTTCTACAATACAGAAAGCTGAATGCTGCTTTGCGGCAAATCGCTCGTCGTAACGCAGCACTGGAGTATCGTGAAATAAGAAATATTGTCCATGAGTACTTTGTTTATTATATTCAGTGACCGATTCATTGAAAAAGTGGAATTCAGATGCTTGGATTCAGTTATAACACGTACTGCGGGTCAGTGAATCGTAGTTGATAATATTAGGTATCGCCTTTTTGCACCTTAGAATGCGAGTTATGATTCGTGATGCTGTCAGGCCAGTGCCTTCAGTATGTGCACGGACTGAGCCACAGTACAAAAATGCTACTCAGCAGCAACCGCCGTTGCTGACCGACCGGCATACTGATAATCAGTTATCGATTACTCGTCACCAGCTTTTTCTTTTTTTGCGTGTATAAAAAAATCTCTTCGATGAGATCCGATGTGTAAGGGAACCTCCTTAAAACCCCGTTTCGGGTATTTAAATCATCCTTCATTTCCACATAATTAAAACTTATTTTTATATGGGAATAACAAAAATAAATTTATAATTTGATGACAGAATACCCGAAGCTCAAATATGACCACATTATGATTTGATTCATGAAATTGAAAATAGAATAACTAGCGAAGGGAATGTCTGAATCCTGCTTTAAATCTTGCTGATCGGAGTAAGTTCTACACGGGTAGAATATAATGCGAGGAAAATCTATGCGCGTTATATTCCCTACATTCTATGAAATACTCAAAGCCGTAGATCAATCAGATCACGTGACCAGATTCCCGTAGAATTTCGTGGAAGATATCAGGTGTACAAATTGAAATTTCCGCCGTTTACCAAAAGTTGGCGTTACCATTAAGTTTTGGTTGAAATTGACAGATGCAAAACGTCACTGTCGTAAGGGTAGGCATCTATCAACACCATAACCTTGAAATATTAGTGAATTTTTATCTGTAAAATATATTCTTTAGTGTGCGAAAATGTCGGATTTTGAGCCGAATAAGCGTCATTTGCGGGAACTTTGGATTTACTTCTTCAATTTGAAGAAATCTGCAGCTGAAGCGCATTGATTGATTGTAGAAACATATGGTGAGGCTGTCTTAAGTGAGAGAAGTTGTCGTGAGTGGTTTCAAAAGTTTGAGGATGGTGAATTTGACATCCAAGACAAAGAACGTAGCGGAAGGCCGAAAGTGTACGAAGACGCGGAATTGGAAGTATTATTGGATCAAGATTCGTGCCAAACGCAAAAAGAACAATGCGATGGACAATACTTCGAATAAAACATAAGGTTCCGTTCTTTCATAATAAATGCCCAATCTTTGATGAAAAACGGCGGAAACTTATTTGTACACCTGATAATTTTCTGATTTTACAACAAGACTTCCTGAACATTTGAAAAATACAACAGGAAACAATTAGGAAGTCTGTCAACTTCATTTGATTGAAAATTTTGCAAAAAAATTTACAGTCATCTGAAATGAAACATTTTCGAAAAATTGTCATAGTTTCTCATTTGATTGCTACCGGACTACCTTAACGGACGTGCTTTATTGTCTTTAGTTCCGTTTCCCAAATTTTCAGAAAGATACTCTGTAAATTAGAAAAGTTATCTTGCATGTACAAATAAATATATAATTTAGTCACGTGCTCCGATTGATTTATGGCCTTAAATGGAAAGAATAAACTCTTTATAATCAAATTATATGGTTGGCAATGTACCTGATCTGCATCTGAGAATTAAAAACCTATATTCAAATAAAAATGCTGTAAGTTTCAAACTAAATTCAAAAACTGTTGATCAAAACTGAATATCTAGCTTAAACGAAATATTATAATCAAAAATTACGAAATTACAACAAAAATTCTCAGAAATGAGGAACAAAAGTTATAATTCCGACATAAATTACTAAGATTGTACGTACCCATAGGATCAGCTATGACCATGGCGGCATAGAATAAATACGAAATAATAATTCTCATTTTCTTTATTTTTTCGGGACTGACACGATGAAGAGAAGTTAACTGTTTATATTGTACTATAACTACCAAGGGCAGCTCTTATCGTCGACAAGTCATAAATATTACTTTGTTAGTTTATTCTTCGAGTTCTCTAAACATTATTGTTGTAGAATTGTACTACTTATATGCTACTTTTACACCTATTGAGGTAGCATTTGCATTTTCTCTGACAATCAAGAAAGTATGGTAAAGTATTCACATGTTTTTTTCTATGGTAGACATTTAATTCTTTTTTGCAAAACACGCACAAAAAGAAGCTTCCAGCGCCTAGAAAAGCAGCCTTGAGGACGTACATTTCCGACCAGCGATTTGTTAATATACTCGTTCCTCAATCGCTGCTTTTGTTCTTCAAGTTCGCATATATGCAGTGACAATATGGTTTATGCTTCTCCAATGCACGTCTTTGACACTTGACCAATTTTTTAAGATGGTGTATAGTTGTGCGAGTATGGCAATTACAGGGTGGGCGATCTAATGTTTGGAATTTGAATCGGCTGTAAAATTGACCTTTTGCCCAAACAATTGCAAATGTACTGAAAAATTGGGTTGATCAAATGGGGTGCTGTAAGGCCAGCCGTGGCAGTCACTTGAATGATGTTGTTTTTCATTCTTAAATAGAAAAGTTCAATCTTTCTAATAAAACCATACTTTTGAAAAAATGTCCATAGATTTTTTTTTATAGCCGATTCAAATTCTAAACTTTAGATGGCCCACCCTGTAATAAGAATATGTGCCAGTCTTCATTTGAAAAACTGAACTTACAGTAATAATCATATAAAAAATCGACGAAATGGAAAAATACATACCATTGTGTATTATTCGTTATATCTATTGACAAATACTGAAGTACTCTCTTTCATACACACTTATGTGTATTCAATCATATGCGCGTGGTGGGCCGTATCACAAATGTACCCTCTCAAGGTTGCTTTCAAGTTCTGGAAGCGCCTTCTAATTGCGCATTTTGCAAAAAATATTGTGTGTGCTAGGGAGTTGGGCCGTTTTTGGGACTCAACCGATATTTCAGTCCTTACCCCAAAAACAGCGCCTCAGCCCCTAGCTACACAATCTACTATATTGTTGTACTATTATACTATAAATGAAATGCAACATATATACTTACTGTGGTAGCAATAACATTGATAGTAATCATAAACAAGGTCAGAAATATTTACATTATGTGTTGTACAGGGTGGGCCATATAAAATTTTAAATTTAAAAAGTCAATAAAAAAAAAACGGCGTGATATTCTTCAAAGGTCTAACATTTATTTGAAAGGTTGTTTTATGAAATTTATTTGTGGAAAACAATTTCGGACAAATAACCACCACGGCTGAGTTTACAGTAGCTTATCCGATCCACCCAATTTTGGAGTACTTTCTCGATAGTTTCAGGCCTTATGGCAGCAACAGCAGCTTGAATCTCGTACTTTAGATCTTGAATTGAGGAGTTATATTCAATAAGGCGACAGGCGCTCGAAAACCTGTAAAAGTATTGTCCGCCTCGTGATGTCATAGTCAAAAATTGAAAATCGAAATTCGAAAAAACCAAAAACATGGTTTTATAGCTCGTGAAAAATGAATGTTAGTTTCCTCTCACAGATTTTTTATAACGTTGCAAATTTTCGAGTAAATTAATAAAAAGTGTTTTCGTTTTAAAGCATAGAAACCATGTTTGTTGTTCAATTGAACAATTACTTTCGAAAATACAACGAGTTAAACGCAAATACGAATTAGGTTTTGACGCGATTTTACCGGTTTTTTTACGAGCAATGCAGGCGCGCCGATGAGTAGAAGCGAAGGAAGATTGAGAAAGAGAGTAGGAGTGGCATGCGATGAAAATGAGCGACAAAACCTAATTCGCATTTGCGTTCAACTCGTTGTATTTTCGAAAGTAATTGTTCAATTGAGTTGATATTTTCCAAAAAGTTGCTCCATATACTAATGATCAACTTGTTCACGGGAAGTTTACTGTAGCTCAAACTTCCTCGCTCACTTTTTCGGTCCGAAGCTCGAAAAACATAGTTTTTTCTTCCGATTAAAAAAAACCATTTAACAATGAACAAACAAATTTTTTGCAAGCACTGTCGCCTCCGCTAGAGATTCACGAGTAGAACGCAAAAAAATTTCGCAATCCGTTAATTAATGAATTTTTCGAGGCGAGTGGATTGAAATAAAACATGGTTTCTATGCTTTAAAACCAAGACACTTTTTATTAATTTACTCGAAAATTTGCAACGTTATAAAAAAACTGTAAGAGGAAACTAACATTCATTTTTCACGAGCTATAAAACCATGTTTTTGGTTTTTTCGAATTTCGATTTTCAATTTTTGACTATGACATCACGAGGCGGACAATACTTTTACAGGTTTTCGAGCGCCTGTCGCCTTATTGAATATATCTCCTCAATTGTTTCTGGATGGTTGGCGTAACATTTATCTTTAACAGCTCCCCACAGAAAATAGTCCAACGGAGTTCAATCGCAGCTTCTGGGAGGCCAATTCACATCACCTCTTTTGCTGATTATGTGATTTTCGAAGATAGGGCGTAAAAGATTGAGTGTAGCGTTTGCTGTATGGCACGTAGCGCCGTCCTGCTGGAACCAAATGTTGTCCAAGTCTTCCTCTTCAATTTGCTTGAAGAAAAATGTGGATAACACTGCGCGATACCGCTCACCATTGATGGTTACGGCGGTTCCTTCTTCATTTTCGAAGAAAAACGGGCCGATGATTCCACCAGATCAAAATCCGCACCATACAGTGACTCGTACTGGGTGCATTGGCATTTTCTGTGGGGAGCTGTTAAAGATAAATGTTACGCCAACCATCCAGAAACAATTCAAGATCTAAAGTACGAGATTCAAGCTGCTGTTGCTGCCATAAGGCCTGAAACCATCGAGAAAGTACTCCAAAATTGGGTGGATCGGATAAGCTACTGTAAACTCAGCCGTGGTGGTCATTTGTCCGAAATTGTTTTCCACAAATAAATTTCATAAAACAACCTTTCAAATAAATGTTAGACCTTTGAAAAATATCAAGCCGTTTTTTTTTATTGAATTTTTAAATTTAAAATTTTATATGGCCCACCCTGTATATAACTTTGTTTTTAATTCGCGTCGAACCAGCCTAGTCCGATTTACTCCCTATAAACATTTCCTCGCAGGGCGCGCTAAACGAAGTTTCACTTCAAAAACTATATTCATTCATTGCAACTAATTTCTGTAGTCACAGATTTCACATCAACAAAAAAATACCTTTTTCTTCAGTAATTTTTTGCGATTAGTTGGTTGGAAATTTTTTCGATATCAACTATTGAATTAATTTGCTATAAAATCAATTGTTCCCACAAGGAACTTGGACACAATTTTTTAAATCAAAATCATGCAATAAATATATCATAGTGCATTTTATATTTTTATAATAATTATACTTTATAGAGTTTTAATTAATATTTACTACCAAATCTTTATAAGTTTTCTCTTAGTAAAATATTAATCAGGTACTTATTATTAAGAAATTATTAAATTTCAATGAATTCAAAGTAAGTTCAAAAAGTATTTGGAATCTAAAAATTGCAAAATTTGTAATTGCCACTGTTTGTAATAAATTTTTGTGAAAAGAAATAATTTTACAAGAAACTGAAATATGGGATATTACACTACAAGGGCAGAAAGTTGAGATTCCTGCCCATGTAGTGTATACTATTTTTCTTACTGCCTTCGTCGAAAGTACGTGGTTTCGGCACCAATTTCATGGCAGAAAGTCTAACTTTCATGCATTCGTCAAGCTATATGCGCGCCCTCTATAATAGAGGGAGTAAAAACGTCAATAACCTCAAGCGTCAAAATTTGTCCGCTCTCTGCTAATGTTTATTAGTGGCAATGAGTGGATATTATTTAGAATATAATAGTAGTGACTGAAGTGTCACAAAAATAAATATAAAAAAATGAATGACATATCATCTGATGAATCGACAGATGAAGAAGAAATTAATAAAGACTTTGAAACTGAAGCTCAATTAATAGTAGAAACTGACACCTTACCCAAAAAGTCCGTTGACAGATACATGCTATTCTACTAGGTTGTTCAAAAAGTTTTGAAAGCGACATCTATAGAGCAGTAGAAGAACCAAAATTTCTACGCCATTTTAAGATTTCATCTTTCATATGAACATACTCAAAGTGTCATTCCACTCTGTCAATTCATTGTTTGTTTACAAGCCATTTGAAGTTGACGTGTCAGTGTATTTTTGTACAATGGAAAAAACCGAATATCGTGTAGTGATAAAATTCGTTGTTTTGGAAGGTTTATCAGCAACGGAAATTCATACTAAAATGGTGAAAGTGTTAAAGGAAGCTGCTCCTTCACTTCCAACTGTGCATCGATGGGTTTTAGAGTTTAGACGTGGTCGAAAAAGCGTTGAAGACGATCCACGCTCAGGACGTCCAAAAAGTGGATCAACACCAGCATTCATAGCAAAAGTACAGGATATGGTTTTGGAAGATCGTCGATTGACCGAGAGAGATTTAGCAGAGGCCCTAGACATCTCATTAGGCAGTGTCAGTCATATTTTACGTGAAGTTTTTGGGTTTCAGAAAGCTCGGTGCACAATGGGTGCCGCATTCGCTCACAATGGAACAAAAACACGTTCGAATGCGACTTTCCTGAGCAACATTTGGAGGCAGTTTTCGAAAGGATAAAAAGGATTTTTTGCGTCGATTCATCACTATGGATGAGACTTGGGTCTTCCATCATGAACTTGAATCAAAACAAGAGGCTAAGGAGTGGTGTAAACCAGGCACTTCGGCACCGAAGCGAGTTCGTGTCCAGAAATCGGCGAAGAAGGTGTTAGCATCAGTTTTTTGGGATGCAAAAGGGATTTTGTTGGTGGATTATCTCCAAACTGGCAAAACAATAAATTCTGAATATTATTGTAACCTTTTGGATCAATTGGATGCACAAATTCGTGAAAAAAGACCCGGTTTGCAGAAGAAAAAAATCCTTTTTCATCAAGACAATGCACCCGCTCACACAGCTCAAAATACCATCACTAAAATAACCGAATTAAAGTACGAATTGTTGCAGCATCCACCTTATTCACCTGATTTAGCTCCCTCTGACTTCTGGCCGTTCCCACACCTCAAGAAATTCCTTCGTGGGAAGCATTTGTCATCAAACGAAGAGGTTATAGCCGTCGTAGAGGAGTATTTTGCAGGCCTTGCAGAAAGTCACTTCCATGATGGGATAAACAAGTTGGAAGACCGTTGGACCAAATGTATTGATCTTATGGGAGATTATACTGAGCAATAAAAGTGATTTCACCAAAAAAAAAACGTATTTTCATTTCCACTTTCAAAACTAATTGAACAACCTAGTATGATAATTACTCTTCAGTACTCTTCGGTACAGAAGTACTCTTCAGTTTCAAAGTTTTTATTAATTTCTTCTTCATCTGTCGATTCATCAGATGATATGTCATTCATTTTTTTATATTTATTTTTGTGACACTTCAGTCACTACTATTATATTCTAAATAATATCCACTCATTGCCACTAATAAACATTAGCAGAGAGCGGACAAATTTTGACGCTTGAGGTTATTGACGTTTATACTCCCGCTATTATAGAGGGCGCGCATATAGCTTGACCAATGCATAAAAGTTAGATTTTCTGCCTTAAAATTGATGCCGGAGATATGTACTTTCGACCGAGGTATAAAGAAAAAATTTTCAAATGCAAAACATTATATAAAAATTATAATAATTCTTCTCTAATGTCATCGAAGTGCGGTGCTCAAAGGTTTCCAATTACGTTACCCAATTTAATCTGTCAATAAACTACCATATGTGCAGTGATGATTGCACTGTTCGAATTTTACAGAACTATTTTGTAGTTCTCATAACATGATGTCCGATAAAAATTCCATATCTGGAATTCTATTATTACTGGAATTTTTCAATACTCTTGCATGGATTTTTCTTCAATAATTGATGAAATTTTTTACACCAACATTTATTTTAAAATCTATTGAACTTTATTTAATTATTTCTGAATTGTTTTGCATTTGGCAAAAGTCAAAGAATTCTTTTCCATGTGAAGTGCGTTAAAAAACGTGTATAAAGCAGAAGGTGCTGTGAGATAAAAAGTTCCATCCAAACAACTATATCAAATAAGAAAGACGCTTAATATATTATTGCCACAGTTTGTCAGTGACTTCATACAAAAAACGTATCACCTAGAGCATATTGAGATAAAATTGCTTTTCAAATTAATTTCAATAATGTTTTTAAGCGAGTGTGCAAACTGACAGAGATAAGGAGGAATTGTCTGCTGGTGGTGGTAGTGTTACGAAAAATTGAAACTTTTAGTGGTAAAAATTACTGATCATGAATAAACTTGCCTTGGGTCAATAAATAGTTTTCTGAGTCCTATCAGGTACTCATTATATATCTTTTTAGATTGTATTTCACGAATAAATACAATCTTAACTATATCTAAGATACATTGGAACGTCAAGATGTTCAAAAATATAAAAAATACTTTAACTTTGTGGAATTAAAGTTTAGTAGAGCTCAAATTGGCCCCTGATTCATCCATTTTCGGAGTCTAGAAGACGATAGAAGAAAAGCATCTACAAGACGTCTTTATGCTGTCTTTTAGAGGAACGACATTCGATGAGTTTTAGATTGTTTGAAGAGCTCTATTAGAGCTTCTTGAAAACGTACTCCAGTCCTCTTTAATTGAGGTCTCTCTTAGAGGTTGCTAAAACCTTGTCGAAGTTCAAGATAATTTATTTTACAAGACGTTGCGAAAATCTTGTTTTAGACAACAATTAAGAACTCTGCTCGAACAGGTAAATAAATGTTTCTTAGAGCTCTAGGTTAAGAGCTCTAGAAGAGGTATGAAAACCTGTATTTTGGATATTAAAAGATGGGCTAAAGGTGATATTTTTACATTTTTTTCAGATATGACATATCAAATAGCGACAATTATTATTATTCTTCTCTTAAAGATGACTTATGGCGCTTACTAGGTATATTTTCCATATCTTGTTGAACAGTGTTACTATTTTCTGCTTCTGCTTGTTGCTGTAATTCCTTAACCAAGCTTCGAATTTCATCTAATACATAATTGATTCTAATAAAATGAAGTATTGTACTGCCTGTACCCATGTGTTCACGAATCGTAACTCCAATAATATAATTATGAACAGACATATCGATGAATTTAGTTAGTGGACTACCAATGTCACCCTGTGTAAAAGTTAAAAATATATAAACTACAAGACACAAAATTCACGTAAATGGTAACTAATCATCAGTACGTTCAGCATATACAAACTAAGTTCCATTCTAACCTAGATCTGTTTTATCTTTTATGTTTTTTGAATATGCTAAACTCTTTCTAATAAGTTAGTTTCCACAAAATCATACAGATACATAAATTTTATAGTGTATTTACCATAAGTATAGATTGCTCTGATTCTACTGTTTGTCCACACATCACTTTGCGTCTATAATCTAACATTATTCTGGAACTATTTCTACAAGTCCTTTCGCCCTGAAGTTTTAAAAATATACAATGTAGTTTATCTGAATGCTTTGAGTTCCTAAAATGGACACTTTTTGGTTCTTTTTTTGTGACGGCGCCCCATCCACATACTACAGCATCAGATTTTTGTGCGCGAATATTCACTGGTTCTTCGAATAAACCCAGAATTCTTACACGCGTATAATCAACAGTATCAGCAAGCTAGAACAATGACTGAAGTTATCAAATAAATATACAAGTTTATTACAAAAACAGTAAGCTTTAGAATTAAGTTGCTGAAATGAGAGGCTCCATTCAATAAACGGTAATAGAATTTGAGCGCTCCGATTTGTTGGCCCCTGGCTACTTATAAAAAATCTTTCCAATTTCAAGTGGTGCACTGGGGTTATTGGGGGGGGGGGGGCAGTTAATACCGCTCTGAGCCTCAAAAGCTCTTAGTCCACCACTGACAATTTCAAGTTATGAAACTTCTAGTGGGAAAGTTTTTCAAAAAGGAATAAATAAGTTTTCTAGAAAATAAAACGTAGAATAAGTAATTAAATGCGACCGGCAGGGCATTCAAAGCAAACAATGCAATCGAAATAAGTATTGAAAAATTATGTTTTTTTATACATATATTTACTTGTACATTTTAAGCTTATCGACTACTATATACGACAAAATAAAGAATAAATTACGAATTTGATAAGTGCATGATGCACTTTAATTTATATCAGGTGAAAAAACAGTATCATTGACTGCTTTATAGTTCGAGATCAAGGCAAAGTATTCGATAAAAAAACTTTTTACTATTATAAACAAAACATTTGCATGAATTGTTTACGTCATTTATTTTTGCTTTACTTATTGTAACATACGTAGAATGTCATTGGTGGTTCGCTCGTGAATACGTCAGAACAAGGAATGATAGTATTATAAAATAGGAACAAGTGAGAAAAAATACCAACGGATCATGGAAAATTATGTGTAAATATTTCGAGTAGCTTAGAATACTCTAAAGCATGAAATACTCGAAATATGGCAGTAATTCTATTAATAACGAGCGAGTACGCTGCGAGTAGTAGCGAGCACGACAAATACCGGCGATTATTTGCGTATTTCGAGATTCTATATTTCCATTCTGTTCATGTGTTTGCCCGCGTGTTTCTATCATAAGCGCCGAGTATACATGTAAGTGCTGCGTGCGAGAATATGCATAAAGTGTAAACAGATCAACGCTATTACTCGAAATCAGGCCTTTTTATGTTTCGATCATTCGTATAATTATTGTTGATTTTTGAGTGATCCAGTCAGAGTTTCATAAACTGTGTTCTTTTTGCTCATTGATTTGAGCTCTATTAGAATAACGAAGAGAAGGAGAAATTCGACAACAAGAACCGGCAAGAAAAACGAATACTGACGAGTATTGCAAGTATTTCCAGAGTTACTGCTGAAGAGCGCGGAACAGCATAGAGTATTAGTTACAAAAATAATCTGAGGCATCTTGACTAAATAATTTTTCGAAATCATGCAGGATTTCACTTACATTTTTTACAACCTTTAAAGGGCGGATTACGAGCATTGCTCTTGAGTTTTATATACTTTTGAGTCGTTTCTGTGCGTTCCAGTTTCTTTTCTCTTCTAGAATACATCCCAAAATCTCGGCATTGCGTTGTGTACATTTTTTCCAAAACAAAACAGAATGCACTTTAAACAAATAGCGTTGATAAATACAGTTTCTTTCATTTTTTTTAGATTTAAATAGATGATATACATCATTTTCAAATAAGCTTAAAAAGTTCAAATGAATATATTTATACACGGAGAAAAATATTTGTCTAAAATTACTAAACTATTTGGAAACGCATGATACAATTCTAAAGCGACACTTCTTTCTAATAATTCACAGTAATTAGGATTTCAATCATAGAATACACTAAATTACCGACAAAAATCACCATTCGGATGATAAAAGAAATTAAATTATTAGACAATTTTACCATCTAGATGGGAACTTTCATTGGTAATTTAGCGTATTCTTTAAGGATTATTAAGATGTAAATCCTTAACTAAGAACTTATTTAATTAGATGCTTAAAGTTGTTCAATCAACTCACCATCACAACTCCAATTTCGTAATTGTTTCTCAGACGCATTGTATCATAAAATTGAGCTCCATCAAGGTACGCTACTTTAAAAATATTTATTCTTTGTCCGTCCTTTAAATCTAAAGCTCCAAATACAGCAGTACCCTTTTCTTTTTTGTTTTTCATGCTAAGTGCCATATACCATGCACACTCACCTGTAGTTAAGAGAAAACGCTCTTTAAACAAGCCTGAACTGCAAATGTGAAAATCGTTCAGTTGTAAAGAGGCTACGTGTTTGTATTCTTCATGTCTTGCAGGGTGCCCATTGAATATTTTACTTTCCAATTGGGATGAGTTGACTTCTGCACGTGTACCTTAAATAGAAATTATTATTTACGTATACGTATATTAATTATGTAATTATGCCCCTGTGAAAGTATCTTATGATACACTCAGAAAAAAGTCTGGTTAAAACGACCAGAATTCCGGTTATTTCTACCCAAAGAAAATGTTACGGAGAGCCGTACTGGTAATTCTGGTTAAAAATGTTAGAAATTCTAGTAAAAACTTTTCGATTGTTTTGATCTTTTATTCCAGATAATGTAATAAAAATGTTCTAGTTGATATCACTGTAATTTTTCCAGTAAAAAATTTCTCGTTACATTCATGGTTATATTCCAGTAAATTTAACTAATTTAATCCATTCAACATTACCATATTTCTAGTTAAATTCACTAAAATTTTCCGGTTGAATGCTAACATAAACTTAAAATATAAATGATTTAAAGACGTGGGACTTATAGTTTTCAAAATAATAAAATATATATTAAGTATTGAATTATTTTATTTTGTTTATATTACTATCCAAATTCTACCTTTGAATACATACAAATCCATAATCTACAAATTTCTTTACCTTTGAATGTTTTCTTGAAGTTATCTAACTTCCACTCACTTAACACCTTGTAAACTTTATTCTCCATTTCTTTGAAACTTTGTAAAAATAATTCGACATAAGTCACGAGATCTTTAAGATTTCTTTGGACTCCATCTTGTTTTCGTTTTCACTGGTGTTTGCAAACGGCCTAATATACAACATAAATAACAGGAAACCGGAATCAACATCTATTCGTCGTATCTTGAACCTACATGTAGTATATTCTCTTGTAACATTAGCTGGAATAATAATACCAGAATATATATATAACTAGAATTTTTTAACCATTATGAGTGAACAATATTTCTGGTGTAATTAATTAAAATTTACTCATTTTAAGCGGAAATTTTTCAAACGATTAGCTTTAGTAGGTTTAACCAAACTTTATCTCTGAGTGCAATCTGATCAAAAATCATATCTGGCACAGATTTAATTTTATTTGCAACATATCGTCTGTCTTTCGTTACTTCAGAAGGTTGATGTTTTATTTTAGGTTTATCGCAATAATAATAATAATAATAATAATAATAATAAAATAATATGTTTTGGACAATATAATTTTCGTTAAAAGTAATTCGAATACAGTCTATAACTGCCTGATCTACAATATTTGCTTTAAAAAAAAAACTTTGTGAATAGAATCACTAAGTGGTCTCGTAATTGGTCTTCCCAATAAACAAGAGTTTCTCCCTTTTTTTGTATTCTAGGCTAAATTTTCTATTAGTGTTTGCCAATCGTTTTTCATTTCTGTAATCAATTTCATCATTAATAAGACAAGTTGGTACAGATAATCGATTTCAATTAAATTGTCTTGAGATTTCTTCAAACTATACGTATACAGACGCTACGCTTAGCATCCTTTTCACTCGCGTCGATCCGCCCGCTGTCTCTTACACCGTCGCACTCTCTAGCGGAGCAAATTTTTCATTATTTGAAAGCTAGCAGAAATTCACGAGTGACAACTTATATAGCTCACTTATATATAGTTGGACAAGTGAATACGAGTGCTTTTCGAATCCCTGCAAATCAGCCTGCCTCACGATAGGCGCAAATCTCGCACGAGAATACATTCCTCAGGGGAAGTAGATAAGGGGTAGTTGCTGGGGTATAACCGGCAAATAATTTTTTTGTCAGTCCTTGACACCTAATTTGTCCATTAAAAGAATTTAAGATGTTTAGTTATGTATATAACAAAAAATGCCACAAATATTACAGAAACCAAAGTTTATTACTTTGAAGCATAGAATTTCGTGCTGCTCAGCATCAACTGAGATGCTTGATTTTGCTTTCGCAAGGGAAAATGCTGATGTAGTGTAACTTCGATTCTAATTAAAAGTTTTCTAAATTTCTACAATACAGAAAGCTGAATGCTGCTTTGCGGCATGTCGCTCGTCGTAACGCAGCACTCGAGTATCGCGAAATAAGAAATACTGTCCCTGAGTACTTTGTTTCTTATATTCAGTGACTGATTCACTAAAAAAGTGGAAGTCAGATGCTTTGATTTAGTTATAACGCGTACTGCCGGTCAGTGAATCGTAGTTGATAATATTAGGTAACGCCTTTTTGCACCTCAGAATGCGAGTTGCTGCTGAGCAGCATTTTCTTACTGACTCGCAGTGATTAGTGATGCTCTTAGGCTTAGCACTGGCCTTGAGTATGTGCACGGACTGAGCCACAGTACAAAAATGCTGCTCAGCAGCATCCGCCGTTGCTGACCGACCGGTATACTGATAATCAGCAATCGATTACTGATCACCAGCATTTTCTTTTTTTTTCGTCTATAAAGAAAACTCTTCGATAAAATCCGATGTATGGTTTTCTCTCGGGAACCTCCTTAAAACTCCGTTTCGAATATTTAAATCATCCTTCATTTCCACGTAACTAAAACTTATTTTTATATAGGAATAACAAAATAAATTTATAATTTGATGACAGAATACCTGAAGCTCAAATGTGACCACATTATGATTTGATTCATAAAATTGAAATTAGAATAAATAGCGAGGGCAATGTCAGAATCCTGCTTTAAATGGGGCTTATCGGGGTAATTTCTACACAGGTAGAAAAGAACGCGAGGAAAATCAATGCGCATTACATTCCCTAAATTTTATTAAATAATTATTTACATATTTTGCAATAGAAAAAATTGGCTCTGGGAAAACATAGCCAATGTAACACAGTTTACAGACATATTTCATTTTATTGGTTTCAGACAATTTAAATGGCCAAAGTCTTACCACAAAGTTCTTAATGACATTTCTGCAGCGTTGAGGTCAAGGACGTTCCAAGGTCGCGGTTGCATTTATTATCAAGTGAAAAATAAATTTTTTCGAAGAAAAAACATGTGATAATAAAAAAATCTGCCCGCTTCGCGGGCACATTCTCATCGCGCGCTTCGCGCTAGGTCTTGTACTCTTCGCATACGTTTAAGTTTATTTCTTATAATTTAATACTGAAGCTCAAACCAATTTTATAATATTAAAGATGATGTAAATTAGTCATTTTCTCAAATTCACTAAGTTTCTTTTTCAGTTTAAGTGAAACAGGAAATTCAATTTACTTAAGGCTCTATCGGCCTTAAGGAACACATTCTCATCATGACACTCGCGCTTCGCGCTCGATTTTCTGTATACATTTCAGTAACTTTTTAATAAATTACATGATTATTGATAAATTTATTTTCTTCCAAATCTCTCAAAAAGAAAAAACAGTCGTAGACTTTATTTAAGGAAACGATTTTGCAGAACAACGCTTATTTCGAATCTCACATATTTTGGTGAAAAAAATCGATTATTTTTAATATTAAAAATCAAAACATAAAATATACCTCCTGTCCCGAAATGTCTTAATGAGAGTCTGTAGACCTTATTTAGGCAAACAATTTTCCATCTAAACGTTTTTTTTGTATCTCACATATTTTGTCTAAAAAATGGAATTTTTGAATTTTAATCGTATTTTTTGGAATTATAACGAAAAATATATGTTTTACCAGAAACTGTGTCAGACAAAATTTGTAGATCTTTTTGAAACGAACAACTTTATATTCTTACGTTTTTTTCGTATTGTACATATTATTGTTAAAAAATTAAATTTTGGATTTTCAATAGTTTTTTTTTTTAATTAAAAAGAAAAATATGCATCTTATGAAAAAATGTTACAATTCAAATTTGTAGGTCTTTATGTAGAAAATAATATTGTATCATAACGTTTTTTCGTATCTCGTATAATTTAACTGTAAAATGGAATTTTGATATTGACTTTTTTTCAAGTTTTAATATGCTGTAACATTTATAATTTTGATTTAATCAAAAAATGTTATCAGGGTAATTTTTAGAGATTTATGAGCACTATCTAAAACCAGTATTGAAATTTTTGATTTTTTCAAAAAATTATTTTCAAAAACACAAATGTAGTGCTCCATCCCTCAATTTTGATTGGATGTGGCTGGTTAACGAACTTGTCCTTACTTTTCCGGCTCCGATAAAGTGTACCAAAGCTCAATTCAATCTGATAATTCTGTCGAGAGTTATGCCGCACACGACCTACAGACAGACAGACAGACAGACAGACAGACAGACAGACAGACGGACAGACAGACAGACACTTTCGTAAAAACCCTTTTTTCTGACTCAGGGGGTCTCAAAACGTAAAGATTTGATGAAAATTTCGAAAGTCATTTTTCACATAAAACCAATACCTTCTCATCCATGATGAGAATGTAAAAATGTTAACTGGCGTGAATATATTTAGTAGTGTTTTTGCAATTCATTCCCAAAAATAGGCTAAAATTCTCGGCTCGAAGGTAGACGACCCCCTTAAGAACAAGATCACGTGTCCACATTCCCGTAGAAGTTCGTGGAGGATATTAGGTGTACAAATATAAATTTCCGCCGTTTACCAAAAGTTGGCGTCACCATTAAGTTTTGGTTGAAATTGACAGATGTAAAACGTCACTGTCGTAAGGGTAGGCATCTGTCAACAATATAACCTTGAAACATTAGTAAATTTTCATCAGTATGAAATATATTTTAGTGTGCGAAAATATGGAATTTTAACATATGCTCTTATGGAAAGTTATTTCGCGGGCTCATAATATCACGAATTTGCGAAAAATTTTCTGGTGGCAACGTTGCGGAAAACTAAAGAACCATTGGGAAATTTCATAAGAATATTAATTTTTCTTTGAAAATCGTATCTTATCATATCTCTCGGAAGGTTATTTCGAAATAAGCGCCAGAAAACAAGAATAAAAAGAAAGTGGAATCCATATTTCCGCTCAGCTGACGATAACACTATAGTTGTCATCTCGTCAGGTAAAAAGATAATAAAGATTGTAAATTAATGGAAAACATTTTTTTTGGAATCGTTATAGGTATTATTAGTAAATTATAACAGAAAAATATTTTCCACAGAATGTTCGGAATTTTGCAACGCGCATGAAATATTTTCGAAAAGTTGTTAAAGTTTCTCATTTGAATGTTACGGGACTACCTAAACAGACGTGCTTTATTGTCTTTTGTTCCGTTTCCGAAATTCTCAGAAAGATACTTTGTAAATTAGAAAAGTTATCTTGCATGACCAAATAAATGTATAATTTAGTCACGTGGTCCGATTAATTCATGGCCTTAAATGGGAATAACAATCTGTAAACTATCTACTTAACTCTTCTTTATAATCAAATTATATGGTTGGCAATGTACCTGATCTGCATCGGGGATTTAAAATCCTATATTCAAATAAAAATGCTGTAAGTTACAAACTATGTAAATTCAAAAACTGTTGATCAAAACTGAATAACTAGCTTAAACAAAATATTATAATCGAAAATTACGATATTGCAACCAAATTCTCAAAAATATGTAACAAAATTTATAATTCCGACATAAATTTCTAAGATTGTACGTACCCATAGGATCAGCGATAACCATGGCGGCATAGAATGAACACAAAATAATAATTCTCATTTTCTTTATTTTTTCGGATCTGACACGATGAAGAGAAGTTAACTTTTTATATTGTACAATAACTACCAAGGGCAGCTCTTATCGTCGACAAGTCATAAATATTACTTAGCTAGTTTATTCTTCGAGTTCTCAAAACATTTAAAACAAATTTTGTAATATTTAATTTGGCATGGGGTCAGTTTTGATACGGATTTATTTTTTTAAGTGATAGAACACATAAAAAATACAAAAGGCAAACGTTTCGGCCACAAATGGGGGCCCTCTTCAGTGCCAATTAGCTTAATAGTAAGCTTTAAATATTTATTAACTAAGACATGCAACTTAATAATTATTGTATTTTTTGTTTTTTTCATTTTTTCCTTTGCTTATTGATATTAGAAAAAGATAGAGTAAACATGCGGAAAGACTTATGGGTAAGCGAGTTCCTAGGTGTGAAGGAACCAGGCCGTTCCAAAAACTGTTCCAACGAGTAATCCTCTCCCACAGGAACCGTGAAAAATGCGACCGCGGAACGCACTCTCTCAAGGGCACATATATAAACACAATTATTTCACGAAAGAAAGAAACAACACGATGGAGAATATAACGTGGATCCTTGGTAAAGCACGCACAGCAAACCACACACATTCACGAGCACCAGAAGTAAAAGACACTGAAGTTAAAACAATAAGAACGATGTAATTGGTAGGGAGAAATTTTTATTTTGTATTTTCTCCGAAGCCGCAGAGATGACAGACGAAAGTAAGTCCACCACTCTGCCACATGGCTAAAAGAAAACTGATTTGGGAAGAAGTCGTATTTAGGAAGACTAGTGTTCAGAGTTTGACGTGTATAGAAAGCATTCTCCAGATAGGTCAGGTTCCAACACCAAGGGTTATACACAGTAAAACCTTATTTTAATGTCCCCGGCACTTGAGATTATTACGTGCTCAAGCGTCCGACAAAAGCAAAGACCCACCACATGTTCGAAAAACTCTGTAAGGAAAGGCACTCACTACGGTCCCGACGTCGTAAAAATTATACACATTTTTGTGGATATAGAAAGTAAAATGCAACTAAAGTGGAAATTCACGAAAAATTAATTTCCTGGTTTTTCGAAACCTCTGATTCTTAATAAGTGGAACCCGGAAAAATACAATATTAAGTTTATAAGTATGATGTCCGAGTTTTTCAGATTATAAGACTGTTGTAAAGTGGCAAAATATTACGAAAGTTATTCGAACTCTGACTTAAATAGAGTGGCCAATTAATACAGTAGCACTACGGATTCTAAGACTGATAAAAAGAGGCCAAGTAATGCGCGAGCACTTCGGACTCTAATTCTGAGTAAGGTGGCCAAGTAATGCGCGAGCACATCAGACTCTGATTCTGAGTAAGGTGGCCAAGTAATGCGCGAGCTCTTCGGACTCAGATTTTCAGTAAGGTGGCCAAGTAATGCGCGAGCTCTTCGGACTCAGATTTTCAGTAAGGTGGCCAAGTAATGCGCGAGTTCAATGAACGTCAGGAATGATATAAATGCAAAAATAGCCGCGTAATACGCGAGATCAAACGAAGTCTGACCTAAATAAGGAGGCAAAGTAATGCGCGAATTCTTAGGAGTACAGAATTTTTATATAAAGTGGCCAAGTAATGCGCGAGCTCTTCGGACTCTGGCTTAAAATTATGTGGCCAAGTAATGCGCGAGTTCAATGGACGTCAGGACTGATATAAATGCACAAAAAGCCGCGTAATACGCGAGATCAAACAAAGTCTGACCTAGATAAGGTGGCAAAGTAATGCGCGAATTCTTAGTACAGAATTTTTATATAAAGTGGCCAAGTAATGCGCGAGCTCTTCGGACTCTGGCTTAAAATTATGTGGCCAAGTAATGCGCGAGTTCAATGGACGTCAGGACTGATATAAATGCACAAAAAGCCGCGTAATACGCGAGATCAAACAAAGTCTGACCTAAATAAGGTGGCAAAGTAATGCGCGAATTCTTAGTACAGAATTTTTATATAAAGTGGCCAAAAAATAATAATAAACACGTAGGCTCCTTAGACTATGATCTGAATAAGGCGGCCAAGTAATGCGCGAGCACTTCGGACTCAGATTTTCAGTAAGGTGGCCAAGTAATGCGCGAGTTCAATGGACGTCAGGACTGATATAAATGCAAAAATAGCCGCGTAATACGCGAGATCAAACAAAGTCTGACCTAAATAAGGTGGCAAAGTAATGCGCGAATTCTTAGTACAGAATTTTTATATAAAGTGGCCAAGTAATGCGCGAGCTCTTCGGACTCTGGCTTAAAATTGTGTGGCCAAGTAATGCGCGAGTTCAATGGACGTCAGGACTGATATAAGTGCACAAAAAGCCGCGTAATACGCGAGATCAAACAAAGTCTGACCTAAATAATGTGGCAAAGTAATGCGCGAATTCTTAGTACAGGATTTTTATATAAATTGGCCAAGTAATGCGCGAGCTCTTCGGACTCTGGCTTAAAATTGTGTGGCCAAGTAATGCGCGAGTGCAATGGACGTCAGGACTGATATAAGTGCACAAAAAGCCGCGTAATACTCGAGATCAAACAAAGTCTGACCTAAATAAGGTGGCAAAGTAATACGCGAATTCTTAGTAATGAATTTTAATATAAAGTGGCCAAGTAATGCGCGAGTTCAATGGACGTCAGGACTGATATAAATACAAAAATAGGCGCGTAATACGCGAGTTGAACGCAGTCTGACCTGAAAAGAGTGGCCAAGTAATGCGCGAATTCTTAGGGGTATAAGAATTTTTATAAAGTGGCCAAAAAATAATAATTAACACGTAGGCTCCTTAGACTATGACCTGAACTTTGTTTGATCTCGCGTATTACGCGGCTTTTTGTGCACTTTTATCAGTCCTGACGTCCATTGAACTCGCGCATTACTTGGCCACATAATTTTAAGCCAGAGTCCGAAGAGCTCGCGCATTACTTGGCCGCTTTATTCAGGTCAGAGTCTAAGGACCCTAAGTGTTAATTATTATTTTTTGGCCACTTTATATAAAAATTCTGTACTAAGAATCCGCGCATTACTTTGCCACCTTATTTAGGTCAGACTTTGTTTGATCTCGCGTATTACGCGGCTTTTTGTGCATTTATATCAGTCCTGACGTCCATTGAACTCGCGCATTACTTGGCCACATAATTTTAAGCCAGAGTCCGAAGAGCTCGCGCATTACTTGGCCACTTTATATAAAAATTCTGTACTAAGAGTTCGCGCATTACTTTGCCTCCTTATTTAGGTCAGACTTCGTTTGATCTCGCGTATTACGCGGCTTTTTGTGCATTTAATTCAGTCCTGACGTCCATTGAACTCGCGCATTACTTGGCCACATAATTTTAAGCCAGAGTCCGAAGAGCTCGCGCATTACTTGGCCACTTTATATAAAAATTCTGTACTAAGAATTCGCGCATTACTTTGCCACCTTATTTAGGTCAGACTTCGTTTGATCTCGCGTATTACGCGGCTATTTTTGCATTTATATCATTCCTGACGTTCATTGAACTCGCGCATTACTTGGCCACCTTACTGAAAATCTGAGTCCGAAGAGCTCGCGCATTACTTGGCCACCTTACTCAGAATCAGAGTCTGATGTGCTCGCGCATTACTTGGCCACCTTACTCAGAATTAGAGTCCGTAGTGCTCGCGCATTACTTGGCCATTTTTTATCAGTCTTAGAATCCGTAGTGCTACTGTATTAATTGGCCACTCTATTTAAGTCAGAGTTCGAATAACTCTCGTAATATTTTGCCACTTTACAACAGTCTTATAATCTGAAAAACTCGGACATCATACTTATAAACTTAATATTATATTTTTCCGGGTTCCATTTATTAAGAATCAGAGGTTTCGAAAAACCAGGAAATTAATTTTTCGTGAATTTCCACTTTAGTTGCATTTTTCTCTCTATATCCACAGAAATGTGTACAATTTTTACGACGTCGGGACCGTAGTGAGTGCCTTTCCTTACAGAGTTTTTCGAACATGTGGTGGGTCTTTGCTTTTGTCGGACGCTTGAGCATATAATAATCTCAAGTGCCGGGGACATTAAAATAAGGTTTTACTGTGTATAACTCTTGGTGTTGGAACCTGACCTATCTGGAGAATGCTTTCTATACACGTCAAACTCTTAACACTTGTCTTCCTAAATACGACTTCTTCCCAAATCAGTTTTCTTTTAGCCATGTGGCAGAGTGGTGGACTTACTTTCGTCTGTCATCTCTGCGGCTTCGGAGAAAATACAAAATAAAAATTTTTCCGTACCAATTACATCGTTCTTATTGTTTTAACTTCAGTGTCCTTTACTTCTGGTGCTCGTGAATGTGTGTGGTTTGCTGTGCGTGCTTTACCAAGGATCCACGTTATATTCTCCATCGTGTTGTTTCTTTCTTTGGTGTAATAATTGTGTTTATATATGTGCCCTTGAGAGAGTGCGTTCCGCGGTCGCATTTTTCACGGTTCCTGTGGGAGAGGATTACTTGTTGGAACAGTTTTTGGAACGGTCTGGTTCCTTCACACCTAGGAACTCGCTTACCCATAAGTCTTTCCGCATGTTTACTCTATCTTTTTCTAATATCAATAAGCAACGGAAAAAAAGAAAAAAACAAAAAATACAATAATTATTAAGTTGCATGTCTTTGTTAATAAATATTTAAAGCTTACTATTAAGCTAATTGGCACTGAAGAGGGCCCCCATTTGTGGCCGAAACGTTTGCCTTTTGTATTTTTTATGTGTTCTATCACTTAAAAAAATAAATCCGTATCAAAACTGACCCCATGCCAAATTAACTATTACAAAATTATTATTGTGGGTCAATAAAACATTGAACATGTACGGAAACATGTCACGATATAATTTAAAACAAACTTGTTCGGGATTTAGATATAAATATTTTGCGATAAAAATTAATATAAATTCTCTCTGCGAAAATAAATTAACATTTTTTTCTTTCAGAATTGTGCCAAAGTGTAATTTTAATGATATGGAGTCGTATCTTTCATCAACTTAAAAGAAAATCCGGTCTACATATTTCATCTCTAGAAAACAGGTGCATTTTGAGAAATATGTACCTTCTTTATTATAAAATATTTCTAAAGCTAAAAGAAATATCAGATTGGTTCTGATTGGGATATATAAATTCACTTTCTAACTATGTGACCTCTAATTTTTGTTTAATATTTTCGCGTATTTTTTTATTTACAGCAGTTTTAGTGAAACTTGTCAGAGTCGGATAGCCCTGGCCATTTCGTGTCGAGTAGCCCTGGCCCCACTTTTCTACTAAGTTTCTAAGTTTACCCCCACACACGAGTCACAAATAATTGCAACCTCTTGATCGGAAATTCATGAAACCTTTTAAACAAGCATATTCGGAAAAGTGGGCTTTATGGATGCGCAGGAATACTGCACTGAGAAGAAAATGCTATTGAATCAAAAGCATGTATATCATGGATTCAAATCAATATCCTATAAAATTAGTAACATATTTATTGGTTCTTGTAGTATATTTTTATGAATTAATAGTATATGTACATGCTTTTGATTTAATAGCATTTTTTTCTTAGTGAAATATCTCGGTTTTTTCGATGGCCGGGGCTACCCGACACTATTTTGTAGTAATCTATTTTAAATCTCACTTTAATCGCTTTGTTTTCTTCCAAAATATGTTTATTTCTTATTTTCCTCTTTGCAGGTTGTTGGTAGAAACATTGACATTATAACTAACCTTCTAAATTTTAATTTTGATCCCTATAAGCGAAGTTATTATCAAAAAAGCTTAAGTGGCCGGTACTACCCGAGTCTCCCCTATAGAATGTTATGAAAATATAAAATACTGTATAATATTTTTATTAGATCAATTTGTTACAAAATTTGTGTTGAACTGAACTGACACGCTTGAGATCTTATGAAAAAATCTTGAATAAGTTCTACATTCGTCAAGGCCATCTGAAAAATAATTTTAATACCTGTTTAGTCGCAAGTTAATGTAAAAATGTATCTTTATTATTTAGACGTGCTTGGAAAACCGTCTGAAATATTACCATTCAATTTATAAATTTACAAGTTGAAACTAGTCACCATACTTCGTTTAGTTTATTGAATGTTTTAAAATAGTTCAGCCAAATCAGAAAATGCTTGAGCTCTTTGTGATCATGTATCGACAAAAGCTTAAAAAGCTCAAATTGAGAAGATGCCTCCAACCCGCAATTTAGATTGTAAGCAACGGTTCATTTCACCCGCACCTCCAAGTTCTTACCTCTGAAACCTAGGCCCGAATTAGTCCTCGCAATCACATCTAAATTTAAATGTAAGTTTTATTTAACCCTTTGTTAACCGTTATGTGAAGTGCCGTTCACTTATGTTAGAAATAATCGAATTTGCGCGCCTTAGTTTCCATTACGTTTGGGGCACAACCCTTTTAAGTATATATGTGCGTAAGTGTGTATGGACTCATCATTGTGTTGGGTCTCTACAAGTCAGTCCGTTTTGGCCTTCCAGACACTAATGTACTCCGTGCCCATACGACTTTCTGTTTTTGTTTGATAAATAAATAAATAAGTTTGGCTTTCGCAAGATTGGTTAAAATTACTTGTTGAACCTCTGACAGGTTATGGGCCCAGAGATATAAGCCAGACCGAGAAAATATCGTAACGTAAATCGGAGAACTAGCGTGCGGTGAAACAAATAAAAATGGCGTCCGCGTCCGGGCTCGCGAGCATCGAAAAACTGAATGAACAAAATTACGACTTGTTGAAGGTACAGATGAAAAGCGTGCTCGTATTCAATGACATGTGGTCAGTAGTCGACGGGTCGGAACTAAAACCCCAAGAAAACGCGAGTGATTGGACCAAGAAGGACGCAAAAGCATCAGCCCTCATAAATTTGAGCATATCGTATGGCCAACTTAACCACGTAAAAAATGCCAAAACTTCGAAGGAGGCATGGGACAAATTACAGACAGTATTCGAATCGAAAGGACCAGTAAGAAAAGCTGCACTCTACAAGAAATTGCTGAGAATGGAGAAAAAGGACGGCATTTCCATGACACAGTACGTATCGGATTTTTCATACATGGCCGAGCAACTCACCGACACAGGAATTGAAATACCAGAAGACCTACTGTCGATAATGTTGTTAAATTCGTTACCGACCGAGTTCGAAAATTTCTCTATTGCCATGGAATCGCGCGATGACATTCCAAAACTTGAAAATTTGAAGCTTAAGTTAATCGAGGAGGAAGCAAGACAATCCGACCGCGCCGTAAAAATAAGTAATATTGACGAGGGCAACGCATTGTTCACTAAAAATAGAGCTAGATCGAATCCACGTAAGTTCTCTGGTAAGTGTTTTGTATGCGGGAAATTTGGACATAAAAGCCAGGATTGTACTACGAAAACAAGTCAAAATAAGTTTGATAACGTATATGAGTGTGATGCGATGACCGCCATAGCGTGCAATGCTGAAGTTGCCCGTAAGCAGAACACTTGGTATCTTGATAGCGGCGCAACGAGGCATATGTGCAATGACAGACAAATGTTTACAAACATCGACACACGCCAAAAGACCAAGGTTTACACTGCATCGGATGATTTCGTGGAGTCGTTGGGTATGGGAGATATTATTTTAAAAGCAAAGGTAGGTCAAAACAACAATCCAGTGAAATTGAAAAATGTGTTATTTGTACCAGATTTGCGCAATAACCTCATATCTATACCAAGCGTTACTGAGAACGGTTATGAGGTAAAATTCGAAAAAAATTCAGCATGCGTCAAACGGAATGATGGTTCTACCGTGGTTTTCGCTCCAAAATCTAATCAGTTGTATGCACTAGCTGGGGAAAGTGAACATATCGAAATAAATGTGAGGAAAGAGAGTGCCGCGCGTGTGGATGAGGAGAAAAACGACAATCTTCTACGCTGGCGTCAAAGATATGGACATTTAAATATTACGGATTTGAAAAAGATGGAAAATAAAAATATTGTTCGTGGTTTAAATTTAAATTTCCCAGAGAATACAGACACAATTGATTGTGAAATATGCGCCAAATGCAAGATACATGTCAAAGCATTTAAAACATCTACCAATCGTGCGACGGAGGTATTGGACTTAATACACTCTGACATTTGCGGTCCAATGCGTACAGAATCTTTAGGTGGGGCAAAGTATTTTGCAACATTTATTGATGATCATTCGAGATATACGGAAACAGTCATGTTGAAAAAGCGTTCCGATATAATTCAGGCGTTCAAGCTATTTAAACGAAAAGCAGAGAATCAGACGGGCCGCACAATCAAGAAACTTCGAACTGACAACGCAACGGAATATTTGTCCAACGAATTCAATTGTTTTCTCGAAGAAGAAGGAATCCTTAGACAACTCACTGTAGAATACACGCCTCAGCAGAATGGAGTTGCTGAACACGCCAATCGGACTCTGGGAGAGATGGCGAGATGTTTGATGCTGCAAGCCAACCTTCCTCCCTCTTTGTGGGCCGAAGCAATAAATACAGCAACCTTTTTGAGAAACAGGAGCGCTACAAAATGCCTCATTGAAATTACGCCAATCGAAGCTTGGTCACAGCAAAAACCATACGTGGGTTTTTTGAGAACCATTGGGAGCAAGGTCATCGCATTGAAGAAAGGCAAACACGAAGGAAAATTCCAACCAAAGGGAGAAGAATACATATTGATCGGTTACTCAGAAAACTCAAAGGCGTACAGACTTTGGAAACCGGGAACCCAAAAAATTATAAAGTCTCGATATGTCAAATTTTTTGAGAGCACTGGAACGCAAGAACTATTGAGGAAAAATCATCCTGTGCCTGACCTTACATTTGCAGATCCGATTCTCCTCTGCAATGAAAATGATCTTGGAGCTGAGAATGATGTTGAGGCACCTGAAATGGAAAGAGCTCCTCTCCACCGGGAGCATCTTGTGTATGACTCACCAATCGAAGATCAGATTTTTCCCTACAACAGAAATGATTCAGAACCTGAGGATGATGTTGATGCGCCTGATGTGGAGGGAGTCCCTCGTCATCCTCTTCGCGCACCGGGTCGTCCAAGAGTCATAAAAACCGGGAAACCAGGAAGACCACGAAAAGTTTACCATTGTCAAGGTGAGCAAAACGACGGCCCACAAAACGTGTCAGAAGTTCTCGAGCGAGAGGACTATGAATTATGACTAGCCGCTATGAAGAAGGAGTACGATTCTTTGCAAGACAACGGAACCTAGATCCTTGTTGAAAACCCAAAAGATAAGAAAGTCTTAACCAATCGATGGGTATTCAAGACTAAAACAAACCAAAACGGAGAAATAGAAAAATACAAGGCAAGACTTGTGGCACGAGGACACACCCAAAGACATGGAATCGATTACGAGGAAATTTTCGCACCCGTGGCAAGATACGAAATAATACGCACTATGATGGCAATCGCTGCAAATGAAGAAATGTACGTGCATCAAATGGACGTCGTATCAGCCTATGTACAAGGAGAGTTACACGACGAAGTGTACATGAAACAGCCCGAAATGTTTGTAAAGCGTGGTGAAGAAATGAAAGTTTGTAAATTATTGCGACCTTTGTACGGTTTGAAACAGTCGGGACGTGAGAGATATAACAAGTTTGATAATTACTTGCGAAAAATCGGTTGTAGTGAACGATAGCGGACCCTTGTATCTATGTATTTGGAGATACAGAAGATAAGGTCATCTTAATTATTTATGTCGACGATTTAATATTCATTTCTAAAAATCTAAAAGAGCTTGAGTGTGTGAAATCAAAAATAACGTCTGAGTTCAAAGTCATAGATTTGGGACAAATAAGCAGCATTCTTGGAATAAGTGTGAGAAGAGATAGCCCGACTGGATCCGTTCACCTTTCCCAAAGAAAATACACCGAGGAACTTATCAAGAAGTTTGGCATGAAAGATGCGAAGTCTGTGGCAACCCCTATTGAGTCAAACGTCAAACTCACACTGGGAATGGGTCCAACTACAAAAGACGAAGAACGAGAGATGAAAACATGTCCCTATCGGGAAATAATCGGAGGACTCATTTACTTGGCTAATACAACACGCCCTGACATCGCATTCGCAGCAAGCACATTGAGTCGTTTTTGTAGCAACCCGGGCAAAAGTCACTGGATGGCAGCAAAACGCGTACTGAGATACCTAAAAGCAACTCTTGGCTATGGAATTGCTTATCGTGGGGATCAAGAGAACCTTCGAGGATTTACGGATATATACGACTTTCTGTTTTTGTTTGATAAATAAATAAATAAGTTTGGCTTTCGCAAGATTGGTTAAAATTACTTGTTGAGCCTCTGAAAACTTAATAATTACCAAATGAAAGGGATACTAAAAATTTGCCTGCTTAAGCGCACGTGACATTTGAGAAAAGTAGCAACTTCATGGAACAATTCGGTCGAGTTTCTAACTTTTTGTGTCCAAAATGCACAAAATGTTCTTGTCAAAATTTGGGAAATTGTAGATAAGATGAGAATGGACCTAGATAGACTACTTCCGGTTTTAACAATGAGAAAAAAAACCCAAAATATTTTGTAATCTTGAACTTTTTTTTGTTACCGAAACCAAACATAGTATATCTACGTCCATTTCTAAGCTCTTTAAAATTTCGCAAATTTTGAAAACACAATTTTAGTTAACTTGGACATAAACATGTAGAAACCTAAAATCATAAAATTTGCTGAGCTTGGAAATATCACATGACCTCAAGACCAAGCGTGAAAACTGAAATTCCAATGGTAAATTGACAATGAATAGATTGAGGAACACTGTTGAAAGTTGGGAAAGAGAATCGGAAAATCAAATTTAGACACTCCGAGCTAGTCTCTTTCTCTTTCTCTCCCTTCCTCCCACCCTCCCTCATCCGGAAGAGGTATGAAAAATTGTATTTCAGATATTAAAAAATGGGCTTAAAGTGATATTGTTACTGTTTTTTCACATATCGGTATGATGAGAAATATCTGTACTACATTTTCCGGCTTTTATTTACAAAAAATCTCATGCTCAAATATAAAAAAAATAAAAACCGCTTGTAGATGCTTTTTTCGATCGTCTTCTAGACTCTAAAAATAGTTGAATGAGCAGCCAATTTGAGCTCTACTAGACGTCCAATAGCACTTTCGGTGGAAAATCAGAATGTCTTGTAGAGCTCTCCCATTTTTCCCAATAAGCTGTTTTAGACGTCTAATAGATGATCTTGTGTCACGTAGGCACACACTGAAAAAACAGTATAGCTAAGAGAACTATATTTTGGTCCTCAGAACCAGAAAATATTGCTATCAGACCAATGCTACGGTATGGTCCTCAGAAGTATACGAGTATAGGTGAGACAGCTATACTAGTTCGTTGATATGACAATACCATGTATAGCGATGGTAAAAAAAAATTATGCCATCGTTATCGCTCTTATAAATTTTCGCGTGTGATAAAACAATACGCAATACGCAAAAATGAGCTTTCAAAAAAAGAAAAAATGCTCCAAACAAATCGACAAACGCTTCGGAAAAACGCCTCGAAAAAATGACACTTCTTTTTCATTTCGAGGTTAGAGTCGCGTGCATGCGAAGCAATGTATAGGTATATACCGGTATAGGTCGAACAGCTATACTGTTTTTTCCGTGCACGCGTGGCTTCAATTTCACACTTATTAATTCGGAAGGACGAAAGATAGTGAGGACATGATTTTATGACTTACTCTTATCTTTAACAATTCTCTTGGTGCATGAAGTGTGAAGCGACCCGACATTTGTACTCAAAGACCACAAGAAAAGATCTATCTGACCACTCCACACTTGCAGTGCTTGGGCGAGAAAAAAGTCCCTTAACCAATATTTTTACGCGGGATTTTGCTGGATAATCAGATTAAATTGTCGCAGCGCCTCTGAAAGTCATACGTAGATATCGCGATGTGCGTATGAGTTGATGTCACAAAACTCATTTTTACTACAGATATAATAATTTAATGCCAAAATTACAATACTCTCATGCACTCTCATCAATTACAAATGAAAATATTCTTATTATAAACTTGTGCACATACTTAAGACAGGAAATAATTAAGAATTTTGAATAAGGATTGAATTAAGGACAGCTAGACGTATCAGCAACCTACTCTGAAGTCGTCGTAATATAAAAATTAGTCAATATAGCCACAATTATTTTTTCTTTTTCGTTTAAAGATGACTTATGGCGCTTACTAGCTTTATTTTCCATGTCTTGTTGACTACTGTTATTATTTGCTGCTGCTGCTTAATTCTGTAATTCCTCAACCAATCTTCGAATTGTACCTAATACATGACTGATTCTAATAAAATTAAGCAATATACCTGCTTTACCCATGTGTTCACGAATCGTAACTCCAATAATATAATTATCACGAGACGTATCGTAGAATTTAGTTAGTGGACTACCAAGGTCACCCTGTGTGCAAGTTAAAAATATATAAACTACAAGACACAAAATTCACGTGACTGCGAACTAATCATCAGCACGTTCAAAATATGCAAACTGAGTTCTATTCCAACCTACATCTGTTTTATCTTTTGTTTTTTGAATATGCTAAACTCTTTCTAATAAGTTAGTTTCCACAAAATCATACAGATTCATAAATTGTATAGTGTATTTACCAAATGTACAGATTGCTCTGATTCTACTGTTTGTCCACACATCACTTTGCGTCTATAATCTATCTTTATTCTGGAACTATTTCTACAAGTCCCTTCACCCCGAATTTTTAAAGACATACAATGTAGTTCATCTGAATGTTTCGAGTTCCTAAAATGGACATTAGTTGGTTCTTTTTTTGTGACGGCGCCCCATCCACATACTACAGCATCAGATTTTTGTGAACGAAAATCTACTGGTTCTTCTAATAGATCCAGAATATGTACACGCGTATAATCAACAGTTTCTGCAAGCTAGAACAATGACTAAAGATATCAAATGAATAAACAAATTTATTACAAATACAGTAAGATGTAGAGAAAATTTGCTGAATTGAGTTGAAGATTAGCCCCTGTATCCTGAAGCTGTCTTACATCTTTTGATTTTACCCATTTATTACTAATAAATCTGTCATTGTAGTTAAATATTAGCTCAAATGAGAGGCTCCATTCAGTAAGCGGTTATAGAATTTTAGCGCTCCGTTTTGTTGGCCCCAGCTACTTATAAAAAATCTTTCCAATTTCAAGTAGCACACTTGGGGGGGGGGGGGGGGGGGGCTCTTAGTTAATAACGTTCCGGGGAACAAAATCTCTTAGTCCACCACTACCAATTTTAATTTTTGAAACATAGATTTAAGTAGAGATTTTAATTGCACGTCTGTTTTCCACATAAAGAAATAATAGTTTTTAAAGTTTTCAAAAATAATTTAAAAACACGATTGAAACAATGAAATCGAAATAAGCATTGAAAAATTCGAATATTTTGTCACAAGACACAAGTAGAAGAGACAGAAGTTCTGACCGTTCAGATCTTCAGAATTTGATGCACTTCAATATTAAAAAAAAAAATTTTTAATCGGACTAAAATCGATGGCTTGGACATGTTTGAACGAAAAAAGTGCATCTTCTCCCATTGCACAAAGTTTGAATACGGCAGTCTACAAAGTTCGGGTGCAAAACATTTTTTATTGTTTCTTCTGAAGATTTTACTGTAGAGTTTTGAAATTTTTAAATAAACTTCTTTGAACTCTAATGATTAACTTTCTCGCTGGAAGTTTTTCGAACTCGAAAATTTCCTGGATATATTGGGCTGAAGTTTGTGATATCTCGTATGACGAGTTTCTTTTTTCGTCGTATGATCTCCAAAACGATCCAAAATATGCAGATTACTGATTTTTGAAAAAAGAACATTTTTTATTGTGAAAAAAGTTTGAAGTGAAAAGATTAAAGTCTATATGTCTCTTTTTTTGTTTGCGAGATAATTGAACAAGTTTGTCCATAAATGGCTTCTTTTGGTCAAACTTCGCTAATTTTGGTTTTGCGCCGCAAACTCAATTTTTGATTTATAGGGTAAGTGTGGGTATTACTGTGGATGCCCCAGTTACTGCGCTTTCAAATAAAACTAATGATATACAATGTTTTAAAGATATATAACGCTACAGAACAATTAAAAACAATCAATTTCTAATCCAAGCATAATAAGTATCAACGAATTATCAATAGTTACGATATTTGTAGCTAATTGATTGCAATTTAAAACTCTCATGTTCCCGATTCCCATAGTTTTAATGCTTAGATTTGTTGAAAAGTCATGAACACGTTCTGAAAAACTTGTTATAATTCCGTTTCTGAAAATAAAATATTTCTTGTAATATTACTTTCTGCAAAGTAAATATTTTATTTTTCTAAATATTTATGCAAAATAACAAAAAATACGTTTTTTAATCATTTTTTTACCAAAACAGTATTTGGTACATGATTTTCATAGGTGTATGAATTACTGCGATCTGTCAGGCGGCACTGCATAACCTTTCAATCTATTACAAATGCTTCGTTATGCTTACTTTTTATAATTGAGATTGAACAAAATGTTGAAAATTCCAAAATCGTTGCTAATGAGAGAAGAGGAAGTCAAGTAATATAATTTTAAGGTAAATTAAATAAGAGTTATAATATTATTCAATCTTAATTTTTTAAAAATGCTTCATGTTCACTTTTTATAATTTAGTTTAATTAAAATGTTCAACACTCCTTAATCGTTGCTAAAGATGCAAGAGGAACTCAAGTGATATAATTTTAAGTTAAATTAAATAAAATTAATAAAATTATTAATCTTAATATGTTACGAATGCTTCGTCGTGTTTACTTTTTATAATTAAGATTAAATAAAATTTTCAACACTCCTAAATTAATTGTAAGTTCACTCAAAATAATATCGCAGTATTACGCGCGCAGAAATTGGGGTTTCCGCAGTAATTGGTGCGCAGTAATTCATGCAAACCCGCAGTAATACCTACATGGAACTTTTTTTTTAGATTCGCATTTTCTGAGTAAATCTGGTTTCTTTTCAGGGTTTAAGGACTGCATGCTACTTACTTAATACCAAATACTGCTTTAAAAATTAATTCGTGACGACTTTTTTATCTCAAAATCTTTTTTTTTAACTTTAAAAGCCGTCTTGATTTTCGATCCGCAGTAATTGGCACACTTACCCTATATTTTTACTGGTAGTACTATGTGACTGCAAGCAAAAATCAAAGCCCATATTTATGTCTTTTTTATAGTTTACGACATAATTCAACGAGTTCGTCCACAAATAGCTTGCTTTAGTCGAAATATGAACATTTTTTTTTGCAATACAAAATGTTGTTTTTGACAAAAATCGCTATTCTGCATATTTTTAATTGTTTTGGAGATCATACGACGGAAAAAAACAAACTGTTCAAACTAGACGTCACAAACTTAGGCCCAATCCTCGATATTTCTTTTCGGGGAAGTTCGAAAAACACGGTGCTCGGCGCGTATTAATTAACATAAAAATCATTATTTTACATATATTGCATGATATGCGCGTTTAAATAGAAAATAATTGAAAAATTCACTTACTATCAGATTCACTGATTTCCGAATTATCTTTATTTTTATTTAAAACCCGAAATTTCTATACTCTACGATACTTGGACATTTTGAATTTCAACTGGAGTAGTATTGAATATCTTTTTACAACTTATTTACATGATACTGTTCCCAATTTATTTTGTCAATAATTCATATTTTTTAGTAAAATTATAGTTTCCGTCATATATTTTATGAAAATATCAAGTAAATCGTGTATCTTTCTTCAATGTCTGGGAAACAAAAGATAAACGCGGGGTTTCTCTCACATTTGTCTGTTGTTTATTTTCCAGCATTGAAGAAAGATACAAAATTCCCTAATTCAGCCCTGATGAGTGCAGTTTGTGCTATTTGCAGAAAAAATTAGTTGGCCTCTACAATATGCCAACTGCTAAGAGAAAAAGGTACGTAATCGAAAATCATTTCTTCATTTATCTCGATTCAGTTTATCATTGGAAAGATTTTTCTGTGAAAATCTAACAATGCATCGATTTATTAGATTCAATGTTTATTTAAAAACATTTTTTTGTGACATAGACTTTTCATTTTTTATGATATTCAATCTGAACAATGTTTAATTGAATAATGAAGAAAGCATGTATAAATAAATGATAATAAAATAAATTCGACAAAAAGTGTTGTTAATTAATTGTCTACCGAGATTGGGCCAACTGGTATGTGACTTTTCATGTAATATTGGTATAAAAGATTTACCATTTTTGGATAAAATCATACGATTATAGTATGGCAGTGTTGTATCCCAAAATAATAATTGCGTATACTGTAAGCGCAACTTCAGTGTCTTACGAAGAAAGCACCTCACTCTGCTTGCGGAAAACGCACGACACCTGTACTCTCTCAGTATGGCCAAGTGGGTTCGACAATGTATTGTATTGACAATGTTTGACAATACATTGCCAAACCAACTTGGCCGGGTACGGGTTGCGTGCGTTTTTCGCAAACAGAGTGCTGTGCTTTCTTAGTATGACTGGAACGAAGTTGGTATATCGACTTTGCAGCGTTGATCTATGGGCCTCTGCTTTATAACATTGAAATGGTTCAAATGCGCGACATTGGAATCGTTGCTATGTCGACTTAACCAATCTTCCTACGTAACAATTGATTTGCAGCAATTAGTCCATAGCGCTGTGTCAAATTCATTACATGACAACATTTGCACGATTGAAAAATAAATATAATGTCTAGCATTTCATATCGTCATCATGAAAAAACGATTTTTTATGGGGCGATGGGTAAGTTTTTTCAACATTTTAAAAAACATTGAATATTTGGAAATTTGTATATTTTTTACCAATTTAAATTTTAAAATAATTTTTCAATATTTTCAAATCTTTCAAAAATGTTCTATTTCTTAACATTTTTCGATTTTTGAAATCTTCATAATTCCAACTATTTTTAAATGAAAGTTTTTTATAATTTTAAAAATTTCTTGACTTACAATTTTTCACAATTTGGAACTAATCACAACTTCAAAAATATGTGTTACCCAAAAACGATTGATTCGAGAATAATCCAAAATCTAAGAATAATTTTCTCGTTGGTATATAGGATTTTATATATATTGAATTTATGTTTTGCAGGTTATTCATATTTTCTTAGTATGTACTTCACTACTAAACAACCTACGTTCGTCAGTTGTTTCTCTAGACGAGAGAAGCAACGGATATTAGAAGTAGCAGCAATGTAACATTGAAATCATTCCAACGTTCCACTGGAGAAGTCGCTACCATCTCAATATCTATGTAACATACCGCCGATCGCTATGTTTCTAGCGTCTGTTTGAATGTTTCATCGTTCGCGGGCCAATGCCACGCGTACCCTCTCACGGCGGCTATGTTTCATAGCACTGTGTGCTATGTTCTTCTCTCCGTGTATCGGGATAGAGTAAGTCAGTCATCATTCTGATGGTCTATTTCTTCATGAATTTTATCATGCGTTTCCAAATAGTTCAATAATTTTAGACAAATATTTTTCTTCGCGTAGGAAAAAATAATTTTTTAGCACTTATTTCGACTCCATTGTGTGCTTACTATAACGTGAAGCTCATACTTAGTTGCGAGAACCGACCGAAAAATCGCTTTATTCCATTTATTTCTAAAACTATAAAAGGTGAGAGCTTTTCCATAACGCAAAAATATGCGCAATGCAATTCTCTATCTGCATCTATGTTTCAAACGTAAACATTGTTCATAAGCAGTTTTTATATGCCAAATAAACGGAGCGCTGGAATTCTATAACCGTTTATTCGATTAAATCCCTCAAATACTTGTTGGTCTACTTCTTGTAAGGAATATTAAGATGTTAATACTTAATTAAGAACTTATTTAATCAGATATTTAAAGTTGTTCAATCAGCTTACCATAACAACTCCAATTTCGTAATTGTTTTTCACACGCATTGTATCAAAAAATTCACTTCCATCAAGGTACGCAACTTTAAAAATATTTATTCTTTGTCCGTCCTTTAAATATAAAGCTCCAAATACAGCAGTACCCTTTTCTTTTCTGTCCTTTATGCCAACTCCCATATACCATGCACATTCACCTGTAGTTAAGAGAAAACGCTCTTTAAACAAGCCTGAACTGCAAATGTGAGAACCGTTCAGTTGTAAAGAGGCTACGTGCTTGTATTCTTCATGTTTTGCAGGGTACCCATTAAATATTTTACTTTTCAATTGGGATGAGTTGAATTCTGTACGTGTACCTTAAAAACAAATTATTATTTATGTATACACTACCGGTCAGAATTGTGGGACCACCTGTTTTTCGATGATTACTTAAATTATCTTAAATTCAATTCGGTGTGTGATGAAATTTATACTATTGACAATGTGAAAGTCATCAAGCTTATCTTTAAAATTAGTCTGGAATGAAGTCGTTTGGTTGAATTTTGAAGAAGTTATTGCAAAAAAATTCCAAATTTCAATGTTTTCTTAAATTATAAATAACTTTTGAAGAAATCAACATAATAATAAAGATCATATGAATATATATTTTAAAGGAATTTGATACAAAATCTATGATCATATGTTTCATACATCTAATAAAAATGTTTTTCTCAGCAAAAGCAATATTGGAATTTTTCAAATTTTTTTATTTGAACTTTAACCCTAAGCAGTATGTAAGAAAAAAATTACACATCAATTTCAAGAACTTTATTCGTTTTTTTAGAAATTTTGCTTCAAAATTAGTCCAAAAATATTTTTAAATATTGATTATTTCGGAAGTTATATAAAATTTAAGAAAACATTGAAATTTTGACTTTTTCTGCAATAACTTCTTCAAAGATTAACAAAACGAATTCAGGTGTTTTGATCTTTTATTCCAGTTAGTGTAATAAAACTTTCTAGTTGATATCACCGTAATTTTTCCAGTAAAAAGTTTCTCGCTATATGTAACTGTATGAAACAAAATTCGTAGATCTTTTTGAAACGAACAACTTTGTATTCCTCTGTTTTTTTCGTATTTCACATATTATTGTTAAAAAATTGAATTTTGGATTTTCAATAGTTTTTTTTTAATTAAAAAGAAAAATATGCATCTTATGAAAAAATGTTACAATTCAAATTTGTAGGTCTTTATGTAGAAAATAATATTGTATCATAACGTTTTTTCGTATCTCGTATAATTTAACTGGAAAATGGAATTTTGATATTGACTTTTTTCGAATTTGAATATGCTGTAACATTTCTAATTTTGATTTAATCAAAAAATGTTATCGGGATAATTTGTAGAGATTTATGAGCAATATCAAAAACCAGTATTGAAATTTTTGATTTGAAAGTAGTGCTCAATCCCTCAATTTTGATTGGATGTGGCTGGTTAACGAACTTGTCCTTACTTTTCCGGCTCCGATAAAGTGTGCCGAAGCTCAATTCAATCTGATAATTCTATCGAGAGTTATGCCGCACACGACCTACTACAGACAGACAGACAGACACTTTCGTAAAAACCCTTTTTTCTGACTCAGGGGGTCTCAAAACGTAAAGATTTGATGAAAATTTCAAAAGTCATTTTTCACATAAAACCAATACCTTCTCATCCATGATGAGAATGTAAAAATATATATTTAGTACTTTTTCTATCAGTTCTGGAAAATCCTTTTTATTTATTATTTTCTCAGTGAGATACCTGAACAAATTTGGTCACGTGACTCTGCTGATTTTAGCCCTTATATTCAATGCGGAGGTCCAATAGGGCCCTAATGGTGTCCTTTTTTGTAGGTGGGGTAGTGTAAGGGCTGCCCTCACTAAACCCCTACTAGAAAGTCTAGTAGGGTCCACGTCGACAAAAGAGTTACGTTACCGGCGTGGCCCTGACTAGTTTTCCACGCTAGATCCCGACTAGAGATAGGGCAAACTCGTCGGGGCCCCACTAGACCCCTATCAAAATTTCTACACGGGATTCTCTCAGAATTCACGTCACCTCTGATTTTGAAAAGTGATTATTGAATGAGTATTCTACTTGAACATTTTTTATTGCTACAAAAAGCTTAAGGAATAATTCGTGAAAAGGTATTCAAACGAACTAGACTGTGTGAAGCGTAAATTAGAATTTATTTCGAAAAATCTGACCCCACTGAGGGAATCCCTCATATGTTTGGTAACGGAGGGTTAACAGACGTGCTTTATTATCTTTTGCTCCGTTTCCTAAATTCTCAGAAAGATACTTTATTATTAAATTATATGGTTGGCAATCTACCTGATCTGCATCTGAGAATTGAAAAGCTATATTCAAATAAAAATGTTGTGAGTTTCAAACTAAATTCAAAAACTGTTGGTAAAAACTGATTATCTAGCTAAAACATAATATTATAATCGAAAATTACGACATTGCAACCAAATTCTCAGAAATATCTAACAAAAGTTGTAATTCCGACATAAATTACTAAGATTGTACGTACCCATAGGATTAGCGATGACCATGGCGGCATAGAATAAATACAAAATAATAATTCTCATTTTCTTTATTTTTTCGGATCTGACACGATGAACAGAAGTTCAGTAAAAAGTCAACTTTTTATATTGTCCTATGACTACGAAGAGCAGCTCTTATCGGCGACAAGTCATAAATCTTACTTTGTTAGTTTATTCTTCGAGTTCTCAACACATTATAAACGAACATGTTCGGTATCTGACTAAATATTTTGCGATAAAAATTAATATAAATTCTATACAATATAGGTTGTTATAAAAATATAAAATACTCAATAATATTTTTATTAGATAACTTTGATACAAAATTTTTGTTCAACTGAACTGACACGCTTGAGATCTGACGTAAAAATCTTGAATAAGTTCTACATTCGTCAAGGCCATCTAAAAAATAATTTTAATACCTGTTGAGTCGCAAGTTAATGTAAAAATGTATCTTTATTATTTAGACGTGCTTGGAAAACCGTCTGAAAGATTACCATTTAATTTGTGAATTTACGAGCGGAAACTAGTCACCATACTTCGTTTATTTTATTAAATGTTTTAAAATACTTCAGATAAATCCGAAAATGATTAAGCTCTTTGTGATCATATATCGACAAAAGCTTAAAGAGCTCAAATTGAGAAGATGCCTCCAACCCGCAAAAAAAAAATTCGACGATACAAACATAATTGTGGTTCCTTGACCTATATTATATTGGAGATTTACCGAAAACCAAGGTTTGCTTGTATTAGTTCAGTCTGTATGTGTATTCTAAACATATAAATTACTATTGCAGCAATATTTTTGGTTAACTGTCAAATATATTTTGCTGAATTACTTAAAAACAATTAGCTATATTCATAAGGCTGATAAATCTCAAGCATTTCTTTCAGTGTAGCTTGCACGCATGTGGCTTCAATTTCACATATATTAATTCGGAAAAACGAAAGATAGTCAGGACATTATTTTACGACTTACTCTTATCTTTAGCAATTCTGTTGGTGCACTAAGTGTGAAGTGACCCGAGATTTGCACTTAAAGACCACAAGGAAAGATCCATCTGGCCACTCTACACTTGCAGTAGCTTGGGCGAGAAAAAAGTCCCTTAACCAATATTTTTATGCAGAATTTTGCTGGATAATCTGATTCAATTGTCGCAGCGCTTCTGAGAGTCATGCGTAGATATCGCAATGTGTGTATGAGTTGATGTCACATAACAATTTTCATCGGCACTTCGTAAGAAGTGAATAGTTCATCAGAGTGCCTGCCGAGTCATTATTTCTACAGATATAATAATTTAATTCCAAAATTACAATACCCTCATGCACTCTGATCAATTATAAATAAAAATATTTTAATTTTAAACTTATACCCATACTTAAGACAGGAAATGATCAAGAATTTTGAAGAAGGATTGAATTAAGGACAGCTAGACGTATCAGTAAACTACTCCGAAGTCGTCGTAAAATAAAAATTAGTCAGATAGCGACAATCATTTTTTTCTTTTCTTTTAAAGATGACTTATGGCGTTTACTAGGTTTATTTTCCATGTCTTGTTGACTATTGTTACTATTTGCTGCTGCTGCTGCTTATTTCTGTAATTCCTCAACCAATCTTCGAATTGTATTTAATACATGACTGATTTTAATAAAATTAAGCAATGTACCTGTTATACCCATGTGTTCACGAATCGTAACTCCAATAATATAATTATCACCATACACATTGATAAATTTGGTTAGTGGACTACCAGTGTCACCCTGTGTAAAAGTTGAAAATATATAAACCACAAGACACAAAATTCACGTGAGTGGGAACTAATCATCAGTACGTTCAGCATATACAAACTAAGTTCCATTCCAACCTAGATCTGTTTTATCTTTCATGTTTTTTGAATATGCTAAACTCTTTCTAATAAGTTAGTTTTCATAAAATCATACCGATTCATTAGTTTTATAATGTATTTACCAAATTTATAGATTGCTCTGATTCTACTGTTTGTCCACACATCACTTTGCGTTTATAATCTAACTTTATTCTGGAACTATTTCTACAAGTTCCTTCACCCCAAATTTTTAAAGACATACAATGTAGTTTATCTAAATGCTTTGAGTTCCTCAATTGGACATTTGTTGGTTCTTTTTTTGTGACGGCGCCCCATCCACATACTATAGCATCAGATCTTTGTGAGCGAAAATCTATTGGTTCTTCTAATATATCCAGAATATGTACACGCGTATAATCAACACTTTCTGCAAGCTAGAACAATATCTGAAGTTATCAAATGAATAAACAAATTTATTACAAATACAGTAAGCTGAAGAGAAAAGTTACTGAATTGAGAAATAAAACATGTTTGAAGATTAGCCCCTATATCCTGAAGCTGTCTTACATCTTTTGATTTTACCCATTTATTACTTATAAATCTGTCATTGCAGTTAAATATTAGCTCAAATGAGAGGCTCCATTCATGCACTTCAATGTTAAAAAAAAAAATTTTTAGTTGGACTAAAATTGATGGCTTGGACGTGTTTGGACGTAAAAAGTGCATTTTCTCCCAGTGCACAAAGTTTGGATTCGGCAGTCTACAAAGTTCGGGTGCAAAACATTTTTTATTGCTTCTTCTGAAGATTTTACTGTAGAGTTTTGAAATTTTTAAATAAACTTCTTTGAACTCTAATGATTAACTTTCTCGCTGGAAGTTTTTTGAACTTGAAAATTTCCTCGATATATTGGGCTGAAGTTTGTGATATCTCGTATGACGAATTTTCTTTTTCGACATATGATCTCCAAAACGATCCAAAATATGCAGATTACTGATTTTTGAGAAAAGAACATTTTTTATTGTGAAAAAAGTTTGAAGTGAAGTTTGTGTGAAAAGTTAAAAGTCCATATGTCTCATTTTTTGTTTGCGAGATAATTTAACAAGTTTGTCCATAAATGGCTTCTTTTGGTCAAACTTTGTCAATTTTGGTTTTGCGCCGCAAACTCAATTTTTGATAAATATATTTTTTATGGTAACACTATGTAACTGCAAGCAAAAATCATAGCCTATATTTGTGTCTTTTTTATAGTTTACAACATAATTTAACGAGTTCGTCCACATATAGCTTCCTTCAATCGAAATACAAACATTTTTTTTTTTGCAATACAAAATGTTGTTTTTGTCAAAAATCGCTATTCTGCATATTTTTAATTGTTTTGGAGATCATACGACGGAAAAAAACAAACTGTTCAAACTATACGTTACAAACTTAGGCCCAATGCTCGATATGTCTTTTCGGGGAAGCTCGAAAAACACGGTGCTCTGCGCGTATTGATTAACATAAAAATATTGATTAACAAATTACTTTTTTTGTCCCAAGTCAAGTCTTCTGAGCATCGCTTGCGTATTTCGTGCTAGTATATCAAATTTGAGCTAATTTCGTCGATAAACAGCGAAGTGTTGACGAATTAAGCCTAAACGGTTATTGCAGGGATGGCCTCCTAAACAACACGTTCTTTTGCCTGTAAAAGCTTCTCAACGATGTCTTTCGTGCGACTTGATTCAAGCGCAGATTTTGTTTCTTGATTCGTAGAACCTTCCAAACAGGACGTCATCGTTCTTTTACATATACTGCATGATATGCGCGTTTAAATAGAAAATAATTAGAGAATTCACTTACCATCAGATTCACTAATTTCCGAATTATCTTTATTTTTATTTAAATATCGAATTTCTTTACTCTACGATGATTGGACATTTTAAATTTTAACTAGAGTAGTATTGAATATCTTTTTATAACGTATTTACATGATACTGTTCCCAATTTATTTTGTCAATAATTCATATTTTTTAGTAAAATTATAGTTTCCGTCATATATTTTATGAAAATATCAAGTCAATCGTGTATCTTTCTTCAATTCCTGGGAAACAAAAGATAAACGCGGGGTTTCTCTCACATTCGTCTTTTGTTGTTTATTTTCCAGCATTGAAGTAAGACACAAAATTCCCTAATTCAGCCCTGATGAGTGCAGTTTGTGCTGTTTGAAGAAAAAATTAATTGGCCTCTACAATATGCCAACTGCTCAGAGAAAAAGGTACGTAATCAAAAATAATTTTAAATCATTTTAAAAGCAACACAATCAGTCCAGCGCTTCTCTAACATTTCAATACCTTTCTTGTAGAACGATTTATCTTTTGCCTCGAAATAAGCGTTCGTTTTGGTGCTGACTTCCTCGTTGGAGTAGAATCTCTTTCCTAGGAGCATTTTCTTGAGGTCTGCAAACAGGCAGTAGTCGCTGGGGGCCAGATCCGGTGAATATGGTGGGTGCGGAAGTAATTCAAAGCTCAATTCATTTAATTTCGCCATGGTAGCTTACGTCTTGTAACACGGCACATTGTCTTGGTGAAAGAGCACTTTTTTCTTCTTCATTTGGAGCCGTTTCTCACTGACTTCGTTCTTCAAACGCATCAATTGGCCAATGTAACGTTCGCTATTGATCGTCTTACCTTTTTCAAGGTAGTCGATGAACAAAATTCCATAAGCATCCCAAAATACTGAGGCCATAACGTTACCGGCCCACATTTGCGTTTTTGGCCGCTTTGGACGCTTCTCACCGACTGCAGTACACTCGGCTGACGACAGCTTTTACTCCGCAGTGTAGTGATGGATCCAAGTTTCGTCCAGTGTCACATACCGACGCAAAAAATTCGGTTTATTTCGGCGAAACAACTCCAAACAGCGGTCGGAATCAACGACACGTTGTCGTTTTTCATCCACCGTGAGCAAACGCGGCACCTACTTCGACAGCAGCTTCCTCATAGACAAATGTTCATGCAAAATAGCGTACACATTGCCGTATGATATCTTTAAGGTGACAGCTATCTCACGCACTTTTAATTTATGGTTTTCGAAAACGATTGGGTGGCTTTTTTTTTATTGCTTCCGGTGTAACTCAGCATCTTCAGTGTCGGTACGACCACGTTTAAACTCAGCATACCACCAACAAATGGATGTTTTTGATGGAACAGAGTCATCGTAGCACTTTTCAAGCCATTGCTGAACTTGCAGTGTGTTTTTTTCATCAAAAATCAATGGTAAGTCAACACACAAAATTGTTTC
Source organism: Diplolepis rosae (assembly GCA_030998225.1). Lineage (NCBI taxonomy): Eukaryota > Metazoa > Arthropoda > Insecta > Hymenoptera > Diplolepididae > Diplolepis > Diplolepis rosae. The sequence continues at coordinate 9,632,074 of JAPYXD010000680.1, forward strand.
GAATCCATTGTTTTGAGAATATCAAGACTGGCGTCACTTAAATCACTATAACTCGTGGACCAAATATCAGAATGTCATGAAATTTTGACAGGTCTCTTTTGAAGGTTGGTAATCATGAAAAATCATACAGAACTTCTATTGGCAACGCCATCTATGTCTCAGTCCCGGGGCTTATTGATCCATGTGTTAATTGCGTATACTATTAGCGCAACTTCAGTGTCTTAAGAAGAAACCACCCCACTCTGCTTGCAGAAAACGCACGATACCTGTACTCTCTCGGTATGGCCAAGTTGGTTCGACAATGTATTGTATTTACAATGTTTGACAATACATTGCCAAACCAACTTGGCCGTGTACGGGTTGCGTGCGTTTTTCGCAAACAGAGTGCTGTGCTTTCTTAGTATGACTCTGGAACGAAGTTGGTATATCGACTTTTCTATTTTGGCGAAAGTCGTAGATTGTTTTCGGTGCAGTGCACGGAGAGAAAAACATTGCTCACGCTGCTATAATCCATAGAGCCGCGTGCCCTCTAAAACATAGCTGTGTCACAAGAGAGCGTTGAGCCATGTCGACCTAACCAATCTTCCTACGTAACAGTTGATTTGCAGCAGATAGTCCATAGCGCTGTGTCAAATTCATTACATGACAACATTTGCACGATTGAAAAATAAATATAATGTCTAGCATTTCATATCGTCATCATGAAAAAACGATTTTTTATGGGGCGATGGGTAAGTTTTTTCAAAATTTTAAAAAACATTGAATATTTGGAAATTTGTATATTTTTTACCAATTTAAATTTTAAAATAATTTTTCAATATTTTCAAATCTTTCAAAATAGTTCTATTTCTTAACATTTTTCGATTTTTGAAATCTTCATAATTCCAACTATTTTTAAATGAAAGTTTTTTATAATTTTAAAAATTTCTTGACTTACAATTTTTCACAATTTGGAACTAATTACAACTTCAAAAATATGTGTTTCCCAAAAACGATTGATTCGAGAATAATCCAAAATCTAAGAATAATTTTCTCGTTGGTATATAGGATTTTATATATATTGAATTTATGTTTTGCAGGTTATTCATATTTTCTTAGTATGTACTTCACTACTAAACAACCTACGTTCGTCAGTTGTTTCTCTAGACGAGAGAAGCAACGGATATTAGAAGTAGCAGCAATGTAACATTGAAATCATTCCAACGTTCCACTGGAGAAGTCGCTACCATCTCAATATCTATGTAACATACCGCCGATCGCTATGTTTCTAACGTCTGTTTGAATGTTTCATCGTTCGCGGGCCAATGCCACGCGTACCCTATCACCGCAGCTATGTTTCATAGCACTGTGTGCTATGTTCTTCTCTCCGTGTATCGGGATAGAGTAAGTCAGAGTCATCATTCTGATGGTCTATTTTTCTTCATGAGGAATTATTGGAAAAAGTACGTCGCTTTAGAATTTTATCATGCGTTTCCAAATTGTTCAATAATTTTAGACAAATATTTTTCTTCGCGTAGGAAAAAATAATTTTTCAGCACTTATTTCGACTCCATTGTGTGCTTACTATAACGTGAAGCTCATACTTAGGGGCGAGAACCGACCGAAAAATCGCTTTATTCCATTTATTTCTAAAACTATAAAAGGTGAGGACTTTTCCGTAACGTCAAAATATGCGCAATGCAATTCTCTATCTTCATCTATGTTTCAAACGTTGGAAACATTGTTCATAAGCAGTTTTTATATGCCAAAGAAACGGACCGCTGGAATTCTATAACCGTTTATTCGATTAAATCCCTCAAATACTTGTTGGTCTACTTCTTGTAAGGAATATTAAGATGTTAATACTTAATTAAGAACTTATTTAATCAGATATTTAAAGTTGCTCAATCAACTTACCATAATAACTCCAACTTCGTAATTGTTTTTCACACACATTGTATCAAAAAATTGACTTTCATCAAGGAACGCAACTTTAAAAATATTTATTCTTTGTCCGTCCTTTAAGTCTAAAGCTCCAAATACAGCAGTACCCTTTTCTTTTCTGTCTTTCATGCCAACTCCCATATACCATGCACATTCACCTGTAGTTAAGAGAAAACGCTCTTTAAACAAGCCTGAACTGCAAATGTGCGAATCGTTCAGTTGTAAAGAGGCTACGTGTTTGTATTCTTCATGTCTTGCAGGGTACCCATTAAATATTTTACTTTTCAATTGGGATGAGTTGAATTCTGTACGTCTACCTTAAAAAGAAATTATTATTTATGTATACACTACCGGTCAGAATTGTCGGACCACCTGTTTTTCGATGATTGCTTAAATTATCTAAATTTCAATTTCAGTGAGTGATGAAATTTGTAGTATTGACAATGTGAAATCCATGAAGCTTATCTTTAAAATTAGTCTGGAATGAAGTCATTTGGTTAAATTTTGAAGAAGTTATTGCAAAAAAAGTCAAAATTTCAATGTTTTCTTAAATTTTAAATAATTTTCGAAGCAATGAACATTGTTGAATGTTCTTAGGTTATTTCAAAGCTAAGATTCTATAGAATCGCAATAAATTGTCTTCATGAATGTATAATTTTTTTCTTGCATAATGAAAAGAGTTGAAGTTGTAACAAAAAATTACAAAAATTTCGGAAACATTTCATTTGTAGGTAAATCATAATAAAGATGATATGAATATATATTTCAAGGGAATTCAATACAAAATTCATGATTATATGTTCGATTTTCTAGAAATTCAGCTTCAAAATTAGTCCAAAAACATTTTAAAATGTTGATTATTTCGGAAGTTTTATAAAATTTAAGAAAACATTGAAATTTCGACTTTTTCTGCAGTAACTTCTTAAAAAATTAACAAAACGAATTGGGATAATTTAAGGATTAATTCAAACAAAAAATTAAAATGATCAAAAATATTTTATTCAAAGTAATCTCCATTGCTATTTACACATTTTTCCCACCTTTCCGGAAGGTGATGAATTCCACGCCAATAAAACTGTTCGTCTTTTAAATCAAACCAGTTATCCAGCCATTCTCGTACATTTTCGTACGAAGTGAAGCGTTGTTCAGCGAGAGCGTGGCCCAGTGATGCGAACAGATGGTAATCTGACGGAGCCAAGTCTGGAGAATAAGCGGCATGCGCCAGTATTTCCCAACTGAACGTCTCGATCGTTTCCTTGACCCGTTTCACTGTGTGTGATGGGGCATTATCGTGAAGAAAAATGACTTTGTGTTGCCGTCTTCGATAATCCGGTCATTTTTCTTGTAATGCTCGATTTAAATCGATCATTTGCTGTTGGTAGCGATTCGTGTTGACAGTTTCACCAGCTTTTTGTAGCTCTTCATCCAGTAAGGCTTGCAATTCATTGTCTTCGAACTTTTTCTGTGGTTTTCCACGATCTTCGTTTCTCACATCAAAATTACCACTTTTGAATTTTTTAAACCACTCAAAACACCGTGTTTTACCAAGAAGATGTTCCCCGTAAGCTTCGACAGGCATTCGATGCGATTCTGCAGCAGTTTTCTTCAAGTGATAACAAAAAACCAGTGCTGTCCGCAAATCGTAGTTCGTAGGCACAAAACTCGACATTGTTGATGCTTGTAGTAAATACACTCGTATATCGAACTTGAGTTGTTATCTACTGAAAATCTTTCTCAGCTGCTACAGGGAGAAGATGGCGCTGCAGAAGCGGTCGTACGGTCCTTAAACTGATGGCAAGCACCATCTATAGGGAAATTCCGGTTTCATACTTCTAGACCTGGTATTTCATGATACACTCAGAAAGAAGTCTGGTTAAAACGATCAGAATTCCGGTTATTTCCACCCAAAGAAAATGTTACCGAGAGCCGTAATAGTAATTCTGGTTAAAAATTTTAGAAATTCTAGTAAACACTTTTCGGTTGTTTTGATCTTTTATTCCAATTAATGTAATAAAACTTTCTAGTTGATATTACCGTAATTTTTCCAGTTAAAAATTTCTCGTTATATTCATGGTTGTATTCCGGTAAATTCAACTAATTTAGTCCTTTTAACAATACCATTCTCCTAGTTAAATTTACTAAAATACCCCGGTTGAATTCTAACATAACCTTAAAATATATAATGATTTAAAGACGTGGGACTTATAGTTTTCTCAATAAAAAAAAATATATTTAGTATTTAATTATTTTATTTATATTACTATCCAAAATGTACATTTGAATACATACAAATCCATAATCTACAAATTTCTTTACCTTTGAATGTTTCCTTTAAGTTATCTAACTTTAATTCACTGAACACCTTGTAAACTTTATTCTCCATTTCTTTGAAACTTTGTGAAAATAATTCGAGACAAGACGCGAGATCATTAAGATTTCTTTGGACTCTATTTTGCTTTCGTTTTCACTTGTGTTTGCAAACGGCCTAATACTCAACATAACTAACAGGAAACCGGTATCAACATTTAAATTTATTTTTTGTTTGTTCAAGTTAGTACGAGGGACACTATTTAGATTTTGAGCCTGATAATTAAAACAGTTATTTGTCATAAAAAATTACTGTATTATTTTCCAAAGCATTCTCCTTTATGATCTATACACTTTTACACGCGTTCGAACCATGTCTCATAGCATTCTTTTTATTCCGCTTGAGACATTTTCCAAACATGGTTTTGTCAAATTATGTGGGATCCAACAGGAACAAATCTTTTTCACGGCTAAATGTTCATACAATATTTTATATATGCTGGTGGAACTAATGCCTAAGGTAACCTCAATCTCACAGTATGTCATATGACGATCTTGCATTGTCAGTTTTTGCACAGCATTAATGTTTTCTGGCCTAACAACTGATTTTGAACGACCTTTACAAATTCGTCGGTGAGACACAATTTTCAAGTCACTGTGAACAACACAAATAACGCTCAAATGACAAAACGTTCTGAAGGTGGTTATTGTCAAAAATGTCAAATTCTCCAGTGCAAATGTCATATGGAACCTGAGAACACTCAGTGTTGCCAAGGCTCAAAATAAAAGTAGTATCCTTCGCACGTTTTAAGGTAAGGGATGTTTCCATAAAAAATACGGATCTCAGTACTGTCTTTCGTTACTTCAGGAGGTTGATGTTTTATTTTAGGTTTTTCGCAATAAAAACTTCGATGTTACACGGATATAAGTGTCGTTTTTCATTGCGTAATATAATTTATGTTAAATATTATGTTTTGGACAATACAATTTTCGTTAAAAATAATTCGAATACAGTCTATAACTGCCTGATCTACAATATTTGCTCTTAAAAAAAACTGTGTGACTAGAATCACTAAGTGGTCTCGTAATTGGTCTTCCCAATGAACAAGAGTTTCTCCCTTTTTTTGTATTCTAGGAAAAATTTTCTACTACCGTTTGGCAATTGTTTTTCATTTCTCTAATCAATTTCTTCATTAATTACACAAATTGGTACAGATCACCGATTTCAATTAGATTGTCTTGGCATTTCTTCATACTTTACGTAATTGTTTAATTAATCCTCAAATATATTGAATACAATTTCTGAGCATAAATGCATTACATCAATTACAAGCGTACCTGTACATAGAAAAAAATAGTTCACTAAAGTTGATAGAACTGTTTAAGAGTTGGGAATACTGGCATTTACGGAACCGAGTTATAGAAAGTTTAAAGAACTTTTCAGAATAAAATGCAGAACGTTCCATGATTTTTTCTGAATGTTTCGAGTTTTATCCTGAAAAGTTATGTAAATTTTATAGATCTCTGTTCCGTAAATGCCTGTACCCCCAACTCTGAAACAGTTCTATAAACTTTACTAAACCATTTTTTTCGTGTACCGGCCAACAGACGCTACGCTTGGCATCCTTTTCACTCGCGTCGATCCGCGCGCTGTCTCTTACACCGTCGCACTCTCTAGCGGAGCCAATTTTTCATTGTTTGAAAGCTAGCAGAAATTCACGAGTGACAACTTTCATAGGGCACTTTAATATAGTTGGACAAGTGAATACGAGTGCTTTTCGAATCATAATGACTCGTGATGCTCTTAGGCTTAGCATTGGCCTTCAGTATGTGCACGGACTGGGCCACAGTACAAAAATGCTGCTCAGCAGCAACCACCGTTGCTAACCGACCGGTATAATGATAATTAGCAATCGATTACTGATCACCAGCATTTTCTTTTTTTGCGTGTATAAAGAAAACTCTTCGATAAAATCCGATATATGGTTTTCTGCGGGGAAGCTCCTTAAAACTCCGTTTTGGATATTTAAATCATCCTTCATTTCCACATAATTAAAACTTATTTTTATATAGGAATAACAAAAATGAATTTATAATTTGATGACAGAATACCCGAAGCTCAAATAGGACCACATTATGATTTGATTCATAAAATTGGAATTGCTACCGGAATACCTTAACCCTCCGTTACCAAACATAAAAATTGTTACACGGTTACCAAACCCTAGAGGATTTCCCTCTGCGTGTTAGAACATCTGCAGTGTTGCCAAATGTTGCGACTACTTGGTTGAACATGTAACATCAAAATGTGGCAACACCGCACTCAAGATCTCAAGCTATTTCCATTGCATGAAAGTCAAACTATGGAGGGATTCCCTCAAAATTCACGTCACCTTTGGTTTTGAAAAGTGATTACTGAATGAGTATTCTACTTAAACATTTTTTATTGTTACAAAAAGCTTTAGGAATAAATCGTGGAAAGGTATTCAAACGGACCAGACTGTGTGAGGCGTAAATTAAAAGTTATTTCGAAAAAACTGACCCCACTGAGGGAATCCCTCATATGTTTGATAACGGAGGGTTATCAGACGTGCTTTATTATCTTTTTTCCGTTGCCCAAATTCTCAGAAAGATACTCTGTAAATTAGAAAAGTTTTCTTGCATGAACAAATAAATATATAATTTAGTGACGTTGTCCGATTGATTCATGGCCTTAAATGGAAAGAATAATCTGAAAATTATCTACTTAACTCTTTTTTATATAATTAAATTATATGGTCGGCAATGTACGTTATCTGCGTCTGAGAATTGAAAAGCTGTATTCAAATAAAAAGGCTGTAAGTTTCAACCTAAATTCAAAATCCTTTGATCAAAACTGAATAACTAGCCTGAACAAAATATTATAATCGAAAATTACGACATTGCAATCAAATTCTCAGAAATATCTAACAAAAGTTGTAATTCCGACATAAATTACTAAGATTGTACGTACCCATAGGATCAGCGATGACCATGGCGGCATAGAATAAATACGAAATAATAATTCTCATTTTCTTTATTTTCGGGTCTGACACGATGAAGAGAAGTTAACTTTTTATATTGTACTATAACCACTAAGGGCAGCTCTTATCGGCGAGTCTTAAATCTTACTTTGTTAGTTTATTCTTCGAATTCTCAAAACATTTTAAACGAACTTGTTCGGTATCGGACTAAATATTTTCCGATAAAAATTAATATAAATTCTATAAAATATAGGTTGTTATAAAAATATAAAATACTCTATAATATTTTTATTAGATAACTTTGATACAAAATTTGTGTTCAACTGAACTGACACGCTTGAAATATTACGAAAAAATCTTGAATAAGTACTACATTCGTCAAGGCCATCGGAAAAATAATTTTAATACCTGCTGATTCGCAAGTTAATGTAAAAATGTATCTTTATTATTTAGACGTGCTTGGAAAACCGTCTGAAAGATTACCATTTAATTGGTAAATTTACAAGTGGAAACTAGTCACCATACTTCGTTTATTTTATTAAATGTTTTAAAATAGTTCAGATAAATCCGAAAATGATTAAGCTCTTTGTGATCATATATCAACAAAATCTTAAAGAGCTCAAATTCAGAAGATGCCTCCAACCTCGCAATCACATCTAAATTTAAATGTAATTTTCATATAATTCTTTGTTTACTGTTATGTGAAGTGCCGTGCACTTAGTGATTTCCAAATGAAAGGGATACTAAAAATCTGCCTGCTTAAGCGCACGTGACATTTGAGAAAAGTAGCAATTTCATGGAACAATTCGGCCCAGTTTCTTCATTTTTGTGTCCAAAATACACAAAGTTTTGTTTTCAAAATTTGGGAAATTGTGAAAAAGATGAAAACGGACATAGATAAACTACTTCTGGTTTTAATAATGAGAAAAAAAATCCAAAATATTTTGTAAAATTGAACTTTTTTGTTTCCGAAACCATATATAGTCTATCTACATCCGTTTCTAACCTCGCTACAATTTCGCAAATTTTGAAAACACAATTTTAGCTAATTTAAACATAAACATGTAGAAACCTACAATCAATAAAATTTGCTAATTTTGGAAATATCACATGACCTTAAGACCAAGCGTAAAAAATCAAACTCCAATGGTGAATTGACAATGAATAGATAGAGTAATACTGTTAAAAGTTGGGAAAGAGAATCGGTAATTCAAATTTAGACACTCCAAGCTAGTCTCTCTCTCTCTCTGCTAGCCTCCCTCCTCCAGAAGAGGTATGAAAAATTGTATTTTAGATATTAAAAAATGGGCTAAAAGTTATATTGTTGCTGTTTTTTCAGATATCGGTCTCATGAGAAATATCTGTACTACATTTTCCGGCTTTTATTTATGGAAAATCTCATGCTCAAATATAAAAGAAATAAAAGCCGCTTGTAGATGCTTTTTTCGATCGTCTTCTAGACTCTAAAAATAGTTGAATTAGCGGCCAATTTGAGCTCTACTAGACGTCTAATAGAACTTTCGGCGGAATATCGGAACGTCTTCTAGAGCTCTCCCGTTTTTCCCAATACGTTGTTTCAGACGTCTAATAGATGATCTTGTGTTACGTGTGTTAAATGTAGAACTGGGATAAATAATCAGGTTGGACAAAGTATGAAGTTTTAAATTTTGTATTTTAGTATGATCTCCAAGTCGTAAGCTATGATATAACACAGAAGCAATTGAATAGAAAGTTGATATTCAAATGGACATAACAATAATTTTAGAAAGAGAAAAAGAAAAAGGATGCGAATTTCTAGTGATAGCTATTGTTTTGTATAAAATTTAAATTTGGCAAACTTAGGATTCACAAAGTCAGATAATTTCGAAGAGTAATTAATGCTACTTAACTGATCGAGAGCCAGAGAGCCAAAAGCCCAGTTCCTCGTCACCGCTCTGGTTTTATAATTTTTTATCTAATCCCTTCCCACCTCTCTCTCTGTTCTTTCTTTCCTTTTCTCACTCTTCGCTTTTCTTTCTCCTTACTTTGTCATATACAGCCACCAGACCACGGGTCGAGAACACGTCACTCACGTAATACGTGTGCCTGAATGTGTGTATGTGTTCGTGAAGTGTGAAGTGACACATGTTCCCCCCGTGCGCCCAATCGAACTGCCATATGACCTTTCCTGATGCCCAAGTCCTCATTAACCTGCAGGTCTAGCCCAGCTTTGACACCTTGTTCAAGCCCGCATTCACCTGTTCGTACACCCGGCCGCGGTGTAGGTTTAGATCAACTTTGGTGCACCGACTGTCCAAGCTATCATTGTTCCTCTCGGAAGGTATATGCCTTGAACACACTGTTTGAGACAACCGACTTCCTCTTTCAGGCCTAGATCTGCTTTGGACAGTTATGTTATTTCTTTACAACTTAATCATCAACATTTAATCGTCAACGTAAACATCCTTATTTAAACCATCAAATTCAAATTAATATCAATCCCTTAGCACTATCGTAGACTATCTCTCTTTTTTTCTTATACAACTTTAAAATGAATCATGGTTCCCATGAATATTCGGCTCCCGGACTATCGATCAATTTTACATCCTTAATATTTAATTACAATATCTCTCATTTCAATGATTAACAAATTATTACTTTACGTCTAGCTTACGGAAACTAAATAATATATATGTATACATATAAGTATCGTGCTTAATGATGAATTGCTAAATCACTACTTTGTTCATTCTCCAATTAGATTCATTCCCATTATTGAATGAACATAATTCTATTGAATTAAAATAAACAAAAAAAACATAATAATAATTCGTCATCGCAAACTAGATTTTAATCGTAAACGAAACAAAGGGCTTCATACGCGTCATGATAACTAACTCAAATAACGCGAAATATAAACAACTTATGATGCGGCCATTGCGGATCAAATTATATTTTTAACAGATAGCGATTAGTAATTCCAAGTCATATTTTTCTACGAAACAATTCTTTTGATATTCAACCGACGTGGCAAATGTACGCTTATTTATCCTAAAGTTTAACATCATGAATCCTTAAAATTAAAGACATTACAAAGATATAAGAATTAAGTATAATTAACTCAAATCATTATGTTTACTCAAATTTATTTTAAATAAATTGTAAAGGAATAACCCACGCATAAACCTACTTCAATCCGTAACAACGTGGGTTAGGTTATACATTATTCCCGTAGTGACCAATCTTTCAGTCATATAGTAAGTGTTATGTCCAGAGAATTGGTTTCTTATTTCTGTAACCGATCTGTCGCTGTCGTTGCTGAGAAGCAAGCATTAACTACTCTAGCTTGCACGCGTGCGGCTTCAATTTCACACATATTAATTCGAAAAAGCGAAAGATAGTCAGGACATGATTTTACTACTTACTCTTATCTTTAACAATTCTGCTGGTGCACTAAGCGTGAAGTGACCCGACATTTTCACTCAAAGACCACAGGGAAAGATCTATCTGACCACTCCACACTTGCAGTAGCTTGGGCGAGAAAAAAAAAAAAGGGGGGTCGTCTAGTGTGACGGATCAAAAAAATCGGTTTTTTTTTCATAAATCACGTCTAAAATTCCTTTTTTGAAGAAGAAGAAGGTGTACTTCATGGACCAGGCATAGCAGATTGATGGTGAGACAATTTTTTTATTATGGATAATGTACACCAACTTTAATTTGCGTTTTTCTCAAAACACGTTTTTTCGAAACTGCTGCCACGATATCTCAAAAACTATTTCACTGTTAATGCTCAACTTTTTACAGCATCTTTAGAATATGTCCTACTACAAATTAAGCTAAAAGAATCAAGATTGCTTTGTTAGTTTTTTTCTCAATTATATAGACGTGATAAATAGTCGAAAAACTAAGATTTTTTTTGGTGAAGCAAAAAAATACTTTTTTTTGGAATTCGTACTTTCTTTTAATTCATTTTGCAGTTTTAAGTCTCAGGAATAAAATGGCGTTTGGTTTTTTGATCTCAGATAATTAGAACGCCCGGAATCATGGCAGCAGTGGAGCAACTTTTTTCATTACGAATTCCCGTTGAGCGGTGCATCTCCGATATTATTCAATATATTGGCCTCAAAAAATTAAAAAATTTTGTCCAAATGTACTCAAAGAAGAAATAAAATTCAAAAATTATTTTACTGGAACGGGTTTTTGAATAATGACTGTCAAAAAAAGCATAAAAATACGGCCTTCACACTAGACGACCCCCTTAACCAAAACTTGTATGCAGGATTTTGCTGGATAATCTGATTCAATTGTCGCAGCGCTTCTGAGAGTCCTGCGTAGATATCGCGATGTGCGTATGAGTTGATGTCACATAACAATTTTCTTCGGCACTTCGTAAGAAGTGAATAGTTCATCAGAGTGCCTGCCGAGTCATTATTTTTACAGATATAATAATTTAATTCCAAAATTACAATACTCTCATGCACTCTGATCAATTACAAATAAAAATATTTTACTTTTAAACTTATACCCATACTTAAGACAGGAAATGATCAAGAATTTTGAAGAAGGATTGAATTAAGGACAGCTAGACGTATCAGTAACCTACCCCGAAGTCGTCGTAAAATAAAAATTAGTCAGATAGCGACAATTATTTTTTTCTTTTCTTTTAAAGATGACTTATGGCGCTTACTAGATTTATTTTCCATGTCTTGTTGACTACTGTTACTATTTGCAGCTGCTGCTTATTTCTGTAATTCCTCAACCAATCTTCGAATTGTATCTAATACAGGAGTAACTCTAATAAAATTAAGCAATGTACCTGTTATACCCATGTGTTCACGAATCGTAACTCCAATAATATAATTATCACCAGACACATTGATGAATTTAGTTAATGGACTACCAAGGTCACCCTGTGTGAAAGTTAAAAATATATAAACTACAAGACACAAAATTCACGTGACTGGGAACTAATCATCAGCACGTTCAAAATATGCAAACTAAGTTCCATTCCAACCTAGATCTGTTTTATCCTTTATGTTTTTTGAATATGCTAAACTCTTTCTAATAAGTTAGTTTCCACAAAATCACACAGATTCATAAATTTTATAGTGTATTTACCAAAAGTATAGATTGCTCAGATTCTACTGTTTGTCCACATATCACTTTGCGTCTATAATCTATCTTTATTCTGGAACTATTTCGACAAGTTCCTTCACCCCGAATTTTTAAAGACATACAATGTAGTTTCTCTGAATGCCTTGAGTTCCTAAAATGGACATTTGTTGGTTCTTTTTTTGTGACGGCGCCCCATCCACATACTACAGCATCATATCTTTGTATGCGAAAATCTATTGGTTCTTCGAATAGATCCAGAATTTGTACACGCGTATAATCAACAGTATTTGCAAGCTAGAATAATGACTGAAGTTATCAAATAAATATACAAATTTATTACAAATACAGTAAGCCGTACAGCAAAGTTGCTAAATCGAGAAATAAAACATTTTTGAAGATTAGCCTCTATATCCTGAAGCTGTCTTACATTTTTTGATTTTACCCATTTATTAGTAATAAATCTGTCATTGTAGTTAAATATTAGCTCAAATGAGAAGCTCCATTCAATAAACGGTTATAGAATTTTGAGGCCCGTTTTGTTTGCGCCTAGCTACTTATAAAAAATCTTTCCAATTTCAAGTAGCGCACTTTGGGGGGGGGGGGCTTAGTTAATAACGTTCCGGGGAACAAAAACTCATAGTCCATCACTACCAATTTCAATTTTTGAAACACAGATTTAAGTAGAGATTTTAATTGCACGTCTGTATTCCACGTAAAGAAATCCTAGCTTTCAAAGTTTTTGAAAATAATTGAAAAACACGATTTTTTTAAATTAATTTTTTTATTTCACGTTGAAAAAACTGCACAATCAGATTTTCCACAGTTTGAGGAGTCAAGCGAATTTTGAGCATGGGAATAATTCTAATGGGAAAGTTTTTCAAAAAGGAATAAATAAGTTTTCTAGAAAATAAAACGTATTTTGAGTAATTAACTGCGACCGGCAACGCATTAAAAACAAACAATGAAATCGAAATAAATATTGAAAAATTTGAATGTTTTGTTACAAGAACAAACGTTCTGACCGTGAAGCTCTCTATAATTTAATGCACTTTAATCCTAAAAAAATAGTTAAAAATCGGACCAAAATTAATGGCTTGGACATGTTTGAAAGAAAAAAGTGAATCTCCTCCCAGTGCCCAAAAGTTCGCATTCGTCAGTCTACAAAGTTCGGGAGCAAAACATTTTTTATTGTTTCTTCTGATGATTTTACTGTAGAGCTTTGAAATTTTTTAATGAACTTCTTTGAACTCTAATGATTAACTTTCTCGCTGGAAGTTTTTCGAACTCGAAGATTTCCTTGATATATTGAGCTGAAGTTTTTTATATCTCGTATGACGAATTTCTTTTTTCGTCGTATGATCTCTAAAACAATCCAAAATATGCAGATTACAGATTTTTGACAAAAGAACATTTTTTATTGTGAAAAAAGTTTGAAGTGAAGTTTTTGTGAAAAGTTTGAAGTCCATATGTCTCTTTTTTCGTTTACGCCATAATTTAACGAGTTCGTCTACAAATGGCTTGATCTGGTCGAAATAAAAAAAAATTTTGTTTGCAATAAAAAATGTTGTTTTTGTCAAAAATTACTATTCTGCATATTCTTGATTGTTTTGGAGATCATACGACGGAAAAAAACAAACTGTTCAAACTAGACGTCACAAACTTAGGCCCAATCCTCGATATTTCTTTTCGGGGAAGTTCGAAAAACACGGTGCTGGTCGCGTATTTATTAACATAAAAATATTAATTAACAAATTATTTTTTTGTCCCAAGTCAAGTCTTCTGAGCATCGCTAGCGTATTTCGTGCTAGTATATCAAATTTGACCTAATTTCGTCGATAAACAAAGAAGTGTTGACGAGTTAAGCCTAAACGGTTATTGAAGGGATGCCCTCCTAATCAAGAAATTCTTTTGCCTGTAAAAAATGTTCAACGACGTCTTTCGTGAGACTTGATTCAAGCGAAAATTCCGCTTCTTGATTTTTAGAACCTTCCAAAAAGGACATCATCATTATTTTACATATATTGCATGATACGCGCGTGTAAATAGAAAATCACTTGAAAAATTCATTTATCATCAGATTCACTGATTTCCGAAATATCTTTATTTTTATTAAAAAACCGAAATTTCTAGACTCTACGATAGTTCATTTTAAATTTCAACTGGAGTAGTATTGAATATTTTATACAGCGTATTTTGAAGATACTGTTCCCAATTTATTTTTTCAATAATTCAGATTTTTTTGTACAATTATAGTTTCCGTCATATATTTCATGAAAATATCAAATGAATCGTGTATCATTCTTCAATGCCTGGGAAACAAAAGATAAATGTGGGGTATCTCTCACATTTATCTTTTGTTGTTTGTTTTCCAGCATTGAAGAAAGACACAAATTTCCCCAATTCAGCCCTGATGAGTGCAGTTTGTGCTATTTGCAGAAAAAATTAATTGGCCTCTACAATATGCCAACTGCTTAGGGAAAGAGGTATGTAATCGAAAATTATTTCTTCATTCATCTCGATTCAGTTCATCATTGGAAAGTTTTTTCTGTGAAAATCTAACAATGGATTGATTTATTAGGTTGAATTTTTATTTGAAAACATTTTTTTGTGACATAGATTTTTCAATTTTTATGATATTCAATCTGAAAAATGTTTTTTGAATAATGAAGAAAGTATGTATACCAGGGGTGTTAGTTGAAATTTGCCGGTTTTACTCATAGATGTCGCTAGGGATATGTATACATTTCTATGATTTGGCATCTATGTCATATTTTTCTATGGAGAATAACCTTCAAAAATACACAATTACACTCTGCCAAAATAATAGCATCATAGTTGTTTACCTCAGTGAATATGTCGAGTTTCGTTCCAAGTAAATCGCATTTGCGGCATTCGTTGCTTTTCTTACTTCATCAAAAGAAAAAAGCAGTTGAAGCTTATTGATTGCTGGTAGAAACTTATGGTGAAGATGCTCCAGTTATTAGAACATGTGAGACATGGTTTCGTCAATTTGAAAGTGGAGATTTCGATTTAGCAGACAATGAACATCCTGGTGCAGTGGAAAAGTTCGAAGACGAGGAATTGCAGGCGTTATTGGATGAAGACCCAACCCAATCGCAACAACAATTGGCACAAACACTAAATGTGACCCGAGGAGCAATTTGCCTACGTTTAAAAGCCATGGAAAAAATCCAAAAGTATGGAAAATGGGTACCACACCAACTGAACGATAGACAAATGGAAAATCGAAAAACCATTTGTGAAATGCTGCTTCAACGGTTTGAAAGGAAATCTTTTCTGTATCGAATGGTCACGGGGGACGAAAAATGGATTTATTTCGAGAACCCGAAGCGGAAAAATCATGGCTTTCAACTGATGAGGTCAGCTCATCGTCTCCAAGGCCAAATCGCTTTGGCCGTAAGACAATGCTCTGTGTTTGGTGGGACCAGTGTGGTGTGGTGTACTTCGAGTTATTAAAACCTGGTGAGACGGTGAATACGGATCGCTACCGACAACAAATTATCAATTTGAATCATGCGTTGATCGAAAAACGGCCGAAATGGGCCCGAAGACATGGCAAAGTTATCCTACAACATGACAACGCAACCTCGCCCCGTCCGACTATCGCCTTTTCGCATCGATGGGACACTCACCCGCAGAGCAGCGCTTCGCCAATTCTGAAGAACTCAAAAAATGGCTCGTCGAATGGTTTGCATTGAAAGAGAAAAAGTTTTTTTGGAATGGTATCCATGATTTGCCTGAAAGATAGGCAAAATGTGTAGAATCCAATGGTCAATACTTTGAATAAAAATTTTTTGAGATTCCCTTGAGAATTAAGTGTTTTCTTTATTGAAAAAACCGGCAAACTTCAACTAACACCCGTGATGAAATGAATTTGATAAATAGGGTTGTTTTTAATTCTCTACCGAGATTGGGCCAACTAATCTGATAAACGACTCTTAGAGTCGGTTACCACACCCAAAAAAATCTCTTTCGAATTTCATATGAGGTGCCGTTACAATTTTCGTACGCGACTTTTCATGTAATATTCGTATACAAAATTTACCATTTTTGGATTAAATCATAAGACTATAGTATGGCAGTGTTGAATCCCAAAATAATAATTGCGTATACTGTAAGCGCAACTTCAGTGTCTTACGAAGAAAGCACCTCACTCTGCTTGCGGAAAACGCACGACACCTGTACTCTCTCGCTATGGCCAAGTTGGTTCGACAATGCATTGTATTGACAATGTTTAGCAATACATTGCCAAACCAACTTGGCCGGGTACGGGTTGCGTGCGTTTTTCGCAAACAGAGTGCTGTGTTTTCTTAGTATGACTCTGGAACGAAGTTGGTATATCGACTTTGCTATTTTGGCATACTAATGTCCATACGAAATTCGCTTTAATTTGTGCAGCAAAAGTAAAACGAATGATTTGCGATTTTAGTAAATTCAGATTTGTGTGAAATTCGTAGATTTTTTTTCGGTGCAGTACACGGAGAGAAAAACATTGCTCACGCTGCTATAATACATAGCCGCGCGCCCTCTAAAACTTAGCTGTGTCACAAAAGCGCGTTGATCGATAGGCCTCTACTTTTTAACATTGAAATGGTTCAAATGCGCGACATTGGAATCGTTGGTATGTCGACTTAACCAATCTACCTACGTAACAATTGATTTGCAGCAATTAGTCCATAGCGCTGTGTCAAATTCATTACATGACAACATTTGCACGATTGAAAAATGTATATAATGGCTAGCATTTCATATCATCATCACGAAAAAACGATTTTTTATGGGGAGAGGAGTACATTTTTTCAAAATTTTAAAAAACATTGAATTTTTGCAAATTTGTATATTTTTTACCAACTAAAATTTTAAAATAATTCTTCAATATTTTCAAATCTTTCAAAAATGTTCTATTTTTTAACATTTTTCGATTTTTAAAATCTTCACAATTCCAACTATTTTTAAATGAAAGTTTTTTTTAATTTTAAAAATTTCTTGACTAACAATTTTTCACAATTCGGAACTAATCACAACTTTAAAAGTATGTGTTGCCCAAAAACGATTGATTCCAGAATAATCCAAAATCCAAGAATAATTTTCTCGTTGTTATATAGGCTTTTTAATTTATTGGATTTATGTTTTGCAGGTTATTCATATTTTCTTAGTATATACAACACTACTAAACAACCTACGTTCGTCAGTTGTTTCTCTACGCGAGAGAAAAAAGAGCAAAAGAGAAGCGAAGGATATTAGAAGTAGCAGAAATGTAACATTGAAATCATTCCAACGTTCCGCTGGAGAAGTCGCTACGATCTTAATATCTATGTAACATATGGCCGATCGCTATGTTTCTAGCGTCTGTTTCAATGTTTCATCGTTCACGGGCCAATGCCACGCGTACCCTATCACCGCGGCTATGTTTCATAGCACTGTGTGCTATGTTCTTCTCTCCGTGTACGGGATAGAGTAAGTCAGAGTTATCATTCTGATGGTCTATTTCTTCATGAGGAATTATTGGAAAAAAGTACGTCTCTTTAGAATTTTATCATGATTTTCCAATTAGTTCAATAATTTTAGACAAATATTTTTCTTCGCGTGGGAAAACATAATTTTTCAGCACTTATTTCGATTCCATTATGTGCTTACTATAACGTGAAGCTCATACTTAGGGGCGAGAACCGACCGAAAAATCGCTTTCTTCCATTTATTTCTAAAACTATAAAAGTTGAGAACTTTTCTGTAACGCAAAAATATGTGCAATGCAATTCGCTATCTGCATCTATGTTTCAAAAGTTGTAAACGTTGTTCATTAGCAGTTTTTATAAGCCAAAGAAACGGAGGGCTGGAATTCTATAACCGGTTATTCGATTAAATCCCTCAAATACTTGCTGGTCTACCTCTTGCAAGGATTATTAAGATGTTAATACCTGATTAAGAACTTCTTTAATCAGATATTTAAAGTTGTTCAATCAGCTTACCATAACAACTCCAATTTGGTAATAGTTTTTCACACGCATTGTATCCAAATATTGACTTCCATCAAGGTACGCAACTTTAAAAATATTTATTCTTTGTCCGTCCTTTAAATCTAAAGCTCCAAATACAGCAGTACCCTTTTCTTTTCTGTCTTTAATGCCAACTCCCATATGCCATGCACATTCACCTGTAGTTAAGAGAAAACGCTCTTTAAACAAGCCTGAACTGCAAATGTGAAAATCGTTCAGTTGCAACGAGGCTACGTGTTTGTATTCTTCATGTCTTGCAAGGTACCCATTAAATATTTTACTTTTCAATTGGGATGAGTCGACTTCTGTACGTGTACCTTAAAAAGAAATTATTATTCATGTATACGTATATTAATTATGGAATTTTACCCTTGTGGAAGTATTTCATAATACACTCAGAAAAAAGTCTGGTTAAAACGACCAGAATTCCGGTTATTTCAACCCGAAGAAAATGTTACGGAGAGACGTACTAGTAATTCTGGTTGAGAATGTTAGAAATTCTGGTAAACACTTTTCGGTTGTTTTGATTTTTTATTCCAGTTAATGTAATAAAAATTTCTAGTTGATATCTCCGTAATTTTTCCAGTAAACAATTTCTCGTTATATTCATGACTATATTCCGGTAAATTTAACTAATTTAATCTATTCAAAATTACCATATTTCTAGTTAAATTAACTAAAATTTCCTGGTTGAATGCTAACATAGCCTTAAAATATATAATGATTTAAAGGCGTGGAAATTATAGGTTTCAAAATAAAAAAATATATATTTAGTGTTGAATTATTTTATTTTGCTTATATTATTATCCAAAATGTACATTTGAATACATATAGGGGAGAAGCGGCGAAATTGGCGCGTCGTCTAAATTGGCGCACCCTATTTTTCAGAAAATGATAACAAAACAAAAAATAAAAATAGTTCTATCGTGTGCATTCTTGTATGATATGTATTTGATAGAAAAAATTATAAAAATCTAATTGCTTAATAGAGTTTTATTGCGATTAATCTTTTTTTTGGCATAATGGTTATGTTCGAAGCCATTGAGTTAAATCGTTAAATAATAGTAATTCAAGGTGAATTAGATTAATGCAACGATTTTATAACCTTTGATATTTAATCTTACGATTAGGATAGAATATTTGTATGAAAAAATAAGCATTTTACGTAAAAAGTATTTTTCTTACGATTTTTTGTGACATGGGAGGTAATGTGGTTTGCAAAACTGATGTAACGACTTTGTAAGGTTATATTCATTTGAACAATCAGTGGTTAAATTTTTTTTTAAGTTTGAGGTATTAAGGCATTTTAAAAGCGATTTTTAATAATTAATTTACAGTCTGACAGTGTTTTGAAAGTTTTCTCGATTTTAAGATGTGAAAGCAATGTAAGTAAAAAATTTGTATTTTTGATTGATTGTTTCTATTATTTATAAGTCTTCTAAAGTTAATAATTGTATATACTTCTGATTACAAATTCAAATAATTCTCCATAAAAATGATTTCAATTTGAATATTCACTCAAATATCCACAATTGCCAGTATTTTATTGTACAAATATAAAATATATTTTAACTTTGGCTGGTTTATGTGAATAAAGGTATAAAAAACTTCACATATCTTGATATACTATCTCAAATTTAGTTTCAAATTATAACTACCTCTTTTCATCAACCTTTGCTACTGAAATGTAATTCTAAATCTATGAAAATATAACTAATACGTGGCAAGACCTGCTTTAATAATTTTCAATGCAATCTTTATCCATTGGAAAGTATAGAAAAGATATCCAGCTATTAAATAAATATTTTTTCATAATTCTTAGTCATATACTTTCTTTTTAAACTCGCACATTCTATTAGGTGCGCCAATTTCGCCGCTTCTCCCCTAAATCCATAATCTACAAATTTCTTTACCTTTGAATGTTTTCTTTAAGTTATCTAACTTCCACTCACTGCACTGAGAAAAATAGATACTAAAAATGAGATACTAGAATGTTGGATATTACCTTATATCATCTAGATTATACTACATAATATCTAAATCTAATATATTTTTTTAAATATACAAGATATTAATCACCAATAACAGTTTATATTCAAAATTTAAAATATTAGATAATAAACTTTAATATCTAAGATTTTTATAAACAGTAGCGTGCACGTGCCTGAGGAAAAGTCACGTTATCAGAGTCTTTGAATTCCATGTAATTTGTCTATCGCGCTCGCCCATAGTTTTGCCGGTCGCATGGTTTTTGGTTTCGACACTGAAATAATAATGTTGTGTCTATATGAAGTTTTGAAGTGTGATTTTTGAAAAAATTTTATATTACCAGTACTGAAATCAGTAAGTATCTATCTATATAAGTATATAATTTTTATACCTTCAATATTTGAAACGAATTTTCTAACCTCTCAATAACTCGTTCTTTATGTAGCCGTTTTTAAATTCAACATCAAATCGGAATTTATTTACTGGAATTCGTAATAGTTTCCAAATCTTTACAATTATGCTGAATGTTTTTATAATCTCCATTTATTAACAGGTTGCCTTGACTTTGAGAATAATAATCAACAAAATATGGACTTGCGAAAACTCTTAGATCGAGGAATTCGAGAAAAAAAGGAGATTATAAGAAAATTTTGAATTCCTTGATCAATCATTATTTACATCATGTTATATTTTCTTAATTTCATCTTATCATTCAATATTCAATCAGTATTTTTACATAATTATTAGACAATTGCATTCAATGACATAAATATTGACTTTAAGATATTACACTTATCTAAGATATTACAGTTTAATATCTCAAATAGTATGACCTGATATCTAATGTATTTCAGTTTAACATCTGAGATATTTCAAATTAACATATTGGGTTCTTTAATTTAATATCTTAGATATTGCGAAATATTATATATTTTTTTTAATATCTACAGATACTTTGTTTCAATATCTAGATGGCTGTCCCATAGTTAAATCGCAAATACATTATCTGCTAATATCAAGATATTGCGGTTTACTATCTATTTTTCTCCGTGTTAACACCTTGTAAACTTTATTCTCCATTTCTTTGAAACTTTGTAAAAATAATTCGAGACAAGTCACGAGATCTTTAAGATTCCTTTGAACTCCATCTTCTTTTCGTTTTCACTGGTGTTTGCAAACGGCCTAATACACAACATAAATAACAAGAAACCGGTATCCACATGGATACAAGCCTCGGCATTTTGACTCTTGAGGGGCAGCTTATACCACGCCACCTTCCCACTAAGTGCCGAGGCTTGCATGTAAAGCGAAAGACGAAAAGGCGCCAGCTTGTGTATACAGTAACGCTGCCAACGGCGTATCTTGAAACGACTTTTACTACATTCTCCTGTAACATAGCAGACATGTTATCAAACAGGTCACTTTAAAATCAACTGGAAAAATAATACCAGAATATATATAACTAGAATTTCTTAACCATTATGAGTGCATAATTTTTCTGGTGCAATTAATTCAAACTTTAGTCATTTTAAGCGGAAACTTTCTAAACGATTAGCTTTAGTAGATTTAACCGAACTTTTTCTCTGAGTGCAATCTGATGAGAAATCAGATTTGGCACAGATTTAGTTTTATTTGCAACTTCTCTTTGTTCATTCCTTATTCGCTAAAAAATTCAAGTCTTCAAAACTCACAAGGAGAAAAATAGTTCGGAAAATTTTACTCTACTCTGTCGGTTAAACTAAGAACATAAAAAGCTAAAAATTTATAATATTACATACATAAAACATATAAAAGTTTTCTAATTTCAGCATATTTCATAAACATGCAACATACAATAGAGTAATACAATTTTCTTACCATTGAAGATTCGCATTTGAATTTATTTTTTGGTTGTTCAAGTTAGTACGAGGGGCACTATTTAAATTTTGAGCCTGATAATAAAAACAGTAATTTGTCATAAAAAATGGCTGTATTATTTTTCAAAGCATTCTCCTTTATGATCTATGCACTTTTGCATGCGTTCGCACCATGTCTCATATATGCTGGTGTAACTAATGCCTAAGGTCTAATACCTAAGGTAGCCTCACTCTCACAGTACGTCACATGACGATCTTGCATTATCAGTTTTTGCACAGCATTAATGTTTTCTGGCCCAACAACTGATTTTGGACGATCTTTACAAATTCGTCGGTGAGACACAATTTTCAAGTCACTATGAACTACACAAATAACGTTCAAATGACAAAACGTTCTAAAGGTGGTTATTGTCAAAAATGTCAAACTCTCCAGTGAAAATGTCAGATGGCTCAGCTGACGATAACACTATAGTTGTCATCTCGTTAGGTGAGTTCGCGATTGGATCCCAAGTGATTGTCACAGCGCGATGATTGCCGAAATTCACCGAAAGAAATACTCCCAGTCAAATATAGATTGTAAATTAATGGAAAACATTTTTTTTGCCAATCGTTATAGGTATTAAGAGGGGCGCCCTACCCAGCATTTTCAAAAAATCGATTTTTTTGTTTTTCATTAATCGATTGGGTCATGTCTTGAAAGTATATTCTCAAAATATTATGACTCAACTCTGAATATTGTGACACCCACAGTTACACTGAGAAAAAAATTTATCCAACAAAACTTCTTTTGTTGTCCTGACAAAACATTTTGTTTGAGTAACAAGATTTGATTGATATAGCAAAAAGTTTTGTTGGCACAACAAAAGAATTTTGTTAGCTAAATACTAACAAAATATTTTTGTTGATTTGACAAAACTGTTTTCTCAGTGTAGGGCGCGCTGTGGCCGCTGTGGGTGCGATTTGTCGCGCGATGCACAGCAAATGTTTCTCGCTCTTTTTATGCTTGTTAGACCGTTCTAATTGTTCCTTTCACGCTATTCTTTATCGACAGAGGATAAATACGTTATACTTTATCTCTCTTTATCGGCAGAGAACAAATTTAACCTAACCCTTATTTAAACTTTAAATCGATTTTTCTCAAAACTATGTTTTTCAAATTGCGGTACACGATTGTGAAAAAACTACTAAACCGATTTTCGATTTCTAAAAAGTTTTTTGTAAATTATTAAATAAACGAGTGCATGAATATCTGAAATTATAAAAAAAAGTTTTTTTATACACTTTTTAGCCACATTTAGCAGCCAAAAATGACGGAAAAAAGCACTTTTTTTTCAAGACGTGATTTCAATATTTTGAAATCAAATTTTTTGGAGTTGCTGACATTCATGCACTCGGGGGAAGCCTGCTGAATAATAAAAACATTGGGTTGCATGTTTCAGATGAAAACTTTGGGCTCCACGATATACCGCGAAAAATCCGTCCGCCACGACACGCCACACGCGATCATCAATAAGTCCGCCATTTTTTATTTTAGTTCTTGAAAAAATGCTTTTTTTGTAGTTCAAACATGTTTTTGAATATATGCAAAAAATTACTCGTGTGTGTTTTTATTTTCCGAGTGAAAAAAAATCCCAAAAAATGACCACTTTTTGACGTGATGGATAGGGCGCCCCCCTTAATATTAAAATATAATGGAAAAAATACATAAATTACATACATAAAACATACACAAACATAAAACATACATAAAGTACATAAATACAAAATTACAATGCTGTAAGTTTCAAACTAAATTCAAAAACTGTTGATCAAAACTGAATATCTAGCTTAAACAAAATGTTATAATCTAAAATTACGACATTGCAACCAAATTTTCAGAAATATGTAACAAAAGTTGTAATTCCGACATAAATTTCTAAGATCGTACATACCCATAGGATCAGCGATGACCATGACGGCATAGAATAAATACGAAATAATAATTCTTATTTTCTTCATTTTTTCGGGTCTGACACGATGAAGAGAAGTTAACTTTTTATATTTTACAATTACTACCAAGGACAGCTCTTATCGGCGATAAGCCATAAACCTTACTTTGCTAGTTTATTCTTCGAGTTCTCAAAACTTTTCAAAAAAACTTTTTGAGGATCTGAATTTAAATATTTTCCGATAAAATTTGATTTAAATTCTACAAAATATAGGATGTTATGAAAATATAAAACACTCCATAATATTTAATCTGTCAACAAATTACCGTATGTGAAGTGATGATTGTACTTTTTGAATTTTACAGAACTATCCTGTAATGCTCATAACATGATGCGCCATAAACATTCCATATCTGGAATTCAATTAATACGGGAATCTTTTAATACTCTGGCATGGATTTTCTCTTCAATAATTGTTGACAGTTTTTACTCCAAGATTTATTTTAAAAACTATTGAACTTTATTGAATTATTTGTGAATTATTGTGCATCATATCCTGTTAGATTCGGCAAAATTCAATGAACTCTTTTCCGTGTGGGGTGAGTTAAAAAGCGTTTATTCAAGAATTGACTACTAAGGTGTTCTTATGTAAAAGGTAAGAATATATCAAGTACTACAAGGAAAAAAATTTCTTAGAGATGTTACACTACCTATAGTGCTCTGCGTCACTACATTGGAGGGCGACTGTAGCGCTTTTTATAGATTAGCAGGTTTACTTTTTAGATAATGCTGCGGAGAGTCATATAAACTGAGATTTCACTGTATTTTCCCATGGATAATTCGAGTGTTTCGATATTTCTGAAATCCTCGTTAATTATTATATATCTTTTGAAAAATTCGTTTCATTTCTTAAAATGATGTGAAATTGTTTGAAATCTCAACATTGAGGTTAGGTTATTTGTAAACAGATCATAATGCACCAAAAAATACTTCTATATATCTATATAAATATATATACAGAAAACACCATTTCAATTGGCACATTCGTGTAAATGGTGCAACTACACTGCCTACCGGAAGGAGCGCTGTGTTCCTTCGACGTAAGTCAACTGCTCCTCAGAAAAGGGGCAGTTGCTCACCAACAGCGGTGCACAGAGGGAACGCAACGTACCCAAATGTATAGTCGTATAACTTTCCTCCGGCAAACGCAACAGCTTCACCGCTAGGGGCAGCATCTGTGCCAAATTTATTTCCGTGTGGTGGTTATCCATTAAGAATTTTTCACATAAATAATAAGATGTGAAAGAATATTGGGAATTTTAAAATTCATAAGAAAATGCACTGTAAAAGTATTTTCCACTGAAAAACTTTCAGAAGTTAGTTTTCTCGAATCTGTTGCCTGCTATGAAGTGAGAGAGCTTGCTTTCATAGGAATATAGAGAAGTGTGGCCAGTAAGAATGTTTACTTCATCAATACACTTAATTAGATTTTCAGCAGTGATCCCAGAATGCGTAAGATTTTTTCTCCCACCACGTTCCCGCGTGTAAGCAACACATATAAACGCGTCGTGTCGATGTATCCCCGCTCCATCGCTTGTTTGCACGCTTGCAAATAGAGAATTGGATGATTGCCACTGCTTCTTCGTGTTCTCTCGGCTTCGCTTCGGCTCTTGGGTTCGGTACTGTTGGTTCGTCGAAAGTCGAGAATTGCCGAGGATGCACGATTGTAACACGTATATTTTCAGATTTCATGCTGTCGGTTATTGAGTGGAAATATAGAATTGTGTTTCTCTCAACTTTCTCGACATCGTGCAATAGAGGCGCGAAACATACGACAATTTTAAATATATGAAATATGTTGTTTAAGATATTATATTTCTTTTTTTGAAATTTTTAGAAAATATCCCTAAAATAAATATCTGAAAAATCCTGTCAAATTATTTAAGGGTTTTAACACGTTAAATGTGAAAAATTTGAAACAATATATACATTTGAAACATTTTTAGCTTTTCAAAAATCCAAGCTTCAATTAGTAATTACGAATTTCCATACTTCTTAAGAAATTCGTACATTTAAACAATTTTCAGTTGGCAAGTTATTTTTCATTGAGAAGAGATGTACATACAATTTATGTTTGAAATTTCCATTCATAGTTTTATGTTAGAAATATTTTCATCTCAAGTTTTAGTAGCCTAATTGCAAATAAAAACCTGTAAATTTCGCAGATAAAATCGGTAAATTCTGCAGATTAAATATACAAACTATACAAATGGAAAATGTATTTTCGTTTAGTTCAATCTATTAATTTTACAAATACAGTTAGTCAGTTTACGGGCTATGTCGTAGATTTTGCAGATGAAAAATGTATATTCTATATATTCTATCTGTTTTTGTAGAAAACAAATTCTGTATATTCTACAGTTTTGAAAACTATAATTTCAGTAGACTAAATCCTTTGTATATATACCAGAAGCAAATTTTTTGTATGCGAACCTTTTAAAATAAATGTCTTGCTGTTTGGAATTTGAAAAAATTATTGTAGTGTCCAAACTATTATTTAACTACAAACATACTCATTCTGCGGCTATATGCAGAAAAATTAAAGTATTTGGTTCATCTTGTTACATTGTAAAAAGATTTTAAAACTCCAAAACAAATTTTTATGCTTAATCCAAAGTCTATAAATTTTCAATGTCTCTAATCGAAATATTAAGTGAAAGATTTTCAAGTTCTAGAGATCAACCACTTATTTAATAAGACATTTCAAATTTTCCCACAATTTTACAAAATCTTATAAATCTTTATTTTAGGCCATTTTTGTTTTGAAATATTCGAGAAATACGTGTAATTATTTTTATGTGCCACCGGCGCGCAAACTCGTTTTTTCGCTACAGTTAACAGTAGCGCAATGTAGTACATTTCGCCAGAAAGGAATGAAATGGAAAAATTGAACTGCGCATGCGCACATAGCCATGAAACGAAGCTCAGTCCTTCTTATTCTTCTTCTTCGTACAGCGTTAGCATCTTACTGGCAAAGCCTTGTACATTTGAACTGCGCATGCGTCTACTAAAATCCATTACTACTACACAAGATCGATAAAATCAAAATGGCCGGGACTAGTCGTGACATATCAAGTGTAATGACTCGCGCCGCAAACAACTACAATACTAGTTTAGATTCCAGTGTACGCATAAAAACTCGTATACGCACCGAAGTCACATAAAATAGAATACGTGCCAATGCACACAATTCGGGTAATTCCGAGACTCGCGACAATGCTCGTCCCGCAATGACCCTCATTCTGCGCCTGGGCACGTAATGTACTATAATTAAATACTTTGAAAACTTTTGCAATTGGCTGATCTGGCAAATTTGTTGAAAAATTTGAACGTTAATCGAAAAATCTTCCAATGAAATTCAAAGTCAAGAAATGTTGCTCAGGTTGAAAAACAATATAGTTTACACCGGATTTGCATTTAAATTTAATATTAATTTAATGTGGTCTAAGTACAAATTTTTAATTAAAAAAATTAATTGCTGTACTTTGATTTATTCATGATTGTATGGAATATGATTGCCATTGTCACTTCATATTCTGTCGGCTTAGCTTCGGCTCTTCGGTTCGGTATTGTTGGTTCGTAGAAAGTCGAGGATTGTCGAGAATGCACGATTGCAACTTGTATTTTTTCGCCGGCTTGGCTAATTTCGAGATTTCAATATTTGGAGGATTTGGAGGTTGAGGTCGTATTCTGTCACTTTTGTTTACAAAATTTGACAACTCCAACAAAGGCTTGAAAAAATTGACGTTTGAAGTCTTTAAATATGATATGTTAATTACTTTCAGGACATTTTAGAGGATTTTTTCGAGTGTGTAATCTTAAGACAATATAAGATAACTTACTGGAGGTTTATAAAGTTGTTATATATTCAATATATTACATAAGAAAAGTGGAGGTTAGGTTTAAAATATATATAACATTCTCAAGTCTCAAGTGGTTTTAAATTTTGGAATTTCGTGTTTCATTTTTCAAATGATTCAAAATATTGCAAATTTAGAATAATACTAATTATATTTATTATACATTTATTCAGTTAGTCAACATTTATTTTAATGATATTTTCGTAAAGAAACATGAAAATTTAAAAATTTGTAATTTATAACAATCTATTAATATTTAAAATTTTTTTGCATAAGTACTTTCTTAAATTTTCATTAAATTAAATATTAAATATTTATAATATTTTCAATGAAAATAGAGCATATATATGAAATATAATATTGTTTATTCCTATACTGATATAGGAATTTTAAGCAATAAATAGTTTTGTAAAGTTTTAATAAAAAAACTTGTAGTTATATTAATAAGTTTTCCTCTCAAAGTTGTGGTTTTTATTATTTCATATATATGCTCTATTTTCATTGAAAATATTATAAATATTTAATATTTAATTTAATGAAAATTTAAGAAAGTACTTATGCAAAAAAAATTTTTAATATGAATAGACTGTTATTATAAATTACAAATTTTTTAGTTTTCATGCTTCTTCACGAAAATGTCATTAAAATAAATGTTGACTAACTGAATAAATTTATAATAAATATAATTAGTATTATTCTAAATTTGCAATATTTTAAATCAATTGAAAAATTAAACACGAAATTTCAAAATTTAAAACCACTTTTGACTTGAGTTTGAAATATTTACTTTAAACCTAACGTCCACTTTTCTTATGTAATATATTGAATATATAACAACTTTATAGACCTCCAGTAACTTATCATATATTGTCTGCAGATTACACACTCGAAAACATCCTGTGAAATGTCCTGAAAGTAATTAACATATCATATTTCAAGACTTCAAACGTCAATGTTTTCAAGACTTTGTTGGAGTTGTCAAATTTTGTAAACAAAAGTGACAGAATACGACACCAACCTCCAAATCCTCCAAATCTTGAAATCTTGAAATTAGCTAAGCCGGCGAAAAAATACAAGTTGCAATCGTGCATTCTCGGCAATTCTCGACTTTCGACGAACCAACAGTACCGAACCCAACAGCCGAAGCGAAGCCGAGAGAAAACGAAGAAGCAGTGGCTATCATCCATTTCTCGATTTGCGAGCGTGCTAACAAGTGATGGAGCGGGGATACATCGACACGCCACTTTTATATGTATTGCTTACACGCGGGAACGTGGTGGGAGAAAAAATCTTACGCATTCTGGGATCACTGATTTTCAGTGAGAATTATACAATTCATCACAAGTAAATAGGTTTGCGAGTCTTATTTTCATAAACAATTATTTTTTGAGTCTGTGCCTAACAACAGCTCTTATTGCCTCTTTTCTTTTAGCATACCTTTATTCCTAATATTTGAAACGTATTCTACTAAATCATTTATTTTAAATGTGTACTTTATTTTTCAGAATGCTCCTGAAAATTGATACTAGAAAATAAAATAAATGTCAATAGAAGAATGAACATCAGAATGTGGATGCTAAGGATTCGAGAAATGTACATTTCATTAATAACGAAATTAAATGTTGAAAATTAAATTTGTAAAACGGCGTAAGCCTGATATAAATACTGTTTCAAGTGTAAATAAAATAAATAAAGAAATTAATTTGGAATTATGTCCCACATTAAGTTTGCAAAATTTTTTAAACTCTTTTGTAAACATTTCCTTTGAACGGTATCGTTAGTTATGTTTGTTAATTTAGAACTGAAATGTGCAACGTAGCAATTCCATTGCTATGTCAATCTAGCAACAACGCATTGTCGAATGCTTTTTCTTAATCGACAAACGCAATAAATGTTGATCTCTATTGTCTGTTCTATTCTTCTATAAATTATTGTAGTTATAATTTGAGACGCCTGCTCCTACTTTCTTCAGTATAGTTACAGATTTTGTTAACGTTGAAGTCCTTACGTATTTCACCCGTTTCATACATATCGAAAATTAATTAAAATAACAAGTTTCTCTCTGATTGTCCTAAGTTCTGTAGAACTGCTATTTTTTTTTCTTAGGTCAGGGTAGATAGAGAATGTATTTACGCACGTTGTATAGGATTATTATTCCCGCGAAAAAAAGTTAATCTTGTTAGATCTGGTTAGATCTAACCAGATCTTGATTTTGTCGAGATTTGACTAGAGCTACTTCAGATCTGGCCAGATCTACTTTAGATCTGATCTGGTCAGATCTCGACAAAATCAAGATCTGGGAATTTGATCTAACCAGATCTAATAATATCAACTTTTGTTCTGCGGGTTTAAATCATTTCTCTCCATATTATTCCCACGATCAGCTAGGGAAGTATACGGTCCACCCCTGCAGAGCCCCACATGCAGAGGTGGAAGGCAACTTGGTTTCGCGGAGACATCATAGAGAGCACTACTCCCTGGTGCGATGCAGTCCTCAGCACGGTCATTAATACCTTGGCTTGGGGGTTATTTATTTGTTTTATTTATTTGTTTATATCCATATTAAGCATAATCCCTCGTTACAGGGCCCCTTTATCCACAACCCAAGGACGCGCCCGGTCGTCTGTTCTAGGGCACTCTGCTCGATTTCCGAGAAACCAATGCAGGACCGGGAGCTCTGCTGCTATTAAATCTACTCCTGGAGCTATTTGCTTTTAGATTCCTCAGTGCATTCTTAAATCCCCACTTCAAAATTAAATTCCCCCTATTATCAACTTGCACCTCTCTTTCGTTTTCTTTGAGGTTGACTATAACTTCGCCCTTAAATAGGCTCTATTTTAAGCCTACTAACTTTATCTCTGCTTTCTGTTAACACTTTCCCGTTTTTGTCCTAAACTATGT
This sequence comes from Diplolepis rosae, assembly GCA_030998225.1. Lineage (NCBI taxonomy): Eukaryota > Metazoa > Arthropoda > Insecta > Hymenoptera > Diplolepididae > Diplolepis > Diplolepis rosae. The sequence goes on from JAPYXD010000680.1 coordinate 9,663,011, forward strand.
TTGCATTATCTTGTCGTTTCCTAAAATTTTCTTTGATTTCCCTGTGAGCTGCGTCTTATTGTTTCTTTTGAATTCTTTGTGTTTTCTTCTCTCATGCATCAGTTCTAATGTTTCATTACCCATCCATGGTTTCTTAGCTACTTTTGTTTTTTTTTTCCTAATATCTCTTCTTCACCTTTTAGCATTCTGTGTTTAATATTTGTCCATCTCTCATTAATACCACCTACTCCGCTATGCCCTGCGTAAGCAAGCTCCTCCCTCACCGCTTTTTGAAAAAGTTCCCTTGTCACCTTATCCTATAGTTTCCCAATATTACATCTATTTGCCCTTGTCGTCTTTTTTGTTTTAAACTTGAGACTGCATTTTATGATACCTGGGAAGTGATCACTGTCTATATCTGCACTCGGATAGCTCTTGCAGTCTTTAACTTGGTTCCTAAATTTTAGCATAACTAGCATGTTGTCTATCTAATATCTCCCTATATCATTAGGCATCATCCACGTATATCTCCGTCTTTCGTGATTTTGGAAGTGTGTTTACTGTGGCCAGCATATGTTAAGTTGTAGAAGGTCATAAGAGCGTGGGTGCTCCGCGCCAACTAGCCACAGTGCTACTAGGCGTGCTGTAGTGTCTCAGTTATTCTAATATTTGCCAGAAATAATTATTCTGTTTACGTGAAACGACGATTTTAATTAATTCTCACTTTTTGATAGTTAAAGAAAAATTTAGATATCTTCTAGACGAAACTTTAATAAAGGCAAAGTGAACATGCAATTCCATAATAAAACCATTTCTCAAGTACCACTGTGGGAGGCAAGGGGACTCACAGCAAAAAGCGCCACAAAACGTACCACTGCGATGTTCGTCTTTGCAGCTCGTATCACCTCGTTTAAACTCTGCCACCCAATACTTGATTGGTGTGAACGAAGGAGCAGACTCCCCCAGAGTAGAATCTACTTCGGCTTTGATATTGGTTGGACTTAGACTTTTCAAATGAAAGTATTGTATCACATAACAATGACCATCATAAGTAGCATGATTCTGTTAATTCTATTGTTCCAATAGATTTTTACAATATATATCTAAGATTAATTTACCCATTGGTATTACAATGTATCCGTTGATTATTGAGGTGAATGTTTCTCTGTGCTTAAATAGGGTGACTTATTACATTTTATTTCGGAATATCTTTTGTATGCTGGATTCGCGAGTTTGCGAGTCAATTTGTTCAATGTTATGCTGATTTCTTTTACATATTCTATTTTCGCCTATCTGTTTGAATTTTTGTATTAGTGATAGTTCTGTTGGTACATATGAGTATCTGTATTGGAATACATAATCTTTGTCAATTATATCAAGTATATGTTAGTAATTGTCCTGACCATTGTAAAAGTGATAACGTGTCCTATGAATTTGCTTAAATTCTTCATTGGTTTTCTTCATCAAGGCTGGAGTTAATAATTGAAGATGTTGAAATAGGCAGATAAAAAATTTTAAACAGTAAGCTTGGACATCTGTCAACATAACGACAGCACCACATTAGTGAATTTGTGTTTGCATCATAAATTTATTCTCAATCGAAGATGTCAGTTTTCGAGCCAAATTCTCGTCATTTGCGGGAAGTTTTGATTTTCTACTTTCATTTGAAGAAAACTGCGGCTGAGGCTTATCGAATGCTCTTAAGTACTTTATCGAAGATTTCAAATTAGAGGCATTACTTGCTGAAGACTTGTGCCAAACGCAAGAAGAATTGGTAGAATCATCGGGAGGGACTCAACAAGCCCTTTCGAAACACCTCAGAGTCATGGGAATAATTCAGAAGCAAGGAAATTGGGTTCCGCACGAGTTGAAGTCAAGAGATGTTGAACAGCGTTTCTTTGCTTTTGAACAGCTGTTTCAAAGACCGAATGGGACGGGGTCAATACATCGCATTGTGACCGCCGACGAAAAATGAGTCCACTACGGTAATCCCAAACGCAGAAAATCATGGAGAATTCCCAGACATGCCTCCACGTCGAAGGACAGACCGAACATTCACGGTTCGAAGATTATGCTCTACATTTGGTAGGACCAGCTCGGTTTGGTGTATTATGAGCTGCTGAAATCATCACAGGAGATCGGTATCGGACGCAAATGATGCGTTCGAGCCGAGCATTGAATGAAAAAAGACCACAGTACCAAGAGAGACACGATAAAATGATCCTCCAGTATGCCAATGCTCGGCCACATATCGCAAGACCGGTCAAGACATATAAATAATGAGTAATGGATCGATTTGTAAATCGCCTCAAAATACGCAATGGTTTTTCGAGATAGTATCCGACAATTGCCAGAAAGATAGAAAAAAGTAGTGGCTAACGACGGACAGTACTTTGAATCATAAATAGGTAATCACTTTTTGAGAATAAAGCCTGTAATTTTGGGAAAAAACGGCGGTAGCAGAGTTATACACCTAATAATTTATTTCTACACCCAAGTCTACTGACGATTGGATATTCTTTTCTCTCCAATCCGTTTCCTCGTACTGACTGAAGCCTTCTATCGATGTTCGACACTCTGCATTCTCTTCATATTTCATTTGTTCTTGTAATTCTTCTGCCGTCATCTGATCCGATTCTAAATAAGGATCTTGGTTTTGTATGGTTTTGACATGTGAAGGTCGTTTCTTATATTGCCCTTGTTGAAAACCCTGAGGTTTTATTTGACATTGAGCAGCGAAGTATCCCAATTTGTCGCATTTGTAACAATTCATCTTCATTCTGTCGGAAAGTAGTAGATTTTGATGTATGATTCTAGGTTGATATCTAGAGGTGTTTGCTTATGGTTTAGTTGTCGTAAGTCTAGGTATAAACCGTGGTGTAGGTCTTGATAGGAGTATTATTATTCTTTTTGAATAAATATTTTAAAGATGATCAGATTGGACTTTTATTTATATGCTTTGTTTAAAATTAAATCACTAAAACTTATACCGCTTACCGGGCTTATTTTTCATATCTTATTCACGTATTTAGTGGACTACCAACACAGACAAAATTGGATGTTTTAGGTAGTATGTGAAAATTACCCTCAGAAGATGGATAAAGTGCAGATAACACTCAGAATTGTGGTGTCAAAATAACTTTTTCTAATAAGTCTGTTTTCCAAAAATCATACAAATACATAAATTCTGTAGTTCATTTACCAAAAGTATAGATTGCTCTGATTCTATTGCTTGTCCACACATCACTTTGCATCAATAATCTATCTTTCTGAGAATTTGACTGTAAATTCTATCGCCCCAAAGGTGTAAAGACACACACACTGTAATTTGTCTGGACGTTTTAAGTTCCTATCACTAGTAACGTCCATAATTTTAAGGTAAATTTTTCCAATTCTCAAGTGTTCTTTAACCATATATGATGCTGCATCACTTACAAAGAACAAAACTCCATCGTACAGAATATCATCTTTCCATAACAATTGCAATGATTCGTGAGAAAAACCTGCTATTATTACGTAATTTGACGAATTAAGTTCTTCAGAAGTAAATAGGTAACATTACGTAGATTGGTTTCCATTTAACTCTCCAACAACAAAGTTTCCTACTTTTTTATCACAAGAACCTGCTGTTTCATCAATAGATACCCATATGCAATTTTAACCAATTCTAATTCTAATTTCATTCAGTCTTATCTCACAATTTAGGCAAGTAGTTTCTTCTTAATGTAGATTCATTAGGAACTTCTTTACTGGTAAAAGAAAAAAGTAATTTGTTAACAAAAGGACTGTTTGCTTTTTTAATTGGTACGTCAGCCCTAGGAACATTTCACACAGATTTCCATTAAATTAATTTTGATCTGTGCATCTGTTACAATTAGAGTTAGGTTTAGAATTCATATGTTTTAAATACTCATTTGATGATAATTTTGTTTTCTTTTGAACATCTCCATAATTTACCTGGTCAGTTTTTGTTTTCAAGTGAGGGTCTAATGAAAATTTTCTTCTATAACTAATTCTTTTATTGCAGTAGATACAAATCCATTCTCAGCCTTCAGACGAAGATCCATAATGATTTTGATACTCTTCGGCATTCTTCAAAAACATAAGTAGCACGTGTATCGAGTTGGAAAATAAAAACTGATCGAATATTGGATCCGCGCCTGTTCATAGATAAGAGTTAGTACACGTGTATGGCCTTCATTATGATGTAATTATCTTTTAATGCTTATACAATTAAAAGTATTTAAATACTATAGTATACAACTAAAACTATGTAAACTTGTATTTGTGAAATTTTCTAGCTATAGTTGTAAACAGATTTATCTCGAAAATTCTCCTCAGCCTTTCTGTATAATATTTTCAAGATTGAAAATTGTTACCAATATACTTGGTGCTTTTCAAGTGATCTTAATCATAATGTAATGCGATGCTGATAAGAGAACGTATTTAATTCATATTATCTCAATTAAAAAATTATCAGCATAAGAATAAAAGGGGAGGTTTAGCTCTTACGAAAATTTACTCGAAAAAGATTTAGAGAATGCAATTTGCAATAAACAGGTAAATATCTTTAATGTGGCATTAATTAGTGGTCACTTAAAATCTGTTCTTAGAAAGAGCTGCATACAAATTTGATTTGAAAAGGAAAAACAAACATGAAGATTATTATTCATTCATTACTTTACACCGCCATGTTCATTGCTGATTTTATGGGTAAGTATGTGCACTCTCAGAAATTTATGTCGGAATTTTCGGAATCATATAATTGCATAAAATTTTCGTTAAATGTTTCTGAAAATTTTATTACAACTTCGAAATTTTCAGATATGATTTTTGGTTTATTTTAACATTTTTTCAATAATTCTTAGGAGTCACAGCGTTTTATTTTGACTAGCTTGTAATGCCCTTAAACCTCCTGAATTTTCCGTTCGAGATTTAATTTTTGAACTTTCTTGATCTTGTTCGATGCAAATCGCATGAAAATAAATTCTAATCATTCCACGTGAATCCGTAAAAAGTTTTGAATCTGAATCAATCCAAATGAATCTAAGATCGGCTTGATTTAAATCAAATTAAAGCATGAAAGTTCAAAAGTTTATAAACGCCAATTTTGAAATATTACAGGAGTGTAGAAAAACGTTCGCATTTCAGTTTTTATCATTATAAATTTCAATCGATGTATATAATAAGTAGTGATCGATCTTGTTCGTGCTGTCCTAAAGTTTTAGATATGTATGTGTTGTTGTAAAGATGCACGTGATATATACAGAACTAACTAATACATAACTATATACATAATTACACAGGTATTGGCAGTTCATAGCTTGATATCTCCAAGCGGCGATTAATTATTTCGCTGCTATGTGTTTATATTTGGCACTGTTCGAATTGCTTCGCTGTTATAGGGATTAGACAATTAATGAAAAGGGCTACAGGTAGAGTAATAATCTGCCAACAACACTTAACACGTGGATCAATAAGTCCCGGGACTGAGACATAGATGGCGTTGCCAAAAAAAGTTCTGAATGATTTTTCATGAGTACCAACCTTCAAAAGATACCTGTCAAAATTTCATGACATTCTGATGTTTGGTCCATGAGTCACAGTGATTTAAGTGATGCTAGTCTTGATATTCTCGAAACAGTGGATTCGCAACAATTTCGTGTGTTGATTTACCATTGCTTTTTGATGAAAAGAACACAGTGCAAGCTCAGCAATGCCTTGAAAAGTGCTACGGGGACTCTGCTCCATCAAAAACAACCATTTGTCGGTGGTATGCTGAGTTTAAACGTGGTCGTACAGACACTGAAGATGCTGAATGCTCCGGCCGGCCAAATGAGGTAGTTACACCGGAAACCATCAAAAAAGTCCACCAAATCGTTTTCGAAAACCGTAAATTAAAAGTGCGTGAGATAGCTGACACCTTAAAGATATCATACGGCAGTGAGTACGCTATTCTGCATGAAAATTTGTCTATGAGGAAGCTGTTGTCAAAGTGGGTGCCGCGTTTGCTCACGGTGGATCAAAAACGACAACGTGTCCTTGATTCCTAGCGCTGTTTGGAGTTGTTTCGCCAAAATAAACCGAATTTTTTGCGCCGGTATGTGACAATGGACGAAACCTGGATCCATCACTACACTCCGGACGCAAAGCGGTCGTCAGCCAAGTAGATTGCAATCGGTGAGAAGCGTCCAAAGCGACCAAAAATGAAAATATGGGCCGGTAAGGTTATGGCCTCAGTATTTTGGGATGCTAATAGAGTTTTGTTCATCGACTACCTTAAAAAAGGTAAGACGATCAATAGCGAACGTTACATTGGCCAATTGATGCGTTTGAAGAACGAAATCAGTGACAAACGGCTCCAAATGAAGAAGAAAAAAGTGCTCTTTCACCGAGATAATACGCCGTGTCACAAGTCGCTCGCTACCATGGCGCAATTGAATGAATTGAGCTTCGAATTGCTTCCGCACCCACCATATTCACCGGATCTGGCCCCCAGCGACTACTACCTGTTTGCACACCTCAAAAAAATGCTCCAAGAAAAGAGATTCTTCTCTAACGAGGCAGTCATCACCGAAACGAACGCTTATTTCGAGGCCAATGATAAATCGTTCTACAAGAAAGGTATTGAAATGTTAGAGAAGCGCTGGAATGATTGTGTTGCTTTTGAAGGAGACTTTGTTGATGAATAAAGTCGAATTTTGCCAAAATAATGTTTTTTTCCTAGTTAGTCCCGGGACATATTGATCCACGTGTTACATAACTAAAAAATACATAACTATATACATAACTCCACAGGTATTGGTAGTTCATAACATGATATCTCCAAGCGGCAATTAATTGTTTCACTGCCATGTGTTTACATTTGCCATTGTTCGAATTGCTTTGCTGTTATAGGGATTAGACAATCAATGAAAGGGGCTACAAGTAGAGTAATGAACCGCCAACAACACTTAGATTGCAATTTTGTGATTTTTTACTTTTACCAGGGGTGTTAGTTAAATTTTGCCGGTTTTTTCAATAAAAAAACACTTAATTCTCAAGGAAATCTCAAAAAATTTTATTCAAAGTATTGACCATTGGATTCTACACATTTTGCCCATCTTTCAGGCAAATCATGGATACCATTACAAAAAAACTTCTTCTCTTTCAAGGAAAACCATTTGACGAACCATTTTTCGACTTCTTCAAAATTGGCGAAGCGCTGCTCTGCGAGTTTGTGTCCCATCGATGCGAAAAGGTGATAGTCGGACGGGGCGAGGTCTGGGGAGTACGGCGGGTGCGATAATATTTCCCAATTCAATGCTTTTAATGTGTTCTTCACCACTTTAGCGGTATGAGACGGCGCGTTCTCATGATGTGGGATAACTTTGCCATGTCTTCGGGTCCATTTCGGCCGTTTTTCGATCAACGCATGATTTAAATTGATAATTTGTTGTCGGTAGCGATCCGTATTCACCGTCTCACCAGGTTTTAATAACTCGAAGTACACCACACCACACTGGTCCCATCAAACACAGAGCATTGCCATACGGCCAAAGCGATTTGGCCTTGGAGTCGATGGGCCGATCTCACCAGGTGAAAGCCATGATTTCTTCCGCTTCGGGTTCTCAAAATAAATCCATTTTTGGTCCCCCGTGACAATTCGATGCAGAAAAGATTTCCTTTCGAACCGTTGAAGCAGCATTTCACAAATGGTTTTTCGATTTTCCATTTGTCTATCGTTCAGTTGGTGTGGTACCCATTTTCCATACTTTTGGATTTTTCCAATGGTCTTTTTAAACGTTGGCAAATTGCTCCTCGGCTCAAATTTAGTGTTTGTGCCAATTGTTGTTGCGATTGGGTTGGGTCTTCATCCAATAACGCCTGTAGTTCCTCGTCTTCGAACTTTTTCGCTGCACCAGGATATTCATTGTCTGTTAAATCGAAATCTCCAGTTTTAAATTGACGAAACCATGTCTCACATGTTCTAATCACTGGAGCATCTTCACCATAAGTTTCTACCAGCAATCGATGAGCTTTAACTGCTTTTTTCTTTTAATGAAATAAGAAAAGCAACGAATGCCGCAAATGCGATTTACTTGGAACAAAACTCGACATATTCACTGAGGAAAACAACTATGATGCTATTATTTTGGCAGAATGTAATTGTGTATTTTTGAAGGTTATTGTCCATAGCAAACACCCCTGGTACACTACTTTTTTTATCGTAAAATAGAGCGCGCGAAAAAAAATTTGATGTAAACAACAGCCTGAAGCCAAATACGGCTTTACACAAAGAAAACAACAGCATAGTAAGGTACTTATGATCCCGTAGTACCTCTATTCTATGATAGATGTCATTCCGAATCTCATTTTTCCCTAGAAACTGACCTGATCCCCTGAAAAACATTGAACGGCTGTGAGACTCAATAGGCACTTGTCACGTTTTGAACTTTCGATATCAGTGGAGTTATCAAAAGTGTGAAATGGACCATTATTTTTTGTACTTTAGAACGCAATAAAAAATCGTCAATAATTATCCCGTGTTAGCGTTTGATTGTAGATCACAAAAATGGAAAAAAATCGATTTTGAAAAAAAATGTCGCCTATCAACTTTTGAACTTCCATGCTTCAATTTTTAATCTGAATCATATCATATTGTTGATACAACATGTTCGTAGTCCACCGAGTTGCAAATAGGGACCTTCAATACCGCTCTATAGATACTCGAAAAACTTCTTTAAGACATATTTTGCAAAATGTATCGTGTGCGTTACGGAGCTCGGTCATTTTGGAAATCGACCGATGTATTCAGTCCTCGACTGAACCCTGCGCGTGCCTTCGGCGTCCGCTTGGTTACGACTCGGCCTAAGTACATCGACCTTGTCCCAAGATGCGTGCCTTAGCTCCTAGCACCAGCAAGATACTTTGTATCACACGGCCACCATAAGTGTGACCTTAGCGTTGCTGGGCGGTTCCCAAATCAGCGATTACAAATCTAGGCTTGGGGGGGGGGGGGGGGGTAAAGGTATTTAAACTTTTATTTTTTTGAATGTTTGCATAATATCTCAAGAACACTGTGCCAAAATTTCATGTCGATAGAAGCAAAATTGACGAAGTTATGAGTATTTGAGCGCCCGTTGCTCTAGGCCGGGTTTCTATACAAGTTTACAAGTTGCGAATTAGTAGAGCAAAAATTTAAAGCGTTTTTCTGTAACTTGTTATTTTTTAAGTCCGTGTACATCATAACTAAAAATCTACTGGAGCAATAGTTTTGAAATTTTGTACTGTACTTCTTCACATAATTCAACCGGTATCCTTGGGAGCTTTTTTGTTTATTTTAATGACTATTAATTTTACAATAACAAATTAGCCGATTTTTTTAGCCAAAATCAGTTTTTTGGCTTGAAAGCGCTACGCAAAATTAAATAATCGAAACAAAAAAAAATCCTCCTAGGGTTACCTCGAGATACATTTCCTTTAACAAATGCACTTTGATTTTTTTGTTTCAAATGATTCTGTTGCGAGTTATGATGTGCACCGCAAAACGACTTTTTTCCGAGGTGCCTCTGGAGATTTACTGTCACTCGCTCAATTTTCAATATTCTGCAATAAAAATTTAGGCAAATATTGCCCAAATGTTGCATTATCTTATGGAAGTTGACTGAATGAAATAACACTATCTGTATCGCCAAAAAAATTCCTAAAAACATGCCTGTTTTTCACCATATTACCCCCCCCCCCCCCCCCCCATCACAATGCTTTACTCAAGGTCCCAGGATTATAAAGTAGCAGATGTACGGTGATCTGATTGGCACATATAATATAGGTGTGATGAAAAATAGTGTATGCGACATCACACTCGTCAGAAAAAGTGCCGCTCAGGGTCCTTGTATCCTAAGAACATTTATTTTGGCCGTGTGATTGTTGCATAATAATACTCGCATAATAAACTTTCATTCCCCTTGTTGCACAATATACTATTAAATATCCGAGATAATGGGTATGGATGTTCATTTTCACAACACTTCATGCTACTATCTTATCTATGCATGCACTATCTTATCTATGACGTTATCAATTTTAGAGACATGTTTAGTTGAAATGACAGTGTCATACACTAGATGACGTCATACATTAAGTTTCAATCCTGATTAACCATTGGTTTCTTCTCGGAGCCGGGAATAATCGAATGGAAGAAGTGTAGCTAAGAGCCAATCTAAAAGTCTTAAAATTACAGGTACCGAAGTCGAACTTTCGCATGAGGTGTTGTAAAAAATAATATGAGATCCTCGGGAGGTAAGGCGGCATTCTTGTATCGACTTGTATGATATCTCACACTTGACAATACATTTGCCACCTTTCCTCCCTTGGTACACAAATAACTATTTCCCCCATGCTCATGTTTCTAATCATCATATCATATTTAAAAAATTTGCATTTCACATTTTTTAAGCCCGTGGACGAATCTGACCACGTGGCTAGATTTCTATCTTACCGGCATTTCAGTTTGCGTAAGGTCATTTCCAAAACGAGATGCGGACTTGAAGATTTGTTAAATAAAATGAAATACTCTAAAATAGGTTTATCTGGTCATAAATGTTTACAATTATAAAAACACTTCTTTTAATACACTTTTGTAGAAATGTGGTTTATAATATGCAAAATTCGCGGGATGTTTGTTAGGCGTTTTAATGAAAGGGGGCGTAAGTGAAGTGGATAGAGGGACGAAGGATGGAGGTTGGATTGATGGTACTGACTTGACTTGGATAAACGATATTTTAGAATCTAAATCCTACACTTTTCAAATAATTTTAAGCATTTATGACCAGATCATGACCATTTTATTGCATTTTATTTAATTTTACACATTTTTTAGTCAGTATTTCATTTTGCATCTCTATTGAAAAAGACAACGTTGGAAAAGACATCATAAACTACGTCTCAAACTAAGTCGTGTGATATATCGTAATCAGAGGGTGAATGCGACATCGGATACGATGCCGTTTACGGCGTACTTTACGATGTCCTTTCTAACATAATCTTTTTTAACAGGATTTGAAATAGGACTACACAAACTAAAATGCCGGTAGGGTAGAAATCTAATCACGTGGTCCGGTTGGTCTATAACATAATCCATGAATAATATACGCATGTTTGTGGTAACTCATAAATAATAATTACTTTTAAGGTACAGGTGCAGATGTCAATCCAATTCAAATGGAAAGTAAAATACTTAATGGATACTATTCAAAACGAGCACAACACAAATATATGGCCTCATTACAATTGAACGGTTCTCACATTTGTAGTTCAGGCATGTTTCAAAAGGGTTTTCTTTTAACAATTGGTTCATGTGCATGGTCTATTGGTCACAGTGTAAAAAAAAAACTGCATAAGGCAACAGCTGTACTTGGAGATTCAAGTTTGCAAAAAGGACAAAGAGTTAATATTTTGAAAATTGCGTATATGGCTATTAGTGAACTTCATGATGCCATGCCTTTGAAAAGCGATTACGAATCTGGAGTTATCATGGTATGTCGATAGAAAACCTTTTATTTTTCGTTAAAATTAATTTATAATCGTACATAAATATCTTGATAATACTTATTAAAAAATGCATAAGTTGGTATAGGATCCAATAACGAAATTGATTTAAACTATAGGACACTATACTATATTTAAATAGATCTAATCTTGTACAGAAATTTTTTGTCTTGACCATAGCTGGGATAATATTGGGTTGTCCCAGAAGTAATTGCCGATTTTTTCATACAAATTAAACACATTTTTTTAAATACAAGGAATGAACTTCAATCCATGATATATTTTCCATTTTGTTCAATAACCTTTTGGCATCTTTCTGATAACTTCATGATTCCACGCTCATAGAACTTCTGGTCTTTATCGTCAAAAAACTGAACCAAGTGATATTTCACAGCTTCATCATCATTGAAAGTTTTATTATTCACCTTTACGATTGGCTAATTCTGGCCGTTTTTCTTTGATCGTTGCATACAATTTTTTCAGTTAACGACAGCATACATCCAAATTAATTGTTTGGCCGACCTAAATGTTGTTCGTCTTTGAGTGAAAAATCTTCAAAACGAAATTTATCAAAACAATTTCGACACTGTCTGCCTTTTTTAGCAGCTTACAACCTGAACAAAATTACTGGAACTAATTTTTGGGCTGGGTGGTGTAGCCATGAAGGTAGTAGAGGTGGCTTCCTTGGAAAAATATTTCAAGGCTACAGCATGGATACCAGACACTCTGCAGCAGTCAGATGGTGGAATGCAGAGTTATGCAGAGTAATCCTAGTATAATTAACGCAAACAGGCTTTGGAGTCGTTAAAAGATGGTTGCGACAGAAATAAGCGGGCAATTAGCCCAGGGAGAGCAAAGTTAGTAATTTTCACAAAAAAATACAAGGTACTAATTTGTGGAGGACCAAAATTCTATGGAAGGGAGCCAAATTTCACCAGCTTTGTAAAGTTCCTGGTAGTAATGCTCGATAGGAAATTAAACTAGAAGGAGCAATTGGTCTACCGATATAGCAAATTTTGCACTGGTTTCTGGATGTGTAGGAGTGCTGCCCTAGAAGCTGGAACCTAAATTGGTTCAATGACTTTACAGGAACAAAAGTGTAGTTCAGGGATGAATCCAAAAAAGGGAGTGTCACCTTGGCCGGGATTCACGGCCGCTCCAGGAGCCAAAGCCTCTGGGAAAATTTACAGTTATAATGTTATACCTACGCATAGAAAATTATAGAAGAAAACAAGATCGGTAAACATATCACGATTTGCGTAGAAAGACAGGCAGCGATAGCTGCTCTGGATATTCATTTTACAGTGTGGGACTATGTAATAATTTAGCCTTAGTTTAGGTTTTTGGTTGCTGCAAAATTCGAGAGAATTAAAAAACTAATAGGGTAGCTAAGACTAGGGGTGGGCGATTCTACTCGATTCATTAAAATCATTCGATTCTCTTTCCTTCAGAATCGATTCTGTTTCAAAGATGAATCGGTCAGCTAAAATCGACTCACTTCTTAACATTATACAGCATTGTGTCGCATTCTATTCCGAAATTTCAAGTAAATAAGGATAAGTAAAGAGTTTATGCGATAATAAAAAATTTTGTCTGTTTGTTTAGAACGATATTTTATATGTTATACGTGAATTCTAATTCTAAAGTACAGTTTTAACTTTTTTAGTGATCAAAATGCGCTAAAATCTATTTATGTGCCTCAGCCGCGGAAACTCGTTTTTCCGTTACAGCTGAGAGTAAAGCAATGTTGTATATTCCGTTACAGAGGAATACAATGTAGAAATTGAACTGCGCATGCGCATTATAGTCTTACAGCGGAACGCAATCTATTTCTTATTCTTCTTCTTCTCACTTCTTCTTCGTACAGCGTTAGCACTGACTACTACACAAGACCGATAAAATCAAAATGGCCGGAACTAGTCGCCAATTTGCGCCCGCTTCGTATAACTAGCGCAGCAAACAACTACAATAAATACTAGATTAGATTCCAATGTACGCATAAAAACTCGTATCCGCACCACAGTCACATAAAATAGAATATGTGCCAATGCACACAATTCGGGACATTGCGAGACTCGCGACAATGCTCGCAGGACTGATCGCGCCTCGGATTCGTCTCGGCTTTGTCTCGACTATGCCTCACCTACGCCTCGACTACGCCTTGGCTTCGATCTCCTGCGAACATTGTCGCTCGTCACGCAATCACCCTCATTGTGTGCCTGGGCACATAATGTACTATTCTTTGTACCTTTAAGTATCGATTCTTCGATTCTTTAAAAAAATAATCGATTCCTTGGTATCGATTCTGAAGTATTGATTCTTTTTAGCAGAATCGCCCATCCCTAGCTAAGACCGACTGGCTAGCAGTGGGAGTTTCCGATTGTACAGTCACAGCCACGTTACGCTAGTAGATCCAGCAGAAAGACGTAACGTATTGGTCCATAATAGAAGTCTGCAGACAGTCAAGTATCCTCTTGGATCTCAAACTCAGGAGGCATTGAGCTAGCAGCGTCCTCCAACAAAGCAGGATCAAGGCTAGACTATCAATAAAGTTGTTGCCTGGCCATAGACCGCTTAACTACCATCGCTACGAAATGGACCTACATTCCACAGCAGAGTGTTGCTTTTTTGGTAATGATAAAAAACATTTACACATATTGATCCGCTTCGATGCAAGTTAGACAATTCCGGTGGGGTCAAGCTTTCCTCAATTCTGAGAAATTAAACTCTCTCCTCGCGCAAGAAATCCTGGACTTCTGGGCAAGGACGGGTCTTGGTATCTTCTTGTGCACCACAATTTAACAATTAACGGAAGCTGAGAATCGTTTACTAACACATTCGTCGACTTTTTTTCACGTTCGATCTTCCTGTGTTCTTCAAGAGACTGAAGATTTTTAGTAATTTCGAATATTATATTCTTTGCATTCTGTTATTTTGTATATATGTATACATACCTACTTTTTGTTTTTCATAGACTTAACACTTTCTTGACATAAACCCGAATGGACTGACATAGCTTTACTCTTTATTTAATTCCAAGTGTCTAGATTGGAAAGATGTAGATTAGCATAGCGACACGAGAGACAAATCTCCAAAAATTATTTTTATTTCTCGATTCAGCAGCTTTGCTTTATAAGTTTCTGTTTACATAATAAAGTTGTATATTCATCTGATAACTTTAGTTATTGTTCTAGCTTGCAGATACTGTTGACTATACGCATGTAGAAATTATAAAATTGTACGAACTACCACTGAAGCTACACCTGGATAAATATGACGCTATAGTTTGTGGATGGACCTTTATCACAGATAATCGTCAGAAAAATAATGACACTGAGAATTTAGAACATATAGACAATTTACAATGTATGTCTATAAATCTTAAGTCTGATCCGTTTTGTAGACCAAACATTCGGATGGGGAATTTCAAAAAGAAATTGATATGCGGAGTTTCAGATGATATAAAGCAAATAACTACATTGGTAATTACATCCCGTATAGAATATGCCCAGTTTAGCTATTATATTTTGAAGTACTGGCCTCCTAGGCGACCTAAGAAGGCGGTGTAGTATAAAAACAACTCATAATAACAATAATAATAAAATAACACAATGAATTCTACATACAAGGAAAACATTTTGGTACTCTAGACGTACATATTTAGAAGCGCTAAACGCTCGGATCGATCATGTATTTTAATTTGTCATGATACCTGTACCGTTTTGGGATATCAGATGCGTCTAATGCGCTGCTACCGTGCATGCGCTATATCTATAAAAGCATTTGTTGCAACAGCTATTCCAAACTCGGTGTAGCTGCTACACCCAAGCTATTCGCTGCGGACCCGGAAGTATCGTGGCACCTATGTCGGTTTTATGCGGCGGTTTTCGTTAGATGGGCATTTAATGTTTACATGTGATTTTCAACCAAAGTGATAATTATAATAATAAATATATTATTATTTTTGTGCTGTGTTATCTACAACTGAAAAGAATATAACAAATTATTAGGTGAACGTATATGCATTCTATAATTTTCAAATATATAAGTAGAATCATTAACAAATAAAAATGATATAGATTATGTAGAAATGTTTAAAAATCATCATATTTAATCTACTTTATAAACTACTTTATGGAGCTGATATTTAAATACTGAACAATTAATCAACTTGAATTATAAATGAAATATAAAATTCAAAATGATATATTAAGTATTCAAATTTTAGAATTCTTTTTTCTTTAGGATTCGGTGACTGTCAAAATAATGTCAGAAAAAGTCGAAAATAAGCGGCGTAGAAGAAATGTGAATTGCTGTTTAAATTTCAATGTACATAATCATATTAAAGTTATGTTTACACCGATTTGAAGAATTATGATTCAAATGCATTTAAAACATATAATTACCGTATGGCTCTTTCAAAATTTATGTCGAAAAAGGAACTTTTTAAATAATAAATATACGCTTTTTTTATTTGCATATGTATATTTATAAAAATATTTTTCATTAATATGGCCCTGTATTATTCACATTCCTGTCTAACGAAAAATTCCGATTTTTGGCGGTCCAAGCGCTAGCAGTCATATCCGCTATCGGTACAAGGGCAGGTCCGCAGCGAATAGTAAAAATGCCGCAGTATAGTTAGTACGTCTGGTATACCGAAATGAAATGTGTAGATCTTCTTCAAGTAAACAGTTGTATACCAGGTCTAGAAGTATGAAACCGGAATTCCCCTATTGATGCCTCTAGCAGCTGAGAAAGATTTTCAGCAGACAACAACCCAAGTTCGATATACCAGTGTATTTACTACAAGCATCAACATGTCGAAATTGTGCCGACGAACTACGATTTGCGGACAGCACTAGTTTTTTGTTACCACTTGAAGAAAACTGCTGCAGAATCGCATCGAATGCTTGTCGAAGCTTACGGTAAACATGCTCTTGGCAAAACACAGTGTTTCGAATGGTTTAAAAAATTCAAAAGTTGTAATTTTCATGCGAGAAACGAGAATCGTGGAAAAGCATCGAAAAAGTGCGTTTGGTGGGATCAGAAGGGTGTTATCTATTATGAGCTGCTAAAACCTGTTGAAACTGTCAACACGAATCGCTACCAACAGCAAATAATCGATTTAAATCGAGCATTACAAGAAAAATGACCGGATTATCGAAGAAGGCAACACAAAGTCATTTTTCTTCACGATAATGCCCCATCACACACAGCGAAACGGGTCAAGGAAGTGATCGAGACGTTCAGTTGGGAAATACTGGCGCATGTCGCTTATTCTCCAGACTTGGCTCCGTCAGATTACCATCTGTTCGCATCACTGGGCCACGCTCTCGCTGAACAACGCTTCACTTCGTACGAAAATGTACGAGAATGGCTGGATAACTGGTTTGATTTAAAAGATGAACAGTTTTATTGGCGTGGCATTCATCACCTTCCGGAAGGGTGGGAAAAATTTGTAAATAGCAATGGAGATTATTTTGAATAAAATATTTTTGATCATTTTCATGCAACAGACGTGTAACTTTTGCAAAAAAATTCCGGTTTCATACTTCTAGACCTGGTAATTCCTAATTTTGGTTCCATTAAAATGTATTATGGAACAAATTCTAGAGCTTTTCGAACGCTATCAGGAATTAGTATTACATACTTGGATTCTTTTAAAAAATATCAAAAATGCTATAATTTCTTTAATTTTTGTCAGATCTGTCTGCTTAGTAAACTTATCATTTCTTTGTTGGCCCTGTTAAAGTTTACTAAAGCCCTTTTTTCGTATTGAAAAGATCGTGAAATTTTGGCATTCATTAATAATCGAGAATGTCCAATTTTGCACAAACTAATACCTTCTTATACATGATGAAAATGTGATATAAATTGAAACACTATGCAGCTACTTCTGACAAAAATATATTCCAGGGACTTTCAGGAGATTCTGGGACATTTCACATACTACATACTAAATTGAAAGCATTTTTGACGTCAAAAGTTACCAAAACCATTTACTCATCTAGTGGCTACCCGACCACACATCTTTCTCCGCTTTTAGGACATTCTGAATAGCTGCTACGGTTAACCCGTTCCCTTGGAAGCCGTGCTGCCCCTCTGACAAACCTCCTACTGCATATGTGACCTGCCACGAGAAAAGAGACCTAATGCGGCAAAGCCGAATTTTACAAGAGAGCCGAGTGAAAGGTCGCTGAAATCATGCATCTCAGATAGAATTGGGCGATCCTGAAAATGTCTTCCTCCACTTGCCACTACAATACAGTGCGGCCACTACCATGTATTTTAGGAGGGTACTTAAAAAAGTGAAATTGATCATCAGCGCCGCCAAGTTTTGATAGCAAGAACTAATATCAATGCAAACGAAACCCCCGTCACCCCAACCCGATGTATTCTAAAGAGCGGAAAATTTTGAAATATATTGTATGAAATCCATTTCATAAATTTAAATGATTTAAGGTTAAAAATAATTTGTGAAAGAATCAAAATACAACAAGAATTTTTAAATGTGAATCACAATGAACAGTTAAATACTGTACTATTACACGGAGAAAAATAGTTGAAGTAATTTTACTCAACTCTGTCGATTAAACTTGGGACTTAAGGACACTTGAACATTTATTAAATCCTAGTTGGGTAAAATGAATTTGATAAATACCTAATTTACCCAAAGTGAATATCAATAAGCGTTACATAGGAAATAGTAAGGAGTTGAGTAAAACGTTGTCGACGACAGGGCATCACAATGCGTCAGTGGGTTAACATGAAATGTATTAGTATATCACCGACACTTGAGGAGCTTCAAACCGTAGTTGAGTAAAATGAGCATCGGGCGTATTATTTCAACTGGCAATGATATGGTTGCTATGGTTACAGCAGTTCAAAAATAACATCGGGAGCGACAATAGCGTCACCACTTGTTGATAGCAAACATTATAATTCGTTTCCCTTTTTCCTATATGAGTGGACCCACTGTGCTCTACAAAAAACACACTGCCGCGTCTGTGAAATCTATATGTTCGTGCGCATATGGACACGATCAAGCATGAGATGTGAGTCAGTGGAGGGGCAGGTTTTTCTCTGCTCGCCGAGAGCAGTGATACATCCGGTTTCGACCGAACTTTACAATGATTTTTCGATAACAATGAATCTTCAAAAAAAAATTTGAAAAACACCATTCGATAGAGGAAAAGGCGATTTTTCTATAAGAATCAAAAACAGAAGATCGATTTTTTCCGCATTAGGTCCCTTTTTTCATGGCAAGTCACATATATGGCCCCACGAAGGCCGGTATGGATGAGCTTTTCCATAACCTTTCCTGTGGTGTTAAGAATGAACGGAGGACGACAGGAGAAAGGGGTAACAGGTGCCCCTTCTCATTATCGAGTAACATCAGCCGCTGTACCTTACACCCTAAACTACAAACACCCGCACTTAGGCAGGAGTTGTTTATGTTCAAGATTAGGAAAGAGTATTAAATCGCAATGGCTCTGACGAAGTGATTGCGAATAGCGTCAGAGGCTAATGCCACTCTGTTGCTGAGTGATTTGACCGCTTTGTCCAGTTCCATCCCTGGTAAAGCCGTTTATCACGGCTTTTTCAAGGAAGCACTCACCCAGAGAAATTGCCTTGAATAATGCCTTGATATCCAGCATAGAAACATCGCAACTATTCTTTTTTCCACCTACATTGACTCCACTCACATCTTTGACTGATATGTCAGTACATAACATCACATATTAGTGATCACTGGCCGTCAAGTTCTTCAGTACTCTTTAAATTTTGATTGACGAAGCTTTACCAGGAATAGTAAGAGTAATATCAATGATTGAACCCCGGCACCTATTTCTACGGAAAGTCGTAGTCGAGCCTTTATTCAGAATCGTTCCCTGCATCAGATTACAAATCAGTAGAGCACGTGTACATCGGCCCCTCATTTACGTCAGACAGAAAACAGCAGAGTGTTTTGGGGTCCTCCCAGTGGTCTGTAGGAGAGGCCGATCATATGTGTCTCACTTAGAATATTTCAAGGTACTTCCAGACATTTCACATACTTCAAGGTACTCCACATACTTCAGAATATTTCAAGGTACTTCAGGATCTTTAAGATCCTCCAGAATTTTTTAGTGTTCTTCTGGATATCTCAAAGTATTATAGAATATTTCATATACTTCAAGGTACTTTATATAGTTCAAAATATTTCAAGTAGCTCAAGATATTTTACATACTTCAGGTTGTTTTCAAGGAACTTGAAGATACTTCTCGGTTGGTGTACTTAAAACAAACACATGAAACAGTTCTTCTATTGGTTGTTTGGTAATCCTCGAAATAATATAAACTCGCTTATTTTTTACATCCCCAATTTCAGATTATTATTTAGAAGGTATAAAGAATATATTAAGATATTATTTATTATTTGAAATATTAGATATAACATGACATTTTATTATGTAATAATCAATTTGATCAAATTTTATAATGTATTACATTTTTTTTACAAAAGTTATGAACGAATTTTGAAAAATCGAAAAATCCCATTTTCTCGAAAACGGCTCAACCGATCTTGATGAATGAAATATATGTCATAGAGGGTACTAAAGAGGTTCTGAAAAAAAAATTCAAGAACCCATTCTTCCGTTTATAAAAAGAGGGTAAAATTTTTTTTTTAATTTTTAAATAATTTTAATGTGAATTACTTCTTGAACACCCACCATTTTTTTCTATATCATGCTCAAATTCAAAGTGGCTATATATATTTTTTCAAAAATGTTCGGATGTACTTCATATTTAAAAAAAAAAAACTTCTTTGGCCCCTACAATGTATGAAAAAATTGACACCCTATGACTCATTGAAGCAATTGTTTCTTTACTCATGAAAGTTTTACATTGATCACGTACAATATCTCATTTATTTTTACGTATTTTCTGCATAGTGGACGACATAGTACACTTTATATGAATGCATGATCGCCTTGCTTTCAATACACTTTATCCACCTGTCAACAAGCTTTTTCTTTCAGTCACAAAATTCAGTTATTCAATAACCTACGTTTTGCGCTTCCTGAGAGTACTACTGCGCAGGCTTCGAATGCCACACCAGTTCGTTCGCAAAAAGCACCTGATTTTCAATTGTTTTGATTCATGCTCAACAGATGTA
The DNA here is from genome assembly GCA_030998225.1 of Diplolepis rosae. Taxonomy (NCBI): domain Eukaryota; kingdom Metazoa; phylum Arthropoda; class Insecta; order Hymenoptera; family Diplolepididae; genus Diplolepis; species Diplolepis rosae. The sequence continues at coordinate 9,683,682 of JAPYXD010000680.1, forward strand.
CTTATCTAAGGTTCGCGTTTTTATTTCATTCCCAGTTGCAGAACGATTACAATCATTCAACAGTACGGGAAAAGTATCATTTGTTTCCAATAGGTATACCTTCCTGTAGTTCAAACGCGGTATAACAGCATCCTACAACTTATCAGGAAACGATTACAACCGAGAATGAAATAAAAACGCGAACCTTAGATAAGTACATCTATTGAGCATGAATCGAAACAATTGAAAATCAGGTGCTTTTTGCGAACGAACTTGTGCGGCATTCGAAGCCTGCGTAGTAGTACTCTCAGAAAAGGCAAAACGTAGGTCATGGGCAGAAGCTTCGAAAAGGAGATATATGGGGAAATATATAAACTGAATTTTGTGACTGAAAGAAAAAGCTTGTTGACAGGTGGATAAAGTGTATTGAATGCAAGGCGATCATGTAGAGATGTGTTTTTTTTAAATTGATAACGATCAATTTCACAGACAGGGTGCGGATAATTGTTGATACACCCTCGCATTCATATAAAGTGTACTATGTCGTCCACTATGCAGAAAATACGTAAAAATAAATGAGATATTGTACGTGATCAATGTAAAACTTTCATGAGTAAAGAAACAATTGCTTCAATGAGTCATAGGGTGTCAATTGTTTCATACATTGTAGGGGCCAAAGAAGTATTTTTTTTTTAACTATGAAGTACATCCGAACATTTTTGAAAAAATATATATAGTCACTTTGAATTTGAGCATGATATAGAAAAAAATGGTGGGTGTTCAAGAAGTAATTCACATTGAAAAAATTATTTAAAAATTTAAAAAAAAATTTTACCCTCTTTTTATAAACGGAATGGGTTCTTGAATTTTTTTCAGAACCTCTTTAGTACCCTCCATAACATATATTTCATTCATCAAGATCGGTTTAGCCGTTTTCGAGAAAATGGGATTTTTCGAATTATCAAAATTCGTTCATAACTTTTATAAAAAAATTTTTTCGAGTTAATACTTGGGGTGAATTTATCTTGTAATGGGAGCCACTAACCCTCGCAATATGGATCAAATCCGAGTGGGGGCACCCAGACCATGCTTATCCTGCTACGGCCTTTTGAATGTGCTAATTAAAAATACAATTTTAACAACGAGCGGTACAGAGATATGAAATCTTTTAAGTGGAATAAAACCTGAAAATATGTGGATAGACTCTCGTATAAAGTAAAGTTCAATGTCTCACATGAAAGAAAAGGTATCATAATTAGTTTCAATGAGGACGTTCAAGACTTTTTTTTACTGTACAAAAATACAAAATGTTTCATTTTTATGAAAACGTACTATCTCAGAAATGGAAGACTATTTCATAATGTATTGATGAAGCACCATTGTACGTCATACACTGAGAAAACTGTGCCATTAAAAATTTGTTGGTCTTAACAAAAAAATTGTATTGCTATTGCTATTTGAAAATAAGCTAAATTTGTTGATTCTGAATTCGCTGTAGTATATTTTGAAGTCACGTTTTTGTGTCTAAAAATTTATACAATTCAAACTTTTACATAGGGAGACGTTGGCAGTCCCCTGGTTAAAGTGATAAAATGGCATGGTGCCGATATAAATTATATTGTTGGAATCACACTTGAACAAATAAAAAATGCAAGAGGTACATTTCAACGTTTCCTGAGATCCAATTTTATCTATGATGATGTCCAACAAATCATAAAGAAGTTGAAGTCTGAACCAGAAGCAAATGCAGGTTGCGACAGTCAACAAGTCTAAACGAATGAAATTAGTGAGCGTCGTAAGTTTCAATAATTTAATTTATAGTGAAATACGCAATTATGAATACAATCTGAAATGAATCTTCAAATTATGTTCAAAATGTAATTCTCTCCTTAAAAACAATTTTTATTTTGCAACCGCTTTTAAGGGGCTATACCAGTGCACGGAGAAAAATAGTTGAAGTAATTTTACTCAACTTCCGATCAAATTTGGGACATAAGGACAAGTTAGAAGTTATTTAGTATCATTGTATTTATTTGTGATATATTAAATGTTCAAAAATGAATCAAAGTTGAGTAAAATTCAGAAGTGTAGGGTGAAGTATGAAAGCGTGCATTAAAAATTTTTAAATATATATATTATTTCTCGTAGTATAATTATAAAAAACCAATCTTTTATTAAATCACAAAAATCAGCAGTCACTATATAAGAAAGTTCCAAGTTTTATATCTGAGGATTGTAAGCGAGCGTGTGCGTGATTCGACGAAAGCGTATCGTACTATATATAAGTGTGTAGTTATTAGGTTTATATATGTAAGGTTATATGTTTAAGTGTATTTGTGATTTGAAATGTGATTGGCTACGTCTGGATGGTGTGAATGAATTTGTATGTTGTTTATGTATGTACCGGATGACTATTGGCAGGCTCGAGGTAAGAATTTTTTTTTTATTTAAGAGAACCATACCATTGCCAGTTGAAATAATACGCCCGATGCTCATTTTACCCAACTACGGTTTGAAGCACCTCAAGCGTCAGTGATATACTTATAATTTCATGTTAACCCACTGACGCATGTTGGTGCCCTGTCGTCGATAACGTTTTACTCAACTCCTTACTATTCCCTATTTAAAGCTTATTGTTATTCACTTTGGGTGAATTAGGTATATATCAAATTGATTTAACCCGACTAGGATTTAATAGATGTTCAAATGTCCTTATGTCCCAAGTTTATTCGACAGAGTTGAGTAAAATTACTTCAACTATTTTTCTCTGTGTGTGAACGCTGAAAATTTGGGTGATTTTCGGGAATTTTTTGAAAGAAAAGTACTAAATTAAATGTTTCGGAAAATCAAGAACGTATTTGGCTATATGTGACCTATATTACATAATTTTTTTCTAGAAAAATATTGAGATCCAAGCAACTTATGCGCTGCCTTTGGAGACGCGAGAAAAAAAAGTTCCTCCACTGTCCACTCCATGTCGTTGAACTAGAAGATATTTCCTGTGCAATAACGTAGGATTTTCGAAAAATATCAAAATCTAACAAAATGGCGTAGTTATGAAAAAAAGTCTGTTTTCTTGCCAATAAAATGGTCGATTTTTCAATGCCAAATCGTCAATTTTTATCCATTCAAAAATATTCTACATCATTGTAGAGTAAATATATTCAGTAGTACTCAGTACAAATTTCAAGTCAATAGGATAATTGGTCTTTAAGTTACAATGGCAGCAAATTTGAAAATGGCGTAGTTATGAAAAAAAGTCTGTTTTCTTGCCAATAAAATGGTCGATTTTTCAATGCCAAATCGTCAATTTTTATCCATTCAAAAATATTCTACATCATTGTAGAGTAAATATATTCAGTAGTACTCAGTACAAATTTCAAGTCAATAGGATAATTGGTCTTTAAGTTACAATGGCAGCAAATTTGAAAAATCTCATTTAGAGAAAAACGCGTTTAAAGATGTAACTATCAATTTTTGCAAGATAAAATGATATCTACCATAAAAACTGTTAATCAGCTTTACCTGGCCCATACAATGGACTGTTCAAAAAGGCACAAAAAAAATCGATTTTTTGAAAGTGTCACACTGGTATAGCCCCTTAAGTATATCCTTCGTTACACTTGTCTTAAATTCAAGTCAATTTATACATTTATCAATTGAAAATATCATAAATATGAGATAAAACAATTATGTTAAATGATATGGTTAATTTCCTAAATATAATCACTATGTACTTTTCAAGTTTCAGTTTATTTAATAAAAATAAACTAAGAATTATTCATTGTTCATTTTATTATTTTGCTTCATACCCTTCTGGGGTTCATTTTTATTGACGTTTTTGAACATTTTAACATTTCTGGTACGTAAAATATTATTTAGCTGATACTTGCTTACTTGCTTGTGAACAGTAATAAAAAATACATATAACTGCATAGAACTATTAGCACCTCACGTCGTTCGCCTTGGGATCAGTTATACAAAGAAAAACGTTTTTTCGAACCTAAAAAATTTTTCTCAAATAAAAAAAAAATATTTTTATAGGTTAAACAAGCAAGAAATAGTCTAATGACATTAAATCACACGATTTTGGCGGAGAATTTACTGCAGAATAACGCAAAATTATTCGTTTAGGAAATTTCGTTTGCAATAAATTGAATGTTTCAGTGGCTGCGTGGTATGCGGCGCCGTTTTGTTGAAACCGCATCTGACTGATATGCATATCATTAATGATAGACCAAACAAAATTTGTCAACATGTCACGATAACACATTCCATTGACAGCAACAGCGTTTCCAGCCTCATTTTCAAAAAAATTGTTAGAAGGGACTAATTGAACCTTATGAAGCTTTAAACCCAAATATTTACGCAAAATTCACCACGTGGTGCTCGTTAACAGGCCCAATTGCTGACAACATTGAGAGATTTATAAATTTAGATCTTCCTTAGCACTTTCACTTACAGCAGCAATATTTTCAGCTGAACGAATCGGACAAACACGTGTTGTTGTTGGTATGTTATGTACCGCACCAGTAGACTCAAGTTTTTCCACCAAATTTTTAATTAATTACAACTAATTTGATCGAAAGAGTATAATTGTCTACGTTTTCGATTTTAAATAAAAAAGAAAATTCCATTCACCTAATGCTCTGTCGTCCTGAAGGAATACATTCTTATCGTAATACTCAAAATTCCGTCAAAATCGGATTTTTTTTCTCTAACGTGATAAGTTAATACCCACAAGACTAAATATATTCAACGCACAATTTGATGAGCTTTCCAATGGTTTTTAAAAAATATTGCATCTTTATTCTGGATGGCGATATCACCTTTCAAAGTCAAAACCAATTTCTTATACAAGGTGCGTTCCAAAATAAACGAGACTTTTGTCATAAAAATTTTTTAGTGGCGCCATCTGTGAATGAGGTAGTGCGTTGGAATGTTATATGCCTCCCTGGCTCCCAGTGACAGTTTCATGACATTCGGTTCAGTGGAAGCCGAGTTATTGCGTCTAAAGTGTCAGTGTGTTTGTGTCATCGGTACAAAAATGAGTTTCGAACAAAGAGTTAATATCAAATTTTGTTTTAAAATCGGTGAAAAGTTTACCGAAACATTTGAATTGATGAAAAAAGTTTATGACCAAGATTGTCTGTCTCGTGCCAGAGTTCATGAGTGGTTTACACGTTTCAGAGATGGTCGTGAGGACATGAATGACGATGAACGTACGGGCCGCCCAAAATCAGTGATCACCGAAAACTCCATCGAAATTGTGCGTGAATTTATCAAAAATGAGCCGAAATCATCTTTGAAATTCATGGAATCGGAGTTGAATATCTCCAAAACATCGATTTATCGCATTTTAACCGATCATTTGGGCTTACGAAAGGTCTGTGCACGTTTTGTTCCCCACAAGTTAACTGATAACCAAAAATTACTCAGAATCCAACATTCGAAAGACATCATTGAAGAGGCGAGAAAAGACGAGAACTTCCGTTAAAACATAGTAACTGGTGATGAAACGTGGTGTTTCCAGTATGAACCCGACACCAAGCGTCAAAGTGCCGAATGGAAGGGCCCAGACGAGCCACCACCCAAAAAATCGCGTTTGGAGAAGTTAAAAATCAAGTCGATGCTCATTTGTTTTTACGATTCCAAGGGGATTGTCCACAAGGAGTTCGTGCCAACGGGCCAAACCGTCAATGCAATTTTCTATCTTGGCGTTTTGAAGCGTTTGTTGCATCGCATTCGTCGAATTCGGCCTGAATACCGCGAAGGAGGAAGCTGGCGCTTATTGCATGATAGTGCACCATCTCATCGATCCACTCTTGTGACTGATTTTTTGACTAGAAATCGCATTTTAACCATCAATCACTCACCGTATTCACCTGATATGGCTCCCTGTGACTTCTACCTATTCGGGAAATTGCATTTGGCCATGAAAGGAAAACGTTTTGCGTCCGTAGAGGCCATCCAAAAGGCTTGTACCGACATCCTAAAGGACATTCCGGTCAATGACCTGAAACACTCTTTCGAAAAGCTTTTGGATCGCGCAAAACAGTGTATCGAGGCCGGTGGGGACTATTTTGAATAAATAAACTCGAATTTATCAGATCAAAGCTCCTGTCGTTTATATTTTAGCTCAGTCTCGTTTATTTTGGAAGGCACCTTGTACTACTGTGGGCAAAAACAAAGGTGAATTTTTAATTTAAACTTCGCAGGCTAACCGATTTAGGCAAACTCTTTTATTTTTATATAGGTCATACTGTTACTGACATCTGCAAAATTTCATGTCAATGTCATCATTTTTTACATAGTGACGCTTGTGTTTTCTAATCGACTAAAAGTGATTTTTTCGATTTTTACAATGTCTGAATTTGTTGAGCAAAGTGCCATTAAATTTTGTTTGTGGAATGAAATTTCAGTTGCGGAAACGTTCAGAATGTTGCTGAAGGCCTTCGGTGATTTGACCATGTCGCAGAAAAATGGTACAAAGACTTCAAAGAAGGCAGAGAACGTGTTGATGACTTGGAACGCCCCGGACAACCATCAACATCAACTGACGAGCAACACGTCAATCAAATCAAAGAATTAGTGCACAAAAATCGTTGATTGACAATTAGAGACCTTGCTGACACTATTGGCATTCCAAGAAGATCACTCAACACCGTTTCAAAAGAAATCACGATAATGCGCCGTCTTACACTGCACTCGTTCTTCGTGACCATTTCGCCAAAAACTCAACGCATATTGTTCCACAACCACCATATTCGACTGATTTGGCTCCGAGTGACTTCTGACTTTCCCTCAAACTCAAAAGATCACTCTGCGGACACCGTTTTGACACGATTGAATAGATACAAGCCGAATCGAAGAAGGCTTTGAAGGCAATTCCGGAAATCGAATTTAACAAGTGTTTTGACGATTGGAAAAAACGTTGGCATAAGTGCAGTATATCGGGAGGAGATTACTTCGAAGGGATGAAATTGATTTGAATAAATAAATGAATATTTTTCATTTCATAACAAAATTCACGTTAGTTTTGCCCCACAGTAGTAGGTAACGCACTAAGTGGTCCAATACCGACTGGCGGTAGTGTACACATACAATTGTGACGATGCTATCTTAAATAACTCCTAACATTCAATAAGGTACAACTAGCTGTAAAAAAAAGTTCGAAGATTATTTATATTCTAACGAGTTAAAGCCGTGTAGTGAGGCCTGTCGTCACCAATTATGTGCGTCCGCTTTTATTAATAAAATAATAATATTAATACATTTTTAGAAGAAGACAGGAATGCAGAAAAATTTAACGCATTACTGTCTTCTCCGGAAAATTTGTTAAAATTATTATTTCAATTATAAAGCGGTCGTATATAATTGATGACGTCAGAGCCTACCATACGGCTTTAAGCTTCTAGAACTTGTGAGAAGCGTAATTTTATCTAATAACTCAAAGCAGCAAAATTTTACTTTTATATGGTAAAATTACATACAGCATGAGCTTTAGTCCAGTGTGCAGCCCCACATGGAAAAATTGTACAGCAGTCTCATGTCGAATTTGGCCCTATTTATTCAGAAATTCCAGCAGGAATTTTCCACAGAGTATATGATATCATTGTATTGGGATGTTGAATAAGTTCTCGCTGTTTTCCAACGGATGACGTTACTATAACTGCGTGCACGTAGCTTAAGATGGTAACACATCTATAAAGAAGTACTATAAGCAAGCTTCAAATTCAGTGTACAGTACCGTCGGATAGTATCAGACCACTAACCACACGAGCTATCAAAAATTAAGCTTGAAATTGAAAGGTGATAGTACCGTCTAGAATGGAGATATAATAAAATTGAAAAACCTGTTAGAAATATTATTAAATCCTGCGTAAAATTATCCCTATTTGAATTAATTCGAACATACGAGGTCTGTCCGGAAAGTATCGGGCCTACCTTTATATCTTCGCGCTGGCGTTATTCATCATCATCGGGCGGGTGGCATCCTTCAAAGTAATCCCCACTTGATTAAATAACACGGTTCCAGCAATGTTTCCACTTCTCGAAACAGTCCTGGAACTCACTTTTAGGGATGGCCTTGAGTACGCTCGTCGCATTATTTTCAACCGTCGTTTAGTCATCGAATCGCTGTCCTTTGAGTGGTTTTTTGAGTTTTGGAAACAGCCAAAAGTCACAGGGGGCTATGTCGGGACTGTACGGAGGTTGTCGAAGCAATGCGATACTGTGTTTACTCAGAAACTGCTGCACAAGATTCGATGAATGCGCTGGCGCGTTATCGTGGTGAAGAAGCCAGTCACCGCACAGACGTGAGTCATTCCTAAAATCTTGTTCAAAATTTCTGAAACAGTAGTTTTTGGTATTCCAAGATCATTTGCGAGTTCATGAACAGTTAATCGACGATCACCTTTAATCGCAAGTCGCACCCGCTTAATATTATCCAATGTTTTTGTCGTCGAAGGTCGGCCAGAACGAGAATCACTATCAACAGAAGTGCGGCCTCCTTTGAAACGATTATACCACTCTTTTATTCGTGTTTTTCTCATACACTCATTCCCAAAGGCCTTCTGCATCATCTGAATACTTTCCGACCTCTTTTTTCCGAGTTGAAAACAAAATTTGATGCAAATTCGTTGATCTTTTTTTCAGTCATTTTTCACAGTCACAAAATCCGCCGAACTCAAAAATAGATTTGTAAACAAAGGCACGCTACGCATGAACTATAGGTCCGGCAGATGTCAGTAAGCAACCGATAGGTTCGTGAGGCTTTACTGTTGACGTTCATGCCCCGCAGAGGTCGCTCGTACTCTATGGCGCGGAGATATAAGGGTAGGCCCGATACTTTCCGGACAGACCTACTATGTGTGTTAGTTCATGGTGTGAGAAAAAAAAAATTAAATTTTAATTGTTACAGAATTTTGTACGTGAAATTTAGCTTTTGTCTAAAGCTGGGGAAATTATCTATAAATATTTGCTTAATTTAAGCCATCAAACATTAAAAAATCTTAACAGGTTCCTGAAATATTTATTTATTTGTGAGAGCGTACAGAGTTCAAGCGACGTCTCTCGATCCCTAGGTTTGACGGTCTCGACCGATGCTTCCTTTAGTGAACCAGGTTGGTAGATATAATTATAAATAATCTGATTTATTAAATGAACAATAAAAAAGAATGAAGTCGGTATTACATAAAAACACATATTCCTTTATATTTTGATTCGGTAAGTATTTATGTTTAATACGCTATTTCATTGAGGCAGCATCTGGCACTGTTGAAAGAGACGAATATGAAACCCGAGCTGAGCCCATAGTGGTGGTTGTGTTCGAGCGAGATGCCGATTTGAGCTTTCCTATAGTTACTAGGCCTGCATATTAGATCGTATAATCTATTTTTCTCCGTGTATACATTCGTATATCATGTACCTGGAACTTATATACATATAATCCATGATTAATATCATTGCTTGTATTAAGTAATACATACATAATAATTACTTCTAAGGAACGGATCTAGAAATCAGTTTATCTCTTCTGGAAAATAAAATATACAATGGAAATCCTACTGGAAATGGGGAAAATAAATACTTTGCGTGCATTTGAATTACTGGATCATATCCTGGTGAATACGAAAATGGAGACTGGGTTCTAACCCAAAAAAAAGTTGACTGTTATTACATAATTTATACTGTGTTGTAAATATCGATGATAAATTAATATTATATTGTGTAACAAGTGCGAGAATTTGATCAGAATATATCAATAAACCAAACGAAAAATATCATTATCGCTCATATATGATAAGAACTAAGATAAGAAAACTTCTTGAGAAATAATTTACAATAACTTCACTCCTAATAGTCTTAATAGTTACAAAAATGATAATAAAAATTAGGATTATTATTTTGTTTTTAGTCTGTGCTGTTATGATCACCGCTGATTCTGAGGGTAAGCACATTGTTAGAAAATATCAGAATTTTCATAACCATGTAACTGCATAATACTTTGGTCACATTTTTCTGAACATTCTTTATAGTTTTATAATTTCAAAGATATAATTTAGGGTCTATTATATTCTAATAATTTTAAATTTACTCCAAAGGTAAAAAAATTTTACACGGAGAAAAATGATTGGTCAAAGTTGAAGATTTCGAATTTAGAGAGTCAGTCAGATGCTTTCGGTATTAAGACGGTTCTCCTGTAATTTGTTGACATTATCAGAAAGACTCATTTTATGTTCAGCTTCAACGTATCATTATCTTACAGTAAAATATAAAATTTTTGATCTAGAATAATGAATTGGAGATTTTTGATATTTATTATAAACAATTCTATGTATAAAGTTTAAAATTGTTGAATTCTGTATCGATTCTAATACGAGATTGAGTAATGGCAGCCAGTATTATGCCAAATATTGATCGCCCAACTACAAGAATCTTTTGACAATACTGGGCCAATGTTTGAGCGTATTTAATTTCATACGAGTGGCGTTGAAGCTTAAATATATCGAAAATTAAAATTCTAAATATTCAATATATTAAACCTGTTAATCCTTTTTTCTCCGCGATCACGTTTCAATTTATCAAAAGTGACAAGGACCTCAATCAGAAAGCTTTAGATTATTTCCATTTCCACATATCCCGTGTAATAAAAATATGTTATTACCGTATACGTTGACAAAAAATTTAAACGAATCGTTTTAATAAAATGAACATTTAAAAAAAATAATTTACTTTGTTGCTTATTTCGACCGCTTTAAATGGGGCCCCTATTTTCTTTAAAAAAATAATTTTGAAGATGAGTGACGGTTGCTGGACACTTACTGACTTAAATAATAATAACACGGAAAAATATGACGCTAATTTGAAATCGTTTAAACATCAATGGTGTTTTGAAAGGTATTGTCATATCAACACAATGACATAAGAGATAAATCTGTGAACACTCCTTGGTTTCCAGCTTCATCTCTTGAAAAAATTGAGGATTATTAACCGTCACACCTATTATACTGAAGTTGGACTCCATACATATAATCAACTCGTATAATAATATATAAGAGCATAGATTCTGTCACGCAAAAATAATCATTACTTTCAAGGTTCGCACAAAAAAGTTAATTCATCTCATTTGGAAAGTAAAATATTTAATGGAGAATCTCCACAGGAAGAATACAAATATATAGCGTCCTTACAACTGAATGATTCTCACATTTGCGGCTCAAGTATGATTCAAAAGGGTTTTCTTTTAACTTCAAGTCAATGTGCATGGTGCATTGGACATGGTATAGAACGCGAAATGAGAAGGGCTACTGCTGTAATTGGAAATACTAAGTTGAAAAACGGACAAAGAGTTAATATTTTGAAAATTGCATATTTCATCAATGGGCATTCGAATCATACAATATGGTCGAAAAATGATCAAGATGTTGGACTCGTTATGGTAAGTAGATTAGAACTTTTTAATTCTATTATTTTATTGATCTCTTAATACATTATCATCACATGAGAAGGTATTGGTTTACTATGAAAAATCACTTTCGGAATTTTTATCAAATCTTTACGTTTTGAGACACCCTGAGTCAGAATAAACGGTTTTTACAAAAGTGTTTGTCTGCATATCTGTGGGTCATATACTCGATAACTGTCGATAGAATTATCGGATTGAATTGAGCTTTAGCATACTCAATTGGAGCTGAAAAAGTAAAAGCTAGTTCGTTAATCAGCCACATCCGACCAAAATTGTTAAAATGGTAGCATTTTTGTGTCTTTAAAAACAACTTTATGAAAAAATAAAAAATTCCAATACTGTTTTCTGATAGTCCGCATAAATCTCTACTAATTATCCTAATAAAATTTTTCGATTGAACTCGAGTTAGGAAAGTTACAGTATGTTAAAACTTGAGAAAAGTCAATAACTATATTCTACTTTTAAGTTAAATTTTACGAAATACGAAAAAAAAGTTATGATACAAAATTGTTTACTACATAAAGATCTACAAATTTGAGCCGCAAGATTTTTTCATAAGATATATACATTTTTTTAATTTAAAAAAATACTATACTGAATATCCAAAATTCAATTTTTTAACAATAATATGTAAAATTTCCTTTTTTAGATATTGAGAGGAAAAATAATTTTTTTTAATCATGTAAATTATTATAAAGTTACAGAAATGTATACAGAAAATAGAGCGCGAGTGTCATGATGAGAATGTGTTTCTTAAGGCTTCTAGAGCCTTAAGTATATTTAATTTCCTTTTCCATTTGAAAACAAAAATAAATTAAGTAACTTTGAGAAAAAATGTTTGAACTGATCGAATCACCTGTAAGAATGTCAAGAAATATCAAAGATACAACACTTCTTTGTGTTTGATTTTTGTTTTGCTTGATACTATTACATGTACTCTTACGAATTAGGAAAAAATTTGCGCAATATCTAAACAAAATCTGTTTGCTGTGGTTTAAGTTCGTGTATGATTGACCATACATGATATAAGTTTAGAAAAAATATATATATGTGTATGTGAATAACTTGATTCAGTTTTCACGAGTTCATGTCCAGAATGGATTGGCAGATGGTAGAGAAAATGAAAACGGATTTGGTTTGGATTCTTTTTCGAAAAGATGCATAATTTCCAATTGAATTGGGAAAAATGCTGTTTTTTATTGTTAGAAACGCGGAAATTAATTCTGTTTGAAAACAACAAGAAAATTTATTTCATCTTCATTCATTGTTCTAGCTTTCAAATACTATTGATTATACGCGTGTACAAATTATAGATTTGTTCACCTTACCAATTAATATACGCAGAAATGGACCCAAGGCTATCACATGTGGGTGGGGTTCTGTCACAACAGATAAGGAAGGTGATAACCTGCAAATTTCAAAACATTCAGACAATCTACACTGTTTGCCTTTAATCCTTTATAGTGATGTAATGTGCAGGATGTCAATCAATCACGGAGATTATAAAGTGAGAATGATATGTGGACAAGCAGCAAAATTTATACAAAAAACAACTTGGGTAAATGAGAACTATATTTGATGTATTCATATACAGTCAAGACTCGTTTATTGCTAGGCACGAGACTCGTTATTGCAAAGCCCGAGCATTCCCCTAACCCCCACCTTTGCCGTATATGCAACACTGTGGTTGGGGCGACAACCAATCCACTGCTTGCTCTGAAAACCAACCTTATCGATAGTTGCGGTGGTGGGAGTTCTTCTCGTCTTACAATAAACGAGTCTCGCTCATTTCGGAGCCTTGCAATAAACGGGTCTTGACTGTATTCAGTTCTCTAACAATTATATATTAGATTCAATTTCTCATACTCACAAAAAATAAGAGTTTAAAATGAATTGAAACAACTCCAAAATTAACCAGACGTAAGTATAGTAATGAATGAAATAAACTGGTTCATCTTGGGTTCATCTCTGAATTTCATTCTAAACTAATATACAGGGTAGGCCATCTAACACTTGTAATTTGAATCGGCTATAAAAAAAAACTTATGGATATTTTTTCAAAATTATGGTTTTATTGAAAAGATTGAACCTTTCCATTTAAGAATGAAACACAACATCATTCAAATGACTGCCAGGTCTGGCCTTACAGTACACCATTCGATTAACCCAATTTTTCCGTACATTTTCGATTGTTTGGGCTTGAGACCCATGAATAGCAACTTCGATTTCGAATTTCAAGGCCTCAATCGTTTCCGGATGGTAGCGTAACACTTACTCTAAACGGCTCCCCCACAAAAAATAGTCCAACGGGGTCAAATCACAGCTCCAAGGCGGCCAATTGACATCAGAATTTCGGCTGATTATTCGATTTTCGAAATGGGTGCGCAAAAGATCGATTGCTACGTTGACTGTATTGCAAATGGCCCCGTCCTGTTGAATTCGTTGAGCAGTCACTTGAATGATGTTGTGTTTCATTTTTGAATGCAAAGGTTTAATCTTTCTAATAAAACCATACTTTTGAAAAAATATCCATAAGTTTTATTTATAGCCAATTCAAATTCCAAATGTTAGATGGCATACCCTGTATGTTTCAATGTATATTTTACATATTTTTAACAATTACATAGGGAGATGTTGGCAGTCCTCTGATTAAACCCATTAAAGTGAATGGCACGGCTAAAAATTATGTTGTTGGAATCACACTTCCAAGTTACGAAAAAAATCGAAGTATATATCACCGTTTTCTTAGAATCAAATATGTACTTAATGATGTCGAGAAAATAATAAAACGGTTACAACTTTAACCAGCAGAAAATGCAGGTTATGTCACGCATAGAAACTCAAAGAATGAGGTCCGTAAGCGTCAAGATTTTCAGTAACATGATTCAAAGTGGAAATAGTGAAATAGCATTCTTCACCTTGTGCGTATATCCGAGAAAAAATAGTCATTTTATATCAGCATAATGCTATTTGAACACAAAGCTCTAAACCAAGCCCTGAAAAAAATTCTAAGGTGTAGGTTTAGGCAACCTTCAAGAATTAAGGGAATTCCAAATTTCTGTTTATAAACGTCGAATTAATTTACATCCTATGTTTACGAATTTGTCTTGCTTGAGAACTTTTATCATATCTTTTTAGGATAAGGAACTTTATAACTTTCGGAAAAGCCAATGACACGTCATGCACAAGATAAACTTTATAGTTTCAATCTTACCTAATTAAATTTCTCTAATTAATATACTATTTATATTTTCTTTGGAAACTATGGGAATGAACGTCAGATAATGCCAATAACTATGAGAACGGAATATTAGGAACCTCCATAGGTTAACAACCTATGTAGACTTAAAGCGGACTTTCACTTTATTATATTCGCGAATTATTTATGTAATTAATTTGATATTTAAATAAATTCGTATATTAAACTCGCATATAATTTACATTGAGTACCTGCATCCCGAGATTTCAAGAATGAATGACACATAAATGCTGATCTAGAAGTATGTGACTCACATATTTTGTATTTCTTTTAAAAAGTCATTGGTATCTACTAAAAATATAATGATTAGTTTTTTTTTCTTTTTGGTGAGGAAGAAAAATGGCGAAATCTTTTTCACAGGCGTTGTACAGGACTCTCCTAGGACGGGTCTAGGCATATCTGTTAAAACCAAAAAACCCCTTTCTCGATCCGCTAGGCAAGGTAGGTTAATCAGGTGAGCTCCTTACGGAGCTGAAAGGTCTCCTTCCTTTCCTCCGCCAATAAGTCTATTGGCGCCTCTCAGTGCCAAGAACAGCTTCTTTTGGATAGCATGGTTTTTAAGGGCACTTGTCCAGACCGGAGCTGCATAAAGCAGCTTCGAATTTACCACGCTTGCCACCAGCCTTCTCTTAGCTTCCCTGTGTGCAGCAATGCTGGGCATGAGCCGAGTCAGGGCCGCTCCACACTGGATGGCTTTGGCAGTCGCGATCTGCAGGTTTTTGCCGAAGCTAAGCCTACGATCCAACTGCACACGTAGGTACTTAATGCTTTTTTTCCACTCAATCTCATGTTCACCGAGAGCGATCTTCGGGTATTGGAAGGATCTCCTGTCCATGACCAGCAAAGCCTCAGTCTTTTCAAGGGCCATTTTCAGGCATCTGCTATCCAACCAACGCTTTTGCCCGCCACAAACTTTCATTGATCCTCGGCTACAGGATTCTGACGTCGTCAGCGGCGCACACGACAATTGCGTCGTCCGCGAAACCGATGATGCTCGTTCCAACAGGTAGGTCCATGCGCAGGAAATCATCATACATGACGTTCCAAACGAGTGGACCCAACAGCGACCCTGGAGGAGCACCACATGGCATCTCTTCTTTGAGAGACCATTTGTCGCCCTCGTATATCACCCACCTGTCGCTTAGATAGTCATCTATCATTCGCAACAGGTAGTCTGGAACCTTTTTCCGCACCATCGCCTCGATGCAGATGTTCTAGCTCGCGGTATTGAACGCATTGCGTATGTCAATGCTGATCAACGCGCAGAATCCCTTACGATTACCAGTTCCTCTCTTTGCTTCAGTGGTGATGTCCACCACTGCCTGAATGGCGTCAACTATGGACTTGCCTTTCCAAAAGCCGAAATGGTTTTCCGAGAGACCGTTTTCACCGGCCATGTGGCCCTGTAGTCTTTGTAGAATCATTTACTCCAGAAACTTCCCCATTGCATTCAAGAGACAGATAGGTCTATAGGATAAGGCATCTTCCAGAGGAGAAGCTCCTAAGAAGCCTCCTAAGAAGAAGCAACCTTTGCCTCTTCCATTCGTCGAAGAACTTTCCCTTCCAAAGACAGAAGTTAAAAGATTCTAAAAGGATCTGCGGGTATACCACGATCACTTTTTTCAGGATCTCATCTGGCACCCCATCGATCGCCAGTGCCGTATTGGCTTTAAGCCTCCCACCCGCTCTCTTTAGTTCTTCGAGAGTGAAAAGCTCTTCGCAACGGAACATGCAGGAACTTCGGTCCTGTCTCAGGAATAACTCTACATGTGGAAACAAACTTTGCACGATGTACTTGACTTGATCGGGATTATCCAGGCCGGAGGTCTTTCTTCTCGTCAACAATCTCTTGGTAACAATTTTGAAGGCAAGACCCCATGAGTCCTTCTCGATCTCACCGATCAAGTCTTTCCAGCACTGAAATCGGATTTTCTTAATAATGAGTCTCTCTGAGTCAGCCTCAGAGCTGATTTTGATATTTTCCATGCGTCGTGCAGCAGAGAATCACCCTTTGAGCGGGTGAATCTCTGTCGCGCTGCGAGGCATTCCCGACGCAGGACAGACAACTGGTCGTTCCACGAGTACATCACTCAATAAAAACTTTAAGCATAGGGAACCACATAACAATCCAAACGGGAGTTTTCATATATATGATCTGGGCCCAAATCACAATAAAATATAGCCCTCTATATGGTTCCCAATGTAGATTCCCACATAGTTTTGACTTTGATTGAAAAACAGAGAAGTCCATTTTCTCGGCAAAAGTTGGTTGCTCACAACAGCGTTGGTTTGCCATTGCCTTCCATTGATCGCTTTGATGTAACTAGCGGAGCACAGCTCAAAATAATGGCTGTAAGTAAGTTGAGAAGGGTGAGGAAATCTATGACAGTCAGAGGGATGCAATAGAGTGTTTGAGATGTCTGACTTGTAGTCAGAAATATTTACTACTTTGCTGTTGAACATTTTTTCATAGGAGTTATATCTTTTGTTTGTTAAAGAAAAATATTATTAAAAATAAAAAAGTCTCTTTCTAAGAAAAACTCTATGCGGACTACGAAAAAAACGTTGAGGACAAAATTGTTTATCTCAAGAAGATATGCAAATTTTTCTTCTATAAAAATCAAAATTATTTTATATATTTTTATTGCTAATTGTCCAAGATATATTACACTACAAATTTTTAATTTAAAATTTTGAATAATTTCGATATTTAGAGAAGAAAAAATACTGATCTACATTTGTAATCCTGATCCATATTTGGTTCCTTTACCTTATGAAAGCAAGAAAACGTTTAAAAATTTGTAAAATAATTTTTTCCGTCATTTTGAAATAATTTTCGTGTGAAGAAAAATAATAATTTTTCTTCTTTAATAACATAAGAAACAAAGTACAACTTTGCTTTCACCGTTTTTCGATAGCTGCAGCGTTAAGTTCATTACTTGCTGAAGACTCGTGTCAAATGCAAAAAGAATTGGCAGAATCATTGGGAGTGACACAACATGCCATTTCGAAACGCCTCAAAGCCATGGGAATGATTCAGAAGCAAAGAAATTGAGTTCCGTACAAGTTAAAGCCAAGAGATCTTGAATGGCGTTTCTTTGCTTGTGAACAGCTATTTCAAAGACAAAAGCGGAAGGGGTTTTCACATCCCATTGTGACCGGCGACGAAAAATCTACAGATTTTAACAGAAAAATAAAAATGTTGTATATTTTTTATGAATAGATATGTATAATATATTGTAAAATTTGGATCATATTCTTTAAGCTTTCATTACAAAATCAATACCACCGACGCATGTCCATAAAATTCGGATTATGTTTGAAATTTTTAAACTGCAATCTCTTATAGTTCCTTCTATAAATAAAACTATTATATTTGAGATTGTTTAATTTCTAAATATTTTTCTTATGTTGTTGAAGAAGGAAAATTATTATTTTTCTTTATACGAAAATTATTTGAAAATGAGAAAAAAAATTATCTCGAGGATTTTTAATTCATTTTTACATATAAAAAGTCAAAAACATCTGCCCGCTTAGAGGCACATTCTCATCCTGCGCTTCGCGCGCAGTCCGAAAATTCGAGCGCGCCTAAAGCGCGATTCGATCGTTGCGCTTCGCGCTCGGTCTCATATTTTTCACATACATTCAAGTTTAGTCCTTGTAATTTGATACTGAAACTCAAGTCAATTTTATTACATTGTAAATGTGAATTAAATTTTTTCAAAAATACTAAATTTGTTTATGATTTCAAATGAAAAAGGAAATTTAATTTACTCAAAGTTTAATCGGCCTTAAAGAATACATTTTCATCATGACACTGGCGCATCGCGCTCAATTTTTTACTTTGTAACGTCCTAGTTACTCACCTTTTACTATTATAATTAATTTTCCCCGTTTTTTGTTCGCTTAAGAAATCGGAAGGATTTATCAATCGAAACAAGGCCAACAGCAAATAAAGATTCAACAAATTCTACAATTATTAACCTTTTATTGTGATTTCTCTAAATTTTACACTACAGGGAATATTAAAGAGAGAGATAATGAAAGATATGACTATTTCGAAATTTCCTTCTTGGGAAGTTGATTTAGTTGACTTACTTTTTGGAAATCCTATGATTGTTGTAACGATCCAATTTGGAGAACTGTCCTTTAATATTTCAGTCGGAGGCTGCTGACAATTAATTCTGGACCCAATGATTTTCGGAGGTTGCTACTTGGGACCCACTTGAAATCCTTGTAGGAAACTTAACCACTGATAATCCAACACTGAATGAACGTACCTATAACAGTCACTTGTAGGAACTTGACTTATAAATTTGAGTTACTTCTATAGTGTTCAGGAGGGTAAACATTCGCGGTGACGCACTTGAAGAAGACTGACGAAAAACTGACGAAGAACTGAACGAAGAACTCAAGGAGTACTGAAGAAGTACTGAAGATTTGCGGATTCGCAGTCGCTTTTATGGGCAATTTTTCGATCGATAGTGGTCCTAGTCGCCATTTTCAATCGATACTGGTTTTGATCCAGATATTTTTACCAATCTCTGGTTGATACTTTCCCGACCTCGGCACGTGGCTGATTTGCTTGGCTTTTCGTATATTGAAGAAGAAAAAAGGGGAAGAATATGTTCGAATAGCTTTTCTCCTCTGGTTTCCCCGACGTTCCTTCTTTTCAGATTAACTAGCTTTTTAATTTCTCTGTTTTGCTGCCCCTTTCGATATTCTTGTTTATTTAGCGCGTTCCGATGGGGTTCCCTCGTTCACACTTTTGTAAGGGTTTCGACGTTTCATTCAGAAGCGTTGTCTATTTATAAACTTACTATTTCTCTCTCCCTATTAAATTTTACTACCGTACATTTTATTTCGTATAATTAATACCTTCCAAAACATGTCGTTTATGCATGTTTTATTTCGAATGATATTATAAATAAATAAATGTTAATGGTTACAGGACGTGACACTTTATATCCCGCTTCGCGTTTTGAATTATGTGGACCTCGCTCTTTGCACTCGGTGTTCTGTGTCCTTACCATACAAATTACTAAATTCATCCCCAACATTTTTTAGTATCCCGCGTAGAATTTTGCTTAAAAAGAGGTTAGTTTTATTTTTAAAAATATTTTTCATTAATAAACAAAAGATATAAATCCTATGAAAAAATTTTCAACAGCAAAGTTGTAGATCTTTTCTAAATAAACAATTTTGTTTTTCAATATTCTTTCCATATCTCGTATATTTTAACGGGAAAATTGAATTTTTGATTTACATAAACAAGTTTCTGATGAATGAAATAGTATATTATGCACCTAGGGAGAAAAAAGTTTGTATTGCGAGTGTCACACAAGTAAAATAAATATTTCTCCGGTGTTACATACGATTTTTTTCAACTTGGGGGTCAAAAAATGGATTTGCTTTCGTAAAAACTGTTTTTTGTGACTCAGGAGTCTCCAAACGTAAAGATTTGATGAAAATTCCGAAAGTGATTCCTCACATAAAACCAATACTTTCTCATATGATGAGAATGCAATACAATTTTAATGACTGAAAAATCGATATTTCTTTTGAATACAAAAGATGATATTTTTTTCGGTTTCAAATCCAAGCGAGTTTAGTGCATGCGCCTTGCAGGAGTTATTCATTGGTATCACTGATGGGCATTACTTTACATTGGCATTTGACTCTGCGAATAGAACAAAACTTTCTGGCTTTGATTATCTGGCTTGCATGAATAATATTGATATGATCTGCAGCATAAATAATTTCCTTGATTAATTAGCTGCAATGATTCAATGACTTTGCATTCTTCGACTGGACCACCGATCACTCTTGCTTTGATAAGCTGCAGTTATCAAACCATCCTGCTTCTATTACTTGGACAATTGGTCCTTTTTGAATCAAGTGCAATTTTTTTTTCATAAAACGCATCTTTGAGTGCTCCATATCCATATCTTAAGTTTTCTAGAATAGATCATTTGTGAAACCCTGTTTTTTCTCAAAATGTGCAAAAATCACATTTACGTTGATTGTTGATGATCAAAAAAATCCTTTTTTGGAATCAGGGGATCATGAAATGTAGACATCCGTTGAAAAAATTTGGATGTTATATTTAACACAAATATAATACTTTTTTATATCTAATAAGAACGTGAAAATTAAGGTAACCTTGTGATGATTCATTTTTTGAAACTAACAAATTTTTGTCCGCAGCATATTTTTGATAAATGCATGTTAACCGGGTTACCTAGACGTGTTCCATATTTTTTATAAACCCTGTATATATATTTTGCTTAATCAGCCGAAGCCTGGTTGCACAAATGCTAACACAACTTTTTGTTAGATCACAAAATAGTTTTCTCAGCGGGCATTCCTTAAATTTTGAATAGAAAGTACATTTACCAATTGGCGAGGGATGTGAAACTGATCCTGGCGAAAGTGGATTCGGAGTAGCAGAACTGAGAGTGGAATATAGTTGAGAAAATGGGAGGACGTTAGTGGGATATTTATCGTAACGAGGACTTATGGCGACAGAGTTAGGAATTAGGGTATCGCACTAGGCCCGGCCCCTTGGAAGGATTTCCATGGCGCTTTTGTGATACACAGGCAGGTAGCTTGCATGTACAGATACCCCTTGCCCTAGGTGTCCTGGCGGTCGTGTATGGGCCCACGTGATACCGCAATAATCCACGAGGATTATCCTTCTTGTTCGCTGCGCACTCGAGAGAGGCTATCTGACTGCCAAACTGGCCGAACATACCTATCGTGGAATCTCCACGCCAGCCGTTTTCGCGACAGACACATACATGTACATAGAGGATCACATGGACGTACACATGTGATTCGCAGACGCGCGATGAGAACTCGAATATACCAACCGTAATCGGATGCAACCAAACTCCGTCGAATATTCATGTGAGATTGCCGATAATCGATAGGATTACCATTTTCGCTGACAGTTCTCCTGGACGCTGAAAAGAGATTGTGATGTTTTTTGGTTCCATTGAGTTAATTTAATGTGGTTTCATTCCAGAGAACAAGAATTGACTGAGAATTCTCCTGCTTCGTTCAATTATGCTAAACATTCAAGATTTTTGCTTTTCTAAAGACTTGGACGTTCAATGAATTTTTTAAAAACAAAAATTGAGCCTATTTACACCACAGCAGTTTTTGCTACTGTTATAGGAACTGCTATGCTTGGCACCCAATGAAAAGTGTTTTATTTTATAACCAAGGCTTCTGATTGGTTGCAAAGCGTATAACAGTTTATGCGACTGCAGTGAAAATTCCCGTGGTGTAAATAAACTCATTGTCATTGAATTAATATTTATTGGGAAAAATACAGTAATTCAGTAACTCATAATCAGTAAATACCCTGCCGGATGTGAAAATATAGGAAATAATAGAGTGAAAAACATAAACAGAATGGAGAAAGAATTCAAATGGATAAAAGAGAAAGGTATCTTGGGATGAAAAAAATGTATTGATAGGATAGAAATGAGACACAAAATAATAATTTGTAAATGTGTTAACGTTGTACATGCTCATTTCTGACATTGGAGTATAAATTGAGAACAGTTCAGAGAACACGACAATATTTCGTCCTGAAATGAAAGTCCACCAAAGTCGACTGTTGCGTGCCAGCAAGTGCCATGTTTTACAGATTTACATTCACCTGGAATGTCTCACGTACATTGAGGATAAAGATAAATATTTGTACTCGATTAAATATGCATGTTACGTGCTAAACTGTGTTTATTGTGAAATTAGAGGCCTAGCAAACCTTTCAAATATAGGGGGTGATTTCGTTAAAAATGCCGACTCGTATGAAAAATTTGCCAATTATATAATTTTGTTTAGTAGGGGAGAAGCGGCGAAATTGGCGCGTCGTCTAAATTGGCGCACCCTATTTTTCAGAAAATGATAACATAACAAAAAATAAAAATAGTTCTATCGTGTGCATTCTTGTATGATATGTATTTGATAGAAAACATTATAAAAATCTAATTGCTTAATACAGTTTTATTGCGATTAATCGTTTTTTGGCATAATGGTTATGTTCGAAGCCATTGAGTTAAATCGTTAAATAATAGTAATTCAAGGTGAATTAGATTAATGCAACGATTTTATAATCTTTGATATTTAATCTTACGATTAGGATAGAATATTTGTATGAAAAAATAAGAATTTTACGTAAAAAGTATTTAATTAATGAACGATACACTTGCGGCAAAATTGGCGCATATGAGATTCAAATCAGAGGCGAAGTTGGCACACGTGTTGTGTTTCTGGAAACCGGTGACTGAAGTCAAGTGTTCGGATGTTTATGATTGAAAATATAAAGAAGATAGTAAGTACACAATTATTAATATATTGATATATACATTTGAATGTTGCTGGACTTTTCTGCTAATCTTTTTCTTAAAATTTTTTGTGACATGGGAGGTAATGTGGTTCGCAAAACTGATGTAACGACTTTGTAAGGTTATATTCATTTGAACAATCAGTGGTTAAATTTTTTTTTAAGTTTGAGGTATCAAGGCATTTTAAAAGCAATTTTTAATAATTAATTTGCAGTCTGACAGTGTTTTGAAAGTTTTCTTGATTTTAAGATGTGAAAGCAATGTAATATTTCACAATATTTCTTTTTTTCGAGCTCAGATTTACGATGAAATTTTTTTTTGAAAACTGATTTTCGACTCATATCAATAAACTTTTGAATCATCTCATGTACACTTTCGTGACTAACGCTTGAACCTTTTGAGAATGTCGATTAATAGGCTAAGTACGTTAAATTCAAAAACAAATATGTAAAGCTTATGTATATTTATTGAACATTTTCAGGCGACAATTTGGATTACTTTATAAATCT
This sequence comes from Diplolepis rosae, assembly GCA_030998225.1. NCBI lineage: Eukaryota > Metazoa > Arthropoda > Insecta > Hymenoptera > Diplolepididae > Diplolepis > Diplolepis rosae. The sequence goes on from JAPYXD010000680.1 coordinate 9,707,256, forward strand.
TTCTAAATCATTCTCGCATCAGTTAGTCAAAAATGCTGTTTATTTGCAAAATCGGCAAACAATTTTTCATCATAATTTGGTTAACAACTTCGGCAGTTTTGAAATATTACACCTTAAAACCAATCAAATAATATAAAAACAATTTACTTTTGTATATCCCGACTTACGATTTTACAGAAAATTCCAGAAATTTTTTGGAAAAATTATGTATGAGGTTCTTCTTCTCATCATCACATAAATTTCTTTGGAATATTTAAATATATAAACGAAAATTCCGAAAATGTTGACTCCCAGAAAGTTGGAAGTGGTGGTGGTGGGGGGGGGGGGCACACCCCATACCCCCCTCTCGTTAAGCCCATGCCTGAAGTACATCAATGTCTGGAAAGTCGATTAAGTTTTAGCTTATGATGACTTAAATAGATGGTTTAATTATCTTGCTTCATTCAGATTATCTTATTTAATCAAAAAAGTACAAAGGTAAATTTACGAAATAGCTGGAATCCGGATCCATCATCTTAAACAACTTATCATCGACATTTATCAATCCTGCAAGTTCATTTTACAAGCATCAATTTCTGCAAGTAATTAAAAATTAATTATTCAAATGTCCAATGTGCTGTTTCAGGTGCAAATTACAGTTTTGAGTATCTTTACTGTGAAACTTTGTTGAAGCGACAGAATGATCGCATAAAATACAGACTTTTATGGAGTTGATATCTGATGTTGGTTAAATTTATAGAAATTCCTGTATTTATTGCAGGGCCAAGATACAGAATACGTTCAAGAAGATCTTCATATTTTCTACAAAGAAAGATGCAAAGAAACATCCACTGTAAAATTCTTATATTTGAAATATATGCAAAAATTGCATTTACTAATTATAGATTACAAACCTTAATTCGTTCCTTCTTAATGTGAAATCTCATCCTTATACATAAATTCAATCTGATTGAATTATTTTTTTTTAAATATTACAAATCAAAAAACCATTTAAAATTTTAGATTTTTTCTCTGGCATTAAAATTGTATTATCCGCGTCGTTGCGTCATGTATCGAAATTGAAGATCAGAATTTGGAAAAATAAAAAATATCTTTAGATAGCTGTTAAAAAATAAACTTGAGCCTTCATCTATGTTTTTTTCTAACGTTTCACATTTTCAAATAAATAAATAAGTAAAAACTGCGTTATTTTTTTCACTGAAAATGCCATTTTTTTCACATTTAACTCGCCTTAAATAATTTTTTTTAACGTATTGACAAGTTTCTTATCGATTTTTATCAATTTATTTATTGATATATTAATTTATAATCCATGTTTTTTTAATACGAACGAAAAACAATGTTTTTCGTGTTTCGCATTAACAACATGATCGAAGAAGTTGAAGCTACAATAAACCTCCCGTGGAAGAGTATACCGCTAGTGTATTCGCAAACTTTATGAAAAATCTTAACTTGAATCGATTTCTACTTTTAACAATACGAGTTTATTACGAGCGCGCGACCCGTCGCAACAGGATTATTTAGGATATGCGGATGCTCTGACGAGCGCGAGCAAGAGGAACAAGCAAACAATGGGATATCCTGTTGCGACGCATCGCGCGCTCGTAATAAACTCGTTGTATTGTTAAAGATAAAAATCGATTCTAGTTAAGATTTTCCATAGAGTTTACTAATACAATACATTAGCGGTCAAATTTTCCACAGGAAATTTATTGTAGCTTCAACATCCTCAATCACTTTTTTAATGATGTGAAACACAAAAAACATGGTTTTTTGTTCGTATTAAAAGAAGATGGATTATCAATTGATTTTTTTTCGAAGATTGTCGTCTCCGTTCAAGTATCACGAATAAAAATCGATGAGAAACTCGTCAATACGTTGTAAAACAATTTATTTAAGGTGAGTTGAATGTGAAGGAAAGTGGTTTCTTCAATAAAAAAATAACGCAATTTTTATTTATTTGAGAATGTGAAACGTTTAAAAAAACCGTAGGTAGATACTCAATTCATTTTTAACAGTCATCTAACGATATTTTTTATTTTTCCAAATTCTGACTTTCAATTTTAATACATGACGTCACAACACGGACAATACATTTTCCGTTTTCGAGCGCCTGTCGCCTTCTTATTAATAACTCCTCAATTAACATATCATAATAGTAAATCTTAATTTCAATTATCATTTGATAGTAATTAACAAATCCTGGCGCCTAAAAAAAAATAATTTTCATGATAAATTTGAATTTAAAAATGAAAATCTACTTAGATGGAAATAAATCGGGATAGAATGAGAATGGGCAAGAAGAGAAGAATATCCATACGACAGTTGGATGGAGCTTAACGCGCTCGTCTGATATATTTAAATTGCAGGATCAACAACCCGCGAGCTGGTCGCGTAGTGCATGGCGCATTTATTTATTGTGGACGGAACTTGAGAGCATCGAATGCGAGATGCGATTCTGGCGCGTGCTCCTCGAAAATATAGCGAACTGCGATTGTTCGCCCGTTCCTGGATTCCGAACCACGAGTAACTTTGGCGCGGGAACTGCATCGAAATCAGTTCCGCGGAACATAGAACGCGGATAGTCGCCCGAACGACGAGGGAAGGCGAGAAGTAGGGACGAGAGCGGAAGTGACGCCGGCGCCTCGACGGAGCCAGTGTGGGCGCCGGTGCGCTCCGTTGCTTCGTATCGCGTCCTCTTCTTCTGCCAGCACTGTATCTTCGTTATGTCCTACCATTGACTATTCCTTTCCTTATAGTCACTAATGTTTCTCTTCAAACAACCTCATTACAAAGTTAAAAAAAAAATTAACTTTGAATCCCCAAGTTCAGTAGTCGATAACAAGTGACAATAACAAAAGTGTTAAACCGATTTATTGATGACACTTAATAATATGTTTTTTGTGGATGAAAATTTGAAAATAGAAAATTTGTAGATTTTATTCAAGTAAACAATTTTAAATTCTGATGTTCATTTCATATCTCGCATATTTTGGCTTTAAAATGGAATTTTGATTTCCATTAGTATTTTTTTTTTCATTGAAACGATAAATATACGTCTTCTAAAAAAGGGTTTGAATTAAAATTTGTATATCTTTTTCGATTTTACAATTTAGCATCATAACGTTTTTTCATATCTTGCATAGTTTGACTGGAAAATAGAATTGGATAGAAATATTATTCTGACGAATCAGGTTTGTTATAAATGCAATTTTGCTACAATAATTTCAAGCCTCCTTAATTTATGTACAAAAAATAAACTTTTCAAGTAATTTATTGTTATTATATGTTATTTTGTTATAATTATACCCATAGCTTATTTACTTATTATATGGATAGAAGAAATTTTGGGTTTCCGTGTATTTAATTGCTTGCATTAATGTTTATTTATTTATTAATGTTATTATTCGATATATTTTTTTATTTTGAAACTACCTACATTCATACATTCATATATATATATATATATATATATATATCTATTTGTCATAACAAATTTTCAGACTAATTTTTTTCTTGAAATAATGTTATTTCAGACTATAATCGCGCAAGAATTACTTAAAAAGGTTAAAAATTCATTTAAATATCATTTTTTGGCGGAAAATTTCGCGTCAAATTGTTTATGAATAAAAAAAACTCATCAAAAAATGTGTATGTACTTCTCTAGATAATTTAATTCCAAATTGACTGTAATATTTTAAAGTAAATCGATAAAATAATGACCGAGTCATACTTCCGGACAATTGTAAAAATGTTGTCTTGGTAAAACGCGTTCAAAGTTTCACCTGTTGAGAAAAGACTCCCCCCCCCCCCCTTCCCCAAACGCGCAACGTTTGCGGCTCATTCAAAGGGCTTTAAACATTTTTCACATCCCTAGACCAGCCTGGATCTTATGAGGAGGCTTTTCCGTACCTGACTGGCTGAACAGATTCTGATCTGTCATCCAGTGCCCCCATCGTCCAACAGTTTTTGTGTACATGCTAAGATCACCGTGACCTCTGGTTGACATACGGTTATAAGTTTCCCCAGTGGAATGCTGATCCTCTGTCCATACTTGCGGCCGTATATATAAGCACGCGTTCGTCCACCCTTTGAGTCGTCAGTGTACCATACACTGTCTCTCAAGGGCAGATCGCCGTCGCAACGTGCAAGGGCTTACCCCAAAGAAACAGTACGCACTTTCCTGCATGCTCTTGTTATACCTCTGAACACGAGGGGCTAAGCGTACAGAATTTTCGAGTCAGCTGTATCAGCACCTCAAGATGTGTTCCTCGAAGCAGTATGACTATTTCATCAGCATACGCCTGCGTGCAATAACCCATTTTGCTTATACTATAGATGAGTCTACCAGTCACTACATTACCTGTGGACACCTTCTGGAGACCGAGCCCCTCACTCTAACCCCTTCGTGGTCAGCCACCAGGTTCTTGTGACACAGCATTCCTCGCATCGAACCCACCATCATGCTCGGAACACTATACCTCTTTGTTTTCCCGTATATCGCCTGATATGATTTTGCAATAGATGCGCCATCGATACCTAGGAATATGCCTGAGGCATGTGATATATCCCTGTTTCTACCTACGCCTCAACCTTGGATAGTGCCATGTAAAAAGCAGATTCCACTGAGAATCCTGCTCTATAGGCCTGATGTCCGTCATGCAGCAGTCTATCTTTCAGAACTGTATCCCTTATGTACCTATCCCCCATTATTCATTGTTTTCAAGAGAAAAAATGTGAGGCTTGTTGGCCTAGTCACTAGCCTGTACATAACTTGCTCGCACTGGTTTCGGTGTTCATCATCTACTTGCTAGACATCTTCCGGCAATCGCCCAAAGGTCCCACTAAGCTTGGGCCATTACCCGTTTAAACCCCTAAGCCCCCCGTGAAGTTTAAAGCCGAAAGGCGGTTCCGCGGGTGGTGTATTGGTTCGAGAGAGGGGGTTTTTTGGTTTTAACAAGTATGCCTAGACCCGTCCTAGGAGAGTCCTGTACAACGTCTATAAAAGATTTTGCCATTTTTCCTCCTCACCAAAAAAAAAAAAAAACCCTAAGCCCTATTGACACTACAGAGTCTATTGATTCCTAAGGGGGTCGGAACTCCTTAGGGTCAGGAATTTAATTTTTATTATAAACGTTGAAACTATAATTTACAGAATTGTGTATGTCTAAATCTAGTCATCACATGAGAAAAGACATGATTGTCAATCAAAAAAAAGTTTAATGTGAATGCCAAAAATGCAATTTATTTCACTCAATATATAATTGCCACACGGAAAAACCGTTGTAGCTGAGAGAGAGATACAGAATGGATCTTTCTGATACATATGGGGTATAGCTGTGGCAGCAGTACTGTTTCGTTGTAACGCTTACACTGAGCCAGTACTTAGATTTTGACAAAAAAACTGATGAGTGCCTTCCCAGCAATTCTGTTGAATAGCTCTGCAAACTCAGCGTTACATTTATTTTTAGGCACTTTCCAGAGTTTCTTGATAGGCACTGGCCAGTATCTGAAAGTATTTATCAGTAGTACATTTTCGGGATTGGTTCTCAATTTCTACCCGAGATGTTAAAAATAACCAATATACAAAGTTTCATAAAAACATTTATTGAATTTAAAGCAATAATTGCATATATGGAAAAAGACGTTCGTTATAATGACCTGATATTGCTAGCTATTTACACGCATTGAGTGAGTTTCCTCTAAGATGTATAGGTCAGTCTTTATTTTTTCAATGGATTTTACTACTTTTTCTATTCTAAGGAAACGAATAGGTAAACCCTTCCTAGGTCCCTCTACATCAGCAGTGATTCCAATAATGTTAGTATGGTTGACAGCCAGAGGAGTACCAAGATCTCCTTATTCAATAGATAAAAGTACAATACATATTATTAACATTGTTTTTCATCTAAGTAGGATTCAATTTTTAAGGAATTTATGCAGGTACACAAAGTTCCAAAAATTACCCAGTCAGTTTTTTAATTTATATCGAATAGAATACCGCAAAGATTGCGAGTATTAAAATCCATATTAGGATGACTTGAATCGCAAGTTTTAGGGTGTAAACTATACATTATTTCTATTGGACTAAAATCATTAAACATGCGTCCCTTAATTTGGTTACATCCCCATACAGATATTCTAGCTGATTTTTTAAATTATTTTTGTATTGGCATTGGGTCAGTTTCTTAACGTTAAAGTCTTTAATTCATGGACATATTATAAAAAAGAAGCTAAAAAACAGAATCATATAAATCATAGGGAAGCTAAACAACTATTCATAAAATAATTAATTAAAAAGGTATGAATAGTTGTTTGTCCAGCTCATGCCCACCTCACCCTGTACCACCACATTCCTACACATCCACTGAAATTTCACCTGATCTAGGATATGGCCGGTGGCTTCGGCCCCAGCTGGACGTGTCCTGTTCTAGTGGTTTCTTTCTGTGCAGTTTTGTCCTTTTTGAAGTTCTACTTGCAACGTGGTGTTTTCCCGCCCTCTGGGTTTGCTATCCGTATGCATATTTTTTTACGTATGCAGCGTGACTTTTGCCCGTTACTTTCCGTGGGTTGTTGTGTTTGACTTTGGCTGCTTGCTATTGTTATGGTTGGTACCTATCTGCATGCATGCCTAGTTTGTTATTTCCTGGTCACTTTGACGTGACCTTTGCCCCTGAACTGTTCACGATCCCGCGCGTTTCTGGTTTGGGCAATACCGTCATTTTAAGGATCTTTTTATGACTAAGTAATAAAAGCATATGTTGGGGGTATAAACCCTCGTCTTGAAGTCGTAAAGCTGTGACTCAAGACATGAATTTTTGTCTAAAAATCGTAGAAATTTATTTCAAGACACAAAATGATGTCCAGCCTCGTCTCAAAAATAAGACATTCATCAATGGCATGGTTACGTCTTCAACATATCTTAATTGGGAATAGTTTAAGTGAAACTGAAGACGTTAAATTTTATTCGGGTTCCTTTACAGTTTTCCCTTCCAGAAAAAAGAACTGAATGAAACCACAAATTCTAATTTTATCCATTTTTCACTTACACTCAAAAAGCTCCTATTCAAGAACATCCAAACAGTGAATTAGTGTTAGCATGACATGTGGCCATAGAATATTTACCTATAGAAAGGAAACTCTATGGGCAACTATACAAATCTCGCTATCGCCCTCTCTTTATATGTAAACCAAGTTACTTATCGAATCACCCTTGTATTAGGGGTACAACTAAGTTCTCAATTCCAACCTTTAGTTAACGCTAGCTCCGACTCAAATTTTAATTTGAAAGTATCAAGCCTCTGCTTCAAAATTCACTATCATTGATGGCAGCTCTGCTGATATAACTCAAAACCAGTAGTGAATGCAATGTCGTTCGAAAAGCAGCTAACCTAAATTAAATTGAGTGATGAGGTGAATAAATATATTTATTTTGACCGCGAATTTATTTCAATTATTTTTGTAGAAATAAAAAATTATATGTAATGTTCCACGAAAAAAGGCCCTAACTCGGAAAAAATCGATTTTCAGATTCTCAATACTATTAATAATTCAAATTTAAAGAATGTGAAATCTTTCTGTGGAAAAAAAGGCTTTCTTTCGAATCGGTCATGCATAACGAAAAAGAATTATTGTTTTATCTACAAAATTCGAGTTGTTATTTAACTTCAAGGTAAAGCCGTTCCGTGCAGTTCCTATATTAGACCATTTCTCACATAGCTCGTCCTGTAAAATTTGCATAAGCTCCGTTAGGGCCTTTTCTTCGCGGAATGTCACATATTGCTAAGCAGATTATTTTCTGATCATCATTTATTAAATTATTATCACACAAGGACATAAATTTTAAAGTCGATTTTCAATATGCGTACAGGACATTAAAGCTGATAAATAATTTATGAAGATATATATAAATATAAGTAGATGATTTCCAGCTGTAAAAGGTCAAATCAGTAGTGACTGCTATATTATGACTTCTAGTTTTCTTTTCTCTATGGTTGCGAAGTCTGAACAGATTTACTAATTCAAAAGACGTATGGGTTATTTGGTGGTGTAGCCATTACTTTATCAATATTCTTTTTGAAATATGCCACTCTAATAAAACGAATAGGGAGATTATCTGCACTTCCAGTTACACCAGTTGCAATTCCAATAAGCTCATTTCCATTTTGAATCAAAGGGCCACCTAGGTCTTCCTATACAACAAATGAAGCCAATATATTTTTCAATCAGTTTTTTAAACATTCAGTTCTAGAAAATCCATATAGACAAACATATATTTCATGTTGATTACCCATCCACATGTTTCACTTTTCTTAAATCCACGTCCACACATCTGATACAAGGTGAAGTTCATTTGAGTAAAAATGGCCTTACAAGCTGCAGGGCCATGAATGTATATATTCAATGAAAATAAAGTTTTTGGCCTATGCTGCTGGGAAGAATTTATCTGCTGAGTTTTATTAGTGCTCCATCCAATCATTAGAGCTGTAGTACCGCTAGTAACATGAGATTTTGACATTGGCAACCAGTATGCATTCATATCTAGAAAGTCCTTTGTAAGCTAAAATTATTTTATTAGTTTATAATGATTATCAAAAATGAGTAACGCCATAAATCAATACTGCACTGTTGTACCAAAAATATAATGAAGACAAGATATAAGATCAATACAGAGACTTAATGCACCCAGAAAACAGTTTCTTTGAATCAAAGAAACATTTCTTTGATATATGGTCAAAGAAAAAATTTCTTTGAATTCAAGAAAGTTTTTTTGATTCAAACAAATTTTCTTTAATATAAACAAATCTATTTCTTTACATCAAAGAAAATTTTGTTTAATTAACAAAACTTTCTTTAATTCAAACAAATTGTTTCTTTGACTGTATATCAAAGAAACTCTTTTCTCAGTGTGATGGTTTTACTTGAACTAGTTAAGAATTTATTTAAAAATAAGAGAAAATTTTAATGCAAAAATAATAATAATTAACAAGCCCACCTCGATGACTCCAATGTCGTAATTACTACTGGCAATTCCATGCTTTCCTAAAAACTTTTTATAATGCAATGCTCTCTTTACGTTGAGTTCAGTTCCACCACTTGATAAATTAGTCATTCCAACCACCACAGTAACTATCCGAAAATTGTAAGGTCCATCAAATTGATGGATGTGATATACGCAATAACCTGCAGTTAAAGTGTGTCTTCCAGAAATCAAACATCCACTACAAATATGACTGTTTTTTAATCGTAAAGATGCCATGAATCCTACATTTCTCTCCTCTACTGGAATTCCATCAACAATTTTACCATCCATTTGAGATGAATTCAATTCTGTAAGATGGAATGAAATGAAACAGCACTTAAATGGCTAAGAATTTTGGTTTAATTTATTGAAAAACAAAAAAAAATTGATTTAATTGCGAAATTTTCATGAGACTCTCTGAATGAAACATGGATTAGAGATTTCTATTTGAAACAATTTAAAAGAGTTTTGTGTCTCGCAAATCAGTTTCCTACGGTAGATAAAAATTCGACAATGCTCAAAAAAATTATATTAAATATACATAATATATGTGTAGTTTCCAAGATATTTACCCAAAGAGCGAGTGACGGATATGAAGATATATAGTAGACAGTAAATCATAATCTTCATTTTGACTGAATGTTCACAACGATTAATTATTTTGTAAGTAGAATTATTTTCCTTCCTTTCCAAAACACTATCAGGGTTGAACTAATTTAACTGAGTACACAGGCGTAGTGTACATGAGCATCATTTTTAATACTTTTTTTTTAATACTGCAAGGTATCTCATTCCTGATAATTTATGATTCTGATGTCCAAATCTGTTTATTTTAAAGATTTTTTCATTCCAGAAAGAAAAAAAGTTCTTTTTAAACAAAATGGGTTTCCGTCAGCTAAAGTGTTATGTGTAAAACGTAGTTTGGTATCAGGAAATTTCGTTTTTGTCAGAAATACTTCACCGAGAAAAATAAATATTATAAGAAAATCTAAACTCGAATAAAATGAGCAATGAAAATTTCAAATAAGATAAAAATTATAGATTTTTATGATCGGAATCGATAGAAAATTTTTAATTTTTAGATGCTTTTTAGTGATATGATTCCATTAATGTAAAATCTGTAATTGTTATCTAATTCAATCTTTTGACTTGAAAAAACTCAATAAAAGAACATTATAAATAGAAAAACTATGAAAATAGTCAGTTTAACTAACTTTTTTTCTGACTGTCAGTCCAATTCTTCACTAATTTTATCTGAAAACAAAAGCAAAAGTTTTTCGAGATATTAATTATAACTTTTGAAATATTTGTTTTCTGATCATAACTTTTTCAGTTTTTAGAATTTCATTTTATACCAAAAAATCAACAAATATTAAAAAGAATAGATTGACCTTTATTAGTCGTTCATACTTTAATTTTAAAAGATAAGGAGTTTGTTCCAATATCTTTTTGTTTTTGGAAATAAAATTAAAAAAACTGAAGTTTTATGCAATTAAAAATTTGTAAAATTATGATGAATTGGAGAAAATTCAGTTACTTCTTAATAAATCTTAGAAGAAAATGTCCAGTTAGAAAGTTTTGAACATTGTATCTAACAATATTACAAATTAACAATATTATATATATATATATTAACTACCAATATTATAAAAAATCCCTACACTCAAAAAATCTCTTTTGAATTTTCTTTGTTAAGCAAAATAGTAAAAAATTTTGGAATTTACTATTGGAGTGTGTGGGAAATTGTACGACTGTACAATAGGAATAAGCCAGAAGTCTTCCTTAATTAGAGGATTACCCCGAAATCCCGGCAACATATAAATATATCAAATTTTCTAACAATTTTTTGACGTTTTAATTCTCAAACAACTTTCTTAAACACATATAATATAAATTCTTGTTGATGTTTCGATCTCTATGAATTGCGTCTCCACATAAATTATACAGGTAAATGTTTTTATAAGGGAAGATGGACTTAAAGTATAAACGACCTTGAATTGATAAGTAAAATACTTTTAAAATATTTTAATCAGAATTCCATTCAGTTAACTCAGCTTTTGTCCTATGCTGAATAACACATCATTCAATAAGTTTGAAGGATGATATATACAGGGTGAGGCACACAAAGTCTTATAGAGCGATAGCACTGAAACCATTGATCATATCCAAAAATGTTTCAGACAAAAGTTTCAGTGTTCAAGAAGGCCGTCATACTCGACCACCCTATTCTTTTATCCGTGGAGGCGCTGAAGCTACGTCAAGGTCAACTCCACTTTTTTAAATGGAACCATGTATTTTTATTCGATGACATTATTACCGATTTTAAGGCGAATTCAGCGACCTACAACACAAGGTCATTCTAGTCACGCAAAGTAAAGGGTGATCAATTTAGAGGTATAGGATTTTAAATTGAAATAAAACAACGAAAATTCAAATTGATAGGGCAATCTTTTTTGTTTTTGTGTAGAACCATTCACGACATTTATTGTTTAAAGATAACCCCTTTCAAATGTTGTCCGCAACTGCGCTTTAATTCGTCGATCCATAAACACCAATTTTGAATGACTCGCTCGAGGACTTCGGTCGGTATCTCGCTAATAAATTCAGTAATGTTGGCTTCCAATGCCTCAATAGTAGCTGGTTTATCCACAAAACATTTAGACTTTACATACCCCCACAAATAAAAGTCCAAAGGTGTGATATCACACGATCTTGGAGGCCAATCCACCGGTCCGAGACGAGAGATAAATTGCTCATCGAAACGACTACGCAGTAAATCCATTGTTTCACGGGCTGTATGACATGTAGCGCCGTCTTGTTGGAACCAAATGTCATGGAGATTACGTGCTTCAATTTCCAGGCATCAAAAATCGCCCAAGTAGTGCCATAAGATAGGCCAAGTTGTTGAGATCGGCGCCGAATCGATTCTTCCGGGTCTTCGGCAAAATTCTCATTTACAGCCGCAATATTCTCTACAGCTCGGACTGTACGTGGTCTAATCGGTTGAGTATCATCCAATAATGTTAAATTATTATCGAGTTTGCCGATGGTATGCCGAATAGTACGTTCGGTAGGACGATTATGTACACCATAAATTGGCCTGAGCGCGCGATAAACACTTTTCACAGAGCGTTCATTTTCGTAATATAATTGTACGATTTGTAAACTTTGTTGAGGCGTAAGTCTTTCCATGATGAAATGTCAATAAAAACTGAATAAAATTGTGTATTTAGTTTGACAGTAGTCACGCGTGACATGTCAATAAAACCCTATTGGAAAAAGTACCTCCAATTTGATCACACTTTATGAAAATAGTCGAAAAATCGAAACATATCGGAATAATCACTTTCAAAGGATCCACTAACCTTGGTTTGGGTCTACCTACAGAAGATGCTCGAAGTGTTGATTCTCGACTTGTATGCACTTGTTAATTCGCTTATGACTTCAGCCAACATTTATGGTGTAATTTCGGTACATGCTCGGCGTATTCATTCTTTCATGTCGTCGGGCGTGGTAGGTGCTACCGCCATTACGCGTTCTTTGACAAAACCCTATAAAAAGTAATCTGGTGATGTTAAATCTGGCCAAGGAGGTGGCCAAGCTACAGGGCCGCCTCGCCCTATCCACTTTCCGTCAAAAATATCATTCATCACTTGTCTTGAACACAGAGCATAATGGGGTCGTGCACCGTCGTGTTACATCCACATGTTCGTGCGAACATGCAACGGCACGTCTTCCATTAATTGAGGCAGTACGTTTTGCAGAAAGTTTGCGTAAATTTGCCCAGTCAAGCGACCCTCAAAAAAATATGGACCAATGACGTGATCACCGACAATGCCGCACCAACAATTAACGGCCAATGGATCTTGAAATGGTACAGTTCTCATCCATCGAGGATTCTTATTTGCCCAATAATACATATGATGCCTTTTCACATTTCCCGTATTTGCGAAGTTATCTTCATCAGAAAAAAGCACGTGACTCAGAAATGAGACATTTGAGCGCATTTTTCTACGAATCCAATTATAGAAATTGACGCGTTTTAGGAAATCATTCCCGTACAAATCCTGATGTAATGACAGACGATACGGATGGAACTTGTGTTGATGTAAGATTCTTAATACAGATCGATGACTAGTTCCACTCTTTTTTTCCATTTGCCTGCTGCTCGCATGTGGATTTAGTGCAGCAAAAGCTAAGATCGCAGCCGCATTATTTTCATTAACAATTAGTCCACGTTTGACTCGTGTTTGTTTCACTATACCGAAGCGACAGAAACGGTCAGCTAATCGCTTTCTTTCTGCCGAAGTCAACAATAGCCTATCGATGTGTATTATTATGGTTATCGTAAGAAATGGAAAGAAATAGAAATGATTTTTCGACTATTTTCATACTTTGTGTGACTAGAATGACCTTGTGCTGTAGGTCGCTAAATTCGTCTTGAAATCGGTAAAATACATGGTTCCATTTAAGAAAGTGGAGTTGACCTTGACTTAACTTCAGCGCCTCCACCGATAAAAGAATAGAGTGGTCGAGTATGACGGCCTTCTCGAACACTGAAACTTTTGTCTGGAACATTTTTGGATATGATCAATAGTTTAAGTGCTATCGCTCTGTAACACGTTATGTGCCTTACCCTGTATATTTGAGTTTAACTTCTGATTACTGTGTTTCAATAAAAATGATCAACATAACTACCTGGAGGGCCCCAATATCATATATGCTGTCAGAATTTAAATCCCATGGTTTATATTTACGATAGTACTATACATCCCCTCTTTCACAGTGAGTTCAGTTCCACCAGTCGATAAATCAATAGTTCCCATCAACACAGTTGCCCAACACAAAGATTTTCCAACAGGTACAGAAATCGTATGCACGCATGCAGCTGCAGTTAAAACGTCTTTATGAGAAATCAGACATCCACTGCAAAGGTGCGTTCTGTTTCAGCATCCAGCAAAGATGAACTATATGCTATGAAATTTAACAAAATTCCAATAACCAAATTAAATAATCAAGAAAAAACCTGCCTTTGATTTTTGATGGCATTTTTCTTAAATTAAAACGAAAATATATATCTTATCAAAACAAGATCAAATGAAACTTTGTAAAGCTTTATGAGCACTATCATAAATCGAAATTTAATTTTTAGAGTTTTCCAAAAAGTAATTTTCAAAAAATACCAAAAATGCTCGAATTTTCGAAATTTTTGTCTGATATGTTAATTATTAAATTTGTCTTTTTTTTCGGGCCCTGATTATTTATACCAGAGTACATTGCAATCTAATAATTATATGTTAATGTTAACCTTAATAGAGCCAAATACTATTTGAACACTTATTTTACAATTCAATATCTTTCGTGTTTATAAAACTTAAATACTCCTGTGATCAACTGAATACTATAATGTACGATTTAATAACCATCGTTTTGAAATCAACAAAAAAATAAGAATGTTTAGGATAATATACATTGTGTCAAGAAAGTACCGAGAATTTGTAATTCAAAAAGCCCGCTCTGATGATTTAAAAAAATCTTATTTTCCGTAAGTTGGTAGCACTTTACTTGATCACTATGCCAGCAATAAACGCAATCTGTCAACCAGGTTGTTTACAATTAAACTAGCTTGTTGAATCAGTCCACTTTAATAGTGTATCACGAACTTTGCCATGAACAAAATTATGAAACAAAGAGTTTTCCTTAAATTTTCTATTGCAACTGGAATTTTGTGTGCCGACTCGCTAAAAATGTTAGAAAAGGCCGAATGAAAATCGGTTTTATCAAAAACACAGGCTTACGAGTGGTACAAAGCGTTCAAGGAGGGCCGAGAAATCGTAGAAGGTTGCCTCGCTCTGGACGACCTTCGACTTCATAAACTGATGAAAACATCGAAAAAGTGAAGGATGTTATTCTCGATAATCGCAATTACAGCTTAAGAGAGATAGCTCGTGACCTTAGCATCTCTGACGAGTCTGTTCGTTCGATTCTAGTAGATATTTTGGGCATGAGACTCATCGCCGCACAGCTTGTTCTAAAAGAGCTGAATTTCCTTCAAAAACACTACCGTGAGCAGGTCTCCTTAGACATACTAAATCGCGCCAATGATGATCCCACATTTGCGGAACGCATCACAGCTGGTGACGAGACATGGGTCTATGAATTTGACATGCAAACAGATCAAGAGTCATCAGAATGGAGGGCAAATTACGAGCCGCAACCGAAAATAGCACGTCAAAGTCGCTTTAAAGGCAAGGTGATGCACATTATTTTCTTCGATATTTGTGGTTTGGTGCATCACGAATTCGTTTCAGAGAGACAGACGGTTAATAAAGAATATTGTTTGGCCATATTGAAGTATTTACGTATATTCATGTATATCAGTTTTCAAGATACTTACTGGCAAAACGGGAGACGGTAATGCCAATACATAATAGGCTATACAAAATAGTCTTCATTTTCACTGATCTTTTCAGAGTGATTGGAAAACTTGAAAAAAATATATTAACTTATGTTTCCGAAATGTTATCAAGATTAAATTAATTTAACTCTTTGCGTAGATATGCGTTATACATTAATATAAGCCTGAGGTTTCATAACAGCATTTCATTATAAACAACTATTTACTGTTAGTTTATGGCCTCATTTTTAAATTTTCCTGAGTTTTTACAGATATTTGTACTACTTAATTCTTTTGTTTGCTGATTGTGATGCTCGTTATTTCAGAGTTTCGTTCAAGTGTTACATAACGCCTTAAAGGGGGAAGAATATAAGGTTTATCATTGCAGTTTATTAATAGAGGAAAATTTAGAAAAGACATTATGAGGGAAGAGAAAAGCAGAATTATCAATGAAACATGCTATGTATCACTCTAAACGCCCTATACGCTATATCTATACCGATCTACGTCTAAAATGAAACTCGTGTTTGGTGTAATATAATTGTAATCAATTTTCTTAACCATGATAAGTATTTTTTAATAGTAATCAGCACCTTTTCACTTAAGATCAGAAGCAAATGAAACATCATAATTACTACCATATAAAATGTATTTTGAAAAAATTTTAATTACATCATTCAAATTTGTCATCCGTTTAAACAATTTTTTTGAATTTTTTAAGATTAATTAAAAATATTCGTAATTGTCAGATTCATTAGATTATCAAGAGTAAAATTTTATTAAGGTGTCTGATTTATTTATTTGAATAACTACATATGGATTTCATAAGATTAAGAAGATGAAGCCAGTAATTTTATATTTTTTTACGAACGTTTTTTCTGCTTATTTAGCGAGAAAAATTTGAGCAGACTCATACTTAGTCATTAGATGAACTTTGCCTCCTGTGTTCCGTTTATCATTCTCTGGATGTCCTTTTTAAAATAACTTATTCTGGCACATGCAATAACACTACTGTTCCTTTTTAAATTTACATAATCAGTAACGATTCCAATTAGTTCATTTTGGTAAGCCAGAGGGCTACCTCCGTATCCCTATAACAGATGCAAATATAGTTTTTCTTAGTACTTTTCCACGTATCAAATTCGAAAAACTTTCGTAAACACACATTAGTTTGGAACTAATTACCTGGTTCAATCTTTTTTCCTCAAATTTTACAGATCCACATAAACTCAAATTTTTGAATTCATTAACAAAATAGGAGTTACAAAATGAAAGGCCTTCAATTTGCACGTTATATACCTTCAATACATTTGACTGACATGAAATAGAAAATCTATCTAGATCAGCACTTCTAGCGTTCCATCCAGTCGTAACAGCCATCGTATTAGCATGGGTAACATCATCTGCCATAGGTATCCAGAATGCATTCAAATCCAAAAATCTGTTTGCAAGCTATAATAATTATGATATTTTAATTTTTAATTTAATAGGTACATTGTTAAAATTCTATGGAAATTTTACCACATTTTGATAATACGGACGTATTGCAAAAATTACATTCGCGGTAACGTAGAGCGAAATCGCAATACATTAAATATGATTTTACAATACATGTGTTGCGATTGTCTACAAGATTTTTGTTTAAATATAATAGGTGTTCACATTGGAAACCGCTGTTCAAACATAAATGGCCTTGGATACTTTTGTAGATGCTGTGTAATGTCACTTTTGTTTTTTTTATATTAGACATCTGTCAACGACATTCAATTCACAATATTTCAAGTTTTATACTCGTACAACAACATTGTTTTCCATCGCATTGAAAATGTCGAATTTTGTGCCAAATCCTGATCATTTGCGCAAAGTTTTACTTCATTGTATTATTTTACAGAAAACCTTTGCTAAAAGTCATTGTATCTTGGGTCGTGTGCGACTAAAGTTGACTATATTACAATTTTATTTTCAACAAGTATTTATGATGAAACATATACTTAGGAAACGTCAAGCTCTCTCGTTATTCAGTTTATAATACATGTATTGTAACGCTAAATTACGATTCAAACATTTATTTGTACAGCAGAATTTTTTAACAGCGTACAATATTATATTTGGAACTAACAAAAAGTTTTTATTAATTATGTTCGCATCGTCTGATAAAAAAATCTTGGCTTTATGCTAAGAATCAATAGCAAGACTGTCTTGATTTAATATTTAACAGTGAATCATAGACCAATCATTGGTTTTTCATTGTCAATAAATCCACTTCATATTAAATTTATAATAAATTTAATTGTAACATTCAATAAAAATAATCAACATATTTACCTGGATGAGCCCAATATTATATTGCATAGTGATAACTGGCTGAAACGGTTTATATTCATAGTGGTACATGGCTCTTCTAATATCGTGTTTAGTTCCACCCACTGATAAATCAACGGTTCCAATTATAACAGTCACTAGGTGCAAGATTGATCCAACATGTTCAGATATCGCATATACACACGAAGCTGTAGTGAGAATGTAGTCCTCAGAAATCAAACACCCACTGCAAAGATGCTTTCTTCTTACTCTTATAGATGCCTCAAATCCTATTTGTCGTTGATCTAAATGAACTCCTTTTATGATGTTACGACGCAACTGAGATGAATTATTAAGAGCTAAATTGAAAATGTATATAAAAATCAATTGGAATACTTTTGAAAATAAATGACGAAGATTTAAAATGTTGTCAAATTATTTATAACATTTATGATAAATATCTCCAAATTTAACCCGAAAAAAAAGGCCTTTAAAAACTATCACCGAGACTTAAAGATTAATTCAATTTCGCAGGCATAACGGCTTTTCAATGTAAACCATACTGTACAGAAATATTTTGAGTTCCTTCATGGAATTTTAAAATAAATTTTTACAATACAACATGTTTAATGTTCCTACAAATAAATCATGCTAATAAACTCTAACATCATACAACGAAACATTTTTTTTTCATTTTCGCAAACAGGACATGTGCGTCTAATGCTTATTAGTCTTAGGTATTATACTTAGAAGAAGAGTAGCAAATTGCTTCAAAAATTCAAGTCAAACAGTTCAAAGAACAGAAAAGTAGGGCCAAAGAAAAATCATTTAATAGATACTTTTGATATCCCTGTAAAGAGGAAAATGCGCTCAAAAAAGGGATTACTACATATTAGTAATATTTTATGAATAGCAGTAAGTACTAGGGAGTTGAATAAGTCCGTAGGATGACAAAGAAACACCAACTTTTCTGGCAAAAATCCTATTAATTGTTAATTTCAACAAGCTATACTCGTTTTTACATTCTCATCATGGATGAGAAGGTATTGGTTTGATGTGAAAAATGGCTTTCGAAATTTTCATCAAATCTTTACGTTTTGAGACCCCCTGAGTCAGAAAAAACGGTTTTTAAGAAAGTGTCTGTCTGTCTGTCTGTCTGTAGTAGGTCGTGTGCGGCATAACTCTCGATAGAATTATCAGATTGAATTGAGCTTTGGCACACTTTATCGGAGCCGAAAAAGTAAGGACAAGTTCGTTAACCAGCCACATCCAATCAAAATTGAGGGATTGAGCACTACTTTTGTGTTTTGAAAATAACTTTTTGAAAAAATCAAAAATTTCAATACTGGTTTTTGATAGTGCTCATAAATCTCTACAAATTATCCTGATAACATTTTTTGATTAAATCAAAATTAGAAATGTTACAGCATATTCAAATTCGAAAAAAGTCAATATCAAAATTCCATTTTCCAGTTAAATTATACGAGATACGAAAAAATGTTATGATACAATATTATTTTCTACATAAAGTTCTACAAATTTGAATTGTAACATTTTTTCATAAGATGCATATTTTTCTTTTTAATTAAAAAAAAACTATTGAAAATCCAAAATTCAATTTTTTAACAATAATATTCGAAATACGAAAAAACGTAAGAATACAAAGTTGTTTGTTTCAAAAATATCTACAAATTTTGTCTTACACAGTTTCTGATAAAACATATATTTTTCGTTTCAATTCCAAAAAATACGATTAAAATTCAAAAATTCCATTTATTAGACAAAATATGTGAGATACAAAAAAACGTTTAGATGGAAAATTGTTTGCCTAAATAAGGTCTACAAATTCTCATTGAGACATTTCGGGACAGGATGTATATTTTATGTTTTGATTTTAAATATTGAAAAAATTCCATTTTTTCCACCAAAATATGTGAGTTACGAAATAAGCGTTGTTCTGCAAAATCGTTTCCTTAAATAAAGTCTACGATTGTTTTTTATTTTTGGGAGATTTGGAAGAAAATAAATTATTTTAATCATGTAATTTATTAAAAAGTTACTGAAATGTATACAGAAAATCGAGCGCGAGCGCCATGATGAGAATGTGTTCCTTAAGGCTAGTAGAGCCTTAAGTAAATTGAATTTCCTGTCTCACTTAAATTCAAAAAGAAATTGAGTGACTTTGAGAAAATGTGTAATTCACATCATCTGTAATATTATTATAAAATTGGTTTGAGCTTCAGTATTAAATTATAATAAATAAACTTAAATGTATGCAAAGAGCACAACGCGAAGCGCGAGGTCCAGTAAGAACGGAGCGCGAAGCGCGACGATCGAATCGCGCGCCCCAGGCGCGCTCAAACTTTTTTTCAATTCAAATGAAAAAAAAATTTGGTAATTTTTATATAGCTATGCCTCTCAATTGAAGATTATTTGTTCTCAGTGGAAAATTAAAATTGTTGCTAAAAACTATTCAATTGTATCACAAATTAAAAAATTATATCATATATATTACTATTTCTAAGATATTTACCTAAGGAACCAGTGATGAATATAAAAATACGTAGTAGACTGTATATATCCTTCATTTTAACAGACTTCTTTACAATAGCTGACAATCTTGCAAATTATATTATAAATATATTAATTTCGTTTAACTTACTGAGTATACATTCGTATCGTACTCCAACAGGAATTCTCATTATATAGGTCTAAAATGATTATCGCCTTTTAATGTATAATTCTGCTATTAGATATATCTAAGTCAAGTTGTTTTACGTGATTGCATTGCTCAATTTTCATAATATTAATTTATCACTGGTCGATTTCAAACATCGTTCAAGAGTTGCGTCACGCTTTAAGAGACTGAGAGGTGGGCGAACGTTCAAAATCGTATTCTGATATATTTGCCGAATTTTTAGAAAGATATTTTGTGAAATAAAAAAGTTATCTTAATTATATCGTTGTGTAATATTTGATTACAAATTACGTTTGAGTCCAACGCCTTTAATCATCTTACATTTATATGATATAATATTTTCATACACTTCATACCTGATTCAACTAAAATGTTCTTAGATCGACCAAAAATGTGCTTATTATATGGTTAACCAAAGTATTTGGTTCACGCACTTATTTCCTGCCTATATTATCTCATTAAATGACAAATTTGATTATGTACCTACACCCAGAAAAATATTTGATTAATTCAATCAAAGAATTTTTTTTATGCAACCAAAGATGGTTTGTATTAATACGATTTGGTTAAATGAAACAAATATTTTGATTGGTTCAACCTTTTTCTTGATTCAAGAAAACAAAATGGTTTTGTTAAGGGGGTCCTCTACTCTCGAGTCCTTAAATTGAGCGGCTGTTTGGGGAATAAATTGCAAAGGATCAACTTAATAGATTTTGAAATTTTTTTTTTATTTCGAAGATACATGTTTTGACTTTCCAATTTTACTTTTGAAGACGAAAAAAAACAACTCTCGCGACCTTCAAACGTCATTGATGACATTAATGTTAAAACTGCATGGGTCCCGCTTAAGCAAAGTTGTGGCCATTTGGGTAATCTGTAATAATAATAAAATATAAAAATAAAATTTTGCAAATCGTACTCGGGAAAATATAGCGGTATGTTTTCTAAATAATTGAAAAAAAAAATTATTGAAATCGGACTAATACTTTTATAAGAAGTCTTACTCGGCAGCTAAGAAAACACTACTTTCGGGAAAACGCGTTTAATGATAAATTACGGCGTATAACTTGATTGTAGTAACTTAAGAGTTAATCTGATATACCGGGGCCGTAGAGTTCTCCTTCCTCATCACGATGATGTGGCGTATTCTCAGATGCATATAGATTGAAATTTTAAAAAGAATTGATTTTTTAAAAGCGCGAGAGTAGAGGACCCCCTTAAAATCACTTAATTTTTTTCTGCGTGTTTCAAAATAAATAGACATACTATATCTGAAAACATTTATACATGAATATTCACAAGAATTAAAATCAAAATTCTAATATAAATTGTTGAAAAAGCTTATAAAGGGTTTTCCAATAGGAACATAACATAACATGAATGAAATTCGATATCGGTCATATGACCACCACGAGCCCGTTTACATCGGTCGATTCTTTGCACTCAATTTTCCACCACTCTGGCACACATTTCGACCGGAACGTTGGCAATTTCGCGTTGGATGTTGTCTTTGAGGTCGTCTAAAGTTGCTGGCTTGTTGGCATAGACCAGTGACTTGATATGGCCCCATGAAAAGAAATCCAATGGCGTTAGATCACATGAACGAGGCGGCCATTCGACCGGACCATTTCTCGAGATAACACGTTCACCGAATTTGCCTTTCAATAAATCGATTGTGACGCGTGCTGTGTGGCTAGTGGCACCGTCTTGTTGAAACCACATATCGTTGATGCCAAGTTCATCCAATTCTGGCCACAAATAATTTTCCAACATAGCACGATAGCGCTCTCCATTAACGGTAATATGACGGTCGTTTTCATCCACGCAAAAATACGGCCCAATCACACCTCTGGCATGAAAACCGCACCAAACAGTTACTTTTTGCGGATACAACGGTGTCTCAAGAAGCATATTTGGGTTTGTTGCTGACCAATAACGCATATTTTGCTTATTAGCAAAGCCATTGAGCCAGAAATGAGTTTCATCGCTGGAGATGATTTTTCGATGAAATTCTTCATTTTCTTCAAGCTTTGCCAGAGCCCGATTGGAGAAGTTTCGACGTTTCAAATGATCAAGTGACTTTATTTCTTGAGACAATTTAATCTTGAAAGCATGTTGGCCAAGATCTTTTCGCATAATACGCCACAGTGTCGTTTGAGCGATGCCCAATTCTTGAGAAGGACGTGGAATTGACTGATTTGGCTCATTCTGAATCGATGCACTTACGGCTGCGATTATTTATTCGCTTCGAGCAATACGACGTCTTTTTGGCACTGGAACGCCCAATAGTGTAAATTTGGTCTCGAATTTATCCACTACAGCACGCACAGCCTGTCGGGTGGAACGATTATTACGGCCGAAAATTGGAATAAGCGCTCTTAAAGTTGCGACCACCGACTCAGAATTTCGGTAGTAATTATTAATAATTTCTAAACGTTACTGGTTCGTGAACTTTACCATGATGAAAATGTTGACTTTAACTAACGTTTTGACATTGATAGTTCATTAAAAAAGTTTAAGGGTACGTTCATATAAAGATACGAAATTTTTATATCCCTATTGGAAACCCATTATGACAATTTTGGAATAATTGCTATTAAATTGATATCTTAGGTAACAAATCCAACGAATGCAATTGTTTTCAGCAAACAGTATTGACATAATGACATAACTATGTCAAAATGAGGCAAGATTTGAGGTTACGCGAAAATTTACCTGCGCAGATAGACCTTATTTATAGACGCTGCAACGCTACCGTGAATCTTTCGCAGCTTTACCGTATGGGTGACAGAGCGATACACTTTTTGGGCCTGCCGTAGAGATACATATACTGCTACTAGAGCGGATCAGCGGAACTGTATTGCTAGGGGGGCTATTTTGAGAGTTTCGCTGTATTAGTTTTCTGATATAGTTCTAATAGTGATACATATACCTCACGTAGGATTTTGAAAAAATTAATGTCTGTAGCGCTGTCACAGCAATATGGAGTTTTCCGTGCTGTTGTTATTATATACCTGCATTATTTATAATTTGTTTCACGTACTTTAGTCTTTGCCTCCCTTTCCTTTTGCGTCCCTCTACTGCACCTTCTGAAATTTTTCATACTAGTTCATCATGTCTAAGCGTCTGCCCTATCAATCTGTCACGGAGCCTTTTAATAACACATCACTCAATAAGTTTCCGGTCAGACTAAGAAAAACACAGTTTCCTTCAAGCGTAATACATTCATTCCAAGGCTTTTCTAACTTTTCGATGCCATTTTTATAGAATGATTCGTCTTTGCTCCCAAAATAGGCCTCAGTTTCGACAATCACTTATTCATTGTAACCAAATCTTTTTCCCTGGAGCATTTTAATCAGGTGAGCAAAGAGCCAATAGTCACTTCGGGCCAGATCTAGAGAATATGGTGGGTCGGAAGCAATTCGAAGCTGAATTCATTCAATTTGATCATCGTTTTCATGGACTTGTGCCACGGTACATTGTCTTGGTGGAACGGCACTTTTTTCTTTTGCATTTGAGGCCGTTTTTTCTTGATTTCAGCGCTCAATCGATCCAGTAATGCCATGTAATAGCTGCTGTTAATGGTTTTACCTTTCTCAAGATAGTCGATAAACAAAATACCATGCGCGTCCCAAAATACGGATGCCATAACCTTGCCAGCCGACTGTTGAATTTTTGGTCGCTTTGGACGGCTTTCACCAGCTGCTATTCACTCAGCGCTCTGAATTCTCGACGCATTGTTGTTTTTGTTCGGGTATGAGCAAACACGGCACCCACTTTGAAAACAACTTACGCATTCCCAAATATTTATGCAAAATTGTAAACACACTATCTTCTGATATATTTAAGGTGCTAGCTATCTCACGCAACTTTAATTTCTGATTGACCAAAACTATTTTGTGGACCTTTGTTATGTTTTCCGGAATAGCTGCTGATTTTGGGTGACCAGAGCGTTCAGCGTTATCGCTCTTCGTACGACCGCGTTTAAATTCGGCATACCAGTCGATGATTGTTGATTCCTCTGGGGCAGATTCCTCATAGCGCTTATCAAGCCACTGCTTCGCTTCAACAGTACTTTTTCACATTTAAAAGCAATGTTTGAGTAACGCTTAAATCTATTTTTTATCCATTGTTTTGAAAATGACAAAAGTTTCCTCTCTTCTCCTTTACTAAGATTAAATCTTCCTGATTTACGCTACAGTTAAGAGTAGCGTAATGTTACGATACAGCGGAGCGTAATCTTCTTCTTATTCTCCTCCTTCTTCGTACAGCGTTGGCACCGTACTGACAAAGCTTTGTACACTTGAACTGCGCATGCGTCTATTACAATACGCTACTACTACACAAAATCGAGAAAATCAAAATGGCCGGAAGTATTCGCGAAATGTCAAGTGAGATGGGCGATAATCACGGCAATTTCGACCTTTTCAGATTGGATTCGAGTGTACGCATAAAAACTCGTACACGGAGAAACTCTTCATTGCAAAATTTAGTATTATTATATTTATTTTTACTAAAAGTCAATAAGAAACGAGGATATAACGTCACTTTTTTAGAAATTACTATTTTGAACATTAAAGTATGGAGTTACTAATAATATTGAAGAAAATGGTGATATAATTGTACTTATGCCTAAAAACAAAAGCAAGTTTTATTACTTGAAATAGTAAAATCGTAATCGATACATCGAACGAATTATATTGAAGTACACCCAATAAATGTTTCATTAATTGCCAAAAAAGAATGTTAAGTTTACAAAAGACAATAGTAAAGTCACATCTTCTGTCTAACCGAATTACCATAGTCTTTTGGAGATAGTGGAACCATATTTATAACTTTTCCTGTCGAAAATAGGAAATAATTGCACGTCCATGATATAAAAAACCTGTCATTCGTAAATTTTACCATAGTTCTTATTAGATTTTGTGAGCTACATAGAGAGAGTATTTATAATCATAGTTGCATATTTATATACACATACACGTATATATACCAGGTGTACAAGTATGAAACCGGTAATGACATCTATGCGTCGCTAGGTAAAACTATACGCTCTGTCAAACCAAATCATTGACGCCATTTCTTCGCATTGAGTTCTGTCAACAATATTCAGTTCATAAACAATCAAGTTTCATACAACAACTAATTTTTTTTCGCTAGTAAAAATGTCAATTTTTGTGCCTTCAAACTACGATTTGCGGACATCATTGATTTTCTGTTACCAATTGAAGAAATCTGCTTTGGAAGCCCATCGAATGCTTGTGGAAGCTTACGGCCAGCATGCTCTAGGCAAAACACAGTGTTTCGAGAGGTTTAAAAAATTCAAAAGTGGTAATTTTGATGTGAGAAACGAAGATCGTGGAAAACCACCAAAAAAGTTCGAAGATTGGGATCAGAAGGGTGTTATCTGGTTTGACCTTCTAAAACCAGGTGAAACAGTTACTAGTCAACGCTACCAACAACAATTGGCCGAATTGAATCGTGCTTTGCGCCAAAAACGTCCAGAATATCAAACTAGGCAACACAAAGTGATTTTTCTTGATGACAATGCACCAGCACATCGAACAAAAAAGACTCGGGAATTGGTAAATTCGTACAGCTGGGAAGCCCTCCCCCATGCGGCTTATTCACCAGACTTGGCTCCATCTGACTACCACTTATTTTCATCAATGGGGCACGCACTTGCTGAACAGCGCTTCGATACGTACGAAAATGTGAAAAAATGTCTCGATGACTGGTTTGACTCAAAAAACGAACAATTTTTTTGGCGAGGCATACACAAATTACCAGAGAGATGGGAAAAATGTGTGGCTAGCAATGGCCATTACTTTGAAGATTGAATGTATAACCATTTTTATTAAATAAACGTGTATTTTCTCAAAAAAATTACCGGTTTCATACTTGTACACCTGGTATATATATATATATATATATATATATATATATATATATATATATAAATATGAATAATAAACATACCAATGCACGCTCAAATACTAATTCAACGCAACTTAACCTAACTGCACAACGCACACATTCATAAACGCATCGCAGTGATATGTCAATTACAATGTAGCAACTTCATTATATACTAAACTGTGGAAACTTTTGCGATTTGTGAGGAAAAGCTCGGTAGTCCCTCTGCTAGAAAAAATCGTATGTTAGAAAGGCGCCATATTCAAATGTAAAAAAATCTGCTCGCTTTGCGGGCACATTCTCGTCGCGCGCTTCGCTCGCAAGTTTGAGCGCGCCTGGGGCGCGCGATTCGTTCGTCGCGCTTCGCGCTCCGTTCTTGCTGGACCTCGCGCTTCGCGTTGTGCTCTTCGCATACATTTAAGATTATTTCTTATAATTTGATAATGAAGCTCAAACCAATTTTATAATAATATCACAGATAATGTGAATTACACATTTTCTCAAAGTCACTCAATTTCTTTTTGAAATTAAGTGAAACAGGAAATTCAATTTACTTAAGGCTCTATCAGCCTTAAGGAACACATTCTCATCATGGCGCTCGCGCTTCGCGCTCGATTTTCGGTATATATTTCAGTAACTTTTTAATAAATTACATGATTAAAATAATTTATTTTCTTCCAAATCTCTCAAAAAGAAAAAACAATCGTAGACTTTATTTAAGGAAACGATTTTGCAGAACAACGCTTATTTCGTATTTCACATATTTTGATGAAAAAAATCGAATTTTTTTAATATTAAAAATCAAAACATAACATATACATCCTGTTCCGAAATGTCTCAATGAGAATTTGTAAACCTCATTTAGGCAAACAATTTTCCATATAAACGTTTTTTTTTGTATCTTACATATTTTGTCTAAAAAATGGAATTTTTGAATTTTAATCGTATTTTTTGGAATTGAAACGAAAAATATATGTTTTATCAGAAACTGTGTCAGACAAAATTTGTAGATCTTTTTGAAACGAACAACTTTGTATTCTTACGTTTTTTTCGTACTTTACATATTATTGTTAAAAAATTGAATTTTGGATTTTCAATAGTTTTTTTTTTAATTAAAAAAAAAAAATATGCATCTTATGAAAAAATGTTACGATTCAAATTTGTAGTCCTTTATGTAGAAAATAATATTGTATCATAACGTTTTTTCGTATCTCGTATAATTTAACTGGAAAATGGAATTTTGATATTGACTTTTTTCGAATTTGAATATGCTGTAAAATTTCTAATTTTGATTTAATCAAAAAATGTTAACATGATGATTTGTAGAGATTTATGAGCACTATCAAAAACCAGTATTGAAATTTTTGATTTTTCCAAAAAGTTATTTTCAAAAACACAAAAGTAGTGCTCAATCCCTCAATTTTGATTGGATGTGGCTGGTTAACGAACTTGTCCTTACTTTTTCGGCTCCGATAAAGTGCACCAAAGCTCAATTCAATCTGATAATTCTATCGAGAGTTATGCCGCACACGACCTACTACAGACAGACAGACAGACAGACACTTTCGTAAAAACCATTTTTTCTGACTCAGGGGGTCTCAAAACGTAAAGATTTGATGAAAATTTCGAAAGTCATTTTTCACATAAAACCAATACCTTCTCATCCATGATGAGAATGTAAAAATATATTACTATATCGGCTACCGACAAATAATCATAACGAGCACATGGAGCGATTCTCGGGTAATATCAGAAACGTCCGGCGTATCTGAGGTCACTCGGCAGTACATTTAATATTTCCAATGGGAATTTTGACAACGTACTATTCCAATATATGATGTATTCGATTGCAAAGTATTCAAGTCTTTCTCTCTTCATTGTTCATTACTATTGACAATGGTAATTTCTCTAAACTATTTTGCAATTCATATTATTCAAAAGACCAATTCTTGCATAGATAGTTTCACTTATTATTTATATAGGTATCATTTATTTCTAGTATGAATTTGCCATCAAATATATTGATCTTTGCAACTCTCAATGGTAATTTATAAAGTTGCACTATATTTACAATTGGTTCAGGAAATGTATTTCCTCCTACCGCTATATGGTAAATAAAACTAGTTTTGTTACTATATCCTCGCTTCCTATTGACTTTCAGTAAAAATAAATATAATAATAATAGATTTTACAATGAAGAGTTTCTCCGTGTATATGCGCCGAAGTCACATAAAATAGAATATGTGCCAATGCACCAAATTCGGGTAATTACGAGATACGCTTAAAATGCTCGCAGGACTGATCGAGCCTCGGCTTCGTCTCAGCTTTGTGTCGTCTTCGTCTCGGCTTTGCCTCAGCTACGCCTCGACCACGCCTTGGCTACGTTCTCCTGCGAGCATTGTCGCTCGTCGCGTAATAACCATCATTATGCGCCTAGGCACATAATATACTATTATTCCCAATCTATTATTCCTGCATATCTTAAATGTCCACAAACTGGTACGTTTACCTTATCTGATTTATCTATTTGAATAACTACATATCAATGTCACAAGATTGAGAAAATGAAACCAGTAATGTTTTATTTTTTCACGAACGTTTTTCCTTTTTATTTAGCAAGAAAAATCTGACCAGACTCATACTTAATCGTTAGATGAACTTCGCCTCCTGTGTTCCGTTTATCATTCTCTGGATGTCGTTTTTAAAATAACTTATTCTAGCACATGTAACAGCACCACCCTTCGAATGCCAATTCATATAATCAGTAACGATTCCAATTAGTTCATTTTGGTAAATCAGAGGGCTACCCAAGTATCCCTATAACAGATGCAAATATAGTTTTTTTAAGCTCTTTTCCACGCTTCAGTTTCGAAAAACTTTCGTAAACACACATTAGTTTGGAACTAATTACCTGGTTGAATCTTCTGTCCTCAAATTTTACAGATCCACATAAACTCAAATTTTTGAATTGATTAACAAAAAATTGTTTACACAAAGAAAGGTTTTCAATTTTCACGTTATATGACTTCACTACATTTGACTGACATGAAGTAGAAAATCTATCCAGATCAGCACTTCTAGCGTTCCATCCAGTCGTAACAGCCATCTTATTAGCATGGATAACATCATCTGCCATAGGTATCCAGAATGCATTCAAATCCAAAAATCTGTCTGCAAGCTATAATAATTATGATATTTTAGTTTTCAATTAAATAGGTACATTGATAAAATTCTATGGAAATTTTACCACATTTTTATAATACGGACGCAATGCAAAAATTGAATCTGCGGTAATATAGATCGAAATTGTAACACATTTAATAAAATTGTACAATACAAGTATTGGGGTTCTCTACAGGATTTTCATCCAAATATAG
Source organism: Diplolepis rosae (assembly GCA_030998225.1). Classification (NCBI taxonomy): domain Eukaryota; kingdom Metazoa; phylum Arthropoda; class Insecta; order Hymenoptera; family Diplolepididae; genus Diplolepis; species Diplolepis rosae. Next base: position 9,736,967 of record JAPYXD010000680.1, read on the forward strand.
TTTAGAATCCCATGTCAAAAAATCTTCTGGCGTTGGTCTGGAGCCAGACTGTACCGTCTAGACTCAGATCTGGCGCAGACTAGACGTTCTAGCTAGGGGCTAGCCAGAAGTGTAACACTTCTGTACAGTCTTTGGCTAGTCAACCTAGCAATACGCAAGCCAGCGGCTATTCAGATACTTGTTAGATTCTAGACATGATTTTCACTCCATAAATAGAATTTTTAACATAGGATTCTGGACATTACGTGAAAATATCACGCACCATACTTGACTTCGCGATACTCTCTAAATCTGAATCAGTCAAATTTTCACTGATTGAATCAGTGATTTGCCTTTTCACTGATTTATGAGTGAAAAAATATTTTTCACTGTTAAATCAGTTCATTTTCACTGATTCATCAGTGAGAAAAATATTTCTCACTGTCAAATCAGTCAATTTTCACTGAAATAATCAGTGAAATTTGACTGATTTACAGTAACCTCTTTTTAGCTATTTGAATCAGTCAAATTTCACTGATAATCAGTAGATTTTGACTGATTTAAATTTAGAGAGTAGGGCACAAAGTTTCTAGATATTTCGGATATCGTCTACCAAGAAATTACGTTAGCCTTAGAAACTTTCCTTAACTACGCATAACCAACGTCGCTTACAGGCGCCCCAGGTGGAAATTTACAACTGGCTTGGTACCGCGCCAGTACCGCCGGGCGGATGTCGGTACTGGCATTGTACTGGCATAATACCGGGTGGAAAACGGCTGGGTACTGGTATTCGTCCGAAATGTCACTCGGCTGGGAGTTGTTTGTCGGTACTGGCGCGGTACTAAAAATGGTACTATGCCTGCACCAAATATCTGTACCGGCGCTATACTGGAAATAGTAGTATGCCTGTACCGAAGGACTGTACTGGCGCGGTACTGGCATTAGTACAAAATGTCACTCGGCTGGGAGTTGTCTTTTAGTACTGGGGCGGTACTGGGAAATGTATCGAAAATCTGTATTGTACTAAGATAAAAAATACAGGGAAAGTTTGAGTTAAGACTAATATTTACCGTTTTGAACGGCAACGGAGGGATATTCGCTTGGTAGGTTAAGTTCACTGTTTTCAAAGTAAAATATCTGTTTTCAAACTAGAAAATTTTTTCTGAGTAAATTGACAATACTTTTTCGTTACACGTACACCGAAAAAAAATCTCATTAGGTTTGACTACTTTTTAACTTACATTCCGTAGTTTGTAAAGGCCCCAGTGTCATTTTTGAAGTTAAGTGAACTGCAGGAACATAGGTAAATCAAATAAGATCAGTAGTTGAATCGATGAATATTCTTAGTACATTTCAAAACTTTATTTACTTTCAAGCAGTCTTTAATTTACTATTTTTATATACAAACCTACCTACAAACACACATTCCCCCCCTCTACACTACACAAACGCTCGTTTGGGTAGTATTAAAAATTATTCTTAACGCTGCGGGTTCGAACCCTCTCTACTTGTAATTAACGCATTACTAACCTAACGACTAAGCCTCTCGGCTGCGCACGCTTAGAATACAAGAAAGAAAATAGCGCTTATAATTATATATTATATATATTATATTATATTATTATATAATTTATATACATTTTAGAATTATTAACTTTGATTATTGTATATTAGTGATACTTTATACAGGTTATGATTCCTTTAATTTTTGTTCTCAAGAGTAAAATCAACGTATGTTCAGAATCTAAAAATTTTGAGTTTATTCAATTCCAAAAATATGATGAAACTTTGGAATCAAGAAAATTATCTCATAACGAAATTATGCATTCAAGTTCGCAATAAGTTATTCCAACTTATGAAGTACTATTAAAAAAAATAGTACACATGGACTCCATACTGGGACAGTACTATACCAGTACCGCACCAACGCTCGGCGCGGTACTAATGATCAGTACTGGCATTGCTTCTCATTTACAACTGGCGCGGTACCATGCCGTTCGTAAGATCTGACATTTCCGGCTGGGTACACTCGTTTACTTAAATCAGAATAATAATATCAAGTCGAAACTAAGGAACGTCTTAAAGACGTTGGTTTTAAAACGCAGAAGCAGCTCAAGATGAACTTTGTATATTTCCAATATTTTGATAATAAATAAATTTAATTCTTAAATTACACTCTTTAAATCCGAATTAGTCAAAACTGACTAATTGTTAGTTAAATTTAAGTAATTTTTAGTAGAAAACGTTACAGAAACTTTAGTAAAAATAAAATTACTATAATTAATTAGTCAAATATATTAAACTATTAATTATTGTGAGATAAATCAATTTATCTATATCTGTACTGGGGCAGTACTGAACCAGTACCGCGCCAACGCTCGGCATAAATCCTTGAGTCGGTATCTAGCCAGCATTTGGACACCATACAGGGGCAGTACTGAACCAGTACCGCGCCAACGCTCGGCATAAATCCCTAAGTCGGCTTCTAGCCAGCATTTGGACACCATACAGGGGCAGTACTGAACCAGTACCGCGCCAACGCTCGGCATAAATCCCTAAGTCGGCTTCTAGCCAGCATTTGACTCCATACTGGGGCAGTACTGAACCAGTACCGCGCCAACGCTCGGCATAAATCCCTAAGTCGGCTTCTAGCCAGAATTTGACTCCATACTGGTGCAGCACTATACCTGTACCGCGCCAACGCTCGGCGCGGTACCAATCATCAGTACTGGCATTGTTCCTTATTTACAACTGGCGCGGTACAATGCCGTTCGTAAGATCCGGCATAAGTCCGACTTTTCCGCCTGGGGCAGTCAAGAGAAGTTTCTAGGACATCTGTCATTTTTTAGTGGACGATATACGAGACCTCTAGAAATTTTTTGCCCAGTCGAGAAGTTGTGTACGATGCGCGATATTTTCCTGCAAATATTTTTTCCTTGTATTTGGCTAACTAGCACTATGTAGATATAAGCCAGACTATACTATCAAGAGAACGAAATAGGAAAAATTTTATTGAGTAGTGATGGCTTTCTATTTTAGATCATTTTAGGGCATCTATCAATTTTTTAAAATATTGAAAAAAATGTAGGTAACAGACATTTAGAAATTTCCATGTCATATACTGGGCTAACTAGCGACAGATCAGGGCCACAATAGCCTGACAAGATAATAAGTGAACAAAAATGGTAAATGTAAATTACATTCACTCAAAGCTACTAAATTTGTTTTTGATTTCAAATGAAAAAGGAAATTTAATTTACTTAGGGCTCTATCGGCCTTAAGGAAGACATTCTTTTTACGACACTCGCGCTTCGCGCCTGATTTTCTATATACTTTTCTGCAAATTTTTAATAACTTACCTGAATAAAATAATGTATTTTCTTCCAAACATCTTGAAAAGGAAAAAGAATCGTAGACTTTATTTGAGAAAACGATTTTGCATTCCGACGCTTACTTCATATCACACATATTTTGCTTGAAAAATAGATTTTTTGATTTTCAATAGTGTTTTTAAAAATCAAAACATAAAATATACATCTTGTTGAAAAATGTACTTATTGATATTTAAAAACCAATAGTTGGTCTGTGAATCACTGTTAAATATTAAATCATGAGAGTTGCTATTGATTCATATCATTTTTACTTTCGTAAAAACCATTTTTTCTGACTCAGGTGGTCTCAAAACGTAAAGATTTGATCAAAATTCTGAAAGTGGTTTTTCACATAAAACTAATACCTTTTCATCCATGATGAGAATGTAAAAAAGTTTCTCATGTAAGGAATTTTCGCTTTTAGAATAAGTTTTTCAAATTATCATTAACCAATACGCCGCCTTTAATTCTTAGTTTGTATGTGACTAAAGTTGAGTATATTATTTCGTTGATTTTCAATAAATATTCATGATAAAACATATACTTAGAGAAAGTTAATCCTTCTCATTATTCAGTTTACAATACATGGATTGTAACGCTACATTACGATTCAGACATTTATTTCTACACGGAGAAACTTTTTATATCACTTTATACTATAGTATTTTTCAATTTAGGGAAAAACGTATCACTAAGAATTTTTCTTTGTAAAAATACTAAAATTTATAATAATGATATGAAACTTTAATATAAACTATAGTAAAATTTGCTATGAACTATGCTGAAGTCTCATATCATTATTATAAAGTTTAGTATTTTCACTAACGAAAATTCTCAGAGTGATACGTTTTTCCCTAAATTGAAAAATACTATAGTCCGGTCGCATATTCCAGGCGTTTTTCGGCTATTGCTCTCTTCAAACGGATTAATTGTGTTCGATAGCGTTCTCCATTGATGGTTTCACCCGGTTTTAGCAGCTCATAATACAGCACACCCTTCTGATCCCACCAAATACAGAGCATTACCTTCGCACCATGGATATTCGGCTTTGTCGTTAATTTGGCAGGTTGGCCGGGTTTCACATATGATTTTTTGCTCTTGGGGTTGTCGTAATGGATCCATTTTTCATCACCAGTAACAATCCGATGCAAAAATGACTTCTTTTTGTGGTATTCCAGCAGCATTTCGAACATGCAAAACCGCCTTTCAACGTCTCTCGGCTTGAGTTCATGTGGAACCCAATTTCCTTGCTTTTGAATGTATCCGGCTGCTTTTAAACATTTCTAAATGGCTGCTTGAGTGACTCGCAAAGATTCTGCGAGTTCTTCTTGTATTTGGCAACAATCTTCATCGAGTAATGCTTCCAGTTCTTCATCTTCAAACTTTTTTGGCTGCCCAAGACGTTCTTCGTCTTCCAAGCCAAAATCACCACTTTTAAAACGTGCAAACCACTTTTGGCATGTTCGCTCAGCTAGAGCATGTTCACCATAAACTTCCACCAAAATACGATGACTTTCGGCAGCAGTTTTCTTTATATTAAAGTAATGAAGAAGAACTCCCCGCAAAAACACTTTTTCAGGCACAAAGTTTGACATATTTGAGAGAAAAAAAAGTATTGTTGTTTTCGCTTCAAATGAATGACATATACTGAAAAAGATGCATAATGACAGTAGCTTTCCAATGCATGTTCGGAATATTGGAACGATGGAATAATAATCAAGTTACGCCGTCTCTTAGCAAACCGCACCAATTAAGTTATAGATCCAATAATATTATTATCTGGAGCGAAAGTTTACTTCATAATTTTTGTATATGTTTTCGTATATATTATTTTTCATCGCATTTAAAAATGAATGATGTCCCAAATTTAATTATACAAATTTTTAATTTTTACTTTTCGCTCACCAACTTCTATTGATTTTCCATTGTTTGAGAGTCAATTGAAAATTGATGGAGAAAAAAAATCCGCCGTGAACAAATGAATAAAAGAATGAAGTTTACATTGATGTCAGGTGACAGTGACCTCAACCTTGCACCATGATTTACAAAGTTAACTTACTCGTATTTTAAAGTAGAACGAACTTGGTAATGCGGCAATATGAACCTTATAGCGTTCGTTTCATTAACACGGTTACGACAACCTTGTTATTTTTCCCGTGTGCAAAAGTCTCTTTCTGTCTGTCAAATGTTTGTATATTGTATATTGTGCAAATAGGGAAAACAAATTTATTTTGTGGGTGTGAAGTTTGATGCCCGATGCAAGGGGCAATAAAATCCGTTTTATGACCCGCTAGTAGAAAAAGAGCATTTTTTATGGTTTTGAAAAAATAAAAAATTGCAAGTGATTTCTGATAGCGCTCATAAATCTCTACTAACTATTCTCTTAAAAATGATCGATTAAACTAAAATAAGGAAAGTTACAGTGTGTTAAAACTTGAAAAAAGTGAATACAGTTAAACCTCATTTATCGGGACACTCATTTATCGGGATCTCGCAACCTCATTTATCGGGACATTTTGTTTCTCCTCCAGCCACCACTCCTTGTACATAGTGACATGAAGTGGGGTAAGGTGAAAGCGTGGTGGGACTCCCACCATGAGACTGAAGGTGGTAGTGGGGAGCCCCTCGAAATCCCGATAAACGAGGTGTTTACATTTCAAGGGCGTCCCGATAAATGAGCTTTTACTATATCTAAATTTCATTTTTCAGTTAAATTATACGAGATATGAAAAAAACGTTATAATACGAAATTGTTTACTACAAAAAGATCTACAAATTTGACAATTTTTGACAGAATGTATATTTTCATTTTGATTTTCAAATGCTCTATCGAAAATAAGATATTCTATTTCTTAACCAAAATATGTGAGATATGAAAAAAGCGTCAAAATGCAAAATCGTTTGCTCAAATAAAGTCTACGAATTCTCTTTCTTTTTGAGATATTTGGAAAGCAATAAATTGTTTAAATCGTGCAATTTATTAGAAAGTTACAGAAATATATTCAGAAAATCGAATGCCCTTTTTATATGGAATCAAAAAGTTTAGTAATGATTATGTAAAGGACATATAACACCGAGCGCGAAGCGCGACGTCCACATATTTTGTTTTTTTATGTAAATGTGGCTCTAATAGATAAAAAGTAAAAAATCGAGCGCGAAGCGCGAGTATCATGATGAGAATGTGTTCCTTAAGGCCGATAGAGCCTTAATTAATAGTACATTGTGCAACTAGGGGAAAAAAATTTATTTTGCGAGTGTGAAGTTTGATGCCCGAGCAAAGCGAGGGTAACAACCACACGAGTAAAATAAATGTTTTTCCCGTGTTGCATACGATTTTTTTTCTGCTAGCGGGCCAGAAAGTGGATTTGTTTGCCCCGCACGGGGCAATAAAGTTCACTTTATGGCCCGCTAGTAGAAAAATACAATTTCCTTCTTCATTTAAAATTAAAAACAAATATAGCAATTAAGAAAAAAATTCTACCCTGTTTTCAAACAAATCCCCTTTTTATGTGAAATAGAATGAAATACAGAAGCAGTACAGATAATAAAGAACACACTAAAGTGGTTATTCATCTATTAAATAGGTAACAAACTGCATGGATAAGTGCAATAAAACGTGATCAAGATATATTTTCATGAGATTTGTGATAAATTATATCATATACACTAATATCTTATGATATAAAGTATTTATTATTAATCATGTGGGTTTTTTGTTCTCCAAATGATCGAGATTTTTTTGGAATGGATAGTAGAAGTGAAAATGCCTCATATTAGCTTATCATACATTTGATTAAATTTTTATTTGAGTTATCCAAAAAATTTGATTCATTAAAACAAAGTTGGTTTGTTTGACTGATATTTCAAATTCACCAATTTAAAAATAGTAATTCAATTTATTTACCTGAATTCTAATTTATTTAAACGAATACCTATGTGAATTTAATAAAATTGTTTTATTAGATGAAATTTGTTTTTTTTCTATGCGTAGTAATAATTAGGCGATTGATTAATCAAAAAGCGTAAATTTGTTAATAAATCCAAAATGTTTGCCTTTGTTATCCCTATAATATGTTTCTTTAATTATTGATTCTTAATGGAAAAGACTGACCGATGCCAATACAAATATACCATTATGATAACTTTTAAAAGTTTCTCAGCCTTATCACTCTTTTCAGACTCAAGAAGTAAACTAATTAAGTTTAATTTAAAAAAATTAAATTTAAATTAAATTAAATTAAAAATTGATTAATCAAGTAAGTTTATTTTAATTGGTGGCAAAAATAAGGTTTACGTAACTTATTATTTAGATACACATCAGTGCATAGAATTTCCGTAACATTTTAAAATTCAATATCTAGAAACAAATAATCTGCAGTTGAGGGGAATAGATACTTTTAATATCCCTGTAGTTACAAAATGTAAGAATATTCTGAAAATGAGAGGAATATTCTTATTTTGCGGATATTACCTCATTTTATAACGACTTTTCCGTATCAAAAGTACTTATACCTCTGAATTGAAGATTATTTGTTCTCAGTGGAAAATTAAAATATTCATATTCTGGACTTACATTGACCCTTAATTAATAATTGAAGATATATGTTGATGTTGGTAATTGGCTTTAGGGTCCTGTTGCTAAAAACTATTCAATTGTATCACAAATTAAAAAATTATATCATATATATTACTATTTCTAAGATATTTACCTAAGGAACCAGTGATGAATATAAAAATACGTAGTAGACTGTATATATCCTTCATTTCAACAGACTTCTTTACAATAGCTGGGAATCTTGCAAATTATATTATAAATACATTAATTTCGTTCAACTTACTGAGTATACATTCGTATCGTACTCCAGCAGGAGTTTTCATTATATAGGTCTAAAATGATTATCGCCTTTTAATGTATAATTCTGCTATTAGATATATCTAAGTCAAGTTGTTTTACGTGTTTGCATTGCTCAATTTTCGTAATGTTGATTTATTACTGGTCGAATTCAAACATCGTTTAACAGTTACGTCACGCTTTAAGAGAGTGAGAGTGGGGAGCACGTTCAATATCGTTTTCTGTTATATTTGCCAAATATTAAGGAAGATATTTTGTGAAATAAAAATGTTATCTTAACTTGCCTTTTACAAATTTTTTTACAAATTACGTTTGAGCCCGTGGCCTTTAATCATTTTGCATTTATATGATATTATATTTCCATACACTTCATACCTGATTCAACTAAAATGTTCTTAGATCGACCAAAAGTATTCTTATCGTATTGTTAACCAAAGTATTTGTTTCACGCACTTATTTCCTGCCTATATTATCTCATCAAATGAGAAATTTGATTATGTACCTACACCCAGAAAAATGTTTGGTTAATTCAACCAAAGAATTTGTTTCATTCAGCTAAAGATGGTTTGTATGGATACGATTTGGTTAAATGAAACAAATGTTCTGATTGGTTCAACCTTTTTGTTGAGTCAAAAAAATTTTGTGTAACTTAACCAAAGATCTTGGTTCAGTTAACAAAATGGTTTGGTTAAATCCACTTAATTCTTTTTCTGCGTGTTTTAAAATACTTAGACATTTCTTAAAACAATAATTATTCTTCAATATTCACAGGAATTAAAATCAAAATGCTAATATAAATATTATTTATTTCATTTTCTAATATATTTATGTGTTCAACTTAAAAAAAAGGATAACAAACTCATGTTAAAAATATTTTTTAGAGCACTTAATAACAATTTAATCTTCAGTTTTGAGGAATTTTTTTGAAGTTTTATGATTGGATTTTAAAACTATTCTGTAGCGAACAGTTGATTAAACCTTATAATTCGTTATTGAATGTATACGCAAAAAAATTTAAATTTTCTCCAAAAGCCACTATGTCCTAGCTATACTCAACTTTTGATTAAATTTTCACAAATGAATTTTCCCCGTGTTCTAATAAACTCTTGTCATAAAATAGTATATTGTGCAACTAGAGAAAACAAAATTTATTTTGCGAGTGTGAAGATTGATGCCCGAGCAAAGCGAGTGTAACAACGACACGAGTAAAATAAATGTTTTTCCTGTGTCGCACACGATTTTTTTTCTACTAGGGGGCCAGAATATGAATTTTTTTGCCCCACACGGGGCAATAAAATCCACTTTATAACCCGCTAGTAGAAAAAATTATACTCAGACAAAAGTTTAATACATCAAAAAAAGATTTACTTGAATCAAACACAGTTTTTTCTGAGTTCAATTAGATCCTTTATTTTGCCTCTCTAAGTCTAAACTCAAATTTCAACTGGTCAGTTATAATTACATTGCGAATTTCTTTAAAGATAAAATTTTATATGCAATTAATTTGTTGAATGAGGGTTAGATTTTTGAAAATTCCTCGAAATACATCGAACACAACTTTAACTGCCAGAAAGAAAATATTTAAAAATCAGAATGTAGATTCGCAAATCCATTGATAATTTTGTGGGCAACATCCGTTTGATGTTAATTTGAATTATTCCTGGGAGGTGAAGATAATGACCTTGAAATTCGCCGAATATAGCCAGTTGAATCGTGATTTCCTGAGTGCTAGAATTGAAGTAGCTCAACCTTGGTATCCTTTTAGTATGTATGTCTCAATCGTTGCTGGTTTGATGCAAACGTGTCATTAGGACATAATATCTTGTGTGAGTTACCCATCCTCACACAGATTCGTGTTTATGGAGTTTCACGCGGACACATTAGTTTACATGTCCCATGGGTACACGTAAAACACAGAGAAACGTTGTCCTCGTGACGTTTGTCCAGTTTGACAAGTGGAAGATTAACTACGAGCACGTAGCCTCATCTGTCTATCTCACAGAGTGTAATCGCACGTACGCGGCTAAGTGCATCGCAAGAGTAATCAGCACCACCTCAACTTTGATTAATCGACGTCAAACTTTATGAGAAAGGTGTGCCATCTCGATGCCATGCATTCCCAAATTCAAAAGAAACAATTCAAATCTGCACTCGAAGAAATTTAGTAGGATCAATACAATTTTGGTTGGTTTGAGGTTACTAATATTTTTTATGATTACAAATGAGAAAAAGGGAATTCAATTTACTTAAGGCTCTATCGGCCTTAAGGAACATTATCATCGTAATACTCGCGCTTCACGCTTGATTTTTACTTTATATCCATTGAAGCCACATTTGCATTTGAAAAATTTTTTATATCTTCTTGAGATTAACGATTCTGTCCATAGAATTTTTTCCGTACTCCGCATAATCTTGTCTATAACGAGGGTTTTTTTTATCTCATGTAGTTTTTTTGGAAACCAAAAGATTTTATTTTTATTAAGATCTTTCATTATTGAACAAAAAGTGTAACTATTATGAAAAAATGGTCACTCGTAAATTTGTAGATTTCTTCGAAATAAAGAATTTTGTTTCTTAACATTTTTGCCGTATCTTGTATATTTTGGCGGGAAAATTGAATTTTTTATTTTCATAAAAATTGATTTTTATGGATAAAACGAGAACAAAAAACATTAGTTTTTATGCCAGACATGTGTTTGATCGAGTCCAATAAATTTGTTGATTCAACCAAAAAGTTCAGCAAAACTGTCCAAGTAAAGTTTTGATTCAGTTGAGCAAACATAACCTTAAGGTATTTTAAGAATTACTAAACCGGCAAATAATAAATATTTATGTGCATAATGATATCATATGACATTTATTCTAAAATGCCAAAACGAATCTTTCTTGCAACATTAGAAATTGATAACGTGACATATTTGAAAACATATCTATTATTTTATTGATCCAAAAATTTAAAAAATATGGCATGGATTTACTTTCTTTTTTTGTTTAGTGAAAAAATTATCAAAGGCGCACATTAAAAAAAGTTTTAAAAAACAATCATCTGAAAAAAACATTCTCTTGTGTTTCATAATGTCCGTTATAGAAGATAAAATATTGTTTGAAGATATTTTCAATTTTTTATCCTTCGGTTTTAATCGCAAATGTCTAAGTGTGGTTCCTCTAACAGTGGCATTGATATGAATCGGATTCTACAACTTCATTTTTTATGAAATTTCGCCAATGAACTGCTTCATTTTTATTTACAAGCTATAAGATAAGTTATTAATTTATGATTTACATAAGTTTTGATCATTTTGGGAAATTGAATTTATGGCAGTGAAGAGGGCCTCTAATATACGGCTGAAACTTTTGCCTGCCTTATGCGATTTTTTAAATATATGCCTTTGCTAATTATTTTTTTTTTTAAATAAAAGAACCCGACCAAATGCCAAAAGAGCGAGAATTCAAATAATTCGTCAATTTTTAAGTATAAATTTTTAATTTCTCTTTGTTCTGACCTTTTTGAGAACTGATGAACTTTAATTTTGAATATGACATTTAATATCACGAAACTTGATTTTTCAAGAAATTCATTTACCCATTCTAAACATCTCAGAAAAAATAAAAGTAATTAATAAGAAAAATATTATTTTATATCATTTATGGAAATTTTGGTATAATTTATGAATTTATGACAATGAAGTGGGCCCCCATAAGCGCCCGAAACGTTTGCCCTTTTACGCTTTGTTTAATATACGTCTTTAATCATTTTTTTACTAAAAAGTAAATTTTCGACTCCACATTTTTGAAAATGTGAACTGCACACTTTAAAATCTTGATTAGTCCCGCAAAAAATTGTAGTGCCACGCCTTAATAAATCATAAACAGTGCAGAACAAAATTATGCCGCTATATTAGCATTTTGGAATTTAAATAAAACTAAAATTAATTATTTTGTTCATAAAAAATTTAAAAGAAAATCATTCTTCAAATTATCTTAGGGAAGACAGACTGGACAGGATTTGAACCTATGATGTTGCAGAACATATAATCTTCTGGTATAAACTTTTTCTTTTGCTTTTATTGATTATGCTGTTCATTTAATTAAAGCATCGTGTTTATTAGTATTGAGTTTGTAGTCGACTCTCTATATCTGAATCAGTCAAATTTTCATTGATTGAATCATTGATTCGCCTTTTCACCGATTAAATCCATGAAATTTGACTGATTCACAATAAACCTCTTTTTAGCTCTTTGAATCAGTCAAATTTCACTGACAATCAGTAGATTTTGGCTGATTCAGATTTAGAGAGTATTATGTAAATTGAAATTGATTTGCAATCTTTAATAAAAAATGTAATCAAATCAAAAATCTGGATAAAATATCTGCTTTGCAGTTAAGTGTGCTGAATCGTCTTGGGCTTTCTCTTAATTAAACATAATTAATTTAAATTTAATCGAATTAATTTACAGTCAATTCGCATTAAATTAATTTTGACTATTAACTTTCAGTACATTCGCTTTGAATAATGTCTCACATTGATTCAGAATTAAATTACATCCTAAATTTATACAAATTATCAGGACAATTTATTAAACTTGTATTACTTTTGAATTCTACAATATTGATTAATAAATCACCCGTAATGGGACAGAACTTTTTTAGTTTCGGTATAAAGAGGAATTGTCTAGTATATTTTTTTATGTATTTGGTCGAGAATTTTATAAATAAATAGTCAGGTCTTATATTTGCTTAGAGTCTGGTGTAAAATATGAATTTCACACTAAAATCCGGTGTTACATTAATTAAATTCTAGGGCAAAATGTAGATTCTATCCAGAATAGGGGTAAATATACACTGTAAAAAATTCCACATTTTAGGGTGAAAATACTTTACCCCAATAAATTGGGGAATTTCCCCCAAAAAATGGATAAATTCCAGAAAAAGTAGGGAATATTCCCCAAAAATTTAGTGAATAAGTAAATCACTTATATTTTGGGGAATTTCCCCTAATCGTGTTGTGTTTTTACGAAAACATTAAAAAAATTTACGATAAATTTTTAAAAAAATTCTTCAAAAATTAGGGAATTAAGTAAACTTAATGTGATTTCGGGAATTTCTGCAAATTCATTTAAGGATTTTTTTCAAAAATGCGAAAAATATCATTCAAAGGAGGAGATATTTTCTATGAAAAATAAATTAATGCCTTTTTGCCTTTTAGTCTAAATACGGTACTGTGCCCATTCATTGAGTTGGTCTAATCTCCTATGTATGCTTTGGTTTACCTGAAATTAATTTTGAATGCTCTAAATATTGAATTGTATTGTTCAGTGACCCTATAGACTCTCTTGTTACTTAAAAATTTCTGGCGTCTCTGATTTTAAATTTGTAATTAGAAATATAAAATGTTAAAAAACTTCGAAGTGCAACAGTTTTTCGAATTTTGATTTTAGAAGAAAATATATTGAGACTTATTTGTAGAACTATTTGAAAATAATCTAGAATTCTAAACATAATTCTTGAAACCCCCAAACATGAAATTTTCGAATAAATTTTACAAATTTTGAAGTGCCATAGTTTTTCGAATTTTGATTTTAGAACAAAATGTGTTTGGACTTATTTGTAGAACTATTTGAGAAGAATCCAGAACTCGGAACAGAACTCTTGAAACTTCCAAAAATGGGATTTTCGAAAAAAATTTAAAAACTTTTAAGTGCCATAGTTTTTGGAATTTTGATTTTAGAACAAAATGTGTTTGGATTTATTTGTAGAACTATTTGAGAAGAATCCAGAACTCGCAACAGAATTCTTAAAACTTCAAAAAATGAGATTTTCGAAAAAAAATTTAAAACTTTGGATTGCCATAGTTTTTTGAATTTTCATTTTAGAACAAAATGTGTTTGGATTTATTTGTAGAAATATTTGCAAAGAATCTATAACTCTAAACAAAATTCTTAAAACCCTTAAACATGAAATTTTCGGAAAAAATTTAAAAACTTTGAAGTGCCATAGTTTTTAGAATTTTAATTTAAGAACAAAATGTGTTGGGACTTATTTGTAGACCTATTTGCAAAGAATCTATAACTCTAAACAGAATTTTTGAAAACTATTAAAACAAAAATAGTTTTGTAACCTGTCCTAAGCTTTACATGCAGAATGCGTCAGTATATTTCGGAGCCCCTTCAACTCTCCCATGAATCCCGCACTGCAGATTGTACCCATCAGCATTATGTGCCGATAGCTTTACAACCGGAATTTCCCAAGCAAATTTTCTTCCAGCATTACCTTTATTTTCCATCATTTTAGTTTCAACCCTCACAAAAAGTGTATCCATAAGTGTATCTGAAACGAGTGAACGAACACAGAATTCCAGAGTTCCAGAGTTCCAGAGTTAACGTAAAAGGTAAGTTTTAAATATTTTTTTTAATTGATATATAAATATAAATGATATTGGCATTTTTATTTATTCTTAAATTTTTCAATTTAAAGCATTAATTAATCTTTCTCTTCTGTTTTGCAGTATGCCCTTAGAAAAGCAACAATTTATAATTTGATTTTTATTTTCAATCATAATAATATGTATATTTAAAGAATTTGAAAATCCTTCTGTGGAAAAAAAAATGCTTTCGACTTTAATTTGAAATAAGATGTATAAGTAAACAAAATAAACTTTGTAATTTATAAAAAAATTCATTAAATCCGTATTTTTATTTTCCACTTAAATTATAGAGGATATTAACTTAAAGATAATTGGGAAATTTCCCAAGTTAATGTAAAATATTTCCCAAAATATATTAAGGGAAGTTTCACAATAGTTTTTGAAAATTCCGAATTTTTAAGAAATATTCCCCAAATATTTTGGGAATTTTTCAATTTTTAGATTTTTAGGAAATATTCCCCAAAAATATGTGGAGGAAGTTTCCACAATAGTTCTGGAAAATTCCCAACTTTTAGGAAATATTCCCCAAATATTTAGGAAAATTCCTAATTTTTAGGAAATATTTAGGAAAATTCCTAAATTTTGGGGAATATTCCCCAAAAATATGTGGAGGAAGTTTCCACAATAGTTCTGGAAAATTCCCAACTTTTAGGAAATATTCCCCAAATATTTAGGAAAATTCCTAAATTTTGGGGAATATTCCCCAAAAATATGTGGAGGAAGTTTCCACAATAGTTCTGGAAAATTCCCAACTTTTAGGAAATATTCCCCAAATTATTTGGGGGAAAATATTCCCTAAACTATTTGGGAAAATATTCCCCAAAGTATTTGAGGGGAAATTTTCCCCAAAATATATCGGGGGAAATTCCCCAAATATTTTGGGGAAAATTCACTAATTTCCGTGTAATTTGCGTTACTAACATTTTGGGGAATTGTCCCCAAAAAAAATTTTACAGTGTAACTCCTGGTTTTTCTATAACTCTAAATCAGTTGAAATTCGACTGAACTAGAATCAATGACCCACTTTTGGCCATATTCTCAAAAATGTATAAAACCCTAGTTCCAAAAAAAGTTTCTCTAGAATTTGATAAAATAAGATAATTTTTTGAAGATCTGTTTGCGAAATTTCCCCGAAATTGCTAAGTTTTAGGGGATATTTGCAAATATTTCCGACAAAATACCAACATCTGTTTTTACGACAATTCGATTGTGTAAACTGTAGCTACTCCTCCCCCTTTCAATAGTAAATTATGAGACCTTTTGAGAAATCTCGAAAAGCCTTTATGAAAATGCGTGTCATTGTGATCCTTTGTTCTAATTGCCAATTGAAATTTCATCACCCGTAGGGACAAAATGAAGAAGTAGATCTCGTGTCCAATTTCTGGACCGGAGAGTTACATCGCATCGGCTGGTCGTATCTTACCTTCGAATCGAGTCGTATGTCAGACGTGTCGGTGGGTCTGAACGCACCGATTGGCGGTAAATTTTAATCGAAGCCAAGGAACGAGCATTTTAGCGGATCACGCGAATCAGGAGATAAATATACGGAACGAGGACTCCGGCAAGAAGGAAGTCGAATGGACTTTTTATTCGGCCGTCGTGAGACGTACCAAGCGATAAATTAAGTTGCACGCGCGCAATATAAACGATCGGAGGTCCGGCACGTTGCCGGGGTAAGTCGACAATTATTGTCAATCGCTAATTGATTGACGATAAGGATCCATTAGGTCTTACTGATGATAAGAGACTCACAGACGCGTGCGACAAGTTGCCTTTCAGTGATGGTATTCGCGTAGTAGTTAGCGTAATGCATGACTGCGAATGAAAAAGCTTAATGCGCCATTATTTACTTGATAGTGGTCAACCTGGTCTGCTGGACCAGCACGTGTTTACGCGTTTATAACGGACGTGACGTAGAGCTTGTCCTTTAGGTGTGTGGGTGCTGCTGTTTTGCGATGCAACGCACATTATCGCCAGTAATGCGACAGTGGGGTCGGTTCATATATTTTATTTAGCACTGACGGCTTACGAAATTACGCCATAATTAATGAAACTAAACTATTAATTTAAATTCCATTGTTCCATTATAAATAATTAGCTGTTAATAAACGACGACTCGTAATGTGATTGGAAATCGTACCTACTATGCATTTGTTTCCAATCCGGTTTTAACTTATATATCCTGGATCAGTTTATATTTGCAATTACTCTCGGCAAACTTGAATCAATCTAGCGCCAGTATTGGTCTGTGTATATGTCTGACTATTCATGGTCTACTATCTTGCGGTTGTATAGATTTGTCTAGATGGAGAGGAAATGTGGTAGCAGTCATCATCAAGATCGTTATTCCTATTCCAAGAATAAATTATTGAACGTGCTACCATCTGTATGGTTGTGCATACAATACGATTACACAGATTACTACATGTACTGTACTCCCTATAACACACACAGTAACCCGTACAATAATTTTTACTTGGAATATTTTTCACTCTGTGTGCTTTTCCAATAGAATAAAAGTCCAAATCTTGTGCACTGAGAAAAACATGTATGCAACAAAACTTTTTTTGTTACCCTGACAAAATATTTTGTTTAGGTTACCAAAATTTGATTGATATAGCAAAATGTTTTGCTGGCACAACAAAAGAATTTTTGTTACATAAATACCAACTTTCAAATCTCATATACGTAGATTGAAGAATTTTCACACAATGCACTCTCAAGTAATTGGAGAAAAATTAGAAAAAAAACTAATAATTTATAAGATTGGAAAGTTTGGATACCTTCGATTGATTCATTAAGCAATATCTTACTTTTTTTCTAAAATATCTTCACACCAATTTTTTACATTCTCATCATGGATGAGAAGGTATTGGTTTTATGTGAAAAATGACTTTCGATATTTTCATCAAATCTTTACGTTTTGAGACCCCCTGAGTCAGAAAAAAGGGTTTTTACGAAAGTTTCTGTCTATCTGTCTGTCTATCCGTCTGTCTGTCTGTCTGTCTGTCTGTCTGTCTGTCTGTCTGTCTGTAGGTCGTGTGCGGCATAACTCTCGACAGAATTATCAGATTGAATTGAGCTTTGGTACACTTTATCGGAGCCGAAAAAGTAAGGACAAGTTCGTTAACCAGCCACATCCAATCATAATTGAGGGATTGAGCACTACTTTTGTGTTTTTGAAAATAATTTTTTTAAAAAATTAAAAATTTCAATACTGGTTTTTGATAGTGCTCATAAATCTCTACAAATTATCCTGATAACATTTTTTGATTAAATCAAAATTAGAAATGTCACAGCATATTCAAATTCGAAAAATGTCAATTCAAAATTCCATTTTCCAGTTAAATTATACGAGATGCGAAAAAACGTTATGATACAATATTATTGAATAAATAAAGACCTACAAATTTGAATCGTAACATTTTTTCATAAGATGCATATTTTTCTTTTTAATTAAAAAAAAACTATTGAAAATCCAAAATTCAATTTTTTAACAATAATATTGGAAATACCAAAAAAACGTAACAATACAAAGTTGTTCGTTTCAAAAAGATCTACAAATTTTGTCTGACACAGTTTCTGATAAAAGATATATTTTTCGTTTCAATTCCAAAAAATACGGAAAAAAATGACAAAATTCCATTTTTTAGACAAAATATGTGAGATGCAAAAAAACATTTAGATGAAAAATTGTTTGCCTAAACGAGGTCTACAAATTCTGATAAAGAAATTTCGGGACAGGATGTATATTTTATGTTTTGATTTTTAATATTGAAAAAATTCGATTTTTTTCACCAAAATATGTGAGATACGAAATAAGCGTTGTTCTGCAAAATCGTTTCCTTAAATAAAGTCTACGATTGTTTTTCCTTTTTAGATATGTGGAAGAAAGTAAATTCTTTTAATCATGTAATTTATTAAAAAGTTATACTGAAATGTATACAGAAAATCGAGCGCGAAGCGCGAGTGTCATGATGAGAATGTGTTCCTTAAGGCCGATAGAGCCTTAAGTAAATTGAATTTCCTGTTTCACTTAAATTCAAAAAGAAATTAAGTGACTTTGAGAAAATGTGTAATTCACATCATCTGTAATATTATTATAAAATTGGTTTGAGCTTCAGTATCCAAATATAAGAAATAAACTTAAATGTATGCGAAGAGCACAAGACCGAGCGCGAAGCGCGAGGTCCAGAAAGAACGGAGCGCGAAGCGCGACGATCGAATCGCGCGCCCCAGGCGCGCTCAAACTTGCGAGCGAAGCGAGCTGCGCGCGAAGCGCGCGATGAGAATGTGCCCGCGAAGCGGGCAGATTTTTTTATATACAAGTATACGGATGTGGATGGCACATACAAAAAATATATATACATATTTCAAAATAGTTTTTTGGGTAAAATAGTTCAAAGAAGGCCTAATGTCAAACAATTTCTATCAGGATATTTTTTACGTATCTCGTATATTTTGGTGGGAAAATTGAGTGTTTATTTTTAGAAAAATGTTTGTAATGAATAAAAAATATATATAACTCCTGTAGAAAATACAGTCAACAGCAAATTTTTAGATTTTTTGGAAACGAACAACTTTTTTCTCAACAATTTTTTTTAATCCCACATAGATTTTGTACAAAATGGAATTTTTTATTTTTGATAACGTTTGTTACGATTTAAACGAGAACTACTTGTTCGATCAAAAAATGATTTGGAGTGAATTTTATATCTTCTTGAGAAGGAATATTTTTTCCAAAACATTTTTTTCGTATCTCATATAGTTTTTTTAGAAACCAAAAGTTTTTATTTTTAATTACATTTTTCATTAATTTAACAAAAAATGTTTGATCGGTAGAAAAAAATTGTGTGTAAGACAGGAAAAACATTTTTTTTCCTACCGAGTCATAAAGTAGATTTTATCACCCAATGTGGGGCAAACAAATCCACTCATTGACCCACTAGTAGAAAAAAAAATCGTGTTCGACACGGGAATAACATTAATTTTACCTTAGCTTTGCTCGGAAATCAAACTTTATACTCGCAAAATAATTTTTTTTTCCCCTAGTTGCATAATATACTATCTTCTCACCCAGGGATTTTCAAAACGTCGAGTTTTTATGAAAATTCAATAAGTTATTTTTGACATATAAACCAATATTTTCTCATATCACGAGAATGTAAAAATGTTGATTCTTTTATTGAATTAAAATTTCTTCCTTGCAGATCCTTTGCTTTTCCTGCATTAAAAACTGCTTCTAAAAATTCCAAAATCAAATTAAATATTACTTTTGCACTAAACTTTAAAAAAAGGCTACTTTTAATGTTTACTTGTTACAGTGGACCAGCTCAAAGCCTATAATAGAATAAATTAAACCCAGAGTACTTTTTTTCGTTTCACTCAGCATATCCCAGTCCCTGTTTCTGTTCTCTTTGTTTTTATCCCTTCGAGATTCTCGTCGCGTTTGGAGGTATGATACGCAGATACCTGCCTATCTCTCAAAGAAGAGAGTTTTTTTATCTGTTCACAAAGTGTAGAGCGCAAAGCAAGTTTGGGGTGAGATTTTCCAGGGTTTCAGTCTCTAAGAAAGATGAGGGGTAAGGGGTGAAGTAAGGGTGTTATCTGGGTGGCAAGACGACCGAGAACGACATAAATATTAGGCTCCTCGTTAATGCCTTTGGTAGCTACTCGCGTTACGTTTAACAGTAAGTAAATTATGCGATATGAAATTATTAGCGCCATTAAAGAAATTTATATTTTTCGGCCTCACCCGAACACGCGCGCTTGGAGCAAGGTAGTTGACGATTTTTCTACTTTATCTGCTCAGGGCTGTGCCTCGTCGACTTTTTCTTATACTTGTTTTTCTTTCTTTACTTTTCACTCCTCTCGGATTCTTTTCAAGTGATAGCAGCCACCCTCACAATCATTCTGTGGGCTCTTCCTTTTCCGTTCGTGATTCCCTTTTGCTACTGCGCACCGCCTAATGTATTTGCAAGAGCCAATTCCTATCGTTATCCCTTGCTATGATGTATGGTTACGGCATTTTGATTGTCAGATATTCCTGTCGTTTAGGCGTCCCGGACAATGTAACTTTGCAGAACACACATCACCAAAAATAGCTCATTTGATGAGCTTTATTTATACTTCAGAAAATAGGATATCTTGATTAAATTACAGTATTTTATAAATCAATCGAACTTCTTGCTGGGCACAAATCAAAATAATTTACATAGTTAAAAGTCCTATCTATCTATGGATGTACCTATCAAGATTTACATTTAAAAATTTTTTTGCCTGGAATATTCTTTGCGTTTTTTAATCGAAAATATTCGACACGTTTTTTTTTTATCTAAATATGACATTAAAACTTTTTAAATAGTGTATTTATAAACTTTTGAGGTTTGGAAAAAGTACTTTTTTACGATCGGGTATATTAAAAAGAGTATTTTATTCAACAAATTTCCCTGCTTTATGAAATTTACGCTTTTTTCGTAGCTGTCGAATGACGTTTATTGGAAATCAATTAATTTTTTTTGTCCACGATACACCGAAAATTAGCCTTATCGGTATCGTTTTGCGTGCGGAAAGTTGATTTTCCCGCATTAGTGCGGGAAAATTAAAACAAGCTTAAAATGTTAACGCACTAGTGCGGAAAAATCAACTTTCCGCACGCAAAAACCTTAACCGACACATGTATGTGATCGATCATAAAAGACACACGGGGTGTTCTCCATCCCAGGTACTTTAAACATTGATTACAACTAAAGTATTGCACTAATTGAATTGAAAAAATTCGAAATATGCTCTGAACCTTCAAAAATAAGATGCAAACTGTCCGATCAAAAAATTTTGATTCCGAAGTGTCGATAAAAATTCTTGAAAAAAAAATGTTAAATAAAAAAATTAGATCAAAAAGTTATTTTCGAAAAAAAAACTATTGTTACTTTGTTAGTTATTTTTAGAAATGTCATGCTTATTTTTATCTATACTTTCTTAATTTATAAAAATAATAAATAATACATAAACAAATTTTTAAATGTAAATCTTGGGTGGAATCTACCAAAAACAATTTATTGGTAATGAAACTGACTAAAGAAAGTAATATGATACTTTTCAGAAACAAAGTCGCATAAACATAAAGTTGTGGCGCCAAACCAGGAAATTATCTATTTTTAATAAATTACCCAATTCTAGGAAAATATTATTCAGACAGTAATACTGAAATCATATAAAGCTACAGGATTGGTTTTTGAATAACTTGTCGATCGGAAAAATGGTGCTTATTAAATAATCAAAATAGAAGAAAGAGCCAAAAAAATAGATACTACGGTTTCTCTAATTTTTGAAGATTTGGTAAATTGGGCATCGTTTCGCCATTTAGAATTGGAATGGTCGGCCTCTTCTTGATCGGGTTGCGCAACCGCTTTGAATTTTGAGTCGGACTGTAGGCTACATTCTTGCGCCGCGGGCAAATAAAACGAGCCGACGAAGACAACATTATTACGGAGCGCTGCCAGCCATTGCTCATGCTCTGCTTCCTTACGTATCCCCATCCGTATATAAGAATAAGAATACGAATTCGTATTCCATTTCACTCTACGCCTCTGCAGCATCGACAATAATTGAGTCTGCCTCGAGAGTAGTAGGCCTATTAATTAGAAACTAGCTTTAACTCTTCTCCGTGTACCTCGATGGCTCAGTGCCCGTAAGCCAACTTGCTCGTGACTCGTAATGTTAAAAAGCTGATGGCTTTCTTATATGCGCAAGAAAACCATTAATAATTATGTAAATCCATTTCAAATTTATCATTAAAGAACATCAAATGTTTGCAAAAAATATTCACTTTGGGAGTATTAATTATAATGCGAAATTTTCAGTTTTCAATGATATTTTCAGTAATTTAGTATTTTTTTATTCAAGCAGTCAGGAATAAGTTTTATTGTTTCAATTATAAATTGGTTGGATCAATTAAATAAATGTATTGATATGCTTTCAAACAAATTTTTACGTGGATTCAACTCAATTTTTATTTCTGTTAACCAATTCTTTTTTGTATTGGATCATTTCTGTGCAGCTGAGAAAATTTGTTGTTTGAATCAAACAAATATATTTTTTGAAAACATTTTTTCTGAAAAATCCGAAAAAATTTCAGATAAATTCAGAAAAGAAATTTCTGGACATTTTATTTTTTATAGAAACTTAACGTTAGAGGAGAATTTGAAGAATACCAAATCAATTTTATTGTGTGGAAATTTAATAATAGTTCTATGAATTTGAAACCTAGCATTTTTATAAATTTTCCGTAGAAATTTTAGAATTATAGGTTTGAGAAATTTAATTCGTTAAATATTTTAATATAAATATTTTGTGTAATATTTATTACATAGATATTTCATTATAAGAACAATAAATGCTCTCCCGATCAATTTTGTCGAAAGTTCCAACAGAAATTACTCAAAATTACCCTAAAATAACGACTAACTTTTTTTTTAATTTTCTATAAAAAGTCGAAAAATGATTGTAAATTTTTTAAATTATTAAAAAACTATTCATTTTTTTAGGAATTCGGTACATATTTCAAAGAACTTTTATAGAATTCTTCAAAAGTGGTACAGAAAATGTTAAGATTCCAATTTCATACATAATCTACACACGTTTGTTTGAAGATCTGTGGAATTTTAAATCAACACAGAAAAAAAAATTATGGAAACATCAAAGGTATTCTGTTTTAACAATCTATTTTTCAATGAAAGCTGGTAATCCCAGAAATTTCGATTTTTTTTAATAAAAATATCAAGCATCAAATATCAATAGTTTTGAAATGTTTTATAATACTTAAACATTAGCGCTATCAATTAAACCACATGATGGCGATAATTTTATTGCAATTAGAGTCTGTCAAATAATTGGAAAGCTAATAACCAAAATGAATTTCCAGTACCAGACAGATCGTTTTTATTATTATTTTTTAAGCCTATTTGGTAGGGAAAGTCCATTTTCTTATCCACATCACGTGGTCCAAGTGATCCATGACCATAAAAATACCACAATTCCTTTGCCTAAAATCAATTAGGGGCCACTCAAACATTTTTTTGAATAAAATGATTTCAATACTGCTGGATTTAAAGTAGCGTCAAAGTTTAAAATTAATTTTTCTAGATGACCCGAAATCTTACGTAAAATTTGAATTGAACCCCCCACCCATATATAATATGCTTACTTAATACTTGAACAGACGCTTTAAACTAAATAATAAAATTTAATTTCATAGTCAGGAATAAAATGGCAATTAGGAGTACAAAGATAAATTACCATAGCAAATTGAATCGTCTGGATGTAAATTCAAAGGAATTTTTCAGCTCTATAAAGCCCCTAATCTGGATATGTGAGGTATGAGATATAGGGAACGGTGAAAGGGAATAGACTGGATGTTTTATTGTCATTAGCTGGTACAGGCCCTAAACTGTAGATAACCTAGCTCGTGGCAATATACTGGAGATTCACCAGAAGAGAATAAGGGAATAAAGTGGTGGAGGGCGCTACAATGGAGTTGGCACGCTTCGTGGTCATAGAATCATAGCTGTCTATTCAATGAGCTCGAAAATGGCCTTCTCCTACAGATATTTCGCGGAATCCTCTAGAGGTGTATTTTATGAAAGCTGCCCGATCCGCTGTACTTCTAATACCCGTATCTACATGATGAAGCGACGATTCAGTCAGACATGATTATCATACACATTCTCTCAATGCCCTCCATTTGCATATCGTCGAATCCTAAATTAAATTCTTATATCAAGGGGATCCGCCACCTTTAATATTTTTATTGTTACTTTTTGAGTTTAAACCTTCCATATCATTTTGTTTATGTTTCGTACCTTTATTTAAAAAGGTTTTGGGTTTTTTTTTAATTCCAGTACCTTTATGTATTTTTAAACTACAAATTTTAGAGTTTTTTGGGCATTTTTTTGACATTTTTTGACTTTGAATAACTTTTTTGTTTTTCAACCAATTGTCATGATTCTTTTTTTATTTTGTTCCTTACAATGTGTAGCAACTTTCTGGATATGGAAAATAAAGTAACATGACTGAAAAAAAGTTACAAGTATAATAAAATTAATAATTTTTGTAAATAAAACTCCCCTGCTCCATACATAGTTTCTTCTTTAGGAATTTTGTTCACTTCCTTTGCAAGCTGGGCAGACTTTACTCTTTTCCATATAATTCAGAAATATTAGTAAATAAATAAACAAACTATTTTGTGTAAAAAGTTAATTTTTTATAAAAACGCGTTATTTGTAAATTGTAGTAATTTTTATTTTTGTTTATTTTTCCAAGAAAAAATTAGATTGCTCTGAAAATTTACACACATACTCAGAACAGTATAGAGAATAAATAAATAAAATTTTTGGAAAATGTCAAAAAATCAAATATATACTAATTAAAAGTGTCGGATACCCTTAATACCATTCAATTCCTTGCATTCATTTTAAATAATCAAATTAATTTTCTTCTCTTACTCAAAATCAACTGACTCTGCTTGGAAATAACATTAAATAAAACAAAAAATATACATTTCATCAAAATATGCATACGTGAAAATGTGTATTTCGTATTTCAGGTAGTTGTTGTGCCAAAAATCAGGTCCATGGAAAAAAAAGTTTTTCTATGTATTTAAGAATTGAAATTATATTATTAGTCTTGCCTTATTAAAGGAAAAACACGATTTTCATGACAAAATTTAGATTTGACGTAAAATAATACTTTTAATAATGCTTTTTGTAATAGAATTTTTACTCACTATCGCTTATTACCAAATTTTTAAAAATGATTGGATTTTCATAAATTATGACTTATCTTCCGGGAAAAATACTCTCTACAAATCTACTGTTTTCATTTTTGAAAATAAGTAAAAAATCTTCAAATATAGTCATTTGAAAAAAAAATTTTCGTTTTGAAAAATTCTTTTAACGATTTCAGCCACTGGAAACTTCGCTTCTAAATTTGGAAATAGTAAAGCTGTAGAGAATATTTTCATCGAAATAATAAGCCATAAATTCTGAAAATCTAATGATATTTTAAAAATTGGCAAGAAGCAGTATACTACAGGGAGAAACCCGAATTTACAATTTTTGCCAAACTATGTTTCAATTTAGGGAAAAAAGAGTTCATAATGATAATTTTCAACAGCGAAATACTGAACTTTAGATGAACTATACGATCATTTACTATAGATTGTATCAAACTTTCGATATATTTTTCGAATCTTTAATATTTTGACTGCAAAAAATTTCCAGTCCGCTAGGAACAATTACCGTTAAACATTAGTTTTCCCTAGATTTCTAATATTTTTTAGGATTATCAATATAAAATAAAACATACATTGGTATAAAAAGTTTCTCCTTATAAGGAAAAATTCTATTGCAAAATTATCATTAAAAGTATCATTTTTCGTAAATTTAAAATTTTTTCATTAAAAATGATTGATAATAGCATCTTACGTCTTGAAATCATAGAAAAACTTTTTATTTCAGAGACCTGCTTTTTGATACGACAATTACCTTAATGAACTATTTTGAATTTTGAGCGTTTTTTTTTTTTTCGTATTTCTCATAACTTCGTTAAGAATGATATTTTTAACTTCCAATAGTATTTTTCAAAATTGGAATAAAAAATACATCTTATAGAAAAATGTTTAAATTGAAACTTGTAGATCTTTTTCGTGTAAACAATTTGGCATCATAATGTTTTTCCGTAACTTGCATAGCTTGACTGGAAAATATAATTCGATCAATAATTTTTTTTCAAGCTCAAGAATACTGTAACATTCCTAATTTTGGTTTGATTTAAAGACTTCTTGGGGACAAACTAGAAAACATTGACCACTATAAAAAATTAGTATATAAATTTTCGTCACGCGTTTCGCGTGCAGTTCGCAAGTTTGAGCGCGCCTAAGGCGCGCGATTTAATCGTCGCGCATCGCGCTCCGTTATTTTTGGACCTCGCGCTTAGCGCTCGGTCTTATGCTCTTCATATACATTTAAGTTTATTTCTTATAATTTGATACTGAAGCTCAAATCAATTTTATAATATTACAGATAATGTGAATTACACATTTTCTCAGTCACTGAATTTGTTTTTGAAATTAAGTGCAACAGGAAATTCAATTCACTTAAGGCTTTATCGGCCTTAAGGAACACATTCTTATCATGACACTCGCGCTTCGCGCTCGATTTTATTTATACACTTCAGTAACGTTTTAATAAACATATCACATATTTATGCTAAAAAATGGAATTTTTTCAATTGTGTTTCTTATAATCAAAACATAAAATATACATTCTGTCGAGAAGTGTCTTGGTGAGAATTTGTAGATCTCATTTAGGCAAATAATTTTTCATCTAATCGTTTTTTTGTTATCTCACATATTTTGTCTAAAAAGTGGAATTTTAAAATTCTAATCGTATTTTTGGAATTTAAACGAAAAATATATGTTTGACAAGAAACTGTGTGAAACAAAAATTGTAGATCTTTATAAAACGAACAACCTTGCATTCTTACGTTTTTTCTTATTTCACATATTATTGTTAAAAAAAAATTGAATTTTGGATTTTCAATAGTTATTTTTTAAATTAAAAAGAAAATGCTGTAACATTTCTAATTTTGATTTAATCAAAGAATGTTATGAAGATAATTTGTAGAGATTTATGAGCACTATCAAAAACCACTATTAGAATTTTTGATTTTTTCAAAAACACAAAAAATGGTCTAGTTTCCTCAATTTTGGTTGGATATGTCTGGTTAACGAACTCGTCCTTACTTTTTCGGCTGCGATAAAGTGTGCCCAAGCTCCATTCAATCTGATAATTCTATCGAGAGTTATCGAGTATACGACCTACACACAGACAGACAGACACTTTCATGAAAACAACTTTTTCTGACTCAGGGGCCTCAAAACGTAAAGATTTGATGAAAATTTCGAGTCATTTTTCATGTAAAGCATTTTGTTAAGAATCAATGTATGGCATATGTATGATTATATCCATTTATATAAATTTATGTTCTGCAAAATATTTTATGTTTTCAAATATCTATATGAATCTTACTTTGTATGTTATAACATAGCTAGTGGTCTGTTTATCATTTGTTTATGTGAGTCTCTCGAATTATATTTATAATCTCGCTTCTAATGTTTCAGACTAACTGATTAGTTATAGTAAATATATACTTTTAATGTCTCCTGTTCGCGGTAGTACCGCACAAAGGAGTGCCGAAAGAAATATCAAAGTTTTGTTTCATCCATCCCCACTTGATTTAGCTTTAGTAATCTCAATCTTGTAACCAGTTGACCACGATTCGTCGTCGAGAAACATTGTTCTTATATTCAATAAATTTTTAATAATTCATGTTACTGGATTTATTTATGCGAAATAGTGACCCCAACGTTTAAAAACGAAAGGGTAGTACCAAGATATTGGTACGCAAAAAACACATTTTAAACCTTCTCAACCATGATGAGAATGTAAAAATACCAAAATTTCTCTAATTTTCGGAATTTTGGTAAGACAGCTGGATAATAAATATGTCCTTTTATTTTTAAGTCTAATTAAAATAAAATGAAAAATTATTCACATAAAATAAAAAATATTCAGAAAAAGTTATTTTGAAAGTATATGATTGAAGCACATATTATAATTTAAAACCTTTTCAGTTCATTTAGATCTTAAGTTTTTACTGTGTTGTGATCAGACTTGTAGCAATTTTCATGAGATCAGGCAAGCCAACACTTTTTGCCAATTACGAGAAGATTCTCACACTCGTTGATATCCAGATGGCGTACGGGATAGCAAGAATTTAAGCAACCGTAAAAAGAGTGAAGGCTATTCTTTATTAAGTTTTCGTGTCTAGAGAACTTTTTAAGATAAAAAAGAGCAAATCTAAGTAGCAAATTATGGTTCTAATAATACAGTATTCAGCATAAATAGCATTTCATAATACAATAAATTAATTTAATTACTCAATGGGATATTTTCACTGCATCAATATTGGCGTAATCTCAGGCTAATAAATAAACACTATAAACTTTAGTCCAGTATTTGAGAAATAATTAGGCTGAGACTTAAGCCAGTCTTGACATTAAATACCAATTTTATTGTTGATAATCGAGTATTTTGTCGATAGTTATTCGGATCTTTGGGTTTTTTTCGTTAATTGAATATTGTTTTAACAAAGGGAAAGGCCATTAGTTGATGCTTGGCCATAACTGGGCTATTTTAATTAGTTCATGGCCGGGCCAGGACTGTCTATACAAATCTACAAAACAATATGCGATGATTGATTCAGTATTTGTATGAATTTATCAAATCACATTATAGGCCCATCTTTGTCACGATCATAAAGAACGTTACCTGCATGGTCAGCTATCCTGGCGGTGTGCATATTCGCTAGAAATCATTATTGATTATTTTAGCTTAAAAACCCCCGTTTATATGAAAATGAAAAAAAAAAACGATTCAAATATAAAAGAAACTGGCACAATACAGTCTTTCTACAGTCTTCCTTTAGCTAGTTAAGCTATCTTGGCACTGTCTACTTCTGCAATACTTCTTTCACTATTTGATAATTTTTTATTATATATTATTGCACAGTTATTCTGCGCTACTTCCTTTCTCTACTTCTTCTCTGAATGACTAGAAAAAAACTCAACATAGTTTTGTGTAAAATGCCAGACTAGAAACTCTATAGCCATTCATAGAGGAGCTACTCTCTAAACCTGAATCAGTGAACGGCCACTGATTCGCAGTGACTATTCACTGATGGCAGCAGCTATAAGTCTTTCACTGAGAATCAGTGAAATTCGGCTGATGAATCAGTGAAATAGATTGAACTCACTTATTGAATCAGTGAAAGCTTCAGGTGGGAGTAATAAAACCAGCAATATATTTTAACGACCGATGAACTCGTTTATTTTAGGCTAAACAACACTAAAACGAAATTACGTAATTATTATTATTTTTTTTTGGGATTATCAATATAAAATAAAACATACATTGCTATAAAAAGTTTCTCCTTATTACGTGACGCGTTTACTGATTCTTTAGTGAAATCAAAGCAGGGCACTGATTCATCAGTTGATATATTTTCGCTGATATAATCAGTGACTATTTCACTGATTCAGGTTTAGAGAGTAGATAGTAAATATATTGGGCCAGTACAGCATCATAAATTTTTCTACGCGTGGAATTTCTCACTGAATAATGACAATAGTCTTCCCTTTTTGGATTTGAGTTTAAATCGTAGTGATATGAACCTATGAGATGTAGATCTTGCACCGAGGGAAGGTGGCTAGGAAACATGGAGGTAATAGGGTTGTACGGAGGTCACTGACGAAGGAGTCTTAAGAGGGCAAGGAAAGGGGGTGAGTTGAGTAGGAACGGATGGACGAGATAGGGGCTAGAGAGGCGAGGGGGTGATGTGAGCATGGGTAGGGGGAAGGGGGCAAGAGGTTGCCCTCCATGAATCACGACACGGCGGCTGATTTAGAGGCACAGAAGTCTCTGCTATGGGTACAGGCTCCCCGTGAACCTCTCGCTGTATCTAGAGTTCCGGCGGTTACATGGCGACATTTTCGACGATACATGTTTTTCTCTTTGTCTTCATCCGCGAACGAAATTGGGATTTCCGCGGACAGAAAAAGAGTAATTAACGAGTCACTGTCAAGTCGACCAAAATAAGTCACTTAGCAAGAAACGGATCTCATGGCATATAAATTGGAAGCGAAAGGTCTACATTAGGGGGTGAACATTTTTTTGCCTCTACTGGATACTATTTTTGGATGCATAAGCTATTATAATGGTAAAATGATTTTGAAGTGAGAACAAAATGCAGAACTTTAGCAGTACTGATAAAAAATAGCTCCATTTCTTATTGCGCAAGAGTAAGAAAGAGGCGGAGAAAAGGAGCAAATCATTTGGGGGGTTAATTCAAAATTGTTTCTTCTTATTATTTTATTGTTATTATTCTTCAAATTTTATTTCCAATTTGAATATTTAAATGAATGGTGTACAAAATGAGTTCGGGTTGGGTTTGCGGGTCAATTACAAGTCTTGAATTTTTATTTTATTTTTAAGTTATTTCTCTAATGTCAAATTACAGAAATTACTAAAAAGGAATATGTTTTTTGTAATAAATCCTCCTTTGCGGTTTGACTGTGGGTTAGGGGTTTGCGGGTCAACCCGACCCGAAAGTATCCTGACCTAACCTGCGCGGGTCGGGTTTTTTTTGCACACCCCTAATTTAAAGCAAATAATATGATTTGTTCCTTTTCTCCGCCTTTTTCTTAGCTTTCGCGGTAAGAAATGGAGCAGGTTTTAAGCATCAGTGAACATGAGTGTCCTAATTTAAAAATTTGATAGCATTACAAGAGGTTTAAGGTAGTTGTGCCAAAAATCAGGTCTGTGGGAAAAAAAAGTTTTTCTATGATTTCAAGACTTTAGATATTATCTTTCATCTCTTATCAAAGAAACAATATTATTTTTTGTGAAAAAAATTTTAAGGTCACGAAAAATAATGTATTTGTAATAGAATTTTTTTCTTGCTATCGCATCTTACCAATTTTTTAAAAATTATTGGATTTTCATAAAGCATAACTTATTATTTCAGGGAAAATATTCTCTACAATTTTACTTTTTCCAATTCTAAATGTAAATTGCGTGAGATTTTTGTATTTATGTCTCTATTTTTTTCATCTTGACCCATGACTAAAATTATTATAGTTTTATTTGCAATGGTGAGTTTTTTTTAATACTTTTATTAATTCTAATAAATATAGAAAAGAAAGCAACAATTAGTATTAGTTAATAAAACTTTAAGGCGTCATTCTACTATCTCGGCAAAAAAAAAGTGATTTTCAAGAATTATTTTCTCAACAACTACTTTATATAATTAAATAAAATTTCTAGTGTTTATTTATGCAGTCTCAAAGTTAACGAACAATTTTTTCACATGAATTTATTGTTTAGTTTAGGTAATGTTTAACAATGAACAGAATGTCAAAAAAAGTCATGTCCATGGCGCGCACGATATCCCCAGCATCATCTGAAACAAATAAATCGGATATTTTCTTTATTAGTATGAACATAGCTCTGAAGTTACGAAGCGGATTTTTTTATTCAGAAAAATAACAAAATGGCGGCACTTTGATCAAGAATTTTCCAATTTTTCCAATTTTCCACTATAATAAAATAAAAAATTGAAAAAACCTCCTTTTTACTCCACAGATATTTATGTTCAGAATAAACGTAGAAAATTTGCCTTTTCTTGCCTTTTTTCACGATGTTTAATTTTTCAAAAGTGAGATAGTAGAATGACTTCTTAAATCTGAAAATTAGGTCTTAAGTAAGAAGGACTAATGGAGTTGAATAAAACAGCTCAATCTCCGTTTGGGGTCGGGAGTGTTAGTATCAATAACGGAGAATTTCGGAGTTGGCGGGATTTGGCTGAGAGCGGGTTAACGGATTGGATGACGAGAGTGGCCGAACCTTATATAAGGTTCTAATGCATTGCCCTGGTATACGTATAACCCTGTGCAAGCTCACAGTCCGGAATGGAGTCGTAGGATAGCAATTTCGAGCAAGCAGTAATAAAGCACGTCTGCGCGCCGAAATCCTGATGAATGGCCGCGCTTAGGCTCGAAATGGAGAAGCGACGAGCCACTCGCACTTACTCACTCAAGCGCTGCTTTCCCCTCTTTCGTGCTCTCTTTCTCTCACTCTGACTAACGGAGTGCTCAACACCCCCGCAACCCCTTTCGTGAGTTGGTCTCGCTCAGCAAACACGATACCCGTCCATAGCCACCATTCCGCGTGACCATGTTACAAGGGTGGTCCACCCTCCAATTCTCACCCCCCCTTGCACCCACGTGGCCCACTGTGACATTCGTGTGCGCGCCAAAATCCTGGGGTGAGGGACCAATAAATCTGCTCATACCAAATTGAGAATGTAAAATACACGCGTGACGCGTCTGCGCGACCGTCCGGGATTTATTCTGACCCGAAATTCGATGGATAGTAGGGTTGAATGCAGAAATTTATTTTTAAGGACTTTTTAAATACTGCTGGTAGAGAGTGTATGGAAAAATGTTGTTGGACTCGATTATTCTGATAAAGGGAAAAGAGATAAAGGACGGGGAAATAGAGTGAAAATTCATAACAATAAATTATATGGCTTTTAATTCGACGAGTTTTTGGATGCTAAATTTATAGTTTCTAAAGTTGATAACGAATTTCAAATAGTAAACGTTTCCCAAATTCGTTTTTACATTCTCATCATATGAAGGTATTAGTTTTATGTGAAAAATGACTCGAAATTTTCATCAAATCTTTACGTTTTGAGACTCTCTGAGTCAGAAAAAACGGTTTTTACGAAAGTGTCTGCCTGTCTGTAGTAGGTCCTATACTCTATAACTCTCGATGGAATTATCAGATTAAATTGAGCCGAAATTATCGGAGCCGAAAAAGTAAGGACAAGTTCGTTAACCAGCGACATCCAACCAAAATTGAGAAAACTAGACCATTTTTTGTGTTTTTAAAAAAATCAAAAATTCCAATACTGGTTTTTGATAGTGCTCATAAATCTCTATAAATTATCTTCATAACATTCTTTGATTAAACCAAAATTAGAAATGTTACAGCATGTTAAAACTTGAAAAAAGTCAATATCAAAATTCCATTTTCCAGTTAAATTATACGAGATATGAAAAAAATTTATCATACAAAATTATTTCCTACATTAAGATCTACAAATTTGAATTGCAACATTTTTTCATAAGATGTATATTTTTCTTTTTTTTAATACGAAAAAAACGTAAGAATGCAAAGTCATTCGTTTCAAAAAGATCTAAAATTTTTGTCTCACACAGTTTCTGATAAAACATATATTTTTCGTTTCAATTCCAAAAATATGTGAGATACAAAAAAACATTTTTATAGAAAATTATTTGCCTAAATGAGGTCTACAAATTCTCATTAAGACATTTCTCGACAGGATGTATATTTTATGTTTTGATTTTAAATATTGAAAAAATGTATAAACCTTCACTTTTTTGATAAATTTCACAATCTTAAACACATTGGAAATTTTGAAAAGCGTGCTCGAGTTTCCAATGAGATTAACCAGTGCTCATGCATTGTTTTGCATTTCGTTTAATTGACCAATAAGTCTTGTTGGCTCTGCTAAACTTAATTTATAGTACAAAAAAAGACTCAACAAAATTACTTTGTTAGGCCGAAAAAATATTCAGTTGACTTAAAAAAATAATTTTGTACCAATGAAGAAAATTTTGTCATGGCAGTAAAAAATCTTTAACGAAACCATTTTATTGCGATTACCAAACATTTTTTCTCAGTGTAAAATCACCCTGATATATGTTGCGAAAAAGAAAGAAATCCATAAAACGATACCACGTTGTACTGATCTTTTAAGAAAGACCCTGGTTCTGGGTTCAGAGCCGCCCCTCTGCGAGAATAGCAGCCATAAAAATTATGCGATATTATCGCGTCAAAGTGCGTTCCTGATCGCGCGCGAGGTAGGTGTTATATCCTCCAGTTCATCGGATTCTTTCACTAACGGTGTGCCATGACTTAGTGGCTCCAAGCACTGAGAAGAAAACAAGATGGAACGTGTTGCTGCATAAGTTTAAAATATTCTGCTCCAGAAGCTGAACCTCGTAGATATAACTTGTGTATACGTAATGCTTACGACAGGATCTTTGGTGGTAAAGCGCCTATTCTTGGCACGACACTTAGGTTGATAGAATTTAGAGATAGTTTTCTAAATCGCGTGATATAAAACATAAGTCTGCGTTTTTTATAAAGCTGCTGTGTGCTCTATTTTATAAATATTAAAAAACAAAATGGTGAATAATTAGTCTAGCAGAAATATTGCTTCATAATAAAGATAACTATTATATACGTGCTTAATGTGCAACAAAATTGTCATGGCGCAGACTAGGCCGAAGCCTGGCGAGCTGACACTAGACATAAAACACTGATCCACAAATGGACCCAACTTAACTGCAAGATTATTGCAACGCCATATTTTAAATTTTTAATTAACTTGAAGTGACCCAAGTCTTATTTGTAATTTCATTCCAGGCCAGGGCCAGGTTACGGCTTTTCTGTAGAAGCCATACAATGGCACTTATTCTAGAAATTTTTTTAATAAAGTTAGGATTATAACTGGCAGGAACTTTCTAACCTGGCGTGATACTTTGAAAAAGGCCTGCTCTGGGCCAAATAAAAATGTCAGCATAACTATATGTGACGTACTTTGATAGCAAAATTTTCATGCGTTCAAGTAAGTAAAATTTGCACTTAAATGAAAGTTTGAGTCTTTTTAATTATTAATTAATCAAAATACAGAGTGTGCTGTCTATTTGTGACCCATTAAATCATTCCGCTACTTTGACATTTACTGTCGGACAGACTTATATTATGCCTCAAATGACACTTTAGTCGATGGAAATTAACGCCATAGAACAGTACACGCCATTAGAATGAACTTAAATAGTAGACCTTTATATTAAAAATAATTACTAAATTGTGAAAACTCAACGTGAATTTCGTGCAAAATACACATCAAGATCGACAACTATTAAGAAAAGTATGGAAAGTTTACATCGACGGCATATTTGAGCAACAGTAAGAAACCAAATAAACCAAAAACAAAGCACTCTGATAACAACATTGAACGTGTAAGGCCTTCAATTGAAGAAAACCCGACAACCTCGTCCAAACGT
Source organism: Diplolepis rosae (assembly GCA_030998225.1). NCBI lineage: Eukaryota > Metazoa > Arthropoda > Insecta > Hymenoptera > Diplolepididae > Diplolepis > Diplolepis rosae. The sequence goes on from JAPYXD010000680.1 coordinate 9,772,372, forward strand.
CGAACAGTGGGAGAAAATGCACTTTATTCGTTCAAAACCTTTCAGAGCCTTCAATTTTTGTCCGATTTTTAATTATTTTCTTAAAAATTAGAGTACATTAAATTCTGAAGAGCTTCGCGGTCAGAACTTTTGTCTCCTCTACTTTTGTATTAATAATTTTTATGCGCAAAGTATGAAAAAACAGAAATTTTTTAGATAACAATTCATTACGCTTGAATAACTGCTTAGATAAACTGTATATTGTCTTAAATGAATTTTTGGGGACTTACTATATCCATATAGAAATGACATTTAATCACAAAAATAAATAAAAAGGTAACAATAACCATTGTTATAAACAATTCGTGTGGCAAAATATTAAAATTTAAGATTGTATCAAATTTAAATTTTCTCTGATCGCCAGAATGTGTACAGATATTTCAGCAAATAATGTATTTTTAATAATTTAAATTTTTAAGAATTTGAAATCTTTTTGTGAAAAAACTAATTAATTTGAAATCATTTTTAATAATATTTAGTAAAATGTAATAATCTGAATTTTTATAAATAATTAAGATAAACAAATTTTAAATTCCGGCAGTTTCAATTCAATTCAGATTGTTACATTTTACCAAATATTAACAAAGATACATTATTTTCGGGAATATATCTGTACACATTCTGGCGATCAAAGGAAATCTAATTTTGATAAAACCTTGAATTTAAATATTTTGTCGCAAGAATTGTTTATAACAATATTTATTGTTAACTTTTCAAGTATTATTGTGACTAGCAGTCATTGGTCAAATAGTTTAAAACATTTTCAGTGGCACAAAATTTATTATCCTAACGAATACCTGAAGTCGTCCTGGCTTAAATTATATTTCATTCCTACATTGATACAAAGCACTGTTAGCGAGAAGAAATTTTTTTTTTACCTATAAGACTATTTGCCAATTTGTTCATAAAATTTGTTTGTAACAATTAAATGGAATAATAAACAAGTTATGTGTATTCTGTGAGTCCCCAAAAATTCATTTACCCAGGCGGAAAAATCGGTGTATTGCCAATCCTTACAACCGGCGCGGTACCGTTCCGGTTGTAACCCGTGAGTAATGCCAGTGCTGCCGATCAGCACTGTGCCAAGCGTTGGCACACCACTGGCGCGGCACTGGCTAAACACCGGCGCAGTACTGCTTTTCAGTGCTGGCAAACAACCAACATTTGTATATTGCCAAGCATCGGTGCAGCACTGAATCAGCACCGGCGCAGTACCAACATTCAATTTTGGCAAACAACCAACTTTTGAGTAATGCCAAGCGTCGGTGCAGCACCGGCGTGGTACCGCTTTTCAGTATTGGCGATCAACAAATATCGCGTAATGTCAAGTATCGGCGCAGCACTGGATCAGCACCGGCGCAGTGCCACCGTTCAGTGTTAGCAAACAACCAACTTTTGAGTAATGCCAAGCCTTTCTATCGCCTTTCATTGCCGACAAACATGTTAGTAATGCTATGAGCAGTACTCTAAAAAAATCAATTACATTCTACACATTCGTTTGTTTGCCCGCATTGGTGTGATGGAAAGAAAAATTTCGCTGATCGAAAAACAATTTTATTGAAGTAAACCAAAGTTTATTGCTTGAATTACTGAACTTTCCATCGATTGGTTTTATGATTGTACCAAAGTATCCCAGGTGGAAAAGTCGGACTTATGCCGGATCTTACGAACGGCATTGTACCGCGCCAGTTGTAAATAAGGAACAATGCCAGTACTGATGATTGGTACCGCGCCGAGCGTTGGCGCGGTACTGGTATAGTGCTGCCCCAGTATGGAGTCAAATGCTGGCTAGAAGCCGACGTAGGGATTTATGCCGAGCGTTGGCGCGGTACTGGTTCAGTACTGCCCCAGTATGGAGTCCAAATGCTGGCTAGAAGCCGACTTAGGGATTCATGCCGAGCGTTGGCGTGGTACTGGTGTAGTACTGCCCCAGTATGGAGTCAAATGCTGGCTAGAAGCCGACTTAGGGATTTATGCCGAGCGTTGGCGTGGTACTGGTGTAGTACTGCCCCAGTATGGAGTCAAATGCTGGCTAGAAGCCGCCTTAGGGATTTATGCCGAGCGTTGGTGCGGTACTGGTGTAGTACTGCCCCAGTATGGAGTCCAAACGCTGGCTAGAAGCCGACTTAGGGATTTATGCCGAGCGTTGGCGCGGTACTGGTTCAGTACTGCCCCTGTATGGTGTCCAAATGCTGGCTAGATACCGACTCAAGGATTTATGCCGAGCGTTGGCGCGGTACTGGTTCAGTACTGCCCCAGTACAGATATAGATAAATTGATTTATCTCACAATAATTAATAGTTTAATATATTTGACTAATTAATTATAGTAATTTTATTTTTACTAAAGTTTCTGTAACGTTTTCTACTAAAAATTACTTAAATTTAACTAACAATTAGTCAGTTTTGACTAATTCGGATTTAAAGAGTGTAATTTAAGAATTAAATTTATTTATTATCAAAATATTGGAAATATACAAAGTTCATCTTGAGCTGCTTCTGCGTTTTAAAACCAACGTCTTTAAGACGTTCCTTAGTTTCGACTTGATATTATTATTCTGATTTAAGTAAACGAGTGTACCCAGCCGGAAATGTCGGATCTTACGAACGGCATGGTACCGCGCCAGTTGTAAATGAGGAGCAATGCCAGTACTGATCATTAGTACCGCGCCGAGCGTTGGCGCGGTACTGGTATAGTACTGTCCCAGTATGGAGTCCATGTGTACTATTTTTTTTAATAGTACTTCATAAGTTGGAATAACTTATTGCGAACTTGAATGCATAATTTCGTTATGAGATAATTTTCTTGATTCCAAAGTTTCATCATATTTTTGGAATTGAATAAACTCAAAATTTTTAGATTCTGAACATACGTTGATTTTACTCTTGAGAACAAAAATTAAAGGAATCATAACCTGTATAAACTATCACTAATATACAATAATCAAAGTTAATAATTCTAAAATGTATATAAATCTTTTTATTATGTAATGTTCTTTAATAAATTCAAAAATTTGATCGCTTTCCTTCAAAAATATTTTATTTTATAGAAAATCGACTTAATAATTAAAAATCTTGAAAATTTTAATCTGAATCGTAAATTGGGATAAAATCTAAAAATTCCCGATTACACGGGGCCTATACACTTCTTACACAACCCTGCAGTAGTTGAAGGTTATAAGCGCTATTTTCTTCCTTGTATTCCAAGCGTGCGCAGCCGAGAGGCTTAATCGTTAGGTTAGTAATGCGTTAATTACAAGTAGAGAGGGTTCGAACCCGCAGCGTTAAGAATAATTTTTAATACTACCCAAACGAGCGTTTGTGTAGTGTAGAGGGGGAGAATGTGTGTTTGTAGGTAGGTTTGTATATAAAAATAGTAAATTAAAGACTGCTTGAAAGTAAATAAAGTTTTGAAATGTACTAAGAATATTCATCGATTCAACTACTGATCTTATTTGATTTACCTATGTTCCTGCAGTTCACTTAACTTCAAAAATGACACTGGGGCCTTTACAAACTACGGAATGTAAGTTAAAAAGTAGTCAAACCTACTGAGATTTTTTTTTCGGTGTACGTGTAACGAAAAAGTATTGTCAATTTACTCAGAAAAAATTTTCTAGTTTGAAAACAGATATTTTACTTTGAAAACGGTGAACTTAACCTACCAAGCGAATATCCCTCCGTTGCCGTTAAAAACGGTAAATATTAGAGTCTTAACTCGAACTTTCCCTGTACTTTTTATCTAAGTACAATACAGATTTTCGGTACATTTTCCAGTACCGCCCCATTACTAAAAGACAACTCCCAGCCGAGTGACATTTTGTACTAGTGCCAGCACCGCACCAGCACTGAAGGCCAGCGCTACCGCAGTACCGCTGGTCAGCACTATGCCGTTGTTAACTATCGGAGTTCCGCCAGCACCACGCCAGCACTGAAGGTCAGCGCTAACGCAGCACTGCTGGTCAGCACTATGCCGGTGTTACCTTTCGAAGCTTTGCCAGCACCGCGACAGCTTCATGAGGATCTACTGCCAGCACTATGCCAGCGCTGGAAGTCCGCTGGCAGTGCTGGCGCGGTGCTGCGCCGGTTGTAAATTTCCGCCTGGGTAAGACAATATACAGTTTACCTAAGCAGTTATTAAAGCGTAAAATACTGTAATATAAAAAATTTCAGTTTTCCATACTTTGAGTAAAAAAATTATTAATACAAAAATAGAGGAGACAAAAATTCTGACTGCGAAGCTCTTCAGAATTTAATAGACTTTAATTAAAAAAAAAAAATTAAAAATTTGAGCAAAATTGAAGGTTTTTAACATTTTTGAACGAAAAAAGTGCATTTCCACTCATTTACCACTCTCCGTCGCATTGTTCACGATGATTTGAGTATACCAGGGGTGTTAGTTGAAGTTTGCCGGTTTTTTCAATAAAGAAAACACTTAATTCTCAAGGGAATATCAAAAATTTATTATTCAAAGTATTGACCATTGGGTTCTACACATTTTGCCCATCTTTTAGGTAAATCATGGATACAATTCCAAAAAAACTTTTTCTCTTTCAAGGCAAACCATTCGACGAGTCATTTTTCGACTTCTTCAAAATTGGTGAAGCGCTGCTCTGCGAGTGAGTGTCCCATCGATTTGAAAAGGTGATAGTCGGACGGAGCGAGGTCTGGAGAGTACGGCGGGTGCGATAATATTTCCCAATTCAATGCTTTTAATATGTTCTTCACCACTTTAGCGGTATGAGACGGCGCGTTGTCATGTTGTAGGATAACTTTGCCATGTCTTCGGGCCCATTCCGGCCGTTTTTCGATCAACGCATGATTCAAATTGATAATTTGTTGTCGGTAGCGATCCGTATTCACCGTCTCACCAGGTTTTAATAACTCGAAGTACACCACACCACACTGGTCCCACCAAACATAGAGCATTGTCTTACGGCCAAAGCGATTTGTCCTTGGAGTCGATGGGCCGACCTCACCAGGTGAAAGCCATGATTTTTTCCGCTTCGGCTTCTCGATATAAATCCAATTTTTTGTCCCCCGTGACAATTCGATGCAGAAAAGATTTCCTTTCGAACCGTTGAAGCAGCATTTCACAAATGGTTTTTCGATTTTCCATTTGTCTATCGTTCAGTTGGTGTGGTACCCATTTTCCATACTTTTGGATTTTTCGCATGACTTTTAAACGTTGGCAAATTGCTCCTCGGGTCACATTTAGTGTTTGTGCCAATTGTTGTTGCGATTGGGTTGGGTCTTCATCCAATAACGCCTGCAATTCCTCGTCTTCGAACTTTTTCGCTGCACGAGGATGTTCATTGTCTGTTAAATCAAAATCTCCACTTTTAAATTGACGAAACCATGTCTCACATGTTCTAATCACTGGAGCATGTTCACCATAAGTTTCTACCAGCAATCGATGAGCTTCAACTGCTTTTTTCTTTTGATGAAATAAGAAAAGCAACAAATGCCGCAAATGCGATTTACTTGGAACGAAACTCGACATATTCACTGAGGTAAACAACTATGATGCTATTATTTTGGCAGAATGTAATTGTGTATTTTTGAAGGTTATTGTCCATAGAAAAATATGACATAGATGCCACATCATAGAAATGTATACATATCCCTAGCGACATCTATGAGTAAAACCGGCAAATTTCAACTAACACCCCTGGTATATATCTGTATAGAATACTTGAATGATTAAACGAACTAAGCAAGTGAAGTTCAATCATAATTGTACAAAGCTCCTCTTCCTCATGATCATACACGTAATCCCATTGCTTGTGCAAATAATCCACACATTTCAAAGTATTGATTTAAAGAAAAAAACAAAATGCTTCGCGGTTCCAGGGCATCCACTCGCAGCTAAGTTCATTAATTTAAAGTTAACAGCAGTAATGGTCTACTTTGGGTACGTTTTCCAAATGCAATTGGGAATTCAAGGGTGGGTGTGATCATTTCGCAAGAGGAGCTTCGTGCAATTATGATTGAACTTCACTTGGTAAGTTCGTTTAATCATTCAATTGTACTACGCTCCTCTTCCTCATGATCATACACGTAGATGTTTAAAGTCATTATACAGCTAGCCGTATGGTAGAAGGAAATATTTTCTGTTTGGGTGATTTCGATTGTACGCACCATTAAAAAAGCAAACGATTTTATTTTAAACTTAAAACAGAAGGTTAATCAACTTCTTACAGCGTTAAGATCGTTTTAGCAAATTTATCTCTTTCCTCAGTAAGGGGCAGATTATAAAATTTTGCGAATGTCTTCGACCTCTCGGTCCAACCTGCAGTTTTCTTGATAATAGTAAAATCTAGGCCCTTTCTCTTTGCAGCAGAAGTCGAGGCGTGCCGAGTTGAGTACCCAGAAAATAGATTTGTGTCAATTTTACAGTTTTTTAAAACACCCCTAACCCAACGGCTCAGAGTTTGAGAAGAGACTGGTTCAAAGTGTGGGGGGGGGGGGGGCAGTGAGAGATATGAACAAGTTTTCAACGCCCCCCCGTAAGGATCTGGTTTTTTCAAGGTAAGCTTTGAGAGCTGAGGCGACGCAAATCTTTTTTCTTTTTTACACCAGAGAATAGTGAGCACTGGTTGCTTCTTGTTAAGGCCAGAGGTTTTAATTCTCGCCGGAATTCTTATTTCAACTTTGTCATTTTGAAGCCTAATATATTTAGTTTTAATAAGTGAAAATGTCTGCAACCTATGCCCTGAAATCAAGGCCAGCATCGTTATAAGCTTCTGAGATAGGCCTTTAACAGGTAGTTCGTAGGATTTTGGCAATTGACGGTAGTGATCTAACACGATTTTTGGATCCCAGGTCAAGTTATATCTTGGTTTAGCAGGTCTTTCTTTACTTATACCATTGAAAAATCTTTTGATTATATAATTCTTCGCTAAACCGGGTCCTGCAAGGAGAGCCAGTGTCAACCTGTATGAATTCAGGGTCCCATAAGAACCCCCCTTGTTAAATTCATCTGTTAAAAATAACAGTGTTCCTGGCACTTCAGGGCGAAAGGGGTCCAAGCCTTTATCAGTATAGAAGAACCACCATTTTTTTAATCCAGTCTCCTACTGTTTCCACGATGATTGAGCCAGGGATGAAAGTACGATGTCGTGCATCTCTGTTGGGATTCCCTTCATTCGATATACTTTCCGGACAAGATTCCTGCCACCAGGATAAGTTTTCTCCAAAAGCTGGACTCTTCCCTGTCAAATGGGAGAGAAACATTAGTATCAGCTTTAAGCAACACTGGTTACGAGGATAGCATTGACTGAAAAATTGGAAAACAGGGCTGTGCTGGCCAGTTTAGCACAATAACTATTCCGGTCGCTTTTTCTTTCTTGATTTTTTGTAAGGCTCGTAATATTAATGAGAAAGGGGGAAATGCATAGAAAAATTCGGCGCTCCAGGAAATCGTAAAAGCATCGGACGCCACAGAAGCCGGGTTAATTTTCCATGACACGTACCGACCACATTTGGCATTTGCCCGCGTGGCGAAAAGATCAATTTCGGGAATACCGAATTCGGAAATTACTTTGTGAAAGGCTTCTTCTGTAAGCTCAAATTCGGTATTGGTTTTTAGACTCCTCGATTCAGCGTCTGCTTCAGAGTTTTCTCGAGACGAAAATAAGCAGCGAAAACCCAGATATTTCGTTGCTCACACCAGCCCCAAATTTGTTTAGCTAATAAACTCAAGCTTTCTAGTTGAAGTCTTCCCATTCTGTTAATATATAAGATAGCTGTCGTGTTATCAATACGAAGCAGTATTTGGCAATCTTTAAGATCAGAGGCAAAACACTAGAGCCCTAAAAAGGCTGCATTAAGTTCCAGATAGTTGATACTCAAGGACCTTTCATGCTCCTTCCAAAAACCGAGAAACAACTTGCCGTTACATGAAATACCCCAGCTCGTAGTAGAGGCGTCCGAGAAAATTGTAATATCGAAGTGTGAACTACGAATTAGGTGGTTATTTAGCAATCCAACGCTACCTCACCATTCGAGTTCTGTGAAGGACTCAATCAATTGTCAATTTCGTATTGTAGTTATCATTATTTTATCGCAGTGCTTTAAATTTCAACCTTTCACATGCCTTAGTGTGCACTGGGCCATAATTAATAGCAGGAAAACACGAGACCAAAAAACCCAACATTTCAGCGAATTTAAGAATTCCTGACTTTTCCCCCAATTTAAATGCTTTTGCTAAATACTGTATTTGCTCTTTTTTAGATTGTGGGAGTTTAACCTCCATTATAGCCGAGTCGTAGATAAAACCGAGAAATTTACAGAGTTTTTGTGGCGATAGCTGAGATTTTTCAAGATTGACAAGGAGCCCTAAATATTCGAATACACTGAGAAAAACGATTTGATTGACTCAAAGAAAATAATTTGTTTGAACGACTTTCTTTGATTTAAAGAAATGATTTGTTTAAATGAAACAAAATTTGTTTGATTCAAACAAAATATCTTTGGATCAAATAAATATTTGTTCGAATCAAATAAATTTCTGCCTTAAATCAAACAAATTATATCATTGACCATATATCAATGCATTAATTTCTTTGTTTTGAGGATAAATTAATTTAATTCAAACAAATATTTATATGGTTCAAAGATATTTTGTTTGAAGCAAACAAATTTTATTTCATTTAAAGAAATAATTTCTTTAAATCAAAGAAAGTCGTTCAAACAAATTATTTTCTTTGATTCAATTAAATCTTTTTTCTCAGTGTAACGACATAGCAATTTCTGGATTGAACCTACAGGCCCTGTCTGATTTTTCTATGAACAGAATATCATCGATACAGATGACCATCGTTATGCCTTTTTTACGCAGAAAAGAGACGACAGGTTTCATAGCTTTTGTAAAAACGTATGGCGCTGTACATAACCCAAAAAGCAGACACTTAAATTCGTAAAGTTTAAATCTATACTTTGAAATGTGTGGATTATTTGCACAAGCAAAGGGACTACGTGTATGATTCATATCGAAAAATGGCAATTTTGATTTGCCTCAGCGTTCACCCGATTTGAAGCCACCAGTCTTTTTTTGTGGGAATATCCTAAGTCCAAAGTGTATATCAACAGGCCACAGTCTCTTCGTGCTTTTAAAACGACCATTTTCCGAGAAGTTCGTAAAATTGACTCGTAGCAATTTCCATGAACTGAAAAAATGTACATTGACAATCTATGGATTATTCTTAGATAAATTAATTTCGTCTTAGAGGAGTAAAACTTAAGATAAAAGACAGGAAGAAAACGGTGGCGAATTTATTTTGTTGCGCAGAAAGTATCGAAGGCCAGCATCTGACAAAATACTATAGTAGTACTGGGGAAACGTGAAATCAGGCGAAAAGTCGAGAAGGAGAGGAAATGGGAAAGAGTTGAATAAAATGAAGAAAAGAGAGGGATAATAAAAATAAAAAGGGTGAAGTAGCATCGACGTCGGAACGGCGACTGTGCCGAGGTTCGCGACCACTGAAGCGTTTCGCGTGATGCTCTTCATCGGGACGTTAATGTGACAGCAGCCACATTTCGGAGTCCATCCCCGGAACTACGACAATAATAATTTCGCAAAGAATCGGAAAGGAAAGTCAGAAGGATGAGGAAAAGAATCCGAGGTTGAAAGCAGTCAGTTTGAAGACATTGGCGTAACATTAATTCAAGCTGCACAAATTTCTCTACAATTTCCCTTGTGGGAAAATTTTTGTGGACTGACTAGCTCTTGGATAACTAACCTATTAGTCCTAGAACAGGCTGTCTTTTCAAATATTCAATCGATAAACTGGACTAAATTTGGACGAAAGATAAAAGCATGTGTCAGAATTTATCAGTTAATAGTATATTTCATATCAAGCGCGGAAAAGCGTATCTTAACGCAAGAGCCAGTCGCAACTCACTCTTGCGCACGTGATACAAACGATATCTTTTGTTTGCTGTATAGCGAAAGTTAGCTGAGTCCGTGTCGTTTTAAGTGTGGAAAATTGATTTCCTGCACACTTAAAATTTTACCGCACTAGTGCGGGAAAATCAACTTTCTGCACACAAAACGACACCGACAAGGCTAACTTTCGGTGTACGGCGAATAAAACAGTTTTTTGTTTAGAAAGCTATCTAGTTTTCAAAAAGAATGCCTATATTTTTTTACAAATTACAGAATGACCAATGAGCGCGTACTCCTAGGTTCAGGTCGTGCAGATTGACTTAGAATTATATGTACATGCTTGATAAGTTCCTGTATCAATATTTATTCCAAAAGTAAATATATGATGAACTCAAACAATACGCTCTATTCTATAATAATTAATAACCTTAATTAATCATTTATACATTTTTTAAAAATTATTTAATAAATTAATGAATGAAAAAAATAATTTACAACCGGCTTGGTATCGCGCCAGTACCACAGAAGGATTTGTTGTACTGGCGTGGTACTAGCACAGTGCTGGCATAAGCATGGTCTACCACCGGCGCGGCTCCGAAAGGTAACTTGGCTGGAAGTTGTCCATCGGTACTAGCGCGATACTGGACATCGGTACCATGCCAGCACTGAAATCTGTACTGGTTCAGTACTGGCATTACTCCGAAATCGGTTGTTAGCCGACACTTGGTCTCAGGGCTGGGGCTGTACTATGCCAGTACCGCGCCAACCCTCGGCCCGGTACCAACTGTCCAGTACAGGCATTGCTACTTGTTTACAACTGGCGCGGTACTGTGCCGTTTGTAAATACTGGCATAAATCCGACTTTAAAATTTTCTACAGATCTATGAAATAAGTGAATAAATTTTTCCTTCTTTCGATCGAGAAGTTGTATCAAAATAAAACGAACCCCTTGAGTTCTTTTTCGGTGCCTAGAACTGGGTAAAGAATAAGATACCAGACACATATTTCACATTTGCCTGTCTCTTTTTCATGAATAGCACAGCCTGGTACGGCGCAAGCGTTTTCTGAGTTATCGTTTTATAAAACACTATTATTTCAAAATGTAGATGTCATTCGTCTTTGTGACCTGGGACGCCACGCGTATCTCCCCCCCCCCCCCCCCCCCCCAAGGTATAGGTTTCTATATTGCAACTATTGTATTTCAATGTATTATGATAATATGTATATAAATAAAATATATCGTTATGTAGAAATTTATGTATACAATTATATAAATGTATGCATGTACAACTGTGCACTTTAAATTTGCAAGAGATGTATGTTAAATTCGTGGGATTCGCAACTTGTATTTCATACGATTACACAAATGCATACTCACTCATCGCGCCTGACTACACTCATCCTGACATCGATTTGATATACGGATTCATTGTCATTCATTCATTCGCTCGTTCGATCGTTCGTTGTCCTTTCGCTTGTCCGTTTGTTCATTCATCTCAGTTATCGGTGGTTACTGTACTCGAAATATCCAATGGGCATTTTACTGTACACGTTTTATATTATGTTAAACAAAATTCCCTTGGTTAATTTCTAAATTGTCTTTTAATCAGGTGACTGTTCAACATCTAAATACAAATAAATCATTTTTAAAACTGTGATCTGTCTTTTTAACACTTTCTTTTAAATTTGAAAATAGTATTTTCTCAATAGTATATTATAGTATATTTTCTATTTATATATATATATATATATATGTACATTATACTATATATATATATATATATATATATATATATATATATATATATATATACACTATATATTATAGTATATTTTCTTAATGGTATTTTCTTTGAAAAATGATTAAAATGATTTAAAATGTGCGGAATTTTGTTTTAATTATTTACAAAAGAAAGGAGGGGGAAAATGACTAATTTTGAAAACTTAAAAAAATTGCAAGGTTTTGAAGTTTTTAAGAACGAGATTTGTAAATAATATTTTTAACAATATTTAAGATTTAAGAATTTAATATGTGAGACTGAACATTTAATTAAAAACACAAGAAAGCTTTTTATAGGAATATGTTTTATTTTATGATCATAATTTTAGAAAATGTTAGGAATTTATGGAGAATCGAGGTGTAATGATAATTTTATTATTTCTAGTGAACTCAATATTTTTCGCAGCAAAAATATTGCAATTGTAATAATTAATACAATTGGCAACACTATCGAATTTACATTAGAATCGATACCTTATTCATAGATAAATTGACAACAAAATTGCTGTTCAAATTTTTCTGCCCGTAAATTATTTTCAAACAAAGATAAAAATTCCAAAATCAAATTAAAAATCCAATAATTATAATCAAATTGCAAAAATAGTAACAAATAATATTGCAGATGAAAGTTTTGTTAAATTCAGAATCTAGAACGAAGATATGAAAAAATTCACCTTTTCCAAGGTTTGAACTGGGAACTTCAAATAAATTTCAATGCTTACAGAATAATTGATTAAAAAGCAACAAGATCTTTTTAAAATAAAAAATAACCTACCATCTTCCAGGAATTAGTGGTTCAAATTTATTTAACTTATTTCTTGTTTGATCAAATACTAAATATTTATTTAGAGTCAAATTAAAATATTAGACTATACATGTGTTTATCATTTTCCTAGAGACCGTTTAGCAAATAAAATCTAACATTTTTAATAATTAAAAAAGATTTCTCAGACTAAACCTTTCACAAATTGTTTTCTGATAAAAAATATATAATTATAAACCACAATCATTTTTTCGCTAATTTCAAAAATTTTACAGGCTTTTGAAAACGACAAAGATAAATCAAAATAGACATAGTTTTCAACATTTATCAGTTCTTCATAACATAAAATTATACAATACTGTTGATTTCCTAAATCTGGATATTTTTGCAAATAGTATTTTTCCTTCAAAAAATAATTGGTTAATTTTTATTTTTATTTTTTTAGGTTAGACTTTCCATATAATTTTGTTTATGTTTAGTACCGTTATTTAAAAAGGTTCTAGAGATTTTCAAAAATTCCAGCACCTTTATGTATTTTTAAACTAAAAAGTTTTAGTCTTTTGGGCATTTTTTTGACATTCTTTGACTTTCAATAACGTTTTTGTTTTTTAACCAATTGTCATGATTCTTTTTTTACTTTGTTCGTTATAATGTGTAGAAACTTTTTGGGTATGGAAAATAAGGTACCATGAAATTTAAAAAAGATACAAATAAAGTAAAATAAAAATATTAATAAAAGTATCCCAAAGTATAAAAAAAAAATGTTGTATTTATATTTTTAGCTAGAGTGCTTTTCATACCCAAAAATATTGATAATATAACAAAGAATAAGTGTTAAAACTTTCAAAGGCCTGTGTCTAATACTTTAGATTTTATATACTATTTTCCATATAAATCAGAAATATTAGCAAATAAATAAACAAACTATTTTCTGTAAAAAGCTAATTTTCGCTAAAAACGATTTATTCGTATATCGTAGTAACTTTTTATTTTATTTATTTTTACAAGAAAAAAAATTAGTTTGCCCTGAAAATTTACACACACACTCAGAAAAGATATTTGATTGAATCAAAAAAATTATTTGTTTGAAACACTTTCTTTGATGTAAAGAAATGTTTTGTTTTAATGAAACAAAATTTTTTTGTTTGTTTGAATCGAACAAATTTTGTTTCATTTAAACAAATCGATTCTTTAAATCAAAGAAAGTCGTTCAAAAAAAATCATTTTCTTTGATTCAAACAAATCTTTTTTCTGAGTGTACAGGGTTTTTTAATTAGAGGATTAATTTTGAAAAGCCCGATATTTTGATAGCTGTCATAATAAGAAGTGTCATGTTTTGACAGATGACAACTAAAAACTACACTGAGAAAAAAAATTTGATTGAATAAAAGACAATAATTTGTTTGAACGACTATCTTTGATTTAAAGAAATGATTTGTTTATGAAACAAAATATCTTTGGACCAAATAAATATTTGTTCCAATCAAATAAATTTCTGCCTTAAATCAAACAAATAATATCTTTGATCATATATCAATGAATTAATTTCTTTGTTTTGAAGAAAAATTAATTCGATTTAAACAAATACTTATTTGGTTCAAAGATATTTTGTTTGAATCAAAGAAATTTTGTTTTATTTAAACAAATCATTTCTTTAAATCAAAGAAAGTCGTTCAAAAAAATCATTTTCTTTGATTCAATCAAATCTTTTTTCTGAGTGTACAGGGTTTTTTAATTAGAGGATTCATTTTGAAAAACCCGATATTTTGACAGCTGTCATAATGAGAGGTGTCATGTTTTGACAGATGACAACTAAAAACTACACTGAGAAAAAAAATTTGATTGAATAAAAGACAATAATTTGTTTGAACGACTATCTTTGATTTAAAGAAATGATTTGTTTATGAAACAAAATATCTTTGGACCAAATAAATATTTGTTCCAATCAAATAAATTTCTGCCTTAAATCAAACAAATAATATCTTTAACCATATATCAATGAATTAATTTCTTTGTTTTGAAGAAAAATTAATTCGATTTAAACAAATATTTATTTGGTTCAAAGATATTTTGTTTAAATCAAACAAATTTTGTTTCATTTAAACAAATCATTTCTTTAAATCAAAGAAAGTCGTTCAAAAAAATCATTTTCTTTGATTCAATCAAATCTTTTTTCTGAGTGTACAGGGTTTTTTAATTAGAGGATTCATTTTGAAAAACCCGATATTTTGACAGCTGTCATAATGAGAGGTGTCATGTTTTGACAGATGACAACTAAAAACTACACTGAGAAAAAAAATTTGATTGAATAAAAGACAATAATTTGTTTGAACGACTATCTTTGATTTAAATAAATGATTTGTTTATGAAACAAAATATCTTTGGACCAAATAAATATTTGTTCGAATCAAATAAACTTCTGCCTTAAATCAAACCAATAATATCTTTGATCATATATCAATGAATTAATTTCTTTGTTTTGAAGAAAAATTAATTCGATTCAAACAAATATTTATTTGGTTCAAAGATATTTTGTTTGAATCGAACAAATTTTGTTTCATTTAAACAAATCATTTCTTTAAATCAAAGAAAGTCGTTCAAAAAAATCATTTTCTTTGATTCAATCAAATCTTTTTTCTCAGTGCATATGCACAAAAGTATAGAGAATAAATAAATACAATTTTTGGAAAATGTCAAAAAAATCAAATATATACTAATTAAAGGTGGCGGATCCCCTCAACACATTCAAAATTACTTGCGCCAAAGAACTAAAAAGTAATAGGACTAAAATAGGCGGTAAAATACCAACAATGGGGGAATAATAGGCGGAGCAATATTAATGATGGAGAAAAATAAATGGAGTAGAATAAATCAAACTCTACATATGTGCAAAATATGTTTAGGGTATAGAACTTCGATTTACCATCCGATTTTCATCCTATAAATATGAAAAGAATATGAAAAAAAATTTGAAGTTCACGATCATCAATATTTCTTGGTGGTCTCCCCTAGACTAAATTCCCTGCAATAGATCAACGTATACGCCTGATGATGATCGTAACCAGGAAAAACGCTCCTTCAAGTTTGTCTTCTCGAATAAAACGTTTCCAGAGTTATGGAAGAGGAGTTTTGGAGGCTGTTGAGGAGGACAGATCGTGTATTCTAATGGGTGGAGGCAGAGTTCGCTGGTAGGAAGGAAGTGCTAGGAATGTTAATACGAATATTATGATTTATCGATGGAGCATCGGAAGAGGGTGCGGGGTTGTTCGGCGGTCTTCTGCATCGGCGTCGCAAGGGGTTTGTAAAACAAAGAAAAAGAATACCAGGGCGCAGAAGCACAGAAGACGGCGTTTTTCTTAGCCGGCTGAGCCGTTGGAGATTTATTTCTAGGTCCCACAAGATAAATGGAGAGATTGTGTCCAAAATTTTAACAGCGCATTTGGGTGAACACGTTCTACTCTATACGCGAAGGTATCTCTTCTCTAGGCGAGGGCTGCAAAGGATAAGAAAAGACCCTAGGCCGCGGGGCTTGAAAACTAAGCTGAAGGGGTGAAAAGACGGGCCAACGGGGTGGCAAAGTCAGAGGCTGAGGGAGGAAAAGAAGTTTTCTAGTTATCCAAGCGTCGAGGATGCGGTCCTAAAACTCGTATAGCTCTCTTCAAGACAGAATCGAGCCGTGAAACGAGATCTGTTGGAAATGGCATGCCAGGATACGAGTTTATTCCAATTATTGGCTTTTGAACCGCCAGTTTAGACTTGCTCGATCTTTCTGGGCTGTCTCCAGAGGACACGCTAAACAGAGACACGCACTAGGGAGAAAAATAGTTCTGCAAATATTGGCTACTGATAGTCTAGTAGACCCTCATTTTAGTTTACCAACTTATCCAATTTCCACAATCCATTCGATTCTGAAGGATAATTTAGCTTTTTGTTTAATCTCATTTGGGAGTAGCGAAAAAAAGCTCTTTTTATGGTAGTAGATTGAGATATGAGTTAAATTGACAAGTTTTTCTTCATATTAAATATATAGTTTAATTAACGACATTAAAATATGAGATGGGAATGGAAACACATTTTTTGCAATAATTAAAAAAGAAATAGATGGTTTTAAACTGTAGTGATTGACGTCGATACGAGAAATTCAAATGTTTCACTCGAAGTTGTTCGTTATCGGCTCTTTTTTTCCAACGATCATATCGGGTATTCTTTTGTTGAATTTCGAATCGTATCGTCTAATTTTTCGAACGAGATCGAGCGAGGTCCTCGAATAACGTGACTTGTGACAGTTCTCACATGAGAGCTCTACTCCTGGTAACTGAGACAACGCAATCAGAACGCAAATATGGCGGGAGAAATGAACACGAAGAAAAGAAAATCTTCGATGTGAATAATAAATTTGAGTTTTGTTTTATTGTTTAAACTTATACAAAAATAATCTTTATTTCTAAATCTGTTTATTTTTTATTTTACCTTTACCTTTTAAGGGTATGTGATACTTCATCATAGCAGCAATTTTGTAGATAAAATAAATTCTAGAAAATATGAAAACTTCGAATTATTTTTAACTTTTCTTAATTTAAAAAATCAAGTTGTTACTATACTTAAAATAAGGCTTTTCAACATTTTTTTACATTATTTTTAGCTATAGAAATATTTTTAATTTTGAAAACGAGCTTCTCGGTTGCACGATCGGATCGATCGATTTCACAAGAAGTTCGTTTCAATGAGACGAACCGAGATGACAGCTCGGTTGTTAAGACGATAAACAAAAACATTTCGATTGTTTCTCGGATCGTGTTGCTCGAATGAATCACTATTTTGAAGAAATATTGCCTTTTTAATTACATGGAGAAAAATGAAAATTTCGGTTTCGGAAAGACTGCCAAACTTTGTTTAAAAGTACTATTAAAGTTGAAAAGAATGCACGAATATATAGATTCCATTAAAGAAAATACATATATCGGTTCTTCAAATGAAAGTAAACCTAGCTATTTTTTAATTTAGTTTAAAGGTAGAAATATTTTTTGAGGATAAATTTAAAAATCATATACTCTGGCGGCTTGACCCCCCATTTGAAGGCTTGCATGTGAATCATTTATTGAATTCTCATCCTGGATCTGAAAAGATAGACTCATTTGGGAATGAGGTCTGTAATGATATCAGTGAGATTCGATGATTTTGAATTCCACTTTTCTCCGTGTAGGGAGTAGAATCAATTGAAATAATATTTGCTGTGTTTTAGGGTTCAAATTTACTGATATTCAGTCATTTAAAAAAGTTTAAAGAATTTCCTTTATTATAATTAAAATGAAGTATAAGTGAAGAAGTTTCATAAATAGTTTTTAATAGAAACAAATTCAATGCATAAATTAAGAAATGTACAATTAGTAAAATTCCATTTTATCTTCTAAAAGTTGGGTTTATTTTACTAATGTACAAATTGAGAATAATAAATTTTAATTACAATAATAGTAATTGAAATATAAAATTTAGTAAAAGCTGTCTCTTCAAGAAGAATTGGACAGAAAGTCGGAAGAAAAGTTAGTTATTGCCAACATTTATTTACTTTTTCTCATTTATAATTTTTAAATTGCATTTTTTCCGTGAAAATTTTCGTTTCAAATAAAATAAGCGCGCATAAGTTTCAATCAGATGAAAATCAGACGTTTTCTATTCTGAATCGACACGCAAATTTTAGCCGTTTCCATAGGTTTTTGACCAAAATGATCCCGGATAGGAAAATTTTAGAAGCCATGATATTTTTCTTTTCGTCTCATCGAATTCCACAATTCATTTCAATAATAAAATTATTTCATTATTTGTATAGTGAAATTAACCTAATATTTTCAGAACTATGTTTTCAAAAGATCACAAAAAATGTATAGAAAAGATTAATCAACAGATAAGTTAGAAGACTGATTTTAAAATCCATATTTCTCAGATTACATTACTGCAAAAAGATAAATAATTAAATTGCTGCCATATACAAAAATTCAAAAAATAACTTCAATCGTAAACTTGCCTTCTTTTGTGAAAATATATCATATTGCGATTTTATTTAAACAATGCAATAAGTTTGAAATTCCCCTCAGCTTATTTTTTAACATAATTACCTTCAATAAATTTTAAAAACAATTACTCTGAAGACTCACCTTTAATCGAGACCGAAAACTTTTAAAAATGTTAATTAATCTTAGAGTTTTTAAGATTTTTCAAAAATATCGAAATTTGACGCTTTTTATAAAAATAATTTTGTCCCTCCGATTTGAGGTCATTAGAAGCAAAATTTCATTAACATTCATGTTATTAACGACAAAACATTTTAAACTTCTTTTTATAAAAATTAAGACGCTTCGACAATGGCTTGAAAAACAAGTGTCAGGACTCTTTTTAGAGCCACCGTGAATATGAGGTTTTATATTTAAAGCGAATATTATCATATTATTTTAGCCAAAAAGTTGTGAAACTTGAATTTTTCAAATAATCCTCAAGACGGTTTAAAAACCTATAAACTATGTTTTGTTAAAAACTTCCATCTCTCGGACAAGAGATCTGTCCGGAGTAATTTGGATTCGCTTCACGGGAAAATTTAATGCAGGTCACCTAATATGTTCATCTGGAAAATGTCGTTCGAATATATTATATATGAATATTTTGGAGATGCTGGAAATGTTAGGAATTGAGGGTATTGCTCGCACTACCTCTGGAGAAAATAGGTGCGTGCTTCGCATGCTTAGGTACCAATTTCGGCTACGTATAAATAATAAAGTGAGGGATGCTCACCCGGACTTGGACTTCCCTCTGCTCGAAAATTAGATTCCCTATCTATCTCGCACACGCAAGTTCGTGTGCCCATATATTCATAAATATATACCCTGTGGATTAGATTAGTTCTTGGGAAAAAGTTGGATTGCTTGGCTTTAACGTTCACAGCTCATCGAATCAAAAACTTTTCCACTTTATGCGTATTTTCATACTTTATGCTTGTGTTATGATTTGGAAATATGTTTTAGCTTTCCGATTTCAGCAAATTTTTTATTTACTTCTTATTACCCAGATGATCAAAACTACAGTTAAAATAACTTTGCGATTACATATTTTTATTATAGTGATATCACTGAGCAGAGTTTGTTATTTATTCGCAATGGAAATTTATTTTGCAAATATACACTCAGAAAAAATATTTGATTGAATAAAAAAAATTATTTGTTTGAAACACTTTCTTTGATGTAAAGAAATCTTTTGTTTTAATGAAACAAATTTTGTTTGATTCAAACAAAATATCTTTGGACCAAATAAATATTTGTTCGAATCAAATAATTTCCTGCCTTAAATCAAACAAATAATATCTTTAATCATATATCAATGCATTAATTTCTTTGTTTTGAGGAAAAATTAATTTGATTCAAACAAATATTTATTTGGTTCAAAGATATTTTGTTTGAATCAAACAAATTTTATTTCATTTAAACAAATCATTTCTTCAAATCAAAGAAAGTCATTCAAACAAATCATTTTCTTTGATTTAATCAAATCTTTTTTCTGAGTGTATAATTATTTTTAAGATTCCTACTTTCTTAATTAAATCCATCAACATGCAAATAACCCAGTTATAAATATGATTATTATCACTCAATTAACTAATTAATTCCTGAATTACTTCTTACAGGTATTCGGTTGAAAGAAATAACTAACGTAAAATATTGTAAAAACAAACTTACCATCAGTTACAAAACTAGTTTAGATTTACAGAAAAAATAAATTAAGGGTATGAGAAACTTAGGAAATTTGATTGATTTTTGGTTCCTACATTTATGTGTCCAAAATACATAAATTTTGTTTTCTTATTTGGGAAATGGTAGAAAATATAAAAACAGACGTAGACAGACTACTTTTGATTGAGAAATTTAAAAAAAGTTCAATTTTAGCAAAATATTTCAGAAATTTTTTTTTCATTCTCAAAATCAAAAGTAGTCTATCTACGCCCGTTCTTATCTTCTCTACCATTTCCCAAATAAAAAAACAAAATTTATGTCTTTTGGACACAAACATATAGAAATTGGACCAAATTGTTTACATGAACTTGCAACTTTTCTCAAGTAACACATTCCCTTAATCTCGATCTGAAGAAGATCCTTTATTGGCCACCTTTGTCCACTAAAACTTCTAAAAATAAACTCAGACCTAAAGGACTGATCGAAAGGGACATTAGACGTCGTAGGGAAATAAAGACAAAGTGTTCCAAGTATATTTGGACGTTTATTCCGGAAAAATGGTAAAGGTACAAAGAAGAAGAGCGAAGAGTGGAATACGAAGAAAATACGAAGGAAAAACTGAATGAAGGGTGGTGGATTCGCAAGGGATAGAGGATGAGAGGGTGACACGTACGCGTCGAGAGACAAACGTGCGCCGCGCGCAATGAAGTCGACTATAAGGGTGGTTCCGAGCTTGTTCTCGAAGGTGGGTTGGGGGGCAGGTTAATACCAAGGTAGAGGGTGAGTTATCACCGCGGCGCAATATCTCGCGCAAGCCAGAAGCCCGACTCATCCCGACCTGAGAATTGGTCAACAGATAAAGAAAATAAGGAAACATTCTTGTGATAGGCTCACCCCCACCCCATTCTTTTATAACCCAACCCCTATTTAAGGGTCGTCCATCGGTCGTTTTTTCGACGTTTCCTGCCTAGAAAGATAGCAGTGGTGATAGGGATGCGTCGAGGCGTCCATAATGTATGTTGAGGGTAGGACGATTTTAAGTTTTATGCCATTTACAGAATGAGCCGCCATTATTTTTGCTCCTGGGATTTATCGCTACATACATTTAGAAGCAGCGACATCCAATTTATGTGGAAGTCGCATAATAGTCTGCCACCGCAACGCGAGAAACCCTTCCCAAACTTCCCCATCTCTATTTCCGGTGCGAGACCGATCTGGGGTCAGTGCCCCCACCCCAGCCCTCCTAATCCCTAACCCCTTTTCGACCAAAACCAACACAGTTACCCCTGGTACTGATTAAAGAAAGAAACAATTGGACTGAGAGAACCAATTAGAGAACCGGTTCCTTCCTGATGTTAAACAAGAGCCGAACTCCTATTAATGCGGATTGATTTCTGCTTCTTGATATTTTATTTGAGGAGCAATTTTGTGGGGTTTAATTAATTGGTTATTTCATGTTGTATATTTTGTTGATAGAGTTCGTGATAATGAAAAAAGCTGGTTAGATTTTGAATTTTTAAATGATTAATTTGGTTTAATAGGGTAATAATTGGGCAGCCATTAAATTCAATTTGTAGTTAGTGCAAGTAGAAATTACTTAAAGCAAATTAGGAATTTTTCGCGGTGCATTGAAAGGATTTTTTGAAGCGTGATTAATAACACTGGTCAACAAACATTTTGCTGCAGGGTGGACAACAACTTTTTTAGGGTAATTTAGGCACGCTAAATCCAATAATGATCATTTTGTTCAATCACTTCTTGTTTTTGCGATATTGCGAAAAACCCGTTTTTTTCGATATGCGAAAATTCAAATTCGTATATTTTTTTTATCAAATACATCAACCAATGACCATTTGTAATTTAGCTATGAGACCTGATTAAACTAAAAAACTATAAATTATATATATTTAATAAGTTATTCGCTTCGAAAATTCTAACGTAATCCAATAAAAATTGGCGAAATGGTACACTCAGAAAAAAGATTTGATTGAATCAAAAAAAATGATTTGTTTGAACGACTTTCTTTGATTTAAAGGAATGATTTGTTTAAATCAAATAAAATTTGTTAGATTCAAAGAAAATATCTTTGAGCCAAATAAATATTTGTTTGAATCAATTTGATTTTTCTTCAAAGCAAAGAAATTAATGCATTGATATATGGTCAAAGATATAATTTGTTTGATTTAAGTCAGAAATTTATTTGATTCGAACAAATATTTATTTGGTCCAAAGATATTTTATTTGAATCAAACAAATTTTATTTCATTCAAACAAATCATTTCTGAAAATCAAAGAAAGTCGTTCAAACAAATCATTTTCTTTGATTCAATCAAAACTTTTTTCTGAGTGTAGTCAATATAAAAGAACCGTTTTTTTATATGCATCATTCAAATTCGTATATTATTGTTTATCAAATACTTCAACCAAGAACTATTTGTAATGTAGCTATGGGTTCTAATTGAAACTAAAAAACCTTAAATTATACACATTTATAAAGTTATTCCTTTCGAAAATCATGTTTAAATGAACAAAATTGGATATTTTAGCCAAAATTCAAATCGCTATTACACAAACAATTTTTGTCAAATTTCAATAAAATCTATTGAATTTACAGCTTTATTTATTTTCTTTGTTGTGTTAAAATTTTAACGTGATCCAATAAAAATTGTCAAAATGGTAGTAAATATAAAATACCGTTTTTTTCGATATGCATAATTCAAATTCGTATATTTTTTCTTCTCAAATATTTCAACCAATGACTATTTGTAATGTAGCTATGCGTCCTAATTGGAACTAAAAAATCTTAAATTATACACAGTTATATAGTTATTCCCTTCGAAAATCATGTTTAAACGAACAATACTCGATATTTTAGCCAACATTTTTATAATTATCAAAATTCAAATCGCTGTCACACAAACAATTTTTGTCCAATTTCAATAAAATTTATTGGATTTTTTATGGCGACCAGTGTAACAGTAGAATTATAACAAACGTTATATTACTATATTTAGGGTTTTGTAAGTTTTACTTGTCTGGGTCATATTAGAATATAAGAAAACTTACCAGAACTTTATCATAATGCCTACCAAAATTCTAGCACAAAAATACCAATCAATTTCGCCGACCAAATTTGATAGCACTTTGGTCAATTACTCTTTTTAAAAACATTGAACAAATGTGTTTTTTCACGTGCCTAGTTGCACTTTTGAGAAAATAAAATCAACCAAAAAACAGAATAAAAATTAAATTTAAATAATTTGATTTTTTCATTGTGGTGTAGGATAAAAGACCAAAATCATTACTGAGTCATGCAGAAAAATTTTAAGATATTCAGAAAACTGTTATTCTCTTCCTGTTTTGCATGTGTTTATACAAAATAGGTATTGAATATTAATAAATAAAATACTAAGCTGCCAAGTAGCATTAAAATCAGAGTTACTTCAATCGGACCTTTTTAGAAATGAATTTTTAATGAATCTTCAATTTATTGAGCACCAAGGACATGGACCAGCCGGACCACGTGATTAAATTATAATTTAATATTCATGCAAGATAATATTTTGATGGGAATTAAGATTAAATAGAATAATAAACGTCTGACTGGATCGTCGTATTAAAAAATTTTCAAAAAATATCATAACTATTCGTAATTGCCAATAACTTCTCCAGCTTTCTATTGTAGAAGGAATTTTTTGAAAATTTCTTACTAAAACGAACCGAACAGTTTATTACTATATTACCTAATATTTTCTAAATTCTCAGAAAGGTGTTTCGTCTCCAAAAAATATATCTTACATGAATATATTTATCTACAGTGGGTTGCCAAATTATTATACTTACTTTGTTTTTTTTAGTCGCGCAAAATCTCCTAAATATAGACAATACACATATTAATGATCATCTTTAGAAATAACAAGAAAGGCGTCAAAACTATGCATGAAACGACTCCAAGATAAAGAGTTTTTGTCGATTTTTGAGGAAAATATTGCGAAAAAAGTCAAAATTGTAAATTGTAAATAACTCCCGAAATAATTAGTGTTTTAAGGTGTTCTTCGACTTGTTTTAAAGGTAAATTTACATAGAATTTAAGAAAGTCCATGAAAAATTGATATAATTTTCTCCTAGATTCTGAAAAAGTCTAAACTCAGAACAAAGAAGACGTAAAAATTCAAAGTCACAAAATTATTTATAGCAAAATAGTAAAAACAATTATATTCAACTTTTAAAAGGAAATTGTATTAGATTCTTGTAGATTATTACATTTATCTACTTTTAAAATCCTTTTTTTGAGTGATAGAATTTTTTCAATTTTTACATTATTTTTGTTCTAAGTTTAAACATTTTCAGAATATAGGGAAAAATTATTATAATTTTTTATGGACGTTTTTTACATTCTGCATAAATGTACCTTCAAAATGGAAAGAAAAAAATTAGTTATTTCGGGAAATATTCATAATTTAGGAAAAGTTTTAAATTTGGATTTCTTTCACACACTCAGAAAAAAGATTTGATTAAATCAAAGAAAATAATTTGTTTCAACCACTTTCTTTGATTTAAAGAAATGATTTGTTTAAATAAAATAAAACTTGTTTGATTCAAACAAAATATCTTTGAACCGAATAATTTTTTTGATCTAATCAAATATTTTTTCTGAGATTTTGCTATTACCAAAATTAAAGTGGGTATAATAAATTGGCAACCCACTGTAATATAAATTTGGTCACGCTGTCCAGATATCCCGTGGTCTTGAAAAATATTTAATCATAGATCTTAAATCTATTGTAAAAAACCTTGACTCTTGATTGCTAATTACAAAATTAAGTTAAATTGCAACTTTATAGAATGAAGCGCATGAATTGAATCGATAGTTTAAAAAGTCCCTCATCCCTTGTTTGTCCTTTATGATCGATGAACGAAGCAAAAAAACGGATATTCGAGAAATTGCGAAAGCTAGAGATTGGGAAAACGAACGCGTATATTGCACAGTGACGTGGGAGGGTGAAGAATGTGAAGGTGGCGGGAAACTCAGGGGCAAAGGGAAGTGCTCCACTATCGGTTTGGGTGGGGATTAGGGGGATGAAGGGGGTGGAGGCGCGGCTGCGTCTGAGCTGCTCAGGATGTATGAGCCTTCCCTCCGCTCTCTGGCTAGCAGCAATTTTTTGTTCCTGGCCCGGTTGTATCAAATTACGATAAATATTGCGGCGCTGACGTGCAACTCGCGGGGGCGCCTACTTGCTTGCATCGAGAAATCGAAAAGTATCCTCATATGGCGACTGTACACAAGCGAAGTGAACGAAATTCAAATTCATGTTAAATATCTTTTCTATTCAGATTTTAAATTATATAGATGGGCAAAAAATTAGTTTCTACTTAAAATAATAAAATTTGATTATGTTCGGACAATTATTAAAAATATTTATGAATATATTATTAATGAAAGTTTAAAATCAAATAAAATAAAGTTTGAGAGTCAAGAATGGCAGAGTTTGAAATCAGTTCGGTAATTTGTTTCTTAATGTAAACAGAAATTATTTCCATCTATATTATATTTATCGTAGAAAATAATTTGAATTGCTGGAATTGAGAAAAAAAAATAGTAACAATTCAATGAAAAATTTTACAATTATTTATTGTGAAGGCATTAAATACCTATTGAGAATAAAAACAAATTTAAAGGGAAATTTAATGTACGCTCTAAAACTAATTAATTTTTTTTGTGAAATAATTTCAAAAATAGTTTTCAATCCATGTTAAACTTTTGTGTATTCAATAATAAACTATGATATAGCCAAGCAAAACTTTATAAAATATATAAATCTTTTTGTAAATATATTATTCTGGAACTTCCTGTTTTTGGATTAGAAAGAATGAATGGGAAAAAATCGAGTTACGCAAATTTTTCCAATAACTTGAAAAAGTCTTTTAGCTGTATTTATAATAGACATTTCTACTCAATTTTAATGAAAACGTTCTCATTCTTAGCCAAGTTTAAAGTATTTATTATTTTATAAATTGTTAGAAAGGCGGAAAAACTGAATTCGCTATAAGTGTAATGTGAAAATATAAAGAAACTTCAAATCCCGCAAGCAATTTACGTATTTCGAATTCATTTTGATGGAATAATAGAAATTAAAAAAAAAAATGAAACATTATTCGAAAATCTCATTTTGATTTGTAAGTGTTAATTTCAATTGTCCCAATGATGTAAACAATACTCAAAACTTTATACGCGTTTTTCACATAAAAAAGTTTTCAAAGTTGGTTCCTACGATATATCCAGAACGATTCAATTGATCGTTTTCCAATTTTAATCACTCATTCAAAATGCTTTTCCTTTACACATCTGATATTTTGTAAAGAGTCAAAATTTTTCAAAACCCTTCGTCCAAATAATAGCCAGTACAATTGACTAATGAACCTAGTTGGAATTGGAATTTAATTGTCGTACTCTTCAATCAAAATCTATTCCAAAGAACAAATAATCACCAATTAATAATTTATTTTCTTCCAAATAAGTCAGTAAGAAAAAAAAACCGTAGACTTTATTTAAGAGGGTCCACTTGTATGACATTTTTAAAGAATCCAATTTTTTTTTACATTCCTCGCATCTTTAGGCTGTGAAAAATGTTGGTGTAAAATGATTTTTACGGATTCGACTTACTTAACGCCTGACAGGGCGCTAAAAGTGCCCGCGCACGAATTATACTCGAACTTCTCTAACTTTGAATCTACTGAATAGATCAAGTGAAAATTTTAACTAATGAATCCACAAAGATTACACGGAGAAACTTTTTATATCAATTTTTACTATAGTATTTTTCAATTTAGGGAAAATCGTATTACTTTGAGAATTTTTGTTAGTAAAAATACTAAACTTTATAATAATGATATGAAACTTTAGTATGAATTATAGTAAAATTTGCTATGAACTATGCTGAAGTTTCATATCATTATTATAAAGTTTAGTATTTTTACCAACAAAAATTCTCAAAGTGATACGTTTTTCCCTAAATTGAAAAATACTATAGTAAAAATTGATATAAAAAGTTTCTCCGTGTACTCAAAATACTCACGTAGTGGTTTTTTGAAATTTTAATTTTTGCATTTTTACAGCTTATAACACCAAGAAAAAATACATTAAAACAATCGATTTTCGGAAAATAGACCGCCATTTTATCAATTTTTAAAATTTTGATAAAATCCTGTGTCGGTACCTCGACCACACGGAAAAAAATGAACTGTCAAACTGAACATCTGGAGTGTCAAACTGATTATATTTGAGTTTTAACTATGGGATAACATTCTACATGGTGTAATGTACTATCCCTGGAGTGTCAAAACTTGATGTTCAGCTTGATTCTCCCAGAGTATAAGTATAACAATCCTGGAATGTAAACCTGAGTATCCCAGGAACATTAGCTCGATCATTTCGGGGTGTAAGTTTGGTCATCGTACAGTGTATACTTGAAGAACCAAGAATATTCAAGTCGAATGTATAAGATTGTTAGAACTACCATGTTTAGATAATCGGATGCACCATCTCTAATAGTCAAAATGATTCTTCCGGATCGCAATTTTTTTTTATTATATAAAAAATTAATTTGACCACGCATCGTATAAAATCAGCGTAATGTCGGTGTTTCTAATTATGCATCCATATAATCTGTACATTATTAAAAATCTAATATCTAAGTACAATTTTTTGATACATTGACTGGGCGAACAAAATCTATTATAGTTTTTTAATAACTTATGGAATATATGTATACATATATAATTAGGATTACATTAATTTTCTAGCATGTGACTAAATTATTTCAATTTTTTAAATCTTACAGATTAATAATAAATGGGGGTTGAATTAGGCTCAACAAATGTAAATAGAAACACGATTTCTTATTTATTTTACAATCTTAAAATTTATTATACTGCACTCTTTGTGATAATATAAATTTTCTTTGAGTGTTCGTACCGGAGAACTGGTCGATGATTTGACAATTCTGACTGCTCTACGAAAATCGTTTTGGAAGTTTTCTCAACTTCATAAGCAAAGATGTGTTCCCAAAATGCTACTGTCCTAAAAGCATTACAGTAAAACAAGATGTTATTGTCATTTGAGGAAATTAAAATTTCCCTGATTTGTGCAAACATTGGGAACTCATCGTTTTCTTCAATACGAAGCACGAAATCACACTTATATAAGGTATTAAAATTTTTCACTCTATCACATGCAAAAAAATCGTCTGCAGTGAAGTTGGTGAGATATTTCAAAGCATCAGCAGTTTCTTCACTTAATTCTATTAAACGACCACTGGAAAATTCCGAATCAAATCCTGCGTTCAGAAGTAGACGATTTGAAAGAATTAGCTGCTGTTTTATGGCAATAGTTTTGCAAATGTTCACTCTAGTGGAAACAGAGCTGGCAGTCAATTTACCTTCTCTATGTTTAGCCTCTCTTATACCTTTAATTTGATCTAAAGGACCCATCAGTCTTATAATTTTTGAATAATGCAGCATAAAATGATGCTTGGGCTTTAGTGCCCCAAAAAATTCAATGTACTCATTGTGATGCTCTGTAATGAGATTGTCTAAATAATCTAGCCATTCAGAATCAAAAGTAGAAGACGTTAAAAGCGATAAAATACGTCTCATTTTAATTAACAACTGCCAGTATTTGTTTTCTTCTGGTATAAAGCGACCAAACATAACAGGCACATATGTGAAGAACGTAAGCATTTCAGCCGCCGACATTTTGATAAACTTTTGTTTTAATCGTTCTTTAGTAACTGCACAAGGTTTGCTTGATTCAAATTGATAATTAAAATTATTCATAATTGAATTAAAATGGCCATAATCAATTACTTTATCAACGAGAACAAGCTGGTGAAAAACTAAGCCCGTTTCATAAAGCAAAGCCCCTTCTAGGAGATCATGCATTATGTCTGCAACAATATTTCGCACACAGTGATAGTAAGGAACATCATTAAACACGCATTCTTCTTTTACACCACTAGTGTGAAAATGAACATTTTCAACGTCAATTCTGTAATTGATTTCGGTCCTCAAATCGGTATCCACAATCTGGGTAGCATATTGTGCTTCACTCTTAGTCAATTTGCATAATCTGCAGTAATAGTTTGCAGAAAAACTCTCACTATATCCCAGTATCGTATTTAAGCCCTGGTTATCGCCTTCAACTACTGCCAAAACAAAATAAACACGTGATTTATTGGTTGCAGTTTCAACTACGATGCCCTCTTCAGCCAAAAATTTAAATTCTGCGATTAACTCTGCAAATGCAACCTTGTTACCAGCTTTCTTATGATCGTCATGATGGAGTAATATTCCTAAAAAAATATTTTTCAATTTGCTTCTGTATTTGGGTGGGATGCACATTAATGTTATATATCCACCGCCTATTTTGTGGATACCGCTATGAGTACCAAGACTGTTTCCCGTTTCATATTCGTCGAAGAAAAAACCAAAAGGTAAACATATTTTTCCTTTGAAATGCTGAATGGTTTCTTTCCAAATTTCTCCTTGCGCGATATTGGAGAGAAGTTTAGTTTCGGTATCTAAAGAAGCCATGTAGTGAAGAATACTGTTTAATACCCCATCAGTTTGTAAAAATGATTTTAAGAGATCTCTTAGAGGAACTATTTGCGCGAATCGATTTTTCGGTACCTCTTTTCCTTCAGAGATCTCGAATTCTTCGCCAATTACATGCGATTTGGTATCAAAATACACTCCAGCTTCTCTGAGAGCTTTAAAGCGTAAGTGTTCTGTGCCATATTCTTTTAAAACTGATGGAAAAACTGCAAACATTGAACCTATTTCATTTTGCTGATCTAACGGTACAGAATTTACAGTTAATATTTTTTTAACTGTATCTTCCAAAAATTTCAATGAAACTGCTATATTCTCAATTTCTTCAATGACACATTGTACGACATTCCTTGGTAATGATGGTTTACTATATAAATTCGTTATCATCCGCTTTATTTGAGAATCAAAAAGCTTGGAAAAATCTTCGACATCTTTGGAGCTACTTGGTACCGAAACATCAGACATTTCCTCATCGTTGCAAGTAGAGAAATCATTTGGAGCTGTTGGATCAGACATTGCTAATTCAGTATGGCTATTGCATCCATCCGCATCTAACGAAAATGAAGGAATGGCCGGCTTCGAAAAGTATAAACTATGTTCTAATTTGAAGTGGTGTTTAAAAGAATTAAGTGAATGAAATCGCCTTCCACAATTTGGCACTGTACACTCGTACTTACTATTTTCACTGAGGTTGTGAAAGACACGCCAATGTGTAATAATATTTTTTAAATTTGAGGAACAAAAAACTGAGCACAAATGGCAACGCATCGTAACTTTTTAAATCGTCTATCTCGTAAACTAATAAAAAAAATTATTATAATCAATACAATATTCAACTTTTATTATATATCACAAGATACTTAACATTTTTCGTGAAGTAAAACCTTATTAAAGCTTAAATAAGAGATCGTAAAATGTAACTTCATGAACAATAAACAAACCACTAAACAGGATAATGTAAACCTTCACAGGCGACTTAAGCGCAACCAGTTTATTAGTTCGGTTGACTTCTTTTTTGTCCGCGTTTCGAAGATTTTCGCACAGGTTTTCCGTCCCATAAATGTTCTCTAGGAGAAAATAAAAATGCTTATAACGTGTAAATAGTTAGGTATAATACAACAGCTAAAAATCTGAAACACATTTGAGGCTTACTTTAAGACTGGCACTTCTATGCACAGGTCGACAGCAACTTCATCCTGCGAAGAACTTTCAAAATCACAATTTGTATGTATATTGAAGACATAACGCTGGATAAAATTCCAAAGATTCAGTCCGGTAGTAGGATATTCTGCATCAAGAGCTTGATAAAGCTTAAAGCAAACATCGATTGCTTGCAGTATGCTTTCCATCAAATATCTGGTACCGTCAACGTATACATAAATAGATTCAATGCTATCAATTGTATTTCCAATGACGATTATAAAAGGTTGGAGTGAATCTCCTCTATCCAAAACCTGCTGTTTTCTCCGATCGATTTCACGATCAAGCTCCGTTAACTCCTGCGAATTGAACCAAGTATTATTACGACATTTAAAAAAAATATTTTAACAAGGGCAAAATTGGTAAAAGGAAATAAAATTTAAAAAAGATCCATCAAATATTAAATACAAATACGTTATATTGCAGAACATAGAATTTTGACTTACAGCAACGTGAAGAAGGAAAGTTTCTATTAATTCTAGAGATGACGGTCTAAAGTTGCATTTTTTTTGTCTTATTACGAATCGTCCCAGGGTTAAAGAGTACTGCTAAATACTTAGCTACGGTAGCTTCTGTAAAACACATTAATGAAATATAATCATAAATATATGACGAACTAAATTGATAATTTTTTACATACAATAGATTTAAAAAGAATTGAAAGCTCAAGCACGTACAAAGAGATTTTATATTACAGGAAAAAAAGGTTCAATAAATTTCACAAAAATATTCACAGGAGTCACAAATACAATCGTGTACACAGTGGATTCATGTAGAAGTTATCAAACTATGAAGGATGAGAATTTTCCTATTTTATCTTCTTAATTTATTAGAGCAAGGCGTATACCAGTGTCTCCAGATCGTGGAAAAAATCTGTTCCTACCACGCAACCCTCGACCTCATGGCTTCTTACTTTTTCTACTGATACAAAGTCGGCTGTGTGAGCAAGAAGCCATGAGCCCTTGGATTGGATAATAGGGATAGATTTTTTTCATGATCTGGAGAAACTGGCGTGAATCTATTTTATAGTAGGAAATTTAATATAGTGAAATGAATAGTACGGAAGAAATCTCGTGTTAAACTACTCCAAATTTAAAATTGTATTCACTATTCAAAAACTTTGATCAATAATGTAAATGATATTGTAATAAAAACATGTTACTGTAAAAAATCACGGTCCCAAAATAAGAATATAATTTTTGGCTCATTAAATTTATTATTTGGGAACATGAAAATAGGACCAGACATCAGCCCATGCTAATATTGAAATTTGCTTTGACCCAAAAACATTGTATATTAGTACCGAATTTTTTTTAAAAGTAGGTCGCAACACTAATCTAAATATCTATTTTTCTAGTGATTCTATAGAAAATCAAATTGGTAACACATAATCAAATTTTATCATTGGCATATGAAACTTTCGAATTCAGAAAAATTCTAGAACCTCCAAATACTATATGAACTTTACATACCGTTGAAGCCGTCGGATTCTGATTCCAGTAGGTCTCCTTTTTTGACACCAATTGTAAGATCCTAAGTGACAGGTATTCCCATACAGAATATAATGTGTGTTTTTTAGACGGATATTTACTGTCGAAGTCTAGTAGTAACAATTTGAATCCAAATTGTGCTCTCAAGGCAGGCAAGAGTCTCGTATACTCGTAGATGGTATGGGTTTTTAAATAGGATTCTCTGTGTGCACTGCTTAGTCGCCAATTGTCTTCTTGGTCCGCGAAAGTACCCACGTTACTTTTCAAATATTGAAAAGCAGTGTTTGATGTCTCATTCGGTTTAACGACTAGATCTGCAGAAAAAAAAGGTAAAAAATAAATATTTCATATTATAATATTCTACAGTAAGTGAATGTACTGTTCTTAATCAAGAAACATGCCTTCCACATCTTCTACATCTTCATCATTGTCGCCGACTTCTTTAAAACCCCCTAAGTTTCTTTGAACATTATGGTATCGGTTCCATAATCTTCCATCATTGGGAGTTTTTTTGGTGAGCTTCGTTTTTGGTTTCCCCGGTACAAAATACACCGATGTTCTTTCATTAGGGTAAACCTTTACGATTTCTGCAGCAGCTTGAACGAAAATTTCTTTCCTAATTCTATGAAGATGAATTATATTAATGTCGATAAAATATATTAAAAATCTTTAACTTTTAAAATTTCTTCATGAAAATAGACTGAAGTAAAACTTACACGTTTCGGTGCGAAAAGTTCTGGAAAAGATATTCAACCACGGATCGGACTAAATGCTTCCGAGACATTTTATCCAAATTTTGACCCGCCTTCAGAGCAAGCCGTCCTTCATAATTCGTCGCAAGATAAGTTTTCAGACCATATAAATAAGTTTTATTCACATTTAAAATTGTAAGCACTATGTAAGAATAAAAAAAATAAAAATCAGCTAGAAAAAAACCACTTTCATTTCAAATAAGAATTGTACATTTTACTCACATGTGGAAACATTGACGTTTGATGTACGGCAAACGATGGACATTTTTGACTTGAATTATGATCATCTCTTACAGAAACGGGTTCTGCGATTTTCGAAATTGCTGAAGGCGTTTTTGTCTTGCCATTCGAATTTAAACCCGAGTCCTGGCCAGCAATGACCCTTGCTATTTTTACAGCCGGGAACTGGCAAGAATTTTTTTCGGATTGTATGCTTTCGGCGAGATTGAGATTATCCACATCCACTGATTCAATTTCAAGGGCAGCAGAATCATCTTCATCACGATCAAGAATTAATGATCCACTTTCAGACAATCTTGTGTGAATCCCTGTTTGTATGAAAGCAAATTCTTGAAGTACATGATGCTATAACAATTGAGTGCACATGAAATAATCTTTATAGTTAAGTATTTAATAAATGCTTACACTCATTTGGCACGAGTGAACCAATGTTTGCAATATCCAAAGGAGGCCCTGCACGATCCGATAAGTACTCGATAGGTTCATTTATATGGACACCTGCAATGCTTGGAGTAGCAGATTGTCCCAAGGTGCCGTTCTTAATCTTAAAAAAGCGTTATAATGAAATAGTATATTGCATCACAAGGTTCGAAACACAGCGATTGCAACGAGTGTGAAGTTTGTTACCCGAGCGAAGCGAGGGCTGCAGTCACACAAGTTGCTTGCGCTGTGTTTCGAACCTTGTGATGCAAAATACTATTAATTTTAGAGTAAAATCACAAATACATCCGGATAGGAATTCTTTTGAATCATCAGTTAATCTGCAAATTATGACCATTTAAAATATAAACTTTCAAAATACAATCTGATTAACTTGCTTAGTTCTTTAAAAAATGGTAGATTTCAATTTTAATGTGTTGAAAATTCAATAATTTACATACCAAATGAATGTCAATAGTACAATTTCAAATACAAGGGTTTGATAATGTCGACATGTACAATTTTCAAAGACTGTAAAGGGATAAGCATGGCTAAGCTAGCTGCCCCCTGCTGGGAGAACATTTGTCACAACTAGGAACAGCTCAACTATGGTTATTGAAGTATATTTCAAATTAATATTATTATGCATCCATTTTATGGATCATCTTTTTCTGTAATCAATACTGAAGAATAAAAAGACTAAATTCTTTTTTTTAAACATGAATCCTAAAAAATTATCAATTTTAAAATGAGTTAAATCGTGTCAAATTAATTTAGTGTGTAGGCAATGTTTATTTATTATTATGCCCTAATATTAAAACCTTTAGTTTTGAGTTTATTATCATGAAAGGAAATTAAGCATACCGATTGAAGATAATCTGTATAATTCTTCATGAATATACTTCTTGGCCCTGCAAGTTTAATTAAATCACGAATGTCTTCATTGTTCAAAAGAACAAACGATTCGTCGTCGATTTCATTCTCTGAAATTGAATAGTATTCAGAGATGAAGTTCGTTGTTTCATCAAAATCAAACTTTCATTTCCTACCTTCCATTAAACAAAAATTATAATTTATGAACAAAATAAGTAATATGAAAATACCTAGAAATTTTTCTACCAGTTGCTCACAGTTCCAACTCTTCATGAGTTCTATGTATTTTTTGGAACTCATACTTCGTGTGATCTTCATGAGAGGAAAGTTTGATATTAAAAAACAAATTAGAGTTCGAATATCTAATTAAATATTGCAATTCGAGCGACAACATATACATATAACATTAATTGTGTAACCTCAAAACTGTCAGGATGACCCTTAACGCAGTCTCGACTAAAATTGAAATTATAATTTCTACATTAAGTTAAATACATGCTTACCGATTTTTCGAAAATGATTGTATGACGTGAAGAACTGCAGTTATCACTGATATTTCCAATATTTGTTTCACGTCGAGACACCAAACACACGAGACGGCACCGGCAATGACCAGCAGCGTTCTTTCTGAACATTAGCGGTAACGGCGCTAATCACGTGATCATATCATTTGCACGCACATTTCAGTTGACTATTTTAGAGTGTAAACCTGACACTCTGTCGATATTTAAATAGACTATAATATTATGGTTACTCTGACTACGAAAAAAAAATTGTGGATGGTGCGCGGTACTATCTGCAATATAAAACTGACTACATTAAATTTGACACTCAAAGTTTGACACTCCATTTTTCTCCGTGCATTTACCAGCAAATAACAAGATTTTTTTCTTCCGTGTTAAGGACCGTTAAAGATGTGTATGCATATTTTTCGCGTTTACATTATAAGACATTCCATAGGTTGAAATATTACTTTCACGCATTTACAGAATATTATAATCGTAACGTTCAAAAAAGTCCCCATCAGAGTTCAAACGTTGGAATCGTAGATGGTACTTCTTCTCCTCCTTAAAAACGCGTTGGCCAATCAGCGAACAGTAAACTTCACCCAGAAAACATTTCTTTAATATACGAGGTCTGTTAAAAAAATAAGGTGAATTTTCATTTTTTTCGAAAAATATTAATTTATTCATGAATTTCTGTGTTGTCCCCTTCAAAGTAATCCACCTCAGATATGATACACTTGTGCCAGAGGTTTTTCCAATCCTCGAAGCACTTCTGATATGCACTTTTTGGTATGTCCTTAAGCTCTCTCAGGGATTCGGTTTTTATCCCCTCAATCGTGGCAAAACGCCGTCCTATCATTTTCATTTGGTTCCGACGTCATAACCATATACCCATGATTCATCACCAGTTATGACCCTTTTAAGCAAATCTGGATCGTCGATGATGTCATGCGACGGGTTTTTTGGTCAAAATTCAGCAATTTTGGAACGAACTTCGCTCCCACACATTTCAGACCCAAAATATCCGAAAAAATTACATGGCATGAGCCAACCGATATGCCGACATCCTCAGCAAATTCTCTAATAGTGATTCGACGATTCTCCATAACAATTTTCTTCACTGCTTCAGTGATTTCATTGGTTGTTGATGTGCTGGGCCGTCCAAGGCGAGCGTCGTGATTTATCTCTTCTCGACCTGCTTTGAAGAGCTTGTACCACTTCTAAACACTTTTTTTTACTTACAGTACACTCACTTTCAACATTTCAAGTGTTTTTGAGCACTTAATTCCATTTTTTAAACACGCAAAACACTTCTAACCTTTATGCCTCTCAAAAACAAACAAAAATTGCTATATTGCTGAAACTGTGAACATACATTTGGGACAAGTGTGCCAACATAGGAAAAAAAATCGAAAATCGAATGTAAATAGCCCGCGAAATTTGAAATTTCACCTTATTTTTTTAACAGACCTCGAACGGTCAAAGAAAAAATGTCTTTGAATCGACTTGGAATCTGCAAGGAGAAATGAAGATCAACATTGGCACTACGAAATGATGAAATGAAACAAATTATTTTTCTTCAATTTGGTATTATTACCATTAAAGATGGTAAACTCCACTTTTATTGATTTTTACTTCCTAAGCCCTACTGTATTCGAAATATGAGAATGCTCGAAAAAGAAAAGGAACCTATCATAAATGGTAAAAATTTGCCTCAATATTTCCATTTTCAAAAAAGCGCTGATTCTAAAACTCTGCTGTATACGATGACGTATATGTTTACATCCGAAGATTTGGTAAAATGATATGAATGTTGCTATCATGTCTCATCATTAGACTCAAATTACAGACAGACAGCGAGTAATGATTGACATAATAAACTTTACCATTATGATGGGACTTTATCACAACTTTTTCCGATAGATCTGGTTTACTCTCTAAAATGGTACTTCTTCTCACGAAGCATCTTACATTTAGTCATCAAATTTCTTTCCGTGCAGGTGAATCCCCTTAAGCAAAATATTTTGTATTTCAAAGATTATTTCGTATCTCACATATTATGGTCAAAAAATTAATTAGTATGGTTAAAAAACAGATGGTGAAAATACAATTGGCACTAGACATGTTGGGAAAAATAACGTGTTTCACTCGTGGAGAACAAATAGCTATTTCCCAACACATCTAGTGAAAATTGTACTTTAATCATCTGTTTTGACACGGGAAAATGGTTAATTTCACAACTGTTGCTATTTTCTCATAACTCGCAAGGAAAATAGCAATTTTCCCTTCTCAAGAGAGACGGTAAAAGTACAATTTTCACCAGACGTGTTGGAAAAATACAATTTTCTTATTTCAATCGTATTTTTTGAAATTGTAACTAAGCTCAATTATAAGCAGACACTTTCGTAAAAACCGTGTTTTTCAACGTAGGGGTTTTCAAAACGTAAGGATCTGATGAAAATTTTCAGTCATTTTTTACATAGAACTAATACTTTCTCATGTGGTGAGAAGGTAAAAACTGATTTTTAAACAAACATCCCGTGCAGAAATTGCCTAATTTGGTCCGAGTTTGCGATGAGGGCCCGATGAGGTTGGCCACTTGGGGCCGTAGTGGGGAAAATTTTGCGGTTCTGATGAGGGCCAGAAAGGGATGGTTGAAAAATAGTCGCAACGCCATCTACTCTGGTGTTATGAGCGCCATAATTTATGTTGTGGTTATTATTTATTTATGCTTTTATGTTGTTGTGGCATTGTATTTCAATTTAGGCATTTTTGAAGTTGAGTGAAATACAATAAAAGTTAAAAATAAATTGATCAAAAAATGCCAAAAGCTAAGAGCACTTTACGTGTTCGAAAACACAGGGACATTGCTAGTATTCCTTACTTACGCAATGAAGATCAAGGTAAGCAAATTAATTATAATCATATAACCTTTCCAAACCTCAAATAGTTATGATTTATCACTAGCGATTGCCGTTGAAATTTTCAATGTGGAATTTTTGATCCACGAAATTTTTCACAAAACTTATGGACTTATTTAACAATTTCTGGTTTTGAATAAAAAATCAACATGAATTACAAGCAGCTCCAAGAAGAAAATAATTAATTAAATATATATATATATATATATAATCCTTATGAAAAACAATGATGAAAAATTAAATAAATGTGAATTTGTTGACGAATTGCCCATTTATGGATGTATTTTTTATTTTAAACAAAAATATATTTAAATAGATAAGAATATATATATTGCACATGAAAATTATAAGGGGCCTCATAGGAGCCACATCAGGGCCACAGTAGAGGCATAACTTTGTGGTCCTCATCAGGTTTCATTTCCCATCGGGCGCTAACGGGATTGCCTCATCAGGGCCCCATTAGGGCCCGAAGGACGCCACACTTAAATTTCTGCACGGGATATATTCATTTTCTATCACAATTCGTTTTCAGTTTTAATTTATTTTCAGAAAGTAAGAAAAATGTCATTTTGAAATTTACGCTCGTAAATTACAGAAAGTACGTAAGGTAAGAACTTTTCAACGTTTCAAAATTTAATAAACTTTCTAGTTTTCATTTCACACAAATAAATTTCATGAGAACTGACATACCTACCAATAGAATATAAATTTAAATAAGAAATCGTATTTGTTACCAGTAAATTTACTTATTACTCATTAATAAATATTCCTCTCATAATTTTGAGATCTATAAATATTTCCTCACAACCACAATACAGAACCAAACTCCCAATAACCTCCAATCCAATTCCTTACAAAAAATCCTCTCCTTTTCATAAAACTCTCAATTCCTATACCACGCATAATTCGAAAGAATCTCCGAGTAAGATACCAGCATGAATAATGTAGTTATAAAATGAATAATGTGTTCAGAATTCCTTTCCACGTACTAATCAGCAATTCTGTAAAAAGAAAAAAAAACTCTATAACACAAAGGTCAATGGTAATTCGAGAAAACCCGAAAAGATTAAGAGTGGGCGGAACAAAAGTGGGAGAAAAGTTGGTGCGTGTGAAAGACGTGCGATGGCGAAGGGGTGAGGATGATGATGAGGGGTGGGAGGAGGGGGGGATCGAGTGGTGTGGGTGGGTCCAAAGTTATATATCCACCAGAAAATTTGATATGTAGAAGTCCACACATAGGCGGTCTCTACCTATCGTTGTGGATGCAAAAAGGATAGAAAACTTAACGCAAAAGAAAGAGATAGGACGATAGGGGGGAAAACAGTATAACAAAGAAGGAAAATGAATGTGTTGGTATGAGAGAGATGAAAGAAGAGGCGGATAGAAGCATGTAGTGGGGGTTGACAGAGATGAATTCGTTTCATTTCACGCTGGGAAGCTCTCGCGTTCCCCGCATTCGATGATTTACTGGGCTACAATGTGGTAACCCATGATTTATAGTTACCAACACGCCGCCTCGCTACTACACCATACCTGGTCCATAACTATGTATATGTGTCAGACTGTGCGTCCAGAACTTGTCTCGTACCTGTGCATTTCTTAGCAAGTGAGAGGATGAGGACGGCAAGGGAATGATGCTTTTACTATGGTCGACGAATCCAAATGTTAAGGCTGCCATCTTGAGAGAAACTGGCTTTTTTTTGGATTTTGTGAATATGATGTAGACTATGAAAAACATTTAGTTATTCCAAAAAAAATTTACCACTCTATAAATCTGAATCAGTCAAA
Source organism: Diplolepis rosae (assembly GCA_030998225.1). Taxonomy (NCBI): domain Eukaryota; kingdom Metazoa; phylum Arthropoda; class Insecta; order Hymenoptera; family Diplolepididae; genus Diplolepis; species Diplolepis rosae. The sequence continues at coordinate 9,812,356 of JAPYXD010000680.1, forward strand.
TTTTCACTGATTGAATCAGTGATTTGCCTTTTCACTGAATCATCAGTGTAAACAATATTTTCCACTGTTAAATCAGTTTATTTTCACTGTTTAATTAATTCGCAGTAACCTCTTTTTAGCTATTTGAATCATTCAAATTTCACTGATAATCAGTTGATTTTGACTGATTCAGATATAGAGAGCAGATTAATTGAAGAACTTTCTTATAATAGGGTTGACCAAATTTTTTGGTAAATCAGTGAATCAGTGAAATTTGACTGTTTTACAGTAACCTCTTTTTAGCTACTTGAATCAGTCAAATTTCACTGATAGTCAGTAGATTTTGACTGATTCAGATTTAGAGAGTGGGTGTATTTGTACGAAGAAAGAGATTTAGTTGAATCAAACAAATTTTTTGGTTCAACGATCGTATTTTGTTGTTATGAGAACAACAATCAATTTCGATTGATCCAGCCAAATATTTTAATTAATTTCAAATATATTAGATTTAATCGAAAAATTGGGTTAAGTTGATAAAATACTATGTAAATTCAACACAACGATTTTGTTCAATAAACGAAATATTTTTCATAATGTGCATACATTTTTTTGGGTTTCATATGGTTTTTTCTTCAAAAATAAAAAATTCAGTTAACTTGTTTTAAGCGGAAATATTGATCGTCGCTTAAGTAGGTAGTTTATGAATATTGTCTTTTAATATTAAATGAAATTCGTTTAAAAATAACAAATCGAGATTTGGGAATGTAAATAAAACAGAGATTTTTCGAATAGTTGTGAAAAAAATTAAGCGATCAGATATTTTATCCTTAGTCAGAATGTAATGTCAATAATTGATTTAGTGAAAAGTGAGCAACCAATTCATTTTGGTAAAATCTTTTATTCATTATCAGCCATTTACTACAAATAACGTTTTTAAAAAGTTGTATTATGTTAGAAGTTTTTGTATTACATTTCCATCACATGTCACGCAGTAAATCACATTTCTACAGTAACGTATGTTAAATTTAAAATACTTGTATCGTGAAAAATATGGACAAACTTTTATTGGAATTTTAATGTACATATGTATGTGTATTTATTTTAAAAATGTTCATTAATTTTAATATACTGTCATTGAAAATAAATGAAATTTAAGACGTATCCATATTAATTTTATATAAATTACCAAATTACTAGCATTATAGAAATTAATTACTAGAAGTAGTACGTTAAAGATTTCCTATAAGAATAAATTATATACATAATTTTTTGTTCATTTCTCGTTATTTTGGCATAGGAAAAAATTCTATGAATTATGGGTCAATATAATAGCAGACATGTTATCAAACATGTCACTTTAAAATATATACATAATATTCTAGAAATCCTAAATTAATGTTTATTGCACCATAAAATCTGATCAAACCATTATGAATATATATCTTCTTTAAGTTAAAATATAAAATACAAAATACTCTAAATGAAAAATGATTCAAGTTCATGAAAAATATTTTTAAAGTTTCATAAAACGATATTTTGGAATCTCATGTAATCTTACATTTGGGTATTTTTAGTTTCAAAACTAATTGATCTATTTTCAATCAACTCACTACAGACCAAATATTCAACATACAAATTTAATTATTGTTAAAAGAATTTAATAAAATTACAATAATAAATATTGTTCGATTTGAATATAATACACAAAAACGCCCATTAAAAATATATTTAACACCTATTTTCATTTTTGAGAAAAAATATTATTCGAAGTGATTTTGAAAAATGTTTGAATTACCAAACGAACATTAAAAAATAAATAAAGTCACTTAAACCTGTGTTTATTTCCGGTTAAATTTTGTATTTTCCCCAATGTAATTTTAATAGCCAAGAGTATAATTTTGTCACTACTTTACACAAACAAACAGTTATACTAAAAGGTTTAACCCATTTAAAAAAGTCGACGCCTAAACAAAAAGCCTTCCAACAAAAATAACTAACTTTCAGATAAATAGTTATTTGTCAAAAATAAATCTTTCTTATTGAATATATGGACACGTATAAATAACTGGCACGCCGCGAATCAAGAGCGATATAGGTAAAGTTCTCGCGGTTGTGATAAATCTCATAGTTCGGGATATGAGTTCCAGAAGGGTAGGGGGGGGGGGGGGGGTGAGAAGCAAGGCGTAAGTTTTAATAGTAGGATCAGGAAGATCTGTGCTCTGAATTTCGTGTAAGGACTGAGGAAGCGAGCCTTCACTTTTAGCTAAGGGTTACAAGTTCGACCCTATTGTTGGTATCTTGGTAGCCAGGTTAGTTACCAACCAGTTTACCAACAAGTTTCCGAGCCTCTTACTCATTGTGTGCGTTCTTGTACACTTAGCTGTGGCTTCGGAGAGACTCGCTCCCTGGCTCGTTTATCCTGCCGCGTAATTGCAGTTATGTCAGTCTGCCTGGTCCATTTTGACCATGATGGTCACGATATGGTCACGTTATGGTTGACCCAGCAATTTGACGACTGAGCTCGGGCTGATGACCACAGCTGTAACCAGCAACCACAGGACGTAATATGCATTTGAGGTGATGTTTAATCGTCCCACAACTGGTCACGAGCTTCTTACCGCTTACTGCTTCGTTTAACTCAAGTTGGTTACTTCTCTTGTGAAATAATAGAGAAGGGAAAGAACATCGAGTGATTAACGAAGAGCGCAAAGGTCATTGGTGAGAAAAACATCGGAAATAAGAGATAGTCTTGTGTATTTGAACTAGTTTGAAAGAGAACTTTTCCTTTCTTTTTCCTGTGCTGAAATATGGGAAGACAATCTTGGCTCAATCTAGCGCCAAGAGTGGTTATTTACCGATTTTTTATTTACGATATATTATTCTTGCGTGGTGTATTTCTGCTAGATTTATTTTGTTGTCCAGTGATTCTGTGAGATGTGAATCTAGATGCTATAAGAAAACTCAAGACGAGTAAATATTCCGCTTATTCATATAAGCGCTAGATAGTTGAACTTTTTAGAGTTAGAAACCTATATTCGACATTCCAAAGATCAATCAGTTTAATAAAAAATCTTTTTTCAAACACATGCAAAAATGTTGCCATGGCTCAAACCAGGCCCAGGCTGGGTAAACTGTAAATTGGCATCGGAGACCGAACTATGCTGTTCTGTTGGACATCTATATAGTTGAATATCTATTTTCCTCTATGCAAAAATGTTATTGAAATTTTAGATATTAAAAGGTTGCCTAACTAAATACTTGAGTTATAAGCACGGGGAGGAAAAGATATTCGGAATTAATTATTAACTATAGAACAAGAATCTTATATGTTCAATTGTAATATCTAGATATTTAGTAATATTTCGATATATATATATATAAGATATTACTTTTTTGATACTTTAATATTTCAGATAACACTAATACTAATTTCTAAATTTTCCATCATAGAAATCTTAAGTTTCCAACTTCTTTTTCTGTATTTTTATATTAGAAGGTATTGATTTTATGTAAAAAATAACTTTCGGAATTTTCATCAAATCTTTACGATTTAAGACACCCTGAGTAAAAAAACGATTTTTACGAAAGTGTCTGTCTGTCTGTTCGGCGTCTGTGGACACGAAAACTCTCGATACAATTATCGGATTGGGTTGAAATTTGGTACACCGTTTGATGGCCCCAAAAATGTGGAGTTCGTTAACCAACCATTTTTGACAAATGGTTATGGTTTCATCCTTAAAAAACGTTTTTCTGGAAATCAAAAACTCAATTTTCCGGACTAAATATACGAGATACTGCACAAATGTTAAAAAATAAATTTCTTTGTTTTAAAGAAATTTACAAATTTGCTAGTGATAATTTTTTCGTAGAAGTTGTCTTTTTGGTATATTAATGAAAAATATTATTAAAAATAAAAACTTTTGGATTTCGAAGAAACTATACGAGATACGAAAACAAAATCCAAACAAAATTGTTCATCACAAGAAGATATACAAATTATATATTTTCATTTATTTATCAAAAACGTTCTTATTAAAAAAAGAAATTTCAATTTTCCCGCTAAAATATATGAGATACGGAAAAACCGTTAAGTAACAAAATTGTTTATTTCAAAGAGATCTACAAATCTTGTCATAAACATTTTTTCATTCTATGCGGAATTCGGAAAAAATGTTGCAGACAAATTTTGTAATTTTGCAATTTTTATGTAAAGGACGTATAACACCGAGCGCGAGATCCACATATTTCGGAGTGCAACGACCAAAACGCGCCCGAGGCGTGCTCAAAAGTTCTTTCAATGCAAACGTGGCTCTAATATAATAATTAGTGTTTTTAATATTACAGCTGGATATTCAGATAATAATATTGAATATATTAGATTCTCGTTACATAGCTGAATATAAATTTTTCTCCATGAAATTCACATAAACAGTTTTACATTTTCCATCAAGTCTTTTCAACAGTTTTTATTTAGTGGCAGTAGAAACTATGAAGAAATATCCATTTGTAGAGGATGTCGTATAGGAGTTCTAGCTCGAAATAAAAATTCTGTGTAGGACATGCGATGGGAGCAAAGTCTATGATTTGTCGTGGAGAATAAGTCCAATCATTCCTCACGTTTACCGACTGCAAAATGAGAGACGAGTCGTAAAACTCGTCAAAAAAAGAAAGTACGCGGAGAAGAGTGAGCGCTCTGGTCGTTGACGCAAAAGGGGTGGAAAGAAGTGGCCTGGGACACGTGTCGCTATGAAGTCGATTTTACACTACCCTTAAGCCAACTTCGCGATTTATGAAATTTATCGCTCTTGCTTCTTCTTTCTTATTTAGGCAGAGCTCTCATACTTTCTTTCAGGCCAAAATATTCGCAATATAACAAATTTTAATTCGATACTAACAATCCTTTACAATATTTACTGATGAATATAAAAATGAGAGTTTTTTTATATATATATTATTTAGCGCCTCTCAAGTGAACAAATTGTCAATTTGAGTCCAAGTTAGGTAGCTTGGAGTTAGAATATTATTATTTCTTCACATGTCAATTGTTTTAGTGACCCAAAGTAATCAATGTGTAATGATTAATTTAGCATGGGGACAGTTTTTTTATAAACCGACTTTTAGGAGACAGACATTTTCGTAAAAACCGTTTTTTCTGACTCAGGAGGTCTCAAAACGTAACGATTTTTAAAAAATCCCGTAAGTAATTATTCACATGAAAGCTTCTTATATGATGAAAATGCGATAAAAAAAAATCCTCTTTATAAGAAAAACTCCAGGCGGAATAGGAATAAAATATTGGGAATAAAATTTTTAATCTCGAAAAGATACACAAACTTTTTTTAATGCGGATATGGCTTCAATGGATAGAATCTTAAGGAAATTGAATTTTCTTTTTGATTTTGAATAAAAAACAAATTAAGTAATTTATATGTTAAGGACATAAAAGACCGAGCGCAAAGCGCGAAATACACATCCTTCGGAGCACGATGACCTAAACGCGTTCTAATTTTTTAAAATGCAAATGTGCCTCTAATGGATATGTTACGTCCGGAGACGCGCGAGTAATTCTCAAAGAACAAAATTGGGGAATTGGGGAATATACCAAGGTGTTCAAACGTTATCTCAGAACAGGTTATGTGATTTCTCTATTGAATTAATTGCTCCTTGAACGAATGTAATAAAATCCCAACTTAATCTGTGCTTGAGTCATAAATATTGGTAGTAGTCGACTTCAGTTCTTGGTTTTATTTCCTTGACAACAATCAAAAAAATTGATTAATACTCTACAAGCTAAACTACTGAACATCTGGGGTTTAACATATTAGAAAAGGTCCAAAAGACAACAAGTGAAGTAAATTAATGTCTAAAAGTTACTCGAATTTGTTTAAAACAAAGTCTTATTTAACTTACATGAACTAAATTAATGTGCAATGTAAGATTTCAATTCTCAAAAAAAAAAATCTGCCCGCTTCGCGGGCACATTCTCATAGCGCGCAGCTCGCTTCGCTCGCAAATTTGAGCGCGCCTAGGGCGCGCGATTTGATCGTCGCGCTTCGCGCTCCGTTCTTTCTGGACCTCGCGCTTCGCGCTGGGTCTTGTGCTCTTCACATACATTCAAGTTTATTTATTATAATTTGATAATGAAGCTCAAACCAATTTTATAATAATATCACAGATGATGTGAATTACACATTTTCTCAAAGTCACTCAATTTCTTTTTGAAATTAAGTGAAACAGGAAATTCAATTTACTTAAGGCTCTATCAGCCTTAAGGAACACATTCTCATCATGGCGCTCGCGCTTCGCGCACGATTTTCTGTATACATTTCAGTAACTTTTTAATAAATTACATGATTAAAATAATTTATTTTCTTCCAAATCTCTCAAAAAGGAAAAACAATCGTAGACTTTATTTAAGGAAACGATTTTGCAGAACAACGCTTATTTCGTATCTCACATATTTTGGTGAAAAAAATCGGATTTTTTTAATATTCATAATCAAAACATAAAATATACATCCTGTCCCGAAATATCTTAATGAGAATTTGTAGACCTCATTTAGGCAAACAATTTTCCATCTAAACGTTTTTTTTTGTATCTCTCATATTTTGTCTAAAAAATGGAATTTTTGAATTTTAATCGTATTTTTTGGAATTGAAACGAAAAATATATGTTTTATCAGAAACTATGTGAGACAAAATTTGTAGATCTTTTTGAAACGAACAACTTTGTATTCTTACGTTTTTTTCGTGTTTCGAATATTATTGCTAAAAAATTCAATTTTGGATTTTCAATAGTTTTTTTTTTAATTAAAATGATAAATATGCATCTTATGAAAAAATGTTACAATTCAAATTTGTAGGTCTTTATTTATTTAATAATATTGTATCATAACGTTTTTTCGTATCTCGTATAATTTAACTTGAAAATGGAATTTTGATATTGAGTTTTTTCGAATTTGAATATGCTGTGACATTTCTAATTTTGATTTAATCAAAAAATGTTATCAGGATAATTTGTAGAGATTTATGAGCACTATCAAAAACCAGTATTGAAATTTATGATTTTTTTAAAAAATTATTTTCAAAAACACAAAAGTAGTGCTCAATCCCTCAATTTTGATTGGACGTGGCTGGTTAACGAACATGTCCTTACTTTTTCGGCTCCGATAAAGTGTACCAAAGCTCAATTCAATCTGATAATTCTATCGAGAGTTATGCCGCACACGACCTACAGACAGACAGAGACACTTTCGTAAAAGCCCTTTTTTATGACTCAGAGGGTCTCAAAACGTAAAGATTTGATGAAAATATCGAAAGTCATTTTTCACATAAAACCAATACCTTCTCATCCATGATGAGAATGTAAAAATGTTCAAATGACAACAAATGAACTGAATTAATCTCCAAATTTTGGTTAAAATTATTTCAAACAAATCCTTATTCAACTTATATCACCTAAATTAATGCCAGATGTAAGATTTAAATTATTTCAAAATATTCAAACAACAAGTGAACTAAATGAATGTCCAAATGTTGGTTAAAATTATTTGAAACAAATCCTTATTCAACTTACATGAACTAAATTAATGTCCGATGTAAGATTTACATTATTTAAAAAGATGATCAAACAACAAGAAGTGAACTAAATTAATGTAAAAATGCTGGTTAAAATGGTTTAAAAAAAATCCTTATTCAACTTACACGAACTAAATTAATGTCCAAATGTTGTTTAAAATTATCAGAACCAAATGGTGAGGAAAAGAAGATTAAGAAATGAATATAACACAATTTTAAACTTACACTGAGAAAAATGGATTGTAAACGGTAATGAAAAATATATTACCGGGTATAATCTTGGACTATTAACTATGATGGGACAGCGATCTAGATTATTAAAACCATAATCTGTAGATGTTAAAAAAAAGATAGTATCGGATAATATCTTGGATTATAAACTGAAACATACCAGATTTTAACATTTATAATCTACAGATATTATAGTTTACTTTTCCTCCTAAAAATGGGTTCCAATCTTCGAACACGGAAAATGCCCAGCTGAGAAGTCGCAAAGATACACAAAGCACACAAGTTTAAGACAACAGCGGAAGATCTATTCACGCCATAATAATTAAGGCGCACTCGGAATATATTAAAGAAATGACTCAAGAGTCACGTGACCTTAAAATTTTGCGCGCGTATGTAGATTTATTATCTTCAGATGTTACGAATTATTTTCTGAAGATTATAAGAATGTAACATCTAGAGATTATGTTTAGTAATATCTTTATATATTAGATAAAGATTATAGACCACACGTTTTAACATATTTTATGTTACCGAATACAAGACGTAACAGATATAAAGTAAAGAAACGTTTGTTTGATATACGGTCAAAGAAAAGTTTTTTGAATCAACAAAACTTTCTTTAATTCAAAGAAACGTTTTCTTTGACTGTATATCAAAGAACTATTTCTTTGATTGAAAGAAACAGTTTTGTAATTTTACAATAAATTTTGTAAAAATTCTGATACACTTTGGTAGTTTTAAGATACATATTATGGAAATTTAGTTCAGTTATATAATATTAAGAAGAATTTCAGAAATTTCAGTACATTTTTCGCAATTTTGAAACACCTTCACTCAAAAATATCATAAATATCATCAAATTTCACGTTACCTTTGTAAAATAAAAATTTTGTAAATTTCTGAACATTTCAGTGTACAATATTATAAAATTGACTTGAACTTCAGAATCAAATTACAAGAAATAAACTTGAATCTATGTGTATAATATGCTCAAATTTGCGAGCGAAGCGCGCGATGAAAATGTGCCCGCGAGGCATGCAGATTTTTTTTTCAACGCGAACAACTAGAAAGATTCTTAAAAAATTTTCAACCATGGAAAAATATCTAAGAACTAGCAAAACCAAATAAGAATCGTAAAATGTTTCAGTTTTTTAAATAAAATCATTATACACATGATTATTCTTTTGCACAATAAATGCAATTTATTTGAAGATTATGTTTGGATCATTCCTAATTCTAAAATAGTGCGCTATTCTCATAAATAAATACGTTCGCACGTAGAGCACTCAAAAGCTGGAATAGATCTGAATAATACTTGCATAAATATCAAGATTCAAGGCCCGCGAGCGAACAAGCAAGGTTTCTTGCCTCGTGTGAAAGGCGCGCATCTGCAAGAAATTGTATGAGTGTATGTGTGTCGTTAGTCGACTCGCATCAACGCGTTCCGATTTTCATTCATGGACTAGCCAATTGCGAAAGGATCGATGAACTACGAATGATATTTATTAAAACACGAATATAATTTCTTGACCGTAAATTTACCAAAAATTTGAATTATGACGCCTGAAATACCTTATTTTACTTTTATCAAGAGCTGATAAAAAATGAAAATAAAAGATAATTTTATTAAAAATGTAGTTTATCCACTTTTTACATAACTTGAATTATATCCGTCTTTTAAATTAATGACTTTATTTTATTTTCGCGGAAGGACGTTTTTCTCTGATTTAAAAAAAGCCCCAAGCAAGTGTTTCTGAATGCGAAAACTTTACATAGGAGCACGTGTGTCGTAACGTGTGTGGCGAGAACATCGTATCGATTCTTTTCAATATTCCATGATACGTTTTATTGCTACATTTACTTTTATGATATCGCCCAGCTTTTCACACCCTCCACATAGTTACCAGCGACCCATACGGATTTATTCTTGTGTTACACATACTGGGATTATACAAATACAAGTGCATCGTAGAAACCCAGAAACCTAGAAAAATATGCTACCCGTCTCGCAAATCAAAATGGTTCTTCTGCATTATTCTTGCTGACAATTTTATCTCATTTCATGTCGAATATGAAAATATCACAAAGTCGCATTCTTTCAATTTTTCACGTATTCATGTGGTAGAGAGAATTTTTATTTTTCTTACGTTGCACCTTTATTATCATTTACTTATATTATTTATATTTTCGAAAAGGATATCATTTCGTAACTGTTTCTTAACTAAATTTTATATGAAAGTACAATATTTATATATTCTGCATTTAATCATAAAATGAAAAATTTACAAATTAAATATATTGTGGAATAAATTGTCTGCGTATATTTATACAAAGATAATACATATTTGAAGTTGCCGACAAAATATAACACAATTGTCGATTCTAAATCGACAAATATACCCATTTTTCGGATGGCATTACAAAATTTACTATTCACATTGCAATTTTTACTATCCATATAGTAAATATTATCATTCACTTATCAAAACGAGAAATTTAACATAATAAAAATAAAAAATTATGTTGAATATACTTTAAGTTGATTTTTTTCATCATGATAATTCAGAATAATTAAAAATAAATTTACGTTAATGTCTCTAATTTTAGATGTAATTTAATTATTTTTAGTATTTTTTTTTTTTTTTTTTTTTTTTTTTTTGGTGAGGAGGAAAAATGGCAAAATCAAAAATGGTTTGTTTGGATACGATTTGGTTGAATAAGACATATTTTTCAATTCATTCAACCAAATTTTTTTCAACATAAGGCCATAGCTCAACTAGATCGCGTGACCAAATTCCTATAAAAGTTTATGTGAGATAACTTTTTTATTTTACAAAATATTTTCCTGATAATTTATAAAATACACATTATCCAAAATTTTTTACAATTATCTATAATTATCGATAAGTTTTACTAAATCTAAATTAGTGAAAAGCGAGACACTAATTCAATTTAGTGAAAATTTCTACCAATGATTAGTATTAATTTTCAGAAAGGTTATAAATATCGATGGAATTAGTATAAAATGGATAATAATTAGTTAAAATTTTCACTTACACTCTAAAAACAGACTATTGACTGTCAAACAATTCCGTTAACTATTAATGGATTTTCTATTTAAAATTGGCATAAGAGGAAATCCTTTAAAAGTTAAAGTATTGTCGTTTCAAGTGCTATCATTTTACTGCCAAAGTATTTCCTTTGGTCTGGAAATGAAATCCTTTGTCGTACGAAGGAAGTATAATTTCGATGTTAAAAGAAAACAAATTCTATGATATAACCTATAGGAAATGTACACAAGCCAAACTTTGACAAATTAAGATATAACTTTGCTTACATTACAAATTTTCCAATACGTGTAAAATTGAAAGTCCATGATCTATTAAATATATAATGTTGAAAAAGTGTCACAAAATTATTTTTAAACTTTGTTGCATTTTAAATTTTACAATAAATTCTATAGTAAACATTTTACTGATAATTTCGAATCAAAATATTTTTTTACAAATAAAAAACAACTGTATATTTCATAAAATGAATAAATTGTATAAAAAATTATACATATACGAAACTGTTTTACGGAAAAAATGTGTAGCTGTCATAAGGATATTTTATGTTATAGTAGCCACATTTATGCTTTTATTGACATTCTTGGGAATATCTTTGTATTGTCATCAGAAGCAATGAAAAATAAGGTTATGCGGATCAAAATTGTTTGTTTTGGTATACGCACCTTTCAAAATGCAAATTATTGAAAATGTTAACTATTTGAAATAATTACTTACTCAAGTATGAAATGAAGTTAATCAAACATAAGTCACAAAGAGTTTATTTCAGTTAAGAGTAATAAGTCCATTGCATGTAAGAAATCCTACTGAATTTAACTAATTTAAATTTATTCACTTCTTTAAAAGAAAGACTGTTTAAATTCTTCTGATTTCAAATTATTTACAGTACATTTAACTAAATTTAACATAATTCAAATGGACTTAAAAATAATTACATTGAATTACATTAAATTCGCAATATATCATGAGACAAATCTTTTTTACTGGGAGAGAACATTTCAAATAATTTTTGAATAAGTAAAAAAAATTTAGTTCAATTAAATTTCACTGAAATAATTCTATTATTTTCTAAAAGTCCGAACTACACGGAAAGAATAGTTTATTAAAGTTTTTAGAACTGTTTAAGAGTTAAGGATACATACATTTACGGAACAGAGTTCTGCAAAATTTACAGAACTTTTCAGAATAAAATGCGGAACATTCAGAAAAAATTGTTGAAAGTTCCACATTTTATTATGAAAAGTTCTGTAAACTTTGCAGAACTCTGTTCCGTAAATGCCTGTATCCTTAACTCTTAAACAGTTCTATAAACTTTATTGAACTATTTTCTTCTGATTTCAAATTATTTACAGTACATTTAACTAAATTTAACATAATTCAAATGGACTTAAAAATAATTACATTGAATTACATTAAATTCGCAATATATCATGAGACAAATCTTTTTTACTGGGAGAGAACATTTCAAATAATTTTTGAATAAGTAAAAAAAATTTAGTTCAATTAAATTTCACTGAAATAATTCTATTATTTTCTAAAAGTCCGAACTACACGGAAAGAATAGTTATTGTATTATTAATAGTTACTGTAAAAAATTTTTCGGAAAAATCAGACAGCTTAAAATACAAATTGGTCGTAAATTTTTCCAAAGATATAGTCGGAAATATTTCCGAAATAGAACTGGAAATAGTTCCTACTGTTTGGTTAGAGAAATATCCAATTTATTAGGAGAAATTGATATATTTCGTAATTTAAGTGGAAAAAGATCCAAAAAAGTGAAAAAATTTCCGTTTTTGTGGAATAATTTCCGCATTTCATGGGAAAAATTTCCTGCAACTTAGGAGATTTGTGAAATGTTCTCACCTTTTTGATATATTTCCTAATTGTTCGGAAATAAGTCTAAAAATTCGGTCAATTTTCCTCAAATCTATGAAATATTTCCACTTTCTCTAGGAAAATCTATGCTTCCTAAGGATTTAGGAAAAATTTCCTAATACATAGTAGGAAGATTGACCGATATTTTTTATAGTGCTCTTTTATGAAATGAGATAATGTTTCAATGCTAGATTCGATAAAACAAAATACGTTTGTATGAATGGAAGACACAAAGGTATAAAGAAACAAGGTGTGCAATAAGTGCAAGCGACTTATGTCTTTGGATAGGAAGATACACGCATATGTACATATAAAGGATCTTGCTTATCTCTCGTTTCGATCTACTTCCTTATCGCAGCGAAATTGTCCCAGCAGCCATGGCAGGTCTCTGACTCCTCCTAGAGAAGAAGAAAAGGCTTGGGCAAGGCTGCTCTCAAAGAAACGCTCGTATATTACACCCGCGAAAAAAAGACCATCCTTGGGACGTTTAATTTCCGAAGCTCTTCCGCCAGCTCCATTCACAGTGCCGCAGCAACTGCTATGGAATGAATTCCGTCATTCAGGACCGACTTACGACTTTAACCCCCTGAAACGGTCCGCAATCTTCCGGCCGATAGTCTTGATATAAACTTCAAGAAAATTGCGAAATTTAAACTTTTCCTTCTGGTTCTTCGCATTTTCTCACCGAGATATTAATGCAGACATTAAACCTTTGCTCTAAATTTTTTTCACTAGCAAATAAAACTGTTACGTATATATAACATCCAAGAATAGGTTCAGAAATTCGCAAAAGAGCCTTAGATAATTTTATATAAGAAACGATATTTACAAGTATTACATTTAATTATGTGGGATCAGTGTGTGTCGGTTATCAGGGAACTAGTGGGGTTAGAGTGATTTGACGCACTTTATTCAACAAGATTTAATTTATTAAATATAAAATGCATATATATATATACAAGCGTCGGTTCGGAGGCGAGTACGCTCGACGGGGTCAGGTAAATAACTAACTACTCTTTTTCTCTGGTCGGCCACTAGCCCTTTCACAGGACTCCGTCCTGCCTGGCGATTTCTTCCGAGACCCTGGAATAAAACTATGTTGCAGTGCAATATAAAGTGGCCTGCCGACCGGGCGGTTTAATCCCCTAAATTCGTTTATTGTACTGTTCGCACTTTCACCTCTGCCGTGTTCGTTCGGATTCTTATATTCTAGAAAAAATATATTTTTATTTTAGCTACGCTACAATTACAATATAAAATGCAAAATTTATTTAAGGAGTTATAAACGTTTCTGAGAGATAGCCATTTTTGGTTTTCATGTGGCGATAATACTTTGATCTTTGCTTTATCTTTTCATACTGTGCTCATGTTCTTAAATGAACCGGAAGTGAGTACATTTTGCGTTTAAAGAAAAAATAATATTGGCACTTATGTTAACCCGCCAATTTTAATTGCGATCATCTCGAATGTACTTAGAGTTTCAAACGTTCATTGAATGATGAAAACATTTTTTTTCCTAAACAAAATTTCATACTACTTTTAACCGGGGCTATTATATAATCCAATACGAAAAAATGGAGATAAGGAAATCGGAATTGATCAAAATTTAGATTGAAATCAGTGTTGCCGGATTGAGCGCTCTTAACTTCCCGGCAGCTCCATAGAAAATTCCCAACTTTTCCCGGACAAATTTCAAAACTTCCCGGAACTTCCCCGTGAATTAAAATCATCTAAAACTTCTTAAAATTGTTTAAATATTTTTAACTCTGTTGAAAATATGTCTTATCCTAGGTTTTCATAGTTTTTAAAATAAAATAATGAAAATTCTAAACCAAATAATTGTCCATCGACCTCAGTCTTTATGTTCTTTACGTTGATGAACAAATATTATTTTGAAAAATTGTGGATAAAGACCTGTAAGAACTAAATTACTCTTATGGTAAAGTACCACATGCCCTACTAGAGACAATATTTTACTAATAAACGTATAAACAATATATGCGTAAAAATCACGTTCAGAAAATACTGTACAGAAACATAACCTTACTTTTCTATCTTTTCACTCCTATAATCAAAGAGAATCAAAATAATTATATAATTTATACTTACAGGCATACAAGGTAATTTGGGACTCTCTTTTCTAATCAAAAATATATCCATTTTCGAATTTTATATTTTAAAAATCTATTTCAAATTCCATTCAATGGATTCTTTTTTGGGACATAATACTTTTATCCAATCAACATAGATACTGTAAGAACCTTTAGGCTAATTTTACACATAAGCGAGTATCAAGAAATGTGACTCATTCATTTGAAAACCTGAAAAATCTGTTCATCTCACTTTAGCATATGACGTCAGAAGGAGTTAGAGTGAAATGAATGGCAATAGGCCTTTTCTACTTGGTGACATGAGAGCACTATGACATATAAAGCGCCCTAAGCGCCTGCAACCAATAAAATGCTTCTTTTTTTTAATCAAAACTCAATATGATTGGTTGTGTTTAACGAATGATCTCTTATTAAATCTTCTATGCAAATTTAATACATAATAAGGCAATTATAAGACAATATCCCGGAATTTCTTGACATCCCGTAAAATTTCCCAATTCAGTAAAAATTTCCCGGATTCAGGGAAATTTCCATGCAATTGGCAACACTGATTGAAATGTACCCTATAGAGGACATAAAATGGCAATCGTAAGTGTTATGTCAGAAAGTCAAAAAGAATTCTAAGGTGTGCCGAAAAAAAAAACTCGAAGGTAAGGATTCTCCAGAAAATTGATTTGAATTGAATTTTTGTTTATTATGGACATAGTCCACATAAAATCCTCAAAAATAGATATTTTTAATGGACTTTTTATGTTTTACAATCTAGAATACCTATTGAATGACATTCTTGTAGTCTGAGCTAATGAAAAAATTCTTTACTCAATCAAATTAACAAACAAAAATTTATTCTATGATAGAAGAAATTTCAAGTCAATATAATTTTTGGACATCAATTATTTTTCGTTATGAAATTTACCAGAAAGGTACAGGGATGTTCATGACATATCTGAATAGTTGATAAAATTTCCGATTTACATTCTGATTTAGATATATTTTTGGATTACTTTAAAAATACATGATTTATTATTCTTTGCGGATGTGTTCATTTGCCTTAAGTAGCAATTGCTTTTCGAATATTGCGTCTCCCATGGATCTTCTTTTTGGGCACAAAATCATGCCTGCGTAACTAAATAGTAAAATAAAATCAGTGTTTCGAAAAATGGCTGCCTGCGCGAACAGCGCGTGTTGGCTTCCCGCTGGAGAAATTCTGCCATCGGCTATAAACTGGCGCGCGACTCAATATCGAATTAAATTAATTCGATTTTTAAATCGCGCGCCAAATTTTGACCAATGGCAGCATTTCTCCGGTGGGAAGCCAACATGTGCTTTTACTTGTCCAGGGCAGAACCAAAAAAAAAACTAGAAAATAGTATTTTAAGTTGAAAATAGGTTGAAAACTTATTTAAAATGGAAAATGTAAAATGGTTTTCTTCTTCCTATTTAAAATACAAAATGGAAAATGGCATTTTGCATTTCAAAAAGGCATTTGAAATAGATTCATTTGAAATAGTTACCCAGCTCTGGTAGTGCCATAAGATAGGCCAAGTTGTTGAGATCGGCACTGAATCAATTCTCCGGGTCTTCGGCTAAACTGTCATTTACAGTCGCAATATTCTCTACAGTTCGGGCTGTACGTGGTCTAATCGGTCGAGTTTCATCCAATAATGTTAAGGGGCTAATACCAGTGTGACACTTTCAAAAAATTGATTTTTTTTTTGGCTTATTCGACAGTTTGCACTTTTAAGAATATTTTGTGAAAATTTCAAAGTCGTATCTGTAATATTTTTTGAATGGCAGTCTTTCAAAGAGGAACCGCTCGCTAGAGTAAAATGCTCCATCTAGACGCACGAAGGCGTAGCTCGAAACTAACGTCTATTATTTATTCACGGCTAAGAGAGGACACTAGTATATGTACAAATACATGTTTAAGGCTATTATTTTTCTGTTAAGTTTACATGAAGAACCATCATCAATAATAATAATATATAATAGGTAAATATTTAAACGCGTTTTTCTCAAAATGAGATTTTTCCAATTTGAGGCCATTCTAATTCGAAGACTAATTATCCGATTGACTTGAAATTTTAACTGACTACTCTTGACTATATTTGCCATACAGTGAACTAGGATATTTTTAATCGGATGAAAATTGAAATTTTATCAGATAAAAAACCGACCATTTTTTAATAAAAAAATAGACTGTTTTCTTCATATTGACGCCATTTTGTTCGCTTTTGGAATTTTTCAAAAATCCTAGTTCACTGCATAGAAAATACCTTCTAGTTTAATGCCTTTTTTCCATCTCAGTTACTCAATCGACCGGAATCGTGGCCGCAGTGGGGGAACTTTTTTTTTTCGCGTTTCTAAAGACAGCGCATAACTCGCTTAATTTTCAATATTTTTTAATAAACATTAAATGTAATATTCATCAAATATAGCTAAATACATTGTTAATTTTCAGAAATATTTAGTTTAATAGTTTTCTTTTAAAAAATTCCCAAAAATCACTTAAATTTTAAGCTCTCACACTGGTATAGCCCCTTAAATTATTCTCGAGTTTGCCGATGGTATGCCGAATAGTGCGTTCGGTAGGACGATTATGTACACCATAAATTGGCCTAAGCGCGCGATAAACACTTTTCACAGAGCGTCCATTTTCGTAATATAATTGTACGATTTTTATAACGTTGTTGAGGCGTAAGTCTTTCCATGATGAAATGTCAATAAAAACTGAATAAAATTGTGTATTTAGTTTGACAGAAGTCACGCGTGACATGTCAATAAAACCCTATTGGAAAAAGTACCTCCAATTTGATCACACTTTATTTCTTGAAAGTCGAGCGGAAAGACCTGCTCGTAGCAAGTTGTGACCAGCTAGCAGTTTTACGCTCTGGTAATCTAGTATCCTTAGTGGCTCATTTTGAAATCCAGTAGTTGACCTTTAAGGTCGGAACAAATAGAAGGTGAAGGTACGGTAAAGGTAATTTTCTGGGTGCGCCTCTCCCATACAGCCATTGCTTTGCCACCATTAAACTCTAAGGTTGTACTTGAAACATAGGCATGCTGGATAGCGTGCATAGTAGCATTCGACATCGCAGGTATAATGGTACAGGTATCTTCAGGTACACGATACGGGTTAGCGGGAGAGTAGGGACGTGTATCTATCCGCATGGAAGCGGTACTTATAGAATCTAGCTATCTAGCCACTATTGACTATTGACTATACTCACTATACTGACTCTAGCCCACTCTCATCTGACACGCCATTTATAGAACCTCAGCAAATCGTAATCGAACTGTTTGCGTATATGGGAAAATCCGCGCGGTAGGTATGCGCGGCTTATTTCTCCTTTGACAGGAACACGGCGTGTGATTCGTGCCGATCGTGCGATTCGTGATTCCCCAAGAGATTCCTAGACTCTAGAAAATACGAAGACTATAGTTCTTCGCGGAAGGCTGATTTTAATTTTTTATTTTTATCTAAAAAGTCAGGACACGTTTCTGTTCTACAAGATTCGTTTCCACAGTTGCAGAGTTATAATTTTTACTTCTTTATTTTCAATCAATTATTCTCAATTTTATCATTATTCTTAACCACTTGACTGATAATGACATATTTCTGTGTACCAAAAATGTACCGAAAATGGTAATGACGCATATTTAAAAAAGACAGTTTTATTATTTTTTTATGTACGATTTTTATATAACTTGCTATAAAGGGTTTTTTGGGCTGCTGGATCTGAATTTTAGGTAAATATTTCAATACGGCAAATCCAAAATTGTGACTAAAATATTTTTTAAATTTATCGAATTGTCGGATTTTTATAAAAGTCGTTACTAGGGCGATTTTGGGTCACTAAATCCGAATCTGAGATCAAAATTTGTAATGGCTTGCAAATTTTGTAATTTTGACCTCGAATTTGGAATCAACTATATTCAAAAGACTCTATTTCAGGCTTTTATAAAAAACCGACCATTTTAAGAAAAACTTGATGAAAATTAGGTTTCGTAATTTTTTTAGCAATGTTAAGATAAGTTTACTTACAGTATCATAAATTTCATATAATTTTATGTTGCCTTTTCAGCGTAAAAATCTCATAGATATTAGAAAATTTCTAACATAAAATAAAAAGTGGTTCCTTTCCAACTTTTCATAATAAAAATGGTTCATAATCAAAATTTATTCACTAAAGCATCCGTATTACTATATCATTACACATGCATTATACAACTTCTTAGTCGACTTCCTTTCCTTAAATTGAAAAAATCTTAATGTATGCTTGAAATAATGATTTTCTGGATTAAAAAAACCATTTTTGTTGAAATAATCACTTTGGTTGAATCAAAATAGTATATTTTGAGATCAAACAAATCATTTCAACAAACGATTTGTTCTATTCGAATTTTTTGTTTTTTTAAATCAAAAATACTTTTTTGTAAGAGACACAAATTTTAATGATTTTAAACAACTTGACTACATAAGTACGTGAATGAAAAAAATACAGTACTGAATTCAACCTATCAAATATCACTTAGATCAAAAGAACTTTTTCTTGAAACAAAAATGATTTTTTTACCTGAAATGCACTATTTCTTGATGCGAAGAAAATTTCTTTGGGTGGAAAGCATATTTGATAGGACGTATTCAGTACTTCATTTCTTTGATTAAAGTAACTTTTTTTTCTTTGTAAAATATAAAAAATACAAATATCTTATTACCAAGAAATATTTTTATTCACTGTAATATTAATTTTCAAAACTTAAATAAAAAAACGATATCTTTAATTTAAACAAAACTTTTCTCTCAGTGCAAGTACTGCAATTGCACTTCACAATATCTCGATAGTAATTTTCATTACATTTAGACAATACAAACTCAACAAAGTATTGTAAAGACACAAATATTTTCAACAGTATGTATCATAACCCCTATAATAATTATTATATACTCAAGAAAGAAGGATATACTGGTTGTATTCATAATATGATATGTCTCTCTGAACAATGCACACAGGAATTTACGAAAAAGAGTTCGAGAAAAATTACAGAACTTTTTAGAATAAAATGCGGGACTTTCAACAATTTTTTCTGAATGTTCCGCATTTTATTGTGAAAAGTTCTGTAAATTTTGCAGAACTCTGTTCCGTAAATGACTGTATCCTTAACTCTTAAACAACATGTTTAACACACCCAAGTGCGAAATTAGACACGGCCCAACACTGGCCCAGCATCGCCAAAAATTTTCCGAAGATCGGCTGCCAATATCGTGCTGTTGCTGGAATGATAACTCCGGTATGCACTTGGCGGCCAATGCTGGCCCAAACTCTGGCCGCCAGCACTTGTTTTCGGCACAGCAACGGGCCAATGCTGTGCCGAACTCTGGTTTTCTCACTTCCAGGATGGTTTGCCGTGGTAAAAGTGACACATGGCCCAGTAATGTGCCGTCCATGAGCCCGACTCTGGCTCTTCTACTTTCAGAACTGGATGCCATAGTAAAAATGACAATCGGCTTGGTATAGGGCCGATACTGGGCTAAGTTGCGGATGAAGGTCGGTAAATTTAAACAGTCGAAAAAGGCCGCCGTCGTCGGCCCAGCACTTGACCGATGCAAACAGTGATACTGGCCCATTAACAATAGCCGACTCTTGGCTGCCGAGATTGGGCCAATATTGTGCCGTATTATCACCTTCGGCAATTCGCACTTGGGCAGCAATCGAAATATTGTGAGTGAAACTTGTCGAATCAAAAATATAATATGGGAAGGCGAACAATAAATATCGCTATAGCAACCAATAATACACTTAGAAAAAATATTTGATAAAATAAATAAAAATTATTTCTTTGATTTAAAAAAATGATTTATTGGACTTAAATAACATTTTTTCCATCCAAACAAAGTATCTTTAAACCAAATAAAAATTTGTTTCATTCAAACAAACTATCTGTGAACCATAAATAAAAATTTGTTTCATTCAAACAAAGTATCTTTGAACCGAATAAAAATTTGTCCAAATCAAATAAATTTCTGCCTTAAATCAAAAAAATTATACCTTTGACCATATACGAACGCAATAATTTGATTTGAAGAAAAATTTATTTGATTCAAACGAATTTTTATTTGGCCTAAAGATAATTTGTTTGAATTAACCAAATATTATTGAATTTAAACAAATCTTTTGTTTCAATCGAAAAAAGGCTTTCAAACAGATTATTTTCTTTCCTTCAATCAAATCTTATTTCTCAGTGTATGGTTGATTCTCTCATTTTTATTCAGTTATAATCGGATGATCAAAATACCCATCTCATATTACTGTATCTATTCCAGCAATAAGATATGGTTAAATTAATTATAAATATGGTTGTAACGGCCATTCCTTTCTATCAGTGTAACTGCAAAGTTGAATCCTACAAAGTGCCTATTCAACCCCAATTCCACAGCTGGTTGCATTTAAAGCCCGGAGCTCGAAACTCTTCTGAAAAGGAAACCCTCCAGGATTAGTAATCTATCCAAGGATAATCCACCCAAGGGAGTGAGGATCTTCCCTTGCAAATAAGTGCATAATTGTAAACAACCGCATACTTAAGGGCATTATAGCACCATTTATATAAGAAAGAAAAGATCCAAAGATTTTGCCTTCTTGACTTTTGTCAAAATATTGACAGTTTTTAAATTGAGCTTGATCATTTGTATTAGAGGATTTGAGGAAGAATGAAGACTGAGTAGACTAACAGCGCCGCGGGTGGCCGGTTGGTCTTCTCAGTTCCTTCGTTATTGTTTCCGGTGTAGATTATAGGGTTGAGGGGTCTTTATTGTTCAAGGGCGGTAATATAGGAAGGCTTATTCAGCGAACTGTAGTGTTACTACGCCATAGGCTTGCAGGAGCTCACACCTGTTGGCGCCAGTGATTATGACCGCAATAACATTCCGTCAAACTGTGAATGCCCTCCCGGAACTCCACTAACCTTACTCGCTTACCTTTCTCTCAACACGTGATGCAATGTGGATCTGAATTTAAAGTGGATGACTCTTTTTATCACGATTGTCAATGTGTATAGAGTTGTTTTCACATACTCTGTATTGGATTTTTATGCCAAAATATGTTTTTCACGTGTGTTGTATAAATGTTACATATTTTTGAGCATCATTTTAATGGGCCAGTAAAACATCTCAGACTTTTTTCAAGAATTTTTTTTATATTGTAGTAAAATTTATTTTATAATTTCAAACTTTTAATACACAAAAAATAAGGTTTCAAAGAAAAGGAGCCAATTTTTTTTTCATGGTAAATCTTGCTGGTATGGAGGCCTGGAGTTACCCCTACTTAAATCTGGTTGAAATACTCTCTAAATCTGATTCAGTCAAATTTTCACTGATTGAATCAGTGATTTGCCTTTTCACTGATTCATCAGTGAAAAAGTATTTTTCACTATCACTGTTAAATCAGTTAATTTTCACCGATTCATCAGTGAAAAAAATATGTTTCACTTGAATCAGTCAAAATCTACTGATTATCAGTGAAATTTGACTGATTCAAATATAGAGAGTATCTTAACTTTGGAGCATTTGAAAAAAAAATTATCTAGATTATTGAAAAGTACACTTGTTGCTATCGTATGAACTTCAATTATTCACATGCGATAAAAAAAAACAAAATGACCGATGTTTGAAATTTTCGAACTTTTTGTTCAACGTAAATTGTTTAAGAGGCTAGACTAGTTTCTACTACTGAAAATAGGGTTGATTTTATGGGATTAAAAAAAAACTATACGACCAAATGTTATGAGAGTTTTTAGACTGTATTTGGAATTATTCAATGTAGTTCCACCAAATTTTTTGACATTGAAATATCGAGTTATAGCCGAGATATAAGCCATTCCTTGGCGGTCCATAAAAAAAGTAGCTTAACGGCTACAGTTGTAAGTGACGTCACAGTGCCTCAAATAAAAAAAAATAAAAAAGGCGATAAACTAGATAATATTCTGCATATAATGAACTAGGATTTTTGGAAAATATCGAAAATTGATAAAATGGCGGCGTTTTGAAAAGAAGTTTTGCACACAAAAAACGTCAGTTTTCTACATTGCAAATTTGCAATTTGTAACGGATCAGAAAGATCCTAGATCATGGTATGTAAAAACATGTGCTGAGTATATCCTGAGAATTCCGAATCAATTTACCGACTTGTTCGCGAGTTTGAGCTGCAGACATTTTGAAAATTGCAGTTTCGAGAAAAACGCGTTTAAAGATTTAACTATTGATTTTTATGTTTCAATAATATTTGAGACCTGACTCTAATATTTTGGAATATTATTTTTTAAATGTTAAACTATCGAAAAATGTAAAAAAAAAATCGATTTTTTGAAAGTGAGAAACTAGTCTAGTCCCTTAAAATATATCTTAAATATTAATAAGTAATTATAATGTTGGTTCATACGATAGCGACAAGTGTACTTTTCATTGATCTAGCAAATTTTTTTGTCAAATATATGGTTTTGAGAAAAACCCGTAATTTATTTGTTGTACCTTCAATCTTCGATGCCTGCTCCATACAATTGACCTATCAAATTAAAAAACCCTTCTTCTTTTCTAGCTGCTTTAAAAACAATGACTTTTCAACGAAAATTGTTTTAAAAATGGCTAAAATACTAATAAATAATTATAATGTTGGTTCATACGATAGCGAAAAGTGTGCTTTTCATTAATCTAGCGATTTTTTTTTCAAATGCTCCAAAACAGAGATATACCAATCAGATTTAAGTAACTTCAGGCGGCCATACCAGCAAGATTTACCAAAAGAACAAAAATTGTCTGTATTTCTTTAAAACCTTATCTTTTATGTATTAAAATTTTGAAATACCAAAATTCGCAAAAAAAACATTTTCGGAAATGTTAGATAGGAGGTTGCGAGTTAAAGATGAATATATTTTTTAAAGGTTGCCTGTCATTATTCACGTCAAAAAGAAAGCGCGTTTTGTAATAATCTTTAATGATTTTAGAAACATGGTTTTCGAATTGAAAAAACTAATTTTCAAGAGGCAATTACACAGTAACAACTGGAGGTTCTATTCTGTTGTGGCTTAATTTTAATACTTGTTTCTTCACGGAAAAAACAGTATAGCTGTTTGACCTATACGGGTATATAGTGTCTCGAGCCATGCGGTATAGGTGAGACAACTATACTGGTTTGCCGCGCGACCTACACATTGCTTCGCATCCACGCGACTCGCTATACATGGTATTGTCATATAAACGAACTTGTATAGCTGCCTCACCTATACTCGTATAGTTCTGAGGACCATACCGTAGCATTGGTCTGATAGCAATATTTTCTGGTTCTGAGGACCAAAATATAGTTCTCTTAGCTATACTGTTTTTTCAGTGTTTAGAACTTTTTATACCAAAAATGGTTCTTTCAGAGCAGTTGCTGGAAACCTTCTGCCAAGCCCTAACTTACCCGAATTTACAACAGACCAAAGTCATCAAAGATTAAATGATGGAATTGAAAATTTGTGAATAATTTTTTACTTGAATTTTACAATTAGCTGATTGAAATTATTAATTTGAAAGCTGAGTTTGGCGATTACGGAGATATAACATTTATTTGAAAAAATTCAATATTAAAAAAATTGTGTTGAACGATTAGGAAATTTAAATGGTGGAAATTTGAAGTTTTTAGAATAAATTGCAACTTTTACTATTGGCATTGTAAATTTTGCCTTTCACATTAATAATTTAATCATTCACCTGACAAGAAAATCTAATGGTAAAAATTGTAATGAAAATCGTATAATATGCAATGCAAATAGTGAAATTCTTATAGCGAGTGGCAAAAATTGCAAAAAATGGTGACTTACTTATTATTTCATTTTCCAAAAATATATTTGTCAATTCTGAGAAGTATATTGTGCAAATCTCTTTTTTGCGTGTACCAATAGCAGAAATAGACAATGGGGCTCTATTTAATTCAACCAAACATATAAGTTACTATTGATAAATTTCAAGTATCTATTAAACTCAACCAAAAAATTTGGTTGGATCAATAAAATACTTGTTTGAGGTAAAGTTTAGCGACTGGAATCTGAAGTTAATTGCAACTCACGACATTCAGAGTAGCCAACTTAGTAAAAATGACGTATTTATCAAATACACAAAATTCTTACTTCCAATCCCTTCTTTATTGATAAACAAAATAAAGATATATTAAGAAAGTAGTAATACGTTATTGGAAATTTCAATCAATATGCAAACTAGAATTATTTATAAAAATCAACACTCAAAAATCTATTTATACAAATCGTTTTCAGCAGTTGCCAGTATCTACTAACACGTGGATAGTTACTATTTTGTTAAAATTTCCCGCCTAAGTCACTAAACTACATTTGAACCAAATTTTCTGTGAATGCAACAAAACGATTTTATACAATAAATTAAATTTTATTTCTGTGTGCATAATATTCTTAACATAGCTTTTGATTATAAAAAATACTGATAAGTAAGTTGTGGAACTCATTCTGAATTCCGAGTGCCGCTCACACAACTTGTACCCTGGGTAATTTTTAGGTCATTGGTCATGGCCCCAGCAGTTAAATAAATGACTTTGAAAAAGGACAAATTGCGGTCCACGTGTCAGGAACATTTTCGGGTCAGTCATAAATTTTTTGGCGTCGTAAAAATCTCCTCGAGAAAAATTTGCCTTTTTTGTCGACCATATGGCAGTGACCTTTCTTGCCAAAGAAGATTGCTCGAATCATCCCAAGTCCGGCGTCGCATTTATACGGGTCGCGTAATAAACATCTATTACATTTATGACCCTCCAGACATTCTCAGAAGCGGGTCAACATTTCTGGTGTCTCTGCAAACGATCGATCACTCGAATCGGAATCCACCAATACGATCAATATATCACTACCACTTCTCAAATCTACAGCTATCTGGAAATCCATTGTTTTTATAATTGAATTTGTAATTCAATTCACTTATGGTAAATTGTGCTCTGCAAAGTTTTTGCCACCCCTTCTCTCCTTGGAGGTCCAGCTTTCGCATTGCCATTGCCGCTTTAAATTGGATTCGCGCTAGAGGTTCAACCCCTAACTGTGGGAAATTGTGTGTTCACCAACAACCAATTCCACCATCCACGGATTTAAATCGAGTCCACGTAAACTCGCTTCAAATTTAAAGTTTAAAATACTTGGTCGACCGTGCGCCTGATGGAGTCGCCTCCTAGTATTTTATTCCATATTTATTCAATGTGCTCAAGCTGAAAATTTTTTAACAGGAAATTCTATTCTTCCTGGCTACTTTGAAGGGGACAGTTTTTCAAGAAGATACTGTTATTATAGCGCATGATGCAACGACTGCTATCGACAACATACAATATATTGCCCGGTTAATTATTTTTGGACACCAAATCAATGAATCGTTCACTCGGAAAAATATTTTGTTACTCCAACTAGAATTTAGTTGAATCAACCAAAGAATTTGCTTATTAAATGGATCACAAAAATTCTGTTTTACTTAAGGGGATCCGCCATCTTTGACATTTTTATTTTTTGAGTTTAGACTCTCTATATAATTTTTTTTTTGTGTTTGGTACCTTTATTAAGAAAGGTTTTGGTGATTTAAAAAAATTATAGCACCTTTATGTATTTTCAAACTATAAATTTTGAGTTTTTTGAGCATTTTTTTTAACTTTGAATAACTTTTTTATTTTTGAAACAATTGTTATGATTTTTTTTGTATTTCGTTCCTTACAGTCTATAGCAACTTTTTGGGTATGGAAAGTACTCTAACTAAGAAAAACTATAAAATTTTTATTTTTTATTTTGGAATATTTTTTAATTTTTAAATTAATTAGTTATTTGTAACTTTTTTCAGTTATGTTATCTTATTTTCCATACCGAAAAAGTTGTTACACATTGTAAGGAACAAATAGAAAAAGAATCATGACAATTTGTTGAAAAACAAAAAAGTTATTCAAAGTCAAAAAATGTCAAAAAAATGGCCAAAAAACTCAACATTTTTAGTTTAAAAATACATGAAGGTATCTTACTAAATAAAGGTACTAAACACAAAACAAATTAAATTGTAGGTCTAAACTCAAAAAATAGAAATATTAAATATGGTGGATCCCCTTAACCAAAGATCTTAGTTTATTTAACAAAATCGTTTTATTAGATTAAGATAATTTTTTTCTAGGTGCTGTTGCTTCCTTTTCCTATTCCATGTGTCAATTCACCTAGAAAGTTCTGATAAACTTCCCAAAATATCACCTTTTTCGTAAAATTCAACTTTTTGTTGGGTAGAAATCTGTTTAAGTGATCTTTAGGATAGAAACTTAGCATGATCCATTTTTAAAGTATCAATTTATCATACAAGCCCTGTATCCAGCTCTATCCGGGCTCTGTCTAGTTATTTACTTTTTATAAAAAAAATATCCACGTCTATCCGGATTTTTTAAGAGCAAGAGTCAAATCGTGTATTTTAACAATGTGAATAGTGTTTTAATCTGGAATTATCCGTGACCTATCCGGAACATTGAAATATATATTGATTTTCATTGAAGTCAAAATGGGCATATCTGTACAGATATAAGTCGGAAGCAAGCCAGAATAAAGATCCGTATAAGATCCTAACGGTATAAGTACTCGGATAGACATTTTTTTTATTACCCTGATATATTTCCGGCGAGGACCTGACAGGGACCGGATAGACATATTTCTTGGTCTTGACTACGTGTCAGTTAGAAGCAGATAAAATAAAACACATTAACCATATAAAAAAGGTATAGAAACCGGACATAACCCAGCATTCTAGAAATAATTGATTGAAGGTATTTAAAATTGATAGAACAAAATTTTGAATCGTTCTGTATCGTGTTTTTGAATTGTGTCTACACGATTGAGTCCACTTCTTTTTTAGTTGTACCCAATCGCGTACAATTGGTTCCTTGTCTTTTATTACTATTTGAGGTTAAGTTCTAAATTTGATAACAGCATTTTGATCTCACGAAAATAATTTGCAAATAGTTATTTACTACCATCGGAAAAAAACCATTTTTAACAACTTGTAATTTTTTTTTAGTAAATTAAGGCTTTACAGTCCTCTAAAACAGTTCAAACTATAACCGCCATAAGCATATTTGCAAATCTTACTATCATACAATATGTCTATACGTTGTTAAAACACGTTATTAAATCCTATATTAGGTGCACTAAACATTTCATTTATCAAAACTTTACATTTTTTTCAAATTATTAAGAATTCAATTTCTAATCTCCGAACACTTATAGAATCAATTGAGAACGAAAACTGCAGCTTACTATTAATTTTATTCAAATGCGTATTTTTGTTTACTCCATTCAATTAGATTGGGAACAATTGATAATTAGCTTGTCTTGATAGATATTAATCCAAAACGATTTAACTTTAAATCATTATCAGCCGTTATAAATTATCTCAAATCGATTATTTCTAGGGAGGATAACTCACAACTGAGAACGATTCAAAATGATTGAACTTCTGATCACTCTAAATCGTTCTAAATCGTGTCCTATCAATTATTTTAACAGGGGAGGATAGAAATTCTCATAAAATCCCGATAACAGCTGGATAGAAATTTTTGTTATTATCACAATATATTTCCGGTTAGGGGCCGGATAGACATATTTCTTAGTCCCGACTACGAGCCTGTTTGTACCGGATATATAGAATAAAATTCGGATCTAGGACAGATACAACCCAGAATAAAGACCCGAATAGATTTGCAGATAGACACCCACAAGTGGCAAAATCTATCCTCGTTTTATCCGCAATCTATCCGGAATTTTAAGCAGGGCAGTATTTCAAAATCTAAAACAATACTAATCCATTATTTTGTCAGAAAAAAAACAAAAATCGTCTGTTTCATATATTACCTTTCGACACGTAGAAAATTTGTATAGCAATATATCGATACCCACGTTCTAATATGTCGTATCCCACAAAATTTGAGAAATTGACTTTTTTTGAAAAATGGATTAATAATAATGTTTTACAGCTTATATTAAAGTCTTAGGAGTCAAATTGTTTATTTAATATTTTTAAATAAATATTGTAATATGTCGTATCCCACAAGCCAATTTTCACGAATTCTAATAAGTCGTATCCCACATCCATAGGTTAATTAAATCTAGAGCATCCGCTGAAATCTCTATTTGTAGATCGATTAAAAATAACTAAAAGTTAATGGTAACAATTACAGGCATTAAAAAAAGTGTTGCTGCACTGCTTCTATGATAATATAAAATATATTGGTGATACTGACTCTGCTTCTGACCAATCTCCATCAATAAAAAATTTGGAAGTCGAGAGTAAAAATATAGTTAAGGTAACTGAAAAGACTAAGAGTAAGAAACGAAAAGCTAATCAAGTTAATCTTGAAGTTAAAAGCAAAGTACTGCGTACTTATAATAGATTTAAAAAACCTGAAGATAATGATATTAATTATATTAATTAATTATAAGATAGTAAAAATAAAATGTATCAATAATGTTATATTATAATAATTATGAATTAAAAAATACAAAATAAGAGAGAAAAATGTTATGTATGGGATGAAAGAATATTTAATTATAAAACGATTAAATCAATTTTCTTTCTAAAATACATTTTAATTTTTTCTTTTTGCGTAACCCACATAAATATCATAAAATATATTTAAATAATTTTTTTTGCTTTAATTATTATTATTTATGCATTTTTATGAACGTAGAAAACAAAAATTTGTTTAAATTTATTTATTTGTTCTAGCAAGACGTTTTTATCGTTTCCTGAAAAATTTTCCAAATGTGGGATACGACATATTAAAACGTGGGTATCGATATGTTTTTTTTTTTAATAATGATAATTTAAAAAAATATTTGGATTCTAGAGAAAATAGAGATGCAATAGTGATTATTCCTAGCGGACTAGAAATTTTTCGCAGTCAAAATACTAAAGATTCGAAAAATTCTCATTATTACACGTTTTTCCCTAAATTGAAACACAGTTTAGCAAAAATTGTAAACTTGAGTTTCTCAGTGTAATTTCTACTAATTTTGAGTTTAGATTGCTATAGTTTGTAATGTCATCAATTTCACAAATTTTGAATGAAAATAAAAATTTGGAAATTGTAGCCTACTGTACATGCAACAAGTTACAATCTATAATGTAATAGTTACATTAAATTGATAGATCAATATTCACTATCGATTTTCTGCAATAAAAACCAATTGTCTGTTCATAATTTGACACTACTTATCTATTTGTAACACATGGGCAAAGCGCGCAATCAATTTCTCTTTAGTGCAGCATCCTCGATTCATCGATAATCCCACATATACCCTGTTCCCACATACCTGCGGGAACGTCAACTACATCCAATTCTAACGCACAAGAGCAGAGCCACCACGTGGTTAAGCAAACGTGTGCGCGAGCAGAGCAACAAATCACCATTACTCGATGTGTATCGCGACGCTATATAATTATACCTATAACGCCAAGCACCAGGTAATGGCTCAATCCTGCACGTGCATGTGATGATAAGCAGCCTCGCAACTCGCCTCAGGAGTGGGAAAGACTCACCCGCCAGATTCAAATTTAGGAAACTCAATTACTTTTCCTTCAATTACGTGGCTCAATGCATCACTCCTAACCCACGACTGCGAGAGAAAGTAATTAGTAGAAAAAGCCTACAGGAACAAGAGAAAGGATAAAATGAGAGATAGAAATAAGAACAGGAAGAGAAAGACGAGAGTGAATTGAGAAAGTAGGGAAGCATCATAGTGAGAGAGAGAAAGGGAGAAAAAGAAGAATATAGAGAGAAAGAGAGGAGCCTAGAGAACTCGAAAGTGAGATACGAGTATATCGAACGAAGAGGGAAGTTCCATCCCCCTCCCTCGCGCCATTAACAACGCCCTTGCATATAAATCCCCTTTTATCGGTGTGAGGCTCCTGTCGTGTGTGAGGCTCTTATATCTCTCTCTTGTCCTATGTGACTCTCGCTCTCTCTCTCTCCTACAAGTTGCCCGCCCTGCTGGACGTGGGACAGCGGCTCTTGTTGAGCGAGGGGTAGAGGGACAGAGTATCTGGGTGAGGGATGCACAGGGGGGAGGGTGGGCTCGTGGACTAAGAGACGAAGTGGGGACTGAGCACGAGGAGCGAGTGAGCGGAGGCAGCGCCGCGTGGCGGCACGAGGTGGGGACTATCGGCCGTAAACCATCCGCGGTGAACATTTAACTCACGTATTGCCATCCGACAAGTTTGCTTTGGCCCGCGAGAGAGCGTCACCCGACCGAGCGACCAGCCACTTCCGCGATAAGGATAAGCCCCGTGGCTGCGGTTCGTCCGCGTGGCAACTCTCTTTTTTCGGGGCTTTTCACTTCTTCTAATTGGTCCATTAAATTGGCAAGGCCGCGATTGTCATTTTGATTTGTTCGAGCCGGCGACGGAAGTCGCGGACCTCGCCGCGGTTCCCGCTCTTCGTAGGGTTTCCGGACTGAGCCGGGCTGAATTGTCACGAGGAAGATGGAAGGCGCGTGGAGCCAGTTCCTTGGGCAAATGAGCCTCTTCTATCGCTGAACTTCCGTCGAACAAACGGTAAGTCAGAGATCAGGATTCAGGCTTTAATTTAATGAACTTTCCCGAGCTTATGGCCAATTTATGACCCCCATTCATGTCCTCTCACTATTCAAAGGAAGATGGTGGAGTGAAGTTGTTGAGGATCTTAGATGGTGTTCGAATAGCGAACTCCCGCCATAATTTTTGGGGTTGCACGTGCTCCGTCGGGTATCTGGTTTCATCGAAACCGTCGCATGCGGAGTTGGAAATGGATCGTTGAGTATGTAGGTCAGTTCGAGGTAAAATTGTAGGAGGTATCTACAAAGCGAGGTGCTTAATGATTTTTATGGCCTGTTCAGTTTATTGATGCTGTAATCTTGTCAAAAAATACGTGATATTATTTTATAATGCAATAAAAATGGATTTTTTATAGGGGGTGCGTAGTATATAATTTGAAAAAACCTCACATAGTCAATATCATGTTTATTCAACAGTTTTATGCAAAATAAGATCAAGTGCTGTTTCGGATCGAATAAGCAGGTTCTTATGGGGAAATAATGCACCAAAAATTGTTATCAATAATCTGAATTGAATACTAAAGTGTTATAATGCTTTGAAGACATAAAAGATATTTTATGACTCAAGAAAAATTCCTATTCAAGTGACAATAATTAATGAATCTTGCAAGACTTTTAGCAATTAAATCATTTCTTAAAATATAGATCGTTTGAGTTGATTAGTACTATTATATATATATATATATATATATTTCCGATAGAAGAGTGTCAATAATTATTCAATTTCAAATTATTTTTTTTGTCATGGTATAATTAAAATTAATTATTAATACTTCTTCACGATTAGTTTTATTGTCATTATGTTGTCTGCTGTACATTCATAGTACGACTGTCAAATTCTTTTATTCTTTTAGTGTGGAGTCATGGGTAAAATTAAACGAGTAAATTTTTATATCAATTTCCGACTAATAATATAAATAAGAATACTGAGAATGAATGATTAACATACCTGTATTCGAAATGATTATGATCCACGTTCTGTGTAAGCAAATTGTATACATTTAATGTGATATTGAATCAGTATTATTATAAAACATTCAAATATGTACCTAAATAATTGTTATATAATATTAAATCCTAGTAATGGATATAAATTGTAATATGAGAAGGTGCATGTTTGGAAATCTAGGATAAAACATGTATATTTATTTATTATTCCGTTATTAATCATACAATTTTTTGTTAACAACTTCAACATTGATATAAATTTTACAGATTATTGATTCTATTATCGTAATAATAATTGAATTTTCATTTATTAAATGATTTTAGCGACTAATATTCTTTGGAACATACACATCATGACTCATAAATGAAAAAATGTCTTTTATATTAAAGTAAAGAATTTCTTTTCTGTTGGACAATAATTCTTTTACGCCAATCCAATTCCAAATGTGACAAAGAATCGTTTTAATGTTCAAAAAAGCACATGAAAAAAGTTCCCAACTTTTATTTCAAGTAAAAATTATATGAACCTCCAAAAAATAATTGATTATCCAAACTTGAAAAAATTATACTAAATCAGTGCTTAGCATATCAGAGTTTGTAACATAAGTTAGATAAAACATTACATGTATAAAAGATACGAATTTCATTCTGGTCTATTAGAAAAGATCTAGCAGGCATTGAAAATCCCATTTTTCAGCAACAGAAAACGCTTTATAGCTGACACAGCAAAGTGATACATTGGTACTATAGAAAAGTTGCCGTCGCAACACTAAAGTTTGTGCTTTTATGGCAATCCTACATGCGAATCACGTTTTCCTCGGAAATTTAATGTGGAATGGAGGACCACTATATTTTTGAGACTAATAGGATGAAATATATTTGTGGATGACATATTGTATTCTTTTGACAAGATACATGTCAATTAATACTCTATATATACAAATATACGTTTTTTCAATGGG
Organism: Diplolepis rosae; assembly: GCA_030998225.1. Lineage (NCBI taxonomy): Eukaryota > Metazoa > Arthropoda > Insecta > Hymenoptera > Diplolepididae > Diplolepis > Diplolepis rosae. The sequence goes on from JAPYXD010000680.1 coordinate 9,845,760, forward strand.
GCTTTTAAAGTAAAACTTCTCATTTCCCACGAAGATTAAAATCTACAACACGCATTAATTCTCTTAAAATCCAAGAATGTAGAATCCTCTCTTTATCTTTTAAGAAAACACTCCTACCACCATTTTTAGAGCAGCTTTTTACTTTCCCCTCCAAAGCCAAGTTGTTTTCTCCACCAACCAATGATAAAACCCTTCAAAATCACGTACACCCTAAATTTAAAAGTCCAAAGAGCCTCAGGAGACAGACGTGACATTTTTCAACTGCCAGCCATCTTTTTTTATTTTTCCTCACCCCAAAGACTAAGCCGGAAGTCCTCGAGGAAGTCGAGCCACCAACAGTCAAGTGCAGTTATTTCGGTTTTCCGATGTTCCGATCTCTTCGAAGCATTCTGTTCGATTTTCCGGCGACAACCTTGCTGAAAATAAAGCGAGTTTCGTGTCCCTTGTGAAATAGGTGCCGCAGCGCTCCGACGCCTGACGGAGGCCATAAATAAGGATCCGACGGTCGACGCGGCTGCAGGCGGTGATAAGCGTTCCTTTACCCCCTTTTCGTGGCTCTTGTGCGTCTTCTTCCATCGGGCAAACCCAACCTATGCGATATCTCTCATCCCCTTGGCAAGGGTTCGCGGTGACTTTCCCCCTCCTCCCACTCACCTCCTTTATGCCTAGCTACATTAGATTGCGCCCTATCAGGGCCACCGGTACAACAAGGCGCAACGCTTTCAACTATAACGAATAGGTAGCCGGTGCCTTCATCCCCTACGGGCAGCACGATGTGGCCATTTCTCATATCAGTTTAGCCGACACTTTCAAGAACTTGCCCGGAGTGCCCCGGGCGTCACGACGTCACCCGATGCCTGCCTTAAAGTCGAAACCCTCCACACCCCTTTATGCCGCTATACGACACCTCGCCAGACGAACTAAAATTTGCAACTTCGACCCATTTTAACCCTTAATTAGAACCCCTGGACAGGATACACGCAGGAAAAAATGTTTATTGAACAAAATCGTTTTTTTGAAGTCACGAAATGTTTTATAGAGCCATATTTTTTTGGTCAAATCTAATAAATATTGAAATTTGTCAAAAGTAACTGGAATATTTGCTTGGATCTAGAAAATTTTAATGATCGAAGAATTTTGTTAGATCAACTAAACATTTTTTTGATTTATAGAAACATAATACTATGGTTGGATTGTTGGAAATTTTGTGAATTGGGATTTCAACACGTTTTAGAATATACGAATGCAATGTAAGATTGCAATCAAGATAATGTAAAGTCAAATTACAATATAATGATTAGAATTTTAGAACACATGTATTTTCATTCTCTAAATGATTCTTTCCATGAAACAATGTCAATTTCTTAAATTCAATAAGTCATAACCTTTATGAAATAATGCTGAAGTGATTTGAATAGTAGAATCATAAAATAGTATTTTATTAATATGCACTGTAAACAATTTCTGTTATAATTTGACAAAAGTGTAATGGAAGTTTATTACCAAAACGTAATGTAATTTTACAACTCATGGTGTATTGTAATTTTCGAAAAATTGTTTCACTAGTACTATGATTTCAATGTATAATATCTCGAATGTAATATTACATTACATGTTGGTATTAACATTCTATTAAAATAATGTAAAATCACAAACATCTTTGACAGTGTTTTTATTGTAATTGGAATTATTATTTATTGAGGAATCATTAAAAAATAACAAATCTACAATCCTAACCTAAAAGAAATTTTTCATATATGAAATTTTTTTTTTCGAGAACATTTTCAGGTTATTGTTTAGCGTAATGTTGTGTTTGAGTCTTGGTTTCTGTACGATGGAAAGTTGAACATACTGGTTTTTTTATTTTCAATAAGTATGTAATATAACCGATATAACTTACAAAATATCATTCTGAAAATTTGGGAAACGTAACAAAAGTCAATTAAGCACGTCTGTTAACATCTTTTTAGTAAAAATTTTGAAAAAAATTTCAAAACTTATCGACAATTACAGATAACTGTAAGACATTTTCGAAAATATTCACTCAAACGAAGTTGAGAGACGTTTTCTATCGCCTTCTATTGTATTTTATAAATTATCAGGAAGACATTTTGAGAAATAAAATAGTTATCTTACACGAACTTTTACAGGAATTTGGTCACGTGATATGGTTGATCCATGGCCTTAAACGCATACGCAGGAAACGGAAATTTTTCTCATAATCCGGTGTACATTGAGAAAGAAATGCTATTGAATCAATCAATATCATTCAAAATCAATAGCATTTCTGCCAAAAGAATGTACATCATGGGTTCAAATCATTATACTAGAGAATTGGTAACATATTTATTGTTTCTTGTAGTATCAAAATATTATATACGGGTCACTCTTGTTTATTGTATCAAATACAATACAGATGTCAACCCGTACGTAAATATTGTGCTAGTTACAATATGAATTTAACACTGAATAAAAATGTCACCACGACAAAATAGTTTTGTTGATCATATTTTGGTGCCAGTACTAAAATTCAGTTTCAACTACAAAAAAATGGTTGGTATAACTGAAATTCATAAAAATAAATTATTTTGTTAAAAACTTTGTTTAAGTCATCCAAATAATTTTGCTGTCCTTAGGAGTGTCCACCTGTATGATATTTTTAAAAATCGATTTTTTAAAATACATTTCTTGCATTTTTAGGATGTGAAAAATGTTGGCGTAAAATAAATTTTGCATTTTTTACAGCTTATAACATATCACGAAAAAATGCATTAAAACAATCAAATTTCGGAAAAAAGACCGCCATTTTATCAATTTTCAAGATTTTGGCAAAATTCTACCTGGGTACCTCGACCATTTAATAGCAAATAACGGGATTTTTTTCTTTCGTGTCATAGACAACTGTTTCGAACGGAATCTCGCCCACAATTCCACCATCACGTTTTGAGCACGCCACTTACAACACCCTGAGTAAATATTAGGCTTTAAATTACACTTTTGGAAAAATTACTCAGTAGAATAGAAAAATAAACCTTCAAAATAACGTACAATTTGTTTAAAAAATTTCAAGTAGTTCTTCCGAAACAAAATTTCTGAAAGAGCACTCGAAGTACCGCCGGCACACAATTGGAGCCCCTTAAATCATTTTTAGCAGATATGAAATAAAATTTCAACAACATTCTTAACGGTGGATTACCATTTAAAACCTCTTCCGGAATTTATACACAGGAATCGATGCCCCCTTAGGTATACAAAAAACGTTAGTACCCCTATAAAATTGTTTGATTGCACAAACCAAATAGTTAAAAAAAATTTGGTTTGGCCGACAAAACCTTACTAGCTGTATAGCAACTAAATTTTTTTTGTTGAGACACAAATTTTTTGATGACATAACTAAACAGTTTTCTTAGTGCATGTATAATCTTGTATATGCATTTTATATGCATCTTATATACCAATGTTTGTTCAATTTATCATTCCATCTGTTATACATTGCAATTGTTTTATAAGTTACAGAATGCTAACTAGTACATAATTCGTAATATTCTTAAGGGCATTTAATGCTTAAGAAGTAATGGAATTTTATTGATTTCAGGTTTCTACATGTTTGTCCAAAATGATTGCGAATTTCTTTATAAAAATTTGTGAAAAATAAGAGAACGTGGAAACGGATGTAGATACACTATTTTTGTTTTGGATTGTTAAAAACCTTTAATTTTATAAATTTATCAATCTTGCGAAAAGTAAACTTTTTTTAATCATCAAACTGTACTTCTGTTTGTGCCCTTGAAATCTAGCTCAAATTTTTTATAATTAAATTTTTTTAACCGTGTTTTACTTTAAGACAGTTCATCCAGGAAAATTAGACCTCAGACGAAAACAGATAATTTTGCTTTCAAGAAAAGCAATATTATTATTGAAGGTCTAATTTGAAAGAGAAAAGATTATTTTCCATGAAAAAAAGTTGAAGTGCAGAAAAATAATGTATTTAACAAATTTCATTTTTGTCAAACTTTTTTTCTTATCGCTTCATACCAAATTTAAAAAAATTATGTGATTCTAATAAATCACAAATAATTTTTTCAGGAAAAAGAAACTTCACAACTTTACCGTTCCCAATTATTGGAAATAAATTCTTTAATGGTTAAAACAATTATAAAAGTCAATTTTCCAAAACAAAATTGATTTAAACGAATTGCTGAATTTGGTAATAAATTATTCATTTTAGAAAATTGGACACAGTTAAGTTGTAGAAAATCTTTTTCCTGAAAAACTGATCCGCGATTTATTAGAATCACATAATTTAAAAAAAAAATTTTTTAAATATACATTTTGAAATTTTCCGTAATTATTTTTTTTTAAGTTTTCATCATTACAGAAAATCTTGTAATTTTTAGGAAATCTTCCGGAATTTAAAGAAAGCACTTCCGAGTAATAGTTCGTGTCCCAGACAACAGAATAATTTTGTAAAATTTAAATAATTTTTTTTCCTTGTAGCATTTATTGACTTCATACTTACTTGTGTGCCTCATTTAATGCCTTTTAACAAATGAAGCTAAATTTTAATTTTATTACCACCTTGACCAATTTTTAACAATTATGCAAAGACACCCTCAAGTGAGAGAAGAGTATGAGATAAGTTTCCTGGATTTATAGTCCGTAGACGAAAATACTCTCAATAGCTCTCTGTTTTCAACACCACAGCATCGAATTTGAAACGACGACGAGAAATCCAACACGATCGAACAATTGGTTAAGAGCAATAAAGCAATTCTGCTCAGTTTAGAGGAGGTTTATTACGTCGATCTCAACCCTGCTGTGGTGTACGTTGAGTGTTAGGCATAGGGTTGCCGCTGAAATGTTGGCTAGGGTAAGAGGGAGGGGAAATAGGGTGGAACAGAGGGTTGGGTATTGGGTAGAGTCAGGGGGACAATGATGGTGTCGCCGATGGAAGACTAACGTTACGAGTATTTGAATGCACCTTTGCTTTTCGTTTGCCGTCGGATTCTAACTCAAACCATCTCTTTCAAATTACGTCTGAAAAATCTTTAAGAAACTGAATTCATTTTAACACCAAACTTTCACATATTTTTCAAAAGTGTTCAAGTTTTTATTTTCTTGTAAATCTAATTTAGACCATTTTTATAGTTTCACATGTACAATTCATTTATATCGTTTTACCACAATTTTTAAGTTTCTCCCTTTAGTAATTTTACAGATTAAGTTTTTTTACCATTTTTACCTTTTTTGCAAATTTAGTTATTTAGACTATTTTTATAGTTTCAAACTTGCAATTCTTTTACATCATTTTTTAACAGAATGTTCATCGGTCACACGTACAAATTTTTAAAGTTTCTTCATTTGTATTTTTATACTCTCTAAATCTGAATCAGTCAAATTTTCACTGATTGAATCAGTGATTTGCCTTTTCACTGATTCATCATTGAACAAAATGTTTTTCACTGCTAAATCAGTTAATTTTCACTGATTGAATGAGTGGAAAATTATGTTTCACTATTGAATCAGTTAATTTTCACTGAAAAATAAGTGAAATTTGACCGATTTACAGTAACCTCTTTTTAGCTATTTGAATCAGTCAAATTTCACTGATAATCAGTAGATTTTTACTGATTCAAATTTAGAGAGTAGAAAAAAATTTCTGTACAGTTTCATTTTTTTCTTTACATTTAGTTTAGACAAATTTTATACGTTCGCATGTACAATTATTCATTTATATCGTTTTACCACAATGTTTTATCCGTCACACGTGCTATTTTTTAAGTTTCTCCCCTTAATAATTTTACAGAATAAATTTTTTATACAGTTTTACTTTATCGCAAATTTAGTTATTTAGTCCAATTTTATATTTTTACACTTGCAATTCATTTACATTTTTTACCACAGTGTTTATCCGTCACACGGGCAATTTTTAAGTTTTCCTTCTTTGTATTTTTTATAGGAATAAATTCTCACTGATGAGAACTCAGACCTGAGTCGAAAGGTTTGAAAATATGAAACCTTGAGTTTACATTTTTTCTGGACCCTAAAGCCAACTAAGTACACCAAAATATCCAAAGTTCAAATTTATCTACTATATTTTAGTCTAATATTTCTATTCCAATATGCTTTTTCAATTAATTATTCCCATTAATTACACGTACAATTAAAAAAATTGTAATCCATTTTATTTCTACAATTTTTAAAAATATTTAAAAAATGTTACGGAAATTTTAAAACTCTTGAACGAATTCTAGTTTTCGGGAATCGCGTCCTCTAATATGTAAATTTTATTGATTGAAGTATTCCTTTATTGTTGTCTGAAGCTAAGAAAATGAGAATTGTGAATTCTTTATTCGAAAAAAGGGTGAATAAAAAACGTTCTGGAAAAATATATTATTGAGTTTTAAGTTATTTTTAAACTCTCGGGTTGATTATATAATATTGGCAATTAATGAATTCTTCCATAATTGATAGACTCGAGAATTAATAAACTTATACATGATTAATTTATTATGCCGCATGCTATTGTCAATTAATCATGTTGAGTTACTGAGAGCATAAAAGGCAAATTTTAGGTAATTAAGTTTTTTCCTAATGATAATTTCCTTCAGAAGGAGGTCCGATTTCGATTGATCAAAAGTCTTCTCGCTGATTTGAATTTATTTCTTCTTAGCAAGATATTTGTCAATAATGCTTTGCTTATCACAAAAAGTGTGAGAGGGTCGTTTCAGAATCTTTGCAGCATATGAAGCGATGGTAAAGCTGTGTTGGCTGTCAAGAGTATCGGTTGAGAAGTGCAATGAATTAGCCTGCGGCCATTCATTTTCAAAATGGTTCTCAACTCACTTACAAGATAACTTATTGTATTCCAAGCAGCATAAGAGCCGCCTCTCTACTCATGTCGTATTTGTTTGCACAAGAGTTGAATGAATCACTTCACTCTTAAAAAGAAACCTGTCACATCAATACTCTCAGCAAGGAGTCAATGAAAAGATTTCAGATATATTTTACCCTTTTTTTCCAAACTATGATAAACTATTTCATGTTAAGTTTACACGGAGAAAAAATTGCAATTATCGTCTTAAGTGGATTTTCACTTGGATTAACTGAAATGTTATATTATCCTAAATCGAATTACATTTTTGAAAATAACTATAAAGTATCGAATAATCTAATTTGAACAAGCCATATTAATTATTTGTCGAAATTTAAAAAATATTTTTAATAATGTGAATCGAATTTATTATAGAACCATGAAAAAGATCTATAAAATCTCAAGAAAATAAAAAAAATATTTAAGTAAAAAATAACAAATATAATAATTTTTTTATGCATTTCCTGATTTTTTGTTTTTTTTTTTGTTATTTATCTTTACTCCAAAAATAATTGCATCATCGTTGTTATATAAAGTTTGTACTTGTATTGATTAATTTAATTACTTATATTCAGTGCTAGACGAAATTTACTGTAATTACCGTAAATAAAATTTCCGATTGTTTTCGGTGTAATCAGATCAAATTGAGGGCATTACTATATTGAATTTATAAATTACAAAACGCACGCAGAAAAAAGATTTGTGAAATTCACAGGAATTTCGGTACTTATTTCAGGGTGGCCGCTTGACCGGGAAACCGGGAAATAACCGGGAATTTTCTGTGACCTGGAGAAACCGTGAAATGACCGGGAATTTTTTAAAATTTTTAATAAAAAACGATTTCAATTTTTGTTTTAAATGTGTTACATAAAGTGATTTACTTATATATTATATTATGCATTTCGAAATTCTCGCCTTATTTCGTGATTTCGGTATACCAGGAGAAATTAAATTTCAGAAAATTAGATAAAATATTTTAAAACTTTAAAAACCCATTGCATTAACTGTTATTCATTGGAAACTATTTTTTTAATGACCGGGAAAAAATTTTCGATCACCGGGAAATGACCGGGAATTATTTTCGTCGATGAAAACGGCTACCCTGTTATTTTTACAACTTGAATTTTTAGTCGATTTATAAGAAATTCAGTTAAATTCATGGATTTCCTATGAGTTCCTCTTAGCCTCCAGTAAAATCTACAAAATATGAGGAAATATGCGTTTAGTAGATTTTACTCGGAGATACTCTCTAAATCTGAATCAGTCAAATTTTCACTGATTGAATCAGTGATTTGCCTTTTCACTGATTCATCCGTGAAAAAATATTTTTTACTGTTAAATCAGTTAATTTTCACTGATTCACCAGTGAAAAAAATATTACTTACTGTTAAATCAGTCAATTTTCACTGAAATAATTAGTTAAATTTGACTGATTTACAGTAAGCTCTTTTTAGCCTTTTGAATCAGTGAAATTTCACTAATAATCAGTAGATTTTGACTGATTCAAATTTAGAGAGTAGGTAAAACGTACAGAAAATCCATAGATTTAACTGAACTTCTTGTGAGATACACTGAAAAGTCAATTTTTAAAAATAAGTAGCAAACTTTCTGTAAATTTAACGAATTATTTTTCTGCATGCAGTTCTAAATACTATTAGAGCACAAGAATTTCTGCAAATCTAATTGGAATCTGTTTGGAATTCGGCAGTAAACATGCAAATGCGTGACGGAGTTTTTCCCAAAATGGGTCTACTTGAGGTCACGGTATATTTTTCTCAAGAAAGAAGAAGCAAAATAGAGAGCACACTCGGGGGTCGTACGAGGGTGTAAAATTGTTAAAGAGCAAGGTCAAGTTTAATTGCGTCACCTGTTCCTCTTGCCATCTACCTGAAGAAGTTCTGCTTTGCTTTTAAAACGGCCCTGACCAGCGAGACCGTCGTAAATTACGAGTGTAATAAAAAAGTCCCTATCACAAAAACTGGAGGACAAAAAGTACCTTAAAAACGTAACGGTACATGTCGCGTGTCCTTCACCAGAAGGAAATTCCAAATTCAACCAAAGGAAAGAATTTGAACTCGTCTGAAATATTCGCTACGGTTAGAGTTTCTTGTACAACTTGAGTTTAAGAAATTTTAGAAGCGAACATTTTTTTTGCATTACATATATTTTATTTTTGACTGCAACCTTGGTCTAAAAAGAGATTTGATATTTTTCAAAGTATTTAAAAGTTTGGATTAAGCTTGTTGCAAATATAATTCAAAATTACAAAATATTATAATTATTTGTATGAGTGAATTTTGACATATTCAAATTCGTTCGAAATAATCTCTTTAATCAATTTTTATTGAGATGCTAAATTTAAAATTACTGCTATATAATTAAATAAATAATAATTATTGCTTTTGAACTAATTTTCTACTTATGTATGTATTAATCTGTATAATTGAACACTGAAATAAGAACGGAAATAGAAAGGTATTGTAAATGATCTAAAATTTCATGCTTTAAAAATCTTTCTGAAAAGCTTAAATATTCAATAATTTAATCTACAAATAATTTAATTTTCCCGCGAAAAGAGACAGTTTTTATATTATAATGGTTTAAATAAGTTTAATTAATTATTTCGTATATATTTAAAGAAAGAAAGATTATTTAAATACTTTTTGTATTTGAATGTATATCGCTGGGACTTGTGGATATTATTTCGAGTCACGTGGTTAGAATTTAGATGCATTCCTTATTTTCCGTTCTAGTCATTTCCGGCGGTTACCGGTTCATTGTGTTGTGCGTGTGATAGACACCGGGTTTCCAGAATTCCTTGAATTAATATTTATTAATAGTCGTTTGATTCTCATAATTTCGATCCTAATTTTTTCGTTCTTGGATTTTACTAAACGGGTGTCGGGTTTCGTAAGTTTCAAGAGAGATGTTGATTTCGAATATACAGTAGTACGGTGTGAGTTTACGCGATTTTGTGCCATGAATATTTGCTAGTATTTTATTGATTTTTCTTACTACTTCTACCACCTAGTCTATAAAAAAATGTTGTTAACGCGAGTGATTTTTTGTTGGTGGAATCACCGTTTAATCAATTTTGCGAAGACAACACATATTGACGTGTTGAATTTCCATGTTCCGTGAAGCGTCCGTTCTAGGTTATGTTTGTTTTTGCTATCTCGTTCGACGATTGATTACCCGATTTTCGTATTCGTATTTTAAAGTTTTAACACTATTACGCGAGGTGTTCTAATAAGTTTTACCAGCTTCGAACTCATTGAGAGATTTTTGGTATGCTTTCATATATCTAACTTATAAAAAATGAATTGATATTTCAAACTTTTTAGATAATAACCTCTATGCACACGTATTAAATTTATTGAATCTCAACGTATTTTTGCGCACAAAAAGTTGATTTATTTGTTTAGAAATATGCAGATGATTATTCAATTTATGTGAAGAAAATGATACTTGAAATTTTCTAAATGCTTTTCAAGTAACAAGTTCCTTACTATAAGAAACGCAAATACTCAGTAGAATTTGCGATTAAATTATTTATGACAGGTTCAGAATCTAAATTTTGGTGCTGTTTTATTTTTCATTTTTTTTTTATAAACATTTTAAATTTAAATCCTTCATATGTTTTCAGTGTGTTTTTGTTAACCTATTGGCTGTATCGAAGAGTTTTTCAAGGTTGCAGAACTGCAGATAAACCAAACCGTCCAAGCAGTAAATAAGGTACTTTGTTTCAGGAAAAACATTTTTAGAAATTTAGGATCATGTGTAATGCAAAATATTTTAATCTTATATTGATATAGCAAATTTCGAATAATACTTTTAAATGTTAATAATTTTAAAGTTTTTAATTTGTTTCGGAAACATTTATCAATGTAGTAAAATTAACTATATTTCAATAAGATCTTATGTTTGTTAAAGAATTATTTTGCAAAGATCAAAGCTTTTTCAAATCCCTTCATGCTTGAGAATTTATATAAAACTTACATTTTTAATATTCATATCTAACTATAATTTTTAAATGGATGGACAAAGTTTCTATTCATATTTTTAAACAAATTTATGGTTCGAGTGAAAGAAGTACTTTAGGTTCCAGAAAAATTCTAAAAGTTCACTTTGCTAATTAAAATGTTGCTTTAAGAATAAACTGAAATCTTGATTCTAGGAAATGTAAAATATTCGACATAATATTTTCTGGGCATTCATATACTTGTAAAATTAAAAATTTCATTAATGACGGCATTGTTAAACAGAGATTAATGTTCACCAAAAAATGTTATACCTTCAAAATTAGTTTAATTAACAATTCTATTTCCGAGTGAACTCTAATATAGATTATTACCAAATCTTTAAAACTGATGTGATTTTGATGAAATATGACTTATTTTATAGGTTAAAAAATCTTTTTACCTTAAAATGAGCAATCGTTATTTAAATTCGCATAATATTTCATACTTTTGAAAGAAGCGATCCAAATGCAGGGTCACCAAAAAATTAAACTTTCAACTCCTATGATAATTTATTTTTCTCCAAAAATATTCCGATCGTACGCATAATATCTTCAACAATTTATAAATTTAAAACGAAAACTAATTTTGGGTTACTCATGGTTCATTCAAATCTACACACAAGAATTAAATTCGTGCGCCGATCTAAAAAAAAACGTAGACATCTGTTTCTTATACGTGGTTCCAGGGTTTGACAAAACCTGAAGTTAAACCTGCAAACATACGCAGTGTATAACAATGGACGATCCGCTCGTTTCGCGTAGTTGATTTATAAGTTCAACTCCAAACAGACAATATTTTTGTTCAAATACTCTTTTTAGCTAAAGGTACGTGCATGGGTTGCCAGATGGGGCGCGAGGTGGACATAGGTGGCCGATGATGTCACTCCAGAGCGAGAAGAAGGCCCTGGAGATACTGGACACCGGGCTAAGAAGAGCCTAGTTTAGGCTGGCCCGTCTTGATGGCACAGAGAGATTATACGACACGTCGTATGTATACCCTAAGGTGTCGCCGAGTTCGAAGATGCATCAAGATAATCGTATATCCAGCATACACCAACCTTTCCCTTTACAGAGCCACCTGTGCGATTCCACATGCAAAGTTTTACTGAATATACAGTTTCATACCTTATCTTTCATAAGAGATTTATTAACTTCTTGATTCTTTGGATTCTTTAAATTCACAGCAGTTCCTGCATGTTCATAGTACATAGTACAATTATTATTCAGTCTGAAAATATACAAATCATGTATCAGCCAAATAAATAATTTAAGTGAAATGAAAACATATAAATGCAAGTGAAACAGAAACAATAACGGAATTACTGTTTCTTTTTTTCTTGTGTTTATGATTTAGTCTATAATTTTCAATTATGCTCAAAAAGGGATGTAAGACTAATGAAGATATTTTCTTGTTTGTTACAGGTGAGTTTTGAGCATAGATTCTTATTTGGAGAGTCACGTGAGTCCGCCCTTTCAATTTATAAGAGAAGATTTGAAATTAATTTCTATTATGTATCAGTTCTGCATTTGTTAATGCTAAATTAGAAAGCATTGCAGAGTTACTGAGGAATGTGAAAGATAAAAAGAGAATTCAATAACAGAAGTAAAAGTGAAAACGATCTGCACGATTTCCAGTATTCACAGCTCCAACGACTATTAACTTTAAATTAATTAACTTTGCAGAAGTTAATTACTATGACACTTTAAGCTGTTGCGAAAATAAGACTTCGATGACATTTACTGAGAAGGACTGACACTAGCTCAATTAGCTAAATTTTAAATCAAATCTAAATGTTATTCAATTTTACTCATTCTAATATCTCGTGAGGTTTATTCACTATAGTTTCTTTATCTTTAAGAAACAAAGTTGAAATAAATTAAATGATTCGGAAACTCCCAGCTATTATAAATCATTCTGAAACCGTGAATGAAGGCATAAAACATTTAAATTAAGATTATAAATTCCAAGAAGTTAGTTTGAAAATTACTGTTTTGATACAGCGTTAAAGTGAAATTAAAAAATGGTGCGAAAAATAAATTCTACGTGTGTAAAAATCAGAGCGATCTTTAATTACGAGAATAGTGCTTAATCCGTTTAGACGGTCGCGATAAGTCGTCGAAACACCTCCTTTCCTTATAATTGCTCTGGTAGGTGGATATGTAAATGGGAATAAAAACAACACATGTAAGAAACGTTTATCTTCGAATAAATTCTATAATACGATTCGTGCATGAAATGCTCCGTTTGGTACCGTTGGGTGTGTACAGATGTATTTGCATATGTGTATATACGATATAGTGACAGGGTAGGTTGCTCCTGATTAACATGGAAGGTACTGAAACACCTGCGCTTGGTTCTTGTTGCTATACCGTATAAACACAAGCACTATACTTCTTTTGGCACGAATAAGCTACATAATTACTTGGTAAATATAAATCTTTGTTTAAACAATTGCACACATTATGCCGTTTTATTGTATATCGTCGTACAATGAAAACATATAAGTGATATTTTTACGAAAACTGAGCTATTATGGTATCATTGGACTCGTGAGAGAATCAACGTCTGTCATGATTTAATTCATAACTATGAATTATTTATGGTGAAAAATGAATATTTGAAATTACAAAAAGTACCCTGCGTGTGTTTTGCCTAGCATAAGTTGTCGAGCATGTTTCCTGTTATAAAATAAAAGCTGCGTTTGGGCATTGCGTAAGGTCTTACACTCTTACAAAGTCAAGTAAACGACTTTTATTATTCTTTAAACGGGTACAGACTCTGAAATTAGTTCCTCTCTTTTCGGAGTAAAATCGAGTTAGTTTGAAAGGAAAACTATTTTTGGATCGAAACTGAATTTTTTCATTTTATATAGAAAATCTGTTTGATTCTGAAGCGTAAGATTTTTATAGTCTATTCTGAGTAACTTTAAATCCACTTTTTTAACAGTGTAAGTTCCAAATGGATCAAGTTGAACGAAGATATTCAGTTGCTCATTATAGACATGCCTCGCACGTGACTTTGCAAATTTCTCAGCTGGGATTTGAGAGGAATATTGTACCGGTTACTATCTGTATTTTTGACATAAAATGTTATTCTTGGAATGTAATGGGGAAGAGTCTTTGAATAGTAACCTGTACACAATATTTCTTTTAGTGCAGACTGAATTCACGTATGTTTTTTCATTATACGGCAGAATAATTTGAACTTGATATGGTAATGTGCGTGACTTTTTTCAGAAACACCGTTGTGTTTTTTTTATCTAGAAAATAATTATTCGAAGATGCTTTAAGTACCGATAAAAAGGTGTTAATTAATTTTCTTCCGTGCGTGAACGTGGACTAATTTCATGCTGCTGCTCTACAGTTTTTGTTCTGATATTTTACGCTTTATGAATTTTTACATGAAAAAAAGATTTATAGCTGCGGGAATTACCAGTCACTTTAATTTTAATGTTTCTTGAACACATAATATTAAATACATAAGGAGTTATATCTGATTGATCTGTTTCTGGATTTTTTAGACTCTACCAAGAAAACGATGAGAATAGGATTTGGCGGGTTTATTACACGGAGAACAAAATCGTGTAAATTCGACATGGTCGCCGTTTCGAGGTTCGCGCAAAACGGGATACGTATTACATAGTCCAGGCGATATAGTCCAAAAAACAGCCTTTCGCGATGTTTTCTTGGAGCAGGCTGAAAAATTGAGTTTAGGCGTCAAAAAATAAGTGGAACAACATATCTTTTCCCGTGGTGTCAAATCGATGGACGTCATTGTTTGAATTACGGTTATTTATATTTTTTTAACAAAATTTCACGTTTTCCGCTTATATCTTTGATTCTTTTCATTTTATCGGGAAATAGTTTATTAACTTTTTTTTCATGATAAAAAACCCTACAAAACTAGATGCCGACCGTAAAAAAATATTAATTAGGTCAAAAGTTATGAATAAAAATAGATAATGTTTATGACGTTTAAATAAACAATCATTTAAAGGCTTTGTTTATTCATATCACGCCGTTCAACAACGTCCGAATACTTCTTATGATTGACTATTATGTGTGCAAAACCTGGAGTCGGGAAGTTTGTTAGTTTATGACTAACAAACTTTTACTTGTTTTACTTAATTTTCATAACTTTTTATTGCGTACATTGAACGTGTATGAAAAGTGCTTTCATTTTTAAAAAAAAAGTTCAAGATTCATTAAGAAACAATGGAGATACAGTGCGATGAAGTTTTTTCTCAATTATTCAACAAATTTAACGACTAGCGAAAAAAAAAATGTCGATAATTCGTAGATTAAGTACTTTTATAAACTGTAAACAAAACATTCCCCGTGGAAATATTCACTGAAAAAAAATTCATCAAAATCAGCGGACAATCGACATATCTCGTATAATTTAACTGGAAAATGGAATTTTGATATTGACTTTTTTCAAGTTTTAACATGCTGTAACATTTATAATTTTGGTTTAACCAAAGAATGAATAAAATAATTCAATTCAAAATAAATTCAAATTCAAAATAAAATTCAATTCAATAATCAAAGTTGTATGTTTCAATTTTCATGTTGATTTCAGTTAAAAGTATAATGTACTTATAATTTTGAACGTTCATTAAACGATGAAAAGAAGTTTGTTTTAAATCGAAACTTTTATTTTATTTATGTCCCGGGTCCTTCAATTTTAGAATTATTCATGAAATATAAGTACCATTTATTATTTCGTTTTGAAAAAAAATATTTTTCATCGTTCAATGTATGTATAGAACTGTAAATACATAAAAGTATACAGTTTCCAAAATTTTAATAGTACATAAAATACATTTAAATTTCAAGGTTTGAGTATTTTATTCATATTCTGAACTTGCATTGACCCTTAAGGTAGTCCGGTAGTGGGAAGGGGGGCGGTTAAGTGCCCTTTTTTATTTCATATATAGATAGATTAAACTACTCCCGATCGAAAAGTCCTCTGCCATTTTGGGCCTTACCGTATTAAATTTTGAATTATCACGTCTCGAAATATGGAATTTTAACATGGGCTCTTATGCAAAGGCATTTCGCGGGCCCATAATATCACGAATTTGCGAAAAATTTTCTAGTGGCGGCGTTGCGGAAAACTATGGAACCGTTGGGAAATTTCATAAGAATATTAATTTTTCTTTGAAAATCGTATCTTACCATATATCTCGGAAAGTTATTTCGAAATAAACAAGAATAAAAAGGAAGTGGAATCTATATTTCCGCTCAGCTGACGATAACACTATAGTTGTCATCTCGTCGGGTGAGTCCGTGATTGGAATCCGATTGATTAGCGCAGCGCGATGATTGCCGAAGTTCACCGAAAGAAATACTCCGAGAGTCAAATAGAGATTGTAAATTAATGAAAAACATTTTTTGTCCAATCGTTATAGGTATTAATAGTAAATTATAACGGAAAAAAATTTTCCGCACAATGTTCGGAATTTTGCAACGCGCATGAAATACTTTCGAAAAATTGTTATAGTTGCTCATTTGATCGCTATCGGAATACCTTAATTAATAATTAAAGATATATGCTGATGTTGATAGTTGACTTTAGGGTCCAAGGTGGATAAAAACTCAGAGTTTTACATAATCAGACGTTTCGGCTCTGATCGGAGCCCTCATTATTTTATCCTGTGACAATGTTGCCTTCAACTCGCTATACAACATAGAAATAATTACTGATATATTTTGATATTTAGCTTCATATCAAGAAAAGCCTATGCGAAAAAAGCTATACAAAATGAAGTTATTCATCTCTCTGTATACACGCATAATATGTCACGTTTTTTAAAGTTTCCCCATTAAATTTATACAGAAATACTGTTTATACCCTTTCAAATTATACTTTATACGAAAGAAATTTCAATCTACAGTTTCATGCACGAATTTCAATTAAAATTTATACTTAGACATCTAATTCCAACTTTTCAAAATGTTTTTCTGGTATTCAAAGATTTACGTTATGTGAAAGAAATATTTACCTTGGAGTAATCACAAAGTTTGTTTACCTACATGTAAAAACGAAATGATGATTACTTAAACATTTTTTATAAAAGAAATCCTATGTTAGCAACCCCTTTTTTCCGTATTTTTTAGATTCAAAATAAATCACCGATGAGGGCTCCGATCAGAGCTGAAACGTCTGATTATGTAAAAATCTGAGTTTTTATTAACCTTTGGACCCTGAAGCCAACTATCAACATCAACGTACATCTTCAATTGAGTATTTTTTACATTGTAAATTATATTATCTTGATAAAATACAAATATTGCGCCTGAAAAAATTAAAAGCTCATAAAATTTCAAGAGCTTTATGTAATTATAGCGACATTTAAATTTGAAAATTTTCAAGGTAGAAGGTTGAAATCTTTTTAAAATTTTATCAAAATTAGGATGTTCATAACTTCTGAAATAAATTATTTCTCAAAGCCTGTAAACCTGAAAACATGTTCTTAAGCCTCGAAAACTTGAATAAAATCGAAAACTATAAATTTCCAAAACGGAAACTCGGTAAACTTCCATAATTCTGAAAACATTTTTATTACTCCAATATTAAGGCACGATTCCACCAACGTCAATTAAATTTTAATCGATGGTTGAATCTGTCATTATAAATTCTGATTGGTTAATCCGAGGGTTTAACCATCGATCAAAAGATAATCGAAGTTGGGGAATCCGTCCTTTAGTGCTAACAAATGTTGAACAATTTAAATTTTGAAACTTTAACTTTTAAAATTAAAACAGTTCAATTTCCAGGGAATTATTCAATATTATTCTTATGGAATTTATGTTTTTGCGAATATCCAGATAAATTTCGAAAATATGCTAATGTCTATCTTCGACTCATTTTAATTTTCGAAAATCTTTTTTATTCTTTTTTGTAGTGTACATAGTGTATATAGATATATTAAGGGGGTCTCCTTATCCAGAACCTTCAAAAAAGGCACTTTTTCCCAATTTTCTTTGAAGCAGAAAATAAAAACACTGGTCAAAGATTTTTTGCATATATTTAGGTACATATTTGAACTTGTTAAAAAAAAATTTTCATTTGAAAACAAGAAAAAATCTTGGACTTATCGAAGATCCCGCGCAGCGTCTCAGCACGGACAATTAATTTTGCGTGCATGATATTGTCCAAAGTTTTCATCTGAAACACATATATATTTGTTTTTTTATTCAGAAGGGTCTTCCGCTTATAGTGAACCTAAAAAATTGTAAAAAAAAATTTTTTTCTTCGATATTTTGAGTTACTTTCCAGAAAAATCAAATTTTTTACCGTTTTTTTTTTGTTTAAAATGCGTTATTTATAATGAAAATAAATACTGTATCATGAAAACTAAAGGTTCACTATATGCACATTTTAATTACTTACAAATAAAAAAAAATTTTATAATAATAGCTTAATTGGTTCTCCTTTAATCGTGCACGCAATTTTGAAAAATATGGTTTTGAGAAAACGCGCTTTAAAGTTTTCAGACGGTGAAAAAAAACCTTCCGCTCGCTCCGCGCAAGCCACTGCTCGGAACTCTACCATCAAAACTATTCCGATATGGACTGTAAAATTTTGCGACAATATTCTTTGATAATAGATCCATCGATTGAAACAAAAAAAAAAAATCGATTTTTTGAAAGTTCTGGATAAGGAGACCCCCGTAAATAAATAATTACAGTTTTTGAAAAGTTTCTCTTGCGTTTACAGGTTTTTAAATGTTTTCCTTTATATTATTTTACAAACTACAAGTTGTAGGTGTATAAAGTCTTTTAAGTAAAATGCAGATAAGTAAATATATTTACAATTTCAAAAGTTTATTCCCACAGAACTGAAAGTACATAATAAGTGATTAAAACGTTTTGTTTCATGAAGAGACAGACAAAACATTTTATTGTTTATAAAAATTATTCTAGGGGCGTCTGGGGGGGGGGGGGGGGGGGAGTTCACGCCTTTTAACATAAAGCCACTACAGATTGAACTTTCTATTCTCTTTGCTAATTTCTATCCGTATTATTCCAGTGCTCGACTCATGCCCTTGATTAGGTCGATGATGCTTTAATAGCAGTAATTATTGGTCGGTGTGTACTGGAGCACGTTTGAGAGGCTTTGATAAAGAGAAAACGAGTTGACTTGGTCTGCACGCGAACGATAAAGCCGTTAACGATAACGAGCTTGAAATGGGCGCTTCGAGGTAAAGAATACAAGAGCGGATATCGATGTCTCTCTTACGCACGAGTGCCGTTCGCCTCGCACGGATTTACGTACACCTACCAGTGAATGCACTCACTCCGCTGGACCACCTTAATTAAGCGTTTAAGCGATGAAACTGGTTCTGATCTTCGCTCTACTCCTCGTTGTTCTTTCCTCTTTCCTCCCCTTGTACACCTTCCTCGATCCCTTCACGAGGACGAGAAGAGAGTGTACTAGTACAAGAGTTTTCGTGTTCAGGGAGACGGAAACGATATATTAATCTTCAGATAACCTCTTAGAGTTCAATAAACTAGTTCATCTGTGTATAAACAGTAAGTCAAATAAATGAAGGGGCTTAGACAATCGTTTTTCGAGAATTTTTACATTTTGTGTTTACTCTTACAAAAGAATGGAACCAAGTACTGAAAAACTCTTTTATGTCGTGTTTATTCAAATAATGTAGAGTCAAAAACATCATTGAAAGTAATATTGTTGTAGCAGTGATTTTGAACGTACGGAGGTTCAAACCAATTACTTTAATTTCTCGAGGGCTGATTTTTTAGGAGGGGGTTGTTTTTTTGGACATAGGGGTGGTTTTTGGAAATTGGTTTCAGCTGATTTCCAGAGTCTAAGAAAAGCACAAAATTCTGGTACAGTTTATTTTTAATATGTCTAAATTTTTGTATATACACTCTAAAAACAAGTGTGTTACTTTTACACGTGAATTACGATAGTAACTTTTTAGGCATTTGAAATGTGTATTTTTAACACACATTTTGGGTACAAAACGTTAAAGTGTTTGAAAATTAAACGTTACGTTTGTAATGTGTATTAAAAATACACACTTCAAATGCCTAAAAAGTTACTATCGTATTTCACGTGTAGAAGTAACACACTTGTTTTTAGAGTGTAGTGGAGGTAATGGCTTGATTTACGGTAGCACCTCCATACGAAATGTGATTATTTCGAATAAGCATTGGAGTCCAAAAATCGTCAATAAAGCCGAAGAATAATCCAAAAAAAGCCCGAAATCCTGATATCATCAAAATTAGGGAGTTTCGATAGTGAAAGTGCTAGATTGAGGAACGTTTTTTGGAGGAAACTATGGATGTAAGGAGTAGATTTCTGTGTTATAGAAGTCAATTATACCAATTTAATTAATGATATCACTGCAAGACCAAGAAAAAATACGTTAAACTTCAAAAATCCGCGGCACTATTTTGCTACAACAGTATTACTTTCTAAAAAAAAAAAGTGCTTCGAGCTTTTGTAGAGCGATATAAGGACGTCCATTTTCAACCGGTGCTTTCAAAATGTATCTGTTTTGGTTCTTTAGGTCCTATTTTTGTTCCTTAAGTCCGTTGAACAGCTGTGACAATATGGATTCTATTTTTTTAATGTGCGTCGTTAATATGCAGCTTACGTTTTTGACATGGTCGCTACCATGATGCAAGTATCCAAATCGATTAATATAACATGTTCGTAGTGCACCGAGTCGTAAATGGATACTCTGAATACCACTCTACAGACGCTCAAAGCACTCTCTTAAGACCGTATTTTGCGAAAATAATTGTCTCAAAGTACAATTTTTTTCATTTAGAATATTTTTTTTATCGAGTTTTTTTATTGAACGTGTGATATGTGCTTACAGTTCTGAACGTTCATTGAACGATTAAAAATGTATTTTTTTGAAAAGTAAATAATTAGTTTTTGCCGTAGAAAATTAAAAAGTAGTGTACAAGTATTATTCATGACAGGTTGTATATTTAAATGGCCCTAAATATAAACATAATAATTAATTTTGATTTGAAAGAAAAATCTTTGTCATCGTTCAATGAACGTTCAAAGCTGTAAGTACAGGGTTTCACAATAGGGGTGATATGATTTTGAATGTCCCTATCGGGCTCATTTGAACTGAAATTTTTGACGTCTGCTGTCAGTTGTCATCAGTAAGGTTTGCCATTTAATCATGAGTAGTTTCACGCTTCCACAACGTTTGGAAATTGTCCAATTATTTTATCAAAATTCGAGAAGTTTTGTCGGTGTTCAAAGAGCATATCGTGCAAAATATGGTCGTCATTCTGCTCCATCCGCGCTCTCAATTCGTCGAATAATCGATAAGTTGGAGAGTGAATTTACTCTATTGGATACTAAGCCTAAAAATCGTATGCGTACCGCACGTTCTACACAGAATATAGCCGCCGTACAGGCCAGTATCGAGGAAAACCGTGAATTGTCCGTGCCACGCCGATCTCAGGAATTGGGCCTGTCCAGGATGACTACCTGGTGTATTTTGCGATTGGATCTTGGCCTGCATCCCTATAAGATGATTCTGGCCCAAGAACTGAAGCCTAATGACCATCGTTTGCGTCGGGAGTTCGCGGATTGGGCTCTGGAATCAAATGAAAATCATCCCAATTTTCATCAAAAAATCATCTTTTCTGATGAGGCGCATTTTTGGCTCAAGTCTCGGGGGACATTTGGCCGATATATTGTTTAAATCATAAATGGCATAGAATATCCAATATAATAAAAAAGATTTCGATCAATTCCGAATGAATATTCAGTGTTTTTTTTTCAATTTCAAAACATATCACCCTTATTGGGAAACCCTTTACATCGTGTGATCAATTTTATCTTGAATAAAATGAGCCATGAGAAATTTCCATCGAATACAAACTATAATTTTTTTAGTCGGAATCAATCGACAAATCTTAGTTCTTTTCAGATATTTTTGAATGATGATTCGGATAAACTTCCGCAAAACCTAACTTTGTGGTTTTATAGAAACTGCGTATATTTAAGTATTTTGATGCGCTGATATTGAAAATTGGTGACATCTCGATTGTCATGGTGGAAACCACGAAAAACCCATAAAAATCATGGTTTATCACGTTTATTGTGGGAAATACTTAGAGTTTTAAAATATATTTCAGACAAAAGTTGTAGGATTCATCAAAGCGAATATTTTATGTTTCACACATTTTTTTATATCGCCAATAGTTTTTCAAAAAATCGGTGAAAAACTTGATGAAATATATAATGAACATGAAATATATATCTTGATGAATCCATTTTATTCAAAACAAAATTTCCCACACTTTCACTAAGAAAAGCTTAATAAAATAAAATTATAAATGAAAAAAACTAAGGAAATAGTCGGTTCGACCAACTTTTCCTCTGACTGTCTGTCCAATTCTTCCTTGATAGGCTTTGAATGCTTCTGAATATTAGACAAAGGACAATTTTTTATAAGACCCACTAAATGTATTTGTGGCCATAAAAGCACTTACTATCATAGCAAATAAAGTTTTTATTTTCAGCTCTATACTAAACAGTCTATGCTTAAATTTTTTATTCCTGATATTATTAATTCGATTAATTTAGGAAAGATAATTGCTGTTTAAATAGGCTTTATCACTCTACACTCGAAATTTTGTAAGTCAAATTTGAGCGCGTCTAACTAATTTTGCAAACAAAATTTTATTATCATTTTATGTAAGAAAAGACCAAATAAGAATACGAATTGAAAAGTTATATGATTATGATTTATTTTTAAGCACTGCCTTTATGCTGATTTATGTTAATTAATCATTGGCGTAGAAAGATAACATTAACAAAGTTATCGCATAATTATTTTGTGTTTTTTAATCAAATACACTTTAAAAAGCTATTAGCAATACAGTTAACTGTTACAGTTATTATAAAAATGTTCACTAATGTGAAATTAAAAGATGTTTCTTTGTATCGTTCATACATTTTTAGACGGCTAGTTTATTTTCATAAAATGTGATGATAAAAAATTTAGAGGTATGTTAAGTTGACGTAACCACATCGTCCAATTGAGTCCCCACCTATATCAGAATTAAAGGCTCATTTAAGGCTAATTTAATGCCATATTGCTGAATTTAATGCTCCTTTATTTTTCAAAAAAACAATGGGTTCCGCTGGCTTAACGTTAAGTTGACGTAACCACACGTTAAAATAACATTTAATCAAGTTTATGCCTATACCAGAATTGAAGGCTCATTTAGGGCTCTCGAAATACCCCATTGCTGAATTTAATGCTCAATTATTTTTAAAAAAATCTAAGGTTTCCGCTAGCTTAAAGTTAAGTTTAAGTAACCACACTTTAAAATAACATTTAGACAAGTTAAGGCCTATACCAGAATTGAAGGCTCATTTAGGGCTCTCGAAATACCCCATACAAATTTTTAATTTTGTTTGCTTAAACAACATTTGTTTAAACAACTAATGTTACAAACAGCTCCTTGAAAAATTAAATGTTTATTAGATCGATTTTGTATAGACAATCATACATGTTCCTTATATTTTATGTCTTTTTTTTTTATCTTCTTTGTTGTAATAAAGCAATTAACAATATGCTCCCAAATAAACACAAATACTTCAATATCTATGGTTATACAAAGTATGCTTTTACGAAAAATAGCAAAGTATCAAGTTATCACCTATGGCAGAATTTAGGGCTCATTTAGGGCTCTCGAAATACCCCATTGCTGAATTTAATGCTCCATTTTTTTAAAAAACACTGGGTTTCGCTGGCTTAACGTGAAGTTGACGTAACCACACGTTAAAATAACATTTAAACAAGTTAAGGCCTATACCAGAATTGAAGGCTCATTTTAGGGCTCTCGAAATACCCTATTGCTGAATTTAATGCTCCATTATTTTTAAAAAAATCAAAGGGTTCCGCTGGCTTAACGTTAAGTTGACGTAACCACACGTTAAAATAACATTTAAACAAGTTAAGGCCTATACCAGAATTGAAGGCTCATTTAGGGCTCTTTGAATATCCCATCCAAATTTTCAATTTTATTTGTTTAAACAACATATTTTAAAAACGGGTCCTTGAAAATTTGACTGTTTAGATCGATTTTGTGAAGACAGTCATATATGTTCCGTATATCTCATGTTTTATTTTCTCATATTGTTTGTAATAAAAGTATTAACAATATGCTCTCAAAAAACTAGAAGCATATTTATATATATTTTATATATGGTTATACAAATAATGCTTTTACGGAGGTCCGATCAGCTGGCACCTCCACTAAGTAATATCACTATTTACTTTATGCTACATTTTTGGGCTAATTACGGGCTAATTTTGGGCGGTAATGCCGATTTTTTGGGCTTTTGTATTTTTATCAAAAAACCAAATTTTAGGTGGCAAGATGCTGACTGCCCGATCAGCTAGCACCTCCAGTACATAAAAACCTTAAAGTTTAAAAAACTGACTATACCCGAATTTCGGTGTTATTTTAGGGCTCTTGAAATACACCAAAATCAATTTCTAAAAAACAACCCCTATCACTTAAAAGCAACCCTTAATTTAAAAAAATACTTTTTCGGTGGTATAAACTAGCTTAAAATTACGGGCTATTTTCGGGCTTTTCAGATACACAAGAATCATTTATGAAAAAACAACCCCTATCATCGAAAGTTAAGTTAAGGGTTGGAGCCCAAAAATCGATATGGACATTTTTGAGTAGCCCGAAAATCAGAAAGTATTCCTAGACCATAAAATTCCCAAAAAGATGATTTTTAGTCAAAGTCGTGTCACCATGGCCATGCAGGAGTGCATTTTGATGTTAAGGGTTGGAGCCCAAAAATCTATATAGACCTTTCTAAAAAGCCCGAAAATAGCCCGAAATTCGGGTATAGTCAGTTTTTCAAATTTTATGGTTTTTATGGGTAGGTATACATTGTACCATAGTTTTAGTTGCCCAAAGTTTCAATTGCCCATAAAATCACCAGAAGTCCCTATATTTGAAAAGCAGTGTTTGACGAAGATTATGAAAGGAATGTGTTGGCAAAAATTGCAAGTATATATCAAATATAGGCGGTAGAGAGCGCTTTAGGGAAATGTACAGGAATCCT
The DNA here is from genome assembly GCA_030998225.1 of Diplolepis rosae. Taxonomy (NCBI): domain Eukaryota; kingdom Metazoa; phylum Arthropoda; class Insecta; order Hymenoptera; family Diplolepididae; genus Diplolepis; species Diplolepis rosae. Next base: position 9,870,762 of record JAPYXD010000680.1, read on the forward strand.
GCATCTTGCAATCCTCGCAGTTTTTGCCAACACATTCCTTTCATAATCTTCGTCTAACACTGCTTTTCAAATATAGTGACGTCTGGTGATTTTATGGGCAATTGAAACTTTGGGCAACTAAAACTATGGTACAATGTATACATACCGTTTTTATGTACTGGAGGTGCCAGCTGATCGGACCTCCGTAAAAGCATTATTTGTACAACCATATATAACATATATATAAATATGCTTCTAGTTGTTTGAGAGCATATTGTTGAAACTTTTATTACAAACAATATGAGAAAATAAAACATGAGATATACGGAACATATATGACTGTCTATACAAAATCGATCTAAACAGTCAATTTCTCAAGGAGCCGTTTTTAACATAAGTTGTTTAAACAAATAAAATTGGAACTTTGGATGGGATATTCAAAGAGCACTAAATGAGCCTCAAATTCTGTTAAAGGTGATTACTTGTTTAACTGTTATTTAAACCTGTGGTTACGTCAACTTATCGTTAAGCCAGCGGAACCCATTGTTTTTTTTTAAAATAATGAAGCATTAAATTCAGCAATGGGGTATTTCGAGAGCCCTAAATGAGCCTTCAATTCTGGTATAGGCGATAACTTGTTTAAATGTTATTTTAACGTGTGGTTACGTCAACTTAACGTTAAGCCAGCGGAACCCATTGTTTTTTTAAAAAATAATGGAGCATTAAATTCAGCAATGGGGTATTTCGAGAGCCCTAAATGAGCCTTCAATTCTGGTATAGGCCTTAACTTGTTTAATTGTTATTTTAACGTGTGGTTACGTCAACTTAACGTTAAGCCAGCGGAACCCATTGTTTTTTTAAAAAATAATGGAGCATTAAATTCAGCAATGGGGTATTTCGAGAGCCCTAAATGAGCCTTCAATTCTGGTATAGGCCTTAACTTGTTTAATTGTTATTTTAACGTGTGGTTACGTCAACTTAACGTTAAGCCAGCGGAACCCTTTGATTTTTTTAAAAATAATGGAGCATTAAATTCAGCAATAGGGTATTTCGAGAGCCCTAAATGAGCCTTAAATTCTGGTATAGGCCTTAACTTGTTTAAATGTTATTTTAACGTGTGGTTACGTCAACTTAACGTTAAGCCAGCGGAACCCATTGTTTTTTTAAAAATAATGGAGCATTAAATTCAGCAATGGGGTATTTCGAGAGCCCTAAATGAGCCTTCAATTCTGGTATAGGCCTTAACTTGTTTAATTGTTATTTTAACGTGTGGTTACGTCAACTTAACGTTAAGCCAGCGGAACCCATTGTTTTTTTAAAAAATAATGGAGCATTAAATTCAGCAATGGGATATTTCGAGAGCCCTAAATGAGCCTTCAATTCTGGTATAGGCCTTAACCTGTTTAAATGTTATTTTAACGTGTGGTTACGTCAACTTAACGTTAAGCCAGCGGAACCCATTGTTTTTAAAAAAATAATGGAGCTTTAAATTCAGCAATGGGGTATTTCGAGAGCCCTAAATGAGCCTTTAATTCTGGTATAGGCCTTAACTTGTTTAATTGTTATTTTAACGTGTGGTTACGTCAACTTAACGTTAAGCCAGCGGAACCCTTTGATTTTTAAAAAATAATGGAGCATTAAATTCAGCAATAGGGTATTTCGAGAGCCCTAAATGAGCCTTAAATTCTGGTATAGGCCTTAACTTGTTTAAATGTTATTTTAACGTGTGGTTACGTCAACTTAACGTTAAGCCAGCGGAACCCATTGTTTTTTTAAAAAATAATGGAGCATTAAATTCAGCAATGGGGTATTTCGAGAGCCCTAAATGAGCCTTCAATTCTGGTATAGGCCTTAACTTGTTTAATTGTTATTTTAACGTGTGGTTACGTCAACTTAACGTTAAGCCAGCGGAACCCATTGTTTTTTTAAAAAATAATGGAGCATTAAATTCAGCAATGGGGTATTTCGAGAGCCCTAAATGAGCCTTCAATTCTGGTATAGGCCTTAACTTGTTTAATTGTTATTTTAACGTGTGGTTACGTCAACTTAACGTTAAGCCAGCGGAACCCATTGTTTTTTTAAAAAATAATGGAGCATTAAATTCAGCAATGGGGTATTTCGAGAGCCCTAAATGAGCCTTCAATTCTGGTATAGGCCTTAACTTGTTTAATTGTTATTTTAACGTGTGGTTACGTCAACTTAACGTTAAGCCAGCGGAACCCTTTGATTTTTTTAAAAATAATGGAGCATTAAATTCAGCAATAGGGTATTTCGAGAGCCCTAAATGAGCCTTAAATTCTGGTATAGGCCTTAACTTGTTTAAATGTTATTTTAACGTGTGGTTACGTCAACTTAACGTTAAGCCAGCGGAACCCATTGTTTTTTTTTAAAATAATGGAGCATTAAATTCAGCAATGGGGTATTTCGAGAGCCCTAAATGAGCCTTCAATTCTGGTATAGGCCTTAACTTGTTTAAATGTTATTTTAACGTGTGGTTACGTCAACTTAACGTTAAGCCAGCGGAACCCTTTGATTTTTTTAAAAATAATGGAGCATTAAATTCAGCAATAGGGTATTTCGAGAGCCCTAAATGAGCCTTAAATTCTGGTATAGGCCTTAACTTGTTTAATTGTTATTTTAACGTGTGGTTACGTCAACTTAACGTTAAGCCAGCGGAACCCATTGTTTTTTTAAAAAATAATGGAGCATTAAATTCAGCAATGGGGTATTTCGAGAGCCCTAAATGAGCCTTCAATTCTGGTATAGGCCTTAACTTGTTTAATTGTTATTTTAACGTGTGGTTACGTCAACTTAACGTTAAGCCAGCGGAACCCATTGTTTTTTTAAAAAATAATGGAGCATTAAATTCAGCAATGGGGTATTTCGAGAGCCCTAAATGAGCCTTCAATTCTGGTATAGGCCTTAACTTGTTAAATTGTTATTTTAACGTGTGGTTACGTCAACTTAACGTTAAGCCAGCGGAACCCTTTGATTTTTAAAAAATAATGGAGCATTAAATTCAGCAATAGGGTATTTCGAGAGCCCTAAATGAGCCTTAAATTCTGGTATAGGCCTTAACTTGTTTAAATGTTATTTTAACGTGTGGTTACGTCAACTTAACGTTAAGCCAGCGGAACCCATTGTTTTTTTTTTAAATAATGGAGCATTAAATTCAGCAATGGGGTATTTCGAGAGCCCTAAATGAGCCTTCAATTCTGGTATAGGCCTTAACTTGTTTAAATGTTATTTTAACGTGTGGTTACGTCAACTTAACGTTAAGCCAGCGGAACCCTTTGATTTTTTTAAAAATAATGGAGCATTAAATTCAGCAATAGGGTATTTCGAGAGCCCTAAATGAGCCTTCAATTCTGGTATAGGCCTTAACTTGTTTAAATGTTATTTTAACGTGTGGTTACGTCAACTTCACGTTAAGCCAGCAGAACCCATTGTTTTTTTAAAAAATAATGGAGCATTAAATTCAGCAATGGGGTATTTCGAGAGCCCTAAATGAGCCTTCAATTCTGGTATAGGTGATAACTTGATACTTTGCTATTTTTCGTAAAAGCATACTTTGTATAACCATAGATATTGATGTATTTGTGTTTATTTGAGAGCATATTGTTAATTGTTTTATTACAACAAAGAAGATAAAAAAAAGACATAAAATATACGGAAAATGTATGATTGTCTATAAAAATCGATCTAATAAACATTTAATTTTTCAAGGAGCTGTTTGTAACATTAGTTGTTTAAACAAATGTTGTTTAAACAAGCAAAATTAAGAATTTGTATGGGGTATTTCGAGAGCCCTAAATAAGCCTTAAATTCTGGTATAGGCGATAACTTGTTTAAATGTTATTTTAACGTGTGGTTACGTCAACTTAACGTTAAGCTAGCGTAACCCATTGTTTTTTAAAAAAATAATGGAGCATTAAATTCAGCAATGGGGTATTTCGAGAGCCCTAAATGAGCCTTCAATTCTGGTATAGGCCTTAACTTGTTTAAATGTTATTTTAACGTGTGGTTACGTCAACTTAACGTTAAGCTAGCGTAACACATTGTTTTTTAAAAAAATAATGGAGCATTAAATTCAGCAATGGGGTATTTCGAGAGCCCTAAATGAGCCTTCAATTCTGGTATAGGCCTTAACTTGTTTAAATGTTATTTTAACGTGTGGTTACGTCAACTTAACGTTAAGCCAGCGGAACCCATTGTTTTTGTTTAAAATAAAGGAGCATTAAATTTAGCAATATGGCATTAAATTAGCCTTAAATGAGCCTTTAATTCTGATATGGGTGGAGACTCGATTGGGCGATGTGGTTACGTCAACTTAACATACCTAAAATTTAGTCACGTGGTACACTTTATATATGGCCTCAACCTTAGAAGAATCGACTAAGTGGGTTACGTGTTCAAATCAAGAGTTTAGGTTTCCTATAATTTTACTTTAATACTTCATACTTTTGACTGAAATTTTTAGACATGATTTAGTACATATTAATGGAGGGTTATTGACTTCAATTAGTTTTGACAAAAAAATCAATTCCTGTTCTACTGATTTTATAATTTATTTTTCGAAAAAATTAAAGTCTACAAACCTCCATTAACATGTCATTTATCATGCCTAAAAATTTCAGCCAAAAATGTTCATTATTGTCGAAAATTTTTGGAGAGAACCCGAGTTATTTTGTTGATTACGTGGTCCACTCAGTCTACACCCTTAAGGGCATATTTAACAAGCAACTTAAGTCTCAGTTCTGTGGAATCTCAGAAGGCGCTCTTTCGCTTCTGTGACGTATTTATGGTATTCGCGAACATCCGTAAAAACACAATGCCTCATGGAATTCTTTAATTGCAGTCCTAATACTGCATAATTATCGACTAAAACGTCTCCCTAAAAATTATAATCAAATTGAATATAGAGTTCAAATCATCATAATTATTTTATTTAAATTTCGCATGTGTACTCACAGGCAAAGATGGTAGATGATATGGGACATCTTTTTTTACGCATATGTGCTTTCTATCTAGTTTAATGTATTTTTGCACAGGTTGTTTACACTCAGACCATTTAACAATTTTGAACTCCGTATATATGTATGTCCTCTTCTTTAAGATTTCCAAGGGGTTAGCGAAGACTCTCCCCGTGAAACTTCTATATCCATAGGCTGCAAGATGCGATTCTCTAGTAGGTGAACCTTTTGCTAATTCTGCTTCTACCACTTGGAATGTCTGTTCATCATTTCTATCCAGCTACAGAAAAATTAAGTTTACTGTCAGAAAACTTAATCATTCCAAATTGTATTATGTAAAATTTACTGTAGAATACTAATTGTAACTTGAAGTTACACCGGAACGCTGATTTTACAGAATCCGATTTTAAGGATTTTTAAGGACACCGCACCAAGCAGTAGCGCCGTCATTGAGCAGTCTTCGCTCGCTGTAATAGATTAAATCTCCGAAAGTGAAAATGAATAATAGTAAAATGAAGTGTCTCACATATGAAGAACAGATTGAAGTTGAAATAAAAAATAAAGCTAATCCGGGATGCAACATTACTTTTAAATATACGTTCTACCTCTCTGGCGTATATTTCACATTTGCTGTTATACTTGTACTACAACAAAACTTTTTATTAACCAGTTTTTATCCCTTGTATGTTATCATTCTTTGTGATCGAAAACTTCAAATAATGAATTTTAAATCAACGCGACACATAACACTTGATACAGCCCTGGTTTTTTACGATTCCACGCTTAACTAACTTTGTCTGATAATATGAACACCATATGCTCGAACAGTCTGTAAAATCAACGATATTGTGTAACTAATTTTTCATAGCGCCTCCTTTGAAAATCCGATTTTCGGTACCTGTAGAGCGGGTTGAAACTACGATTTTCGACCCTAGGGTTGGAAGTCGCTGTTTCAACCCGCTCCACAGTTACAGCCAATCAGATTCTCAAAAGAGTTGCTATGAAAAATAGTATACATTACTCGCAACAAAACACAGCGAAAGCATTTCGTGTGATTGCAGCCCTCGTTTCACTCGGGCAGCAAATTTCACACTCATGCAATCGCTCTGTTTCGCCCCTTGTAATGTAATATACTAGTCCGTTTGATGGCTTACCAATGCGACTGCAATAGCATTAGAAATTTTATGTTTTGAATTATCCATGGTAAATTCAGGATGAACATCAAGTTTTTTAATGGGGTACATTCGGAAATTCGATCCCCAAGGCATAGATGCGAGACTAGCACTATAGCCTTCATTACTGGTTATGAGTTTATTGTTTTCAAAAGAAGAGAAAAAGGTAGGCGATACCAAAACATGTAACTGGGAGATAAGAGCACCGGTACACTCAACTCTCACTTTATAGTATATTATAGGAACTAAGAATGAATGCTTCCACTTTTCTGGTACTCTACCAGGTTCCCCTGGATCCATTTCTAAATTTCTCAAATTTCTGAAATTTAGTTCTTGGTATGGTACATTCTGTACGGACGTAATGTTTACTGCTCCTTTTCGAACATAAGAAGAAAAGTTGCAATATTAAAGTTTTGTTAAAACCACAGCCACGTGTAGCAATATTCATGGACCTAGCAATAAGGGGACTTGGTATCTCATAGGGATGGAAATGGGGGGGGGGGTCTTGTTTATTAAGGCCATGGGCTAAGCAGGTCATGTGACTACAATTATGAGTTAGTCCAATCATGTGAGATAATTTTTCTATTTTATGGAATATTTCTCTGCTATTTTCAGAAATGTAATAGAAAATATTAATGAAAGTTTGATAACTTTCTTTCGATAAATTTTTCTTTTCGAAATGAAACTGAAGTGTTATTGATAATTACAGCTCATTGGATGCGGGCGGGCCGCGGGCTCTCGCGGGCTTTGAATAGTGGAGATCTGTCACCGGCCGTGAGGTGAAAGCGTGCACAGTTCCCCCAGTGACGTAGCTTCATCTGGCGGGGCCCCAGTTGAAAGTTTTTTTGCATTACTGCTCTTATACACTACGACTTTCTCCATTTCTTATTGTTTATCGTATCCTAAATTTTTTGGTTTTTTGGTTTAAATTAAATCAAATTTTGGTTTAAAATTTTATATATGGAGGAAAATAATTGATATTCAGAGACTGAATTTATCACGTGATCTGCTTGTCCCGTGACCTTGAGCCAAATACATTTTGTTCTAAAATCAAAATTCAAAAAACTATGGCAGTAAACTTTTCAATTTTTTTTCGAAAATGTCATTTTTAAGAGTTCTATTTAAAGGTCTGGATTCTACTTAATGGTTGTACAAATAAGCCTAAATACATTTTGTTCTAAAATCAAAATTCAAAAAACTATGACATTTCAAAGCTTTCATACAAATTTCAAAATTACATGTTTAAAAGTGTAAAATGTTTTTTTAATGCCAACATTCACATGAAATTATTACTAAACAAAGCTTAAGTGGAGAAAAGATGTGAATACAGGTGGTGAAAAATTCATTATTATTATTATGCAATTGAATAGTTTAATTCCTGAATTTTGTATTGTTATTATTGTACATTGTTAAGAATCAATGTTTTTTTCAAAATTTTAATTGAAATGAAAATGGTTTTTTGAACTTCATTTATACTTTTGACAAATCACAGTACTCCGTATAACAACATATTATAGATTTCCCTTATTACTTGTATTTATGAAACGTAGAAAATAACGCGTAGGCAAACTTTTTCATTCTTATTAACTAGATTTCTACGAGTTTTGTGACCATCGTAAAGAGACCACTTGTTTTCTTATTTGTAGAACTATCAGTTTTTATCAAAAATTGGGCATTTATTATTAAACGATGTGAAGTGCAAGTTCTTCTTGCGTTTGGCACGAATCTTGATCCAATAATGCTTCCGATTCCGTGTTTTCGTACACTTTCGGCCTTCAACTAAGTTTTTTGTCTTCGATGTAAAATTCACCATTCTTAAACTTTTAAAACCAGTCACGACAACATCTTTTACCTACGGCAGCCTCACCATATGTTTCTATAAGCAATCGATGCGCCTCATCTGCAGATTTCTTCAAATTGAAAAAGTAAATCAAAAGTTTTCGCAAATGAGGCTTATTCGGCTCAAAAGTCGACATTTTCGCACACAAAAGAATATATTATACTGATAAAAATCCACTAATATTTGAAGGTTATGTTGTTAACAGATGTCCAACCTTAAGACAGTGATGTTTTACATCTATCAATTTCAACCAAAACTTACTGTTGGCGCCAAATTTTGTCAAACGGAGGAAACTTATTTGTACACCTGATATTTGAGTAGAATCCAGAAATCTAAATAGAACTTTTGGAACTCTCAAAAATAACACTTAAAAAAATTGTGGAAATTATGAGTGGTTATATTTCTCGTAATTTACCGGAACCATTTCTAAAAAGTGTCGTGAACCCTACGCGGAGAAAAATAGAGATTAGATGAATATCAATGGTTACTAAGAACCAGGAATGACCAGCAGGTAAGGAAAGAGAGTGTTGCGCAGTCTGGGAATGAGTTTTGTACTTTCACCATTTATTTTGAGACGGAAAAATGGCTATCTTCACCACTTGTGGCGAAAATAGCAACAGTTGTGAAATCAGCCATTTTACCGTCTCAAACAGACGGTGAAAGTACAATTTTCACTTGACGCGTTGGGAAAAAAAATTTGTTTTTCTCTTAAGATATCGAGTTTAAATTTTGAGCTTTTAAATAAAAGTCACTAAGGAACTATTTTACTTCTAAATTTTTACAATTCCAAAAAAAATTTGGATAAACATTTTTGAGTATATAAACATTCCTTAGTGCCTTACATTTGACTTCTCAAAACTTCAAATTGATATCTCATTTTGTGTGACCGAAAGTTAGTTTAAAAAAGTAAGGTAGGAATCGGGTGTGTTATGGCCTTGAAATTAAACTAATAAAAAAGTATTTAATCTGGTGTAGAGTATTTTCTCGTACATTTTAATAGAGTTCATTTGAATGTACATAATTTAATTTCTATAATTTAGTGTACATTTGTGAGGTGTACAATTTCATTGTGCTTAAAAAATTATTAATAAAACCATGTTCAGTAGAGTTTCCTCTTTTATCGTACAGAGTTTTATTGTGTAAAGTTGATTTAAATTTTCAAAATTCAAATTATTATGTCTTGTTTCAGTTGTGGAATATAGAATTTAATTTTGTAGTAGCCTAATTCTTCAAACAATTTTAATACACAATCCTTGAAATGATATGTATAAATCGCATAAGACAAAAACAAATTCTTTCGACTCACGATTCCGATATGATAAACTAACAATAAAAAGTTGAAAAATTTATTTACTAATTATTTTGAATATAATATTATATTTATATGTATAAAATGAATAATCATATATTTTAAAAAAATTAGTCAAAATTATATAACATTAACGTGTCAAATTAAAGTAATTAATTTAATTAATATTTTTTTATTCCTCAAATATGACGATATAAAATTAAGATACAATTATTCAATGTATGTATAATGTGCAATGTCTGATTAAAAATTGCAAACTACATCCTGCGCCGCTCGAATGTCGAAAATCGAATTGAATTTGCTACATTCGATCCGACACACGTCTAGTGGAGATGCCCGAAGTTAGCTTCGCATTTCGACAACCTCATTTTTTATGCATTAAAAGGCTATAAATCTTTCTAAAACCTGTCAGAAACTCTAGAGCTATTGCAAATAAAGTCAGAACTCTCATGAAATTCGAAAATTGTTAATAGTGTGGAGCCAACTTCACACGGAAAAAAATGGAGGGTCAGCCTGAATATCTTGAGGGTCAGGTCGACCAAATATGATAATTGACTATAGGACAGCCTTCTAGATAATCAAACTGATCATCTGTAGAGGGTCAGAAAAAAATAATCTGTCAAAAAAATACCGGGAATTGATCACTCAAAAAACCCGCTGAAAGAGATTGTTAACAACCTTTTTGACTCTAAGTTGGCACCACTGTCCTCTATTCCAGGCGGAAATTTACAACCGGCGCAGCACCGCGCCAGCACTGCCAGCGGACTTCCAGCGCTGGCATAGTGCTGGCAGTAGATCGTCATGAAGTCTGTCGCGGTGTTGGCAAAGCTTCGAAAGGTAACACCGGCATAGTGCTGACCAGCAGTGCTGCGTTAGCGCTGACATTCAGTGCTGGCGCGGTGCTGGCGGAACTCCGATAGTTAACAACGGCATAGTGCTGATCAGCGGTACTGCGCTAGCGCTGGCCTTCAGTGCTGGTGCGGTGCTGGCACTAGTACAAAATGTCACTCGGCTGGGAGTTGTCTTTTAGTACTGGGGCAGTACTGGAAAATGTACAGAAAATCTGTATTGTACTTAGATAAAAAGTACAGGGAAAGTTCGAGTTAAGACTCTAATATTTACCGTTTTTAACGGCAACGGAGGGATATTCGCTTGGAAGGTTAAGTTTACTGTTTTCACAGTAAAAAATCTGTTTTCAAGCATAGAAAATTTTTTCTGAGTAAATTGACAATACTTTTTCGTTACACGTACACAGAAAAAAAATCTCAGTAGGTTTGACTACTTTTTAGCTTACTTTCCGTAGTTCGTAAAGGCCCCAGTGTTATTTTTGAAGTTAAGTGAAATGCAGGAACATAGGTAAAATCAAATAAGAGCAGTAATGGAATCGATGAATATTCTTAACTCTTAACTCTAACTTACTATTTTTATATACAAACTTATCTACAAACACACATTCCCCTCTACGCTACACAAACGCTCGTATAGGTAGTATTAAAAATTATTCTTAACGCTGCGGGTTCGAACCCTCTCTACTTACAATTAACGTATTACTAACCTAACGACTAAGCCTCTCGGCTGCGCACGCTTGGAATACAAGAAAGAAAATAGCGCTTATAACCTTCAACTACTGCAGGGCCGTGTAAGAAGTGTATAGGCCCCGTGTAATCGGGAATTTTTAGATTTTATCCCAATTTATGATTCTGATTAAAATTTTTAAGATTTTTAATTATTAAATCGATTTTCTATAAGATAAAATACTTTTGAAAGAAAGCGATCAAATTTTTGAATTAAAAAACATTACATAATAAAAATATTTATATGCATTTTAGAATTATTAACTTTTATTATTGTATATTAGTGATACTTTATACAGGCTATGATTCCTTTAATTTTTGTTTTCAAGAGTAAAATCAACGTATGTTCAGAATCTGAAAATTTTGAGTTTTTCCAATTTCAAAAATATGATGAAACTTTGGAACCGCAGCATACTTTGGTACAATCATAAAACCAATCGATGGAAAGTTTAACTAATTCAAGCAATAAACTTTGGTTTACTTCAATAAAAATGTTTTTTGATCAGCGAAATTTTACTTACCATCACATCAATGCGGGGACACAAACGAATGTGTAGAATGTAATTGATTTTTTTAGAGTACTGCTCATAGCATTACTAACATGTTTGTCGGCAATGAAAGGCGATCGAAAGGCTTGGCATTACACAAAAGTTGGTTGTTTGCTGACACTGAACGGTGGCACTGCGCCGGTGCTGATCCAGTGCTGCGTCGATACTTGACATTACGCGATATTTGTTGATCGCCAATACTGAAAAGCGGTACCACGCCGGTGCTGCATCGGCGCTTGGCATTACTCAAAAGTTGGTTGTTTGCCAACATTGAATGTTGGTACTGCGCCGGTGCTGATTCAGTGCTGCACCGATGCTTGGCAATACACAAATTTTGGTTGTTTGCCAGCACTGAAAAGCAGTACTGCGCCGGTGTTTAGCCAGTGCCGCCCCAGTGGCGTGCCAACGCTTGGCACAGTGCTGATCGGCAGCACTGGCATTACTCACGGGTTACAGCCGGAACGGTACCGCGCCGGTTGTAAGGATTGGCAGTACACCGATTTTTCCGCCTGGGATACTGACGTGGAGTTATAGCGCGATCTGTCATTTAGTTTGTTCACAGCGCCCGATCTTGTCAGTTTATCTCAAGTGTGTTTCGCGATTTTTCCAATGGATAAGAATGTCGAACAATAAATTTTTCTTAAATTTTGCATTGCAAATGGAATTTTGTTTAAGAGAGATAGCCGCTGAACTTTCTGTGCCTCACGAATCAGTTTGTACCATTTTAACACGTTCACACCGGCGCTGTAATTCATGCTCCTCGCGCATTGGCGGCTGCACTTGAAGCTTTTCGCTCTATCAGACGGGAGCTAATCCAGTTCACGCCGGTGCTGTAATTCATGCTCCTCGCCCATTGGCGGCTGCGCTTCAAGGACAAAGGCAACGGCATCCTGGAAAGTTTTGTGTGATTAACTAAGGCTAAATTCTCTGTGAATTCGTCTCATCCTCCCTGAATCTTCTGAATTTTTACCGTCCAATAGCACAATCAAATGCGTACCACCGGTGGTTCGCACCACCCGATAAGGCAGTCTAGTGCGAGCCACCAGTGGTACGCGCCCTCCGATGAGACACTCTAGTGTGGGCCACCGGTGGTACGCGCCGGCGTAAACGTGTTGAACGATTGTTTAGGCATGGAACGCGTTGCTGCTCGACTAGTTCCGAAAGACCATCTTACAAGGCTATAGTTGTGAACGAATTTCTGGCCAAAACCTCAACGAATATCATGGAACAACCACCGTATTCACCTGATATGGCTCCAGCCGGCTTTTTTCTCTTTCCAAAACTCAAATTACCACTTCGAGACACCCGTTTTCAGTCGAATAGAAGACATTAAAGAGAATTTGCGGCGAGGACTGGAGTCGATTCCGGAAAATGCGTTTAAAACATGTTTTGATGATTAGATTATTTGTTGGTAATACGTGTATTATTTCGGGAGGGGCCTACTTTGAAGGCGATGAAATAAATTTGAATAAATAATAAATAGTTTGTGTTTTATTGACCAATTCTCGCTACTTTTTTGACAGAATGTGTAACATGTTCATAGTGCAGCGAATTGTTCATAGACACCCTAAATATTGCTCTAAGGACGCTCGAAACATTCTTTTCAGAACGTGTTTTGCAAAAAATATCGTTTGTGCTACGGAGTTCGGCATTTTCGGAGCGAGGACCGATCCATTCAATCCTCGTTCCCACTTTGTGCGCGGCTTCAGCGCGCGTGCTCGGTTACGACTCTGCCTGAATGCATCGGTCCTTGTCCCAAACGCGTGCCTTAAATGCTAGCAAAACAATATCCTAATGTAATAGAAACTGATCAGACCTGGAATCTCCATATTATTCCCACTAATCTAATGAAGAATTATTTTTGGTAAGACTTACCAACGCCAGAAGTAAAAGCTATAAAAGCACACGTAAGCAAAAATTCGATCGTCATTGTCGTTTAAACAGTATACTCGAATTATTTGAAAATTATTTGCTGCAATACTTTGAAAAACGATGGCTGCTATTTATACCAGTGATTCCCACCATCCGTTAGAATTTTTATCTATGTGTATTAAGATAATAAAATTAGATAATTTTTTTACATATCTCGTCGGTGAAGGTTGCTAAATTTCATAAGGGAAATACCACAATTACGTTATGAAAGTAAAACAGTGTTCCTCGTAATCACGTAAAATGTTTCATTATAACGGATTGATGCTGAGTCTTTTACTATATGACGTTGTTCCATAAATTTATTGAACGTTTAAAAACATTTTTTCGTTATAAGGAAAGTCTTGATCATGTAATGAATCAAAAAGTAAAGTGCATCATTAATGTTTTTTTTCAACAGATTATATTAAGTCTAAATTTCAAATACTCTCTTTATGATATAAATATAAAGGGAATAGTCTTTGTTGCTACATTCTCCAAATCTGATTTATTACACGGAGAAAAAATAGTGGTTCCCGATATACCGCCACCACCACCATCTACTGTCAAAACTTGGAAAATACTTTTTAGATAACCCAATAATATTGCACTGATTTGTGACGTACCAAATGTTCAAGAATGTATCACAGTTTGATAATGTTTCAAAATGACATTAACTAATTATTACATTAATATTAATCTAACTTGTCCATATGTCTCAACTTTGTTGAAGAGTTAAGTAAAGTTTCTCGAACTATTTTTCTCTGTCTATAGAAATTCACAAAATATATAAAATTTTGGATATAGTTTAAAGTAAACAAAGAAAATAATTTCTTCCAACTACCTTTGGAAGATCGATTTCTCACATTTGTTTTCAAAATACACACAGCGAAACCCAAGTTTACTGTTTATTGTTATCACGAGAACTTGGCTTGTAACACCAACTATAAAAGTTGTTGTGCCAACTAATAAAATAGTTGTAGCATATTGTACAAACCGAAGTAGTTGGCTCAACTAAACATTTTTCTCAGTGCACTAAAGATTGAACTTTCTATTCCTGTTGCTAATTTCTATTCGTACTATTCCAGTGCTCGACTCACGCCCTTGATCAAGTCGATGATGCTTTAGAAGCAGTAATTATTGGTTGGTGCGTACTGGAGCAAGTTTGAGAGGCTGATTAAGAGTAAACAAGTTGACTCGTTCTGCACGCGAACGATAAAGTTTCGAGCTTCTGTAAAGAGTAGATTTCTGTGTTGTAGAAGTCAATTACACCAATTCAATTAATGATATCAATACAAAATCAAGAAAAAATATGTTAAACTTCAAAAATCCGCGGCGCTATTTTGCTACAACAATATTACTTTCTAAAAAAAAAAGTGCTTCGAGCTTCTGTAGAGCGATATAAGAACCTCCATTTTCGACCGGTGCTTTCAAAATGTATCAGTTTTGGTTCCTTAGGTCTTATTTTTATTCCTTAAGTCCGCTGAATAGCTGTGACAATATGGATTATATTTTTTTAATGTGCGTCGTTAAAATGCAGCCTACGTTTTTGACATGGTCGCTACCATGATGCAAGTATCCAAATCGATTAATATAACATGTTCGTAGTGCACAGAGTCGTAAATGGGTACTCTGAATACCACCTCTACTGACGCTAACAGCACTCTCTTAAGAACGTATTTTGGAAAAATAATTGTCTCAAAGTACAATTTTTTTCATTTAGAATATGTTTTTATCGAGTTTTTTATTGAACGTGCGACCAATTTTATCCTGAATAAAATGAGAAATCAATTTTCATTGATTGAAAATGATTTATATGAAAAATTTCAATCAAATACAAACTATAATCATAAAATGGGACCTGAATCGACCCTCAAATAATAATTTAATACGATGTTGTTGTTCATAATTACTTCCCCAGTTATCATTTCTGGACCCTAAAGCCAATTATGAACAACAACACCGTATTAAACAAACTATAATTTTTATAGTCGCAATCAATCGACAAATCTTAGTTCTTTTCAGATATTTTTGAATGATGATTCGGATAAACTTCCGAAAAGGCCAACCTTGTGGTTTCATATTACGCTATATATTTATATTTATATATATTTGATATAAACTGCGTATATTTAATTATTTTGATGCCCCGATATTGAAAATTGGTGACATCTCGATTTTCATGGTGGAAACCACAAAAAACTCATAAAAATCATGGTTTATCACGTTTATTTTGGGAAATACTCAGATTTTTAAAATATATTTGTGACAAAAGTTGTAGGATTTATCGAAGCGAATATTTTATGTTTTACACATTTTTTTATATCGCCAATAGTTTTTCAGAAAATCGGGGAAAAACTTGATGAAGTGAAATACTGTCCCACTCTTGTTCTGATTTTTCAACTTCACCAATGTTTTTCTCGAAAACTATCATTCTCACGGAAAAAATGGATAAGACATGAAATATATATATATATATTCTTCCTTGATAGGCTTTAAATGCTTCTGAATATTAGTCAAAGGACAATTTTTTATAAGACCCACTAAATGTATTTGTGGCCATAAAAGCACATGCTAGCATAGCAAATACAGTTTTTATTGTCAGCTATATACTAAAAAGTCCATGCTTAAATTTTTTATTATTGAAATTATTAATTCGATAACTTAAGGAAAGATAATGGCTGTTTAAATAGGCTTTATCACTCTGCACTCGAAATTTTGTATGACAAATTTGAGGGCGTCTAATTAACTTTGCAAACAAAATTTTATTATCATTTTATGTATGAAAAGACCAAATAAGAATATGAATTGAATAGCTATATGATTATGATTTATTTTTAAGCACTACATTCATGATGATTTATGTTAATTAATCATTGGCGTAGAAAGATAACATTAACAAAGTTATCGCATAATTATTTTGTGTTTTTTAATCAAATACACTTTAAAAAGCTATTAGCAATACAGTTAACTGTTACAGTTATTATAAAAATGTTCACTATTGTGAAATTAAAAGATGTTTCTTTGTATCGTTCATACATTTTTAGACGGCTAGTTTATTTTCATAAAATGTGATGATAAAAAATTTATGTCACGTGGTACACTTTATATATGGCCTCAACCTTAGAAGAATCGACTAAGTGGGTTACGTGTTCAAATCAAGAGTTTAGGTTTCCTATAATTTTACTTTAATACTTCATACTTTTGACTGAAATTTTTAGACATGATTTAGTACATATTAATGGAGGGTTATTGACTTCAATTAGTTTTGACAAAAAAATCAATTCCTGTTCTACTGATTTTATAATTTATTTTTCGAAAAAATTAAAGTCTACAAACCTCCATTATCATGTCATTTATCATGCCTAAAAGTTTCAGCCAAAAATGTTCATTATTGTCGAAAATTTTTGGAGAGAACCCGAGTTATTTTGTTGATCACGTGCACGGTGAAAAATAGTAGAAGTAATTTTACACAACTCTGTCGATTAAACTTGGGACATAAGGATATTTGAACATCTATTAAATCCTAGTCGGGTAAAATCAATTTGATATATACCTAATTCACCAAAAGTGAATAACAATAAGCGTTACATAGGGAATTGTAAGGAGTTGAGTAAAACGTTATCGACGACAGGGGACCAACATGCGTCAGTGGGTTAACATGAAATGTATAAGTATATCACCGACGCTTGAGGTGCTTCAAACCGTAGTTGGGTAAAATGAGCATCGGGCGTATTATTTGAACTGGCAATGGTATGGTTCTCTCAAATAAAAAAAAAATTCTTACCTCGAGCCTGCCAATAGTAATCCGGTATATACATAAACAACTTACAATTACATTCACACCATTCAGACGTAGCCAATCATATTTCCAATTACAAATACACTTAAACATATAACCACCTTACATACATAAACCTAATAACTATACTTATATATAGTACGATACGCTTTTGTCGAATCACGCACACGCTCGCTTACAATGTTGAGATATAAAATTTGGAACTTTCTTATATAGTGATTGCATGAGTTATTCAGAGCTTGTGAGAGTTAGTGCCGTCAATAAAATTTTTTAGCCTTACTCGAGTAAAAATAAATCAACTTTTTTCATAAATGATTAATAAAATATTTTTAAAAATTAATATAATTAATCAATTATTATAACTATGTTTATTGATATATATAATATAATTATTAAATTACATTTAGTATAGATTTTTATTATAACGACGTATGAAGTTTAGTGAAACTAAATTTTAAAATGTACATTAAAAAATTGCATTATTATTAAGAAGTATCTTGTATAAAAACATTTAAAAGAAGGTTCTTTTATTTTACGTGTTTTATATTTTCAAAATATGGATTTTACATTTGCGAATTCCAAATTATTATTCTGCCTGAGTAATTTATGTCATATTTCATATTTTATGTAATACACTTATCGACTTTTTTTTGTTTAAATTTTCATAATATCAATTTAATTTTGAGAATTAAAGTTTTTGAAATTAAAAATTTTTTATGTGTGCCCAAGGCGCAGATTACTTTCATTCGTTCCTGCGTGAATAGATATAGCTGTTGGAATAAATCTTGCGATTCACGGTTTACTCAACTCTCGATTGAAGCGTAGAGTAGAATGAACGGAAAGCTCTACTATTTTTGTGATTTAATAAAAGATTGGTTTTTTATAGTTAACTACGAGTAATAATATATATATATTTAAAAATTTTTAATGTACGCTTTCATACTTCACCCTACGCTTCTGAATTTTACTCAACTTTGATTCATTTTCGAACATTTAATATATCACAAATAAATACAGAGATACTAAATAACTTCTAACTTGTCCTTATGTCCCAAATTTGATCGGAAGTAGAGTAAAATTACTTCAACTATTTTTCTCCGTGTGGTCCACTCAGTCTACACCCTTAAGGGCATATTTAACAAGCAACTTGAGTCTCAGTTCTGTGGAATCTCAGAAGGCGCTCTTTCGCTTCTGTGACGTATTTATGGTATTCGCGAACATCCGTAAAAACACAATGCCACAAAGTATCCTTTAATTGCAGTCCTAATACTGCATAATTATCGACTAAAACGTCTCCCTAAAAATTATATTCAAATTGTTTATAGAATTCAAATTATCATAATTATTTTATTTAAATTTCGCATGTGTACTCACAGGCAAAGATGGTAGATAATATGGGATATTTTTTTTTATGCATAGGTGACTTTTATCTAGTTCAATGTAATATTCCGCAGGTTGTCTACACTCAGACCATTCAACAATTTTGAAATCCGTATATTTGGTTGTCCACTTCTTGTAGATTGTCAAGGGGTTAAGGAAGACTCTCCCCGACATACTTCTATATCCATAGGCTGCAAGATGCGATTCTCTAGTAGGTGAACCTTTTGCTCATTCTGCTTCTACCACTTGGAATGTCTGTTCATCATTTCTATCCAGCTACAGAAAAATTAAGTTTACTGTCAGAAAACTTGATCATTCCAAATTGTATTATGTAAAATTTACTGTAGAATACTAATTGTAACTTGAAGTTACACCGGAACGCTGATTTTACAGAATCCGATTTTAAGGATTTTTAAGGACACCGCACCAAGCAGTAGCGCCGTCATTGAGCAGTCTTCGCCCGCTGTAATAGATCAAATCTCCGAAAGTGAAAATGAATAATAGTAAAATGAAGTGTCTCACATATGAAGAACAGAGTGAAGTTGAAATAAAAAATAAAGCTAATCCAAGATGCAACATTACTTTTAAATATACGTTCTACCTCTCTGGCGTATATTTCACATTTGCTGTTATACTTGTAAAGGGTTTCCCAATAGGGGTGATATGATTTTGAATGTCCCTATCGGGCTCATTTGAACTGAAATTTTTGACGTCTGCTGTCAGTTGTCATCAGTAAGGTTTGCCATTTAATCATGAGTAGTTTCACGCTTCCACAACGTTTGGAAATTGTCCAATTATTTTATCAAAGTTCGAGAAGTTTTGTCGGTGTTCAAAGAGCATATCGTGCAAAATATGGTCGTCATTCTGCTCCATCCGCGATCTCAATTCGTCGAATAATCGATAAGTTGGAGAGTGAATTTACTCTATTGGATACTAAGCCTAAAAATCGTATGCGTACCGCACGTTCTACACAGAATATAGCCGCCGTACAGGCCAGTATCGAGGAAAACCGTGAATTGTCCGTGCCACGCCGATCTCAGGAATTGGGCCTGTCCAGGATGACTACCTGGTGTATTTTGCTATTGGATCTTGGCCTGCATCCCTATAAGATGCTTCTGGCCCAAGAACTGAAGCCTAATGACCATCGTTTGCGTCGGGAGTTCGCGGATTGGGCTCTGGAATCAAATGAAAATCATCCCAATTTTCATCAAAAAATCATCTTTTCTGATGAGGCGCATTTTTGGCTCAAGTCTCGGGGGACATTTGGCCGATATATTGTTTAAATCATAAATGGCATAGAATATCCAATATAATAAAAAAGATTTCGATCAATTCCGAATGAATATTCAGTGTTTTTTTTTCAATTTCAAAACATATCACCCTTATTGGGAAACCCTTTACTACAACAAAACTTTTTATTAACCAGTTTTTATCCCTTGTATGTTATCATTCTTTGTGATCGAAAACTTCAAATAAAGAATTTTAAATCAACGCGACACATAACACTTGATACAGCCCTGGTTTTTTACGATTCCACGCTTAACTAACACTGTCTGATAATATGAACACCATATGCTCGAACAGTCTGTAAAATCAACGATACACTGAAAGAAATGGTATTGTGTTTCTACCTAACCGAGTTTGTTAGAGAATTTCTATGCAAATTAGAAATAAAATCTTCTTACTTCAGTTATATTATTTTATGTGTTAATAAGTATGAATAAGAAATTAACAAATACTAGTTGAGCTAATAACATGTCTTTAAATTAGCTATCAGCTCAGGAAACTTTCATAAATGTCCTTCTGATTGTATTATCCATCGACTGCATATGCTGATTTAGCAAAAAAAATGGTTTGTTTCAAGGATGTATGTTGGTGTGCGTTCAAACGTTTCTAGAGTGATCTTATGTGATCATGCAAACAAAACACGTATTGCTGGTATCGATTTAATTGTTTTTTTTTTAGATTTATAAATTTTATGTAAGATGTACAACTTTGCCGCTTACTGTGTGACAATTTTGATTTGTCGATTTAGATTAACAATTACCGCTGCAGCCATCTATCGAAAAACGGTGAAAGCAAACTTGTACATTTAATAATACAATAATTCATATATAGATATATGAAATTAGTTATTTGCTACAGTCTTGAAATCTTAAAATCTACCACTGATATAATAGTTTACTTACCCCTAACCTCTGAAACTACTACGCATCACTAGCAGACAAGAGTCTGTTTGAAGTTGAGCTGATTTTCCAAAACAGAGTTTGGCTAAAGGAAACATAACCATGTTTCATTTGTTGCAGCAATATCAGTTTGGATGTGTGTATTGAAAATATATTACTGGTGCAGTAGTATCCCTTCAACTATAACTTTTTTTATGAAACACCCATACAGTTCAGCTGTATCTGAGACAGCCAAACTCTTTTGATAATATAGCCAGAAAATTGTCTGTATTCACGATAAATTTCTTTCAGTGTACTGTGTAACTAATTTTCCGTTTGATGGCTTACCAATGCGACTGCAATAGCATTAGAAATTTTATGTGTTGAAGCATCCATGGTAAATTCAGGATGAACATCAAGTTTTTTAATGGGGTACATTCGGAAATTTAATCCCCAAGGCATGGATGCGAGATTAGCACTATAGCCTCCACTTTATGATTATGAGTGTATTGTTTTCAAAAAAAGAGAAGAAGGTAGGCGATACCAAAACATGTAACTGGGAGATAAGAGCACCGGTACACTCAACTCTCACTTTATAGTATATTATAGGAACTAAGAATGAGTGCTTCCACTTTTCTGGTACTCTACCAGGTTCCCCTGGATCCAATTCTAAATTTAACAAATTTTTGAAATTCCTTTCTCGGTATGGTAGATTCTGTATAGGCGGAGTGTTTACTGCTCCTTTTTGAACATAAGAAGAAAAGTCACAATATTAAAGTTTTGTTAAAATCACAGCCACGTGTAGAAATATTCATGAATCTAACAATATGGGGACTTGGTATCTCATGGGGATGGTTATGAGGGAAGTGGGGGGTGGGGGTGTCTTGGTTATTAAGGCCATGGGCTAAGCAGGTCATGTGACTACAACTATGAGTTAGTCCAATCATGTGAGATAATTTTTCTATTTTATGGAATATTTCTCTGCTATTTTCAGAAATGTAATAGAAAATATTAAGGAAAGTTTGACAACTTTTTTTCGATAAATTTTTTAATTCCAAAATGAAACTGAAGTGTTATTGACAATTACAGCTCTTTAGATGCGGGCGTGCCGCGGGCTCTCGCGGGCTTTGAATAGTGGAGATCTGTTACCGTCCGTGAGGTGAAAGCGTGCTCAGTCCCCTCAGTGACGTAGCTTCATCTGGCGGGGCCCAAGTGGAAACATTTTTATGCATTACTGATCTAATACACTACGCCTTTCTCCATTTCCTATTATTTATCGTATCCTAAATTTTCCCGATTTATTTTGCTTTAAAATTTCATATATGAAGGAAAATAATTGATGTTTAGGGACTGAATTCATCACGTGATCTGCTTGTCCCGTGGCCTTGAGTGAAATACATTTTGTTCTAAAATCAAAATTCAAAAAACTATGGCACTAAACTTTTCAATTTTTTTTCGAAAATGTCATTTTTAAGAGTTCTATTTAAAGGTCTGGATTCTACTTAATGGTTGTACAAATAAGCCTAAATACATTTTGTTCTAAAATCAAAATTCAAAAAACTATGGGATTTCAAAGCTTTCATAAAAATTTCAAAATTACCTGTTTAAAAGTGTAAAATATTTTTTTAATGCAACAGTTTATTTCCTGAATTTTGTACATTGTTAAGAATCAATGTTTTTTTCAAAATTTTAATTGAAATGAAAATGGTTTTTTGAACTTCCTTTATACTTTTGACAAATCACAGTACTCCGTATAACAACATATTATAGATTTCCCTTATTACTTGTATTTATGAAACGTAGAAAATAACGCGTGGGCAAACTTTTTCATTCTTATTAACTAGATTTCTACGAGTTTTGTGACCATCGTAAAGAGACCACTTGTTTTTCCAAGTTTATGCCGTATATTTTTTTGTCTTTGCGTCTTCGTACATTTTCGACCATATGTTTCTATAAGCAATCGATGCGCCTCATCTGCAGATTTCTTCAAATTGAAAAAGTAAATCAAAAGTTTCCGCTAATGAGGCTTTTTCGGCTCAAAAGTCGACATTTTCGCACACAAAAGAATATATTATACTGATTAAAATTTACTAATATTTGAAGTTTATGATGTTAACAGATGTCCAACCTTACGACAGTGATGTTTTACATCTATCAATTTCAATCAAAACTTACTGTTGGCTCCAACTTTTGTCAAACGGTGGAAATTTATTTGTACACCTAATATTTGAATAGAATCCAGAATTCTAAATAGTACTTTTGGAACTCTCAAAAATGAAACTGAAAAAAATTGTGGAAATCATGGGTGGCTATATTTCTCGTAATTTACCGGAACCATTTCTAAAAAGTTTCGGGAACCCTACACGGAGAAAAATAGAGATTAGAAGAATATGAATTGCACCATCGTGTAGGTGCCTTTCATCAGAAATTAATCTCATGACAGAAGTTTCGGATAGAAATTGGAATTGATATGAAGTAGTTTTTATTTCTTTATATAATTGATGGAAATAGACTCCTCTGAGCACTAGTACAGAACAAGACTTCGTTTTTTAATGACTCTGATGCCTCATAGACGGCGGATTATATGACCTTTTTTATGAATGTTTCTTGAGAATCTCCGGTGAGCACTTAGGACCACACCAAAAAAAGCAATCTGCCAAACTGTTTACTAAGTAACTTAATCTAAAGCGCCGAGGCGCGAAAGTATCCGACTAGAAGAGTCGGGATCAGAAACAATATCATTTTACACAGAAGTATGATTGTCATTCTAATTCGGACAATCGTCATGTCACATTTCGTTAAACCAAACAAATTAACATTTCTTAATAATCAAATTAGAAGTTATCTTAACTATGATCCTAAATATATTTCATGCGCGAACATGAATGGTTACTAAAAACCAGAAATGACCAGCAGGTGAGGAAAGAGAGTGTTACAGTGCATTCAAAAGCGATTGAGATGTGGTGGAAGATTTGCCTTGCTCTGGTCGATCATCAACATCTTCAACTGAGGTTAAAATCGCTAAAGTGAAGAAAATGGTGACTGTATATCGTCATTTACGTTTAAGAAGATAGCCGCTGAACTTCCTGTGTCTCGCGAATCAATTCGTACTATTTTAAACTAGTTTAACTAACTAAACTAGTTTCGAAAGACCATCTTACAAGGCTATAGTTGTGAACGAATTTCTGGCCAAAAACTCGTTTTCAGTCGATAGAAGACATAATAGAGAATTTGCGGCGAGAACTGAAGTCGATTCCGGAAAAAGCGTTTAAAAAATGTTTTGATGATTGGATTATTCGTTGGCATAAGTGTATTATTTCAGGAGGGGCTTACTTTCAACGCGATGAAATAAATTTGAATAAATAATGAATAGTTTGTTTTTGTTTGTACCAATTCCCTGTACTTTTTTGACAGAATGTATAACATGTTCGTAGTGCAGCGAGTCGTTAACAATATCCTATTGTAATAGAAACTGATCAGACCTATAGTCTCCATATTGTTCCCACTAATCTAATGAAGAATGGTTTTTGGTAAGACTTACCAACGCCAGAAGTAAAAGCTATAAAAGCACACATAAGCAAAAATTCGATCGTCATTGTCGTTTAAACAGTATTCTCGAATTATTTGGAAATTATTTACTGCATGGCTTTGAAAAACGATGGCTGCTATTTATACCAGTGATTCCCACCATCCGTTAGATTTTTTAAATATGTGTATTAAAATAACAAAATTACTCAATTTTTCTTAGATATCTCGTCGGTGAAGGTTACATAATTTCATGAGGAAAATTCCACAATTACGTTATGAAAGTAACACAGTGTTTCTCATAATCACTTAAAATTTTTCAATATAATGGATTGATGCTAAGTTTTTTACTGTATGGCGTTGTTTTATAAATTTATTATTGAATGTTTTAAAAAAATTTTCTTTATAAGAACAGTCTTGATTATGTAATGAATCAAAAAGTAAAGTGCAAGATTGATATTTTCATTTACAAGATGGCCGGCCGTTTTAAAATGGCGAACAGAATGCTCATAAGGTTGTTTGGATAAATGTCAAAACTTTATATGGCCGTATCTTTGTGAAAAAAAAAATCGCTCGTGACTGTTCAATAGCTTATTTTGAAGGGAAAGAGTAGTGCTAAATGATGACATCCGAGAAAAAAACCAAAAAAATTTCTTGCGCCCTGTACATAACCTCAAAAGTAGCGAAAAATCCCATTTTTCGAGCACATAACCTCAAATATCTCAAAATCCTGACGTGATAGGCTGGTTCTGATTCCGCATTCGGATTCTACGTCAAAAATTATTCCGGAAACGACCCATAGCTTTTCAACAAGAAATACAAACCCATTATTTGCAGACCTGTGTAATGTAGGCAGTGGTAAAAATTTCAAACTCAACCAATTAATTAATTAAATAATCTGTGCAGAAGGGGATGTCGGACGCCTGTGTAGCTCAGTTGGTGAGAGTAGTCAACCGACAATCGAAGGATCCGGACTCGAATCCCGGCACAGCTGAAAGCCTCTCTTTTTTCGCAGAACGATTTAAAATTCTTTGAAAATTTGAGATATATAATATTTGGCATTTAAAATACTAATTTGTCTTCTAAATGTCTCAAAGACTGTTATGACTGTACTGAATTTCGATGTCATAATATAAATAAGTGTAATAAAACCTCGGCTTGCCACATTTTAAAACAATATTATACTAAATTTGCATTCAATTTTGTCATTTACTCATCGGAAATTCGACTTTTGTTGCCTTTTGCGTGATAGTTGACGAGATACTCCATTTCAACGAAACGATGACACTGAGTGACACACGGAGAAACTTTTTATATAAATTTTTACTATAGTATTTTTTAATTTAGGTAAAAACGTGTCACTTTGAGAATTTTTGTTAGTAAAAATACTAAACTTTATAATAATGATATGAAACTTCAACATAGTTCATAGCAAATTTTACTAAAGTTTATACTAAAGTTACATATCTTATCATGATTATAAAGTTTAGTATTTTTACTAACAAAAATTCTCAAAGTGACACATTTTTCCCTAAATTGAAAAATACTATAGTAAAAATTGTTACAAAAAGTTTCTCCGTGCACGTGAGAATAATGAAAACTGAGGTTATGTGCGTCGCTGCTGTAGTGAGGTTAGCAGAGACGCACGAAAAATGCGCGTGCATAACCCCATTACTTTCATCCAGTCGTGCCAACGCAAAGACATTAAAAAATTTGCAAACATTGAATAACAATTACATCATTTTCAACAATTAGTGGTTTGTGTGTAGTAAGGGTAGTTTTTAGGAGTGACTTTCAAATTTTTTACCAAGCTCAAATCACTTGATATAAAATAACAGAATTTTGTGTTATTTAAAATTTGCGAAAATTCAGTAACAATTACGTCATTTTCAACAATTAGTAATTAGTAGTAGCAATTAGTAGCAGAAATGGTGGTTTTTAAGAGTGTCTCCGGAATTTCTTACCCCTTTCAAATTACTTGTTATAAAATAAAAGAATTTTGAGATAATTGGAATTTTGGAAGATTCAGTAACAAAAACGTCATTTTCAAAAATTGGTGGTTTGTTTGTAGTAAAGGTGGCTTTTAGGGGTGTCTCCGGAATTTCCTACCCCATCTAAATTGCTTAGTATAAAATAACAGAATTTTGTGGTATTTAAAATTTGCGAAAATTTAGTAAAACCAGGGTGGCCGCTTGACCGGGAATTTTCTGTGATCTGGAGAATCCGGAAAATGACTGGGGATTTTTTTGTTCACTGGGAATTTTTTAAAATTTTTAATAAAAAACGATTTCAATTTGTTTTAAATGTGTTACATAAAGTGATTTACTTATATATTATATTATGCATTTCGAAATTCCCGTCTTATTGTCAATTTCGTATGATTTCATGATTTCGGTATACCAGGAGAAATTTCATTTCAGAATATTAAGTAAAAAATATTTAAAAACTTTGAAAACTCGTTGCATTAACTGTTATTCATTGGAAACTATTTTTTTAATGACCGGGAAAATTTTTTCGATGACCGGGAAATGACCGGGAATTATTTTCGTCGATGAAAACGATCACCCTGTAAAACCCTGGTCGTTTGGTGAATTGTGATGCTCTTAATATTATGACCGTGTGGGTAGTTATATCCCCTCAAACATTTTTTTTTTCATATTCTTTTGTGCATGGGATTTAATTTTTTACCTCCCTGAATTAGGCTACGTTGCCAAAATTGCAAAAAGAAAAAATTTTTTTTCCTCATTTCGTTTATTTGAACGTTCAGAACTTCAGGTACATTGGAAAAAATTTGATCGATGCGAAAATAAGTAAATAAAACGTAACTTCCTCTATGGTTGAAGTGTAATCGCAAAAGATCTTTAGTAAGGCCTTGAAGTATAGTGGAAAAGACTATTTGCTGTTCGTTCAGTCTGAGATCGACGTTTGAGATTATCATACTAAGTGACGTTGTCCATGTAACACTTTATAGGTAAAAAATTCCTTTTCAAGGTCTTGTAGTCTCAAAATACTTCAAGATATCATAAGTTGCAGATAAGCTACCAGTTTTGAAACGCAAATCAAAGAAATCAGTATTCTTGTTTTGCGTTTATTTAATTTTCTGCTTCATCATGTTATGCTAACTTTATGAAACTTTCTTACATTTCCATATATATATCGACTGGCGTGGTGAAATATATCTAATTTAGTACCATTAACGTATTCTGTCAAGGATATTTGGCCCAATTTATACCATGAAATCCAATCAAAATGTTGAGAAACTTGAGCATAACATAAGATTAGTCATCTAATTTTTCTAATTTCTAATTACACATTTTTAACGAAATAGCCATTTCAGAAATTGAAGTCAGCTCTGTTTGTTTTTCAACGTAACTTTGGTTTTCAATCTTTGTGGATAAAAATGCTAAACACGTGTTAAACATATTTTGTATATAGCAGAGCTTTATATTTATTATCTTGATATTCAGTATTTCTTTTTTGAATGCTGAATATAAATTTTAATTTTATTGACTTCATTAAATAATTCTGAATGAAATGCAGAATTTTAAAAATCTTTTAATATGGCAGAAGGTATAAATTAAATTCATTCAGAATTTTTTCGAAGTGGTAAGGTAGTTGCTTTATGAAAGAATAAGTGTCGGAAAAAAACATCGATTTTAGTGTTAAAGAATTGCAATAATATTTTTGATGAAATCGTTTGAAATAAAAAAAATTGTTTATGAAAAAAAACTTCGAAAAATACAAAAATTATTCATTTTAAAACTTTTATTTTTGACTAAACTTTTTTTATGTTATTTTTCACATTGTCTATTAATAATATTATTTGGTACATTTTATTTACTTACTATTTTAATCAACGAATCCACTAATAAAGTTGATCAAGATATAGTAACGATACCAAGTTTTTGAAAAATATTATTATGCATTTAACAAAATTCCCGGGTAAAATGATTAGAAGTTTTTTAGTTTAGTTGAATATAACCTTGATTTAAGAAAATATTCTTTCGAAAAAATCGCCATAGGCTCAAAGACATGAAGACAATTAACTTATTTATTGTATAATAAATATTTATCACTTCAGTTACTTAAAGTTATTTCATCCAAGAAATATTTCTTTGGGTGTTAAGATAGATTCTAATTAACCTAGATTTCTTGAATAAAAAATATCATTTTTCTACCCGTGCAGAAATTTTTATATATTCTGATTCATGTAAGATAACTTTTTTATTTTACAAAATATCTTTCTAAAAATTTGGAAAATACAACAAAAGACGATTAAAAAAACGTCTGCCAACTTCGTTTGAGTGAAAATTTTTACAGTTAACTGTGATTTTCAATAAGTTTTTCCACTTTTTTCACAATTTTTACAAAAAGAAGTTAACAGACCTGCTTTATTGTCTTTCGTTACGTTTCCTAAATTTTTTAAAAGATGTTTATTGAATTAAAAAAGTTATCTTAGATGATCGAATTAATATGTCATTGAGAGATAAGAAAATTAATTTCATAGATTATACGGTATAGAAATGATATACAACTACTTATTGATTCCAGTACTGAATTATGGAATTTTTTCTCTCTCTACACGAGACTTCACAAATGACACTATGAACTCAAAATATACACAAAATTATTAATTCCGTGGCAAAAACAAAAACAACGCGACCAGCAAAGCTAGGAGAAGCGCGAAAGACAAATTACATGGAATTCAAAGACTCTCATCACATGACTTTTCTTCAAGCACGTGCACGCTACTGTTTGTACCATCTTAGATATTCAGATTTGATACCTAAGATTGTAGATTTCGAACATAAACTAATATTGGTCAATAATATCTCGTATAATGAAGAAAATATATTAAATATTATCTAGTAGAATCTAGAGGAAATGGGATAATATTCAAAATTTCATTATCTATTTTTTAGTATCCATTTTTCTAAGTACACGAAAGTAAGTCCTGAAAAGCGAAACAAAATGGTAAATTGTGCAATGCGAATGATTACTCTTGCAAAAATAAAATGTAACAACCATCATTTCACCGCGCAGAGATCCAACCGGCCATTCAAAATGGCACTTTGCCCTATTTTTTTTTGAGTAAATAAAACTAAGGTATTAAAATACGCTGACGTTGCATTGAAAACTGAAGACCAATAACAATAAACTTCTTCGGGGGGGTGGGGATACGTAAAGGTAATGATAGGGGTGATAGGAGTAATAGGTGTAATAGACGTAGGTGTAGGTGTAAAATGAGCGTGTCCGTTGGATGAGCGCGGGGTATCAGGAAGGGGAGTGGTCAGCGCGTTGAGGCCTTGTGCTGACCTATTCCTTTCTGTGCCGACGTTGCTGCAGTGCATTATGGCCGCTCGCTCAGCTCGGCTTTGCCATTTTAGTGACCGGCATGCACTGATGTCGTGGGGACCGTAGCGAGAAACGACACTAATTCGCGACCCTCGCAAATCCCAATTCACGTATTGTTTTCAGTTTAAAATTGGCGGGCTACAACTTTTAGTGTTGTGGGTGTGCTTGGAAAAAGGGAGGGGGCAGTGTGTGAACTAGTGTGGGTGAGTGTGTGTCGAGCGGACACGAAATGGCCAACTCAGACCGTCGAAAAGCGATGGCTCGAGGTTTTTCGCTGCAGCACAATGGAACTTGTGCATCGCCGTAAGTACGCGAGCTTACGACGATTACAGCTCCACCTGAACAAAAGCGAGTATTCGCCAAAACGTGTAGCTTTTTTTTTTCGCTTCGAACTCCCCCTTTTCAAGGAAATAAAGCAATAATGCTTTGGTATTCTGGGTCAGAGTGGTATAAATTTTCTGTTGTTTCGTGTCTGCTAACCCAATGGTATGCTTAACAAGTCTCCAGGCAAATTTGGCTCCTTTTGTGCTTGAACTGAGTTAACAAGATACATTATTGAAAAGGAGATTCAATATTTATTATTCGGATGTTTCCCAACTAGCAGGAAATCTTTGTTCAATTATTACTATATGGTTTGTGGAAGCAGAAGAACTATTTGGCGGCATTTTTCAGTAGACAAATAATCTAAGAGAGGAGATAAAATTTATTTAGATACTGATTTTTTAATGAAGTTCTTTACCTTACTTTCAGGTAATCCCATAAATATTATGGTCATAGATCAACTTGACCACGCGACTTAATTATACACACCGAAAAAGATTTGGTTGAATAAAAAATATTTTTGCTGATTCAACCGTCGTATTTTGTTGTAATTCGTACAAAAAAATGTTTGATCTACAAAATATTTAGTTGATCTAAGAAAATTCTTTGCTTAGCAAAATTTTGTTCATTGAGCTACAAATTTTGTTAATCTAACTAGATATTTTAGTTACTTTGAATAATTTTTTGGTATTTACTAGATTTAAGCAAAGAATTTAATTGAGACAATAAAATACTTCGTGAATTGAATGAAACGATTTTGTTGGATAAACAAAAGTTTTTCCTGAGTGTATATATACACGGAGAATATGTATTTACAGTTCTGAACGTTCATTAAACGATGGAAAATATTTTTTTTGAAAACTAAATGATTAGTTTTTGATCCAGAAAGTGAAAAAATAGTGTATTGTCCATGAACGACTGTATATTTGAAGGGCCCTAAATATTAACATACTAATTAATTTTCTTATGAAAAAATTTTTTTATCATCGTTCAATGAACGTTCAAAACTATAAGTACATCAGAGAATCCCGAATTTACGTTTTTTGCTAAACTATGTTTCATTTAGGGAAAAACGTGTCATAATGAGAATTTTTGACAGCAAAATACTGAAGTTTAGATGACCTATATCTTATTTACCATAGATTGTATCAAACTTTACTATAACCCATACTAAAGTTTCATATCATTTTTCAAATCTTTAGTATTTCGACTGCGAAAAATTTCCATTCCGCTAGGAATAATTACCATTAAACCAAATTTCCCCTAGATTCCTAATATTTTCTAGAATTATCAATACTGAGTTTTTATCAACCTTGGACCCTAAAGCCAATTACCAACATCAACATATATCTTCAATTATTAATTAAGGGTCAATGTAAGTCCAGAATATGAATAAAACAAAACATTTATTGCTATAAAAAGTTTCACCGTATAGTCACGTGATCAGGTTGGTCCATGGCCTTAAGTAAACAAATATTCCATGTGTTTCTTCTTTTCGTTACATTATATTTTTTAATTGCAGTGAAGGTAGAAGCCTAATTATTGTTTTATTGAAATATTTGAGTGAATGATTTATATGGCCGGAAATCACTCTTCAATTTGCAAATTTCTGATTTTGATACAATCCGTTCGTTAATTTTGTTTTTAACGGAAGAAATATCTTGATATTTATTAAAATTATCCTCTGACTAAAACGAGTAATTAAATTCAGGTATAGGAATTAAATACTCTTTCGTGTAGTTGCATTCCATGATCTTCGAAAATACCTCGGATTATACCAAAAGGTTGTACAAATTCTTGCTTGATTTTTTGTCTTCTTTAACTGCAGCTTTGTCTTTTCTCTCACGATGTTTTGTTCCAAAAGTGGGTGCTACTGTTGCTGGTATTTCTGGGATTAAGAATTCCCGCAGGACAGGCGTATACTTGGACGCCATGGCGAGACCCATGCTGGGTATATATTCGGCCCTGTTTCGCTATAGAGTATATATACGGGTTGGGCGCCGCGAGCTTAGAGAGTAGACAGGCCAACCGGTTCGCGACTTTGGCAGCCATCTTCCCTCTTCGTGTCTCCTCGCCTCGCGTGAGAACCTCGTTCTTCTTACTCTCCTTTCTCTCTTCCCTCCTTATCTCCTTGTCTTCTGCCTCTTTCTCAGCATCATCCTAATCTGCCCTGACGAGATTTCCGCTAGCCATTTTTTTTTCCAAGTCCAACGATCCAGAGGATCCAAAAATACTTTTCTTGGTAGGTGTTTCTTTTAGGGTTCCATTTCCAGAGAAAGGTCATCAAGCTTCCTCTGCTTTTGACACTTTTACTTGTTAAAAAAATGAAAGATAACATTTAAACCTTTTAAGTGTGAACTGCCTTTCACTAAGAAAGATAATAACGGCGATGGTAAAAATCAATTCTCAAGTATAGAAATAGGTAGAAATTTAAATTACACTTAAAGACATGTAATACTTAGGAAATTAGCCAATATTATAGTTTTTAAGTTTCTACACGTTCACGTCCAAAATAAGTAGACTTTTTTTCAAAATTTTTGAAATGGTAGAGAAGATAAAAAGGGAGGTAGATAGAGTACTTTCGATTTTTAAAATGAAAAAGGTTCAATTTTAGCAAAATCTATCTGGAATTTTTTTTTCATTATTAAAACCAAAAGTAGTCTACGTTCGTTTCAATTTTCTCTACCATTTCCTAAATTTTGAAAGCAAAATTTTATGTACTTCAGACGTAAGTCACATAAAATTTTATAAAAAAAAGTATGTGTTATATCGCAAAAACCCTACGATGGATTGAAGAGGATCGTATTGGCAGTATTTGAATATAAAAAACTAAAATTAGTTGAAAATTTTAGGAGATACATCCTGTACCAGAAAAGACCATATTGACCTTACTTTTCTATTAAACAATTTGAAAAAAAAGTTTCACTACTGTAATGTATGCTTATTAAAACCCTGTAAATGGATTTTTCTTACGTTGTATACTTTTTCCTTAAGGCCATGGATCAACCGGACCGGTAACTAAATTATTAGTTCGTTTATGTGAGCTAGATAATTTTTTGAATTCAAAACCATCTTTCTGGAAATTTAGGAAACGAAAAAAAAAGACAATAAAGCACGTTTTTTACTCCTCTTCCGTTATATTTTCCAAATTTTTAGGAACATATTTTGTAAAATAAAATTGTGATCTTACATGAATTTTTACAGGAATTTGGTTACGTGATTTAGTTGATCCATGGCCTTAAAAAGACCATTAGATTTCTATTCAGGCCATGATTAGATATACCGACAAGGACCTGACCAGGCTCTCAAAGTTGAAGGCAATGAATGCCCTATTCATAAAAAGTTATTTAGGCCCTATTCTCTAAATCTGAATCAGTCAAATTTTCACTGATTGAATCAGTGAAAAAATATTTTTCACTGTTAAATCAGTTAATTTTCACTGGTTCATCAGTGAAAAAAATATTTCTCACTGTCAAATCAGCCAATTTTCACTGAAATAATCAGTGACATTTGACTGATTTACAGTAACCTCTTTTTAGCTATTTGAATCAGTCAAATTTCACTGATAATCAGTAGATTTCGACTGATTCAAATTTAGAGAGTAACGTTGTTTTTCATTGATATAACGAATAAAGTGAAATTATTTCGCACATTTACAGCTTTATCTTGATAAACATACGAAATTATTTTATTTTATTAAAATATAACTAATATTTTTTATTAGAAATTCTAAAAAGTAAGGATTATGAAGAAATCTAATTTTTAATTATAATAAATTGATCATTTCACTTTTAACATATTGTATCATATAGGAAAAGTCTTAACGGAGGAAGACAATGAAATTGTAGATTAGTTTAATATGAAGGGGATCCTGGGTCAATTGGCATTAATATAATGGGTGAAAATTGAAGTAAAATAATTGCTGATGCATTTGATGATAAACGTTGCTTAAGAGAGTGCAAGCGTTTCACGCATGCATATTCCTATAAGCGGCGAGGCGTTGCAAAGAGCAGGTGGTCTAAGCGCACGTAGAGTAGAGCCATTGAATTGACTTTGCAAACTGGCTATTAGCAATTTCATTCAATTACACGATTCGTGTTTCGCGATGTGGATGATATTTACGCTCGACAAGCCTGAGATATGGCGCTCTCGAGGAGCTGCATTACACCGCTAACCTACATCGTTTCGTCGTCGCGTGCTTTGTTTCGCATGGATTTTGTAGACCGGTATTAAAATACCGTTCTTGACACTCAATAAAAACTTTGTTTGCAAAAGCTTTTATAATTTATGCTCTAATATTTTATTTTCTCGTATTTCTGTCTGCGTAATTGGCATTCAAGAAAGAATGGATGAAAGTTCCAAAATCTGGTCACTTGTAGTGAAAAATTATTTAAGTACCTGGTGACCAAGTTTTAAATAATTTTATGAATTTAAATATATAATAGTATCGCAGAAAGGACTCTAGAAAGAATTTAAATTGGTTTCCTTTCTTGGAGTTCTCCCTTTTTTAAATTCCTATCCATTGAAGATCTTTAAATTGAACCGTCGGGTATGCATAAAATTATTGAGTCATAGTTTAGGCTTGTATTTTTGCAAAAAATCAATACAAACAGCTTTTTTCTCGGGAAAAAATCTATCTAATTAATTTTAGAATTAGAATCGGAATTATTTAATCATTTCATTGAATAGAATTACAAAATTGTAAAAAACTTGAATTAAACATTTTTTTAAATTCAGGTAAAATTGAATTAAAATTTTTTTTAAATTGAAATGAAGTCAACTTCGGAAAAATATACTTCAAAATAGAAAAATTATTAAATATAAAAACAAAGTTTGAATGATTAAAAATGAAAACATTGCCTAAAAAAAGTAAAATTATAGTTTATAATAACAATAATAACGTTCCATTTTATAATTTATAATATCCCGAAGAGAAAAAAAGAGAGCGAGAGTATAAAGATGTGCAAGCGTTAACAAATTCAAAGTAATTAGATTTTATTTTATTAATTATAAATTTTCTCGTATTTTTAGGAATTTGAATTAATTCACCAAATCATATGATTTGTTTCTATTTCAACCTTTTTCTCACGCTTGTCTAGTAATGAAAGTTCACGGAGAAAAGTGTAGATCAGAAGATTATGAATGATTACTGGAAAATAGGAATAATTATTAGATGACAGGAGAGAGTATTACGCAGTTTAGGAATAAGTCCTGTGCTGTAAAATGGTCTTTTCTTTTTTTTACTAATAATTCCTAATTTCTAGTAATCGTTTATCTTTTTCTGATCTTTATTTTTCTCCATGCTTCAGGTCTGAAAAATAGTCCTAAAAACGGGTTTCTTTGCTGGAAAATTCTAAAAAAATCTAATAAACATCGTGTTAAAAGGATATGTTCGAAATAGCATTTTTTGTGGTAGTATTTATATATTTTAATTTTATTATTTAATTATATTCACAAAAGACATACATATCAATATCTTCATATTTCAACAACGGAAAATATATAAATTGTATTATTCATAACTATCCGAAAACGAGAAATCGTCCGTCAGACTATGACACAGTCTCATCGAAAATTGATTTTCGCGGAATAAAGAACTGATATTTCAGCTCGGGCCGCCTTTAAAAAAAAATGCATTCTTTTACTACCTGCGTAGTACTGATCCGTTCGATCAGTACGGGCAATTGATAATGTGCCACGTACTTACAGTTTTGAACGTTCATTGAACGCTGAAAAATATATTTTTTTAAAACTGAATGATTTTTTCTTTTGCCATCGAATTAAAAAGTAAAGTATATTTAATAACATATCGTATATTTGAAAGGCTTTAAATATATACATAGTCAATTATTTTGTTATGGCAGAAAAATTTTTGTCATCGTTCAATGAACGTTCAAAACTGTAAGTTCATTAAGGTGGCAATACTGCGCTGATCGTGAATTTCATTTAACCTCGGCAATTTCTATCTGGGAAAGTTTCTCCATGTGGGTAAAATTACTCAGCTGAAAAGTTGAATAACTTGATTTGAAATTGGAAACAAAAAAAACATTTGTCTCTTATTCCTTAAAATTCATCATTCAGATTTGTCTGACAGTGTAGTATGTTTTAATCATTATAAATAGAAGATAAAATCTGTTTGTTGTCATGATATATATAAAAAATCAAAATACTGTATTATATGTACAAGACGATTTTATATTTTTAATCCACAAAACGTCGTATAATTTGAGAAAATAATAAAAAAGGAGTTTAAACATACACATAGTTGGTTCGATTCTTCCGTAATCGAGAAACTGTAAAATCTGAGAAACGATGTTTCAGTGAAGCAAGGCTTTCACAGTCACGTAGGAAGCAGCGATTAAAAGTGCGTGACGCGTGCCTGCGCTAAGTTCGCATACACGAGCGTTTCTGAACTTTCAGCTTTGCATCGAACGTGCTTACTCAATACTTAGCATGTAACTATGTATCGTTTAAAATCTTCGACTCCACGACTGAGTTTTAAATTTTGAATCGATCACGTATCTTTGAATTACCTCTGTAGTGCAAATTTCGAAAATGCAGAAAGAGTTGATTGTAAAACAATTTTAACTGGAAAAATCCCAAACCAACTACCTTGAATTTCGCAAAATAGAGGAGGTATGCCACCTACCACCTGAACGTAGTTATCGTGTCAAGGGTCAGAAACGTTCACGTAGACATGACGCGAGTTGCATTCATTTCAGCCCGAGGATAAGACGTTCGTACCTTAAACGAAAGACACATGTCAAAGGGGGAATAGTTAAGGAGTCGTACATACCGTTAGCTATAAAGCATTGCGAACTTTGCTGAGTTATGTTATTTTTTATATTCAAGTTAATTCGACTATTTTTGAACTATTTAATCCAAGCTGAATTGTAATTACTTTTTTGAATAAGGAGAACACGGAGAGCAAACAGGATTGTTGATATACAATAGAATATACAAACTTTTTTTGCTGTCCCAGAAAAATGTTAGTTGTCACAAGAAAACGTTTTTTAACGAAACAAAAGAGTTTGTTGGGAGATCTCTAACAAACCAGAAAACCAACAGTCTTTTGTTGGTTTAGAAAAAAGTTTTGTTGAAACAACTATAGAAAACAGTTTCTTTGATATACGGCCAAAACCCACACTGCAAAAAGAAGTGTCTTAATTTAAGATACTTGTGTAGTCATATCTAAGATGTTTCGGTAGTCACTTTTAAGTTGCTTAAAACATCTTATTTGAATACACGTAAAATATCTTAAGTTGAGCCATCGGTAACACAGATTACTTAAGTTACCGACAGTTTATTGTTCCTATAACCTCTACACTGTGAGAAAAAGCTTAACTCTGCTACACATGTGGTGGCTTATATGGCTGTACGTACTTCTTAAAAAAATTAATTCAAGTAAATGATCTATTGGAAAAGGAGACAAGCGACTTAGCAAACGTATCCAATACGTTAAAACAGAAGGTATACCTGATATCGAGTCACGTGTTGCTGATACGATTTACACATTTTACATGTAGCTCTACATCCGTCATATGTAAAGTTTGAATAAAGAATCGTGTCGATGAAAATGAACAATATATTCCTCTAAATGAGTTGATATTACACTACAGAAGAAAAACATGGAACAGTCAAAACGCTCCATTTCTTGAGGTTATGAACAGTAACTATAACACTATGAGAGCTAGATTCTATCTTTCGACCACTACTTCTTTGACACTTTACGCGTCTTAGTTTTTGCTAACTTATTGACCTGCTATATCTTACAATTCAGAAACATCTTATGCCAAAACCATCTTATGACATCCTAAACATCTTAAACTAAAACACATTATCTAACTCAATCAAGTATCTTATTTTGTAAGACAGAAATTACATCTTTATTCGTATCAAAATACGTAAGTCGTCTTAATTTTGAATAAGATACTTCGTGAAACATCTTATTTCAAGACAGAAGATGGCAAATTCCCATCTTATATCTTACAGTAAGATACCAGGTAAGACACTTCTTTTTGCATTGCACAAGAAGTTTTTTTTAATCGAAAAAACATTTCTGTTTTATACAGAGCGAAAAAGAATTTCCCTGGATTGTATAAAGTGTTGTTGACATTATCTTTAATTTGAAAAAAAATATTTGTTTACAATGAAGGAAATTTCTTAAAATCAATGAAACTTTTCTCGGGATACAAAACTGCAATTACAGACGATATTGAACTATTTTGTAAGAAACAATAATATTTAAATGAACTTTGTTGAATACTTCAGTAAAATTTTCATACCCGAAGGATATAAAATTTGCTCAAGAGTTTAAGAAAAGCAACAGTAAAAGTTTTTGAAATTTTCTGAGTAATCCTGTCAAGTAAACTTTGTATTGCTAATAGAAAAAAATCTTCATTTTTTCTTCCTAACAATTATAATAATTTAAATCTTTCAGACCCAATGTACATAGTTTTTAGAGACGGAGGAAATTTGTTTGACGAGTTAAAATGATTTATAAGCTGTTGGATCATTTGAATCGATGCAATATTTATTAGAAAAAATTATATAAAGGATGATTTTTCTACTATTGTATGTTTGTTTGGACAAAGAATGTGAATAAAATTTCAAAATCATAAAGGATGATAATTTTCGAATTTATTTATTTCCTTTTTTGACTACTTTATGTGTGTGTATTCTATTTGAAAAAATACTCCAACTTAATAAGTGCTTAAGTATCAGGAAAGGTTTTTCAAATTCAAGTTTTATATTGAAATGTATAATAATTTATATAAATTTATATAAATATAAAACAAAGAAATATTCTATGTATATTGTAAAATGTAGATCCGTTGCATGATTCAAAATATTATACGTGCATGTATATGTATATATGCGATCGCAAGTTTGTTTTTATTTGGCACATGGTTTTCGTGACCTAGAGGGTGAAAAATATTGATAGTAAATAATTTTGACAAACAAAGCCTGGCGCCTCCTAGTTGTGGTTCAGTTCGTGTTGTTTATCAAAGTAGCTCACTAAGTTATCGTGCAAAACAGCTCGGAAAACTTGTTTTGTTTGTTTACTATGCGAAGTTTAACGTACATTTCAGTTTGTTGGAAGGAAGAAACCGTTTTTTTTAAATTCTATGGCAAACAATTTCTCTAATTCCATTTGTAATCAATACGGATTTTCAATCTCATTGGAAGAAAATTTTCAGTTTGCGCATCATATATAAGTAAATATTCGTGAAACGTATCACTTTTTTCCCGACATTATGGAATACAGAAAACTTTGATTGTATTTTAGAGTACGCATCAATAATAAAGTATTCCTAAAATATTTAAAAAAAATATTGACTATTACAAAAGATATTATCAAAAGAGTGTTTTTGACTAATTCTTTTCAAAAATTTCTAAAATGGAAATAAAGCTTCTCAATGAAATTTCACTTTCCATAAAAATTGTTCGAAACTTATCAAATTTTGATAACAAAAATATTGCGATAAAAAAATTAATTTTTTACAAAAACAAAATTGTTTATAATAAACAATTTGAATTTTAATAACTTTCTCGATGTTTATATTGAAAATGGTTTAACTCCATATATTTATTAATGTCTTCTGAATGATAAACGGGGATAAAAATTTTAGATTCTCAATTAACCAATGCATGGCATCTGTTTTTGTGAGCCGGAGTAAGTCGCCTCGCTCTATCGCGACACATCTGATCGCGATGCTCTTGACTGTGCATAGGTACTTAAAGAGTGTACGCTATCATCAATAACTCTACTATGATAAAGTATTTGTTTTACGCAAAAAACGTTGAATATCAATTTTTGGATGTAAATAATCATTAAATACACTCATTGATCATTGTTTTACATTTTAATTTCATGAAAAATAATAATAAAAATTCGAATATAAATCAAATACAATGGATTAACTTTTTTCAACTGCATACAACTTTTGCATGATAAAAAAGAAAGTCAACCCACACTCAGCTTTTTTAAAATGTAACTATACAAAAAGATTTTGCAAATTAATTTTTTATGTGCAGGTTGATTTTTTTTTATCATGCAAATGTTGTATGTAGTTGAAAAAAGTTAATCCATTACATTTGATTTATATGTCTATTAAGGAGACTCTATTAAGGAGGAATTCAAAAATAAAAAAATGTCTTTTTTCTTAACAATTACTATGGGTCAAAGTTCTATCCAGCTCTTTCCAAGTTTACTCTTTAAAAATGATCAGATTTCAAGGAGTGATTGGTCATTTTTTTCTCTAAATAGTTCTAAAAGACACCACCGTCTTAGATTTTTAAATTAATCTTTTATTTTCTAACGGCTAATCAGAAATGTTAAAAAATTAAATAAATTTTATAAAGAAATAGCTCTAGTTAGAAAATGAGAGATTATTTTGAAAAGTTAAAAGAGTGGAGTCTTAAAATTATTTATAGAAGAAAATGAGCCATCATTCCTTAAAATCCTGCATTAAGGGGGCAGACCACCTTTGAGGCCTCTTTTTTCACCATTTTTTTTCTTTCAGAAATTTCTATTTTACCATTTCAAGTTCTTAACATTATGTTGTATGGTTATTGAAGTATAAGAGAAAATTTTTTTGGAAAATTTTGTTGACACCCCGCTGAGTTATGGCCGGCCGAATGATCAACAATTTTTTCCTTGTCGGCACGATTTCTCATGTTTGGATGATCTGAAACAGTAAATCCATATTTATTCTTAAAGAGGGCATGAGTGGTTATCGTCCCTAGCAAAATTGTGAAAATTCGTTCATAAATAAACAAATAGTGAATTTTTTATGTTTTTTTTCCATTTTTTACCCTGTTTTTCAACATAAATATTGCTACAATATTGTTAATAAACAATTGGCATGCATGTCCGTGCTAGGGACGATGGCGACGTGTTTTATGAACATTTAAAAGAAAAGTTTAAGCAAATTCGTCCAGTAGTTTTGCCGGAATCATGCCGACAAGTTGAAAAAATAGTGCTTTGAGAAAAACGCGTTTAAAGTTTGAGATGCAGAAAAAACACATAAGTATCGAAATGAATGTGGTACATTCGACCATCTTTTGATGGAAAAGAAAGTTTCTACATGAATTCCAAGGCTTTCAACTAAGTAAAAATGAAAAAAAAAAATCGAATTTTTGAAAATTGAAAGGTAGGCTGCCCCCTTAAATTAGGACCCAGAATAATTGTTGCTAAAAATAGATTCTTTATATTTCTTCTGAATAAAGCGAACATTTTTCTTCCAGAATATGTATTTCAAGTACTAATTAATTAAGTTTTCCAAAGGCTTCCTTGGAACGGCATGATCCACCTTAAGGTGATGAATCATAAAAATGCAAATTCCAACTTTTTCACCAAATCTTTCTCCCAGACACCCAGTCTACACACCTGTATTTTTTTACATTAAGATCCAAAAATTCTGTAATAATTCAGAGGTCATATTTAAAGCATAAGGAGTCCATTACTCAAAAAAATTATGGCAACCAGAAATAATTCATGTCTGCAAGGGTTAATGCAAATAATTCCAGTTATATGCATCTGTTAAATTTGCGATTAATCATACCATGAAAATCCTTGCGAAACACATCGATCCGAAATCCTAATTTCTGGGCGACAGTACGAGTGGATTGCGATTAAAATCCCATAACACACAGGACGCAGCCTTTGCAGAGTACGTTATACGAGGATTACAGGGGACCAGAGGCATAAAGTTGCACCCATGATTCATGGTGTGGTTAATTTGCACGAGTATATGGCTCGCAGCGTCACCTTCTCTCCAGCACGTTAACGCACTCCTTCGTACATATTACATACACACAAACGGTTGCAGACTCCAGGATGAAGATGCGCCCATCTCCCTCGTGTCGCTTGGCGAACTAATTGCGCCGCTGGCCGGCCGCAGGGTGAATTTCAACGTTGCCTCATGCAATACGATTTCTTTCTCTCTCTAACTCACTTCTCTTCAATCTCTCTCTTTTTTTTACTCTGTAGATATCTCTTTCCTCTTTATACGTCTACCTTTTCCTTAGTACAGATCTTTTTTTGTCCGTTTTTCTTGGTTCGTCTCTATCGACGCCTATCTCATTCTATCAGTGAAGTCTTTCTCTGTGGCGGACGTACATGCACAGTACACGTCTGCGGTTACAACGAGAAAGTCGACGTGCGGCCACGATGCGGAACGGAGCGGAGTTTCTGTTGCAGTTAGGTTATATTCACCTGCCTCGGCGGTCGGCTGAGTCGAGCCCCGTAACCGGCTTGGCAGCATGTCACCCTCTGCGCGGGTGACTTTATGCTGGTTCCTTTTACTTTGCAGTCTTGTCACGCCTTCCCTTCCTTGCCCACTACGGAATACGGAGGCGCGCGGTCTCAGGGAACGTTCACGATCGGCGAAGGCTAAGATTTCTGAACGCGCCAATGTCCCCTTCCAAAGACATGAGAAAACTCCTGGGAAAAAGCTTCTTTCCACTTTCAACACGTGGATGAAGCTTCGGAATTGCTCGGCTGAAAAATTATTTGAATTTTGTTGGGAAAAGTAAATATTACTCAGTTTTATCTTGAAAGCTTGACTATTGGATGTCTATCATCCAAGATATTAAGGATATATATATACAGGGTGAGGCACATAAAGTGTTACAGAGCGATAGCATTCAAACTATTGATCATATCCAAAAATGTTTCAGACAAAAGTTTCAGTGTTCGAGAAGGCCCTCATACTGGACCATCCTATTTACCACCCTAGCTACGTCAAGGTCAACTCCACTTTTTAAAATGGAAATATGTATTTTTTTTCGATGACATTATTACGGATTTTAAGACGATTTCAGTGACCTACAACACAAGGTCATTCCAGTCACGCAAAGTATGAAAATAGTAGAAAAATCGAAACATATCGGAATAATCACTTTCAAAGGATTCACTAAACTTGGTTTGGGTCTACCTACAGTAGATACTCGAAGTGATGACCCTCGACTTGTAATGTACTTACAGTTTTGAACGTTCATTGAACGATAGAAAAATTTTTCTTTTAAACTAAATGATTAGTTTTTGGTGCAGAAAATTAAAAAATAGTGTACTGTTCATGAACGATTGTATATTTGAAGGGCCCTAAATATAAATATAATAATTAATTTTTTTATTGAAAAAAAATTTTTGTCATCGTTCAATGAACGTTCAAAACTGTAAGTACATCGACTTGTAAGCACTTGTTAATTCGCTGATGAAAAGACCGTCTAACTTCAGCCAACATTTGTGGTGTAATTTCGGTACATGCTCGGCGTATTCTTCCTTACATGTCTTTAGGCGTAGTAGGTGCTACCGTCATTACGCGTTCTTTGACAAAACCCCATAAAAAGTAATTTGGTGATGTTAGATCTGGCGAACGAGGTGGCCAAGCTACAGGGCCGCCTCGTCCTATCCTCTTTTCGTCAAAAATCTCATTCATCACTTGTCTTGAAAGCGGAGCATAATGGGGTTGCGCACCGTCGTGTTGCATCCATATGTTCATGCGAACATGCAAGGGCACGTCTTCCATTAATTCAGGCAGTACGTTTTGCAGAAAGTTTGCGTAAACTTGCCCAGTCAAGCGACTTTGAAAAAAACATGGACCAATGACGTGATCCCCGACAATGCCGCACCAACAATTAACGAACCACGGATGTTGAAATGGTACAGTTCTCATCCATCGAGGATTCTCATTTGCCCAATAATGCATATTATGCCTATTCACATTTCCCGCATTTGCGAAGTTAGCTTCATGAGAAAAAAGCACATGACTCAAAAATGAGACATCTGTGCGCATTTTTCTACGAATCCAATTACAGAAATTGACGCATTTTAGGAAATCATTGCCAACAATACCCTATCGATGTGTATTATCATGGGTATCGTAAGAAATGAAAAGAAATTAAAATAATTTTTCGACTAATAATGTTATCGAAAAAAAAATACATGGTTCCATTTAAAAAAGTGGAGTTGACCTTAACGTAACTTCAGCGCCT
The DNA here is from genome assembly GCA_030998225.1 of Diplolepis rosae. Taxonomy (NCBI): domain Eukaryota; kingdom Metazoa; phylum Arthropoda; class Insecta; order Hymenoptera; family Diplolepididae; genus Diplolepis; species Diplolepis rosae. Next base: position 9,914,614 of record JAPYXD010000680.1, read on the forward strand.
CCAGCGATAAAAAAATAGGGTGGTCGAGTATGACGGCCTTCTCGGACACTGAAACTTCTGTTTGAAACATTTTTGGATACAGTAAAACCTCATTTATCGGGACGCCCTTGAAATGTAAACACCTCGTTTATCGGGATTTGGAGGGGCTCCCCACTACCACCTACAGTCTCATGGTGGGTTGCTATGATTCTTGTTGTATGTTGACATTTAGTAATGGTTATGTACAATGCAAAAAGTGCACGTGTACATAAGTTGTAATGTATTTGCAAATTGTGTAAATTTATTTGGTTTTTCATGATGGAAAATGAAGATAGAAATACAAACGAAGGTATTTAAAAAAATTGACATAATAAAACTCCTGCAAATGAAACATCTGGAAACTGTCACTATGTCACTATGTCACTATGTACAAGGAGTGGTGGCTGGAGGAGAAACAAAATGAGTATCATAGTAACAAGAATTTAAGAGAATTCAGTACATGTTTCGCAATTTTAAGATATCTTTCGCACAGTCACATGAAGATCCGATTCATTTGGCCGACCTGAACGTTGCTCATTTTTGAGTAAAAAATCCCCAGAACGGAATTTATCAAACCAATTTCGACACTGTCTATCTTTTAAGGATTCCTCACCATACACATCACGTAACTTTTTAGCAGCCTGTGCTGTGCTCTTTCCTTTACGGAAATAAAAAAGCAAAATATGACGAAAATGCTCGTTTTTACACTCCATCTTAAAGTTGATGACAAACCGAGGTAGTTATATAGATTTACTATTTACTAACCATAGTTTACAGTGTGATTATAAGCATAAACTTTCGCTTGAATATTTTTTATTGATAATAAAAAAACTTGAATGAAATTAAGAAGATTATGTATTTGTTCACTTTTTAAGTCGAATTAAATATAATCTGATCCTACTGGCATCCACTGGAGACCATTCTGCTTTCTTGATCTAAGCAAGAACCATATTAGAAGAACAAATTCAATGTGGGGCACGTACTTCTACAATATATGTATATACACTCATAGAAATTCTATCATATAAGGAGCTCCTATAACGAGAGAAATGTTTCTTCAGCTTTAGTATATAAATAGATATATTTATCTACTTTGATATTTTCTCAGCGAGTTTGAAATCAATATAATTTTTCCATGACATTTGAAATGGAAAAAATGCCCACCATATAGTATTTTAATGTGAGAATTTTGCCATTGTTAAAATTATAGTATTATGTCCTTTCAAAAATTGAACCTAATTTTATTACTTAAACATGTATCTCATGGGTCACGTGACCAATTGAATGCATGTTGATGGTTTTCAATGAACTCTTATGGAATTCGGGTGGTTGAAAATATTAATAATCTCAGCACGATTGTTATTGCAACACGCTTAGAATTAAAGGGTTTCCCTATAGGGGTGATATGATTTTGAATGTCCCTATCGGGCTCATTTGAACTGAAATTTTTGACGTCTGCTGTCAGTTGTCATGAGTAAGGTTTGCCATTTAATCATGAGTAGTTTCACGCTTCCACAACGTTTGGAAATTGTCCAATTATTTTATCAAAATTCGAGAAGTTTTGTCGGTGTTCAAAGAGCATATCGTGCAAAATATGGTCGTCATTCTGCTCCATCCGCGCTCTCAATTCGTCGAATAATCGATAAGTTGGAGAGTGAATTTACTCTATTGGATACTAAGCCTAAAAATCGTATGCGTACCGCACGTTCTACACAGAATATAGCCGCCGTACCGTGAATTGTCCGTGCCACGCCGATCTCAGGAATTGGGCCTGTCCAGGATGACTACCTGGCGTATTTTGCGATTGGATCTTGGCCTGCATCCCTATAAGATGATTCTGGCCCAAGAACTGAAGCCTAATGACCATCGTTTGCGTCGGGAGTTCGCGGATTGGGCTCTGGAATCAATTGAAAATGATCCCAATTTTCATCAAAAAATCATCTTTTCTGATGAGGCGCATTTTTGGCTCAAGTCTCGGGGGACATTTGGCCGATATATTGTTTAAATCATAAATGGCATAGAATATCCAATATAATAAAAAAGATTTCGATCAATTCCGAATGAATATTCAGTGTTTTTTTTCAATTTCAAAACATATCACCCTTATTGGGAAACCCTTTATGTTTGACATCATCGACATTTTGATACGAGCAACTTTGATGGCGCACTAAATGTTATTATACGGGTATCTTTTTTTTTGATGCTCCATTCAGATTTGTTTGATGGAGCAACAAACATACTTGTACACTAGTGATTTGTTTGATTCAGCGTCAACTTCTATTATAGCGCCATCAATTTTTAATGTTGTCAAAAGGATATAGTTTTTGGTTTGAGTGTCAAATATTAGCAGACCAACATTTGCAGTGTTCTGAGATCATGCATCCATTGTAATAACGAGCGTTTCTTGACTAAATAAACTTGTATGATCGCGCAGCAAATTCGTGTTTATCACGCATGTTTTGTTGACGCATTCACCACTTTTTGATGTTTTTTCCATAAGCCATTGTTTGTTGACTCAAAAAATTTTATTAGTGTGCCATCAAACTATTTCTAAGTGTGAATAATTAATTTGCTCAATTACCTAATTTAATGAGAATGCATCTTACTGGAAATCGTGGAAATGTTAAATATAACTCATTTTTTGGAAGTGCAATACGTATACATAATTTATTTAAACTCTTCTGTGTGGGTGTATCATGTTTAAGAATTTCGCTTATCATCACTGCTTTTTGGTCAGTTTTGTGAAAAAAGCGAGTTATATTTTAAAATTAAAATTTGCATTGGGTACTAATATGGCATATAAACAAATCGATATAACAATTTAAAACAATTCTTCAATAAATGTCCTTTATACAGTTGAAACATTTAAAAAAATCATGATTAAAACTCAATTAATATTTCTTTATAAAAATTAAGGTCAACAGCAAAAATAAATATCTACTATGTGAATGATATTGAACATATACATATAAAATCATTTTGAGAAAAATATACAGGATGTATCAGATTTTCTTTTTCTCATGATCAATATTCATTAAAAGTTGAAAGTAAAGTTTAATTCGTCCTTGAATTTAAACGAGAACATAAAAAACGAAATGAGCATGAAGGAAACATGTTTAATTTATCGCAACAAATCTTGAAAATCGTATGGAAAGTACAAGAGTCACACACTTTGCGTGAGCTCTTCACACTTAGTCGGAGACGTCAGGCACAATCTTTACGCTTGACATCTTTCGGGCACAAGTGGACTGTTGTAAAGCTGCGTGAATTTACGGGATCGTATCTCACGTTTTGGCTAGTAGAGTCGCGGGTCGTTCGATATTTTTGCGTCATGACACGAAGGAGAAAGAGAGAGAGGAAGGGAGAGAAAGAGCCAGCGGTAAATGCTCGCAAAGGCGTGCATTCTTAAATACGTATGAAGACGTAACTCATGGCCACGCCTGTCCGGTGTTAGCATATTGCATGAGGTACTGCTTCCCTTACTAGATGTACCTACATACATTCGTTTTATATCTAGACGCAATGCGGTCTTCGCTCATCTTGATGCTTGTGAGTGGGCATAATATTTACAACGCGACGACGCACCAAGAAACTCGCATGCAAATTTCCCGTACGCACTATGTTTCTTACATGACTTATACGTACTAAAAATGCAGAATCTTTTTTATGGAAAATATTTGAATTTGAATGACACAATATCTCTTGCTAAATTTGTAAACACAATTTTTTTAATTCTTTATCATTTTATGTACCGAATCTTTCAAAATTGCACTGTGAGAAAAAATGCTAGCAGTCAATATCAAGAGAAGAGAAAAAAGTTTTGGACAGTATAGAAATTATTTCTTAACTGCGTGACACTCGCTTCTCTTCTCCTACATACAATCATATTTGTTTTCCAGTGATTATTCATATTCTTATAATCTCAATTTTTTTTCTGTGCGCGTATATCATTTATTGTATTGCGATAAGTACAATACTACCTGTATTGTATTAGTTACGATATAGATGGTGCTTCTTACATTATATAGGCAAGGTTTACTATTTGTATTGTAGTATTGAATACAGGTGATATCTGCATTGTACTGGGTACAATACAAATGGTGATTCCTCCTATGTATACGTAGATGTTAAAATCTGCATTGAATTAGGTACACGGAGAAACTGAAGTTTACAATTTTTGTTAAACTACCTTTCAATTCAGGGAAAAACGTATCAGTGAGAATTGTTTGCAGTGCAATACTGAACTTTAAAAAAAACTGTATGATAATTTACTATAGGTTATGTCGAACTTTACCATAACCTACATTAAAGTTTCGTATACACGGAAAAAAGTGTAGTTGTGACAGCAAAGTTAATCTTTGTGACTGTTCAACGTTTAGCTGGTAACGTACTGTTTGGTAACATTAGCAAATCGGGAAATATATGGGGTGAGGATTTTTACCGCACTTGGACGGTAAAACTCATGAACTGCGCATGTGCAAGCGCTGGTAAAGTCAGTTTTACTGTCCAAGCACAGTAAAAATCCCCACCCCAAATATTCCCCGATTTGCTAATGTTATCAAACAGTCCCAAAACGACACGAAAAACGTGCTTCTGTTGCATAAAAGTTTTTATATGATTCGTACATATTAATTTCTTAAATTTGGGATCATTCTTCATTCGCTCAATCGCCTTGTCAATTTTTTTCCGTGTACGCTTTCAATGCAAAAAATTCTTACTATTACACCTTTTTCCCTAAACTGAAACGTAGTTTAGCAAAAATTGTAAACTTCGGTTCCTCCGTTTACAATGCAGATGGTAACATGTACAATATATTATTCCTCGAATAGATAATTGGTATAATACAGATAGTGATTCCTATAATATTCACGCATGAGTTACTATCTGTATTGCATTGAGTACGTATGGTTATTTTTACTATACCTACGCAGTGGTTACTATCTGTATTGTATTAGGTATAATACAGATGATAATTCTTTACTAACTGCATAGTACTGTGTACAATACGGATGATAATTCTTTACTAACTGCATAGTACTGTGTACAATACGGATGGTGATTCATAGAATATTTATGCATGGGTTGCTATCTGTATTGTAATGGGTACAATACAAATGATGGTTTTTACAATGTATGCATAGGGTTTACTATCTGCATTGTCAAAATGGAACGGAGATTTTCAGTTAGGACATTTTGTTCATTTGTTTACGAGATAAGTCAAAGTCGCTCGGGACCATCGATATGGTAATGCGTACAATATTTTATTCCTTGAATAGACAAAAGCATTTCTGTAGTAAATCGCTAGCCTTTTACACTTTCTGAGTGAAACAAACATGTACCTTTCAGCATCTTTTGCGTTATGAAGATCTTATGAAGAATGAATTATAGACACGAGTGCATTAATATACATACACGGAGAATATTCATTTGTGAAAATTTAATCAAAAGCTGAGTAAAGCTGGGACATAGTGGCTTTTGGAGAAAATTAAAATTTTTTTGTGTATTCATTCAATAACGAATTATAAAGTTCAATCAATTGTTTTAGAATTAGTTCAACAGTTGATTAACCTTTATAATTCGTTATTGAAAAAATACACAAAAAACTTTAAATTTTCTCCAAAAGCCACTATGTCCCAGCTTTACTCAACTTTTGATTGAATTTTCACAAATAAATTTTCTCCGTGTATTAAAGAGTAAGACTTCTCAGATCTGATTTGTTTGCTTGAATAAAGACCCTAAAGGTAAGAGTGAATATTTAAGAATCGCTATAAATAAAAGTAGGATCTATGATCGACAATGGCGTTCAGGTTTTTTTTTTTCTTATCGAAATTCTCAGAGCGATAAGAGCAGTGATACTAATTGAAATGAGAAATTCGTACCGCGTATCATGTGGAATGTAGTCTGATATCACGGCTACCAATCCCGAAGCGAAGACAAGACTTTATATAGACATCTGTGTGACACATACCAATAAGACTGGGATATGCAATTGCATGCATGAAGGCATACGCGAATGATACAAGGGATAGACAGAATCCATACACTATGCGTGGGTAAATGTTTTATTGCAGGGCTCTATCCTCGCGGTCATGCAGCTGTGTCTATTGGTCGTATGGTGTATATGTATATATGGTGTACATAAGACGATGTAAGAGCATACGACTGTAAGTACGAATACGCGGTCGCCACTCCAGGGGATCGTTGGCGATACAAATGCATCAGTTTCACGGCTCGGCGGACAAGACAACGAGATTCATGCCGTCCTCATGCATGAATCAACAACCTTTTCCATATTTACATAACAACGCCTGACTTACATCCCCAGTGGGAGGCCCTTGACAGATTGGAAGTATGGATAGGCATTATTCTAAGTAAATGTCGTGAAACCCGAAAGAAGAACTCAAAGAAGGGCGGAACGCGATTATGTGAAAGAGATGGATGTGAAAAACGAGTACTTGCGAGTCTTCAATACCTTTTTTGAGTCTAGATGTTTAAAATTTGGTACACAGAGAGAAAAATACATTAACAAATATGTATACATGAATAAATAAATTTATTATAAAAAATTAATTTCATCTTAAATTAAGTCAGATACAACTTTTCTTATGATTTTATCCATGCTTAACGCTCGCATCTATCCTGTTTTTCGTGGGACATTCTCTTTCTTCGAGCCAAAAAGACGCCCACGTGGAAATTTTCCAAATCTCGCTTTATCCCGCAAAACTCTTTTTTCTCTAACGTTCAAATTTTTTTATTTTGTTAACAAGTTAATTTACGACTTCAGAATGAACAACACAGCGAATACCACTCAAAAATCTAACAGTTATATCGCAAAATTCACACACCAAAGCATTGAGAGCAATTCTCATGGTGAAATGCATTTTGTCTTACAAGTTTTACAAATTTCTATAAACAAAGCCAGAAATACTACGAAAATCGGTGGAAAAGACAAATATAATCAAAAAACTAAATGCGGTGAAATTATAGATATTAATTAAATATAATTCATACAAATATTTTTGTATACATATATGATACAAAATTCACTTTCATTAAAAAACTTAATTGTAAAATCATCCTGTTTTTATCTTTTTTTCTAAAACGGTATCCCACGAAATGCCCAATTTTTAAACCTTTATCCTGTTTTTGACCCGTAAAAATATGCGAGCCTTATTCATACACCATTCATTACACCAGTATAGTAACCAGTGATATTCAAATAAGAATAATTTTATTGGTATCCAATCATACCTTCATTCCCCATAGCCTCACACTTATTCTAATAACGTATTTTTTCTTTTGTTCCAGGTAAGTTCAATGTCTAACCTGCAAAAATCTCTTTCACCGCTTTAAAATACGTAAGTTGCATAAATATTTTCCAATATCTCGAAATTTCGAGTATAGAAACAGCCGAGATGCAAATAAATAACTACCAACAAGCCATGTTTCTTTGATAGTTGAAGTTTCGACGTGTACAGACAAAACACAACTTGGTTCAAGTTCAAAGACACGTACGGGGAGGGTTTAGAGTGTGAGAGGTCGAGGGTGGAACGGGACCATCGTGGGTATAAATCAACATTACTCTGCATTAGACTAGAGTTCCTATAGTTCGTACCTAGTACTAGACACTGGAGTTTACTACCCAGGTAAATTCAGGTTCGTGTATAAATATATACACGTGTATAGGTATATGCATGTATAGATTGTACACTTACACATATCTTGTACTCGTGACCAACACTGAATGCCGCAATACCAGCAAGGGTCCAATGTGTGTGTCAGTTGTGTATAGAGGCCAGTCAGCTCTCCAACTTCCAAGTTACTTACCTACTTGCCACTTAGATCCCCCGACTCGTGCCTACTAGAGTCTCAGACTGTAATTCACGCTGTCATGCTTATACCCGAACATGGATTTAGGCTCGGTTACCTTCCACCCTACTACCCATTCACACTATGTTTCCTACTGCCTATTATAATAAGTTGATGGGTTATTCCATTCGGCAGAATTAGATCTTTATTGTGTAAGTTGTGAGGTTTCACGGATGTGACTATTATGCAATTTGAAAGTTACAGACGCAGAAAAAGATACGTTCAATTTACAGAAAGTTCGGTACTTATTTTAACCACTTGACTTTTCAATAAATGTCACGAGAAGTTCAATTAATTCGATGAGTTTTCTGTAGGTTTCACATTCCTTCCAGTAAAATTTACGAATCTCGGATTTTTTCACGTTTTGTATATTTTACTAGAAGTTAAGTAAAACTTACAGAAAACTTACATAAACACAGTTTGTCCCAAAAATAACCCAACTTTATATTTAAATCATACAACATACAGCGCCATCTATTAAAAATTTGCAGCAATAAAAAGATACATTCATCCTCTTTCAAACGCACCTAAATTCATGTAAATCGGATGACAGATGTGAAAGTTACAGTCATTTCAATAAAAGAAAAAGTGTGCTAATGTTACAAAACAAAAATGGAACAAAGAGCAAATATCAAATTTTATGTCCCTCAGCCGCGGAAACTCGTTTTTCCGTTACAGCTGAGAGTAAAGCAATGTTGTATATTCCGTTACAGAGGAATACAATGTAGAAATTGAACTGCGCATGCGCATTATAGTCTTACAGCGGAACGCCGGGACTAGTCGCCAATTTGCGCCCGCTTCGTACAACTAGCGCAGCTAACAACTACAATAAGTACTAGATTAGATTCCAATGTACGCATAAAAACTCGTATCCGCACCACAGTCACATAAAATAGAATATGTGCCAATGTACACAATTCGGGACATTGTGAGACTCGCGACAATGCTCGCAGGACTGATCGCGCCTCAGATTTGTCTCGGCTTTGTCTCAAGTTCGTCTCGGCTTTGCCTCAGCTACGCCTCGACTATGCCTCACCTACGCCTCGACTACGCCTTGGCTTCGATCTCCTGCGAACATTGTCGCTCGTCACGCAATCACCCTCATTGTGTGCCTAGGCACATAATATACTATTGTGTTAAACTTGAAAAAAAATTCGCTGAGACGTACGAATTGATGAAAAAAGTTTATGGTGATGATTGTATGAGTCGTACTCAAGTTTATACGTGGTTTACACAATTTAAAAATGGTCGTGAGGATTTAAATGGCGACCTAAGGCCAGGTCGTCCAGAAGTTAGTAATCGTGCTGAATTGGTGGAAAAAGTCCGTGAAATCATTGGTATCGATGCAAATTTTACTGCGAGAATTAAAGAAATGAGGAATTAAATACGAGTAAAAACACTATTTGGAGAATTTTAACTGAAGATTTGGGTAAAAGAAAGGTCTGTGCACGTTTTGTTACACATCAGTTAAATGCGCCACCTCACAAGACCAAAAAAGTGAACGAATTTTTGATGAAAAAACGGATTTCTCTCATAAACCACCCTCCGTATTCGCCTGATCTATCACCATGTGACTATTTTCTAGTTCCAAAACTGAAAACCAAGATGAAAGGAGCATTTTATGATGATATCCCAGCTATTCAAGCAGCCGTAACCGAGGTGCTGAAGAACATTCCTATAAATTACATAAAAAAATCTATACATGCGCTGGTTGGTCGTTCCAAACGTTGTATTGAGTCTAATGAAACCTATTTTGAATAAATCATAACTTTCAAAGATAATATAATGTGTATCTTATTCTATATCCAAAAAGTTCGGTTATTTTTGGGACACTGTGTACGTATAAACGTATCAATATGAATAGTAAATAATTCCAATTAATGATTAAATACTAATTTAACGCAACTTAACCTAATCGCACAACGTACACATTCATAAACGCATCGCAGTGATATAACAATTACAATGTAGCAACTTCATTACACACTGAACTGTGAAAACTTTTACGATTTGACAAATAATCATAATGAGCACATGGAGGGATTCTCGGGTAATATCGGAAATTTTGTAATTTATATTATTCAAAAGACCAATTCTTGCATTGATAGTTTTACTTTTTATTCATATAGGTATCACTTATTTCTATTTTCAATTTGCCATTAAAGATATTAATCTTTGCAACTCTCAATGGTAATTTATAAAGTTACAGTATTCACAATTGGTTCAGAAATAGTATTTTCTCCTATCGCTATGGTAAATAAAACTAGTTCTGTTACTATATCCTTGCTTCCTATTGACTTTTAGTAAAAATAAATATAATAATACTACACGGAAAAAATTAGTTGCTTAGAATTGAAGTTACTTTTGAAGACTCTTCGACATAGAGTTTTATAAGACGCAGTCGTAGAAAATTTCTGTAACTTTTTATTAAATGATAGAAGAAGCTCATTACCATGTAGAAAAAGTTGAGCACTATTCAATAAAAAGTCACTGAAATTTTCTGCGGCTGCGTTTTATAAAACTCTATGTCCAAAAGTCTTCGAAAGTAACTTAAATTTTAAGCGATTAATTTTTTCCGTTTAGATTTTACAATGAAGAGTTTCTCCTTGCAGGGTAAAACCCAGAAAAGTTCTGCAAATATCTTGAACAGATAACAAATTACTATAAAGACTTACCTTAAAAACGAGACCAAAAACTTTTAAAAATGTCAATTATTTTTAGAGTTATTGACATTTTCCAAAAAGATCAAAATTTGACATTTTTTGTAATATATTATTATAAAATTAACATTTTGTCATCAGCTTGGGAGCATTAGATGAAAATTTTTATTAACATTCATGTTATTATCGAAAAAAATGTTAACTTGTTTTTATAAAAATTAAGACACTTCGACAATGACTTGAACAACAGGTGAACTTAAACTTTTGACCGGCAGTGTAAAGTTGAAAATTAGTACCGAACTTACTGTAAGTTTTACGTATCTTTTTTCTGCGTGCAAAAGTGGAGGAAAATTTTATGAAATTTATGATACATTTGAAGAAGCGTATTTTAAACTTATGAAAAAGTGACTAACGCTTCAAAAATTTTCCTTATAATCACGAAATTATAATAGAATTTTCAGAAAGATGTAACTCTTTAAAGCTTTAGTTGTCCGGAATGTAAAATTTTTCTGTTGCAAGTTTCAGAATTTTCAGATACAAACATTTGAATATTTAGTAACTTGCAACTGAAAATTGTCTCTTAAATTTACTAAAAAGCTATTGGTTTTTTTGTAATTCATCTCGGTTTCACGAAATTGTAACTGCCAGCTATCCTTTTTAACTCACAAAATATCTTTCTGAAAAATTGGGAAATATAATAAATGACTATAAAGAACGTTTGTTAACTTATTCTTAGTGAATATTTAAAAAAACAATTTTTTAGAGAAAATAAATTTTGAAAAGTTATTGATAGTTAAAACTATCTGTAAAATTGTTTGCACAATTTCCATAATAACAAAGTTGATAAACGTTTTTAATGTAGTTTGCTAATATAATCATTTGCGAGATTATAATTCTTCAATTTGTCTTAGAACCGTGGAATATTGTAATTTTTAAACCTCATCTTCAGAGCTGTGTGTATACAGATCATTGGTAACATGAAATAGTCACAAAGCTCACTTTTGGTATTCTGTTATTAAAATATTCTTATATTATTCAATGTCATGCTTTTCGACTAAGCAAATTCTTTAATTGAATTGTTTTTCTACGCTTTTATATGCCGAGTTCTTTAATTTTTAAGCCTTGTGGTATCTAATTGACAAAATATTCTGATTATTAAGTAGATATGCCAAATTCATGGAGTTTTCTTATCTGTGATTTATAATATATAATTATCTATCATCAAGCGCTCAGTCCTTGGTCTTTTTATTTTCGCCTTGTCTTCAATTATAACTGGTCTTAATGAATTTGAGATTTAAACAAAAGTCTATTGTCAATGCGTTCAGTGGGTAACAAAATTTAGAAAATTGTATCCTATGTCTGTAATATTTATTGTATATAGATCTCTTAATTAGTGTTTTTTTTTAATTTCCAAACTAGTTAAGCATACAATTAAAGAATCAGTTACTGATCTTTTAAATTTTGTACGTCTGTCAGAAGAGGGAAACTATATATATTTATAGTAGTCATATTTATAGTATAGATCTTTTAATTAATTTTTCTTTAATTTCCATTCGGGTTAAGTATTATGATATTCAGAATATAGAAAGTCAAGTCACAAAATTCACACATTCGTATCAAACAGATTTAATTTCCGAAATTAAGAACATAAAAATTTTAAAAGTCAACTAATGATGAAATTATCTATGATGTTTAATTTAAAAGAGAAAATTTAAATTGCTAATTTTTAAAAATCGGAATTCGGTGAATTGATAAATCTTGGCCAGCGATAGTTGGCCGGAAGTGAGGGAAGTAGCGACTATCTACCAAGCCAAGCTTAAAAGAAAAAATTGCTTCCTAATCTCTTTTCAATAGCAGGCCGATGACGTTTGCCTCGTCGTTTTTTATTACAGCCGTTATGTATACCATCCAATTTTAACCCTTTGAATTTACTTATTTTCTATTTTATCCCATTAAACTGTAAATTGTTTCAAATAAAACAATAGATGTCTCTAAATTTGCAAAAGACACGAAACCAATAAATATCGTAAATAAATAAACTGCATCCAAGTATAAAGGTCAACTTTATTGCTGTGGTGCATACGATACTTTACCTGAAACAGGAAGAAAAAGTGCAAATTTTCTGCCCAAGGAGTAGAAGTATAAAAACACTTGATTCTACATCGTACGCACGCATTTGAGGCAATGTTACAATTCTGCAATCAACATTGTGATGATATATACACTGTTAGCCAAAAAATGACTTCAGGGGAACCATCTTTTATTCAGAAAACTGCTCTAGCAATAAAAAAACATTTCTTTGATTTGAAAAGATTTCTTAATTAACTTTTTAAAAAATCAAACAAATCCTTAGTGCGTTTAAAAAAATGATGTTTGAACTTGAAACAAAATGTTTTAAATTAAAAAAATAAAAATATATTGGGTCTTAAATCGTAAACACCTTTTGCTTTAATAGTGACTTAATCAAGGATCTCAATTAAAATGGTTACATTGTAGAAAAGTATCGCGACAGCTGTAAAGATACATGAATTAAAACAGAGTTGTGAAGAATATATTCATCATCCTGGTTTTCACTGATCAAAATCCTACTTTTTTTATACAAAAACGTTTGACAACTCAAGTGGGTAGTTGAACAACTATGTGTTTTGAAATTGGAAATTGGAAGTCTAGATTAGAAAGATAAACAGTTAAACCGTGATTTATTTTGCATCTATACGTGTATAATATATTGCGTACTGTAACCTTAAGCATCTCTTGGTTGTCCAATTAGCATCCAAGGCGATTCACATAATCTGTATTCGGAATATTTATATGGAATTAGTGGGCACTCATATTTCATACTGGTATTAGTTAAGCTGAAGGATTTGGGGTTTGCCTATCTCGCCCCTCGGACTTGGTGCCACCTCATTCGCCACCTCCAATGTTATCGCATGATCCCTTCCATGCTTTCACCTCCAGCCAACCCATCAGAAGGAAAACCCTCGCTTGGGTTGAAAGCCCTGCTCCACAAGTTGGTTTTTATGTGTTTTCAGGCATGGTGAAGCCAATGATAGCGAAATCAGGTGAAAGTGCTTCCCCGTAGAATCTTATACTCGCACCCTCGGAGGCGGAATATAATCGAAGATAAAAATCTCCCATGGTTAAAATCTACAGTTCCACGATATTGGTATTGAAAGTGAAACTTGTGTCGTGGTCTGAGAACCATTTGGAAGTCAAATGAAAAGAAGATTAGATCAAAATCGATTACCATTGTATCCTAAGTAAATGTAAAATCACACCAAATACAGTCTTAGAAAACCCATAAATGAAACATTACTTATAGTATAGATATATAAAAATTACTTAAAATTGTATGTTCACCAAACTCAATATGATACCATACACTGCTAAAAAATGTGTATTGAAACTTAACAATGAATTGACATCTATATGAAAGGAAATAATGTAATTTATTATATACATGGTTAATAGATTGAAAACATAAATTTAAAATTGCTTAACATCAAATTATGTGAGTCGTTAATTTTGGTAAATTAAACTTAATCCCTCAGCATGTTAAATCGAATGTACCAGTATATGTTCACATAAATAGTAAACATAGATATAAAATATCATACACACACACACTTGGCTGAAGTCGGTATCTGGTATAGAACTCTTACAAATGAGTCTAGACCGCCACTGGTGGTTTAGTCATCCCCCTTCCTTTCCGGATTTGGAGACTGGACGGCTGTAAGATTACTTTGGTTGGATCAAAGAGGTCAGGATGATACTTGTATCAAAACTACAACTCTCGAGATCGATGTGAAACTTGGCTAAAGTTGATATTTGCTATTGAATTCTTGCAAATGTGTCTATACCGCCACTGGTGGTTTAGTCATCCCCCTCAACATTGGTTGGCTTTAGGAGGTAAGGAAGGTACTTGCATCAAAGCTACAACTTTCGAGATCGATCTGACACTTGGCTGAAGTCGATATTTGCTATAGAAGTCTTGAAAATGTGCGTAGACCGCCACTGGTGGTTTAGTCATCCTCCCTCTTTTCGGAGTTTGGCGAATTTGGACGGCTGTAAGATAACTTTGGTTGGATCAAGGTGGTCAGGATGGTACTTGTATCAAAGCTACAACTCTCGAGATCGATCTGACACTCGGCTGAAGTCGATATTTGCTATAAAAGTCTTGAAAATGTGCGTAGACCGCCACTGGTGGTTTTGTCATCCCCCCTCCTTTCCTTTTTTGACGACTTTGGATGGCTGTAAGATAACTTTGGTTGGCTTTAGGAGGTCAGCAAGGTACTTGCATCAAAGCTACAACTCTCGAGATCAATCTGACACTCGGCTAAACTCGATATTTGCTATAGAAGTCTTGAAAATGTGTCTAGACCGTCAATGGTGATTTAGTCATCTTCCCTCCTTTCTGAGTTTAGCGGATTTGGACGGCCGTAATGTTACTTTGGTTGGATCAAGGAGGTCAGGGAGGTACTTGTATCAAAGCTCCAATTCTCGAGATCGATGTGACGCTTGGCTGAAGTCGATATCTGTTATAGAACTGTTAAAAATGATTTTAGACCGTCACTGGTGATTTAGTCATCCCCCTCCTTTCCTTTTTTGCCGACTTTGGACGATCTGTAAGTTAACTTTGGTTGGCTTCAGGAGGTCAGGAAGGTACTTGCATCAAAGCTACAACTCTCGAGATCAATCTGACATTTGGCAAAAGACGGCATCTGTTATAGAACTGTTAAAAATGAGTTTAGAACGCCACTGGTGGTTTTGTCATCCCCCCTCCTTTCCTTTTTTGGCGACTTTAGACGGTTTGTAACATAACTTTGGTTGGATTAAGGAGGTCAGGGAGGTACTTGCATTAAAGCTACAATTCTCGAAATCGTTGTGACGCTTGGCTGAAGTTCGCACTTCGCCCACCGAAAATCGTGCGCCAAAGATATTATGCAGGAATCAATATTAATTTAATAATTTTAATTCAAGTTTGCCTTAATGGAATTTTTTCATATATGAAATTGATTTTTAGTAACTAGTGAACTGTGAAAACTGGAGGTTTCATTGTTACCCCTTTGAAGCTTCAAATGAAGTGCATTGTGAAAGAGCACGTTTTGAAATCTTAAAATTCTTTCTTATTTAGACATGATTTTAAGGATTTGGATTAGGAAATTGAGCTTTAACAAAAAAGAACCACAATTGTTTTCTATGTAACTGGATTGTCTACATGGCCTTGATATAGATTTTTAACTGTGTGTGTAAATCATTAAAAGAATTAATTCAATTAATAGATTTACAATAGTGAATAGATAAAAACATTTCTTGATTTTTTTCAAATTCTCTTTTTCCATTGGTGAAATAAGACTTAATCTGTTCCTTGAGAGTGATGGTAGCGTAATGGTCTTGAGGATTGGAATCGAATGATTGTCTTTCGCAACGGTCTCTTTTAAATCGAGTCTTAGGCGCGGATAGATCTCTTGCCGAGGTCGCGAACAGGGATGATGGATTCCCGTCAATTATGGAAGCAACATCGTATTGTTTTACCGTCTGACGGGCAACATTGATTGATCGCTCTCGGGTTTGTGTAACTACTTGCCTTCTTGCGGCTCGCACGAACACATGCGAGTTGTGCGACGTTGCATGTGCAATGGAGGGCCACATATTCAACCTTTTGGTATGTAGAAAATGACCAATGCGACGGTAGATGGTCCATCTTAAGACCAAGTTCCAAATTTCTTGCTTTGGAAGTCCAGAAACGACACAAGCGCCGCTCCCAACTCCATTATTACACATGGTGTGCGAAAGGAACAATCTGCAAAACGGTCCCTCCGTAACAATTCAGGGAATCTGATATTAACCCATTTAAGTCGGCGGCTTGGTACTTGAAAAAAAATTTAAAATATTTTACACATTCAGGAAGAACAATATCATCTATTGCACTCTGAAACAATTTTTTGTCATGACAACAGAATATGTTTAGTTATTTTTCAGGAGAACAGAAGTTTTTTGTTCAATTTACTGAAATATAAATTCTCTCATTTCAATGGAAGTTTTTTTTTTAATCTTTAAGATTGAGCAGAATTGTCGTGATGGTTATTTATTCCTCAAAGTGAAAGTAACTTCAAGAAAATTAAATTCACAATGTTATTAAATTTACTGTAGTCATAGCATTCAATCCTGAAGCATAAGCTTAAATTTCCGCAAAAACACATTATACCCAGCGCGTAGCGTACGATAAGAATGTCATCGCGTTTCCGAAGAAGGCCTTGCAAATTTTCCTAATTATTTTCATACTGATATTTCTCTTAGATAAGTACACTAAATTATATGTATGTGGCATTCTAAAGTTAACAGTACGAAAGAAGTATAAAATTATTAGGTTTAAGATTGTTATTTTACCATGAATCTTAATTAACATTTTCTTTCGTTGGGGCACTGGCCGACATTTATTATCTGAACTATTTCCGTCTTTACGGTGGTACCCATTCTTTAGTTGATGCGTTTACAGACAAACGTCTGGTATCCGACCAATCCGAAACGCCTGTCAGGGTGCCAGGCGTCGATAAATAACCAACTGTACTTGGTGCAAGTATAAATTCGAGATTCCCAGAATGGTGGCAGAAGACACGGAACATGCTGTCAGGTGCCGTTATAGCAACTACATGTATTATCAGAAGGATGCCTTCAAGGCAATGGATCAACTGGACCACGTGACATCGGTAATTGCAATTACAGTATGTAAGGTTATTCAAAAATTAATAACTTGAATGGATTTTAGATATCAGACAGGTGAACAATAGAGTCAAGAAATTCTGTCTGTTACCAAAAATCCATTTTAGTTATTGATTTTTTAATAGCCTCACTTACTGTAACTGCAATTACCGACGTCACGTGGTCTTTTGATCTATAGCCAAAAGGTCATGTCTTACTTGAGTCACATGATCAAGTAATCAATTTTTTTTCGTCCACAGAACTCTTTTTTTAATTAAAATACCACCCTAAAATTTTGAGAAATGATAGAAAGAACAATGAACTACGTTTATATGCCTCCTTTGTGGATGGAAATAAAAAATAAACATTTCGAAGAAATTAAATATGGACATTTTTTTTCTCCGTCGCATTTTAACACAAAACGAGAAATCGATTTGAAACTTAGGGAAATTAAATTAAAGGCAATGAAGAAGATCAGCCGATTATGTGTGATTACATAAAAAAAAAATTTCTTTGAATTTCTGCCGAAATGAGGCAGATAAACGAAGTTCATTGTTCTCTTTGGCATTCTCCAAAGTTTCAGAGTGGTATTTTAATTTTTTTTTAAATTGATTTTTTGGTCATGTGTCTCAAGTAAGACACGGCCTTAACTGGGCAAATCTTTATTGACGTCTTGTACGTGAACTTTAAATGCTTGGTGGGAATTTTATTCTAACACTAAGGTCAGATGAGAGGGACAAAAACCAAGATTTCTGAAACGCCAATTCTCCTTCTTATTGTCTTTGTTTTCCATACTGACTTTTACCTCTTTGCACTCGCCACCATTCTTCTTCTCGATCACTACTTTGAAAAATAAACGCGTATTAGGCGTGTCGGACGAACCCTTTTTCGCGAAAAAGCACAGTGGCACCGGTGCCACGATTGGAAATAAATCTTTTACAGTAACAAATAGCGAACGTTTTTTCTTTTTTTCTGATTCTTTCTTTTTTCTTGAAAGAATGTCACGAAGCCACTCGATCCACTACAGACCTCCATTAGGAATAAGTTCATTGAAAGAGCACATTTGCCCATAATAAATAGTTTGCAAATTGTTGTATACGACTTTTTCTTATATTGAACACAATTTATTGTTTTTTAACGCTTTTTCTACTCTACGAAATTTATCGAATTGGGGAATAATTTTGAAACTTATCTTTTGATAAAAGTCATTATTATTGATATTTTTTCCATTTATAAATTAAAAGTAATGAATTGGAAGTTATTATTAAATTAAAAAAACTAAAAAATTACTCGTTTAAAACGAATAATTAGAGATTTGAAGAATTGCTTTATTTTACTTGCATACCTTTAATTTGGCGGTAACTCAGTTGACTGTTTTTTTAACTTGATATTTATTGACAACAATATAAATGTTTTTCGTGAGATAAACGAATTCCTATAACAAAATAAAAGAATTGATACTCATATTTTGAGATTAAAGCCATGACATGGACGTGACTTTATCCAATACTTTTCGCCCTTTTTATTCTAAAATTAATAACTCAAATGGATCAATCATTTTTCCTGAATGTTCTGCATTTTATTCTGAACAGTTTTATAAACTTAACTGAACTATTTTTTTCCGTGTATGGAAAATCTATTCGAGTTATTAATTTAAGAATGGGGACGAAAAAAATTTAGCAGAATGAACAAGCTTTTAAATATTTATTTTAATTCATCAAGATCATTTTTTATATTCAATAAGAAAATACAGTAATATTAGATGAAAAAGCTAGTTAAATCGATTTTATACAGAAACTCATTGTATCAGAATTATAAATTTTAGGAGAATAGCAATCTGATTTTAAAATGGTATAGAAGTTGCTCGAGAGAAATATTTTTGTATCTAATAAAAAAGGATAATTATACTGAAAGATGTGATTAATCGCGCTCTTTTAATCTGGGAAAAATGTGAAATTAAGTCTTTCGCCGCGACTCCATGAAAATGCTTCGATACCCACTGGTAACTCTATTACGCTCCTGAAAATTCTCGTTACGGTCTAGCAACGGAGAGACGCAGCAGAGATGCATCGCACCGTGCAAATAAATTTCCATAGTTTTGCATACATGTTTTGATAATTGAGCCGCTTTACTCCGTGGCGAGTTTAGGTAGGTGCGGGTATATATTAAAGTACAACTAGTGTATATACTATATGCGGTATTAACGGAAGCTAAAAGATGACTGAGTTTCTAGATTAGCGATGTAGGTAAACTGCATTTCTATGACTTTTGAAAAGCAAGCTAAACAATTTTATATCAAAATAAGGTTACTCATATAGTTTTATGCATAAACTGTTAATCAACAGTATTTTTCACTTACTGAGAATAATTTATGGTGGTTTAATCAACTGAACATGTTCTATCAATTAAGGGTGTAATCCACTGTACAGGTCCAAAAAATCCTTTCCTTATGATCTTTTTTAATGGGGAGTATATTGTTAATCAATATAATTTTAATCAGCATCTAATATTCTAACATTTCACATAAATAAAAGATTTTTTTTTATATTCAACAAAATAGTTTGTTGAAATTGGCTCCCAGAAAAAAGGCACTCTCATGGCACAGGTGATTTTGGGGGTTGTAATGGGTTATCTGAAAAATTCAAAAAAGTTATTAGTCTATATGAGTGTGGCTATTGTTGCAATGAATATAATGTTTGAATGTTGCAAAATAACAAAATTAATAATTCTAATTTGACATTTTATTCTGGTACTGAAACAAATCATTTCCCGTTAAAGTAACAGAACTATTTTGTTTATAAAACAAAATTCACATTTTAGTTTTTTTAAGGTAGTTGTCGTGCCAAAAATCAGTCTCTGGAAAAAGAAGTTTTTCTATGATTTCAAGACTGAAAATTATATCATCAGCCGTGTCATATGTAAGGAAAGATACTCTTTTTAATGAAAAAATTTAAAAATTACGAAAAATAATTTTTTAATAATGTTTTTTGTAATAGGATTTTTCCTTACTATCGCTTCTTACCAATTTTTTTAAAATGATTGAAATTTCTTAAATCATAGCTTATTTTTTCGGGGAAAATATTCTCTACAACTTAACCGTTTCCAATTTTTGAAAATAAATTCTTTAATGGCTGAAATCATTAAAAATCATTTTTCCAAAACAAAATTTTTATAAACAAATTGCTGAATTTGATAATAATTGATTAATTTTCAAAAATTGGAAACGGTTAAGTTGTAGAGAATATTTTCCCCGAAAAAATAAGCTGATTTAAGAAACTTCAATCATTTTCAAAAAATTGGTAAGAAGCGATAGTATGGAAAAATCCTATTACAAAAAACATTATTAAACAATTATTTTTCGTAATTTTTAAATTTTTTCATTAAAAAGAGTGTCTTTCCTTACATATGACACGGCTGATGATATAATTTCCAGTCTTGAAATCATAGAAAAACTTCTTTTTCCAGAGACTGATTTTTGGCACGACAACTACCTTAAAAAAAACTATTCTCTTGTCATGGAAATAAACAAAGCTTATTCGGCTTCTATAAAATAAAATTTTTATCAGCCTACAACAAATTTTATGCTGTTACTTTAATTCACAAATATTTCCCCTTACAGTACCTGAACAATTGCGTTGAAATGAGAAAACTGGCATGATAGAAAATTAGTCTCAGCATACTGTTTTCCTCTTTTTTACAAAATATGTTCGGCCTGGGCTTGAAAGATGAAAAGAATGGAATTTTGATTTGTCTAAAGATAATTTCCAAGAGTAGACGATTTTTTAAGATTTGCTTCAATCAAGGTCATAAATTTGGACGTCCTTCTGTCTCCTTCTGTAATGTCTGCTTGGGGACGATATAGGGGCGATATCGCAGCATCCGTATAATAATGCGCATGATGAAGGATCTTTCAGAGAATTCTTGGCAGCGACTTCTCTTCTCGCGAGGCTCCAGAAGATGGAGCGGAAGAAGTCGAAGAACTGCTACTTGAAGAAGCAACGATACCAAGAGAAAAATTACTGTATTCAGGGTGGTGTGGGTTCTTGGCCCTTGTATCCAGGCAAGTCTAAGGCCGTTCCCTCCTTTCTCTCTCTCTCTCTTTCTCATCTCCCTTTTCTCTCTTTCTTTATCTCTTTGCTAGTAGTTTAGTATATAGTATATACTATATCCGTCCTGAACTGAATCAGGATCCGCCGACCAAAGCAAATATTTGGAGCCTCGCCACTAAAAACTCGAGCGAGCCAACGGACGAGTTGATTTGTTTCCCTACATCACGACTTACCGTACCTTCTTTTTTGACCCAATCTTCCAGACTCAGCTTCCCTTTTACCGTTCTCCTTCCCCTCACGCGCAACGAATACGTCCTTCGTTCCTCCTACTCATGGACTTTAGCAACCTGCTGAGCAAGCAACTTCTTCTTCCGCCCTGGACCGATCCTACATTTTATGGAATGCAAATTTTTATTCCCTCGGTGTCTTCTTGATAACGGATGTGCAGCACTTCTGGACTTGAGAAGTCGACTCTTTATCAAGGTGATCGGTGTTCAAGTAAAGCCTCTTAATCCGATTAATTGTGCTCTTCGTTCCTGATTAATTAGGGTTCAAGTCGTTCAAACTTGGTCACGTGCCAGACGTCTGAGACAGTTTCTGATTCTTAGTACTTTGTTTTCATAATTAATGATTCTAATTTTTACTTTTTTTCTACATTTTTATCGCATATGAGAAAGTATTATAATTGTGTAAAATTTGATCCCCACTTTTTTTAAGGGATGTCCATGTTTCATGACTTCCTGAATCAGAAAAAAGGGTTTTTTCAATCCTGCCTGCCCCCTTATAAATTTTTTCAATGTTACTAAAATTAGAAAAGTTACAGTATTTTAAATCCTAAAAAAGTCAATAATAAAAATCCATTTTTCAGTCAAATTATACAAAATACGAAAATGTCACAATGCAAAATAATTTTTTGCTTAAATCATTTCTACGAATTCCCATTCACACATTATTTGATACGATGAATATTTTTGTTTTCATTTTTGAAAAACACTTTTGAAAATCAATAATTCGATTTTTTAAACAAAATATGCGAAACATGAAAAAAAAAATTTAATGCAGAATTTTTTGCTTGAAAAGGTATACTAATTTTCATCAAGACATTTTTGGATAAAATGTATATTTTTCGTTCTGATTGAAACAAAAAAATATGAAAATATGAAACAATGAAATTTCAAAAATATAAATATTACCTGAAAATCAATATAGGCTTACACTTATAATTTTTTCCTTTAAATCACGAGTGTATTCCTCAAAGTCGAAGTAACTTTGAGAAAATATAATCCACATTTACAATATTATAAAATTAACTGCAGCGATGAGAATGTGCCCGTGACGTGGGCAGATTTTTTTCATTACTTTTATTAAGAAATTAACAGGGTGGTCGCTTGACCGGGCAATCGGGAAAACTGGGAATTTTCTGTGACCTGGAGAAACCGGGAAATGACCGGGAATTTTTTAAAATTTTTAGTAAAAAACGATTTCAAGAAAAATATATTTCGTTCAACAATAACACTCTATGATCTCATTACATTAACTACAATTAAGATATTTATATTAGGTTCAAAACCTGTGTATGTTCAGTATTGATGTTCAAAATATTAAATAAAAAATATTTTAAAACTTTGAAAACTCATTGCATTAACTGTTATTCATTGGAAACTATTTTCTTAATGACCGGGAAAAAATTTTCGATGACCGGTAAATGACCGGGAATTATTTTCGTTGATGAAAACGGTCACCCTGAATTAAGAATAGTTAAAACATTATTTATTTTATCAGCTCAGCAAGTTGCATTGGATATTAAAAATCTTTTCGGAAATAGACATTTATCTCGACTAGGGAGTGGAATAATTTAAATTATAGTTTCTACTTTTTGGTTCCAAGCGATGGAAACTTTTATTTCTGGTTCCTGCTGTAACGTAAGAATCCCAAAATAATGAGGTTCAGGTTTAATACTAGAACTACAAATTAGTACTTTTTAATCCTACACTGTTAGAAATATAATATGCCATGTTTGCGAAACATGTCTGCTATTATATTGACCCAAAATAACAAAATGAATAAAAATTACTGTTAGAAATGTTTGTAAATCTACGAAATTTTTATGATACAAAAGTAACGTAAAATTTGACAATATTCATGATGTTTTGGAGTAAAGTATCTTAACCCATTGGCCTATTTTGACGAGTTTCATTCACCATTTAAATGATGGCCATTGCGTGGTTTGACGAGTGTTGCACGCCTGTTCAAAAATCGAGGTTTGTTCTAAATTTTTTCTATTTTCACTAAATTTCATGACATTCTGTTGCATTTATTGAGGTTTTTGTCCACCTTCATGAATTTTCTGTTAAACTGAAAATTAAATCATATTTCTAGACAAGTTTTTCCACAGAAAAATCATAGGCCAATGGGTTAAAATTGCGAAAAATGTACTGATTTTTTTGAAATTTCTCTTAATATTATGAAACTTAACTGAATTTTCATAAAATGTATTTTAAAACTAAAAAACTGTAAAATAATTTTTATAACATTTATCATAAAATTACAATACTCTAACAAAATTTTCAGTTACATGCAACTACATAAAACTTCAGTTTTTTTAATTTACTAAAAATTAACTGAATTTTCAGAATTTCTATCATAATTTTACGAAACTCTCACTGAACAAAACTAGAGTCACGTGTTTCGGGAAATTACGGTCGAAATTTCTAACAATGTAAGCTCAACGGGAAATATATTTTAGAATTTCTAAAATTTCCCTATTTTTCAAATTTTTTTTGCCAAAATGAGGGAACGCAGTGATTCAGGCAAATGCGACACGTGCCTTACGTGAGTACATAGCGCACATCGTATATCTATAGAGAAAACCGCTAAAGTCAATGCGGTTGGCGAAGAGCTGACGTGGAGGCGGTGTGGGGAGGGAGGGGGGGGGGGTTCTCGGTATAAACGCGAGCCGCTCGGATGTCGCGTTTGCGCATTCGCGAGACATGGCAGGGGATTTAATTGGATGGACACCATCACACGGTACTTAATTAACTAATTAATTTCACGCAGGATGCGAACACGAGGAGGTACGAGCTCCCTCGTCTTTCGCCAACATTGAGCCTCTAAACCGAGAGCAGACTGCGAGACTTATGATTCGTGAGTATATTAAGGTGCTGCGAACACATTACCAACAGCCGACGAACTGAGGGCAGTACTCCCCAGTTTATTATTCGTGTCATAAAATTTGATCAAAGCGGTCTCTCTGCATCCGTTTCGACAGATATTTATATAGGTCGACGAAATTGTTACAAAGAAAAGAGATTTTTTCAGAGATGTCGCTTTGTCCGACCTACGTGGACTTGGCATTGCGAAATAAAAATGTCTTTCTGATGTTCAAGCTGGTTTAAATTGAGTACTTTCGGCATATTTGCATAAGGTTTTTAGAAGGGAAGAATTTATGGTTGCGGTTGAAAGGATTTTGAAATTGTATTTAGCTTGGAGCTTGAATTGTTATTGCTTGGATTTTATTTTCAAGATGAAAGCTTGAGGTTCGTGTTTGGTACAGTGTTAGAAATTTTTGTATTAAATTTAACATAAAAATGTGTGAAGTCATTTGTATATGCAGTGTATGAAATTTGATATATAAGATTGTGAAAACTGATACTTTTTTAATTTCACTGTTAGAAATTTCTGTATTAAACTTTCATTAGATGCAATGGAGCATCTTAAAAAATACAAACTTTCATATGAATTTTAATACACATGTGTATATATTTCAATAATGTTTGTTAGCTTTAATATAATTTGATTGAAAAGTTATTAAATTTAATATAAATGTATATTAATTTTTCATAATATACAAATCCATTAATTTTAATTGGACACTTGTATATTAAAGTCTATTGAATTTAATAAGATTTTTAAGAGTGTGGCGATAAAAGAGGGTATTTTCTAGTTTTTTTAAATAACTTGCTAATCCATAAAAATTGCGAATAATAATTTTAACAATTTTAATTATGTATATATTTATTCATGGTTAAGTTTTCTTGTAAACGATGTCAGAAGTACGGCATAAGCAGGTAGACTTGCGCTAAAAATTCCTCTAAATGTGGGATTTATCACGTGTAAAAGTTCTCATAAGTTAAGCTATCTAATTCTTGATAAACTGGGATAATATAAACAATTAAGGAATAAATTGACGTTTTTAGAAATGTTCTAAAATGTATTACATTTATACATTACAAAGGCAACAAATTATTTGGAATTGAAAATTTTCTTAAGGGATTAGGGTCAATTAAAAGGTCAAAAAGTCTTTTCTTACGAATTTTTGTTTAAGATCGGTTTCTTTATTTTTTACCAATGTTTTTTTAATTGATTAAAGTATGTTTCAAGAAGTTACAATAATGCGCTTCCTACTGCTGCTTAAAACAGAATCATCTCCAATCAAAAATTCATTAATAAATTGTTCTGGCTACTGCTTGGAAAAAGGGTTTTGGGAAATTTTTATTTTCTATAAAATGGCGGATCTTTAAAGTCAAAGTTCATTTTTCGCTTTAAAAAAATGCCCATTTCTCGACTATAAAAAATATTTATTATTTTACACATAATCAATACGAAATATTAAATTTAATATACAATGGTGTATGAAATTGAAAAATATTTTTATCAGTGTTTTGTAAATCAGTCGAAGACAACTGATTGTAAAATAAGAAGTGCGCTACAGGTTTGAAATTTGTCAAATTCTAAGTGATTGAGATTTAGAAATCATATTTATATGTTTTTGTTATTTTGCTTTTGTTTTATTCCTTTTGTATGATGTACTCTACTGACAACTTTATTGTAAGTGGGTCGTTAATTACCCTTACGAATTATGACTCTGCTCACGGATCGAAGTCAATCTATATAATATACTAATTTTATCCACTTAAATAATCCAATCAATATAGAGGAAATATTGTGCTCACCAATAGATTTACTGACTTGACAAATTTTTAGATTACCCCATCCATTCAAATGGTGCGCATAACCTTGTTTACTTGCCACGCCAATAAATTCAAATAATCAGGGTAGAAATTTCACGTGGGCAGAAGAAAAGACATGCAATTGGCTTTTTCTATCACTACTCAAGACTGCATGAAATTCATTCGACTGCGAGAAGTTTTTGTTAATTTGGCCCGAAGCCTTTCAGTCAGACGTAAATGTGGATATAAAAATTTAAAAATAGACAAAGTTATGATATAATTTATTTGATAACGCTCCTGATTAAAAATGATGTTCCAGATAGAAATTTTTGGTTTAAATTAAGTATACATAGAAAAATTCATTATTTGAATTTTACGCTTAAACCTTATTTCCATAAACATAGAAATTTTGTGTTCCTATATTAGATACTTTGATTAAAATTGAATCACAATAAAGTAGGTTCGTTTTGGCGAGCTGGATTAAATCACTGTGTGATGAGGCTGTTATATCTTTCGCGCAACATTTCTTGGACGTCGGTACGTGTAGCGGCATCTCGAAGCTGTTAATGAGTTGATTAATGTTCTGCGGTCTTGACTATTTCTTCCAAATTGTTTTTATCTACACACCGTTCCGAGATCGACCATCGGCTCTTGTCGAGACGTGAATTATAGCGCGGAAGTATTCCAGATGGTTACTTGTTACTTTCGACTTGTCGACTTCGTCGCCATCGACTTCGAATACAGATTAAGGGTTCATTACTTCTTTATCTCAAAAAAATTCGCTCAACACGACCTTGATGCAAATTCCCTACGGTGACTTGAAAATTATGTAAGAATGCTCGTTGATATATGTATTACCAAATGAACCAATATCTTTGATTAAGTCTTTAACCAAATCGTATTGAAACGAACTAACCTTTGTTAAATTAACCAAAAATTTGGTCAACTGTATAACCAAATTATTTGGGTGATCCAACTGAATATTGGCTAGATTAGCCAAGTATTTTCTTGAGTGGATAAATTGAAAAAAATTTTAGGTACACTCTAAAAACGGAATATTGACTGTCGAACAATTCCGTTCACTATGAATGGATTTTCTACTCAAAATTGGCATAAGAGGAAATCCTCTAACAGTTGAAGTATTTTCGTTTCAAGTGCTATCATTTTATTGCCAAAGTGTTTCCTTTGGTCTGGAAATGAAATCCTTTGTCGTGTGAAGGAAGTATAATTTTGATGTTAAAAGAAAACAAATTCTATGATATAACCTATAAGAAATATAGACAAGCCAAACTTTGACAAATCCCAATATTCAATCGATCATTTTCAATAATATAATAACGACCCGTCTTAGATTTCAGCTTAAAGAAATTTTAAGATATAACTTTGCTTACATTACAAATTTTCCAATACGTGTAAAATTGAAAGTCCATGATCTATTAAATATATAATGTTGAAAAAGTGTTACAAAATTATTTTTAAACTTTGTTGCATTTTAAATTTCACAATAAATTCAATAGTAAACATTTTACTAGTAATTTCAAATCAAAATATTTTTTTACAAATAAAAAACAACTGTATATTTCATAAAATGAATAAATTGTATAAAAAATTATACATATACGAAACTGTTTTACGGAAAAAAATGTGTAGCTGTCACAAGGATATTTTAGGTTATAGTAGCCACATTTATGATTAGGATAGTACTGACAAAATATCTGTGAACAGATTAGCACCAGACGATGTACACTCACTAATGCGCAGGCGCACTTCGTCTCCTAGTCTAGAAATGCAATCCTTACATAATTAGAGGATTTCTTTTCAGAGTAAAAAAAATCGTTCATTGCTAAAAATATTTTCTTTTTGCATCTCACAGATGAGTTTTGTAACAGGAAAAAGATTCTGTTGGTAGACAAAAGGAATATGCTTAATTTCAATGGATGCATTCTGAAAAGAACGTAATTTCACTATGGATAGACTTTTTTTTAGAGTGTATCTGTATTTGCATGATCTTTATCAGATCTCAAAATTTTCAACATAAAACAACTATTATTTTAGAAACCTTAAAAATTATTCGGTTAAGACCATAGATCAATCGGACCACGTGACCCAATTTTACATTTATTTGTTCATTTAAGATAACTTTTTTAATTTACAAAGTATCTTTCTGAAAATTTGGGAAACGTAACAAAAGTCAATGAAGCACGTCTGTCAACTCCTATTTAGTAGAAATTTTCAAGAAAATTTAATGAACTTTTTAGAATAAAATGCAGAACTTGCAATGATTTTTTCTGAATGTTACGCACTTAATTCCTGAAAAGTTCTGTAAATTTTCCAAAACTCTTTCCCGTAAATTCCTGTATCCCCAACTCTTAAACAGTTCTATAAACTTTACTAAACTATTTTTTTCCGTGTGGTTGATCCATGGCCTTAATGTAACCAAATTTTGTTCACCAAATTCTTGGTTGATTCAACCAAAGTAGGTTCAAGTAGATACAATCTAATTAATTCAAACAAATATTTTAATTGATCCAACCAAACTTTGTTTGACTTGACCAGAGATCTTAATTTCTTTAATAAGATGATTTGCTTTGATTACGAAAATTGACTAATGGTAAAAAATCATAAAATTTATCATGAACAATAAATTATTGATTAAATTCTAATTGAGGAACATTTCGTGAAAAAAAAATTAATTTCTATCTATTTTGAGGTTAGGTTAAATACCTTTTGTCGCTGCCATTTTTTGTCTGCAGTGCATGTGTTCGGTTCCCAATAATTGATTCGGATTTGAAAAAAATGAATATGTGACTATTGTACACAGAAAATTATCTGTTGCATTTACTGAGTCCATAAGTTTAAATAGTGACAGAATAATATCTCTGAAAATTTAACAGATAATTCAGTACAATTGAGCCATCGGGAAGAACTCGCCGAGGGCTCGAAAAAGGGGAAAGGATTGTCCACTTTAAAAAATTGAAGTAAAAAAAAAAGCTGTAAAAGCTCAGAATAAAAAAATATAAGCTAATAGAGCTTGTCGAAATACAACTTTTATTTTTCAAGTATTTTTTAGTCCAACATGATTATTACGAAAAAAAAATATAAATGGTATTTTTTGAATAACCTAAAATCAATGTTTCAAAAATCATAAATTGCGATTTCTCGGTAAGTACTGCACGCAATGGATTAAATTTTGCGTATTTTCATTCAGTATTCATTGCTGATGCCGAATAGTCATTTAAAAACAATAAATACCATCAACATTTAATAATATTCAATAACAAATCAGAACCTGTCAATTCTTCGTTTTTCGCGATTCGAAGTGAAAAAGTGACGAATAAATTTTATGTTTCGAAAAATATGAAGTGACAAAGTTATTTATTTGTATTTAAGGAAGTTTTTCGGAAATTTTCAAATTATTCGTACTAAAAATAAAGGATTGAGAGAGTTGTTAATAAAAAGCGCGTGACACACGAAGCGCTAAAGTTGAATTATTCAACAGAATTCCGCGGTTTTCTTAGTTTATTTAGATATTCGTCTGAATATTTGCCACTGAAAATCATTGAAATTCATAATATGTAACAATAAAATAAAATTATTTAAGTTCAAACTTCTCCCAACTCCAAACCCTTATATATATGATGAATTGTGCGAAACATCTAAGGCCGATTCGATTGGAATAAGCGCGGAAAAAATTAAAGATGTTCGAGCCTTATTAAGATATTTGAGCCCAGGTGGGAAAAAATATTACGAAGATATATTCACGAAAGTCCCAGTTAAGAAAACCAAATGAAATAGTTTTTTAAGATGCAAGATTAAGGTATTATTATTGAGGTAGTATAGAATGATGTTTTAATAGATATATTGTGTACAATTGTAAATTATTTTCATTTTCACAATAATAAAATTTGTATAAAAAATACAAAACGTCAAATTTAATTTCACGATTAATTGTTTACGAAAAAATTATGTACAATCGCATGATTTTCAGTAGCAAATTTACAAATAAACTAAAAAAACCGCTGAATTCTGTTGAATAATTCAACTTTCGCGCTTCGTGCGTTGCGCGCTTTTTATTAACAACCCTCTCAATTCTTTATTTTTAGTACGAATAATTTGAAATTTTCCGAAAAACTTCCTTGAATACAAATAAGTAACTTTGTCACTTCATATTTTTCGAAACATAAAATTTATTCGTCACTTTTTCACTCTGAATCGCGAAAAGCAAAGTATTGATAGATATTGATTTGTTATTGAATATTATCAAATGTTGATGGTATTTATTGTTTTTAAATTACTATTCGCCATCAGAAATAAATACTAAATGAAAATACGCAAAATTTAATCCATTGCGTGCAGTACTTACCGAGAAATCGCAATTTATGTTTTTTGAAACATTGATTTTAGGTTATTCAAAAAATACCTTTTATATTTTTTTTTTCGTAATAATCATGTTGGACTAAAAAATACTTGAGGAATAAAAGTTGTATTTTGACAAGCGTTTTTAGTTTATATTTTTTTATTCTGAGCTTTTACAACATTTTTTTTTACTTCAACATTAGAAAGTGGACAATAATTCTCCCCTTTTTCGAGCGCTCGGCGAGTTCTTCTTCCCGTGGGCTCAATTTGCGGCTTCTCTCTAAACTTGACAGATTTATCGAAAAATATTACTATTTACAGAACAGAGAATCGGTAAATTGGACTGAATGGTCTGTAAAATTTACAGAATAAAAAAATATCGATATTAAAATTTTTCAACTATGAAAGACCTGGGCTCGAATCCCAGCGCAGTCGAAAGCGTCTTTTTTTCCACAGAAAGATTTTAAAATTCTTTAAATATCTAAATAATAATAAATTATTTAAAATGAGGGTCAATACAACCTGTACTACTTTTAAAAAGAAATAATAATTCAGGTACTTCATTTACTGCAATAATAAAACAACTGATTCTCTTGAGATTTAATAGCGTTAAAATGAATGTTGTGATCTTTATTCGTTTGTCAAGATACAAAAAATTAATTATTTTACAATTTTGACATTTTCATTACAATTTACACTACTTCAAAGTAACACTAAAGAGTGTAGTGTTCAAATGATATATTCTGCCATTCCATTAAGGGGAATGATCTATGCTTAAGGTTGAAAAATCGATTTTTTTTCAATAAATTCATCCTAAACATATTCAAAACTGTGTCTCTTAAGTTTTAGGTCAATATTCTGAAAATTGACAAAGTGACGGATATTTTTATCGTACGCGGCGCATAGTCTCTACCCGGTGCGCTCCACGGCAAACAATACAAAATCGGCAAAAATTTCCGACATATCGATATTAAAATTTTTCAATTATAAATAATTATAAATAATAATTCAGGTACTTCATTTAATGTAATAATAGAATAAATGATTCTCTTTAATTGAATAACATTAAAATGAATGTTGTGGTTTTTTTTTCGTTTATCAGGATACAAAAAATAAAGTATTTTACAATTTTATCCGAAACTATCGATAGAAAATATTGATTTATTAAGAGAAAAATATTGATATTTTCGATACCGATATTGCATCACTTCAGTGAATGCAACAGATTTTTCTTTCATGCAGAAATATTCTGTTCTAATTGAAGTTTATTTTGTTTGCAGGTAAGCTAATCTATGGTGAAAGAATGATAAACGATGAATCAACTTTGCTGATGAAAGGTTCTACCTAAACGTATGTGAAAATACACTAATTGAAATACATATTAAAATAACCTCCTAAAAATTGAATGAAACATGCAAATTTGAAATTTCTCGAAATCGAGAATCGTGATATAAACGCGTGGCATATTGGGAGTGTGTTTTTTTTCGCGTGAAGCGTGAAGAAGCGAAAAGGTTTGTGAAGGATGAGGAGAATTGGTGGAGCGATTTGTCCCGTCTGTTAATTAGTAAAAAAACGGAGTATGAATCTCGAGCGATCGTATATTACCGGCGGCGTAATGGATGGGATTACAGCTGCTGTGTTAAATTAAACCGACCGACGGTCGCGGTACGGTACTGTATGTAGATATAGGTAGACTCGGGGCTTCCCTTCTATGTATTATCTATACACAGTATACACAAAGTACAGTTACCTATGGTAACTTCACTGAACCCTCCAACCCCAGACGCTTCTCAAACTTGCTGTTTCTTAATTACCTTCTTTCTAGAGCCTTGAGTTCGTTACTAAATTTACGGTACCGTCAAAATGTAATTGATTGTGTTCCATTATTTGCTCAGTTAGGTATATAATAGCAATAATTGAGTAGAAGTTTTAAAGTCACTGATTAGTAATATAAAATAATTAATTATTGTTATTTTGAGTCTATTTTAAAATTGTTTGGATTGGTGCAAAAAGAGATTTTTCATTAGAATATTTTAAGTAAATTTGATTTTATTGAAAATCAGTTGATATTCATATAAAGACTTTTAATTTTTAATAGATGCTAAAGAAGAATTGGTCATTGAATTGAATAATGTTCAGTTAAATCGAACTATTTCTGGGTAGCATATAGTTTATTTGAATTGAATAAGCTGGATTTTAACAGAAATTTGTTTCGTCTATAAAATTAGGAAGAATTATATTGGAATTTAAGCTAACATAAATTTAGAAAAATTTTCAGTAAGTACAAGATAATAAACTTTATGACTTGAAGGCCTCACAGACCGGTCCCTAAAGTCCCCTATTTTCACGATTTTTTCCCTAAAGTACCTTATTTTCAGCCATTAGTGTGCATTTTTTAAAATCTGTATAAAATCGAGGTATACAAACGTTGCATTCTTCTAATGACCTCACACCGAAAAAAATTCCTTGTACCCGTGTACAAGGAATCAACTATTTTGCCTAGTTAGGACAGGCGCCAACTTTGCAATCCTAGTTGAAATGACAAAGTTCAAGTTTAGTAAGAAAAACAAAGAAAGCAAGTTGATTTGACGGACAGATCCTTTCAGGTGCATCTATTAAACATAACCAAAAAACAACTTTACGTTTATGATCTACTAGAGCAAATATTGATAAAATATTGATAAAATATTGATAAAAGTGGGTCTTGAAGAATTATTGACAAAAATAAATTTTTGTTTACACAGTGAAAAAGTAATAAATACAGAAGATATTCTTTTTACAGCAGAGTTTTGTAATAACAGCATAGCAATATTAATTGAATTTAATTGTTAATAGAACTAGAATTATTTATTTCTCTCTAACAAGGTTTATATTGTTTTGTTTAACTGTATGTACGTGATTCTCTTAAACAGGAATCCGTGTTATTTCAACTAGGTTAGACTTAACTATGGGTGATAGTTGACTCTCGGAAAAAAAAATTTTCGGTCCACTATTTTGAAACTGTCATTAAATAATATTCAAATTTCGAGCGCTTTTATTCAAGAAATTATGATTGGTCGATGTACCCACTGCCTCAGCCAATAACATTAGCGACGAACGACATGTTAATGTTAGGTGTAATAGGTAAAACCATCGCAATAATGATATAAATACATTTCGGTATTTAAAAGACCTAAGAATTTAAAAAAAAGTCCATACATGTAACCGATACAGTAGTATTGTTTTAGTAATTTATTTAAACTTAAAATTAAGTCAAAAAAACTCATATTGTGTTATTAGAAGTATACTTATTAATGAAAAGACTGAAATTTAAAGAAGTAACATTCATTCTTTAACCAAAGTATAAAATATATTAATAAAAGGAAATTTTGTTGAGAGTTAATTGAAATTTAATTTAATTAGTCTTACATACATAGTCGTGATGTGTAGGTAATTTCCTATTTAATACTCACGTCCGAAAATTTGTGAAGTACAGTTGTGTACAAAAATATGAATATATTTATTGAATTTGAAAATCTTTCTGTGGAAAAAAGACGCTTTCGACTGCGCTGGGATTCGAGCCTAAGTCTTTCGATTTCCGGTCGACTGCTCTTTTAAACTCAACTAATTAATTTGAATATATTTATTACTTACTAAAATAAAAAGTATTACGTCTTCATTTACCTTTTATTAAGAGTTTATTCTTTTCAATAACTTTCTTTCATACCTAATTTTTGTTAAAAAATGTACCCTATGAGCGTAAAAAAGGTCCCATACACCCTATTTTTTATCCCAAAGGGACTGTGAGGCCTGGACTTGCAACTCGAAAAAAATGTTTCTTTGGCAGACTCAGAAAAAGATTTTGAATCAACAAATTTATTTTTTGGTTTTACTATTGCATTTTGTTTTTTGGTTGATCCAACAAACCCATCCAAATATTTTAGTTACTTTTAATAAATTCCAAGTATTTATTAAATTCAACAAAAGAAATTTGATCAACTCAATAAAATACTTCATAAAATGTCTGTTAAGAATCAATGTATGGCATATGTATGATTATATCCATTTATATAAATTTATGTTCTGAAAAATATTTTATGTTTTCAAATATCTATATGAATCTTACTTTGTATGTTATAACATAGCTGGTGGTCTGTTTATCATTTGTTTATGTGAGTCTCTCGAATTATATTTATAATCTCGCTTCTAATGTTTCAGACTAACTGATTAGTTATAGTAAATATATACTTTTAATGTCTCCTGTTCGCGGTAGTACCGCACAAAGGAGTGCCGAAAGAAATATCAAAGTTTTGTTTCATCCATCCCCACTTGATTTAGCTTTAGTAATCTCAATCTTGTAACCAGTTGACCACGATTCGTCGTCGAGAAACATTGTTCTTATATTCAATAAATTTATAATAATTCATGTTACTGGATTTATTTATGCGAAATAGTGACCCCAACGTTTAAAAACGAAAGGGTAGTACCAAGATATTGGTACGCAAAAAACATTGGTCCTTCGAGCCGGATCTGGCAAAGAACATGAATCATTAATTCACTTTGGAAGTTTGAAAGTGATATAAATTTAGGCAGTAACTAGTGCATAATCAAAAGCAACTAAAATACAGTGATCAATCATAACGGTGCACATAAAAACAGTGTAAGTGTTAGTGAGTTCTATCCAACTACCAGAATTGCTCTTATTACAGCAAGGCATATCACAATCAGGCCACTGCTGGTATTGGTCATCACAATTTCGTTTTGGTTTTTGAGAACCTAACTATCAGATCTACAAGATCAATATTCAATCAAGAAATTACAAGATATTTCATTGGATACAACAAGTGAGGCAATGCGTTTAAAACACCTCTAACATATACAACACGTGAGGCAATGCGTTCAAAACACCTCTAACATATACAACACGTGAGGCAATGCGTTCAAAACACCTCTAACATATACAACACGCGAGGCAATGCGTTTAAAACACCTCTCACATACAACATATTGAGGCAATGCATTTAAAAACACCTCAAGAGCTTCAGGCAGAGTCAGGCAAAATTGGGTATGTACATTATTAATGTCCTTATTAAATAAGTGTCCGTTATTCAATTTATTTGGAGTTCACAATTCGCATATTTCGTATGAAATAAGTTCTTATGAACATTTATGTTTTATTCTGAAATATTGCTAATCACATTCTGTTTCGACAATGGAGAATTTTGATCGATTAAGTGTGCTTTTGCAAAAAAGTTCAACAACTAAGGCGCATGTTATCTCATTTCAGGAATTTCTAGCACAATTTGACACTAATAATCCTGCTCAAATTTCTGAATTACAATTAAGATACAATTCCGTTTTCGCTAATTTTTCAAATCTGGATGATTTATATGACGAAATTCAATTAATTGATACGGAAACAGATCATAGTAACGAGAAAAAATACATTCAGGATCTATATTTTCAAACCCTTGCTCAATGTCAAAAATATTTCACGCCTTCGGTATCACAATTTAATATTAATTCACAAACAAATTGTCAAGAAACGGTTTCAAATCCGGGTATCGGAAATGAATCGGTCGCGTCAGTAAATCGACGAAGGTTAAAATTACCTCAAGCTGTACTACCGACTTTCAGTGGTAAAGTTGAGGAGTGGTTGTCATTTAGAGACACTTTTGACACAATGATCAACAAACGGGATGATATAAGTAAGGTGGAAAAATTACAGTATTTGAAATCCGCTCTTAAAGATGAGGCATTACGCAAAATTCAAGTTTTCGCTATTACTGAAGAAAACTTTGAGCGCGCTTGGAATCTTCTGCGAAAATCATATGAAGATAAGCGTACCCTAATTTCGCGTCATCTTAGTTTATTGCTACAATTGCCAGTTCAAGAAAAGGAATCCTATCAGGGTCTAATCATCCTCGCCGATGAATCTCAACAGCATCTTCAGTCGTTAGCTTCATTAGGCGTAAATGTAACTCAAGAAATGGTAGTAGCCATAATCGAAGAAAAATTGCATAAATCTACTCTAGAAAAATGGGATGAAACTATTAAAAATGGAGAATTTCCTAATTTAGATGATTTAACTGATTTCCTATATAGAACTGCAGCCCGTATTTCCAAAAGAAAAAACGATAGTAATGTCAAAAATTCTACCGATAAAGATTTTCCTTCTTTCAAAAAACGTAAAGTTGATTTCAAGCGTCATGCCCTTGTGAGTGCTGTATATAATAAATGCCCTCTTTGTTCCGAATCCCACTATTTATTTAAATGCGGAAAATTTTTAACGTTGACAGTTGAGGAGCGTATAAAGATCGTGAAAGAGACATCTCTATGTTTTAATTGCTTACGTGATCATAGGGCTAAGAATTGTAAATTTGGAGCTTGTAAGAAGTGTGGTAAACGTCACAATACTTTATTACACTTTTCAAAGGTACAGGATTCAAGCAAATCAAATGAATCTTGACCATCAACAGAAGTCTCGGAAATCACTTTGAAATCTATGACCTATATGCCAACGTTCCAATTAATGACGAGTGCGATCGTCGAAGTATTTGATATCAAGGATAATCGAATAAGAGCACGAATATTACTAGATACTTGTTCAACCGCCAATTTTGTAACAATTAATCTTGTAAAACGATTACAACTTCCTTTATCTAGATGTTCATTTTCTGTAGGAGCTTTAAATGATCTCACTACAACTGTAAATGGTATGGTTTTTATCACCTTCAAATCGGTTTATAACGAGTATAAACGTACACTTAATTTTTTAGTAGTTCCTAATATAACAAATTTAGTTCCGAATGAAGTTATATTACGTCAACATCTTAAAATTCCGAAAAATATTTTACTGGCTGATCCTAATTTTCACATGCCTAGCACCGTTGATATGCTTATCGGCGCGGGCCCGAGCTTATCTCTCTTTTCTATAGGTTCTATAAATTTATCTCAAAACGGTAATGACCTTTATCTACAAAAAACTCGCTTAGGCTGGATAATTGGGGGTGGTCTAGATTTTACAAAAAATTCCAAAATAACTAAAACAAATAATTGTCTAGTAACCGATTTAAAAACAATAATTGAGAAATTTTGGTCAGTGGAAGAGTTATCATCTCAATCAGAGCTTTCTCAAGAAGAGATCGAATGCGAGGCACACTTTAAACAACACGTAACTCGAGATAAGGACGGGCGATATGTAGTAGCATTACCATTTAGATCAACAACGAAAACACTAGGCGAATCCAAACAGATTGCGTTGAAAAGATTAGGTGGACTACAAAAGAGATTTGAAAGGGACATAGAGTTTAGGCAACAATATTCATCAGTCATTCAGGAATATTTGGAATTAAATCACATGTCATTGATAAACATACCTCAAGATGAGGAAAGTTTCTATCTGCCACATCACGGCGTCATAAAGGATTCGAGTAGCACCACCAAACTGAGAGTAGTTTTTAATGCTTCAGCTAAAAGTAGCTCTGGTGTCTCCTTAAATGACGTCCTGATGGTAGGTCCTACAATACAAGATGATCTTTTTTCCTTGATAATTCGTTACCGTTTTCATAATTATGTACTTATAGCTGATATTGAAAAAATGTACAGACAATTTTTAATCCGCGAAGAAGACCGTAAATATCAAAAGATCTTGTGGTGGGAAAACGACAAAATTAAAGAATATTGTTTAAACACAGTCACTTTCGGTTTTGCTCCATCAGCCTTTTTAGCTACACGATGTTTACAGCAACTGGTTGAGGATGAGGGTCATGATTTTCCCTTAGCTGCAAAAATATTAAAAAGGGATTTATATGTAGATAATCTCATTACTGGTGCATCCACATGTAAACAGGCGCGAGAAATTTACGAACAGATGAATAAACTCTTAGGTCGCGCTCAACTCAACATGCGTCAATGGGCGTCTAACGAACCCCGCATACTCGAAGGTATAAAAGATATTAATCTGGATAAAGATTTCAAAATAAACAAAGATTACGTGGCAAAAACTCTCGGTTTGTATTGGAAAGCTAGAAATGACTCATTTATATATTCGATTAAAAAGCCTGTGATTCATAAGGGAATCACAAAAAGGGTCATCTTATCCGAGATTGCAAAATTATTTGATCCTTTAGGTTTTATCGGTCCGATAATTTTGTACTCGAAATTAATTATGCAGGAACTTTGGCAGTCCAAAGTTACGTGGGATGAATCAGTACCTTCATCTATTCACTATAATTGGAGCAACTTTTGTGAACAATTAGAAGCGGTAAATAATGTTTCAATTCCTAGAAAAACGTTGATTGACCATACAAAAAAGATACAATTACATGGCTTTTGCGACGCCAGCGAGAAAGGGTACGGGGCTTGTTTATACGTTCGTGCTGATAGCGATGATGGACGAATTCAATGTTCTCTTTTATGTTCTAAGTCTCGTGTTGCTCCTTTAAAAAGACTAACTATTCCTCGATTGGAATTATCTGGAGCATTATTATTAACTAATTTATTTGAAAAGGTAAGAAATTCACTTTATATCGAAATTGATGCAGCAATATTTTGGACAGATTCAGAAATCGTGTTACATTGGTTACAAACAAATCCTAACACATTAAAAACTTTCGTATCCAATAGAGTTTCTGAAATACAAGTCAAAACAAGCATAAATCAGTGGCGTCACGTTCGTTCTAAAGACAATCCTGCAGATGAATTGTCCAGAGGTCAATTACCCAATAAATTCGTGAAAAATGAATTATGGTTTAAAGGTCCCAAATGGTTGAGTCAAGAAGAAGATTTCTGGCCAAAGTCGGAAATTAGAGCGAATATGTATACGCTTACCGAATCAAAAAAGCTGAATTGTCTGAAGATTGATATTCAGACTAGTATTTTCGAGAAATTCTCCTCATTTACTGTTTTGAAACGAGTAATAGCATTCTGCTTTAGATTTTTACCTAAATACCGTCACTGTAAAGGTACTTTAAAAACCACAGAATTAAACCACGCAGAAACAGTTGTCATTCGACTTGTCCAAAAATCTAGTTTTTATAAAGAAATTGAAAACTTAACGAAAGGCAATACACTAAGCAAAAAAAGTAAAATTCTTAATTTAGATCCTTTCTTATGTGAAAATGGACTATTACGTGTCGGAGGTCGTTTACAAAATTCCGAGCTTTCTTTTGATAAACAGCATCCTATACTTTTACCCAGATCAAATTTCTTGACAGATTTAATAATTAAATACTATCATTTGCATTGTCTCCACGCTGGAGTACAAACTACTTTATACGCAATGCGACAAAGGTTCTGGCCTATTGATGGTAGGAACCAAATCAAAAAACTCATTCGCAAATGTATAAATTGTTTTCGTGCTAAACCAATTTTAGCCAATCCTAAGATGGGTAATCTACCGGGTGCGCGTGTAATCAAAACGAGACCATTTAATCGTGTGGGCATAGACTATTGCGGCCCATTCTACATAAAAGAGCGAAAATATAGAAACCAAAGAAAACTTAAAGTCTATGTATCTGTTTTTGTTTGTATGACTATAAAAGCAATTCATATCGAGGTAGTAAGTGATCTGAGCACAGAAGGGTTCCTTGGCGCTTTGCGACGTTTTATTTCACGACGTGGCAAACCACAATCTATATATAGTGACAATGCTACGAACTTTCAAGGTGCTAGGAATGAACTAAATGAGTTGCATGCCCTGCATAAATCTAAATTATTCCGAGATCAAGTATTCAATTTTTCTAGTAATAATGGTATCGAATTTCATTTTATTCCGCCCTCATCCCCGCACTTTGGAGGGTTATGGGAAGCGGGAGTAAAGTCCTATAAACATCATTTTAAAAGAGTTGCTTCAAATGTACTATTTACATTTGAAGAATTTTACACACTTTCTGTCGAAATAGAATCAATTTTAAATTCAAGACCACTAACTCCAATCTCAGCCGATGTGAATGATTTCTCTGCATTAACTCCAGGACACTTTTTAATAGGTGACACATTAACTAATTTGCCTGAACCTGACTTTTTGCCTTTACCCTCGAATAGACTATCAGCCTGGCAATTGATTTCTAAAGTACGTCAAGATTTTTGGAAGAGGTGGAGTATTGAATATTTAAATGAGTTAAATATTCGTCAAAAATGGCATGTTAATACAGAGAATCCAAAGGAAGGTATGCTTGTATTAGTAAAGGAAGACAATGTTCCTTGTATGCGATGGCCTTTAGCGAGGATTCATCAACTTCATCCCGGAAAGGAAGGTGTTGTGAGAAGTGTAACTTTAAAAACAGCTAATAGGTTAATAAAGAGACCCTTGAGAAAAATCGCGGTTTTACCTATAGACTATGAGAAAAGTGAGTGAAGGTTGATCGCGGGACTCTCAACGGGGAGTATGTTAAGAATCAATGTATGGCATATGTATGATTATATCCATTTATATAAATTTATGTTCTGAAAAATATTTTATGTTTTCCAATATCTATATGAATCTTACTTTGTATGTTATAACATAGCTGGTGGTCTGTTTATCATTTGTTTATGTGAGTCTCTCGAATTATATTTATAATCTCGCTTCTAATGTTTCAGACTAACTGATTAGTTATAGTAAATATATACTTT
This sequence comes from Diplolepis rosae, assembly GCA_030998225.1. Lineage (NCBI taxonomy): Eukaryota > Metazoa > Arthropoda > Insecta > Hymenoptera > Diplolepididae > Diplolepis > Diplolepis rosae. The sequence continues at coordinate 9,955,813 of JAPYXD010000680.1, forward strand.
TAATGTCTCCTGTTCGCGGTAGTACCGCACAAAGGAGTGCCGAAAGAAATATCAAAGTTTTGTTTCATCCATCCCCACTTGATTTAGCTTTAGTAATCTCAATCTTGTAACCAGTTGACCACGATTCGTCGTCGAGAAACATTGTTCTTATATTCAATAAATTTATAATAATTCATGTTACTGGATTTATTTATGCGAAATAGTGACCCCAACGTATAAAAACGAAAGGGTAGTACCAAGATATTGGTACGCAAAAAACAATGTCCATAGTTTATTTTTCAAATAAATATTTCAACTGACTACCAATTTTCAATAAAGAATTTTCTTATCTCGTATTAATTATATTCTGAGCATAAAATAATATTACTAAAAATATGATGAATAAAGAATATATGTCTAATAGTAAAGTACATATAGTTAACTAGTAGGACTTAAATGTTCCTTTGTACCCGAAAGTATAATAGATCACTGGTTATCTTGGACAATAATAAAAAATTAATTAAAATTAAATTTATTAAACTTTTGTAGACAAATAATTTTACTTCTCAATTTTGTTCGTACATCGTATAATTTGGCCGAAAAATGAAATTTTTTATTTTTAAGGTTATTTTTGATGTCGAAGTTCAAAATACAATTCAAGTATAACTCATTCTAAATGTAATGTTTAAATAAAAATGTGTAAATATGTTTTGGGTAAACAATTTTGCTTTGTAACTTTTTTTGTATCTTGCATAGTTTAACTGAAGAAGAGAACTTGATTTTTGTTTCTCCAAGTTTTTCGAATGTCGTAACGTTTTTAATATTTATTGGATCGATATATACTATTACAATAAACTAAATAAACAAAGAATCTATAATATTAAAGTACATATAGTGAACTAGCAGGATTTAAAATTTATAATTTTTTTAATCTTGAATCTCAAGTGATTTGGAATTTAGCCATTTTAATACAATATTCAAGGGCAATAAGTTGTTATTATTCTATTTGCATCTGATAATTGTTTAATTAATATTCCGTACCGAAGTTCGGTTTGTTTTTGGTGAAAATGACAAATGAAAATAGCTGGATTTGGAAAAAAATTGTTTTTGTGGAAATGTTCCTTTGTTCTCGATCAAAGATTTGCCATGACCCGGAAGTATAATAGATCACTGGTTATCTTGGAGAGTACAATTAGGCTGCTCGCACCATCCCAACCCTGGAGGACAAATCCCTTTTATCTAGAAGGGAGACAGAGGAGTTTTCTTCGGCCGGCGTGTGTGGGAGTCCGAGAGAGGGACTTAGGAAAAGAAGAGAGCCCGTGTAGGCAAGGAGAGATAGATTACTCCGCCATTCTTGCAATTTCCCTGTCGTATCGAGGCTCGTAAATTCCCGTTGAAATATGCGAAGGGGCGCCTGGTGCGGGCAGCACGCTGCTGCTGCTCTCCACTCACCCGCACACTCGTCCACCCTCTACCCACCCTTACTCCATAAGGGTTGGAAGCAAGGGGTATGTCTACTAGGGAACTGTACAGACTCCCGTATCGCCTCTGGGCGCGAACTCAAACCCTACCAACCTTCCATACTTTCTACCTACCCACCTACCTTCGGCTTAACTTCTCCACTTTTTTACTTTATAATTCACACGCAAAAAAAAAATGGCATATTTTAATCTGGAATCAGAGCAAATAGTGCTATTTTCAAGTGGCCTATTTTGAACAATCAATTTCACCACCAAAAACGCTTCAGAAAAAGAGGAGTGCCATTGCAAATAGTTAACTTCACGATGTAATTGGATATATGTTGATGATACATTATGAGATTATTAGAATAATCATTAAAGAAGCTTACTATCTTAAAATACTAATGTTTATAATACAACTTAAGATTCAGTTCTACACTGTGAAAAATTTCTGTATTAAACTTCCATTAAATGTAATAAAAGTTTTTTTCAGTAACGTATATTAAAGTTAAAATACTTTCATCTTAAAAAATACAGGCTTATTTGAATTGTAATGCACATGTGTATATATTTTAATAATGTTTGTTAATTTTAATATACTTTGATTGAAAAGTTATTTAATTTAATATGGACGTGTATTAATTTTTCATAATATACAAATCTATTAATTTTAATTTATTACTTGTTTATTAAAGTCTATTAGAATTAATAAGACTTTTAACATTGTATACGATTTCCAATAAAATTTCATTGCCTGTATGAAAAAAATGATATTACATTTTATTGACGTTTATTAACCAACAATCACACACACAGTCATTTCACTTATTATGAATTATTCTATACAATATACGAATTAAATTATTATGAGTATATGAACAGTTTGTGCAAAATATACACTCAGAAATTTCTGTATTAAGGTTGTACGATCACGAAAATTAGACCTCAGGCAAAAATAGATAATTTTGCTTTCAAGAATAGCAATATTATTTTTTAAAGGGCTAATTTGAAAGAGGAAAGATTATTTTCCATGAAAAAAAATTGAAACACAAAAATAATTTTATTAATAAATTTTATTTTTGCCCAAACTTATTTTTTTATCGCTTCGAGCCAAATTTTAAAAAATGATGCGATTCTAATAAATCACGGTTCATTTTTTTAGAAAAAAGATTCTCTACAACTTGACCGTTTCATATTTTTGGAATCGAATTAATTATTATCAAATACAGCAATTTGTTTATAAAAATTTTGTTTTGAAAAATTGTTTTTTTATAATTTCAGCCATTAAAGATTTCATTTTCAAAAATCGGAAACGGTCAAGTTGTAGAGAATCTTTTTCCTAAAAAAATGAACCGTGATTTATTAGAATCGCATCATTTTTAAAAATTTGACTCAAAGCGATAAGAAAATAAGTTTGGGCAAAAATAAAATTTATTAATAACATTATTTTTTTATGTTTCAAATTTTTTTCATTAAAAATAATCTTTTCTCTTTCAAATTAGCCGTTCAATAATAATATTGCTATTCATGAAAGCAAAATTATCTATTTTTGCCTGAGGTCTAATTTTCGTGATCGTACTACCTAAAAACTTCCATTACATGTAATGGACGTTTTTTTTCAGTAATGTATATTGAAGTTAAAATTATATAAAATACGGAACATTCAGGAAAAATTATTGAATGTTCCACATTTTATTCTGAAAAGTTCTGTAAATTTTCCAGAATTCTGCTCTGTAAATGCCTGTATCCTTATCTCTTGAACAATTTTATAAACCCTACTGAACTATTTTTTTCCGTGCAATATATTAAATTTAATATACCAGTTTATTATTTCACGAATAGTATAGAGAAATATTAAATTTCATATACAATTTTTTATGAAATTTAATAATATTTTAACAGTGTTTAGTAGCTTCTTCACATGTAGAATTTACCATTTCAAATACTAAATTTTACCTCTACGTGAATTCAAGAACTTTTATAATGTGTATTTTCGTTATTCTTATTCAAAATGCTATTGAACACTATACTTATAATTTTTGGAATATTCCCAATAAGAAATTTACAACGGGCGCGGTACTGCGCCCGTACTGGCAAGTGCGGGCGCAGTGCTGGCATATGTCGGGGATGATAACGATGTTCTGCGCTGGTCTGCCAGAGCTGGTCTCGTACTGGTTGTCGGTACTGGCATTTGGTACTGGTGCGGCACTGGCACATGTCGGGCATGAACGATTTTTAAAAAATTTTCTATTCATTTGAACACTTCAAAAATAAACTTTGAGTAAAATTTGATGCCAATAAATGTTCAAAATTTGAATCAATATACACTGAGAAAAAAATGTATCCAACAAAACTTTTTTTGTTACCCTGATAAAATATTTTGTTGTCCCAACAAAACATTTTGTTTAACCAACAAAATTTGTTTGATATAGCAAAATGTTTTGTTGGCACAACAAAAGAATTTTGTTAGCTAAATACTAACCAAATATTTTTGTTGATTTGACAAAACTATTTTCTCAATATATGTTTTCCTATTCAAATTTCCATACTTCTTATTAATTTTGTACATTTAAAAATGTTCAGTCAGAGAGATGTTTTCTATTAAGAAGATATAAACATAAAATTCCTACATCAATTTCTTATTTTTCAACCAAGAAAAAAAAATACGGAAATGATTTTTCATAAATCCGTTTAAAAACGTCGTTATCATTTTGCATGGTGCCCCTATGGTGCCCGTATTGAGCCGACGCTTGGCATAACTACGGAAAGTACGGGCTAGCCATCATTCAGTTTATGTGCAATGGGCCTGAGTTATGCCTGAGTTAAGCCAACGCTGCCTGCACTGGTCAGCCAGCACTGGCCAGCCAGCACTGGCTTGCCATTATACAGGCGCAGTACTGCGCCCGTTGTATATACGGGCGTAAGTGCGAAATTTCCGATTGGGTTACTATTCCTGAATAATATTTCGTGGACCGCAGACAAGGCAATTTACATTACTTCAAATCAACACTAAAGAGTGTCATTTTCATTAAGGTATAAACTGTTTACGAAAATTCTAATTTATGACAGGAAAAGGTGGCATTTGTTACAATTTTAATGAATGGCATTTTTTGATACTCCGCTACGTCAAAATCACAAAGAAATCTAGTTTATATTACTTAACGCATTTTATTAGTTTATGCAAATAGTTTTTTGAGATATTTATTGGTCAAACATTATAATTTTCATGGTAACTTTAAACAGGCGGCAAAAATTTTAAATACAAATAGTTTTCTTAACTGTTCTTTTTATTCGGAAGTTATGACTCAATTAGTCATCGATAAGTGGCACACATTTTTAAAAAAACATTTTTTAAGAATGGGGCAATTTTGGAAGTAAAAATAGTAATTTGTGCCATTTACTCAAACCCTCTTTTTATAGTGTAATGATGGGGAGTTTTCTATCCATGTCTCGAATTTCCCTGGGTGAAATATATACGATATTAATGATTCGGAAAAAATTGCTCGCATGTTTAAGCACGCGATTCAGCTGTCTCGCTTCGCGTTCGGTCTTGTATGGTCAACGTGGGCGTTCAAATTTATTTTATGTGATTTAATATTAATGTAAGTTTTATAGTAATGTAAATTATTTCTGATAAAAATATGTTTCAAATCATATTTCTAGAATTTTTCCAGAAGAACAACTTTCTCTAACTTTTCTTTACACTTCGTATATTTTATTAGTCGAAAAATGGAACTTTCAATTTTTAATATTACTTTTCATTTTTGAAATTGAAACTATGCATCTTATAAAAAATTAATTAAAATTAAATTTATTAAACTTTTTTAGGCAAATAATTTTACTTCTCCATTTTGTTCGTACATCGTATAATTTGGCCGAAAAATGGAATTTTTTATTTTCAAGGTTATTTTTTATGTCGAAGTGAAATTCAAGTATAATTTATTGTAAATCCAATGTTTCAATAAAAATGTATAAATATTTTTTAGGTAAACAATTTTGCTTTGTAACTTCTTTTGTATCTTACATAGTTTAACTAGAGAATAAAACTTGATTTTTGTTCAAGTTTTTCGAATGTCGTAATTTTTTAAATTTTTGTTGGATTAAAAATTACTATTACAATAAACTGTAGAGCTCTTTGGAAATTAACGGCATAATATGAATTTCATAGAGATAAACCGATTTTTCATAGAAATTTTTATCAAGACATTTGCACTAACAGACAAATCTGATAATTTGTATGACGAGTTCCATTAATGTTTGCATTGCTATTTCAGTATTTAACATGCAAAAAGATGTCAGTAAATAATACATGCCTTAAAACCATGTATCAACCAGACTACGTGATTGTAATTGTAATGTTTATTCAAAAATTAATAACAAAAATAGACTTCCCGCACTAAACAAACGTAAATGAAGAATATCTCGTAGAGCGAATTTATTTTAGTTACGTGGTCTGGTTGTTCTATGGCCATAATAAAAAATATTATCTAGTGAATCATTACATTATTGATGCTTGAAATGATTTGTTCATAATTCGTGAAGTGGGAATAAACGTAATAAAATTCAGATTGCCTTTTAATTTTTGTTCGTGGACCCCGTAATCAAAACCGTAAGGCATTCCTTGCACTGTCTCTTGAGACCTGTATCATTACTAACCGATGTAAATGTGAAATTTAACCGCATATAAAATGGGTGTGTAACGTCATGTGCATTTTAAAAAACCAGACCTCTCATTGGATTAACAGCGAGAATCCCTGGTAACGTCCCCTCTTTTTTCTCTCTTTCTGACTTCCGTTACTCCCAAAGCACGAGTGCAATTAAATCCTGAAACAAGGGTCGAGGGTGTTCATCCAAGCTTGAAAGGCTATGAGGGTTCACATCTGTCGGTATTGTCATTCTTACGGTTTGGCAGTCGCTCAAGTAATTTAAAAAAATGCCCTGACACTATTTTCATACGTAACGAATAAAACTCCAATTCATAAATTATTTTTTAATACTATTTAGTTAATGTTATTAAACTATTCACCTAGAAGTTGCGTTATTTAGTGCAAATCTCTATACAATTTATACAGATTTCAAATTTTACTATTCACATTGCGAGTTTTACGATTCAAATTAGGAACTTTTTCATTCATGTACTGAGAAAGAAAATTTAATGGTAAATAGTAGAACTTGCGATGCGTATGGTAACCATATGTAAAATACGGGTAATGATATATATTGTATTGAAATATTCAAAATTATCTCAACGTCGAAACAAAACTGTAATTCAAAATTTCAAGAATTCGAAACTATTCAAACTCTAAATATCAAAACGACTAAATTGGAACGAAAAGAAAACTCTAAAATAAACGATTACGAGAACGCAAGAAAAAAGGCGGAAAGAAAAATGAAAGCGACCTTCCAAAATTTCTTTCTCTTTCTTTAGTCCTCTTTTGTCTTCATTACTTAATATTTTTTACTAAATTAATTAACTTGATACTAATTAATACTTAATTAACGCTTAATTATTTATTATTAATATTTTGGAAAGTCGCCTTCTTTTTTCTTTCCTTCTTTTTTGTTGGGTTTTTATAATTGTTTATTTTAGGAATTTGTTTTCATTCAAATTTGGTCGTTTTGATATTTAGAGAGTTTGAATAGTTTCGAATTCTTGAAATTTTGAATTACCTTATTCTTTATAAATCCGAATAAAAAACACACAGATTTTACCCATTGTTATTATTACCCGAAGGTTTGACTGAAGTTTGTAAAGTTATTTTAAAAAAAATTTTTTTAATCGTTTACTTCTTTCAATAAACGAGAATATAGTGATTTAAAAAAGTTTAAATCGGTCATAAATTATAAATTTGTTCCTAGTTTTTTTGATTTAAAACTTTTTGTCAAAAATAAATGATATATTAAATTTTTTTTGTAGAAAAAACTTTGCAAACTTCAGTTAGGTTTATCCAAAGTCTGACATTAGCAGTGTGAAAACCAGTTTTTGATTTTTTAGATGAGAATGTTAAAATAGAATATTGCTTTTTTATGGTAATATTTTTGTGTTAAGTAAAAAGAAGTCAGGGGTTAAAAATTCGAGTTAGGAAAGTGGCGTGGGACTAGACCTAGAGTTTCAAGGTTTGCCGCGGTCTTTGATCAGAGAAGTTTACGTTTTCCGGTTAACCGACTAATTACGAGAGCAGTCCAACCTGTTTTTTATCTCCACTGCTCAAGCTCGCTTCTCTGTAATCAGGTTATAATGACGTCCTTCTTGTATTGGCGGATTTCTTTCGAAAATTACTTTATCGCGCTTATTCTTTGCTAGGTACTTCCCTCTTTGACAAAGTACCAACTCCATTACCAAAATACTGTTAAGGTAGTTGTGCCAAAAATCATAAGGCTTCTGGAAAAAAAAGTTTTTCTATAATTTTAAGACTTGAAATGATCAGTATCAGTCGTCTCTTATAGAAAAGAAAACATGGTTTTTTATAAAAAAAATTTAAACTTACAAAAAATAATACTTTTAATAATGTCTTTTTTAATAGAATTTTTTCTTGTTATCGCTTCTTACCAATTTTAAAAAATGAAAGGATTCTCATAAATCACGGCTCATTTTTCGGGAAAAATATTCTCTACAATTATACTGTTTCCAATTTTGAATGTAAGTAAATAATCTTTAAATATAATTATTCTGTTTTTAAATTTTTCCAACGATTTCAGCCATTAAAAACTTTGTTTTGGTAATTCGAAACAGTAGAGTTGTAGATTTTTTAACCTGAAAAAAATAAGATATGATTCGTGAAAATACAATATTTTTTACGAAATTTGTTAAAATCGATAGTAAGGAAAAATTCTATTACAGAAAATATTATTAAAAGTATTATTTTTGATAAGTTTTAAATTTTTTTTTCATAAAGAGTAATGTTTTCTCATGTATAAGATACGACTGATAATATAATTTCAAGTCTTAAAATCATAGAAAAACTTTTCCAGAGACCTCATTTTTGGCTTAACAACTACCTCAATAAATAATAATGTCGTCTTAATAAAATAAATAATTAAAAGTAGTATAAGTTGCATTGACCCTCAATTAGAATAAAATGGTACGTTGTTGGAAAAAATTGGCTTTAGGGTCCAAAAATGATTGAGTCGATTCAATCAGATGTTTCGGCTCGGATCGGAGCCCTCATCAGTGATATTCATTAAAATCTAGAAAATACAAAAAAGGGTGGCGCTAATTTTACATTTTTAGTTATAACTTAAAATGGAAGATTTCGATATTCGACCAAAATAAAAGGTGTACTTAAGGCCGTGTAGTAATCTTTTCTCAAAAAATCGAAATTTTTTTTTTTGCAGTTTCGGTTACTTTAAACCCTAAAGTATAATGTATAAACCTCCCTGTACTTCAGATGATATCGAAAAGTGATAAAAAATGAGATTTGCCGCAAGGGGTCGAGCGCGCGGATAAAGCATATGCAACTTGAAAAATGTTTCAATACTTGAGAAAATTTATTTACAAAAATTGTTTAAACAAATTAATTTTATAAATTTGATAGCAGATTCGTGATCAGCGACCCGAAAAACATATAATGCGATATTGAAGTTGTGACAAAATCATTTTTATCACCATTCTTATGATGATGATAGTGATAATTTTTTGCAAAATCTTTAACTGCGTTTTTCTCAAAACTGTGTTTTTTGAACTAGTGCCCACGATTCCGGCCCGTCTACTTGGCCGATTTGCCTACTTTTTTTTTCTAAATGTTCAGAAAACACCTGGCTATGGAATGACCCATGACCATTACTGTAAGTTAATATTTAACAACGTTATGACACAATTATTTACAAAAAACAGGCGAAAAAAAAGAAAAAAAATGAAAAGTTGCACTGTTTGTTTATTTATGAAGATATTTTTTTGGTCAAGAGTCATGAGATAGCCATTCATATGTACTTCAAAATAAAATTTGTTTCGTATATTTCAGATCATCCACAATGGAGAAATCTTGGGCACCACTTTTAAACATGGCATCCTATGGTCCCCCATATCTACACCGGATATTAACAAAAATTAACAACCTAAATTTTTTTATACTCTCCATAAAGTGTACTAAAACGTAAAAAAATATTTTGACTGCAGAATAAAAATTTGTGCAAAAATAAAATTCTTGAAAAAAAGGCCATTATTACCATAGTACCCCCTTAATAAAATAATAGTTTTAAAAAATTTTACGAAGAAGACAACAATGCAGGGAAATATAACGCATTACTGTCTTCTACGGAAAATTTTTTTGAATTATTATTTTAATTATAAAGCGATCGTATATAATTGGTGACCTCAGAGTCTACCATACAGCCTTAAATTGATTTCTTTGGTGTAAAGTGTGAAGCTATATTGAATAAACTCGATCTGCCCTTTTAAAACACTTCAGAAAAAGGGCAGATCAAAGTTCAATACAGCTTCACACCAAAGAAATCAATTTGAAGGCATGTGATACTTCAGAAATTAGTAAATTTGATTGATTTCAGATTTCTACGTGTTTATGTCCAAAGTACATTAAACTTTGTTTTCAAAATTTGGTTAATAGTAGACAAGATAAAAACGGATGTAGATAGGCCACTTTTGGTTCAAAAAATATAAAAAAGTTCAATTCTAGCAAAATATGCGAAGAACATTTTTTTACTATCAAAACCAAAATAAGGCTATCTACGTCCGATTTCATCTTCTTTACCATTTCCCAAATTTAAAAAACAAAATTTCAAGTATTTTGGACACCATTATATAGAAACTGGACCAAATTGTTCATTTAAAGTTGCTGCTTTTCTTACGTATCACATGCTCCTTAAGTACACACCGTAAAAAAAAATCGTAGTTTTCCAATACATAGGTGATGAAATTTTTCAATAATAAATTAAAAACATAATCTTCTATCGAATTATTTCAATAATTTACAAGAAATATTCGAATCCCTATTGGATTTTTTTTCAGTGTTAAAATTGTTCAAGATTAGTAGAATTTTCCAGTCAGACACGCAATATTCGGCACGTCATTGAATATTTCCTACATAATTTATATAAAAATTTCAAAAAATATATTGGTTAATTACTTCCAATACTTAATTGGAAGTTTCAAAAAAAATATTTAGAGTGCACCTTTTGTTCTGGTCAAATGTCCAAACCTTTCCTTTTCACTTATAAATGTAACTTTACATATCAAGTACTCATTTTTTATATTATATGTTTAAGTGCTATAATTATTATTAAAAATGTGAAATTGCCGCTACCCTTTTTTGTATTTTCTAGATTTTAATAAATATCACTGATGAGGGCTCCGATCTAAACCGAAACGTCTGATTAAATCAACCTAATAATTTTTGGACCCTGAAGCCAATTTTTCCCAACGTACCATTTTAATGAAATAATTATTCGAAAAAATTAAAAAAATCGAACCCAAGTTTAAATTAAATTATCTGAAAAGATATTTATAAGTTTTTGAAAGAAAAAAAAATATATTATTTTTAAATAATGTTTGTTCATTTCTTTGGCATAGAGTCAGTTTCTTCTTATTTTCATTGATTAAAATTATTATTACATTTAAAAATGCGCAAAAAGAAAGAAAGGCAAACGTTTCGGCCACATATGGGGGCCCTCTTCAGTGCCATAAATTCAAAGATTAATTCAAAATTTCTGTAAAGAATTACAATATAGAAGATAATTAAAAAAGAATTATCATAAAAATTAAAAACTTATCACATAGCTTGCAATTCAAAATGAAGTAGTCCAGTATGCAGCATCACGAATTGAAAATTTCTTGAAGTTCACTATGAATAAAAAACCGGATAAAATGAAAAAATATAAAAGATTTTGCACACGAACCAACCGGAATTTTTTTCAAAAAATGTTTATTATTAATGAATGATGCCAAATTGGTTCACAATGGCAAAACGCGAACAAGTTTTACATTCATGAAAACTTCTCGTGAAGACTATAATACCGGCGTCTCTCACAGAATGATCTGAACTGTTTTAAAAACCGACTCGGGACATGTGGCTTTGCTGACCGAAATTTTTTTCCTATAAGCAATCCTGAGAGGTTCTTTTCCTCCTTGAAGAAGACTATTGTCCTGTATATAGTTAAGAAATTCGAGACGTTTATGATGATTGTCACGAGTGGACGAAGGCGTTTATTTTTCAAGAAAACGATTTTGTATATAGGCTTCACGGACAATCCATTTTATACTGAATTTGCAAAAAAAATTTCGGTCAGCAAAGCCACATGTCCCGAGTCGGTTTTTAAAACAGTTCAGATCATTCTGTGAGAGACGCCGGTATTATAGTCTTCACGAGAAGTTTTCATGAATGTAAAACTTGTTCGCGTTTTGCCATTGTGAACCAATTTGGCATCATTCATTAATAATAAACATTTTTTGAAAAAAATTCCGGTTGGTTCGTGTGCAAAATCTTTTATATTTTTTCATTTTATCCGGTTTTTTATTCATAGTGAACTTCAAGAAATTTTCAATTCGTGATGCTGCATACTGGACTACTTCATTTTGAATTGCAAGCTATGTGATAAGTTTTTAATTTTTATGATAATTCTTTTTTAATTATCTTCTATATTGTAATTCTTTACAGAAATTTTGAATTAATCTTTGAATTTATGGCACTGAAGAGGGCCCCCATATGTGGCCGAAACGTTTGCCTTTCTTTCTTTTTGCGCATTTTTAAATGTAATAATAATTTTAATCAATGAAAATAAGAAGAAACTGACTCTATGCCAAAGAAATGAACAAACATTATATGAATTTGGGTCAATACAATAATAGACATGTTACCAAACATGTCAATTTAAAAATTATTTTTAAAGTCGCGTCAGAAAAATCGAAAAGGGAAGAATAGAAAGATAATTCTCGTGAAGTAAGAAGGAGGCCCAGAGGGAATGCGTGCCCAAAAACCGACCCCATTCAAGATAGCGGGTGGTTCGTTAGAGCTGCGGAGGGTTGGTAGCCTGAGTGGCTTCTAGATACAAGGGGTGGATGTAGGTGTTTGGTGAGATGGCGTGGTAAAGGAGAGGGAAAGTCTGCGGTGGCAGATAAGGGTAGTCAGAGTTGTAGGTGGGGTGGTGGCTGAAGGGGATAAGGGAGAAAAGGGAGAAAAGGGAGATAAAGGAGAAGAAGAGGGTGAAGAGGGACCAAAGGAGAAAGAGAGATAAAGTTAGAGGAACAGCCTATATCTTTGGAGCAGCCACAACGGCAATTCGACCCTATATTTAATTTTGCGGTAGAAAGAGGCGAACGTTCGCCGGAACCAGAGAAAGAGGAAGAATTGTCGTTTAATCTAGCCGCGATCCTATCTAGACGAAATTTATCATTCGATAAATTGCACCACTATATCAAGCACTTCCTACCGGCCGTCAATACTCGAGAGATGCTTCCGAATACCAACCGACTCTCGCTCCGGAGCATTCGGAACACGACCATTCCGGAATCCGGTGACTAATTAAGGGGGAGATACAATTTGATTACGTTTTAATGCCTTCGCGTGACATCGTCAACGACCTTGCCTTTCTCCTATACCAAGCAGAGATACTTCTATTATTTCTCCTGTCATCAGGATTTACGATGCATGAACCCAAGAAAAACAACAACCAACAGTCACGTTAGCACACTCATCAAAATACCTTATATAATTCATCTATCCATTAACCTCTTATTGCACATGTCCATGTATGTGGACACACATTCAAGTTATTATTTCGACCTGATCTGCAATCTGAAATAATTACCGGTTGCATTAACTTCCTTGCACTCTAAACATTTTTTTTTAAACTTACAATAAAGTATTGGATGTAATTAACCAATATATGTTTTGAAATTTTTATATAAATCATGTAAGAAATATTCAATGATGTGCCGAATATTGCGTATCTGACTTTGAAAAATTCTAGGACTACACTTGAAAAATTTCAATACTGAAAAAAAATCCAATAGGGATTCGAAGATTTCTTGTAAATTATTGAAATAATTCGATAGAAGATTAGTTTTTCAATTTATTATTAAAAAATTTCATCACCTGTGTATTGAAAAATTACGATTTTTTTACAGTGTGGATAAAAAACTATAATTATCAGTCGGGTTTATTTATTAAAAAATGTTTAAATTTTATTAGAAGACAAATTCACTATTTAAAAATATATGATGAACCAAAAAATATTGGGATACAACATTCTTATAAGATTCGAGTAGATTATAAATGATCGCCGTCGAGCTTACACGAAAAGAGACAAGTATATAAATTTTCGGTGTTGGCAAGTTTGGCCTCATTTGTGGACATCGTGCTTTCGCAAAATGTATGTATTTTATATTTTTAATGCGTTGTTATTTTTGTATAAATTTATATAACTTTTAACATTCTAAAATCTAAATTTTTCGTTATTTTTCATCATATATATTATAAGAATGGTACAATATTGTTTTTCCTAGGATGCAAACATAATTTGTTATGTACAAAATCAATAAAGATTTCATACGTTGTTGTTGTTGTTAATAATTGGCTTCAGGGTAATGTAATGTGAAAAAATAAAACATAAGAACGTTTACATAAAATTATACAGAAGAAACTTCGATAAAATCCATAAAAATTCTTAGGGATAGCAATTAAATTATAATTCAAAATTTAAAGAATTCGAAAACGTTCGAATTCTCAAAATACAAGAAGCGACCAAATTTGGACCAAAAAAATTTCCTAGGATCAACTATTATGAGAAACCAACCTGCCTTCTTTTTCTTCCTTTCGTCCTTTTTTGTCTTTACTACCCACCATACTTTTGTTTGGACGTTAAGATTAATTTGAGTTTGTAGTGATACGGGTTCGAATTTAGTTTTAAATTAAATTATAGCACATGAACTTTGAAATACCTCAGCTAAAAAACAAGAATATATTTGTGTATAAATATGAATAAGAATATAGATGCGAGTACATAAATAGTAAAAAACCCAAAACGATTCTTTATGAAAAAAATAGCTTATAAATTGTTCATACGAAATCTAGTGTTCAAATATTTTCCTAAGAGAAATTTTCTGATTGTTCTGTATTTATAACTATCAAAAGAAGGTAGTCAGAATATTGCAGACATAACACTCTCAAGAAAGATTTTAGTTTGAATTTTTACATTCTCATCATGTGAGAAGGTATTGGTTTTATATGAAAAATCACTTTCGGAATTTTCATTGTGTTTTGTGTTTTTGAAAAAAGCTTTATGAAAAATTCCAGAATTCCAATAGTGGTTTTTGATAGTGCTCAAAAATCTCTAATAATTATCCCAATAACATTTTTCGATTAAACTAAAATTAGGAAACTTACATTACGTTAAAACTCGAAAAAAGTTAATATCTAAATTCCATTTTTTAGCTAAATTATACGAGATACGAAAAAACGTTATGATACAAAATTGTTTACTACATAATGATCTACAAGTATATGTATATTTTTCTTTTTGATTTGAAAAAAAATACTATTGAAAATCCAAAATTCAATTTTTTAACAATAATATGTGAAATACGAAAAAAAATACGATTAAAATGCAAAAATTCCATTATTTAAACAAAATATTTGACATACGAAAAAAACATTGAGATGGAAATCTATTTGCCTTAATGAGGTCTACGTTAAGAGAAATCCTATTAGTTGTGCTGACTAAAAGGTCACAACTATTTATTTTTAGTAAGCAGTACCAAAAATTTTGTAAAACTTTTACCAATGCTCAAAAGTCTATGGAACTAAGTATGCTACTAATTTTTTGTTGTAAAATTGATCAAATTCGTTTTGTTTAAGGAAAGTAATTATTTTATTTTCATATGCAATATTTCGTGTAATGATAAATCATTGACAATAGTAAACCTCAAGAAATAATTGTACAGACGAATTAGATTTTTCCTGCTCATCAACTGTTTTAAATCGTTTTGAAATCGTCACATACATTGATTACTTAAAATTTTGCTTTTGTTCTTCATAAAAATAAGAAGAATTAATTCATGGTAATTTCAAAGTATAATTGTAAACTGTTGTGCAGTTTGTGATGAAAAATATGTCAACAATTATCATCCTTTGTTACATTTTGGAAAACCATAATTAAAAAAGTTTTTCTCCTAAACAATTATAACATAAGAAAGTTTCCATCGACTTTAACCGAAATAAAATCTATAGAATGATGAATTTAACATTTTTTTCAAAGTTGGAATTACTATTTTAATCATGTACGGATGGAAAGATTCATCAGTTTCTAATTAAGATATTGAAATAGTTTTTAATACAACTGTTCGCCGTTATGTCGAAAAAATATATATTTTTTGTGATAACTAAACTGGACAAATAGTAATGGCAATTAACGCAATTAGTAAGTTTTACAAAAACATATTGGTAACTTCTATTATAAGATCAATACAATGTGGGAATGCATGAAAATAGTCCCGGCTACAAAACGGACCGACTAATCGGATTTTGTAAATTTTAATACAAATTTTAATAATTGCTACTTAGTTAGTGACCCTTTTTTACATAAAAAAATGGGTAGCCACGACTAATACTTTCTCTAAGTGAACAAATTCTTAGTAGGACATGATGAGAATGTGTTTCTTAAGGTAGTTGTTGCGCCAAAAATCAGTCTCTGGAAAAAGAAGTTTTTCTATGATTTCAAGACTGGTAATTATATCATCAGCCGTGTCATATGTAAGGAAAGACACTCTTTTTAATAAAAAAAATTTTAAAATCATGAAAAATAATATTTTAATAATGTTTTTTGTAATAGGATATTTCCTTATTATCGCCCCATACCAAATTTTCAAAAATGGTGCGATTCTGATAAATCATGAATCATTTTTTTAGGAAAAGGATTCTCTACAACTTTACTGTTTCCGATTTTTGAAAATAAATTCTTTAATGGTTGAAATCATTAAAAAACAATTTTCCAAAACGAAATTTTTATAAACAATTTGCTGAATTTGATAATAATCGATTCATTTTCAAAAATCGGAAACGGTAAAGTTGTCGAGAATCCTTTTCCTAAAAAAATGATTCATGATTTATCAGAATCGTACCATTTTTGAAAATTTGGTATGGAGCGATAATAAGGAAATATCCTATTACAAAAAACATTATTGAAATATTATTTTTCGTAATTTAAAAATTTTTTTTATTAAAAAGAGTGTCTTTTCTTACATATGACACGGCTGATGATATAATTACCAGTCTTGAAATCATAGAAAAACTTCTTTTTCCAGAGACTGATTTTTGGCGCAACAACTACCTTAAGTCTGATAGAGCCTTAAGTAAATGAAATTTCCTTTTCCATTTGGAATTAAAAACAAATTTAGTTACTTTGCGAAAATGTAATTTATATATACTCTATTATAAAATTGACTTGAGCTTCAGTATCAAATTACAAGAAATAAACTTATATGTACTATAAGATGGTGCGTGCAAGAAGATATCAATTGTTTCAATTCAATTTTTATGTATGTGAATTTTTTTGTGTGAGCAATTGGAGTGTTAATTATTTATTATACTTATGTCCTTGAAGCTGATGTTCAATATATATGTTCAATATGTTTGACGAATTCTCAAAGTTGATGTTGCACCTGTGCAACATTGAACGCAAGAGGGTTAAAAAATGTAATTTTAGTAAGGGTTGAGGAATTGATGTGAAGTAGTGGAATCTGTATGGAATTGGGATATGGTTCGTTTGTTCTAAGGTACAACAACAGTTGGCCCTTTTACTAGAATCAAGAGCTAACGGGGTTGCTGAAGGACATACAAGTTCTGGTCCGGGTAGGCGGGTAATTGCTGGTTTATGAATCGTATCCCCCTTTCACTCACCTCTTCGCCACCCGCGACTATTTCCGTGCAGTTCTCACACCCCTTTTGCTCTTAACTTAATGTTGTTTCCCTCACTCCATTAAAAGCCACGCCACTCGGCTTGTTTCACTTCCCACACTGTGGTTGCTGCCTTGTGGTCGCGTTCACCTACAGTTTTCTCTCTCTTTATAAGTGCAGGGCGATCGTGTTCCATTCCTTTTAATCTTTCTACATACTAACCTCCTTTTTTCTGCACAAACATCTTTCCTTAAGAAATAGCACATTTTTGTCTATTTCTGATCAGAGATATTTCAAAAGATAAACCCACATACTATAAGTACCAATTTATTTAAATTCACTTTTCAGTGTTATTTAGAACAGCTTTTTAGAGCCCAATGGATCTGGAACAGAAAATAACTGATCTGGTTTAAGATTAAGGTACTTCAGAAAATTATATTAGAAGAAACCAGATTCTTGCCATCGAAAGAACTATTTTTGTCTATAAAGGAACTAAAGGTACTAAACTCTCTAAAACTGAATCAGTGAAATTTCACTGATTCTCAGTCAAATTTCACTGATTAAAATCGTGAGAAGTTAGTCACTGAGAATCAGTGAAAATGTACAGATTCATTCAGTGAAAATTTTATCACTGATTGGATCAATGAAAGCGACTGAACGAATCAGTTGTACGGATTACTGATTGAATCAGTGAAATTAATCATTCTTTAAATTATTCATTAAAAAATTTAAGGGTTTTAAATAAGTATTTCAAGTTGACTCTCTTGCAAGTTGCAATGGAAATATTTTATTACGAAATAAAACAATTTATTAAAAATAAAAATGTTATATTTCATTTCATATAAATAGAACGTCAGAAAACAAAACTTATACTCGAAGTATACCATACTGGAAATTTGCTCAAAAGATTTCGGCTGTTACAAATCAGGTCTTCCCTGAAGAGATTTTCATATTCTTCGTCAATCTGAAATGAAAAAATGAATTATGGTTAATATAGAACGTACATTTTTTTAATTGGTTTGATTTCTCCCTTTGAAAAAATATAGTTAACACATAATTTATATATATGAAGGCATAAGAATGTTCTGCATTGTAAACGCTACCATCATTCCATTATAATCAAATAATCTCGGATATTTTTCTGCAATTTCGTTGATTGGAGGGCTATCATTAATTATCCAATCACGTCTATTTCCAAAGGTTTCATTAAGGCACGACTCGACATCCGTTTTTTTTTCCGTTCGTGGCATGGTCAACTGCATCCAACTAATCTAAACCAGAAATAAATTATGGAAGTTGATACTGATTTTGAAAAATGTTTATTACATATATGTTTTCTTCTATATTACAAATTAAATTGATTTTACATACTCTTTCTTCCAAATCTTCATCGCTTAAACTCCTATTAGTCCCTTCGATAACCTGTAATTTATTCTTTTCCAAAGCTGCCTTAACTTTCGGTGTGCAGTATTTTTTTTTGCTCGGGTGGCAGAGATTTTCTCGCATTCCAAAGCCTATGTTCGATAAAGCCCTTGCTTGTTTTGATATCGAAAAAGTGTTCCTAAAAGCGAAACCCATTATAGTCAAAAGTAATTTAATGTTTCAATTGTCTTTGAAACTTAGATGTCTATTATGTAATATAGAAACTTTATTAAAATTTCATGAACTTACCACTTTTCTCAAGTATTACATGCCCTTAACGAATAAAAAGCGAATAAAAAGAAATTCTGTACAAGACGACAGAGTGTATTGAAATAAAATGAAAAGTCAAAAACCTACCTTCCAGTTTCGAGACGGTTTCATCGTCGATTCCAAACGCAAATAATTTTTCGTTGAATTCAGATGCCATTTTTTTATCCAGAGGCAAATAGATATTATATTCACTGTGGGAAAAATATCCCTGTCAAATCAACTTATAAACCGATACGTTGTTATGGTTATGGTTTGGTTTCAAGTGAAATGACGCCAGAGAAAACGAAGCCCGCTCTACTGTCTTTTGTCTACGTTTCGAGTTTTATGTAAAGGCGAATTAAATGACTTTCAACGCCAAACTTGCAACTGAATTAATCAGTGAAAACAATCATTGGATGAATCAGTCATTTTATGGTCACTGATTTATTTCTGCGAACATTTTCACTGATTTCACCAGTAAAATGGCAGAAACCACTGATTTTTCAGTGAATACCTACACTACTGATTGATTCAGTGAAAATCTCACTAATTCAATTTTAGAGAGAAGGGACGACTTTTTATCCAAGCCGCGATAGAAAAGAACCTCTAGTTTTTCTGTCTATAGCGGGAAACCGAACACATTCAGAAAAATATTTACTCAAACCAACAAAAGAATTTGCTTATTATACTTTTGACCAAATTTTCTGTCCATTCAACCCATGAATTTGTTTCATGAAACCAGATGTGGCTCGGTTGGATGCAACTTGGTCAAATCAAACAAATCTTGGTTCATTTATAAAAATGGTTTCATTAAGGCAAGTAAAATTTTGGCCATATGTAGAAAGAACAGGTGTTACATTCACCCGGATTCTGGGTAGAATCTGAATTTCAGCATAGATCTCAATTGATTTAACACCGCATTTTAATGTAGAATCTATATTCTACACCAAACTTCGGATGAATCTGATTGCTGTTTTTTTTTCTATCATACATTCAGAATGGTACTCGAAAATGATGTCCAATGAACCATTTAACAATGCAAAGAATTGAGGAAACTGGGTCATTGACCGACTGTGAATTGAAACCTTCTGTCGTTAGTAATTGTACCCCAGAGTCATCTTCATCGCCAAGTTTGAATTCGGGAACGATGATAGTTATGGATCACACAGGGCCATGTCGGCCAAGTGGAATGCCGCCATAGATCATGGCACCCCTCCTCCAGGAAAGACACCCCCTGGTCGGTCAGTGATAATGTACATGCAAGCATCTCACCAGTAACCCTGGAAGCAGTGGGTATACTGTTACGTAATACACTGCCGCCATATTACCTTCTACTAGGTAGGGTATCAACCCCCCACTAGCTAAACAGCTGACAGCTTGGCTGGCATCATTACATAGAGTAGTTAATATACTGGTTCCTCCTGGTTACACAACAACACACTATCTACACCCAAATCGAAGAGGTTTGATCTCATTTTAATTAGCAATTGATTTTGAATATTTGAAAAAAAAATTATTGAAATCAAACAAATCTGTGCATTTCTATGGGCCCAAAAAACGTTTTCTCAATTAACCCTTTCGTGCATGACTTTTTCTACTATAATCACAAAACAATCATGTTGAACAAATTATAAAATATAAAAATTTCGAAAAGAGAGGTTAAACGTTTTTTGAAAATCTTTAAACAACCCATTTTGCATGAAAAGCACCCCTGCAGAATAAAATATCTATTTGCTATGATGAACCTCTAGAACTTACAAGAAAACTCACCAAAATTTAAGAAAAATAATTAAGAATGTATAAACGTAGTAAAATGTAGCCACAAAAACTACTTTATTTTGGAAAAAACAAACACTAAATCGCCATCTTGAATTTTTAAAACTGAATAAATTTTTTTTTTTTAACTCGAAGAATATTTAGTATACTGAAAAGTAAAGATTTTTTGGATTTAGCAGAACCATTTTTATTCGGAAAATCACTGGTTGAATCGAAAAAGTATATTTTTGATCATACGAATAATTTCAACAAAAATTTGTCCTATACTAATTAGCCATTTTCTTGAACCAAACACTTTTTGTGCAATGTGAACAAATTTTTCATTTGAATTATTTAAGAAAATGGAGATGAACGGACGATGTTTTTAAAATGAAGAGAAGTTTTCTCTGAGTGTTGGACAATTATATACTCAGTTTTAAGATCTTGATATTAAGGTCGTGGATCAACGAGATCACTTGACGTCGGTAATTGTAATTACAGCATGTAAGGTTATTCAAAAAGTTGTAGCTAAAGTGGATTTTTAGTACCAGACAGACTTTATTGGTCCTTTTGTTCACGTATCTCTAGTACTGAAAATTCATTTAAGCTATTAATTTTTGAATAACCTTACATACTGTAATCGCAATTATCGACGTCACGTGATCTGGCTGATCAATGGCCTTCAGCTATACTAACTAAAAAAAGTGAAGCAAGATATTATTATATATATCTTATAAATATTACAGATAAATATCTAGATATCATAGCCGAACATATAAAATGCTTGTCACATAGTCAAATGTCTATATATTAATCCTGGACATCATGATCACATATTCCTACAAAACACCACAGAACTCAAATTGCTTTGATATAATCTTATACGAAAAACACTCCGAAAGTTCCTCAAATTTATATAAAAAAAAAATTTTACAAGCAAACAAACTGCTTTATTATTTTATAAAATAACCGCCTTTGCATTTTACATGGAGAAAGATGGATATTCATCTATGTAACAGGCATCCTATGTATTCAGGATCAATATCTAGTTATTGAGATGTAATATCTGGTCGAATACTGAGAGAATTTTCTTCATTTGGAATATAAAGGAAGGTATCTAATTTTTAATTTTTTTTCAATAAAGAAGCATTTTTTGAAAAAATTTTGCTGGTGAAAATATGTTTTATTGCTTCATGACCAGTTTTAGGTACAAACGAACTATAATCATTTTTTTGAATCACTGTGAGAACGAACAACTTTTGTTGGTCTTGATTCATTTTCTCACAACTGATTCATTTTTTTCTCGGGCTTGTATCCATTTATTCATAATTCGTTACCACTTAAGATGCTGTGAATGAAATTTGATCAATATGATTCAAATAGTTTCAAAGTTTCTTTCCACCATTTGACACGAGCCTTTCTTTGACCATTCGATAAATTGTGAGGGATCCAATGCGCACACAATTATTTCATAGAAATAATCATGCACAATCGAATAAATTTCGTTCGTTAATTGTTTCACGCACAGCATCGATGTTACCTGGAACAGCAGCAATTGATGGTCGGCTTTCATGAAATCCATAACTGAGACAAGTGCGTCCAAATTGGAATTCATTGAACAAGCCATAGATGGTTTATCACCAAAAATGTTTTCTTGTTAAATCCATTTTGTTTTACACACTTGATAAGTTTAAAATGACGTCTGAAACAAACAAATTAATATTTTTACGTTCAAATTTTTGCTGTCGCCTATAGAAACATCCATGTTTTGCGAAACATGTGTAATCTACCTGGCATACTTAAAACATCCCTATTGACAAAATTTTCAAAGTGCCCTTCATACTTTTAAAGCCCATTTGTACTTCTTTATAAATATACATTTAATAAATTTCCACGAAAATGAAATGCCTCACTGCACACTCATTCCATAGCTTCTAATGAGGTTTCAAGAACATGCAAACATTTCAAACCTCCACTAGTTTCTTTTCAATGTAGAGTAAAGAACCCGAGTCCTGCATTCCTGCATGAACTTTCTGGTTCGTAGTTACATGGGTAATGTTCGCATGAAAAGAAAGTACAACTCCATATAACATGGTACGCTCCAATATTTTTAGTCAGAATGATGGATTTCCTAACCGTTTTTAGCGCTGTCAAGAATAAAGAAATACTGCCTTCTTACAATCTAAGTTACGCAACAATCCGAAAAGATGTGTACCTAAGAAATGTGACTTTCAATCATCAGATTATAAAATTGCTTAGGAATGAAATTTCCCATAAATATAAAAGAAAAAATCTATTGGCACTCTAATTTGTGACGCTTCATGCACACGTGTGTCGTTTTCGTCATGGCTGAGATGGGGTGGAGCTTAAGGTTATGCCCTAGGTGTAGGTCACTCCCCCCTCTCTCCTTCAAGGGTTAGGGTTGCATGGTGGCTAGCTGGGGCCATAAAAGTCCTTACAATGGTTCCCGGGGTGCATGCCAATAAGTAAAGGTATGCAAGCGAGAGGCAGAAGGAATAATTTTATTTTTTTGTTCCCCTGCAGGGAAGCTTTTCATGGCCCGGTGAATTCTTTTGGCAAAATTAATAGTATTTATATATGAATGGCTCGCAGATGACGAATGGGATGACTCGGGACAAGAATATCTCGACGTCGTATGCAAGGGTGCGTACCACGTAGATGAGCCTCGAATTTCGAGAGGCTATGTTGAAAAACATCACCTTCTCTTGAGCCCATTTGTCGGGTGTGTAATCGATCGTAAATAAGCGAGCAAGTACTTTTTAAATTCCATTCAAGGCACGCGTGCATGATCTCGAATATCAAGTTCACATCTACACATCCGAACCCTTCTTTCAAACAATATTGCTCTATTGTATTGTTACGGTTCAGAAATGCTTCATTTAAATCGAATAAATTTAACTTAGCTCAGCTACATACATTTTGATCCGTTTCATTGACTTTATTTTCAAGGAAATAGGAACAAATTAATGGAAGATACAAAACACAAAAGAATGAAAGGGTTTCTTCTTTTTCCTAGTAGAGCGCCATCGATTCTAAACGGAGGAGCGAGTGCTTTTGAAATGGGGCCGCATGTCAGACAGGAAATTTATGCGAAACGAGGTAATCGACTAAGTAATTTAAGCGTTAGGAGAAATTTAAGACTGGTTCATTTTTCATCGGACCGAAAAATTTGCCGCGTGTCCTACAACGTAGGATAACTCGGCACGGCCCAATTCGACTTATTGTTAGTTGTTATTCTGCCGCAATAGATCTTGATAAGCAACGAGTGACTGGTCTGCTTTGATCGGCCGCATGTGAATTAAGCAATCATAGTCTGAGTATCCTACGCACCATTCGTCACTCAGTGTCAACTGCAGTTTTGCCGTGAGCAGCATTGCTAGTTTTCTTTATCGCAATCTCACGTGGTATCTTTTAAAGAATTTACGAAAAAAATCTCAAGATATACGCGTTCGCTCTCAAATAACGTATCATGTTTCCTCGAATAAGAGGCTTTGAGAAAAATGGTAATCGTCCCACTCTTGTATATTTTGCCACGACTAGAAGCTAGAGAACTTTGATTCTGAGAGGTAAGAATCTGACCAGTGAAATCATAAACAACTGTGATTAATTTCAACCTTTAAGTGGGATTCTAAAAGTTTTTTAAAAAAAGTTGTGAATCTTGCTGGCCAGTTTTATTGTGAAAGATTCATGTTAAGCCTGTAAAATCTTTATATCAAAAAAGTTCGAATGTCTGCAGAAACTTTCATGGAGGCTTACACGGAGAAAAATAGATATTCATGATTAATATTTAGATATTCAGCTGTAATATCTAAGATATTAACATGTGCAAAAATTAATATCTTAAATATTAGAGATGAATATCTATATCTTACAGCTGAATATATAACATGGCTGACCCCCAGTTGAATATCCATTTTTCTCCGCCTTCTTGAAATAACAATGGATTTGGGATGACCATCTGCTATTATATTATCAAGCTTTACAATCCAAGATTTTAAGTTTGAACATCTACAATATTTAAAGTTAGTACCTACACGGAGAAAAATGGATGTTTAACTATGGGACAGCCATCTTATATGTTCATCAATTGTAATACCTAGGTGTTCAACTGTAATATTCAAGATATTAATCTCTGCATATTTTAAAATCTTAGATATTACAGCTGAATATCTAGATATTACAACTAAATATATAAGATGGCTCTCTTATAGTTAAACATCTAGATATTAATCCTAGACATCCATTTTTCTCTGTGTAAGATTGACATTTTTGTAGCACGCTGGAAAGATTCATTTTAAAAGTTTCTGTAAATTCTAATAAGATCATCTTATACACGGAGAACAATGGATGTTCAAATATGGGACAGCCATCTTATATGTTCAATTGTAGTATCTATAGATGTTTAACTGTAATATCCAAGATATTAATCTCTGCATATTTTAACATCTTAGATATTACGGCTGAATATCTAGATATCACAACTAAACATATAAGATGGCTGTCCTATAGTTAAACATCTAGATATTAATTCCATACACCCATTTTTCTCTGTGTAAATTGTACGGATCAATATCTAAATATTTAACTTTTTGTCAGTCATGGTTATTTGGAATATCAAATATATTCAACGTTAAGATTTAAATAGTACCACTTGATATTGAACGATACACGGAGAAAATGGACATTCAAGATTAATATTTAGATTCTCAACAATGGGATTATCATAGTATATATTTCGTTACAATATTTAAAATATTAACTTCTTTATATTTTAATAACTTAGATATTACAGTCAAATATATAAGTTGCTTGTCTTATAGAAGAATATTCATTTTTCTTCATGCAATAAGTGTGCATTTGATAATACAGTTTTATGCAAATAAATTATCATAATATACCTAATTAATTTCCAAAATATTGAAAGATAGTTTTTATTATCCTGCACTGAAAAAAATATGCTAATGAATTTATATGTATCAGTTTTATCCTACACAGAGAAAAATGGATGTTTATAATTACACTGAGAAAACTAGAGTGTCAACCTAAACATTTGGAGGGTAAAGCAGACTATATTTGAGGTTAAACTATAGGACAGCCTTCTAGATAGTGTGACTTATTACCTGCGAATTGTGAAAATAAGATAGTCAACTTGAATACATTAGAGGGAAAAGTTGATCATCGCAGAGAGAAAAATAGATTATCGAAGAGGGAGAAATAGACTATAATCTACTTCTATGGCTAACCTCAAAACTATTACATTTAAACTTTCACAATTATTATGTTATTATAGCAAGTGAAATAGGTACTCGCCAATTAGTTGACAAAAATAACCCTCGTGACACTTTAACACGTAAAGGACGCGAAACCGGCAATGAGGTTAGAGTCCACGCTGGTGATATTGGAGGAAAAATAGGCAAACCCACGTTCAACATCTAGATAATACAATTGAACATATAAGATGGCTGTCCCATAGTTGAACATCCATTTTTCTCCGTGTAGATTCACTGCAAAAATAACTTTATGATTGGGTAGAATCTAATTATGTGAGTTGTTAATTTTGATATATTAAATTTAATACCATAGTATATTAAATCTACACGGAGAAAAATGGATGTTCAACTATGGGACAGCCATCTTATATGTTCAATTGTATTATCTAGATGTTCAGCTGTAATATCTAAGATATTAATCTCTGCATATTTTAACATCTTAGATATTACAGCTGAATATCTAGATACTACAACTAAATATATAAGATGGCTGTCCCATAGTTAAACATCTAGAGGTTAATTCTAAACATCCACTTTTCTCTGTGTAATATACCAGTGTATTATTTCAGAAATTATATACAAAAATATTGAATTTCATATAGAACTGCGTATTAAATATAATAATATATTTAACAGTGTTCTTTTCATTTTAGCGCAAGTTCCCACATGATGAAAAATAAATATTCCATTATGGTATACATCCATCTTACATGTTGAGTTGTAATGTCTGACTCAGCTGTAATTTCTGAAATATTTATTAATTCAGAAATTAATATTTTAATTATATTAATATCTTATATCATTTAAAAACGAATTTGTATGTATATGAATAAAAATAATCTACTATATTATTTACACCCTAGATTCACTGAAAAATAACTTTACAATTGCTTAAAATCCAAGAATGTGAGTTGTTAATTTTGAAATATCAAATTTAAAACCTCAATATATTAAATCTAATACACCAATGTATTCTTTCACAAATAACATACGGAGATATTAAATTTGATATACAAATGTACATGAAATTTCCAAATATTTCTAACATTGCAGGTGTCAACTTTTAATATCCTGGGTTGACATGTATATATTTTGCGGCCTTATACCTACATCTAGATATTAGATATAATATATATATATTTACAGTAATATTTTTTTTTTAACGGCCATATAAGGAAAGCATAAATGGGACTGAGAGAAACATGAGCAGGCATAAGAGTGTCTCTATCGAGCGATCGTCTGTTGTCTGACGCATACATGCACACGCGAGTTTTTGCGTATGTGTGTGCACGCATGTGCGTTTGACAGAGACACTTTTATGCATCTCCGTGTTTCTCTCAGCTGCACTTTATGCTTTCCCTATGACCGCTACGAAAGAGACCTTATTTCATGTATATATATATATTTATAATACATGTTTTTACAATATATAAAAAGTAAAATTTAGGTTTTATAATAATTCTTCAAATTCTGCATGGAGAAAAGTGGATATTCAGGATCATTATCAAGATATTCAACAATGTCAAGCTTGCATATTCGTTTGTAATATCTAAATATTTAGCTGTTATATCTAAAAATTGACATTAATCTATTTCAATATTTTATATAGTGAAACTGAATATTCATATATTTCATCTCAATATCTAGATACTAGATATTTCAACTGAATCTACACTGTTAGAAATTTCTGCCGTAATTGCCAGACATTTGTATCTGAAATTTGTATTGAACATTTGTATCTGAAAATTCTGAAACTTGTAAGAGGGATATAATTTTACTTTTTGCGTAACTAAAGTTTTAAGAAGTTACTTGCAACTAATAATTTTTTTACAGCTTTCTAATTTTATGATATATTTTATAAAAATTGTGTTACAATTTAGTAGTTTTAGGATACATTTTATCAAAATTCAGTTGAGTTCCACAACCATCTTATATGTTCAGCTGTAATATCCAAGATATTTCTCTCGGCATATTTTAACATCTTAGATATTACAGCTGAATATCTAGATATTACAACTAACCATATAAGATGGCTGTCCCATAGTTAATCATATAAATATTAAATCTAATCATCCATTTTTCTCTGTGTATTTTTACTCAAAAACATCATAAATATCGTCAAATTTTACTTTTCTTTTGTAACATAACAATTTTGCAATTTTCCGAACATTTCTAACAGTGTATATAAGATGCTTATCACCTAGTTAAATATCCATTTTTCTTCATGTGATCATTTTTTCAATCAGTAGTATTTCATTGAAAAACAATGAAGATGTCAAAAAGGTTTTACTGATCATCATCAGTGATTAACCAGTAATTGTCATGTGGATTTCCATTGAAATAAAAGACTAGTACACGGAGAAAAATGGATGTTCAACTATTGGACAACCATCTTATATGTTCAATTGTAATATCTAGATGTTCAATTGTAATATCCAAAATATTAATCTCTGCATATTTTAACATCTTAGATATTACAACTGAATATCTAGACATTACAATGACACAGAGAAAGATGGATGTTCAGAATTAATATCTAGATATTCAGCTGTAAAATTATCTAAGATTTTAAAATATACAGAGATTAATACATTGGATATTACAGTTAAAAATTTAAGATGGCTGCCCCATAGTTGGAAATCTTTTTTTCTCCATGTAAAGATATAGAATGGCTGTCCTATAGTTAAACATCTAGACATTAATTCTAAACATTAATTTTTCTCTATATAGAAAAGTAGTAGTCTACAGTAAACTTCCAAGACACTATACTAAATAAAGTGGATTGTTAGATTTGCGTTTTATGATGGATATTGAGCTGTACAGTTTAGATTTTAGGTCCTAATATGCAGGATATTAAAAGTAAACCTGTATCATCAGCCCATTTGATAGCATTTTGGTATTCAAATGGCGTAAGCTAACCTTGGCAGTGCTTATTTCTAAATAAGTAAACGTTTGCATAGGAGAATGTAAAATATAATTAACCTTTTCCGAGAAATAGTTTTTGTACAAAAGCTACTGTGTAGAATCTCTCTTTATACTCAAGTGCACATAAATTGAGCTCCTTTACTTATTCAGTGGCATTCTTGATCACAGTGTTTCCAAACACGAAATGTGGAGGCCCATGCATGGATCAGAATGAGAAGTAGGATTATGTCGTAGGCCCCACCCCGCGGTTCTCTAACCCTCGTCTAGTCCGTCCCCCTTCGGCTCTCAGGAACCCCATCACGTTACATCGCCGAGGCAGGCAGGTCCAGAGCAGGGTCCTCCATAGTAAATCAGACAGTCGCAGGCGGTCCTTCTGATCTATCCGACGAGGCGCTACAAGGGAAGTTAACCTCGTAAAGTAGTAAAATAACTCTCTAAGTAACTCTATCTATCCCGTAAAATCGCTCATGGCTCATAAACGCCTCGTAACTTAGACCGCGGCACGCGCCCTTGAGAAATATTGTCGTGTGCCTTGCGCTCTAAAACGTCGCTTTCCTCGCATTATTATCTGTGATTTTTTTTTTTTCACCTCATAAAGTGTCACGTGCTTCTTCAAGAATGTTAGTGAACTGAAGTGTCGTTATGAGGATTGAAAAGAAATTGAACAGGTACTAAATTACTTATAATTTTATATAAATGTTAATAATTGTTTTAATATTGCTGAATTATACTTTTGACAAGTGAACATTTAAATTGGTTCTAGATAAAAATGCGATGAGAAATGAGTATTTTTTTCGATGTGAAATTGTGGAGGTGCTTTGCAGGAAAATGAAAATGAATGAGTTTCACGCTGGCTAAATCGGTGAAAATGGTGGAGTGCATTATAGGCGCGATATGTGTCCTGCATTACATCGTTGATGTATGTTCTCACTGGCGATCGATCTCTCTCACACGAACTGCTAATTGTGCGGCGTCATAACTTTCCACCCTCTTGCGCCCCGTTTTGTGTTTCTCTGTATATGTCAATGTTGCAGGAGAGGGAATTCGCACACATCTATGAGCAAAGTGCCGTGAATCAGGACATCACTCAGATCTTGTTTACAGCTCTGCTATTTCCCAGATTATTAACAACTGCACCATTTAACTGAAATTTGACTGCTATTTTTTAATTAGTAGCGTGAAATAAGGAGTAATTCTAAAGCTTACTTTAATTAGGTTCACAAACTGACCCAAGTGTTTTATTTATCCGGGAGTCTGGTATAGAATATACACAGAGAAAAAACGATATTCAAAATTCGGGTAAATATAACACTTGGTTTCTTTGTGTTGTACTTATTGAACAATAATAGATATTAATTGTGAGATGGCGACCTGAGACGTTAAGTCTCGATATTCAATTATGGGATAACCATCTTATATATTCAGTTTTAATATCTAGATATCCAGCTATAATACTGAGATATTCATCTGTGATATTAAGATATTCAGCTGTTTAATCTAGATATTAATTCTGATTATCCATTTTTCCTCTGGGTACATCAAAAAAATGCACTTGATAGTCATAAGTCAAATAATAGCTTTTATTTGACTTATAATTTATGAAACTGTTATTTTATTAGTTAGTACACGGAGAAAAATGGATGTTCAACTATGGGACAGCCATCTTATATGTTCAATTGTATTATCTAGATGTTCAACTGTAATATCCAAGATATTAATCTCTGGATATTTTAACATCTTAGATATATTACAGCTGAATATCCAGATATTACAACTAAATATATAAGATGGCTGCCCCATAGTTAAACATCTAGATGTTAATTCTAAACATCTACTTTTCTCTGTGTACAATTACACATAAAAAATGGATGTATAGAATTAATATGTATATGTTTAACTATGGAATAGCCATCTTATATGTTTAGTTGTAATATCTAATAGGAATTTTATGATATTAAAGGCATGTGATACTTAGCAAATTATCAAATATTACTAATATTAGGTATCAAAATGCTTGTGTCCAAAATACATACATTTTTTTCTTCAAAATTTGGTTTCAGAATTGAAACAAACTTCAATTTTAGCAAAATATATAGAAAATTTTTTTTACATTATTCAAACCTAAATTAGTCCATTTTTGGATTAGGGATGGCCTCACATATATCAAGGCGCATAATTCAAGATGTTAGATTTGAATATCTAAAATATTAAAAGTTAATATATAAATAAAATGTTACATTGTTGGAAAAAATTGGCTTTATTGTATATTACACAGAGAAGTTCAGTAAAATCTTAAGTACGTCTTGAATTGTTGAAATTTTGTCAAATTGAGCATTTACCCATCTTTTCTGTATTTTATACATCCTAATTTTTAAAATACTGATATTAGTTTTATTCTGTCCCCGTTTTACTAAAATATTCTTCAATATATCACAAATTAAATGTTCTCCGTATATACCTATATACAAGATATATTCTATGTCGTACAATATACACGGAGAGAAATGGATATTCAGGATCAATATCTAGATATTCAACTATGTGACAAACATCTTATATATTCGGTTGCAATATCGAAGATATTCATATTAATCTATTTCAATCTTTTAGATAGTAAAGCTTAATATTCAGATACTAAAGTTCAATATCTAGATATTATAACTGAATATATAAGATATTTGTCACGTAGTTGAATATCCATTGTTTTGAATTCACAATATTCAAAGTTATCTAGATTTACTATGACTCAGTAGGTTCACCTTTAATATTTTAGATATTCAATCTCGTCATCTTAAATTGTATATGAACCTATTTTATTAATTTGCATTCTTATTGCACGGAGAAAAGTGGATATTCAAGTATGTGACAAGCATCTTATATATTCAGTTTTAATATCTAGATATTGAACTGTAATATCTGAATATTCAGCTTCACTATCTAAAATATTAAAATAGGTTAATATGAATATCTCTGATATTACAGCTGAATATTTAGATATTTCAATTGAATATATGAGATGGTTGTCACATAGTTGAATATCTAGATATTGATCCTGA
This sequence comes from Diplolepis rosae, assembly GCA_030998225.1. NCBI lineage: Eukaryota > Metazoa > Arthropoda > Insecta > Hymenoptera > Diplolepididae > Diplolepis > Diplolepis rosae. The sequence goes on from JAPYXD010000680.1 coordinate 9,987,795, forward strand.
ATATCCATTTTTCTCCGTGTGCTCAGAATTGAGAAAAATGTATATTTTACTATGGGACAGGCATCGTAAACACGGAGAAAAATGGTTTATAAAATTTAATATGTAGGTCCAGTGACTATAGGACAGCCATTCAAATTATAAAAACTATAATTTACATTATCAGAAATATAATCCAGATTTATAAGTGACACAACCTACAATTTTTTCTGTATTCTGACATCGTATTGCTTATAATCGAGATTTTAGTTTTTATAATTTGGATGGCTGTCCTATAGTCACTGGACCATGATATTAAATTTTATCATTAATTTTTCTCTTTGTATATTCAGTTGAAATTTCTAGATATTCAGCCGTAATATTTAATATATTAATTTGTGCATATTTCAATATCTTCAAAATTACAGCGAATATCGAGATATTAGAATTGAATACATAAGATGCTTGTCCCATAGTCAAGTATCTAAGATATTAATCCTAAATATTCATCTTTTTCCATATACTGTTAATTAAAACTATATTAAACTTCATATACGTTTAATTTAATATAGAAGTATATTTTTATTATGGTACACTGTTAATACACGGCTAATATGAATATCTTCGAAATTTCAGCTGAATATTTCTATATGATATCTGAATATGTAAGATGTTTGTCACACTGTTGAATATCTAGATATCGATCCTGAATATCCATTTTTCTCTGTGTATATTGTACGACATAGAATATAGTGTCGAATATTCTGATACTTGTGTCTGGAAATTCTGAAACTTGTAATAAGAATAATATTATGTTTTGGGTAACTGAAGTTACCCAATGCAGTGAAAATGCACATTTTATGCAGTTACATGTAACTAAAATTTTTCTTACAGTTTCGTAATTTTATAAATTTTGTAAAAATTGTGTTATAGTTTGGTAGGTTTAAGATACATTTTACGAACATTCAGTAGAGTTTCATAATATTAAGAAAACTTTCAGAAAATTCAGTACATTTTTCGCAATTTTAAAGTACATTTTCTCAAAAGTATCATAAATATCGTCAAATTTTACGTTACGTTTGTAACATACAAATTTTGTAAATTTCCGAACATTTCTCACAGTTTTGTACATAGAAATATATATACATAAGTGTATAAAAACATTATATACATAATTTTATGAGAAATGTGTGATGATTTTAATATTTTTGTATATTAATTTCAGCTGAAATGGAGATTTATTTGCATCAGAATACACGTACATTAATATTAATTTGCGGCTACACTTTTTGGAATTTTTTTATTAATTTTAATGTAAAAGTATATATTACCATTTACATATATAATGTAAACATTACTAAACTTTCTTGTTTATGATATAGTAGTGCATCTATCTTGAACTAACTGGTTTTTATAATAATTGCATATTATTAATAATTAAAAAATGAGTTTATATTTATATGAAAGACAAGATCTTATACTTTAATATTTTCAATCTATGTTCGTTAACGATGTTTGCTTAATTGTACCAAACATGTGTTTGACTCTATCAAATAATTTTGTTGATTTAACAAAAACTAATTTATTTGGTAAAAACAACAAAATTTTTTTATAACATCATCAAAATGTTTTGTGAAGTTGATAAAACTGTTTAACCGCAAAAGCTTTGTTTTAGTCGAGCAAATATGTTTAGTCAGATGAACAACAAAACAAAACAATTTTGTCCAACCAACTAAAAATTTGTTCTCAGTTTTAAATTTTATTAAATTTTCAACATCGTTGATATTAAACCTTGCTAGTTTATTTTCACGTTTCAATATTCTGGGTACAGGATAAATCGTACACTCTAGATCTTGAATTATAAGGTGATATATTCAAAAACATGTCTATTATTTTATTGACTCAAAAATTTGAAAATTTTTTGAATTCTTGTTCTTTTGGCAAAAAATTTTGGCCATAGATGGGGGCCTTATTCACTGCCATAAATTCAAGGATTATCTCAAAATTCCCATAAAAATTGATTTTCATAATTTTTAATAATTTATAGGAATTTTGATACAATCTTTGAATTTATGACTCTGAAGAAAGCGCCCATATGCGACCGAAACGTTTTTTTGACTTTTATTTAAAATACGCCTTTGATGACTTTGTTTTTTTTTTAAGAAACTGACCCCATGCCAAAACTACACGAATTCAAAGAATCTTCTAGATTTTAACTTTCATTAGCCAGAAGATTAAAATTTAACATCCAGATTGCACAATCTTTTTTTAAACAATAATAATATTTTATGTTACAAAGGTAATGAAAAATTTGACGATATTTATGCTGCTTTTGAAAAAAGGTATTTTAAAATTGCGAAAAATGTACTGAATTTTCTGAAATTTTTCTTAATTTTATGAAACTCAACTGAATTTTCATAAAATGTATTGATAATTGATATTTTTATTAATTAATTTATAAGATTTAACTAATTCATTAATAATATTACAAAACTACAAAATCGTAACAGAATATTTATAAAATTTATCATAAAATATCGAAATTGTAATAAAATTTTCAGTTACATGTAACTGCATAAAGCTTTTGTTACCCAAAACGTAAAATTATTCCTGTTATAAGTTTCAGAATTTCCAGACACACGTGTCAGAATATTCAACACTTTCTAACTGAAAATTAAGAAATTGTTTCTTAAATTTATTAAAAAGTAACTGAATAAAATTCTAGTCACGTGTTTCAGGAAATTACGGCAGAAATTTCTAACAGTATGTAAGGAATGAGAATGCAATTAATAATACTGGTTTATAAAAATACAAGGGGACGATAAAGAAACGCTTTGAACCAGATAAAGATATCCCGCGTCTTGTGCCATCGATATTAGATATAGCTTCTGTTATCGATATAATTGCCAGATACTGGCAGATTTATCGACTTTCTTATGTGTCGCTCATTGCGGCTTTTCGTTTTGCGTGTGAGTGAAATCTATAGAGTAACACAAGTGCATCTTAAGTAGCTCGGAGTATCGTTACAACAGCGCTAATGTCACCCCCACACTCAGATAAGATGCTCAAGCACCTAAACCCCCGCGACTTGTCCGCTTGAGTTATGAGGGCAATTTTTATTATTCGCGTACCTCCTCAGCATCCCTCTTTTCCCTATCTGCGATGTCTCATAGGCGCCCGCTCCAGGGGTGCAGCGACACTTGGAGAGAAACGATCGAAGTCCCTCGAATGTTTTCGCGGAATTCGACGCTAGGGAAAATAAGATAGCAAAATGCCTCACGTGATTTATTTATCGAAAGAGATCGAGAAGAAAGCCGGAAATGTATTTTTTTCAGCCAACTGAAAATATTCGAATCTTATTTCTCTGGATTCGAAGAGTTTATCTGAAATTATGTGCGATATTATAATTATGCTGTTTATAATCGTATTAATGCCATGGACCAATCAGACCACGTGAGTAGATAATAGTTTATATTTTTGTAAGATCAGTTTTTTTGTATACAAAATATATTTATAAAAATGTAGGATAAATTATGGAATAGAGAGGCAAAAAAGAATCTAGCTCAAAGTCACATTTAAAATGGCCATTTTGCGCTCAGAAAGGCAAAATAGTAAATAATAGATTTTATTTTGCAAGTAATTGGCGTTCAACTGTCGAAAAATGGTAAACAGTACTAAGACTTGCAAAAATGAAATTTATTACTTACTATTTTGCCTTTTCGAATGCAAACTGGCCATATAAAATGGCACTTTTAGCTATTTTATTTTGTGCCTGATTGTCGGTAACTTTTCAAACTCTATTTTTTGCAGAATTTGAACTGAAAATAAAGTTATTTCAGACAATTATATTTACCTATAAATTTGGTCACGAGGCCTGGTTGGTCCATAGCCTTAATTATTTTAATTAAAATTGAATCATCCTTCCTCATTAGAACGTTTTTCATTGGGGTGATAATTTCACCTGGTATTATTCAAGAGATCCTGGCATTACGTTCTACCCGTTGTTTGGCCATTGTGAAAATTAACGAGGACATCATTAAACGCAAGTTTCACTCGAATGAATCCAAATGATGCAACGATAAACCAGACAGTAAATTTTCGGATGCATTTGTCGCGCAGAGTAAAAGAGCGTATGTCTTAGGATTATCGACGGACCCTGGGGCCGTTGGGGCATTCGTGCCAACATTCGGCCGCAGCCCGACGGACCGCATTCTTCGCCGCGACGCGCATTGTTCCACTCGTGTCCCCTCTTCCTCCCTCGCCCTATTCCTGTCCCTTCCGCGCCCTCGAGAACCTCTTATAACAAGCCGGACGGCAGAATTTTTTCCTTTATTTTTTTACAGCCGAAAAACGCCAGGTACGGATTTATGGTTTTACGGTTGACCGACTGCGGTCTTTTGCCTATGGTTCTATATATCCATTGACCTTCGGACGAGGATGAAACTATGAGTGCAGAATAGGCCAAAAAGGACCTTCCTCCGGGGAGTCTTATCTTCTTTACCTTTACCAATTACAGATTCGTCCTTGCCGTAAAGTACATTCTATTCCTGTTTTTTTTTTTTTGCCTTCCTACTTTTTCCCAGTTGCATCTTTACCTGCGTCCTGAACGCTATAGAACGGACAATAAAGTTAAGTACGATTCAGGGACTTAGTAACGGTGTTTCAGACATTCATTCAGTCATTTCGTGTTCAGCAAGTCACGACTCAAGTCAAGCTTCGTGATGAGTTTCTTCGAAGTTAGTAAATCCAAGTGTTTGGATTATTCAGACTTTTCATTCTTGGAAATGTTTGTGGATTTTTACTGATTTTTAGCTATTTAAGAGCGGTTTTTAGTTTTGGTCATTTAAAGTGTAATATAGCAGTTTTATTTGTGCTTGTGCGGAAATCTTAAAGTTCTGAGATTGTCACTTGATGCTCAATCTAATAGTGTGAAATTCCAGTGAAAATTGTGAACAACACTTTGACTTACAATACTGAGAGAAAATTAAAAAGTTATCTTTCTATGCGAGTCCAATATTTATATTTTAAAACAAAATTGAATATTCCTTTTCATTTACCCTGAGATTTTCTGTGGGTTCTATTTACTAATTAGTATTCAACGAGATTAGAAGAATAATTTCCATAAAATGGTACGTTGTTGGAAAAAATTGGTTTTAGGGTTTAAAAATTAGTAAGTCGATTTTATCAGACGTTTCGGTTCAGATCGGAGCCCTTATCAATGTTATTTACTAAAATCTAGAAAATACAAAATAGGGGTGGCGCTAATTTTACATTTTTAGGAATAACTATAGTACTTAAACATATAATACAAAAAACGAGTACTTGATATGTTAAATTAAATTTAGAGGTGAAAATGGAAGGTTTGAATATTGGAATAGAGCAGAAGGTGTACTTAAATTTATTTCTAAACGTCTGATTAGATCGACAATCACTTTTGGGCCCTAAAGCCAATTTTTTCCAATAACGTGCCATTTTATTAAAATTGAGGGACAATACAACTTACATTACTTTTCATGGATTTCAATTTTGTGTGTTATTATTACTACTGTGAAAAGTATTCTGTAAAAATTGAAACTTTAAATTAAAAAATTGTCAAAACATTAATATTTTATTACTATTGTTAGAAAATTTGAATGGAAGAAAAAATAAGTTGTACCGAGTTCGAAGTAATTACTTAAATATATAATTTTTCAAAAAACTAATTCTGTATGAAAAAAGAAAATTTTTAAAAGTGTTTAGAAAAATACAGTAATTTATGCGATTTAAAAAATATAGAAATCTGGAAAATTTCGTGTTCAAAATCCTTAAATTATTAGTACTTTAATTCAAATATGTAAGTAAAATTAGTTAAAACGCCAGATAAAATCTTACATTTTACAAAATGTGAAAACCTAAATTATATTCAAAATTAACTTAAAGAGTGACCATGTGCACTAAATTATTTTTAATATATCATTTAAATTGCAACTGATCTTCATTATATTTTCTGAAAGTTCAGTGGCGTATTGCTGTAATTCTTATAGAGCGTAGGCTTTGTCCAAAGTTAACCGTGAGATGTACGGCTCACAGTGGTGAATTATCCGTCGGCAAAAGAGTAAAAGTTCACAGATTACCTAATAATGGATAACGGCACGAAGTACAAATTAGTTAAACTATACATCTTCGTGACGCCCGCAAAACGCACGTGCCTCTGCACGCGAAAGACTGATATTTAATTCGCGTGCATTCAACATGATGTGACGTGCCATTTCCGTGTAAAAGAGAAAAGAGTGCATAAGAAAATTGAATTCAATTATATGCTAGCTCTTGCCGCCCATGCATACGATCAATGCAAAGATCTCGATTAACCGGATTACTTTTCTGAAACATTACTCTTCATAAAAATTGCTTAGTTTTTGTTCTTTTGGCATGCACGGAGAAATTTTTTACAGCAATATGTGTTTTATTTTATAATAATATTTCTAAAAAATATTAAGAATCAAGGGAAAATCGAGATGCAATGGTAATTATTCCTAGAGAACTGAACATTTTTCAGTTAAAATAGTAAAGATTCAAAAAATTATATGAAACTTTAGTATAGGTTATATTAAAGTTTGATGCAATCTATAGTAAATTATCATATAGTATATCTAAAGTTTAGTATTTCGCTGCGAAAAATTCTTACAGTGACACGTTTTTCCTAAAATTGATACGTACACGGAAAAAAATTTAACTAGGCGACCGAGCGAATGAAGAATGATCCCAATTTCAAAGAATTAATGTGTTCAAATCATATAAAACTTTAGTCAAATTGTATAAACTGTTTAGGTGAAGAAGCACATTTCACACAGTTGCTGAATAACAGAAATTATTATTTTCTACAAATTGCATATGTTTCCAATATGGTAGAATTAAGTAAAAAGTATAAATGAAATAGAAATATATATTCCCATAGCAGCAACTTGTTTATCAGCTATTGTCAATTTCAATATCTCTATGCTAGCTATATTGTAAATCCCTGCAAGTTTATGTGGTGATGTATTTAAAATGACAACTAAAGCTTAAGTGCAATGTTTAAAGTTTAAATTACTGTAATTTTAAAGTATTAAAGGTAAGCAAACTGTTAAACGATGGCTGATTTTTATGTACGTAACATTCTCCAACAGTGGAAGTTGGATAAGTACATTCCCGTATTTGAAGGTTAGTTTTGCATATTTTTCCATTTTCATGTCTTTTTACTTACTGCAATCAAAATATGTATGTTTACAAACTGCTTGCAATTTCTTATTGTAACGAACACAAAAAGTTCTTCTAAATTTTGCTACTATTTGCGAATAAAAAAAAAGGTTTTTTCGTTTTGAGAAAATGAAAATCCTTAATACTGATTATAAAGATTTCAAGCACGGAAAAATTATGTCATATTTTTATTTGCTTATACTCCATAAATATATATCGTGTCACATAACCTACAAATGACTCAACATTATTTTGTTATTGTCATGTTCTTAAGGTTATAACTGCGGTAGCTATACTTTTCAATTAGCCTTCTTTTATAATTGTAAAATCTCAATTCTAGCTATAAACAGTGCCTTTCTCGACTATAGAAAATCGCTGGAATAGCTAAAGTGGTTACGGATATTCACTTTGGCTGAATCCGAGATATGCCTTCATTCGCTCGTTCGTTACCAGCTAAACGTTTAACTGTCGCAAAGAATAACTTTGCTGTCACAACTATACTTTTTTTTCCGTGTAATTTGGCGAAAATTGTAAACTTGGTTTTTTCCGTGTGAGGTTAGTTTTATTCTTTAAATTGTTAATTGTGCATTTTTGAATAAACAGGGAACGCGAAAAATGGCAAAAATGTGGCACGTTTCATATGATTAAAGGCTGACACGCTAAATCGTAAAGCTTTCCAGATTTTTGCTATTATTGGCGTTCTTTCTTTTTAAAATATATGCACATATAGCAGTTCTGAAAAACTGATCCTATGCTAAAACAACAAAAATTAAACAATTTTTAAAATTTCTTAGTCAATGAAATTATGGACATGATCTCAAAAATTTTACGAAATTAGTCTCTATATTCATAAATTTATTTTTTCATATCCTTCAATTTGTTGGCCTCTGAGCTTTTTACCATATTTTTGTTGTACATTGTTGAAAATTTGCATAACCAATAGCTTCCGGAGTTTATTTTTGTCTGTTTGAAGTTTTTACAATACAATACTGTGATGGAAGTTTATTACCGAAACGTAATGTAATTTTACAACACATGATTTATTGTAATTCCTAAAAATTACTTTGCAAGTACTGTAATTTCACTTCACAATAACTCAACCGTAATTTTAAATAAATCACGAAAATGGTTAACAGTGTGGGTTATAAATTTTAAAGTAGTTTATTTTCTTTCATATAAAAAGAAATTTATTTTCAAGTTATTCATAATATCTTAATGTTCGAAAAATTAATTATTCTAACCTATAAGCAATTTTTTCATGAATTTTCATATTTAGATATTTTTTTAATTCATGTCTATCCTTCACATAAAAAGATTTTAGTACAAAGACTACCGAAATTCTAGTTAGGCCATATTTAACTTTCTTTTCTGCTTATTTCAACCAGATTTTCTAGTTACTCATAAATAATCTGAAAAAAATAATTAAAATTTATAGTTATTTTAACCAGAAAATAATGTTGAATCAGAAATATGGCTTAACCGAAATTCGGGTTGTTTTAACTGGATTTTTTGTGTGTTTTATGTCGTATTTCTGACATAATTATCAAGACAATTGAGTAATATTGGCAATTTTTTATATATATTAGTTTTAATTTATAGTATATGCAGATGGTCTCATACATTTTTTAATTAATCTTATATTTTCAATTGTAATATTTAGATGTTTAACTATTATATCTAAGATATTAATCTCTGCATATTTTAATATCTTAGATATTATAGAGCTGGATATCTAGATATCGCAACTAAACATATAAGATGGCTGTTCCATAGTTAAGCATCTAAATACTAATTGTAAACATCTATTTTCCTCTGTGTATTAATAAATGTCTATTCTGATTCAAATAAATCTCTATATTAGCTGAAATTATTGCACAAAATATTAAATACATTAAAAATTTCTGATAAAATTATTATACTTATGTTCTGTAACATTAACTACACGGAGAAAAATGGATGTTCAAATATGGGACAGCCATCTTATATGTTCAATTGTAGTATCTATAGATGTTTAACTGTAATATCCAAGATATTAATTTTTGCATATTTTAAAATCTTAGATATTACAGCTGAATATCTAGATATTACAACTAAATATATAAGATGGCTCTCTTATAGTTAAACATCTAGATATTAATCCTAAACATCCATTTTTCTTTGTGTAAGATTGACATTTTTGTAGCACGCTGGAAAGATTCATTTTAAAAGTTTCTCTAAATTCTAATAAGATCATCTTATACACGGAGAACAATGGATGTTTAACTGTAATATCCAAGATATTAATCTCTGCATATTTTAACATCTTAGATATTACAGCTGAATATCTAGATATCACAACTAAACATATAAGATGGCTGTCCCATAGTTAAACATCTAGATATTAATTCTTAATATCCATTTTTCTCTGTGTATGGGACATCTATCTTGTATATTCAGATGTAATATCTAGATTTTTAGCTGTGATATCTAATATATTAATTTCTGCATATATTATTATTTTAGATATTACAGCTGAATAAAAAGCTTAAATGAAAAGACCATTTTTTAAAATTTTATTATATCTCATACACATTTGTATATGAAATTTGATATTTTTGTATATTATTTGTGAATAAATACATTGGTATATTAGATTTAATATACTGAGATATTAAATTTAATATACCAAAATTAAGAACTCACATAACTTGATTTTACGCAAGTATACAGTTATTTTTACAATGTATCTAGGATTTCAACGATAAAGTATATTATTTTCTTTCATTTAAATAGAAATTCATTTGTAAATTAGTTAAGATATCCAAGTATTCGAGAAATTCGTTTGCTTAACATACAAGCATTTAAACAGATCATCATTTATTATACTTAGATAAATTTTTAGTTCAAGTCTACTCATGCACGTCGCATTTCTGACATATAATTAACAAAAAGTTAAGTAATATTGATGATCCATTTGATTAGAAATGTGATGTACCAGTTTTAATGACTTATGAGTTATCAAAGAATTCATAATTGCGTATGTTAAATTTAATATACTGTATATGCAAATGATTTTATATACTTTTATATTAAATGTAATATACAAAAATTTCTAACAGTGAAACTGCAACTGTTTTCAATGCCATTCAAAAATGCAAATTATTCCTTAGTCTATTGTAATAATTTACTTGAATCTTTTCTCCATGAGGAAGCCATATAATACAGACATCTCTGTCATTACACCGATTAATATGTTCTCACTTGCTGGGTTGCAGTAACACAAGCAATTCGCATGTGTGTGGTCGACATTGGACACGCGTTTCCGGTTAAATCATGCGATTTGCATGCAGTCGAGAACTGGAGCTGCTGCGTCGGGGGTCTAAATTTTATCAGAGAGTAAGAAATTGAATACAAAAAGTTTCGTGGGTAGTAAAGTGCCGTCGAACGTGATTTCCAGTAGACAAAAAGGGAATGGAATGCGAAAGAGAGTAAAAAAGAAGAAGTTGTTTTACTTCTTATCAGTCTTGTATTTTAAATTCCTCTGAACATTAAAAGCTGCAAGAAATTGGGAAAATTATATCATAAAGCTTCAAGTCGTACATGTAGAAAAACTCTTGATTGATCTAATCTTCTTCCATAACACAAACGTCCGTAAAGAAGTGAGAAGAAACTCAAGAAAAAGAGGATTCTTGATACATCATAAATCATCTTCTGCAACAATGGTACACCACAATTTCTAAACAGAAATATTCATAAGATATTGCAGCAACAACACTACCTCCGTTTCCTATACACATTATCTTTTACACTTTTATACATTTTTGTATTCAACATACATAGTATATGAAATTTAATATACACAATTATACATATATTAAACATATACATATGTACATATACATATACATATACAAAACTTTTCAGAATAAAATGCATCTACGAAAAATGATTGAAAGTTCTGCATTTTATTCTGAAAAGTTCTGTAAATTTTCCAGAACTTTGTTCCGTAAATTACTGTATCCACAACAACTTCTATGAACTTTATTGAACTATTTTTTTCCGTGTATCTATATGAAAGAAAATAATCTACTTTATCATCAACATCCTAGATTTACTGCAGAAATATAACTTTATAATAGAGTAAAATCAAACTATGTGAGTTGTTAATTTTAGTACACGGAGAAAAATGGATATTGACCCATAATATCTAGATATTGAAGCACAATGTCAGTACACGGAGAAAAAAAAACAGTTGAATCAACAGATGTCATCTGCTGGAATAGGGACAGCAGATTTTTTTTGTAATATTTACAGATTTTTCTGTTGGATTCACAGATTGTTTGTAAACTCAACAGATGGACCTGTAAAATCTACAGAAATGTCTGTTAGAATTACGGATTTCTCTTTTTTCTTGAAATCCGCTATTCTAGCAGACATTTCTGTAGATTTTACAGGTCCATCTGTTGAGTTTACAAACAATCTGTGAATCCAACAGAAAAATCTGTAAATATTACAAAAAAAATCTGCTGTCCCTATTCCAGCAGATGACATCTGTTGATTCAACAGTTTTTTTTCTCCGTGTAGCATTCAACTATGTGACAAACATTTAGATATTCTACTTCAATGCCTGCAGATATTGAAAAAAAGATATTAACCACCAGTATCTCAGATATTGAGCTTGATTATCTCAGATATTAAAAATGAATATCAAGATACTAAACTTCTGAATATCCTCGTTAGTAAACTTGAATGTCTGAGGTACTGAAGTTGAATATCTCAGATATTTAACATCAATATCAGGTATACTGAAAAGGTAAGTTATAGATATTACAGCTCAATGTCTAAGATACTCAAAAAATTATTTTAAAGGTTATGAAATAACTACATATTCAGTTTTTAGAAAAAAGTGAAATTATATTTTATCATGTACATAAGTATATAGCAGATTTATACTTCGCTCTCATTTTCATTATTTGGCATGTCTAAAATTAATTTAATGTTCTTATTAGAAAATTAACCTCAACACTAAGGTTAGA